>JACONQ010000016.1:0-1254823 GCA_014281115.1 Laburnicola sp. R22_1
TTAAAAGGATTCATTCCCACGGTAACACCAGCACCTACCCTAACCCTAACCCTAACCCTAACCCTAACCCTAACCCTAACCCTAACCCTAACCCTAACCCTAACCCTAACCCTAACCCTAACCCTAACCCTAACCCTAACCCTAACCCTAACCCTAACCCTAACCCTAACCCTAACCCTAACCCTAACCCTAACCCTAACCCTAACCCTAACCGCTATAGAAAAGTGCAGCGCCCAGACTGTAGCAGCTGACTCAGCCGTCCGCAACCGCAACCAGCGTCCCAACCCACACAGCTCCCCGCACGTGATCCATCACACTCTCGACGTCCCAACGCAACATCCGAACCTACACCCAACCGCCGTTTCCAACCACCGCTTCCTACCCTCTGCATGCCACAACCCTCCCAGGGCACCCGCGGCGCGTAAACCATCCGCGCACCTATCCATGCCCGCAACGTACCCGTACTTCGTCTGACTACCTCCACCGTCGCGCCCTACCCACACGCTCTCCACCGCCCCTCCCCATTACCGTGCTTCTCGCACTGTTTACCTACGACACGAGCCCACTACCCTCTACCCAGACCACACGGCGCACCTTACACGCCTGCACGCACGACACCTCACCTTGCCACCGCAGCAACTACTCCACTCGCTCCCTACCAAACCGCAAACCGCCCGCCTCGCCCGCGCACACTGCCCAGCCAAACCCCTGGGGTACCTGTCGAGCACCGCCCACACCGCAGGTGCCATCTCCTCCATCCGTCCTCCCACGCTCAGCCCGTGCTCCGCCGACGCTGAGCCGCACCCCTACTTGTCCCCTCCCACGCGTCCTCCGACGTCCATGCCACCGAATCCTGACCGCTCGCCGCGCCCTCCGCCGCCTCCTTGCCTGCCCGCACCTGCGCCCCCAGCAGATAGCACAGCCACAAATCGCGCACCCCATCCAACTCGCCCAGGCTCCACGAGTCCGTCACCCGCACCCCGTCCCCCCACACCGCCGCCTCCGCTGCACCGTCCGCCGCCACGCGCACGAGGTAAAACGTGCACCCCTTACCCTCTCCGTGCTCCTCACAGAACGGCTCCGTCCGGCAACACTTCCCCTGGTACCTCGGCTCCTCGTCCGACACACGGAAACGCACCTCCCCTGCGCCCTGCACCGTGCCCGCGAGTACCTCCTTGCCCTCAGACGCCCTCTCCCCTGCTGACTCAGCTCCGCTCGCACCCTGCCCTCGCTCACCCGCATCGCCCGGCCTAACCACAGCCCCATCGCGCCTACGCCCCAGCCGGTTGTGCGGCGAACGCCCACGTTCATTACGCATCCTTGCGCACACCGCACTCCGTGCTCTGCAAAACCGCGCCGCCGCAGACGGGAACCCGTCCCCTATATACCTACCTTCCCGGTCTCACTGCACGTGAGGTAAGCACTACGTGACCCAGTCCACTGCGCAGTCCCCCACCACCCGGGGACCTACCCACGCACGCTCCCTGCACGTAGCGTCGGGGGGCGCCGACACGGTCCACTGCGCACTCCCCCTGGGGACCGTGGCCAACCAACATCATGCAACTCCCGCGCCACGCCTGCTGCACGGTGTCCCCCGTGCCCGTTGCTTACCAACAGACATGTCTGCCTAGCAGCCCGAAACCCGCTCTCGGGGTCCTGGTGTGCTAGGCCTGTCCAGCCAGGTGCCGTACGACCCGACCTCCGTCCAATCACTCCGTTCCCCCGTTCCACTACGCCCCTCCGGGCCCGACATGCTTACTAGACAGAAAACGCACTAGCTGCGCACAGTGCTACACTTTTCTATAGAAGGAACCCTAACTCATGTGTAGTAGTGCACAACTCACCCAACTCCAATCACACAGCAGGACGTGAATAAGAGACGCGGGCCACTTAGCATGGCGAAAAACGACCGTAAGCCGAACACCTTGCCAAGCATTGGCGACAGTGTGTCCTACCAATCTGCCTGACGAATCTATGCTTATGTGATTTTGTCCAAATGATTGCCTTTCGCTTTCATGAATGTTGTTCACATGCTCTCCTAAAACACTCACTTATTCTTGTAAAGGCACTGGTTGTCCCGAAATGCCGTCTAACTTCGCTTCACGAATCGCGTATTACTAACTCCCACACGAGTATTCGGCATAATGCAATCCCTTTCAGTGATTGTGATAGCAATGCGTCGTTTGATAAGACCCATTGGGGGCCGATACGGCTATTATGGCGAGTAGCTCAAGCAGAAGCCTTCGAGGCGAAACATGTGTAGACTGCCTGACGAGCAACATGAGATAATCCGCACGAGCAGTCTAGATGCCTATCGACGGCCTGTGCATTCCTTCCCTATACAGGGACTGAAACTTGAGGCTTAAACTGTGAGCATTACGCCACAGTTCGAACTACTCCAAGGACCGAGCGTATGTATAGGGTGAAGATTGTGATCCTACCACGCGGCGCGGGCGCCACGGACTCATCAAACTTGCCTTCTCAGGAATATCCGGCCCAAACAGGCATTGACTTCACGGTCTTCATTCCAGAAAAGTACTCGCGGATGGCGCAATCTAGATGAGGCGTTGGGGCTGTTATGTCAACATTCGCGTGTTGCTGTCTCAGCCTCAAGGCTCGTGTCTTCCGTATAGCGAAGCTTTGATCATGATGAGGTGTGGAATTTCACGGGCAGACAATGCGAGTGCCTAATGCTACCACACATACTTAAGAAGTCCCCTGATCGCGCCGAAGCAACAGCGACAACAGCTCCGACAGCAGTATGATCTTCTCATCCATCTTTGACATTTTAGATTTCCACGTACACGATGTATTTTCTCAGTTCGTTGTTTTCCTTCCTCTGGCTCGCTGCAATTGCGAAGGCCGGTGGCATCGACTTCACAAACTGGGCCCCTCCAGGTCCAGGCGATGTCCGAGGCCCATGTCCAGCTATGAATAGCATGGCAAATCACCACATCATTCCACACAATGGAATGAACCTTACGGTTCCTATGCTTGCCGATGCTTTGATGGGAACCTTCAACCTCAGTCCAGAGATGGGGACAATCGTCGCGACAATCGGGCTTGCTACTGCCCCTGACCCATCAGTCGGCTTCTTCAACCTGAACCATCTCAACAAGCACAACGCGTTCGAGCACGATGCCTCGCTCTCCCGTGTGGACTATTACTTTAGCGGCGATGCTGGAGTCGCAAAGTTCGACAATGCGACCTTCACCCGTTGGTTCTCTCACTTCGACGGCCTGGAATACATCGACATCGAAATCGCGGCCAAGGCCCGATATGCCCAGGTCCAGTATTCGCGCGAGCATACTCCGGGGTTCACATATCTTGAGCAGCATCGCATCACCAGTTATGCTGAGACTATCAAGTATTTCAAGACCATGGTTGATTCGACAGGCAAGTGCAAGAAGGACTTTGTCAAGATTTTATTTGGTGAGTGAAATATGCTACACTGTGGATGCTTGAAACAATGCTGATGATTGGATAGAGCAGGAGAGGTTTCCCTTCAATGAGGGATGGCGTCCAGCGACCGAGCAGGTCTCGGGTTTCTTGATGGCAGACTTTGTCTTGCGAGAGGCTTTGGCGACACCTGAAAAGACGAGCTGGTTTGGCGAGACGCCACAGGACAATTTCACGACTCATGATGTGCCTACCAAGTGTACAGCTAGTTGTAGAAGCACTTGTCTACGAGGTTGATAGCTACATTAAGGAAGTGGAGCGTAAGTCGTATCGCGACGGTCTGCTTGACATGGCTTAGAGCTTGGAACTTTTTGTCTCTTTGTGTCATCCTTTTAACATATCCATTACTATTGACTGGCTGTTTTTGCTACCTAGAACAAATGCAACATGTCGACATAATATTCTTTCAGCTTTCCTATGTGCATCTTTACACTTGTAAAAGTTGAAAATCTTGAAGATGAGGTTGGACATCAATATATCTACAGTCCAATATTAAGAAATACAATACATCTGCCTTCTCTATACCATATCGTGGAAACAATTTAACTGATTTCTTGACTCAATTCAACTGGATTCAGGTAGGAACAACACCTCTCAAGTGGGCCGACCACCTTGTCGTATACGAGGCGTCTCCATTCTTCGGTATGGGGTACTGTCCGACTCTCAACCATACACCATGATGTCGCATCCGCGAAGTCTGGTCCGCCCTCGTCAGCTACAACTCTCAACCATCCCAAGGCGACAGGCTGGTCGAAGAATGGGTTTAATCCCAGATTGGTAGATGAATACTTTTGTTGATTGGGATGTTGTTTGACCAGGGTCCCAAAACAAATTTCAAGGAGGAGTATGCCTAGAAAGGGGATAAGATTGAAACCCCAAGTGCTGTCTGTGTAAAGAGTGCCTGGTTCGGCACATTTGCGAGCAATGTATGGCTTATCTAGAAGCACTTTAGAGTCGCCCTGGGCTTCTATAGGAAAGCATATATCGCATCGGTCCCAAAATGAGGAAGGAAGCTAAGTGGAGTCGCCTTGTTGCACAAAGGACGTTGCGATTGTGAGCGCAAGGCTATAGCTCTTCCGATGTGTGAGAAGTGTGATATTCTGCTGCCGAAGAATATCATAGAGACTGACAGATGCACTAGTAGAGAAATCAATGTCTTCGAGCGATGTTGAATGAATGTAATATCGCTTATGATCATCCTCCAGATAGCTATAAGACGCAAAAAATTTAGGCTCCAAGGTTTGACATAGGTATTTGATTTTTTCCTTTGGGGCACTCAAACCAGTTGATGCTGCAGTTCTCTCCCGTCTGGGCTGATGACTGGCGTCACGGAGAATTTGGATGGTCCTAAACCCGGTCTCTTCAACTGGCACATCCGCAAGTTTGATGTGCACCTAGCGCATAGCCTATCCTAGATTAATTCCCAAAGTTCCTAGAGCTCTATTAATAAAGATAAGGTCAGATTTTATTTCTCGTCCTAGTTCTAACTGTAAGAGTATGTTTGCGAGGTAATAATGCGCACATCTATAATTTAAAGCATAGTAGAGGGCGCGGTACAGACAATCAGCATAACGCGATATAGTTAACAATTGCATCAACACTGCTCCAAGTAGTTCTTAAGCCCTCAAGCGTTGATAAGCGACTACTTATAGTAAGAAGATTCTCCAGACGCTTGTTAATATCTTTAAGCTCTCTAAACAGCTCCTTACGCTTTGCTTCGCCCAGGGCAAACTTAGCGCGATCAAGTTAGTATTTGCGAGTAGATTCTCCAGATGCTTTGCTAAGGTTCTTCATACCAGGCAGTGGTTTGGCCTTTAGCTTATTGTCGGTTAATGGGATAAATATTATAATATTTCTCCAAAGAATTTATACCTTTTCCTTAACCAAACTCTTTTACATCTCAGTGTCATCTACTGCAAGCTCATCGTTCAGTTCTTCCATAACTCTCCTTATCTGTCCCATTGTTTCAACATATAGTTCTTACGAATCTCGCAATCTAGCCTCCAGTTAGGTCTGGATATCCCGCTCACGCCATGCGTCGCCTCCAGGGGCTAGACAACAATTTCTCTATTTATGTCTTCTCGGCAACCAATGGCAGAAGAAGCTCTTGGAGGTTGCGGCGGTACATTAGACGGTGAAATTTGTTCTTGAGGCTGTGTACTTTGAAGGCTGAGCGGATCTCCCACCAAAAGCCCCCTACGCGCGCGATTGCTTGATACTTATCTAGGGCACTGATGGCGATTGGGAATGCACCAAGAACAATACCGGCGATCTTGAAGCCCGCCATCGAGGTCGTGAACGCGTTTGAATGACCCACATATTATTAATAAAGACCAGTAGTGCGCAAGGGGGGTTGGTGAATTAATGTTAAAACTAGCACCAGCAGAGAATTATAATCAAAACTACATTACCGGACAAAACCAACTCTCTATTTCTAACAAGGGGAGACATCGTGAAAGTCAATCAAGACAGCACCGAGGAAAAAAGAAAAGACACCTAGTAGCCCCTAAACCCATGGGAATTCAAAGTCATTGCCATGCAGGTAGCTTGCGACATTATCGTACTAGTTCCCATGCCCTAGTCCGATAACGCAGCTGCGGCTGCAACATTCGCGGCGGCAAATTCTTAAACTCAAACTCCCTCATGAGAATCGCCATGTCGTAGATATCATGTGTCCCCACGAGGAAGAGAAAGGAGGCCGCTATCGTCCACGCAATCCTAGCCGCCAAGGGCAGCTCGAACTTGACCCACGCGAGCGGAAGCACCCAGCACGGCGTGCCGGCCAGGCACGCTGAGATAGGCATCATAATGCGTGCGTCCCGTCTGAACAGCGACTGCAAGTCCCGCCAGAGCAGGACGGCGAGGTACAGAGCGCAGAATGACGTCCATGCCACCCTCGTTTGGTATTCGATGCCCGGTGGAGCCCATAGCACGCAAATAGCGGCGATCGCCAGGATGATGGACAACGTGGTGTAGCGCGAATGATACAGGAACTGGTGCCGGATAGGAGCTAGCAAGAGATCCGAGGCAGATGCGTCAAGAGGAATGGGGCCAATTCGTCCGCTCTTGTCGTATTTGACCCGTATCGACCAATGGATGTAGCCACGCTTGCATGCCTTCATCCACTCAGTGCTGATCAGGAAGCGGAGGGCGTACGCGCCGACAACCAGAGCGCTGGCGGTGACGACCCACCAATATAGTGGCACGCCATCCTGGAACTCCTAAACAATACTTAGAACGAACTATCCCTGGACTATAATAAGAACCACCTACCGTCATTTCCATTCCGAAGATGGATGTCGAAAAGCTGAGAGGTATAAACAGGAACGCAAGCTCAGTAAGCCTCTTTACGGCAGCCGCCTCCTGGAGCTGCCTTCGTGTCTCGATAATGTTGAAGCCCCAATTCAGGCCTTGCCTTGCCTCATTGACAACGTCCTCATCGCGCCGAACCATTTCTTTGAGGACCCGAAGACGTTTGGTGTCGGGAGTATCGAGCTCACCATCAATCTTGAATGCGATGAGCGACCCTAGTGCAAACGAAGGCACATGCGGGGAGTCTGAAACCGTGCAGACCATCCGCAGGGTGTCGATGGCGCGATGGAGCATTGGCGCAGACTCTGTGATGTCCGAAAAGCATCTACTCCAGTGGTTGTCTTGTAAGCTTCGCGCGGTAGCATCGCGGTCCCTTGCCGTAGCTCGGATATTTTGTGCGGCTTTTCGCCACAGCCAAAGAATCTTCAAGCAGTCCCGTTGGGCTATATCCAGTAGTACCGGCGCGATAAATTGTGGTAAAGGCTCAAATTGTGGGCCTTCTCCGTCGGGCTGGGCACTCCTCAGGATGGCATCCCATATGGCGTCGAGAGTCCAGTACCCTGTGGGATACTCTCCTGTGGTGAACCGATCCAAAGGATCCATCGGCCGTTCACTTGACCAGTTATACGGCTCAACAGGCCCTTTACCAGGTGGTTGAAGGGGATGAAGGGGTCGGCCATCCGTAAGGATAATTACTGCATTAATTTCACGTCAATAATCATCCATATGGAGGCTGTTATCGATGCATACCTGTGACAGGGCGTGCCTTGGGGACGAAATACACCGACACTTGTTCATCCACGCCCCCCCAATCATCCACAGTGGCAACCGTCGGAAGAGTTTGCCGATTCCTCCGCCAGCCGCGCGTATTGCCAAAAATCCTGATCCTTCGTTTAGGAGTCGGGCCGGGTCCCGGGTTTGCGAAGTCCAACAGGACACGGTCTACCATGCGTATTGGATGGCACCACCTCAAGCCGAAGAAGGTCCTCTCGATATGTGACGTATTCCATGAGCTAGGATCGTCATACTCATCCGTTGAGTGCTGGTGAAAGAATTCTCCGTCAAGGTTGTACACGGAGAAAAGAAGCTCTCGCGCAGCTGTGGCGATGCCCTCCATGAAGATGATGCGGTGCTGAGGACTTGGTCTGGCGAATAAACATTGCTCAAAATCGCGGACATCGTTGAAGATTCCGACCTCGTCAATGTGTGACAGGCATCTCATTGGTAAGATGGCATTTTCCTGGTGTAAATTGACCTGCTTCATGCAAGGTAGCTCGCCTGGGTTTAGGAAGTCCATTATTGCGATCCGGGACGAGTGTTGAGAATCCGAGGTTGAGCCGTCTTCGAAAAGCTGACTACGATATGCCAGTAGTCTGGAACTCTGTTCGCTCTGCCCAGCCATGGTCAACAGAGATCGATTTTCACTCGAGCCGTCTCTCGGCAGTGGGGGCATCTCGATCTGGTCCTCCATGCTGTCATGGTTGTTTCGTGACATTCTGAATATATTCTGAATATTGAATGTGAATTCCGCTCCTGCGACAGACGTGACGTAATGCGGGGTCTAAATCGGACCAGTTTCAGCTCCAATTGCCAAGGCTTACGTCATCTCCCTAGTGCCATTAGGACCTAGTAGATCCGCGAAATTATGTAAGCCTAACTTTCTCCCTCTCTAACGCTCCCTCTAAAGCTTCTATCCCGTCTGCACGAACCGCCTCGATCATTCCAACAACTCACTATCCGGCCATGATGCAGATCCAACGTGTGCATGAATTGGATCATACGGAATTCGAAGGTGATCCCATTCAGAACTTGGGCAAGCCAATTACTCTGATAAAAAAGAAGGACAACAAACAACTTTACGCGATGCGAAGAGTCAAACGAGCGGAGCCTTTCGTTTTATCTCCGGCAGCAAAGGACATTCACCATCCACACATAGCACATCTCGCATTCACGAACGAAATCTCTAATAACCTGTATCTTTACTCTCCTTTTATCAGCGGTGGACACCTGTTTAACTATTTGCAGAAAGCTCGGCAATTCGACGTTGACACGAGCAGAATTTATGCCGCCAAGATCATTTGCGCGTTGGAGTACCTGCATACTCTGGACATGTGCTGTTGGCTCAAAGCTGAAACATTATGCTTGATTCATTGGGTCACATCACACTGTGTGGCTTTGGACTTTTCCGACAACGTGATGGCACGCATCGAGACTGGAAAAGGCCAGAGTATCCCGCCCTAGAAGTGCTTATGAACGACAAGTACAGCAAGGCCGCTGATTGGTGGACACTCGGCGTATTCCTATACGAGATGCTGACGGGCTTGCCGCCGTTCTATAGCGACGTGTTGGAAGACATTCGCAACAACATCATCTCAAAACCGCTGCACCTGCCTGAGTCAATGCACGCAAATGCCAAGGACATTTTGGTCCGCCTTCTTCGTCGGGATCCTGAACAGCAATTGGGTGTCAACGGAGCCTCTGAGTTCAAACAGCATGCCTTTTTCCAGGATCTAGATTGGCAGGAGATAATTGAGCGAAGGACCGAACCTTCGTTTCAACCTGGCTATCGTGCGGGACCTTTTGAGCCTTATGGCGTCGATTATCCGCACATCCCTGAATTTGTGCAACCTGAGGAACCTACCACCGATGAGCATCGTCTTTCTGAGCCCGGAAACAAGGCACTGAATACAGGAACAGGGGCCAGAGTGGCTGTGAGTGTCGAAGAGAATCCCAACGCACCTGCAGTCACGGATGAGAATATTGAGCTCGACACAACTGAACAAATACGCGCCGCACTTGAGGTTGCATTGAAGTCCGACCAAGAAGACACAGTTGCGCACCTCCTCGAATCAAAAATAGATCTTAGCACACCCATCTTCGAGCATACGAGCGAGCGTACAACCATGCTCGCATGGGTTATTCGCCACGGGAGCCTCAACATGCTGACACGCATTCTCTCAAAAGCAGACGTTAAGAGCAGCAGAGTTGCCATCAATCAATCAGGAGATCAGTTTTTGATTGATTTTCGCCCAATTGATCCTATCAATCAGGTCAATCCTCCGCCCATACAAATTTTGCAGCAATCAGGATAAGGGCTATTATCCTAATTGATCTTCCTGATCATATTGATCCGTTTTAAAATTGTTTTTAACGCTAAGATGGCTTTTTGAAGCTAAAAAAACGACAAATATAGTGATTTTTACGCGTTTTTAGAGTTTTAAGCAATTTCCTAATTGGGTAATCAACTAAGTTAGCCAAGCACCTCGAATTATCTGCGTCTGCCCTCTCTATTAACGCTCTCTCGCGCCCTCCCCTCCACACTTATATAATGGCCCCAGCCTTACAAAATAAGGGTAAAAGGAGCTCTCTGAGTACAGCGGCAAGGCCAGCGGCACCTCCAGTCATCGCGCTCGACTCACAGAGCACACAGGAGCTGCCAGAGTCTTAGGGCAGCTAGAGCTTCGAGACTGAGCTCTGGGACCGCAACGCTGCGTCCTTTAACGTAGAGGCTCTGCCCTTAATTAACGCAACGCTCTTAGGGCCCTTAAATGCGTCGACGCCCTCCTATGGACTATTAGAAACTCTGACGCCAAGAGCTCGAGCTGCGTTAACTTAAGCTGCCACTGCTCCCTTAGCTGCCTCCTCACCTGGCTCCGACAGCCCTGGGCTCGAATTCGACGCTCGTTTTGCAGATAACTTCGACGGGATCAACTGGGTAAGGTTGCCGCTGTATACAAAGCCTCTGCGTACGCAGAAGTTCAAGAAATCAGTGCTCTACGCTCATGGATATCGCGTCGCGCTCCGGGCGGACATGAGGCGTATTTTCTTTGTCTGTCACCACTGCCACATACACAGGGTGCCCAGCACCAGAGGGATACTAGAGACAACAAGCTCGACGACAGCGGCGTAGAATCACGTCGAGCAGAGGCGACTCAGCCATAGGCACCTTCACCCAGGCAAGCAGTCAGCTTAACTAGAGTCAGGGCAGCGTACTCTTGGGGCTCTTATGCGTGGCAGCGTAGGTGTGTCGCAGGAGGTGTCCAACGCCCTTGGAAACTTCAATCAGCAGCGTTTTCGACTCGCTGTAGTTGGCTGGCTTGCTGAGAACAATCACCCACTACGCAAGGTGGAAACGCCATCCTTTCGAAAGCTCCTGCGCGCTGCCAACCTAGAGGCTGAGCTGGCTACTTTCCGCAGCTATACAAGCGTCGCTGCCTTTCTGCTAAGGTTATACGCAAATCTCTAGCCTTAGGTGCAAGCTAAGCTCTCTCGCGCGCTCAGTAAGGTCTATATAAGCTTCAACAGCTGGACTATAAAGGGTGGTAAGAGCGCGTTTTGTGGGCTTATCGCTTATTACGTTAATAGTCGCAGCAAGCTCTGCGACCTGCCTCTCGCCCTCCCTTAGCTTAGTGGCGCGCATATGGGCGACAGAGTCGCTGAAGTTGTTATTAAAACGCTAGAGGCCTTTAGGATTAACAGCAGCTCAATTGGGTACTTTACGCTTGACAACGCGACAAATAATAATACAGCTATTAACGCGCTAGGCAATTATTATAACTTTTTCCTATAGGACTGGCGCCTCAGCTGCTGTCCACACTCGCTTAATTTAGTAGGGCAAACTATAATATTTGGAGCTGATAAAGACGCCTTTAACAACAACGCATTATAGCTTAAAGTAGAGGAGAAATACCTACGCAAGTGGCAAGAGAAGGGCCCTATTGGAGTCCTTGTGGACGTCGTACACTTAATATCAACGCCTTAGCAGCATGACCTTTTTAACAACTTTCAGCAGTTAACGCGCGAGGTGGAGAGCCTACGCGGCTCTTAGAGCTTATAAGGCCTATTGTTACGCGCTAGAACAGCTACCTTGATTTTATGGTAAGAGCCGTCCTTCTCCACCACCCAATTAATGCCCTCGTTAATCACAGGGCAGAGAGGGCGTTAAGGGATAAGTCCTCAGCTCGCGCGCGCGGCAAGGCTCCTTCTAACGCTAGAGCTCCTACTAAAGGCCTTAGCGCTGCTAATTAGGCTACAATTAATTAATATATTGAGGTCCTTCAGCCCTTAAAGGAGGCCACAAAGAGACTCAAAGGCCGCGGCGACTCTGGCTGTTTTGGAGCGATTTATAAGGTGTATTCTACTTTTAAGTACCTCCTCTCTTAGTTTAAGCAGCTTGTTGAGAGCTTTACAAGCGTTGATTTTAACAAGCCTAACGCTCCTAAGGACTACTTAAAAATTAACGTGACAGCAGCCCACACAAAGCTCTTAAAGTATTACACACTGCTTAAAGAGACGCTAGTTTATTACGCCTCTACAGTCCTCCACCCATATTATAAGTATTACTTTATAAACTCATAGACTAGAGAGTACAAAGTATGGCTTAAAAAAGCTAATAGGCAGTTCTAAGAGCTGTAGGCTAAGTACAAATTAGAAGATGCCTGCCCTATCAACTCTCCTCCGCGTAAACAATTAAAACGCGTCAATAATATTAACAACTACGCTAAGTTACACGTTAAGCCTCTAAGAGCTAAAACTGCAGCTCCTCTTATTAACAGTACTAACAAATTCAATCGCTGGTGGCACAAATTAAGCGTTCCTAAGGATCACACATACTATACAGATCCTATTAGGTATTGGCTATCTCTCCACAATACGTATCCCCGCCTTTCTTAGTTGGCTATTAATCTCCTGTTAATCCTGGCATCCTCCTATTACTGTGAGAGAGTGTTCTCTAAGGTTGGCGATATAATGGAGCCAAAACGTCAAAAAATGAGCCCTTAATTGCTTTCCACAATCACCTGCGTACGGAGCTGGCTGAGAGCTGGATATTCTCCGTCCCAGGAGACGCCCGACGGAGAGCTTCCAGTAGAGCTCTCAGAGCTCGAGATACAAGAGATCTATCAGGTATCGCAGTGGGATGAGCCTCTGTAGCTCCCTGTACACAAATATCATCTCTAGGCGATTTTTCCGTCAATTAATTAATCAATCTTCAATCAATACGCCTCCAAAATCACCTTCAATCAATCAAACCAGTTTCCGAGGTCTCTGAGTATCAATCAAATCAATCACAGCTTCAAAATTGATCCTGATTGATTGATGGCAACTCTGAAGAGCAGGGTCGTGTGAGCGTAACACTCGCACTATGTCTAGCTACCAGGATGCGGAATATTCCAGCCGCCAATATCTTGCTCAGCCATGGCACGCGCTGTGATTTCGAAGACGCAGACGTTCCCGTTCCCGCCGACCTCGACGACCCCAACGGTGACACATTCCAAGATCCTTCCGATCCAAGAGATTTTACACCAGCGCTCGTGAGTGCAGTGTTGAACCGTGATGTCGACCTTGCTCGGATGCTGCTCGCCCACGGAGCGAACCCAAACCTTGGCTACCATGGCGTTCGTTCTGGAATGGGCGGCCTAATCGCCTTCTCTTGTGGAAGGATCGTCCAATTGGCGATGGAGCTGCGGTTGTTCGGAATGGCGCAATTGTTGCTTGAGTACGGTGCAGATATAGGGCTTGCGGCGCCGGTTTGGGAGGCGCGAGGGCATGATTGTGGAGTTGTTCCAAGGGCGGTGTATCAGAGAGTGACAGCGGCGCTGCGGAAAATCAGGTCGAAAAGTCTGGAAGAGTGAATGAATTGCCCCAGTGGAGTGATACAGAATACTAAGTAGTTCAAGCTAGGGTAAGAGATTCCTATGTAAAACCCCAATTGCAGTGAGACCGAGCTTTCCAAACACTATAACTGTATATCACGAAGATAGTATGTGAGTGAAGGAGACCACATCGCATCTTCGTTAGGCTGGACCCAACTGCTCTGGATGTTAGAAAGGCGGGTGGATCTGGAGCGAAGGTAGGTAGAATTTCAATCGAATCAAAATACTATTATCTAAACTGATGATAGTGAGGGATGCCCTACGCTAAACGGACGCGAATCTACAATCGCCTACTTCCTGCTCCAAATCTCTGGCTGGTAATCCTCATGCGTACTATTATTCCCATAGGTCATCTTAAACTCCTCCATCTCCTCTTCCGTATACACCGGCATCGCAGGTGCGTTAGCCTTCTTCTTACCAAGACCGCAAATACCGCCTTTATCACAAGAAATCTTTGGTCCACCCGCAGACACGATCGCACGCTCGACGCACCCTGCCTTGATCAAAAACGGAAGATTGAAGTATACATATGCAGCGTTAGACGAATCCGCATTGTGCCAGTCCCATCTAGTTAGCGCACCGCACCTGTTTTCTTCCCTATGGAGGTCATCCTCCTTGATTAATTGGATGCCGTAGACCTTAAAGAGATAGAAGAAACCATCGTCGCAGAAGGTGCATTTTGCGGCAGGCGATGGGGGCGGAGTGGGGGGCGAAGGAGTAGACGTTGGTGTTGGCGGAGGTGTAGAGCTTGGAGGTGGATACATGGACGAGTAGAATGAGGACACGGCGGCTGGGTCCGCGAAACCTGATGACTAAGTGTTGTTGAACATTTCGTTGAATAGCACGGTCCCTGTGGCTGTGGCTGATGAGTTAAACGACGACTTAGAGTGATCCGGATCATTTGGGTCTCCTGGAGAGCCACCACCAGGGCCACTGCCGGGGAAGACGCTGGGAGGACACCATGGACACTGTGGGTCACAAAATAGTACGCAAGGCTTGCCGCAGCCTTTGCAGCCAGGTTCGCTGCTTGGTCCAGGCGGCTTGCCCGATGTCCATTTTGGCGGTGTTGGGCCGGGATTGATGATGGGGTCTGTTGTTGTGGGAACAGTGGTTGGGTGCGGGTTTGGTATGACAGTCGTCACTCTTGGAGGGAGGACGATACCGCCTATAACGGTTGTCGAAGATCCGTGTGTATGTGTGTGTGTAGGTTCATGGTAGGTAATGGAGCCCCAAACGATGATGCCGCCCGAACTGGTGGTGGTCTCTGATGCGCCAATGATAGAAGTTGTCCCGCTGACAGTTGGGTTATTGTGGTCGTGAACGGCGGGGGCTGGACGGAACTGGTTAGGATGATATCACCCGTGGTCTGACCTGACTTGGGGATGATTATGGGCCAGACATCGATGGCAGTAGTAGTCACTGGACAGATTGCAATGTCAGTATGGTATCGTATGCATTGAACAAGTCACTTACCTGGAGGGGTCGTAAGAACTGTCTCCCATGTTGCATATATATACCATGGGTAAGTCGACGTAGATCCATCATCAAGAGTAGTAGTCTTAGCTGTAAGACTAGAGTAAGTGACTTCCGTAGTCCACAGAGGGAAGCTAATGACCGTCGGAGTTGCCAAAGGTTCGGCGGCCAAATAAGCGTCACGCCTGGGCTCGCCGTAACGATCTTCGTCGCAGAAGCCCAGATATTGTGGCCCACATACATCGTGTGGCCTGAGGAGTCACCGTTCGACGCGTTCCCGCCATTCTCGGATTGTAAGTCTACTGCCCAATCGGCATCGCCCAAGAAATTTAAGCCTGGGTAGAGAGCAGTTCGCGTCGCTTTGTTGTTGTCATCCATGTAAGCGATCCATTGTGTGCCGTTGAAGACAACTATATTCGAGTATGAACTTGCGTCCCAGTATTTGTTGGCGGAAGGATTTTGCTTGACGATCTCATCGATCTCAAAGTTCGAGATGTACCCCGCTGTGTCGGTGTATCGTCCTTTGTATGCACCGGAGTCCGGCCCGGTGAAGGTACACTGCTCCTGCCAACAGCCTAGTGATTGTGTAAGAAGAAGTAGTCAATTCAATGAGCAAGGGATAATGTAGAGCCGACAAGACCCACAGAAGAAAGAATGTCACTAGAAGTGGGTGACTTACCTGCAGTACTCATTTGGAATGACCTTCCGTAGCTACTGACGGCCACGACCACCATGTTGGAAGGCACACCGGCTTTGGTGATCATAGACAATGAATTGATGGTCTTGGTGAGGTTCACGTGCGATCGCAAGCAATTGCCTAACCCTGCGTTGTAAGATGGGCAACCAGGTGTAGCGTACTTATTAGTATAATCTAGCTTTAATATATTCTATAAGTAAAAGTTTAACTTTATATTATAATTTGTAGTCTTAGTTAGCATATTAGGAAGAGAAATATTGCAGACCTTTTGGTATACAGTACAACGCTGTAAGGGAAAGCTGTGGGTGTGCTAAAAACGCATTAAAAAAGGTAAAGCAGCGAGTCTTGGTTTATATATAGTATTAATTTAATCTACCTAGAAGTAGAATAATAAAGGCTTTTATTTTAAATAATATAATAAAAAAGAAAAGCCTTTTACTTAGTAAATAAAAACTTAGTTTATATACCTACTAATTTTTTACTATAAACTAATATAAATTAATAAATAAAAAGATTATTATTATATAGAGATGCTAAAGCTATAGGATAAAAAAAAGAATATTATAGTAGAAAAATAAGTAAGGATAAGAGTAAGTGCTATAAGAGTGTAGGGGGGGAAGAGTAGAGAGAAGGGAAAACTTCCTGAGTGGGCAGCGGAGAGGCTAAAGTAGAAAGAAGATGACTTTTTATAGGTATGATGTGGGCATTATTCTTAATTTCTAGGGGTGTGTCTAAGACCATGCGCTAAGAAGGTGTGTAATCCTTTATCCTGGAAGAGGCCTTCTTTCTTCAGCGCCGTTCACGCCTTCTTCCTCCTCCTAGCATGCATTTTGTAGTCCTTCTCAAGACATCCACTCCCCAACTATGCCTATAAAAGTCCCTACGCAAACTGCCGATACGCCACCAGATTCCCACCCCACCTACACATTATTAGCACATAGACTTAAACCCACACGCTAAACTATGCAAACTCACCCTCCAGGATTATGCTCCATCCTAGGATTCGCCCGCCCATCCAAAATCATAGTAGCCCCCGCCTTGGTGTTAACCCCATACCAATACAAGCCACTCGGCGACCCAACCACGCGGTTCATATTCGCCTGGCAGTCAGGCCCGCACTGGTTGCTGCCGCTGTAATCACCTACCAATGTCGCTCGTTAGTCTGCGTTGCGTTCTCCCCGTCAAACACATCAGGCAAACTCACCATTCCACACGCCATCAAAAAAAGCCCACGTACTACTCGCGTACAACCACACCCCCTGCCCCCCATTTACATTCACCCCCACGCTCGTCCGACAGTACCCGTCGCCGGCGCGGCACCAGCCGAAATCCGGATCGCCGCCGCGCGCCATCCACGGCGCGGGCGCCACCTGCACCGCACCCCGCCCCTGCATGTACGGCGTCTCGACCTGCAGCAGCCCCGCATACACGTTGCGCGCGTTGTTGAAGTTGTACCCGTATAGCCAGTGGTGCTCGGCGCCGGAGCCGACGAGCCAGGTTGCTCGCGTAGAGTCGATGGTTATGCCGCGGCCGGTGGAGATGATTTGGAGGGGGCCGCCGTCTTCGGAGTGGTCGGCGGTCCAGACCCAGACTGTTGGGAGAGTTAGCGGGTAGGGCAGGGGGGAGTCAAGGGAAGGAGGAAGAAGGGGGCGAACTCACGATTCTGCGCATATACCGACGACGTGGTCGTCAAATGGACACCCGTATGCGCCGCCTGGCACGCCGTCTGACTCGTACACACATTATTCACCGTCGAGTCGCGCATGCCGCCAATATTGACGATCGAGTTCCAGATCCCCACGTCCCCGGGACTGGAGCCGGCCATGTTCCACTCCATGATTTTTGCGCCGGCCAGCGGCTCGGCGACGGTGAAGCGCATGTCGGAGATTTGGGCGGTGCCGACGTCGTTGGGGTTGCCGATTTTGACGACGGGTTGCGGGTTGTTGGCGTCTTTGAAGAGGGGGCCTGCGCCGCTGATGACGGGCCAGGCTTCGCCGACGATTTGGGTACCTGGGGGTATGAAGAGCGTGGAGAGGACGACGTAGACTCCGTAGGGGAAGTAGCTGGGTGGATGTTAGCGGGAATGGTGGGTTGGGGCGGTGAGGGGAACGGGGTGGCGTACGTTATCTTGCAGTTTGCGGCGTTCTGTTGAAGAATCGCGTTGAGAGCCGCCGAGTCGTCTGTTCGTCCGTCACCCTTTACCAGACCAGAATCCTTGACATTGACGATTTGGTCTTTGGCATAGCGAGCGAACGTCGGAGCATCCTTCATGAAGAACTTCCCGGATCCATCAAGGAGGGCTTGAGACCGCGGAGTCGTGTACATGGTACCCCTCTGGTACTGGCCGGGCACAGCATTGCCCCAGACCCAAGTATCCACTGCGCTCTGGGCAGGTAGCACTACCTGGCCAGTAGACGTGACCGCGATGGGATTGTTAGTATCGTGCTTCAGGTTCTGAATAACCACCTGATTATTCCGATTCCCACTATCGTTCGAAGAGTCCCTGAAAACGACGGTATTGCCAGAGTTTGTGGACGTCGAGTCGAGCAGAATCACCTCGCCGTGGTTTTGCGTGACATCGATGCCCACGCCGCACGTGTCAAAGGTAACGCCCTGCAGAAGAGAATTGAATCCGCCGGGCGCGACGTACGCGGTCGTGCAGAATTTGAAATAGATGTTTTTGAAGATGACTTGCTGGTTCTGGTTCTGGATACCGATGGCACCGCCCGTGATTTGGACATCGGTTACGGCAATGGTGGAGCCAGCGTGTAGGAGAATTCCAGTGTGGCCGGTTGAGCTGGTGGGCATGTTGATTTTGAGGTTGCCGACGGCACAGCCTTGAGCGACGCCCCATCTCAGCGCAGCGATTTTCTTGCTTGCGGACAGTGCGGTCGTGCTGAGCAGTCAGTGACTACATTCGAACGCACGGAGAAGGGTAGATATACTTACTCGATGACGACATTACGCAACTGTGTCATGAACGATGTCTCAGGCGCGCTAGCGGCTACAGGTAACTGTGAGCATTGTGCAAATGTGTATGGGCCTCGAAACACTAACCATCGAAGCCATCTACAAGGACATCACCTCCAAACCCGGGCGCAGCTTTCAGAACGGGAGGATTGTTTGGATCTCCCATGATGATGGTGCCTTTTCGGAGGTCGAGCTTTGAACCCAACTGGTACGTGCCAGAGGGGATGAAGACGTGCGCGGGCTGAGCTGCAAGAGGGCCCTGATAGCGGTTACCGCCGCGGCTGTCGTCATTCAAAGCATTCTGAATAGCAGCCGTCTGATCGCCGGTGCCATCTCCCCTCGCACCGTAGCTCTGCACGTTACGCCAGGTCTTATACGTGTAGAAGTCGCCCTATAAATATAAGCCAAGCTGTTAGGTGGTATTTGGTAGTAGAGATCATACCAAAAATGGAGCATATCCCCTAGCATTCCCAGTATGGTCTTGCTGGTCCATCCAAAAACCACTCGGATTGCTAGTCACTGGCCCAGAACAAGCAGCAGCAGCCTGGACCTTTAGCGCTACAGGTTTCGCCGGCTTGATCTCGCTTGGGTCGTACGATGTGTTGTGATTGACAGCGCTGGGACCTGTGGGCACAACACTATTGGATGATGAGCAAGATGCAAAGCTATGGCGATGTCGTGGACGTACGGTTGTGTTGTACCATTGGGTAGAGGCGGAACGGGCCAGTATGCTGATTTCGGAGCACCTTTGGCGAGGGGATCGGAACGTACTGTTGCAGCTGAGGCACTTGCAGCAGTGAGCGCTACTAGCTGCAGCAAATTCTGTAGAGCCCTCATGGTTGATGTCCTGGGTGGTTCTGTTAGGATAAGTTAATTCATGAATGCGTGCTGGTGCTGATATACCACGAAGGGGAAGGGTGAAACAGGGCTCAGGCCCGGTGTGAATGTAAAGAGATTCCGACTGACTTGGTAAGCTGTAGACACTTTCCCCTGCCTAAAGTGTGATCAAACTGGCAAAGAAGGACTGCCTCCTCACATCCCAAAGCTTCCCAGCTACTTTGGATTCATCTTATACACTCTTCAAGTCTATGGTCGGGCTGAACCCCCTGATAGTCCTCGGTTCCGCTGAGCAAGCATCGTGACAAGGGCCGAGCATCAGCGGCATCAGCGGCATCAGCCTCAGCAAGCCCATCAGCCAAGGATACCCATGTGATGGATCGAAAGCCTGCTCAACTGCATCTTTTCGACAAGATGTGGATTCCAAGTAGGCTGGAATGCTGCAAACGGAAGGTTGGGGGATCAGGGATCCTTGTAGGGTGGGGTGGGTATACAATCGACCTGCTGGAAAATGCTCTAGGTCTGAGATAACGGAGGCGATATAAAGTGCCCAGTGTCGCTTGTAGTCATCAGACGAAGAGGAATCCTCATGATGGCGCCAGCTGCACGGAGCAAATGGCCAGGATCCTGGTCACTGTCATTATGTGTAAGCAGAGTGGCTTTGAATTCGACGTGGTATTGGTCCAGGAGAGGGAAATTGAGGGCATTCTGAAGTGATAACCCCAGCTGAACTGCTCGCGGCTTGTCTATAGTTTGTCCCCTCTTGATTCGGGGACGCTTTCAGGATGCTAGCGGGAGGTTGAGACATGCTGATGCATGTTCTTGTGTACTCGGCGGAAATAACGAGGCGCGTACCTGGCCAAACGGTGTGCAGCTTAGACGAACCCCCAAAGGGAAGGTGGGGTTTTGAGGCTCCCTAGATAGTCAAGTGTCTGAGCCGCAGTCATCCGGATGGGAGGTTAGCCGGTGAGGGTTGGACCCTGAACCTGCCCTCAGCTCCACCAACAAGATCATCATCCATGCAGCAGGGATAGTCAGCATTCAATCATCGCTCTTGGGCCGAAATTCAAATCCGGGGATAAGATTGGGAATTAAATTGTTGCGGCATAATCTTTGGGTATCTTGCGTCGACGTTACTGCATCATTCTCCCGCTTCACGCGCAACAGCCCGTCGGCCCCACAGCCGCGATCGAGGACCGCCGCTCGTCCTTTTCTTCTCTATAGATAGCTTCGAACGGTATCCGCACCACCATCCAGTCGCACAAAAACTTGCCCAGAATAGCACCCAAAATGACCGAGATGAAGATCCAGCCATTGAAAGACATGACTATCAACATGAGCAGGTAGGCCACGCCCAGCGTAACCCCATGGATGATGGCGCGACACAGCTGCTGCAACGACGTGGCGCGAAAGGTGGCGTAGTGGGTGCCCAGTGTCGTCGCGGGCCCATCGCAGCAGTTGGAGGGCGACGTGGTGGAGAGGAGCGCCTGCTGGACGCGCATCTGGCGTTGGAACTGGCGGAGCAGGTAGGCGTCCCACTCGGTGCTGACGCGGCGGAGGAACTCGAGGGCGACGACGAGCAGGGCGGCGCCGACGCAGCTGGCGGCGAACATGGCGTTGTTCTTGATGTGCCACGAGCCCGAGAGGATGCAGACGTCGACGATGAGCCAGTTCCAGAGCATCTGGGACGGTTAGCCAAACTGTCCTGGGAATTGAAGCAGTTGTCGTACCTCCTGGGAACATTCACCGGCGCCCAGGACATCGGCCGTGGAGCTGTGACCGTGCGACATGGCGGATGGCAATGATACAGTGGATGAGGGACGTCAGGTATGAGCAGCCAGCATCGAGGGCGAGGCCAGGGACGCAGCGCTGCCGATAGATATGTACATGTATGCCGCTGCCGGCCCATGGCCTCGATGTGGCGAGCCGGGCGCAAGAGTCTTGCATCTCGGGAGCGCGTTTCCTGCTGTATTGTTTCCGTGCAACTGTGGGGGAACTTGCTCAAACACACTCGCGCCTTCCCGCAAGCATCCTCGCGCCTGCCCCCACCATCCTGGTCGGACTGGCGCCTTCCCGCAACCATCTTCGCGCCTTCCGCCGACCCTGGCGGGGCCTGCTTGGCATCACGCACTTTTGCCATTTTGCTACTCTGGGCGTTGCAACACCCACTCCCGCGAGCACATTTTCCGGATATCGGCCGCTGTCCATACTGCAGGGGAGTATATAACAATACAACCATGGTCGTCCTCCATCGTGGCCCCAGCCGCCACACGTCGTCTTCGCTGCACAGCATCTTGTTCCTCGAGCAGCCATGGCCACCGTGAAGATGCTGACGGCCCGCCAGCACATCCAGAACATCAGCGCCGCCTCGGCCGTCGAGCCGCACTGGGGATATGCGGAGCGCGTCGTGCCCTGCGTCAACGACCCGGGCTCCTGCAAGTACCTCGATGTTGTATATGCTGCCCACGACATCGGCATGTACTACACCGGCATCATCTGGGCCACCATCGGCGGCATCCTCATCCTCTGGGCCATCGGACGGCAGTTCCTGCGCGCACATCCGTCTGGCGTCGTGCTGCCGGCAGCTTTCGCAGGCGAGAATGTGAACAAGAGACCGGATGCCCTACAGCGTTTGACCACGGCTGTCCCGTCATATGCTCGCCACTATCTGCTCCCGGATGCGAACCGCTTCCTCTTCGGTCGCGTCACACGCACCCAGGTCTTGACGCTTGCCGTCCTCACCGGCTACCTCACCATCTGGTCTTTTGTGGGCATCGTCTATGGCACCTGGATTACACCTGTCAAGAACTCGCCCGGTCTCTACAGCACGCGAACCAGCCTAGGCCCTTGGGTTGACCGTATAGCAGTGATCGCCTACGCGCTGACTCCGCTCTCCATCCTCCTTTCCAGTCGTGAATCCATTCTGTCACTGGTTACCGGTCTACCGTACCAAAGCTTCAATTTCCTCCACCGCTGGCTCGGCTACCTCATATTCGTCCAGTCTTCGTTGCACACCATCGGCTGGTGCATCATCGAAATCAGGCTCTACAACCCCCAGCCTACTACTGGACTCAACTGGATCCGCCAGCTCTACATGATCTGGGGTTTAGTCGCCATGATCTTGCTCCTGTTCCTTGTAATTCTATCCACCCCCTGGGGTATCCGCATGACGGGGTACGAGGCATTCCGCAAGCTGCACTATGTGCTAGCCATGGTCTATATCGGAGCTTGCTGGGGCCACTGGGAACAACTCAAGGTCTTCCTCATCCCTGGTCTGGTCGTCTGGCTTCTTGATCGCGCCATCCGTCTTGGTAGGACGGCCTTGCTGCACTACAACTTCCTCCCCTCGGGTCACATGGGCTTCCGCGCTGCACCCGCAGACATCTCCTTCTTCAAGGACGGCACCAATGGCGACGTCGTTCGCCTCGACTTTGACCACCCGCAGGACGCATGGGCTGTGGGTCAGCATTTCTACCTCATGTTTCCCGACAGCAGCATCTGGCAATCGCACCCTTTCACCCCACTCAGCCTTCCTGTTTTTGGCGCTGATTCGCAACGCCACTCCTACATCTTTCGGGCAAAGAAGGGCGAAACACGCAAGATCGCCGAACTGTCCGCCCAACGCACCGCTCGCTCATACGATGCGCAAGAATCTCACGAAGGCCTTATGGGCACCACCCGCCTCTCGGTCGTTCTTACAGGCCCCTACGGCGAGCAGACGATGCGCGACCTCGCCACAGACTCCAACATTCTCTGCATCGCAGGCGGCACCGGAATCACATACGTGCTCCCGGTCCTCCTTGACATTGCGTCTCGTCCCCAGAACCGCGACCGCAAGATCTCGCTCGTGTGGGTCATCCGCCACCGCGGCGACATCGACTGGGTTGCTCCCGAACTTGCCATTCTGAAGCAAAAGTGCCGCACCCTACGCGCGGGCATGCATATTTACGTCACGCGCGCCGCCGAAGACGACACCCATGAGCCCAACGTTCCTACACTATCGGAAAAGGCGACTGAAACCGCGTGTGCAACTGAACTTACTATTCAGCCTGTCTCCACGTCAGAATCTTCGTCCATGTCTGTCTCATCAGCCTTGTCCGTCCATGGCGTGTCCAAGTCCGAACTGAACCTAGACCACCTCCACGCGCGCCCTAATCTGCGTGCCATTGTTGAAGAGTTCGTGGCCGAGACGGTACGGGGGCGAACGGATGTTTTCGCATCGGGGCCCGGTGGTCTGATTAGCGATCTGCGGAGTATTGTTGCGGGTGTGAATAAGGGCGCGGAAGTGTGGAGGGGGGAGGAGAGGTGGGATGTGCGGTTGACGTGTGATGATCGGTTGGAGTGGTAGTCTTGACTTTTGCATATGTTTTTGATACCCTAGATTTGAGTTAGTAATTGTCCACAACCCATTTTTCGAGGAATGTAAGAATCGGTGAGCTTACCGCTAGGCCATGTGCCTGTGAACCTATATATGATGGCAATGCACCATTTTCATTCATTTATTTATTTATCCATTCATATCAGGACAAACGATGGCGTATAGTTGACCTTGGTATTGGTTATACTGAGGTAACACGTAGTTATCAGACTTTTGTCTTAACTGTACAATCTGCGCGGCTTATATTTGCCGCCGAAGATCAACGTCAACGTGAACGCTGCACGCATGCATGGCCAACAACAGCCTGCAGGTTGCTTCCTCTGGCCATTCCCTTTCCCATCAACAAATCATCATTCCCTCCCCGCACATGTAATCCTCTCAAACCACACACCGCCACGCCTCCTCATCCTTCCCATCCCCGCTCCCCACATACACATCCCTCATCGGAAACCTACAATGCCTCCTCCTAAACTCGACCCCCTTGTCCTTATCCCCTTCCACAAACTTAGCCCCCCTCACCGTATCCGGCGCCTCCCCCCGCTCCACCCACGCCACAATCCGCATCAACACATTATCCTCCACCCCATCACTCGCAGGCGGCGGATCCCCCGCCTGCCCGATGCCATGCGCCCCCGTTACCCCCCGTACAATGCGCCAGCCCCGCCACGCGGAAGTACCGATAAAACCCATCCAGCTGCGCGGGCGTCGCGCCCATCGTCTCCCCGACATGCGTGTAGTACGCATCCGAGACGGACGAATCCATCGTCTCGTCGATCTGCCCGTAGGAATGCAGCATCTTACCGCCGGCATAGCGGAACGGCGAGAGGTCGCCGGCGCACGTGGTCATCCCGAAGCTGGAGGGATCCTGCGTTATCGCGCGTACGGCGGTCGCGGGCGTCCAGGAGGCGAGCGTCCAGTTTGCGTTGGGCTCCGAGACGTAGCGCGGGCATTCGAGGGCGGAGGCGAGGAATTCGGGGGAGGAGCGCATGGCGGCGTGGGCGAGGAGGGCGCCGTTGTAGGGTGTCCCGTGGTAGATTAGGGTGCCGTTTACGGTGAAGGGGGCGAGGGAGTCCGTTATCAGTGTGAGGTCGGTGGGGGTGTTGGCGCCCCCTCCCCCCCCCCGGCCCGCCGTGGAAGACGCGTCAGAGGAGCATAGCAAGACCGACAAGTCCGGCTTGCACCGCCTCGTGTCTTCAATTATGCCATCTTCCGCCCCATCAAGCCCATCGCACTGCCTCAGCGTCTCCTCCTGCACAACACCCCACTTCTCAATCGACACCTTCATAGTCTCCACATCTGCATCTGTCCCCATACGAACCAGCCACCGCTTCGCATCCGCAAACAACCCCGCCAACCGCAGCTCCGGCGCGCCCGCTACGATCCCATCAAAGAGCTCAGGATTCCGCTGCGCGGCGTACAACCCCTGCCGGCCACCCTGCGAGCACCCTATAAAGTAGGCCTTTTTGTGTTTCTGGCCGTAGAAGTGCGCCGTGACGGCTTTCCCGAGCGGAGTGGCGGTGTATAAAGCGCGCCCGACGAAGACGTCGAGCACGGCGGGCTGGTTGAGGAAGGCGCCGGCGGAGGAGCCGTTGTGGCCGCTGTTGCTGGAGAGGCTGGCGAAGCCGTAGGAGGAGACGTAGGGTAGGTCGGGGTAGAAGAGGCCTGGGGAACGGGCGGGAGGGAGGTAGGTAGTGGATATGGGTAGGTAGGCTTGCTGGCCAGGGTGGGATATCTGGGAAGCCGTGGGCGATGGGATGGGAAAAGGGAGAACCATACATCTAGCCAACGCGCCCGTACCGACGGGTATAACGCGCTCGTTCCACGCCTCAGGCAACCACGCTTCGAGGTGGACGGAGCTGGAGTTGGACGTCGCGGCGTGCACGGCGACACGGCATAGGTTCACGGGAACGGTGGGACTCTTTGCAACCACAGTCATTCAGTCAGTCTTGCGTTTTTTTTTTTTTTTTTTTGCGGACCAAAACTAGCCGGAAAGGTACACGTGCTGTTTGTCCTGTCGCCGAACTGGTCAATCACGCTGCCGGCGGGGAGGTACTGCGCTATGGTTATGTTGGCGGCGTGGGAGGGGTCGAGGTCGAGCCTTTGGGGTAGCGCTTCACATCTTGCTTTGAAGGATGGGGTGGATGGGGTGGATGCGAGGGTGGTACCGAGGAGGAGGGCGACGAAAGGGAGCGTGTGGATGGGCATTGTATTGTGATGTCGGTGCCTTGCTAGCTCTGTTGGACCGCGAAGTTCGCTGTGTACGTGTGTTTGTGTAGCGACCAAGGTACCGTAGGTATTTATATGTGTATGCTTCCTGTAGTGCTAAGCGTGCCAAGTGGGTACGATTACCTACATATCGACGATTATCCGTGTGCAAGTAGGTTCCTAGGTAGGTAGTCAGATCGTAGTCTTATACGCGGACAGCATGTACGCCCGTCGCGCGTTGGGAGTAACCCCTGTACATACTCTAGCCTTTACGAGTATTAATCGCTAGGCGCTGGTTAGCTAAATGCTCTGATTGCCCTTCAAAAATATCCATCACAGGGGATTCAGCACTAGCTGGGGTTACTCCCGACTTGACTATATGCTGTAATTGAGCAAGATTGTTTCTGTATTCCAACGTTTTGATAGGGTTGGATGCCACACGCGTATACTACGATGGACACGACCCGTTGCTGTGCTCGCATCTGCGGTCGCTTGCCGTGCTCGTCTGAAGGATCGTAAACTACCTCAAAAGAGCTCGATGATGTCGTGCGAGAAATCGGGCGTAATCCATCCACTACATACTCGTTCGTAATTGTATGTAAGCACTAATCCCGTTATTTCCACGACGGGGTTTTGGAGGTGGTAGAGATGAGCCCGCATGTCTGTGTAGATGGTATATGACAATTGTCGTTTTAGCGTGCATGGGGATACTGTGCAGGGTGGTGCAAAAGGCAAAGTATGCATAAGGCGAAGAATGTTAGATATATACAAGTTGATAAATATCAAAGATAAGAATGTACAGGAATGCTACTGCTCCTCAATAACCACACATCATGTGTGCGGACTGAGTGTCCTCAAGCGTTCGCCTTGAGCCATGCGACGAACTCTTTGATCGTGAATTCCTCGGGAAATTCGGCGCTGGCTGAAGCGCCGGGAGAGATAGCGGGAGTGGAAGACGCAATAGGAGTTGAAACGACAGAAGTGATGAAAGTAAGGGGGGTCTCAACGGCTGTGGGGGAAGATGTTGATGAAGACCCGGCGAAGACAGCGGTCGAAGAAGTGGCAGGAGTCTCAACGGCAGCTGGAGTAGATTCAGCGGCAGATGGAGCACCCGTGGATGAGCCAGCGACCTTGGACGACGAAGCCGGCGCAATGCTCGAAGCCACCGGTGCCCCGTCCGAACCACCCCCGCCTTCAGGGCTGTCCACAGACGAAGTAAGCTCGCCATCTTCAACATACACGCCGCTGAAGTACCAATCCTCAGCCCCCGCGGCATCATTGCTGCCAGGCAGGCGCAGCACGCCAAGATGCCAATCGGCGCCGTTAGACGACGTGCTTGCATCGAAAGGACCAGCGGCCTTGGTCAGTGCATCGCCGCCAGTGGAGTGGTAAAAAGAGACCGCGCCGGCGTCGAAGTCGATTTCGTAGGCGACGTTGTGCCATTCATCTGCCACTAGCTCGATGTCCCATTTCGACACACCGCCCACGTGCCACTGCAGGTTGGTGTTGCTGCCGCCTGAAGCACCGTACTTGAGCTCCGTGAAATGGCTTTCGAAAAAGGCAATTTGGTGCTCGTTCGTCGCAGTCGGAGCGTTTTCACTCGACGTCTTGATCGAGAAGTGATAGTACAACTTGCCCTTGTTGATAGCGGCATTCGTCTGCGGTATAAGCTCTGTCCTCAGCATGGACTGCCCGTTCCATTTGGACGTCTCGTCGATGGTGATTTTAACACCCTGCGTGGAGCCGCTGTCGGCAGGGTTCTTGTACGAGGCATCGAGATGGACGTATTTTTCGACGGCGCCCGAGCCGTGGATGTAGTATTGGTAACTGCCGACGGGATTGGAGAAGGACCACTTGTCGAGGTCTGCGCTCGACGTCATGTCGTTGAAGCGGCCGTCCCAAAGGATTTCTGCGAAGCTCGTTAGTATCGGTGGCGCATTTAAGATTTCGAGGACGTACCGGCTGACGCGGCGCTTAGGAGCCAGTTGAACATAGCGGCTTTGACAAACATGTTGAATGAAAACGAAACAGAGCCCAGCTGTAAATGAAAGTAATCAACCACGAGGTGAGCAAGGAAAGACTGGAGTGGGATGAATCAAGAAGAGAAGAGGAACCGGTACGCGATATGGATGATGCGCCGTACAGCGGACATCTCCGCTAGCGGACCCTGAGCATTTCAATATGCAGGAAATGAAACATCGTTGCCGTGTGTTTCACGACGCTCGTTAGCAAAGCTGGATCGAGTGACTCGTAGCCGCCAGCCCAGGACTACAGCCTGGCACGCCAAAAGCACGTCCTCGTTAATTATGCGAACCTGACCGGGTCAGTAGCAAGCCGGTCAGTATGAAGCTGGCCAGTATCAAGCCTCGCGCGCACGAAAAATCAGCTGTTGTGGTTGCGAGCATCTACCCAGCTGATTTGACGGAGAACCTGACAGCTCTTGAATGCTGGAGGCGAAGATTAATGCTGCCGAAGCCTGATCGCGGGAGTGCTTGTTGCGTTTTGGCGCATGAGATTTGGTATTGAAGGGTCGACAGATCAGTCCCTGCTTATTTTACGAGGTTGTGTCAGATTGGAAGACGGTTGTTTCCTGATCGCACTAATGAAATCTCCTCCGGTCTGCGGTTAGCTAACGCTTCCTGTCGCGTCCGCTGTTAGGATAGGTATGATCGTGAGGCGGGAATGTAGCGCTCTGGCTTTGGGTAATGTGTTTAAAGGTGTATAGGTGTGTAGGGGTTCAGTGTTGGAACGACGCAATTGCGATTTGCTCACACTGGTGCAGCTACCTCGGCTAATAATTCCCCCTCCCTCTCCTCCATGACGTTTATTAAGACGGAAATTCTATCAACAGTGACCACTGCACATCCATATTGTTGAGGCTAACGATGGTGTACGGAAGAACAATAAACAACGACGCCAAATTAATGCCGCCGAAGTCATGGGAAACCCCGCACTCCAGGGCTTTAGCAAACTTCGACTTGCGACAAGCAACCAAAAAGAGATGAAGAAAGGTCAGCCTCGACTTGCAATTGCTTAGCTCTCCTCTTAACCCTAAAACTTAACTAAAATTTAATTTTAGTAACTAATTTGATAACTTTTTATACAACTAATTTAGTTAATATAAAATAGTTATAAGCGCTAAGACTACTAAGCTTACTTAGGCTTACTTAGTAGTTTAAACGCGCCTTTTTGTATAATTACCTTTTTACACTTTTTTTATTTACTAAGTAGGGGGCTCTACTTTTTTATATTATTTAAGATAAAAGTTTTTATTCAAGGCTTATTTTATTTTTAGGTAGTTAATTTAGAGCTATATACTAGTATTAACTAAAATATAAAATAATTCTAAAAATAATTCTAAAAAAACTAAAAAGTAACTAAATATTTAGTCTATGCGAACCCCATTTTTTTCGACACACTTTGGAGGCCAAAACTTGACCCTAACCTATCTTCTTTCGTACAAACCACTGCAACTTGAATTAACATGTTTGTCTCGACCATCATGAAGAATACTTCGCGCACGTTCCGTACACGGTGTTTGTCGTTGCGTGTTCCATATTAGTAGCTAGCATGCCAAGTTCCCGAGTCCCGCTGGGCCGATCGGAGCTTGAATCCTAGTCCCGTCACGCATAGATGATCAACGATTTAATTATCCGCAATGCAGGGCTCGTATTCCACCTATGAACTTTACTAGAACTATTGCGCATTATGAAACCCGCCGTTGGTTGAAGAAACATCGCCTTATATATATAAAAGCCTTGTGGTCGTAACTTCTAAACGGTCGCACTGTCTGCTTCTCACCAGCTTTTGTCTTTATCTTTTCTGAATTGTATTCATACGAACATCGGATCTTGCAGTCTTGCACCATGCGTCTTCGTGCTTTTCTAGGCGCGCTTCTACTACCGTGCATTGCGGCCGCATCGCCGGTCTTGCAGAACAGAGCCGAGAAGCCAGCAGCGTTCTTCCTGGCAGGTGACTCGACCACGGCGGTGCAGTCGAGCGGCGGAGGCGGTTGGGGAAACGGATTCCTCAAGACGTTGAAGAGCCCTTCGTACGGCGTAAACAAGGGGCACAACGGCGCCACTACAGTTTCTTTCGTCCAGGGCGGTGATTGGAAGCAAGTGCTCGACCTTGTGAAAAAGGCCACGAGCACTTACGAAGTCTATGTCACTATTCAGTTTGGACACAATGATCAGGTAAGTCCGCTTCTCTCGTATGCAAGACACAAATCGCCAGATGTGGTGTCCTCATCTGATCGTAAACTGTAACGCTAATGAAAAAAAACCAGAAATCAGATAAGGGCATCTCCATGAACCAGTTCAAGACGAACCTCAAGAATATGGCCAAAGATGTGCAGAAGCTCGGTGCCACACCTCTGCTACTCACCTCCCTGACGAGGCGCAAGTTCAGCGGCAACACGCTCAGCCAGGATCTTGCAGATGTCGTTCCTGCCACACAAAAAGCTGCATCGGAAGCTGGCGTAACACTGATCGATCTCAACGCCGCATCCCGGAAATATGTTCAGGCGATTGGTCAAGCCAATGCTGACAAGTTTAACCTGAAGAGTGGCGACAGGACGCATCTTAATGCGCACGGGAGCGATGTCTTCGGACGCATTGTGGCCGATTTGATTGTTGCGAGTAAGAAGAACTTGGCTGGGCGGATCCGTGAGGACGCTGCTCTTAGTCGTGCAATCGCCCGAGGCGTGTACGTCTGATCGCGCATACTAGAAATTATCCGCATCTTTCTTTCACTCGGTTTCATCTTGATTTTTAACGTCACTTTGCCATGTTCAAGTCTCCCATCCGCCGTCGATCATCTCTGTATGCATCTTGCACATCAGTACCCAACACACCAAGAGCACCCCGACCGCCACCAGCACCTGCCATAACCCACTGGCCACTACCGCCCACACACATCGCCATTACCAGACGCATGGCCAGCATCGTACGGCATGGTATGATCAGGAATCTTGAATAGGAGGTATGGATCTCAAACCGTACTTCTGCACGATATGCGGCTTTTCTTTGACGCCCTTGCACAACGCCGGATACACGACTCCAGATGGGCCGTCCCACCATCGCAAGAAGAAATCGACATAACGCTCAATACAACACTTGATGAGGTACTCCCTCTGCCCTTCCTGTGGATTGCCCACCCAGTTTCGGAAATGCGATCCAACCCTGCATCCCGCACGGGAGTGAGAAATCTGTCGGTCCGAGTTCCTGTGGTCTTCGCCTTCCAGTTGGTCGTATTGGTGCCCTTGTTCGGCGTCCTGGTAGGCGAGCAGTGACTACATCTGCTCCTCGGCGTCAGGAGACTTGGTCGCGCTAGTGGGCTGTCTCAAGACAATAGGCACAGCGCATGGGCAGGACGGATTGGAAGAGAATGAGATGAGGCGGTGGAAAGTACGATGAAGAAGAGCGCGACGAAGGGGAGGAAGAATGACATTACCATGTGGCAGAGATAGGTCTAGCAGCAAACAATGGTCAGTCTCGTAGTGTATCAGTCTGCGTCTCTACGAGGATGCTGAGCATCGCATGTCGAAGTCTGGAGGTAGCTTTGTAGGCTTCAGAAAACTCCCGCGAATAATTCTGAAGCTAGGACGTTACTGCTACGAAGTGGGCAAAAGCCCCGCCATGGTAGCCAAGCACGACTATCTGAAAGAAGACTTCGCGCACTCTCGGTACACGGTATTACGCTGTTATGGAAAGCTGTAGGGGTGCTAGAAAAATGCTTTGAAGCAAGGTAAAGCCCAAACACGACTTTCTTCACATGGTTCTGGCTGCGTGTTTCTGAGCGAAAGCTAGAGCAGACAGAGTGGTCGTGACGGTGAGGCCAAACCTTGGAAGAGGCGGTGAAGGTGGCAAACCTCTTAGCACGTGCCTGGGCACCTGGGCATCTGCACGGCAGAACTATCTACGGAAGCAACCGCGAATAATTGACTGTCTGTTATTCAGCATCCGCGTGGACACCTCGGATCTAATGCTTTCCATTGGCTTTTATCTCGAGAACGCCCAGGCCGTGCGGCCGGGATCGGAACATTTTCCCCAGGCCAAGATGGCCATTACCGCTACCGGCTTGGCACGGATAACCACTTTCCCGGTGGTTTCGCTGGATGACATCTTCGAGGGACGATAAAGGCGACCCTCATCCTCCTTCTTACCACCTCAACACTTCTTCGCACTAAATACCGCTACCATGAACTGTCCATCACGCACAGACGATGCCCTGCTGCATCCGGGCTGGAACCAGAACCCGCCCCTCTTCGCAGCGGACCTCACCACAAGAGAGGACATGAACGGCATCGTAAACGTTAGAGAGCTCGGCGATGCAGATCTCTTCAAGGCCGGACTGCAGTCTCCTGGGTTATGTGAATTGGAAGGCTCATGCTCTCAAGACATGGACAATGAACGCCAGGTGGCCGGAATGGGTGCCAGGTGTCCCCATGAAGGTGTGTACACAGTAGTCCCTGCAGCAAAGTAGGCCGCATCATCACTGCTAACCTAGCCCGCAGGACCTTGCACCCATTCCGTTAAAAACGATACTTCGTTTTCTGAGTACCAAGTTGGCCGCCTCCCTCCCCGCTATTCTCCATCCGTGGGCACAGGCGCGGGATGGCTGACTTGGATTTTGTCTGTACTTTGTGCCTCCATCCTACTGTCTTCTATTATGGTTACTGGTTTTCTAAATATGTCTGATGTTGCCAAATTGTTCTTGCGCCAACCTCATGGTATGTATGAACTTTGTCATCCGACGAAGCATGCGCTAAGCGTCGTAGTATCGCCCGACCTATCCACCCGCCCCGTCAAACGGAGCACTTGTGCAACTGGAGGCGCCGGCCCCGACTACAACCTTCCCTTACACGTTGGGGCACTCTTCATTATTCTTTTTGTCTCATCCACAGGTTGTGCGTTCCCACTTCTTGTCCTAAAATTCCCGCGCTTGCGTATCCCCGCAAGCTTTCTCTTCTCGGCACGCCATTTTGGAACCGGTGTCTTGATTGCTACGGCCTTTGTGCATCTTCTTCCTACTGCATTCATTTCTCTCGGAGATCCATGTCTATCGAAATTTTGGACCACCGACTATCCTGCCATGCCCGGCGCAATAGCACTGGCTGCGATATTCTCCGTGACTGTCATTGAAATGGTCTTCTCACCCGGTCGCCATTGCAGTGGAAACAATGCAAGCATGAATGCCGTATCTCGAACTGAACGTGCCATGGAAGACGCCAACGTACCTACACCGCGACCTGCCATGATCGGATCCGACGATGCACCTCGAGGCCGTTCGCCACCGCCCGCTGAGAATATGCGGGTTCGCGATCTAGGCCAGATCCACGGACGCGTGACCTCTATCAGCCGCACATTATCTCGTATGGGCGAAGAATCAGAAATCCTGGACGCCGCTGAATTCGGCAACGGACGCCAGGCCCACCATGATAGAAAGGATGCCGACGTCGAGAGCGCAGACTCTGAAAGAACTGTACCTTCCGCCGGATTCACCCCTGAGCAAATGCACAAGAAGGCCGTGATGCAATGTTTTCTCCTGGAAATGGGGATTCTGTTCCACAGCGTCTTCATTGGCATGTCGCTCAGCGTCTCGGTCGGTAGCGACTTTGTCGTCCTGGTGATTGCTATTATATTTCACCGTAAGCTGATGCCTTCAAACTTTGCACTCGATCGGCTGACGCAAGCAGAAACCTTCGAAGGCCTGGCGCTAGGAGCCAGAATCGGGGCCATTGCCTGGCCCGAAAAGAGCCTTCAGCCGTGGCTCATGGCCCTTGCGTATGGCTGCACGTAAGTCCTGCCATGGCCTCTAACATCTTTCGAATAGACTGACACATCTCAAGCACTCCCCTCGGCCAAGCTATCGGCATTGCGACGCATACATTATACAGCCCGGACTCGGAGATCGGCCTGCTCATTGTCGGCATCATGAACGCAATATCCTCCGGTCTCCTCGTCTTCGCCTCCCTCGTCGAACTCATGTCCGAAGATTTCCTAAGTGACGAAAGCTGGACTGTTCTCCGGGGCAAGAAGCGTGTCTATGCATGCGCCCTGGTTCTCATGGGCGCCTTCCTCATGAGCCTCGTCGGCGCCTGGGCGTAAAACGCAAGCTAGCTGATGCCATGTATTATGGTATTTAGTATGTGGTATGTGGGTATGTGGGTATGAATAACGGGACTGTAAATGCTCTGGACAGCACTACTGGTGGCTATTGAACCAGGTGAATTTGTTGTTGTTTGATTGGTGTGTGTATGTGGGAAGTGAGGTTGGACCAGAAATGCAAGTAAGTAAAAGTTGGTGGCTCATAACTACTGATCATTGTGCATTTCCTCTGATTTCTGCCTTCGTTCCTCCAGGCTTCTTTGCCAAACCGCAAGGCGGGTTGGTTCTCCTGTCTCTGCTTAAGCCCCATCTTCCCCCAGCGGAAAGTGGTCTTGCTTGCGTCGAAATGCCCGTGACATTCACGTGAGTGTCGCGGTTGTACGCGCACGTCCTCCAAACAACCCTCGTAAATCAGAGTCTTTCAGCAGCTTGCAAACAGCCTTGTGACCTCTCTCGTTCCAACCTGTTCTCTGACAGCCCTTGCCATAAAATTTCAGTACTTTCCTCAAAAAATTACGGGGAGTATGGATTGCGGTCTTACACTATCACAATACCAGAATAACGAGCACTTTCCGCATCGGTCCAGCGAGGATGCCTTCTTGCTACACCCATGACACGTTCTAATTCCATCAACTTTCGTCGAGAACTGTTGAACCTTGTCGTTTAACTCTAGCAACTTCCTCAAAGACGCTGGGAAGATCTTCGTAACGTCGAATTTGGTCAGGAAACCCAACGAAGCTTGATTGTAAGGATTGGCAGAACGTACCTTGAGCTTCTGGGGATCCTCATGACGAATACCAGGATCCCCATATGTAAATACGCGACGTTTTGCGTACGGAACGGCAACCGTATACCCCTTTTGAATATGCGCAGGTGCCAATTCGCTACCTCGACCATCAGTGTAGAAGTGCAGTGGAACTTTCTGATCATCGACATCCGTGAGCTCTAACTCTAGATGGTGAATCGTGATAGAGTCGACAATTTCTCCCAGGAACCACCATTGACGTAGTGGTTGGTAGGTACCATTAACTTCCTTATAAAAGTCCAAATCACTGTAGCTGCGTGGGAGAGCAGCGAAGCCAGGAAAGGTCTCGCGATTGCGAAGATCTGCCAACTGTTCCGATTCTTCAAGATTCTTTGGCTTCTCTCTCTTCCAGAGCCAGTCTTCGAAGTCATTCAGGCAGCGTTGACAACGTATCGTACTACGCGTAATAGTACGTCCCATAGTATGTCCTACATTAGGAAAGTTTTTTCTAAAGAGGCTGCTTAACTATGCGCAGACGTGCGCAGACGTACATATATGTGCACATTTTTGCATAAGTAATTTACTAGCACAAAAATGCTTAAAGATATATAGATATATATAGACTTGCGCAGATATATATAAATAGGTTAAATAAGTAATTTTTTTAAAGCTTTATAACTGTTTTACTAGTAAAGCTATAATTTTTAATTTTTAATAGATTTATAGAGAAAATACTAGTCCTTAATTATTTAATTTTAAAATACTATTTTTATTACGTAATTAGTTAGTAATTAATAGAGAACTCTTTATTTTACTAGTTATTATATATAGTACGTATTATTTATATATAAAAATATAGTACTAATAATATATTATTTAAATCTTTAAAAAAGCTCTAATAAAAGTAAAGTAGTTAAAAAGTTATTAAAGATTATACTTCTTATAATAGTGTTCTTTGTTAAGCCACTAATTTTCGCCTAATATAATTATTTTAAATAATTATAAACCTATATTTTTTCTGTTTTTAAATCTATAAATCTAGAATTTAGGATTAGGTAGAAGTTCTATATAATACGCTAGTAAATAGTACTATTATATTAACTAGTAGTTATATTATTTACATAGTGTTAATTACCTTTTTAATATATTTTTAAATTAAGCCTGCGTAGGTTAGGATAGAAAGACTACTCTAGTCTAGCACCTAAAAATATAATCTACTCCTAGTCTCAACTAATATAATAATAGTTTATAAGAATAGTTTATAAACTATGTACTTACTTTCTAATTATTTATAAACGCTCTAACACTTATTAAGTTATTTAAAGCGTGTATAATAAACTAATTTTTACTTTATTATTACTATTATTAGTAATTACACTATATTTGCGCGCCGCTATATAGTATACTTATATAATACACTTACTAGCTTACTATCTAACGCTATAATAACTATAAGAATCTAACGCATCTATATAATACTTCTCTCCCTAGTAACATATTAACAAATATTTTCTTTTCTTTTTCCTTAATTCTACCCTCTATTACTACCTTTCTAACTAGTAGTAATATAAAAACTATAGTAGGAACTCTATATATCTATTACTACTACTTCTATAGTTACTAATTTATTACTAGCCTAACTAGTACACTAGGACTACCTTATATAGGGTAAGATATACCTTTTACTTTCTATTAATAATACTCTAAATAGAGTAGTATTTTAGTATAGACCTAGTAATAATAGCGAGCGAATAGATCTTTAGAGCGTACTTTTAGGCAGCCTTAATAGCGGTATTAGTATTAAAGCTTAGAAAGATAGTAAGAAATAAAGTAATAGTAGTAAAAGTCTTAAAGTTAATTTTAATATAAAGATAGAGTGTTAGTGTACTAATAGTGTGTAAGCTTCTATCTAGTACAGTAGGGTGACACAAAAAAAACGCCTAGTAAAAAGATACCTCTTTAAAAGTTATATAACTAACTGAGTTTAAATACTATGTAAATAAAAAGTATACGGTTTTAAAGAGGAAATATAGGAGATCAAAATTAGGTACTAGGTATGTGCTTACTAAGCAGGGTCCTTAAGGTTTCTATCTCTAAACTTAGTGTTTCTAAAAAGTCAATTTTTAAGGCGTTATGACTTTTTTATTTAGTATGCTACTAGGCTAATGTTTTTACTGGCTATTCTAGGCCTAGTGTAGATTACGTAAGCAAAATTTCGGAGTACTTATATAACTTAATTAAGAAATTATGTAAGGTTAAAAAATTACGTGATTTTAAAAGTTAATTAAATCACGTGATTTATTACTAAGATTATAGTATAATATAATATCTTTTGTCTAGTAAATTTTCTCTTTTGTATTTCCTCGAATGGAGCCAAAATTGTCAAAACTCGAAAGACAAGTTTCTTTACTTAAAAAAGCAAATACTTCTAATTCTACTATTGCTACTACCCTTAATAAGCCTCTACAATCTATTAAGACTGCTATTAGACGTATTAATAAGAAAAATAAGGGAGATAACTTATTAAAAGGGGTATAACAAGGGAGAGTAACTAAGGTTATTTCTAGAGAGAAAAGAGTTATTAATAGGGATTTAACTAAAAGCCCTAAGAAGACAAATAAGAGGCTATTAGAAGAGAATAGTTTTGGCTTTACTAAGAGGACGTTACAGAGAGTTTTAAAAGGAGAAGACTATTCTTTTAATGTCTCTAAGAAAAAGGCCTATTTAACTAAAGAAAGAGCCAAAAGAAGAGAATTCTGGGCTAAAGAGATAGTTAAGGAGCTAGAAAATATTAACTTTGCTAAAGTTATATTTTCTGACGAGTCTACTATCCAAAGGGGGCATGGTAATAGGCAAGAATATATAAGAAAAAGGGGAAAATCGAAAATTGGGCCTAAACAGCGCAAAAACCGAACAACTAGTAAGCTATTAATTTCTTTTAAATTCTAGAATCATCGAGCCCGTCTTTCTCTATAATTGGACTGTTTTACTTTTTTTATATCTTTTTTTTTGAGCTAGTACTAATTCGCTGAAAGTGCGAGATATTTCTATCTCAGTCTGGGACTGTATTTGGATAGGAGGACGTTCTAAAAGAGTGTTTTTAAGGGACCCTGTTAAAACTAGGACCTTTAATAACACTAGATATATACAAGAGTGTTTAAATCCTGTCTTAAAACCTCTTTTAAAAAGAGGTAAGTACAGTATCTCTTTTTCTTCTTTTTTCTTTTTTCTTTTAATATATAATATATTTATATATATATTATATTTTTATAATTTTATTCTTTATACTAATTATAACTAGGCTGGAAATTTCAACAGGATAATTCGAAGATCCACGGAACTCCACAGGTGAAAAGGTGGTTTTCTAGGAATAAAGTCTTTGTTTTTGGGCATCCACCCTATTCACCAGACTTAAATCCTATAGAAAACGTTTGGAGTCTATTAAAAGATAGGCTAGGAAAAGAAATAGGGCTTCTTTAGGCTTTGGCACTAGTAAATCTAGTGTAGAAGCCTTTAAAAAAGCTATACAAGAGGAGTGGGATTTAATTCCACAGGAGGCTATAGATCATTGTATACTATCTTTGCCTAAGCGTTATAATGACGTTATAGAGGCTAAAGGATGGTATACTAAGTACTAGTTATATATTATTTACTAGTTCTATCTAATTGTTTCATTTTAATTAATGTTTATCTTTTTCCTTATAATTATTATTTCTATGAATAAACCTATAATAAAAATTAAGTTATATAGTCTTTATAGACTAAACTATAATATATATAAGTTATAGAATTTTATCTACGTAGAAAAAAAAGTTATATAGGGTCAAAGTTTTAAGAAAAGATTTTCTTAACTTTACTAAGATACCTCTATTTAGCGCTGATTACTAAGCTCTTACTAACCTTTTATACTAAATCTCCTAAACCTTCTCCTTAAAACGGTATACTTTTTATTTACATAGTATTAAAACCCACCTAGTTATATAACTTTTAAAAAGGTATCTTTTTACTAGGCGCTTTTTTTTGTGTCACCCTACTGTATATATTACTTATAAGTAGTATATAAACCTACTAATATAATAGCTATTATTTCTAGCAATATCTTTAGAGATAATAATAGAGGAGATAATAGTTATAGTATTATAGCGCTAGCGCTATCTTATATCTCTTCTCTACTCTAAACTATAGTATAGTAATATGGCCTTACTTATTAAAGATCTTCGTCCTGTAGAAATTCTAACCAAGGTCGAGTCCACACCATACATAGAGAAAAGTAAAATAGAAGATACTATAACCTAGTATCTAGCACATAGTAGTAGTAATAAAATATATACAAAATAATAATAATTTTATTATTAGCGTTCTGCACAATAGTATTATTAACAGTAGTTAATAGATAGTCTACTATCTAGTATAACTAAGTTACATATTATCTCTTAACTAGTAGACTATTAGGTTAGTTACTATCGTGATTATTATTATTATTATTGCAGCGAAAAATATTATTAAAGAAATTATTAATTATATAACACGGTGGTTGGTTAAACAGCCAGCCCGGAATTACGTGATATTACGGATTAACCCCGAGAAAGAAGATAGCCTTACTTATAGTTTTATATATGGATTTTTTTAGTTAGAGTAGGCACGCTAAGCTTACTTAGCTTATTTATAATATGCTAACCTCTTTTTATTAATACCTTAAAACGCTTTTCTGTGTATATAATAGTAGGAGAAATATCTGCTATTATTATAATATTTTTATTAGAAACCCCTTAGTCACAAAAAAAAATATTAACTAGTAATTACTATCTAGTAAGAGACTTTAACTTTATACTTTAAAAAATATTTTTTAAAAGCTTACTAAGCAGCTTACTAAGTAGCTTACTAAGCTTTTTTTAAATTTTAGCTGATTAAAGAGCTTTATTTACTAATTAATTAGTATTATTTTAATAGTATAAGTGCTATAGGTATCTTATATACTCTAGGTATCCTAAGTATATTAGTAGTATAGGTGTGTATTTTTACGCAACCTTACGTATATACACGCTAAGAAAAAAGTAGTATTATAAATATACTTAGAGCGCTTTTAGTGCGTAGGTATATATAGAGCTATCTAGATTCTATAGGTGCGCATATACGCTTAAAATTTTTCCTAATATATATACTATACGTACGTAGTTATACTCTAAGCTATACTATGGCTATAATTTATATATAAATAAGGCGTAGTTATAGCTTTATAAACGCGTTTTTATTAGATTTTAATATAACCTTTTAGTATTGTAGAAGGCTATTTTTAGCTATTTTTTTATCCTTTTTAGTATAGTATAAGCTTAGATTATAAGGACGCCTAATAGGCCTTTATTATAGTAGAATTTTCTAGTATTTTTTAAATAGTACCTTATTAGCTTTTGCCTATAATATATTATAAAATATATAGTCCTAGGCCTTATAATTATCTTAAAGTACTCTTAATTATTACTTTTATTATACTACTACATTGAAAAGGCTTAATACTACTCTTACTACTACTACTACTACTAATAATAATAAATATATATTATTACCTTTTTTTGTGATTACCTTTTTCACGCTCTTTTTAATTACTAAGCAGGGGGCTCTGCTTTTTTTGTTATGTTATTTAAGATAAAAGGCTTTATCGTGCTACCCCTAGGTAGTTAATTTAACACCATATATTATTAGAATTATTTATATTATATAAGAGTACTTTAGGTATTATAATAAGGTTATATATCTAGTACCTAGATTATTATATAGAAAAGGCCTTTAATAATAATTAAAACTATCTTTAGTATAATAATTACTATTTAGTCTTTAGTAAAGTTAGGTATAAAGTCTACTATAAATTATAACTTAAGAGTAAGCGTACGCCTATATTTATATAGTAATATAGAGCCAAGTTAAAGTATTTAAAGAATAATATAGTTAGTAAAATACTTTTATAGCTATATAAGCACTATTACCTTATATAAAGAGTAGCTAATTACTAGTATATTAATAGTATAGCGCATATTAAAGTCTATCTTAAAAAGATATATAAAGTTATTTTAGATACTAGATTATTGCCTATTATAGAGGCTGCAAAGCTATAAAATCTATAAAATAAAGCTACTAGCGTATAGTTAATAGTGTTGTATATACTATAGTATAAAAAAGAGCTCTAGAGTACTTTAATTAACTAGATAATTACTAAGAATTTTAGCTTTTAGATAGTAATATTAGCGGCTACCTAGGGTCTTTTAATATAGAATTAAACTAATCTTTTACGCGCCCTACTAGCTAGCTATATTACGCTATTAAAATATATATAAATAAGTATAGTAGAGTAAAAAAAGATTATAAAGCTTTTATACAGGGGGCTCTACTTTTTTATCATATTATTTAAAATAAAAGTCTTTGTTATCCTATCCCTAGATAGATAAAATAACACTATATAAAGCTTTAATATATAGTGTAGAGTAAAATAGGTATAAGTAATAATTTATAGATATTACTAAATAATATAAGCTTTTTTAAAGTTATTGCCTACTTTATTAGTGTATTAGTTATTCTACTCTAGTAACCTTATTAATAAAGAACTTAGTAATTTTTAATATTAACTTTTTTATATTGTAGATGCTTAACACTAATAATATAATCTACTTATTACTTTCTATAATATTTTTAGTAACTATATAGTAGCTATATAAGTTTAAGTTATTATCTAGATTATTTATAAGTATAACTTTAAGTAAAAACTCTACTATTTTATAAGTAATAATATAAGTAATAATAATATAAAGTTTATTAAGTATATTAACTTATTAACTAGTCTTAGCATTAGAAGTTAATACTATATACTCTATATAAGTTCTCCTCTAGAATTAATCTGTAATATTATATAAATCTAGGCTGGCTGTTTAACCGACTAGTATATTACGTCTTTAATAATTTCTTTAATAATAATTATAATTATAATAGCAACTAACCTAACTATTTTATTACTCTTTTATAATAAATCTCCTCTTATAACTAGTAAGCTATATTCTACTTTCTAGAACCTTACTACTATCTATTTTCTCTATATTCCCTCTATTACTACTTACCCTTACTCTTATTACGCTACTACTCTTACTCCTTATTATTTTTATATGCCTATAAGATCTTAACTACTACTAAGAGCTTTTTTTATTATAGCTACGCGCGTGCGCTCTAGTAATATATAAAAAATATTCTCTTCTTCTTTAATAGTTGCCTACTACTATATTTTAGTCTATCCTCTAGCCTTACTAATAACGTAATAGTATGGAGCTATTATTATTATATAAATATTACTATATTATTACTTAGACTTTTATATAAAAGAATAGTCTTATACTTAGGAATCTAAAGTTATATAAAGATAGTATATAGTCTAAATAAATTATTAGTTATAATCTCTAAAATAGTATAATTAATCTAGTTCTCTAGTAGGCCTACCTTAACTATATCTTGTAGTAGGTAGGCTAGATAGCTAATATTACCTAGCTAGTTATCTATGCTAGTTTTAAATTCTTTAGTAGCTATCTAACCACAGGTATTAAATAACTTAATTTTAGGATGCTAAAAAGCTAGCTTACTATATATATTAAAAGTTAGATTTAAACGACTTAGTAGTATATATATTAAAAAAAGAATTTTTAGACATTATAAAGAATATAAAAGGTAGACTTATATAATATATATCTTTTTCACGCTCTTTTTAATTACTAAGCAGGGGGCTCTGCTTTTTTAATTATGTTATTTAAGATAAAAGCCATTGTAGTGCTATCCCTAGGTAGTTAATTTAACGTCACATATAATATATATATAGCAAACTATAGTTGTAACTTTGCACTCTACTACAGATCTCTAATAGTCTACTAGTTAAGAGATAATATAGAACTTAGTTATACTAAATAGTAGACTATTTATTAACTACTATTAATAATACTATTATACAAAATACTAATAATAAAATTATTATTATTTTGTATATATTTTATTACTGCTACTATATACTAAATACTAGGTTATAATGCCTTCTATTTTACTCCTCTTTATATATAGTGTAGACTTAACCTTAGTTAGAATCTCTACATAATAAAGATCTTTAATACTCTATATAAGGCATATAATTAACCTAATTATTAAGGCACTTATATATAGCACTAAAGTAAGCAAATTTAAGGCAAATTTTGCCTATATATCTCTCTAGAAGTAATATTAACTATCCTAATAGTATAATATTATTAGTAAGCTATATAACTTTATAAACACTATATACGTATTTTATAAACACTATAAGCTTTTTTATATAATTTAGTAATAATTAGGTAATAAGGACCTAATATAGATCTTTAGTATGCTTAGTTTAGTATAGAATAGTAGTATTAGATAGTATAGCGTTTACCTTATATTACTATATTGCTAGAAGTTTAAGAACCTAATTTATAAGTTTATATAACGCACGCGCAATACTACTAATCTTTTAGAGATTTCTAATAATAATAATAATATATAACTTAATAACTAACACGCTATTTAATAATAACTAAAAGAAAGTGTATATAATAATATAAGTGCTATAGAAGTTTTATAAGCTTTATAAGGCCCTAAAGGGTGTAGCTAGTATTAGTAAATTTAGATTACCCTAGTAGATAATTATTAATTTATAGCAACTTTATAAATTGCTAACTAAGCGTATATACTAACTTAAGGGCTTTATAGACTTTATATATATTAAATAAAGTATTACACTTACGCTAGAAAAGCCTATAATATACTTTAATAAAATTATAATAAATTTAGATCTATCTTTATACTATATAGCTACTATATTACACCTATAGTTATATATTACCTAGTTTAAAAACTATTAAAAAAGCACCGTATATAGTATAAAAAGACTAAGGCGTTATTATACAAGATATTTTTAAGCTATATTAACACTAAAAATAATACTATAAATTACCTAGAGTTATCTCTATTATTACGCAAGGTCTCTAGGGCGTATAAAGGTAATATAAGAAAGGCGTAGATAATAAGTGTAAATCCTATACTCCTTACTAGTAATAAGTAATAAAAACGCTATAAATATATATTATAACTTAAAAAGTACTTAAATAACTTATAAAAGAATCTTAGCTATAATAATAACGCGTTAAAAAGGCTTATAGATAACCTATATTATTAGTAGGTTAAAATAAGCTAATAATAGTACCTAATTATATTAAATGTTAAATGGGCTCTATAGCTAGCTAATTAAACAGAATGGTTACATTAAGAGAGGGTTGTACGGTGTACACAGCATACAAAGGGTAGGTAGAGTAAGACAAATAGATCTGGTTGTTACTTGCTTATTTCTAGAGAGGGTGCGGATGTAAAGGAGAAGATCCTGCGGCGCACGGGCATCACGTGAGAATCACGTGATGCCATCGTGCGGCAATATTGAAACCTCAACACTCTTAGGTGCCCTTGCCCGTACGGTGTACGGACATTAAACATCTTTATTATATAGAGATTCTAACTAAGATTAAGTCTATACTATATATAGAGAGAAGTAAAATAGAAGGCACTAAACCTAGTACCTAGCATATAGTAGTAGTAATAAAATATATATAAAATAATAATAATTTTATTATTCACTTTCTTTATAGTAGTATTATTAATAGTAGTTAATAGATAGTCTACTATCTAGTATAATTAAGTTATATATTATCTCTTAACTACTAGTAGACTATTAAAGAGCTATAGTAGACTATAAAGTTGCAACCATAGGAGTAGTATAGGTAATAGGATACTTAATTATAGTTTAGTTATTATATTTACAATCTAGTAGTAGCGTAACTATAGTTTACTATATATATAGCGTATAAAGTCTATCTCTTATAATATTAGTAATGCCTAGTATACTAAATCTTTATCTTTAATATATAATTACTACTACTATCTTTTAAATCTAGCTCTTTATTTATTATATCTAGTAACGTAATAATATTCTAGTGGCTTAACTATACTACTTCTTTTATATAGAGCAGCATAGCTATAGTAGAGTTCTAAGTGTATATAGAGAATTAGCTAGGTAAAGTTAAGGATAATTTCTAGAGATTTAGTAATCTTATATAGTAAGTAGAGTTATTAGAAGGGCCTCTTAATCTTAATATCTTTAATAACACCTAGCCTTAGTTATTTAGGCTCTATTAGCTAGTTTTATAACTTTAGATTCTAGAGTGTAAAATACTTCTTTAGTACCTAGATAAAGGATTAGGTTAGACGTTTATACTATAATAATAGAATAAAGTAGAGATATTACTAAAGAAGCTTAAAGATAAAGACTAGTAACGTGTTTATAAGCGAGCTGCGAATATAAGCGAGCTGCGAACCCCACTAACTTTCTATAACGCGTTACCTATTAACTACAATAGCTTAACTAACACTTATTTAATTGCCCTATAACAAAGTAGATGTCTCTCTAGCTATCTTAGCTATTAATTAGAATTAGATCCAGAGCGTTAATTGCGCTGCAGCGACGTTTAACGTTTCTAAAAGTACGCTTTACAGCCAACGCGCTGGAACTACTACACAATGCAATTGTAAGCCTAAATTAAAGAAGCTTACTAAGCTAGAAGAGGAGGTTATTATTAAGCATATACTTAACCTAGATTCGCAAGACTTTGCACCTACTCTAGGTGCTGTATAAAATATAGCAAATAAGCTGCTCGCTAAGTGTAGCATAGGCCACGTTAGCTAGCAGTAGCCTAGAAACTTTGTTAAGCGAATAGACAGCCTTATAACGCAATTTAATCGAGCCTATAATTAATAGCAAGCCCTCTACGAGGACCTAATAGCTATATAGGCCTAGTTTAAGCTAGTAGCACGTATAAAGGCCACCTACAGTATCTATAATAAGGACACCTTTAACTTTAATAAGACTAGCTTTCTAATAAGCAAGATATTCTCCTAGCTAGTTGTTATAGGCTTAGAGAGACGTGGTTAGCCAAAAGCGATCTAGCCAGGTAATTGTAAGTGGGTAACAACAATCCACAGAATTAACGCTGCTAGGTAGGCAATTCCGCCCTTTATTATCTTTACTAGTAAGTACTACCTCTTAGCCTAGTACAAGAACGATAATATACTAGGTAACTAGACTATTAGTCTTAGTAACAATAGGTGGACTACAAACAAGCTTAGTGTTGCCTGGCTATAGCACTTTATTAAGCATATAGTAGAGCGTAGAGTAGGCGCGCGTTAGCTTCTAATACTTAACGGCCATAAGAGCCATAACTTACTTAAATTCTAGGAGATCTGTAGGAAGAATAAGATCTATACCCTATACATGCCACCATATTTGTTATACCTCCTATAGCTACTTAACGTAGACTGCTTCTCGCCGTTAAAGCGGGCGTATAGGCGCTAGATTAAGGGCCTAATACGCAACTATATTAACTATATTACTAAGCTTAAGTTTCTACTAGCCTTTCGCGCCACCTACAACTAGTTAATTACAAAGAAGAATATCTGCGCAAGCTTTTAAGGCTCTAGGCTAGTCCTACACAATCTAGAGGTAGTGCTCTTAAAGCTTAATATTAAGCTTCGTACACCATCGCCAGCGCTGGCGCCAGCAGCCCTACTAGAGGCCCTATAGGAGTCTGCAACACTAAGCAACGCACGTAAGCTAGGCGCTTAGTCAACTCTAGTTTATAAGCGAATTCAAAGGTATTAGAAATTTTCTTCTACCTTAGTTATCTAGTCGCTTAATTAGCTTATAAGAGGCGCTAAGAGAATGGCGTATTTAATAGTGCTTATGTGCAAGGAGATAGCTACTCTATAAAGAGTAAATAAGGCAGCCACAATGCGTAAATAGCGCAAAAAGAAGCAGATCTAAAAGCGAGGCACTCTATTAAAGGCAGAGAGAGAGGATATTATTGCTTAAAAGGCTGTTAAGCAGTAACTAGAAGGAGAAATATGGCAAGGCAAGGCGTAGTTAGTTGCGAGCTAGTAGGCTTCTGCACGCTATAGGCGCTATAGGAAGCCTAGGCATAACTCGCGCACGTGTAAGAAGGCTTCTATAGATACTACTTAATTTAGGATAGCTATTATATTAATAGAATATTAATGCGTTGTGAATTTATATGCTGCGAAAGGCTTAGAGACTTAGTGGGGTTTATAGCTCGCTTATATTCGCAGCTCGCTTATAAATACGTTAAAGTAAAAGTATAGAATAGCTACTAGATAATAAGTAGTAGTTTCTTAAGGACTATAAGAGTTTAAAAGCGTAGCTATAGCGCAAGAAGCTTATAGATATAGTAGCAATTATCTAAGGTGTTATTAAGGTAAGAGACTATAACTAAGTAATAAAAATAAGAGTAAGCAGTAGTGGCAAGAGTATAGAGGAGATAGGCAATAGTGGCAAGGTCCTAGATAGCAGTATATAGCTTGCTAGTTACGAGAAAAAATCTACTATAAGAAAAAAGTTAGATAAAATAGTTAGATTAGTTGCTATTATAATTATTATTATTATTATTGCAGCAAAAATATTATTAAAGAAATTATTAATTATGTAATACGGTAGTTAGTTAAATAGCTGGCCTAGGATTACGTAATATTACGGATTAATCCTAGGAAAGAAGTGTCTAATTATATATAAAATAGCTATAGATTACCTCTTAGTGCCCTATATATTATATAACTATAAGAGATATTTTAGTACTATAAATTATATAATTATATATAATTGCAATTATCTAATTAGCTATACTATTAAGGCCTTATAATTATAAAAGAATTAGCTATATTAAAAAGCTATTAAAAGTAATCTTTTAACCTTGTAAAGTTAATTACCTAAAAAGATAACTTTTTAATAACCTTATTACTAAATAATAATTACTAATTACTTAATTAAAAAAGATCTTAGTATAGTATAGCCTATAAAGAGCTTTTTAAACTATACTACAGTTACGCAGCATAATCTAGCATCTTTAGCAGCTCCTATACGTACGTAGCGCCTATATAAGCCGTAGCGTAGAGCAATAAGGGTCAACCGTACCGTACTACGCTACGTTGACTACGCTGCATTCAGGTCAAGGCCCTCTGGAACCTCATCCAACGATGTCTTCCACTTCATGGAAAGCCCGTATAGCGGGAGTTTACCAGGGTTTCGTGCTAGTGAACCGTATTCAATTACCTCTTTGCTGTCACTGCCTCGGGCCGTCCGCCATCCTTCCACTGCTCTCTCTGCAAAGGTGCGTCCTCTTGCCAAGTCACCGTTGGCGATGACGATCTGAGCGGCATCGAGGTACGCGCGTGGCAGACCAGAGCCGCCTGGTCCTTGTTCATTGTACAGACGAACCAGTTCATCAACATAGCGAAGGGTTCGTAGTGAAAAGTTCATGCGCATGCCATCGTAGCCAATGAGGTCATCCAGCTTGTCAATTCCTTCCAGCCTTTTATCACTTGCTTGGCTCTGTTCTGTTGGTAAGGAACACAGACGGCAGGAACACAGGAATTTAAACTTATCCTGGAGTTTCTTTTGGCGGATCGCGCGGCTGCTGTTGAAACCTAGGTAATATATTGTGGTTTCCTCGCCTTTGGGGATATCCCTCAAAGCATGGACAGTATGTCGTTTGATCGACTGATTCCAGTGTTTCCGTGCATTATTATCACAGGCGTGGTTGATACGGCAGGCCTCAAGGAAGACCCCCCCTCCAATTCCATTGGCCTCGATGGGGAGGCCGTTTGTTCGAATGATACCGAGAGACTGCTCGGCAACATTTTGGTATGGAAATCGACGAGATCTTGCGCCTCTCACTCCCTCTAGCAGGACTGCTGCCTAAAGAAATACTCCCCGGGGGCCTCAAAATTTCCAACAAATGGATCGTACCCGCCGGTGTGGACGTCGGCGTTCCGATCTACGCTCTGCACCACAACGAAAAGCTTTGGAAAAATGCGCAGGGCTTCCAGCCAGAGCGGTGGCTGCAAAAGGATACGGACGATTGCCGAAACGCCTTCATGCCGTTTGGCACCGGCAGAGCAAGCTGCGTCGGAAAACAGCTAGCCTACAACGAGATGGCGCTTGTCATTGCGCGAGTTCTGTGGAAATACGATTTCAAGATGATTCCTGCGAGTCAGAAAAGGAACAAAGGCTCTGTTGCGAGTGCGCAGGGCAAACACTGTGGTCGAGGATATGAGAAGGAGTTCCAGACCATCGATGTATTTACGAGCGATCACGTTGGACCGTCGGTGCGCCTGCGGCACCGTCAATGAGTGGCCCTTTCCAACATGATCAAAACGGGGGCATCCAAAACAATGAATTTAATACGGATGTCGACTCTAATAAGCTTGAAGTGCAGGAAGGTTAGGATGGGTTGTCGGCTCTTAAGCGTAAAAGCGTCGTCTTGAGCCCAGTTTTCTGGTGGAATTTGACAAAAGTCCCCATGTCGCATGTTTTCATAACGGATCATTGGCGCACAAATCGTGTTTGACTTTTTGATCGCTGAAGACACCTATTGTCGGACCCATATTACCTTTCAAGATAGCCAGGTCCTTGGTCTTAGACCGCCCATTTAGCCACCTCGGTGCTCACAAGATCTTCGATTTCTGCGCCTCAATCATATCTTTCAACACCCCTGTTGGTGCGTCCTCCTTGTCCATGATAATCTCCACCATCCTCAGTCCCTCCTCATCACTCAACTTCTCATCACCCAGCACCTCCCCCAACTCGCCCCACGTCTTCACACTCTTCGTATACGCCCCGTTTTTTCCACCAAAGAAACGCAAGGCTTCCAGATACCGCCATCTTGCAACATCGTTGTACGCTTGCCTTACACCGTGTATGCACCGCTCAATGGTATATCCTTCATTGTTGATGAGAAATATGACAATGTTGAGGTTTAACTTGATCATGGTGCCGATCTCTGGGGCCGTCATTTGGAAGCTACCATCGCCGATGAGGAGGATGGTACGTCCTGGTTTTAGCCTACTGGTCGAAGGTGTCAGGTCACGCTGCGCTAAAGCAGCGCCTTGGGCAGCGGGAAGCATGTATCCGATGGAAAGCCAAGTCACTGGCGTGAACAGTCGTGTGCTTGATGGAAGGAGCATTTCTCGGGCACCGTAGCCTGGCGTGCCGGTCTCGGCGAGCACGATGTCGCCTTCTCTGAGGAACGTCGCCAAAACGCGCCATATCTTGTCCTGCGAGATAACATCACTTGTGTCCAAACCTTGAACCGAGACAGTCTGATCGCGACGGAGTTGGGGATACGGGTCGTAGCGTTGTATCCTCTGCAGATCCAGTCTCTTTAATAAAGTCGAAACTGCTTGCCTGGCTGGCATGTCCCGCCAGATCTTGTCGCCACTCCGAATCTCAGTGTCCGAGAAGAAGATCGTAGTAGAGGCTGGCGGTACACTGGTGCCGGCATAGCTGTTCGTTGAGCTGAAATGTGGACCGAAGCACAATACCACGTCCGCATTTTGAATAAAAGCACGAGTGCATTCGTCGTCCCATTTACCTCTGAATACACCATGGAAGTTCGGCTCCGTTTCGTCAAGCAGTCCTTTCGCAAACCCCGATGTCCATGTTGGCCACCCGGTGCGCTTGACAAGGTCTTGTATTAAAGAGACGATTCCGAGAGCGCGACTCTCACCGTCGATGAATATGATGGGTTGCCGCGCTGTGTGTACCTTCTCGAGCACCATATCTACAGCGTTGTCCTGTTCAGATTCCCATAAGGCCTCTGGCAGTTGAAGCTTAGTTGAAAGCCTCTCCGAAAGAACAGGCGCGTCAACAAGGTCGACCGGAATTTCGATATATACTGGTCGACTATGTAGGATGCATTGAACAAGTACGTGATCGATTTGCTCAGGGCATGTTCTCGGATCCACCAGGGTCGCTTGTGCTATCGTCACATATGCCTGCATTTGTGCGAAGCGGCGGAAGTTCCCATCATTGAACGTATGATGAACCAATAGCCTTCCATCCTGCGTGGCTCGAGGAGGCGTACCGACAATATGTACAACTGCCGCACGTTCGCTATAGGCCCCTGAAATGGCATTGATTGCTGATAATTCGCCGACACCGAAAGTAGTGACGAGGGCACCAATTCCATTGATGCGCGCGTAGCCGTCTGCGGCGTATCCAGCGTTAAGCTCGTTCGCATTGCCGACCCACGTCAGACCGGCGGGCTCAACATAGTCAAGGAGGGTAAGATTGAAGTCGCCGGGTACGCCGTGGACAGATGCTATGCCGAGTTGGACAAGCCGAGCGAAAAGGTACTCTGCGAGTTTGACGGTTGGGGGCATTTCGCGACGTTTGCGAACTCCGTCGGTTGATGGTGACAGATAGTGGTGACAGATAGTAACGGCCTGAAGAATTACTTGCGGACGGAGAAAAAGGAGGAGATGTCGAAGTGTTGAAGAGTGTTTGCTGGTGGGCGTTGTTCCATGGTTGTTGCAGTGTGAGCCGCCTATTGCCGAAAGCCGATGAACTCCGCCACGGGACGCAATATACGCCGTTTATGATGATAAATACGCTATCTACAGCCGCGGGATGTGTATGAATGAATTCTCAAAAATAACTACGCACAAAAGCTATTTTATATCAATGCATACATGCCAATTGAGGATCAAGGGCCCACCAGATGAGCCCGGTAATTTTCCACATTCCCACGATACCTAATTGCACCAACCCGAAGTTGCCAACCTGGGCAATGTTCAAGTTCTCATGATAGCTGAGGGAGGAAGGGTTCATTAGTACTGTATGCATTGGCTAGGTTAACACAGTCAACCTGAGGACGAAGGGGTTGCGCCATTACCCTCCATTAACCGAGCGATTTCTGTTGTTCAATATCCGTTCATAGTCAACTTAAGCTTTTACATATTACCATTGAGACTTAGCCGCACAACCAAGGTTCAACAGCAAAGTACGTAAAAAAAGGGCGCGATTCTAACTATGACGAAGACCACTCTATCTACTTAAGCATTTAATTCGCATCACTTTTGGTCAGGTTTCCGACACCCACAGCAGTGGTGGAGCAAACACCACAGAAACGAGAGCTAGAACCGAATTCTCCCATCCAATCCCAATCGCGCTATGATACATTTATTCATTCATTCATATTAGTTTATAGTTAACCTAACCTTTTACAAATTATAAGACTTAATAGTAAATATAACTAAGGTTTAATAGCTAAAGTATATAAAAAAAAGATATAATTAGAATTAGCTATATTAGAAGAAATTTTAAGCGCGCATACGCACCTATAGCACTGGCACCTAGGCAGCTCTACGCACACCTACGCACTAAAAGCGCTCTAAGCACACCTATAATATTACTTTTTTCTTAGTATGCGTATATATAAAGTTACGTAAGAATGTATACCTATACTGCTAGTATATCTAGGGCATCTAGAATATATAGGGCACCTATAGCACCTAGAGTATATAGGGCACCTATGGCACCTATACTATTAAAATAATGCTAATTAATTAGCAAATAATATTAGGAAAGTTTTTCTACTTAACTATACAAATTATGTATAGATATACATAGACTTACGTATATATATATATTTTTATATAAGTAATTTACTAGTATAAAAATACTTAGAGATATAAAAATATAAATAGACTTACGTAGATATATAAAAATAGTTTAAATAAGTAATTTCTTTAAAGCTTTATAACTTTTTACTAGTAAAGCTATAATTTTAATTTTTTAATAGATTTATAGAAAAATACTAGTCTTTAATTATTTAATTTAAAACTACTATTTTTATTATATAATTAGTTAGTAATTAATAAAAATTCTCTTTATTTTACTAGTTATTATATATATTATATAGTATTATTATATAAAGTAGTTAAAAAGTTATTAAAGTTTAAACTTTGTAAAATGGTGTTCTTTACTAACCTACTAATTTTCGCCTAATCTAATTATTTTAAATAATTATAAAACTATATTTTTTCTATTTTTAAACCTATAAAATCTAAAATTTAGAGTTAGTTAGAAGTTCTATATAATATACTAGTAATTAGTACTATTATATTAACTAGTAATTACTATCTAGTAAGAGACTTTAACTTTATACTTTAAAAAATCTTTTATTTAAAAGCTTACTAAGTAGCTTACTAAGCTTTTATTAGGAAAAGTTTTAAGTATAAGTATTTAGAGTTTCTAAATAGCTCTAAGCACACCTATATATACCTATACACTAAATACACTTAGAGTATACTAATAATATATTTTTTTAGTGTATATATAACATATTCTATTAGTAGCCCAAATAGATTAGTTCGCCGAATAGTTTTTCTTAGTAACTTTAAGGTCCCTTAGAACTTATTATAGAATACTATAAATATTACTTTATAGTAACTTATAATATACTAAGTTACTATTTAATTTACTTTTTATATTATATAGCCTTTTTACGTGACTATAATAGCCGTGTAAAGCTAAGAAGTCTTTTTAGTAGTACAAACTTATAATAAGACTTCCTATAATATATAATATATTATCTACTATACTATATATAGGTAATATATAGTATCCTTATTATAATTTATAGTAAAGTATACTATATCTTAAGTATTACTTTATTTAGTTTTTAGTTACTAAGTGCGTACTATTATAAAATAAAGTTAACTTATTATTTTTAGCCTTATAGTAATCTATAATAAAATCACTCTAATTTACTATTAACACTATCTAAAAATAAGCCGCTAAGGGTAATATCTAACTTCTTCTCTATTTTTTTATCTATCTAATAGGTCCTTATATTATGCCTAGGCTCTTTGCACCTCCTATAGTGGCGTTGTATTAAGAGATTTACTTTTCTCTTACTACTATCTCGCGTCCTTTTTAATAACTTTACCCTAATAGAAGGGCTTTCTACTCTTAAATCTACTCTCTAAGTAAAGCCTAGCGTCCTACCTTTCTAAATGCGCTTTTTTTTACGCGTCTTTCGCTTTGTTAGAACCTTAATTTGCTTCTTAAGTTCCTTAATATGGGTCTTTTAAAGTACACTATAGTAGAGTATAAGTTTAGTACTTTTTATAAGCTATAAGTAGCTTAGTTTAGTATTAGGTAGAGACTAAATAAAAGAGTTGCGTATAAGCTTTAATTAGGATCTAAACTTAAGGGTATTACTTAGGGTCCTGGCTTGCCATGGTGTATCTAGTAGGGTACCCTAAGGTGGAGTGTGAATACGCACATTAAGGCAATCTACCACCACTAATATATTTAAAGGAATAAGCCCAGAGGCCTTAAAGGCTTTCTTATAGTTTTCTAGTGTAAACATATTAAAAAACGCATTACAAAAGGCTAGTAGAAAGCCCTCTTTATTAATATAAAAGACGCGTTAGCGCGCTAAGTTCCGCACGCGCTAGAAGTACTTTAGCTTTAGTAGCGCGAAACAGACTATATTAAGCGGCTAGAGGATATAAGATAAGTGCGCTAGCATATAGAGTATTAGGATCTTTTATTCTAGGCAATAATCCTTAAAATTCTAGAAGTAGTGGCTCTTATAGCTATCTAGAATAAGTAACCTCTATAACCCTACTATGCGCGGTCTTATATACGCGTTAAAGTGCTTTAACTACGCAACTCTAAGCTTGTTATTAGTCTAGCTAGTCTTAGAGACTAAGAGCTTCTAATCGCGGGGGATACTAGTCTCCTTATACTACGCTAAGATATAGACTCGCCCTTTATAAATAATAAAGGGTAGAGTAGTATACCTAGTAGCGCAAATACTCTAAATTACTATAATCTACTTACGGTTACCTAGCTAAATAAGCGTAGGTTAAGAATGTTTTTCTAAACTAGTTATAACCTTTATTAAGCTAATAACTTCTATCTAGAAGCCTATCTTATTAAAGTTATAAATATCTTTATTTTGCACTTTATACTTAGCTTTTATGTCCTCTACTAGCTAAAACTACGCGTTTATAACCTCTAGGTCTTTCTATTATATTCTCTATTAGTCCTTCGCTTAATTAAAAGTCATTTTAAGCTTAGGTACGCGCTTTATAAAGCGCTAAGCCTAGTATTATTCTATAGGGTCTCTGTGCCGCGCAGCTAGTAGTTTGTTAGTTATATCTTCTACCTTATCTAGCTAGGGTGCAAATTCTTGCAAATCTAGATTAAGAATATACTATATAAGCGTCTGTTTTTTAGTTATAGTAAGCTTTGCCATACCTAATTATATATTTACTTAGGTAGTAATTCTATTAATTTAATTACTTAGTGTAGACTTTAGGATATTATATACTACAGCAGCGCGTTGTAGGCTTAAAATTTGCTTATTTGGATAGGCGTGAAGGGTAAGCTTAATTCTGCCCTCTTAATTAGATAATAACGCGTTATGTTATTAAGACATTATAATTCATAGTAAAGTGTTGTAGTCTTAGCAAAAACTATTCGGCGGACTAATTTGTTCGGGCTACTAATAGAATATATTATATAAAGTTATATAAAAATATAAATTTATACTACTAGTGCACTTAGAGTACTTAGAGTATAAGAACACCTAGGTATATAGGGTACCTATAGCATTTATACTATTAAAATAATGCTAATTAATTAGTAAATAAAGCTTTTTAATTAGCTAGAATTTAAAAAAGCTTAGTAAGCTACTTAGTAAGCTTTTAAATAAAAGATTTTTAAAGTATAAAGTTAAAGTCTCTTACTAGATAGTAATTACTAGTTAATATAATAGTACTAATTACTAGCGTATTATATAGAACTTCTACCTAACTTAAAATTTTAGATTTTATAGGTTTAAAAATAGAATAAATATAGTTTTATAATTATTTAAAATAATTAGATTAGGCGACAATTAGTAGGTTAGTAAAGAATACTATTTTAAAAAGTTTAAACTTTAATATAAGGGATCACTCAAGACATCAAAGGTTAAAATTAAGAAGTTGATTTTACTAAGATATCGAGGTAGCGTATAAAGACTATTAACAGCTGCCTTATATACCCACACGTAGCCGAGGCGCTAATGCCTAATCGGGTAAGGTTCCGGGGCTCGGCGGAACCTTCCGCCGAGCGCGCCGCACCTCAGGAATCCCTAACATTTAATACCTTTTAACTACTTTATTTTTATTAAAACTTTTTTAAAATTTTATATACTATATTATTAGTACTATATATTTATATAATAATATTATGTAATATATATAGTAACTAGTAAAATAAAGAGTTTTTATTAATTACTAACTAATTACGTAATAAAAATAGTATTTTTAAATTAAATAATTAAAGACTAGTATTGTCTTTATAAATCTATTAAAAAAGTAAAATTATAGCTTTACTACTAAAAAGGTTATAAAGCTTTAAAAAATTACTTATTTAAACTATTTATTATAAAGAATACTTCGCGCACGTTCCGTACACAGTATAACGCTATAAGAGAAAGCTATAGGTATACTAAAAATAAGCTATAAATTAGGATAAAGTAATAAGACTAGTTTAGTAACATATTCTATCAGTAGCCCGGACAGATCAGCCCGCCGGACAGTTTTTCTTGGCAACTTCGAGGTCCCTCATAACTCATTATAGAACACCACCAACGTTACTTCATAGTGACTCATAATAACCTACTATAACTTACAATATACCAAGTTACTATTTAATCTACTTTTTACGTCGTGCAGCCTCTTTGCGCGGCTGCAGCAGCCGCGCAAAGCTAAGGAGTCTTTCTTGGCAGTACGAACTTACAACAAGACTCCCTATAATATACGATATATTATCTACCATACTATACGTAGGCAATATATAGTATACTTATTATGATTCGCAGTGAAGCATACTATATCTTAAGTAGTACTTTATCTAATTTTTAGTCACTGAGTGCGTACTATTGCAAGATAAAGTTAACCCGTTATTTTTGGCCTTATAGTAACCTATAATAAAATCACTCTAATTTACTATTAACACTATCTGAAAATAAGCCGCTAAGGGTAACATCTGACTCCTCTATCTCTTTATCTATCTGACAGGTCCTTGCGTTGTGCCCAGGCTCTCCGCACCTCCCATAGCGGCGTTGTGTTAAGGGACCTGCCTCTCCCTCACCACTACCTCGCGCCCTTTTCAACAACTTCACCCTAATAGAAGGGCTTTCTACTCCCAAATCTGCTCCCTGAGTAAAGCCTAGCGTCCCACTTTTCTAAATGCGCTTTCTTTTACGCGTTTTTTGCTTCGTTAGAACCTTAATTTGCTCCTTAAGTTCCTTAATGCGGGTCTCTTAAAGTACACTATAGTAGAGCATAAGTTTAGCACCTTTTATAAGCTGTGAGTAGCTCGATTTAGCATTAGGTGGAGACCGAATAAAAGAGTCGCGTACGAGCTTTGACTGGGATCCAAACTTAAGGGTATTAGTTAGGGTCCTGGCTTGCCATAGTGTATCCGGTGGGGTACCCTGAGGTGGAGTGTGAATACGCACATTAAGGCGATCTACCACTACTAACGCATCTAAAGGAACAAGCCTAGAGGCCTTAAAGGCTTTCTTGCAGTTTTCTAGTGTAAACACATTAAAAAACGCGTCGCAAAAGGCTAGTAGGAAGCCCTCTTTGTTAATATAAAAGACGCGTCGGCGCGCCAAGTCCCGCACGCGCTAGGAGTACTTCAGCTTTAGTGGCGCGAAACAGACCACATCAAGCGGCTGGAGGATATGAGATGAGTGCGCTGGCATACAGAGTGTTAGGATCTTCTGTTCCAGGCAATAATCCTTGAAATCCTAGGAGTGGTGGCTCTTATAGCCGTCCAGAATAAGTAACCTCTATGACCCCACTATGCGCGGCCTTATATACGCGTCAAAGTGCTTCAACCACGCGACTCCAAGCTCGTTGTTGGTCCAGCCGGTCTCAGAGACTGAGAGCTTCCAATCGCGGGGGATACTGGTCTCCTCATACCACGCTAAGATGTGGACTCGCCCTTTGTAGATAATAAAGGGCGGGGCAGCATACCCAGCAGCGCAAATACTCTGAATCACTGTAACCTACTCGCGGTTGCCTGGCTGAACAAGCGTAGGTTAAGAACGTCTTTCTGAACCAGTTACAACCTTCATTGAGCCAATAACTCCTATCTGGAAGCCTGTCTTATCGAAGTTATAGATGTCTTCATCCTGCACTCCATACTTGGCTTTTGTGTCCTCCACTAGCTGAAACCACGCGTTTATAACCTCTAGATCTTCCTGTTGTATCCTCTGTTAGTCCTTCGCTCGATTAAAAGCCATTTTAAGCTCAGGTACGCGCTTTACGAAGCGCTGAGCCCAGCATTGTCCTACAGGGTCTCTATGCCGCGCAGCCAGCAGTTTGTTGGCCATATCTTCCACCTTACCTAGCTAGGGTGCAAATCCTCGCGAATCTAGGTCGAGGATATACTGTATGAGCGTCTGCTCTTCGGTCGCGGTGAGCTTTGCCATGCCTGATCGTGTATCTGCTTGGGCGGTGATTCCGTTGATTCGATCGCTTAGTGTAGACTTTGGGATATTATATGCTGTAGCAGCGCGTCGCAGGCTTGAAATTTGCTTATTCTGATAGGCGTGAAGGGCAAGCTTAATTCTGCCTTCTTGATTAGATGATAACGCGTCGTGTTGTTGAGACATTATGATTTATAGTGAAGTGTTGTGGTCTTGGCAAAAACTGTCCGGCGGACTGATCTGTCCGGGCTACTGATAGAATATGTTAACTATTTAGAAATACTATTTATAAATATGTGCAAATTGGCTAGCCCCTTATAATGGAGTTAATTATAAGCTATACTATAGTTTATAAATACTAAAGTTAATAATACTAAAGTTAATAATAATAATATAATATAACTACCTACGTATAAAGTATAAAAATCCGCTACGAAATATATTAAGTATTTATTTACTTTTATATATAGAGTATATTATTATATAAGACCTTAAGGTTATAATCTAATATATATAGCTATTCCTTACCCTAATAATACTATTACTACTAGATAGGCAGTTACATATCTATATGTGTATAATAATAATAAAAAATAATAAAGCTAGTTAGAATTAGTATTATAAAAGTTAAACACCTAATATTACTAACTATATAATAGTAGAATATAAGTAGTGTAGCAAATAAATTACCTTCGCTAGTTTATTAGAGTTCTACTACCTTAATAAGTATATAGAGACTATATATATAGAATTTAACTTATAACTTACTCTCTACTAGTTTAGCTACCTTATACTTAGCTATATTAATAAGAATTACTAGATATATTTTTAAAAGTATTAGAAGAGGATAGGTAAAGGTTATAAGAGGCTCTAAAATAACTAAATAAGGCCATATAATTTAAAAAAGCTATAGCGTAATTATAAAAGTAGAATTTATATAAAATAGCTATAAGAGGTGTTAGGTATATATAAATACGCGCTTATCCTATAGGATTTCTATAGAAAATAAGTAGAGTAATACTAAGTATCTAGAGGTTAATAGGTTATTAGCAGAGAATAATAAAATACTATTTAGTATTAGAAGTAGAAAGCGCGCGCGTAATTTATTATATATTATAGTAGTAGTAGTAATAGCAGTAGAGTATATATATAGTAAGTTATAAATTATCTAGTAATATATTAAAAGATTAAAAGGTAGAAGTTAATTATCTAGTAAAGTAATAGGTAGGTAAGTAAGTTAGGATATTATTATTATTAAAGATCTTTATTATATTAAAATTCTAACTAAGGTTAAATTTACACTATATATAGAGAAAAATAAAATAAAAGGTACTAAAATCTAGTACCTAGTATATAGTGGTAGTAATAAAATATATATAAAATAACAATAATTTTATTATTAATAATAGTTAATAGGTATTATTATTATAAGTTATTATCTTAAAAGCTAGGAGAAGAAATACTAGTAAAACTTTAACACGCTCTAGGCCCTAGAGCTTAGCGCATACATAACATAATATTATATAATATTATATAGGCGCTAGTAATATAATGAAAAATATAGTAGTTAAATACAGTAGGCCACTTAAAAACTAATAAGTAGAAGTAGTTTATACTTCTATCTAGAAGGAATTTAAACTATTTATATATATCTATATAAGTCTATATATATTTACGTATATTTATATATCTCTAAGTATTTTTATTACTAGTAAAGTACTTATATAAAAATATAGACATATACGTGTAATAGTTATATACTAGTCTCCTTACTAAGCACACCCTATTACCTTTCTTTTATACTCTATTTCTCCTATCTACGCCTTTTACCTTTCTAAAGGCGCCTTTTCTAGTTAGTGTTAGCGTGTGGCTAGCGTGGGCCTATGCCCAACGCTACCTCCTATATAAGAAAGGGCCCCCTATATCTCTTTCTTATTCACTATCTTAGAATAGTCTTAATTTAACTAGCTCTTTTAACTATCCTAGCTGTTCTAGAAAGGTTTGCCCTATAAGGCTATATACTGCCCTTATATTATTCTAAAATTAACCCTTTTTATTTAGCTGTAGATAGCAATATAATATTTACTCCTCCCTTAAAATACTACCTATAGGTAGTTAAATTAGTGGAAGTTTTATCTTATTAGTTACTAGTTATGCTAGGCAATTGCCTAAGGTCTATAAGACTACTAATACAACTTCTCTACTTACTATATATAGGTAAGGATATATTAGTCTATTAGTTACTAGTTATGCTAAGTAGTAATTCTATGCTAAGGTCTATAAGACTACTAATATAACTCCTCTGTCTACTATAAGTAGGTAAGAGTATATTAGATTAGTTACTAGTTGTGCTAGATAGTTATTACACTACTTAAGGTCTATAAGACTACTAATATAACTCTTCTACCCGCTACGAGTAGGTAAGGGTATATTAGGTTAGTTACTAGTTATGCTAGGTAGTTATTATACTACCTAAAGTTTATAAGACTACTAATATAACTTTTCTGCCTACTATAAGTTAGTAAGAGTATATTAGTTTATTAATTACTAGTTGTGCTAGGTAGTTATTACACTATACTAAGGTCTATTTAAGAGGCCCCTTCTATACTCCTCTGCCTACTATAAGTTAGTAAGGGTGTATTAGTTTAGAGGCCGCTCTATAAGTCCTAATATTCTAAATATAAATAATAATTAATAAATAACAACTACTACGCTACACTCTATAGAGCTAACTTGCCTAATAACTACCTTCTAGTGCTATTATAGTAAGGGCATAAGGTATAGAGTTAGAGAATTAGAGTTAGGCTATAGAGGTAATATAGAGGTTAAAGTTTTATATATTTTATTTTATACTTTATCTTTTACTTAGCTTAGACTATACACTAGCTTACACACTATATAAGACTTACTACCCTAGGTCTATTTACTATATCCTCTTTATAACTTCTACTTTACTTAACCCTACTATTGCCTACACTATAGCAAGCCACTACTCTTTAATCTAGGAGACTTCTAGAATATTTCCTGCATTCTCTCTACCCCTAGATAGTTCTATAATAGATAATATAGAGGGGGACGTTTACTTATACCCTACTAATAATAGCTTATATAATGCTTATAGTAGAATTTCTCTATTTTACTCTACTAGTAATTTATTATCTATTAAGTAAGAAAAGTAACTAATAGTTACTTTTAAGTCTACTAGTTGCCTCTCTAGCCTTATAAAAAAGAAGAGTATAGTTAAACTACTTAGAAAGGTCTACTGTAATAGAATTTCTTATAACGCTTCTAAGTATAATTAATATATTATTGCACTTAAAGCAGATTAGCTAGGTAATAAATTTTTACTAATAGACTTTAAGTAGCTTATGCACTAAGGCAAAGCTAAACTTAAAGCTATTAGAAAGTTTAGCATATTTTTAGCGTAATTTAAACTAGACTAATTGCTTTAGCATAGTCTAGAAATAAAATAATTACTTGCTACCTATTAGCTTTAGGCTTAATATTGCTTTTCTTAAGGCCTACTTTTAGAGAAGTTATTAGAATTAGTGGCTAGGGCTATTATAAAGTCTAAAGATAACTCTAAATAGGAGAGTATTATTTAGGCTTTATATAAGCGCGCTATTATATTTAAATAAGCTTTTACTATACTTAAGGCATAGACACCCTACACTATAATATATATAATAGAGAAGAGATTCTAATTTTACTCTAATAGTGCTAACAACGTAGCTATTAAAGAGGACTTATTTACCTCTAATAAAGCTCTCCCTTCTATTAAAGATATTTATAATCTACGGTACCGCACTTATATATCTCTAAAAAACTTTAGCCTAGAAATACTTAATTTACTATATAGTTTGCGTTACCCTTATATAACTAAGTAGAGCTTATCCTATCTAGTTATATTCTAATATGCGCCCTAGCCAGCGCCCTAATATATACTCTATTATCTGCTCTAGCTTATAGTGCCTACTCTATAACTAGATAATACTCTTTACTACTCTCTAGTCTCTAGATATATACAAACTAAGCTTACTAATAGCGCCTAGATAAATATACCCTAAGGCAGACACGCTTCTACTATCTCTAGTATATCTAAGCTAAAATGCTTTGCAAAGCTACCTAATATTAATAAGTACTATAGAAAAGATTAATCTAGTTCTAGTATTAAAGATTAGCTAGAGAATATGCGCAATAAGATCTATATAAACACAGACTATTACTAAGGTAATAATAATAAGGAAGATTAAAATAACCTTATAAAAGCTATTTTAGTCGCCTTAAAGGCGCGCCTTAAAAGGTAGCGTAAAATTAGCATTAAATAAATTAGGCCCTTTAAGAAAATTATAGACCTAAAGCACTCTTTAAATTTCTAGAAGAGACTTATTATAATCCCTTTGCTCTCTAATAGATATATAAGAAGTTTTATAAGCTCTTTTTCTCTAATAAAATAAACGTCTAGACGTTTCTATAGGCTTTTAAAAGTCTAGCTAGGAAAGGTAAACTAGATACAAAGACCTAAAAGGACAAATTACAACTTAAGTTAACTAGAAGACTTAAGTTAATGCTTTAGAAAGAGATAGAAGACTCTAGTATTAACTACCTAGTAATTAAACACTAGATAACTACAGCTAGCCATACTTTTTATAATAATAGTATAATAAACCCTTTCTAGGCGTATATAAGAACTTCTTATAAGATACTGCTCTTTAGATTAACACTCTTATATATAGTAACTAGAAAATAAACACCCTATTTTAAACTTACTCCTTTTTTTAACTCTTTATAATTAGACTAAAGTATAGTGTATAAAGCATAACGCCTACTTTGGCTATAATAAGAAACTTAAAGGCCTACACTTACACTACTACCCTAAGGTAGCTATATAAATAAATATAAAAGTAGAGAATAATCTTAATTTAAATAAACTTAGTATTGCCTACTACTCTAATTTAGAGGCAGGTGATGTATTAGATAATAAGGCTTTAAATACACGCTACTAGACTACTCTAACCTAGTAGCTTATATAGGAGCCACTAAACTAATTAATCTAGACAAACTATAATTTTAACTATAAAATATAGATGCTAAACCGAAATTGCTGCCTATAGGCGGCAAGATAGTAAGGGTTTCTAAGCTATTTAAAGGCCCCTAGCTAGTTATACTAGTGCAAATTAAATTCTAAGGGTTAGCTTTCTAGTTATAAGCCTTAATAGACACTAGTACTAGCGCTTATAACCTTATTACTTTAAGATATATAAAGGCGGTACAAAAGTAGCTTAAAGCTAAACTCCTCTGCCTAAAAATACTAATCTTCCTTAAGAACTTTATAGGGAAGAAAAGCGCAAAGGTAGACACCTATTTTATAGCCTAGCTTAATATTAATAGATATAGTATTACTATATAGTTTGCTTTCTATAAAATAGGAAACTATAATTTTATTATTAGTAGGAAATTTTTTAAGCAAGCTAACTGCCTAGTTAACGCTTAGAACCGCCGCCTTTATTAGAAAAATAATAAGAATCTAACCTTTACTAGCAATATTATCCTGCTATAAACTTTTCTACTACCTAACCCTTTCTACTAGGATAACGCCACCTAATAGAATAGCCTACTTAAAAAGTAGAACTATACCTACTAAATAACTTACTTATTAAAAGTCGACTAGAGCGTCTCTAAGAAGATCTCTATCTAGCTTCCTAGCCCTACTATCTTAGCTATTAGAACGTACTTAAAGGCTTACTAGAAACTAAGCTATAAGGATGCCTTTAACAAAGATAGTAGTGTTAAGACTATTAAGCTGCCTTCCTTAGATAAGGAACTATTAGATAACAAATTACCTTTTGGTTACTCTGTCCCCACTACCTAAGGAAGCCACTAGTAAGACTAGTTCCTAGAAGTTATATAATGTACCATATGGGGATTTGCACTATATGGGGATTTGCACTATCTAAGTTAGATCTACCTACTTCGCAACCCTATAACTTTTGCTATAGGCTATAAAAAAAGCTCTAAGGCGACTTAAAACGAATCTAAGATACAAGATGCAATCTAAGCAATTAAAAAAAAGACTTCTCTAAACTATACGCTGCTGCTGCGTACTTTAAAGTTTCGCGTTATACTTTAAGCCAGAGAATGGCTAGAGGACAATTACACTTATAGGCCGCTATATACTAATAAATCCTCTTAATTATAGAAGAGAAATTATTAATTAGATAGATTACATGTTATACTACAGCTAGAACGCCTCTCTTACTATTATTATTGCTAGAAATAGCTAAATTACTGCGCGTGCGTCGCGTCTAACACAACTCTAGATCCAAAGCTATTACTAAAATAACTACGCCTATTAGCCACAAATAGATATATCGCTTCCTAAATCGCTATCCTATAATACAAGGTATCTATGCCCGCTAGCTAGACAATGCGCGATTTAATAGAGCCACGTTTAAGGTAGTAAAAGGCTAGTTTAATACTATTACTACGCTATTTAATAAGTATTTATATAAACTTTAAGATATGTAGAATATAGACAAGTTAAGTTTTAGGGTTAGAGAGAGCTAGACAACGCGTGTACTTATTTCTATTAACTATAACTAGAAGAATAAGATTATAAAAGGAAAGTAGAAGTGAGTAACTAATATTAAATGTATTAACGCTACTAGTTAAGCTCTCCTACTACTCCTTATCTTTAAGGGCCAGAACCTTAATATAAGCTAGATTCTACCTAAAGCACCTATTAACTAGCACTAGGGAGTTAGTAAGAATGGCTAGACATTAAATATACTTAGTCTACATTGGCTAGTTAAGATATTCGAGCTATTAATATAGAGGGAAGAGGTTACCTATTAATAACTTTTAATTACAGATAGCCATAGAAGTTATATTTAAGACAATTTTATTGCGCACTATATAGAGAATAATATTAATCTCCTTATTATACTGCCGCACTGCTTATATATTCTTTAACCACTTAATATTAGGGTGTTCTCTGCATTTAAGCGTGCGCACGTATCTGAGACTAACTAGGTCTCCTAACTTAGCTAGTAGTGTATCTTATATTAAGAATAGATGCGGATGTTTAAAAGGGCTTATAAGAAGGCTATTATAGTTAATAATATCCTAGGTAGATAGAAAGAAGCTAGCCTAATCCCTTTAGATCTAGGGAAGTTTCTAAAGTAGCTACCCTTATTAGACCTACAATAAGCCTTAAAGCCACGCACACTAATAGAATAAGACAATCTAGACTTTGCCCTACTAAAAAGCTCGCCTCTAGATAGTACTAAGCTTCGCGAATTAAACGTGCGACTTAATACTATGCTTATAGAAGTACTAGGGCTTCTATTAGAGGCAAAGCGCTACGTTAACTAAGTAACCTATATAGTAGAAACACAAAATGCTAAGCTAGTTTTACTTTATTAATAGCTAAAAGAGAAGGATTAGATGCTCTAGTCACAAAAGAAAAGAACTAAAGAGAAGAGAGTCTAATTAGAGAGTAAATACGTGTATAGCACGCTAAAGGTATTAGGGGTAGTTTGAGATACTAAGGCGACGCTAGTCGCAAAACGACTACCCAGCCGTCTATAAAAGTAGCTAGTAGAGGAAGCTAATAATAGCAATAGAACTAATAAGTTTAAAAATTAATCTAAAGTGTTAGAGGAAAAATTAGATAATGTAATAGCGAGTAAAACGCAGTTAAAGAAGGCAAGACTCGCTTAGATAGTATAAATCCCTATATAGTGCAAATCCTCATACGGTACGTTAGTAGGATTTGGGTCTTACTTTTAACCCTAGACCTAGAGACTATAAATTTACTAGAGAAGCTAATTTATAAATTAGGCAGCTCTTACCTATAGAATTAACTATTTAATTAAAACTACTCTGGCTAGAATAATCTAGATTAGCACCCTTCCGCCCTACTAAATTACTAACTAGGAAGAAGAACTTAGCATTACTTACTATAGTAATGGCCCTAAAAATTATAGCGCTGCCTATTATAGCGGCAGATTAGAGAATAAAGAGCCTGCCTATTATAATAACCTCCCTAACAACAACCCTAAATTTACTAACCTAATTAACTCTAAGTCTAACCTCTTATAAAAAAAATACTTAGATAATAAATCTAATAGTAAACTACCTATTAAAATCTTCTAGACCGCTAATAATTAGAAGCTGCCCCCTGACTATTAGCCCTTACTCTAATCCACTAGTTACCTAACTTATTCTACTCTTAGAGATACCCTAAGTTACTAAAATAGATAGCCTAGTTTACTACTAGTTAAGCAGCTTCCTAGCTAGCCTACTATACGTAGGCACCTATTACTTTTAGCGCTCTTACCTTTAGTAGCTCTTTTACTAGCTAGCTTACTACTAATTTAGTAGCACCCTAACTAGCATGCGCATATAGAGTACCTATAATTTTTAGTACCTCTACTTTTAGATATTTCTACTGCTACTAGTAGTACCACTCTAATTAAAAACTATATAGTTAGATTAGCACGTTTTTTAATGCTCTTTTATAGTACTAGAGAATATTATATAATATAATTACACCTACGCGTAATAAACTAACTAGAAAATTTTTAGCTAACTATATTTTTATATAGTGTTAGAGCTAAGAATACGCTTTATTAGTAAAATACTAAATACTAAGATATAGTTTCTACTACATTTTTTTACTAATTTACTAATTTACTCCTAATAACTTTCTTTAATATTTCTACTAAATAGCAACTAAATTAAAACCTAAGGCTACTATTAGAACTATAGGGGCCTATTGCCCCTATTACAACCTTCTTTAGCCCTAAAATAGTACTAGTTATGTTAAAAATTCGCTAAAACACTCTATTTTTATGTACTTTTCTTCCTATTTTTAGATCTTAAAAGGGGGATTATATAATAGTTCTGTGCTAGCCTCCCTACTAAGCACATCCTATTACCTTTTTTTATACCCTATTTCTCCTATTTGCGCCTTTTACCTTCCTAAAGACGCCTTTCCTAGTTAGTGTTAGCGTGTGGCTAGCGTAGGCCTATGCCCTACGCTGCTCTCTATATAAGAAAGGGCCCCCTATGTCCCTTTCTTATCCACTATCTTAGAATAGTCTTAATTTAACTAGCTCTTTTAACTATCCTAGCTGTCCTAGAGAGGTTTGCTCTATAAGGCCGTGTACCGCCCTTATAATGCGCACATCTGCGCACAGTTAAGCAGTCTTACTAGAAAAAAAATTTCCTAATATATAGTAAAGAGCTAAAGTATAATATAATAATTATAAAAGCTAATTATATAATAGCAAACTATAGAATAGTAACTTTAAAGTTACTATTTAACTATAAAACTTTAAAGGGCAGCAAAATAGGCTATTAAAGGGCGGTAATAAGAGAAGTAGGATAAAAGCTAGTGCCTCTACCCTACGTTCTCATTGTAACCCACCACGACGAAGCTCACACATGGCGACCGCGCTATGATACAGCGGTGGTCCAATCAAGGGAGAAAAGTGCCAAAACAGGCCATGACTGTTGCTTCGGCCGCGACCGCCGAGGCCCCATGGATCTCATATGTATCCACGAGATAGTTATTAGTAACAAGAACGCTCAATATCATACTGAAGCCAATAATGGCGGTTCCCAGCAGCGGTACAAGCCAATGAACGTGCCTTTGCGCAGTCCATCCGTACAGCAGCAAGCCCACAGGGAGCATGACCGAACCAATGAACATGTGAAGTAGTCGATGGAAAGGCTTGAATTTTCCGTGTCTCCTTTCCATGCGTTTTAAGTAACGATCGGAAGTGAGACCGTATAAAGCCATGCCAGCAACATTCCCGACCGCTACGCACTCGTCAGTTCAAATGGACGTGGAACGCTGGACTGGAACTGACCTCGTGCAAGGAAGGCGTTTCCTACAGCTACCTCTGAAAACACATAGTTGCTTTGCATGACATCCGCCAAGGTCGTAAGAATAAGGTAGGAGATACCGTATGTATACCCCGCGTAGATAGCCACAATAAAAAGCTGAGCAGAAGTAAACAGCATCCTAGCTGGCCGAAGGAATAATTTCAAAACTGTAGAAGGGTCGATTGAATCCGAGTTGTGCGTTGGCCGAGGGTTTCCAGCATCTGAGTCCCGCTGCAGCTTCTCGAGCGTGCGCTGAAGTATCTTGATTTTATACGTCTCTTTAGAGAAAGCAAAACGAAAGCACTGTCACCATAGCCACAAGTATGACTACCATCCAGACGCCGCGTCTTATTGGGTATGTTTCAGAGGTACTTCTCAAAGCGTGCACGTGGCTCCTGCAGTCAGCGGGAAGTCCGAGTCCGAGTCCGGGCCTAACAGTGATAGATAATACGCGGGGGCCAAAACCTCGTTGTACTTATCGTAGAATCTTTCTTTCTTATGTGTAGGAGGCACAGTGCCTTGCGGTATTGTTATCCAGTCAAATCAAACTCCCTAATAACCCTACCCCTGACGAAACCAGAATTAAGACATGCCAGATGTAGCCCTCTACTCTGGTACCAATGCGCTTGCTATCTCTCAGATAATTAAGCGAAAATCTACACTGTTGTTGTCCTGATCTCGAGGTTTTCCCCATACTTCCTTCCTTCCTGTTCGCAGAAGCATTTGTCTTCACGCGTTATAGCTAGCACAATTAGAGTATGAGACAAGGGTATGGTATGCACGCTGTAAGCCCACACTGCATACATATATACCTCTGAATGGCGCTAGAAAACGACCTCAGGCAGCGAAACCCAACTGCAACTCCATCGCTAATCCAATCCATACTAGTCCACCCCAAGAGCAACAAATCCCTCCCCCAACTTACCACCTACCGTATCCAACGTACACAGTACAGTACGGAAAGACCATATGCATATACGTATGGCAGCCCTCTTTTACTACGGAGTGCTTGTTTCCGTCTCAAGACAGTCACGTACTTATACGAGCGACGCCGATACATAGCTACCTACAGTTATGCAACGAAACGACCAGACGAAGAAAAGAAACCCCCAATCCCAATCCCAATCCTCAGAGGTACCGTACGTACCCCACGCGCAACGCGCTCGCTCGCTCCTCCCCTCGCTGTGTGGTTGTGCTAACCACCAACCACACCACACCACACCACAACAATACCTTACGTACGAGATAGAAGTTGTTGCGTTACAATTGCGCTACAGCTACAGTTCCCCCACGAAACCGCACCCAGACCCAGACCCAGACCCAAGTCCAGACGCTAGAATTGGAATTAGAATCGCGTTATCAAACTGCAGCAACAGCAGTTCACTCCAATCCCTCACCCCCACAAAAGACATAAAACACATGCACATCCCTACAATCTCCCAGGGCGTTCATGACTCCACTCCATTCACGCACCCTATCCCGTTCTATTCGATTCGATTCGGCAGTACTCCTACCACGGTGTACCACCTACCACCTACCACCTACCGCCTCCTACCCACCATACCCACCACACCCACCATCCATACGCCCCAGCCCCAGAGAAGGTCGTCAATGATCCAACCATCCAGCCCGCACTGCACAGACTAACGTTCCATCCATACATCTACATCTCCATGTGCCGTGCCGTGCCGTGCCGAGCCGAGCCGAGCCGCGCAAGTGAAGCCGCAAAAGCATCCATGCATGGGTGAGGATTGCGAACCAATAGGATAGATTACGGACGGAGTGGGGGAGATAAGGTAGGTAGGTAGGTTGTGTATGTATGTATGACGTGGTACGTACCTGTGCCTGTACCTATACAACAAGCTGTATAGTGGGCGCCGCTCCAGGAGAAAGGAGGAAACTACAAGCAAGGTCCAAGATACGAATTCGAACAAAGGTTTGTTCCCTACCATAAGTCCATACCGACATGTCATGTCATGTCATGTCATGTGAAGCGCGATCAACAGGAAAGAATCGAGAACCGCAGAGCCAATACAAAACGACGCGCGCTGTGCAAGTTTGAGAGTTTGAGTCAAACGGTCGGTGCATGCAGCGTAGGGTAGATGCAATAGGCTATGCTATAATACAAGCGCCCATCTCTTCACCCACGTCCCAAATCCAAACCCAACTAGGTACCCATCTTATCTCACAACACCCTCCCCTCAACCGTCCCCACCGGCCGTTCCACAATCCCCACACACCCCTCCACGATATTCCTCCTCGCATCCTCCGAACTCACATTCCCCCCACTCAAATACAACCCCCAAACCAGCCTACTAACCCGCTCATCCCGTACCGTCCCCAACCTAGCCATCTCGCCCATCTTCTCCCCCTTATTCGTCTTAACCATAGGCTGGTACATAGCCTCGAGCGCCCCGTTGCCATCGCGCGTCAAAATGATGACGCTCCCTTTCGGCGCCTTGCCCCGGCCCTGAAACAAGTTCTTAAAGTCCTTCATGGCGAGGCCGAACGACTCGTCGGCGAACTCGCCCTCTTCGACGGGCTGAGGCAGCGATATCTGCTTCTGCTCCGTCGCCTGTTGGCGCAGGAGCTCCGCTTGTTTCCGGCGGACCTCGTCCGTGCGCGAGGCGATGCCGCGCATCCAGCCGTCGCGCAAATGTGCGAAATCGGTACCGCGCGTGGGCACGATGCGGAGCGCCATGTCGACGGCGTCGGGGCCCTTTCGGTCGAGGATGGCATCCCACGTCTGCGCGCTCTTCTCCGGGTCGAGCAGCGCCTGGCGCAGCGCGTCCTTCTCGCCGGGGATCAGGGCCGAGGCGCTGGGATTCACCGTGTTGATGAGGTGGTTCTGCAAGCGGTGCAGCGACGAGGTGCGCACGTAGAGGCCGACGACGTAGACCTGCACGCGCAGGAACGACACTTTGCGTATGCCCAGCCCCAGCAGCGTGTACTCGGCCTCGCTGTGCAGCGCGTCGGGCCCCGACGACACGGGGAGCGTGATGGTCTTGGGGAAGTAGGGCACGTACGAGGTGCCCGTTTCGACGAGCTCGATGGTGTCGACGTCGGATGCCGTCGGATGGTCAGACGTCGCAGGCGCAGCGATGACCTTGTCCCCCGCAGCAATGACGACCTTTTTGCCCTGGAACTCGTCCGTCGCCGCGCGGGGAGAGTCGTTCTGGGTGCGGCTGGCGGCAATCCAATCCAGGGCGCTCGCCGGCTTCGTCTCCCCGGGCTTTCCGTCTTCGACGGGCAGGTCCCACAGCCGGACCAAGAAGATGGGCGCCACCATGGACAGGGCAGCGCCTAGAGCGAGCCAGTTCCGCTTCCGGATGGCTTTGGCACGGCGGACGGCCTCGGCGCGATGCAAAGAGACATGCTCGAGTTCTTCCAGCTCGCTCCGGGGCCGCTGGCGCTTGATCTTCTGCGAGGCCTGCCGGAGCTGTGACCGGGGCGCGGGCGCGGGCGCACGGAGGCAGCGGAACACCGGGCGGGCGGCGGGAATTCGTAGGGGTGTCATGGGGTCAACCTGGGGCGAGGCAGTAGCAGTGGCCGCATGGGAGGGGAGGGAGGGGATGGAGGGGGATGGAGTGGGATGCAGTGGGATGGTAGTGAATGTCTGCCGAGCTCGCTTGTCCCAAGAGAAAGTTAAACGCGTCGTGTCGCGTCGCCCGCTCCGTCAGCCCTACTGCTGCCCCACATCCGACCTGATTCACCCATTGTACATGACACATGACACAGCCATGCCACCGTCATCACGCAAGCGGCGCGCGGTAAGGAAAGCGTGGCATTTCTCTATCCGACATGGCAGTGCTGACAGCCGTAGCCGGCAGACGACGACGACGCTACGCCGACACAATCGCGGCGCAGACGGCCAGCCACAGCAGACGACGATGACGATGAGGTAGACGAAGCAGAGGAGGAGGAGGACAGTGGCAGCGGCAGCCTTGCCCAGCTCTCCAAGAACCTGGTCCGGTATGCGCTCGCCTGCGAATACTCGCGCACGCCCATCAGGCGGCAGGACGTGGCGCAAAAAGTACTCGGGACCCACGGGCGCTCGTTCAGGCCCGTCTTCGATGCCGCCAATGCGCAGCTCATGGACATCTTCGGCATGCAGCTGGTCGAGCTGCCGAACAGAGAGAAGGTGACGATGCGCCAGAAACGCGGTACGCTCGCCGCCAGCCATTCTATGGAACCTCACATCTGACGAGAGCAGCCGCCGCAGCAACCGAGTCACAGCCGAAAAGCAGCAACATTTGGGTGCTCCAGAACATCCTCGCCCCCCAGTATCGCGCGCTGGACATGATGGGCCCCGGCCGAGAGCCGGGTGAGGAAGTCACAGACGTGGACGGCGCCTACATCGGGCTCTACACCATGGTCGTGTCCCTGATTCTGCTGTCCGAGGGGACGCTGTCCGAGAACAAGCTCGACCGCTTCCTGAAGCGCATGAACGCAGGCGACACGACGCCCGTGGACACGACGGACAAGGTGCTGGCGCGCATGGTCAAGGACGGGTACATTGTCAAGATCAAGGACTCGTCGAGCGGGGAAGAGCTCGTCGACTACATGGTGGGGCCGCGGGGCAAGGTGGAGGTGGGCAAGGAGGGCGTGGCCAGCTTTGTGCGGACCGTGTACGGGCACGACGTCGAGGATCTGGAACAGCGTCTGGCGCGAAGTCTGGGGCTGGCGGGTGAGGGTGAGGACGGGGGCGAGGGAGGCGCGGCTGTGCGCAGGGTTGCGCGACCGCGGCGGCTGAGGCAGGACTCGGAGGACGACGCCTGAGGGACGGAAGGCATACTACCACCTATACAAGCTATACAAAGATATCATAACATCACAGACCATGGGCGCATTTGTCAGCATGCGGCAACTTGGGGTGGGAGTGGTGGCGGTGGTGAGAGCCGGAGAGGTGGTGGGCTAGTTCTAGTCGCAACCGCGGAACGCTCAGACTCGGTCCAGGCTAGGCGTCTTAGTAGCCGTCCTGTGTCAGCGCTCGTCGACACTCTTTTCTCTCTCTTTTTTCTCCTCCTCTCCTTCTCCACCCGCCGTGCTCCACGAACACCATCCTCGCCATCATCGCCATCACCGCCATCGCCGCCATCGCTCGTGTCCGCCTCGCACCATGCCCATCGCGCCGCCGCGCCGCCTCTCCTAGACACGATCCAAGCACCATGAGCAGCATCAATTCCCTCCTCAACCACGAGCCTGCCCAGGCCGACGGCCAGACGCGCCCAGCGCACTTGATCTCGCCCACCACCACCACGACGTACGATGCCGCCGACGCGCTCGCCACGCTGGCCACGCTGGGCAGCGGCCAGCAGTACGTGCCCTCGCCCACGGCCTTTTCGCATCCGCCGCGTCGCAGCAGCACCATCAGCTCCCACGCCGCGCCCATCGAGCCCGAGCCGCCCCTGGACCTGCCCCAGGCCCACTCGCCCACGCTCGAGCAGTACCACCACGCCTCCAAGTCCCCCGAAGCCCAGCGCCGCCAGTCGCTGTTCGCGCGGAGCTCGCCCGCGCCCGTCCTGCCCCCCATCCAGGACCGCTCCGCCAGCCTGCAAAGCCAGGTAGAAGAAGCGCCGGCCGCGCTCGGCCAGGACACATCGCGCGTGCTGTCGCCGCCATCACAGCCTGCTGACGGCCATGGCCGCGACGAGACACAGAACCGCGAACCCGCCTTCGTGCGCGACGAGCCAACAACGTCGCAGTGCATCGCGCCCGAGTCACCCACCTCGACCAACCCGCCACTTTCGCAGACGAGCGAGCGTCTTCCCATCAAGAAGGAGCCCACCGGCATACCACAAGAAGCACCACCGGCTCCGTCTTCGGAACGACGCCGCTCCATCACAACGGAGAGCATAGATGCCGACACTCTCAAAGCCATTGAGATTGCAAAGCAGAGCGACCTGGGCTTGCGCGTCAAACGGAATGCCAGCATCGCCGAGAGTATTCCCTCGCCCTCGGAGCAAAAGCCGGCGCCCTCGAAGAAGCGGTCCGCGCCCTCGTCGGCGGTCAAAAAGAAGGGCACCGCGACATCCAAGAAGCCGCCGTCCAAGAAGCGGAAACTCGACACAGACGGAGATGCGCACGCCCGCTCCGTCACGCCGTCGTCGCGCCCCAAGACGAGCTCGAGCAAAGGCGGCAAAAAGGGCTCGCAAGCTGGCACCCCGGTTGCCGAATCCTCCCCGGCGCCCGACCACTCCTCCCAAGTCCACCCCACCGATGACGAAGGCGAGTCCTCCGAGGACAACGCGCTTTACTGCATCTGCAGGAAGCCGGACAACCACAAATGGATGATTGGCTGCGACGGAGGGTGCGACGATTGGTTTCACGGCAGCTGCGTCAACATGGAGCAAGCAGACGAGGATCTGGTAGATCGCTTCATCTGCCCGCTCTGCGAGGAAAAAGGACGCGGGACGACGACGTGGAAGCCCATGTGTAGGCACAACGGGTGCCGCAAGCCCGCGCGGGTAACCAAGGGCAAAGAGAGCAAATACTGCTCCGACGAGTGCGGCACGCTCTTCATGAGCGAGCAGGTGCAGCGGACGGCCGGGGCGCGGGCCCCCAAGAAACGACCGAAGAAAAAGGGCGGCGGCAAGAACGGCGAAGAAGCAGCAGCATCGGGCGGCGACGACGACGAGCCCACGCCGCTGGGGGGCGTCCTGCGCGCAAAGGACCTCAAAGCCCTCATCGACCAGTCCAAGGACATCCACGCCTTTAAGAACCTCGGCTCCGGCGTGCTATCCCCCCCGCGCACGGCGTCTCCTACGAAAGCCTCGTTCGATCCCAGTCTGCCCAATGGCAGCGGCACGCGGCCCGTCGACGAGCACTTAGCGCTCACCGCGGGCGAAACGGAGCGCCTCAACGCGCTCTACAGGGAGAAGTCGCAGCTTAAAGAGCGGCTGGAGGTGCTCAAGGACCGGGAGAAGTTTGTCAGCTTGGTGAAAGATCAGGTTACGCGGGTGGCTGAGCGGGAGAAGATGAAAGCGAAGGATGTTTGTGGGTATGACTCGCGGCTTTCGTGGTCGGATGTGGAGTTTTTGCGGTGGCGGAATAGTAGGGTGGGAAGGGCGGCGTTTCGGTTTATGACGTTGGCGCCGACGGGGGAGCAGGTTGAGGCGACGACGACGACGACGACGACGGGTGGTGGTGAGGTCGATGGTGACATGGACGTCGACATGGATGGAGACTTTGTGCCCCCGCCCGGCAGGAGAGAAGACAGCGTCTGCCTCAAGAAGCGGTGCCAGAAGCATGCGCAGTGGCAGAAGCAGAATCTGCAGGATGCGCGCTTCGAAGAGGTGGAGATTGCCGAAGCCATTCGCGAGTGTGAGAAGCAGGAGCGGAGCGTGAGGGAGAGGGCGGTGAGGAGGGGGGCTAAGGATTTGATGACGAGGGAGGTTATGCGTGCGGAGGAGGGTGGGGGGGAGGCGGAGAGGGAGAGGGAGAGGAATCGGGAGGGGTGGGTGGAGGTGCTGTGATGGTTGGGAGAGGGGAATTGATGATTCATTTTGCGTTTCTGCATTGTTGGGCTGGGCTGGGCTGCCGTTTGATTTGAGAGTGCATGGGATGGGATGGCATGGGAATGGGAAAGACGCGGAGCATATACATAGCATATACCCTCTCGTCCGCCGTCTCCTTTGGCGTTGATGAATGATCAAGCAAGCAAGCAAGCAACCGTTATGGCATCTCCTCTCCTATCCTCTGGGCACGGTGCTGTCATGACGTGACTGGCATGTATGATGGATGCATGCACGCATGGGCGTTCCAATCAATGTGTTACCATGTGATGTTATGTTCAGCGTTATGTTATGTTTTGTCGTAGTAGTCTAGTCTATCTAGCCTAGCTAGATGCAAACGAAACGAAGAAACTAACCAACCAACCAACAAACAAACCAGGAAACGGGCGTGCAAAAGACGGGACGGGACGGAACGGAACGGAACGGAATGGACTGTTTTATTTTAGGTTTTGGCTTGCTTGTGTTGTCTGTGTTGTTTGTCTTTCTTTCTTTCTTTCCTGTCCTATCCTGTCCTGTCCTATCCTGACCTATCCTATCCTTTTCTGACCTGTCCTGACCTGTCCTGACCTGTCCTGACCTGTCCTGACCTGTCCTGACCTGACCTGACCTGACCTGACCTATCTTATCCTAACCACCGAATACATGCTGGATGTATAGATGCATAGATAGGACGGGATAGACCTCAGGATAGATTAGATGCATCTCCTGCTCGTCCCGTCCCGTGTCCCGTGTCCCGCGCCGTGCCATACTATACCGTGCAAAGAAAGAATAGGATTATATATATATACGCACATATATCCCATTACATACTCCATTCCATCATCATCATCATTATCATCATCCTTACAGTAACCAAGTATCCAACCAACCAGCTATTAAAAAAAAAAAAAAAAAAAAAAAAAGAGAGAAATCCCTTCAGCTAACAGACAGACAGATACAAGCATATATACTCTACCCTTTTTTATAACCAAACTACCTTTTACGCTCTTTTTATTTACTAAGTAAGGGGGCTCTGCTCTGCTTTTTTTTATTATGTTATATACGATAAAAGCCTTTGTTGCTCTACCCCCTAGGTAGTTAATGTAACAACACATCATACTCAACCTTATAGTATACATCTATCCTCCCATCCTATCCTATCCTATCTTAGATAACAAAAAAAAAATACAATAAACTTCTCTTCGCCAGGTTGAAAAAGTATACAAACAACAAAAAGAACTTCATAACCTCGTTATTAAAAAAAAAAAAAAAAAAAAAAAAAGCTACACATTACATAACAAAGTATATATAACCAAGGCCCAGCCTTAGCCCCTATTCCCATGTAAATAGTACCCATATCCACATCCACATGCATATCCCTCCCCAATCCAACCTTTCACCACCACCCCCTCCATCCCCTCCATCCCCTCCCTTACCGTCCCCCATTCATAGCCCCAGCATTAAACCCACTAGTCCCATGCTGCGACCCCCCCGCCGCCGAAAAGTCCGGCAACACCCCATTCATACTAATCCCATCCTCGTACCCAGAATACCCCGTCATATCCGCCCAGTCCCACTCGAGCGTCATGGGCATCTTCCACAGGTCCGTCGGCACGCTGTTAAACGTCTGGTCGAACGTTCCCATGTTCATGCCAGCATCGTCCCGAGGCAAGCCGTTGGCCGTGCCGTTTTGCGAGTGGTGCGATGCGTGGGACGCGTTTTGCGGGTGGAGGAGCGAAGTCGCGAGCGAGGGGGAGCCGTATTGCGAGAGGGAGGTGGGGTGTTGGAGGTTGGCGTGGGTGAAGTTGGGGGAGAAAGGGAAGGGCTTGGATGGCATTGTCAGCAGAGGAATGGAGAAGAGGGGGCATTGTACGTACCTCGTTGAAGCCGTGGAAGTCCGGATTGAAAATCATCTCCTGCTGCTGGCTCTCCTGTGGACTCGCCCCGTTAGACTGCTGCGGCGGACTCTGCGGCCCGCTCCGCGTAGACAGCAGTTCTCTCTCGGTGGCGGCAATCTCGGCGTCCTGCTCGCTGTCACCGTGCTTCCGCTTCCGCCGCGACGCATGCTCGCGGTCCGTTTTATCTAGCACGATCGACGCGATGCGCTCGAATTCCGTGCACACGCTTAGCATGCGCTTGACGCTGCCGTTGCCCTGTTCGTTCTTGAGCAGGCTGAGAAAGCTGACAACGAGCTTCATAAGCTTGAGGTCCGAGCGCGACCGCGTGTCTTGTGGGTTTTGCAGTATGTTGGCGAAGAGGGTGACGAGAGCGGTGACGGGGAAGTAGATGATGAGCCAGACGCAGGACTGGTCGCCTTTGGGGATGTATTTTAGGAGGTGGATGGATGCGCGGGCGGCTTGGACGCATAGTTGTGCTGACATGAAGACGCGCGGGTTCAAGGGCCGAGCATTCAGGCCTTGGATGGCGAAGTTGGACAGTCTGCTGGTCCAGTATCCGTGGTGTACGCTCATTCGGTGAATAGTTGTTAGGCAGTTGTAATACCCTAAATGCAGGACGGCTACCTGGAGGATTAGGGGTGTGTGCGAAGCCTTGATCTCGTGTTCCGGCCGGAACTCCAACGGTATGCCGTCCTTCCACGTCTCTAGCTCCTTGTCCAATTCACCAATAGTGTTGAGCAATTCGCCGTCCGTCTGTTTTGTGGCTTTCACCGAGTATAGTCGCGTGTAGACATGGCTCTGAATGGTGGAGAATGTGCACATTAACCGGAACAAATTCATCTTGCCTTTGCCGTTAGCCAGAGGGATGTTTCCAATGTTGTCTGGCGGGTCCTCGCTTGGGAGTTCAACGTTCATGTCGTCGTCATCTTGGATGGGAGGCCGGCCGGACCGCAAGCAGATACTGTCCAGCGTCAGTGGTGTTTCGCACAACCCTGGAAGCACTTACTCTCTGTCGAGCATATAGGCTATCCAGAAGACTCGCTTCCGCTGCTCGACTTCGGATGCGTTCAGATTGAAGCCGGTGCCCTTCTTATGCAGCCCAATACTGTGCGACAGGCGGATAGCGGCTGCTACGAAGAAATAAGTCGGCTGAGGATTGGGTGTGCCGAGCAGAAACAGCCCCTGTACATGTCAGTTGCGTGGACCTTGGTGCGCAGGTCCAGCTTACAATGCCAAGAAGCGCTTGTACGCTGAGGAGGTCGGTATTGCGCATGGTCAGCTCCACCTGAACGCTCATGGCGTTCTTGAGATATTGCCATGCCTTTTCGTCCTCCTCCTGCGGCACGAGATTGCTCATGACGCGCAGACGGTGTGCAAAAGCGAGGGCGACGTTTAGACTGGCCCACCATCCTGACCCCTCGTACGGATCTTTCGAGTAGTGCTTGTCGACCAGATGCATAAAGGTCGGCTCGTGGAATAGCGGAAACATGCAGTTGAAGTTTTCAAAGTAATCTTTCAGCAGGGACAGAGCTTCGGGCTTGGGCGGCAGCTGCCGGTAGACCCTTCGCTTGAAGATGTCTTGGAATACGTCCGGCCGCCATTGTATCCACTTGTTGTCCTCGATAGCGGCCGTCGAGATCATGTCCTGGAAGGCGCCATCGCCCGTCTTCTCGTTGACCCACTGGATGCCCTTTGGCGAGAAAATGGAGAAGCCCGATGATGATCCTACGGCACGTCAGCTTCCTCGTCGTGGCCGCTCTGCGCAACCTGTACGCACCAATATACCGCGTCTCTCCGCAGTTGTTGGTGACGAGCGAGCACATCATCTCGGCCAGCGCGTCCTCCTCCTTCTCGGTGGCGTCTTGTTGCTGCTGCCGCGGCGGTTCTGGCGAGGTGGTGCCGCTGCGTGGGCTCGGCGGGCTCGGCTGCGCCGACTTGTCGTCGGGCTGCTCGGCCATGTGCACCGAAGACGGCCGCCTGCCCTGGGGGCTCGGTGCCTTGGGGGTGCTGCTCTGGCCGGCGCGGTCCGCCAGGCGCTTTTCCAGCGTGGCCAGGTCGGTGCTGCCGTCGTCGTCTTCGGGGAGCACGCCCGAGAGGCGCATCAGCGACTCCATGCGCGCGAGGCGGTTCTCGAGGCCCTCGATGTACTTGGCCCTGCATTTGTCAGCCAGGGTTTGGTTATGGGCGGGGGCGGGGGCGGTGCGCACCCCTTCGGCGGCTGGCGCTTCTTCTCGACCTGGGTGAAGATGCACTCGGTCTTGTAGTTGAGGCAGTGGGTGCAGGCGGGCATCTTGCCGTCGCACTTGATCTTCTTCTTGCGGCACATGTCGCATGCCTGGCGCGGTCAGCACTCGGCACCACCAGCGGCACCACCAGCGGCACCACCACCACCACCCATTGCAGGGCGTATGCGTACCCTCGCGATCCGGCGGCGCTTCGGATCCCCCTGGTCGTGGCCATCGTCGTAGTCGTCGGCGAAGAGGGGCGGGCCGAGCGAGGCGGCCATGGGCGAGCCGTTGGCATTAAGGTTCCCAAAAATGCGCGGCGGCGGGTTCATGAGCGGCGGGCCGCCACCGTAGTAGCCCGTTGCGCCGTCCATGGAGATGCAGAATGATGTACAGTAGGGAGAGTCGGGGCGTCGGGGCGTCGGGGCGTCGATTATTGGGGAGGGGGAGGGGGCCTAGGCGGGGGGACGGGGCAGTTTTGTGGTGCAGCGTGGGCCGGGGACAGGCGACGTGAAACGCGACCGACGGAGGAGCTGCGCAGTGTGAGCTCTCCAGGCCTGAGCAGTTCGTCGCTTGGCGTGCACCGCCTTTGAAACCAGGAAGCGTGGCACCAAACTCTATCCGCGTGCTCAGCCACCCCAATTCACCCCCATTCACCCCCCACCTGTGCATAGATGCATGCATACATACATACATACATACATACATACATACCTACTAGCCTGCTTGTAGGTGCACCACGAGTTCCAAGGCCTGCGCCATGGCGGACCGTCCCATGACGGCCGACGAGCTGGGCAAGCACCCCGAATACAACCACACCGTCTGGGACCTGGCCCCCGAGCAGAAGGGCAAACTCGCTGTTGCCAAAGACCGGGGCGGCCCCCTGCACATCGCATACGAGGTCCATGGCCGTGGTAACATTCACCTCGTCGTACGTCGCCCCTTCCAGATTTAGCCTTCCTGGCTTCGCCCCGTTGCCCGTCCCAGAAAGCCATCCTACAGCACCATTTGTCACGCCTTGGATCCTGGCCAGGTCCGTATAAAGAGACTCAGACACTTCACCAATCATCTTGCCCGCCGTACTCGCCTGTGGTCGTTGTTTCGTTTCGGTCGCATTGGCCGTCTCAGCAACCCGCCCCGAGTCTCACCTCGCAATCCGTGCAGATTCCACGCGTTTTCTTCGTGTAGATTCCATGCCTTTTCTTCGACGACACTGCACATCCAAGTCTGATTGGTTGGATTGGCTCGTCCCTACTAACAGCATGTAGTGGATCATGGGATTGGGGGGCATGAAGTACGCATGGCAGCGCCAGACCAAAGACTTTGCCCACAAGCAAGCGGACCGATACTCGTCCTTGATCATGGATAACCGGGGTATTGGCGAATCTGACAAGCCCTTCTCCCGGTACTCCACGTCTGAGATGGCTAAAGATATCGCCGAACTGCTCGACCATGTTGGCTGGACCAGTAAGCGCGGGTTGCACGTCATCGGCATAAGCATGGGGGGCATGATTGCGCAGGAGTTGGTGAGTCCTGTCTATTTCCATCTGTTCGGTCGTGCTTCAGATCGAGCCAGCTCCTGTAAGCTGTCGGATGTTCTGCCTTCCGGCTGAACAATCATGAGGCCGATGTGAGGCATCCTCTGCTGCTCGAAACACCTCGCGCACCAACAACGTACCCCTGCATACAGGCGCTTAGCTCTCCACCCCGCTCCGCCCCTCCTACCACAGCTTCTTGGCGACGAACAGCCATATAGCCGGGCGGCGTTTATTTTTAGATGGAGCTGACCACTGCAGGCGATGCTAATCCCCGAACGCATTTGTACGCTTTCGCTTGTGTCTACTGGCGCTGGACTTTTCCGGACGACCGTAAGTCAACCGTTCTTACCTCAGATTATTAATCACTACCGAATACATTGACACCACAAAACCCGCTTGCCAGTTTTGTCCCTGCATTCGTATGCGTTAACAAACCCAGGGCTTCTTGGAAAATCTCTATGCACGCGCCAATCTCTTCATCCCCAAAGCAATCGACCAACAAATTGAAAATGTGAAGAAAAATCTCTACACACAGAAATGGCTTTCTTCCCCCGACTCCCTCGAGCACGTCGTCGAACCATTTCCCACTAACGGCGACCGCTTCGCCGCCAACGAAATCTGGAAGCGCCAACACCCTGATTACTTCCAGAAAGCCGGTTTCATGCTGCAAGCTGCCGCTGCGTGGCTGCACTACAAGAGTCCCGCCGATCTCCTTAAGCTTTCGACGACCATCGGCAAAAATCGTATTATGGTGGTGCACGGGACGGAGGATCGCATGGTTACGTTCCCGCATGGCGTTGTGCTGTGGAGGGGACTGGAGAAGGGGGAAGGTCGAACGAGCAAAGAGAACTGGCTGGGGATTGAGCGCGAGGATGATGTCTGGAGCGAGGGAGAGGTCGAGAAGCATTTTGTGAAGGGGCAGGGCCATGTGCTGCCTATCGAGATGAGGGAGGAGTTTGGCCGGTGGTTGGAGGATCTGGTCAAGAGGGGTGAGGGACTGAATGAGAAGTAAGGAATCAGGAGGTAAGCATTGTCGACTGACATGTACCATTCGCTACTGTTTGGCCGGTCGTAGCGATAGGCTAGGCCACAACCCCGCATCGCAACACTATACGAAGTTCTTTTTGAATTTTACTATACACGCGCCGAGTCAAATATGAGTTTACCCCACAGCTACTATCACCACACCACGCACGCTACCTCTATTACGAAAAACGCGACCGCGACTGACTGCCGAAAATGCCCTTCTATATATACTGCAGATACATACGCACAGCACTATACGCACCACGGGATCACCCGCACTGCATATCCCCAGATTACGGCTAAATACCCGCCGAACCAACGAGCAAGCCGCGTCGAGCGAACGAGCATCGGAGATTAAAACGTTGGGGAGAAACGCGCATACTCTGTATTGAGGTTGTTTGTTGAACATTTAATCTTGTGCAGCTAAGGTAACCTGAACGACTCGTATAAAGAGCGGCGACGATGGCGCTACTCCCCGGCCATGACCACGACGACGACAAGAACAATTGCTTCTCCACTCCACCCCCACCTCCGTCCTTCCGCCATGAACCCCCTCATTCTCCTCCTCCTCGCCACCACGGCAACCCCCGCCCAGGCATTCTGCCCCCGCGCCCTCCTCCAAAACGCAACAACGCTCCTCCTCTCCGCTCAAACATCCGGCACCCCCCGCACCCTCCCCTTCTCCCCAAACGCCGCCTACACGGAAAAACGACGTCCCGCTCCCCCTCACCTCCAGCATTCCCACCCACCCTCTAACCATAGACCACCACCTCAGCCAACACGACACAACCCAATGCGCGACCTTCACTGAGATGATCCCGCAACGAATCCGCATCCCTATGTCATTATGACGCGGATGCTGTTCGAAGAGACACAGGTACAGGCAGCCAGCAAGACGCCAACTTCGGATCCCTCCCTTCGAATCACATGCATCCAAAGCATCGTCGCCGACGCCGGAGACTGGCTCTTCAACGCCTCCTCATCTCTCCGCTGGGCATCCTCGGAAACCTGGACCCCCATCCCCCCCCCTCGCAGCTAGACACGCGCACCGCCATCCCCGCCGCAGGCGACGCCTACCTCGACAGCTGGGGCGACGGCCGCGTCTCCGTGCCGTACGGGACGCCGTGCGCGCGCCTCGAAGGCGGCGCCTACACGGCGGAGCGCAACGCGACCGCCAATACGTGCTACATGCCTGAGTTTCCGAAGCCGTTTCGCATTACGAATCGACGGTATGTTGTGGATGAGGTGATGGGGGCGGTGGATGTGTTTCATGATTTTCCGTTTATTGATAGGGGGAGGCCGGAGGGGAGGCCGAGTACGAATTTGGTGAGGGTGGAGCGGGGGAGGATTAGGTTTGTGCATGAGGTTACGGTTTGTGGGGGGTGGGATTGTGGGAGGTAGGTTGGAGGGGGGATGGAGTTTTGGTCGGTGGTTGGTAGGGTTAGATGGGGAGAGGTGGTTGTGGGTGGTGGGGGATGGGGAGATTACGGTTGTGCTGGGTGAGGAACTAGTTCTGTATTTAGCCATTCTAATACCCCACAGCGTCACGCAGCACAATCTCATTCCCACACTTGGCATGCCTACTGTGTAGTCTCCGGCGCCCCCAACGCATCCGCCTCACCCAAATGCCGCAGACACGTGTTCATGTTAGGGTGTCAAAAATCACCGAGTGGCTGTTAGCGGCCAAGTACAGTGTCTCTATCCTGTTCTACCCACATAGCCATAGTCTAAACACATGTACAACAAAAGGAAAACCCATCTAGCCCCACCAACGACCCAAGAAAACCCACACTACTCCTTCGGCATCTCTCCCCCCTTCAACCCCCTATACAAAAACTCCCTCGTCCTCCTGGCCGCATACTCATCCAAGATCGCCACCCCATGCTCCCCGCCCGGCACAACCAACAACTCATACTCCTTGCCCGCCCGATTCAACGCATCAACAACCTGCATCGTACTCGCCGGATCGACATTCGTATCCAGCTCCCCGACACTAAGCAGCAGCTTCCCCTCCAGCCTCCCCGCATGCACAACGTTGGAGCTATCCTCGTAGCTCCGATCAACGGGGTACCCCATCCACGCCTCATTCCACCACAGCTTATCCATGCGGTTATCATGGCACCCGCAGTCCGCCGCCGCCACGCTGTAGAAGTCGTTATGGAAGAGGAGCGCACCCATGGCGTTCTGCCCGCCCGCGGAGGAGCCGTAGACGCCCACGCGCGAAATGTCCATCCACGGCCGCGTCGAGGCGGCCGCTTTCATCCACGCGATGCGATCGGGGAACCCCGCGTCTTTGAGGTTCTTCCACGCGACGTCGTGGAATTTCCGGGCGCGCCAGTTGGTCCCCATGCCGTCGATGAGGACGACGACGAAGCCCTGTTCGGCGAGGGCGTGCGCCTCCGTGTCGACCGTGTACGCCTTGGGGACGAAGAAGTCGTGCGGGCCCGCGTAGATTCTCTCGATGACGGGGTACGCCGTGTCGTTGTCCATGGCCGTGGGGCGGAAAATAAGCCCGTAGATGAGCGTGGCGTTGTCCCTGCCTGGGGCGGCGAAGCGCTCCGGCACGGGATACAAGACGGCGTCGAGGTTCCCCGCGGTGACGGCGACGGTGGCGTTGCCCGTGTCGGCGTCGCGGAGGACGCTGTGGTAGGCGAGGTCCATGCGCGACCACGTGTCTGTGAAGGCGGTGCGGTCGGCGCTCCAGTACCACTCGTGGGTGCCGTCGCCTTCGGTGAGGAGGGTGAAGCCCGTGCCGTCGAAGTTGACGCGGGCGAGGTGCGCGTAGTAGGGGTCTTGGCCGGGGACGGCGCCCAGCACTTTGAGCCAGATCTGGCGTTTGGCTTCGTCGATGGAGTCGACGGAGCGGACGACGAAGTCGCCTCGGGTGATTTGGTGCGTCACCTGGCCGCGCTGCATGTCGTACATGTAGAGGTGGTTCCGGCCGTCGCGTTCACTGGCCCAGATGAGTTCGCTCGACGAGTTGGAATTGTACATGGGGCGGTAGTAGAGCTTGAAGGCGTAGTCGATGAAGGTGTTGCTGCTTTCTTCGACGATGGCGCGCACTTTTCCTTGGGTGGACATGCCGACTATGCGGACGACTTGGTGGCCTCGTTGGTTGTACAGGAAGCGGAATTCGGTGCCCTCGGCGTTCCACCCGCCGTCTAAGGCGTAGAGTTGGTATGGATTGTGGAAGAGCGCGTCGTCGGTGGGGATTTCTTGCTTGGTGGTCAAATCGAACATTCGCGGCCGGTCGATGGTTACGTTGTCGCCCGGCTTTAGGTACTGCCACTGATGCAAGCGGGGCTGGACCTGGTCGGTAGGGCTGGACTCGACTGCGTACACGGTGTGTTCTTGTTCGGGCGTGGATTGCATGGCAACGAGGAATTTGTTGTCCGGCGACGAGTAGGTGAAGTTGCTGAAGGGGCTGGCTTCGGTTCCGGTGGTGGACATTTGGGTTTCCTGCCCGTTCGCATCGCGGAACCAGACGTTGTTGTCTCTGAAGAAGACACCCGAGCCGTCAGTCGTGCCGTTGCTTTGGCGCTTGGATAAGCTATTCAGTTGAGGTTTCGCAACAGGAAGCCCCTTCTTGATGACAGCGGCCTTCTCCTCGGAGGCAGCTGCAAAGCTCGCAATCGTCTCGCCATCCTCGGCCCTGGTAACTCGCCAGACATGGCCCTCATACGTATGTTGGGTTGCCGTCTCTCCGGCTTCGATATCCTGGTAATGCTTGTCTTTACCAGACGCGTCGATCCAATACAAGGACACGCGCTCCTTGGTCAGGTTGATGAATCTGATTGCCGTCTCTGCAGATCTCCTCGTCGACGGCCGTTCTTCAGTCAAAGGCTTCAACTCTTCTTCCGAGATGTCGCCATCAAAGGGCGTCAAGACGCCGTCTTTGGTGGTCCATTCCCAATTCTTCTGGCCGGCGCGAAACTTGACAGATGTGCGGTTCTCGCTCACATCAATCCACTCGAATGGGAGGTTGGCAGCCGAGGCCTCTACGCCCTGTTGTCGAAGTGCCGTTGCTACCGCGGCGTGGTCGAACGCAGGCTGGGGTTGGCCTTGATTCGGGTCGACATAGACAAACGTGGATTCTCCCGGTGCATCGGTCCGCCGGAACCAGAATTTGTTGCTGCGTGCGATCCAGTGAGGACGCACTGGTTGCATGTGCGCATGTCCATCTGTTTGCGCGGTGTCCGTGGTGCGCTTGTATGTGGAAAAGTCGTGCGAAGCGGAGGCTTGGGGCATGGAGAAGAAAAAGAAAACACAAAGAGCAAAGCCCATGTAACGATTGTAAGCTCCCATGATTAATAAATTAATACAAGTGAATAGAGATATGGGTGCCTGGAGGACGGACGGCGCTAGAGCGCGAATGAATGAGCGTAGGGGCCAAAACCTAATAAACGAGGGATAGGTCAGGCTGGCGGAATAGCGATTACTAGGAAGGGGTAATGGGAAGGAAGTAGGCTCACAGGTTCTTTTAAAAGCAGTCTTTAGTACTTGATGTGCGTTCATCAAGCACTCCTGAATTTTAATTGGAGCCCCACTCAATTCGGCAGCGCTTTACCACCGAACTGCGGTGTAAAGTGCACCCGAGTATCTAGGGGAGACTGGGAGATCCTGTTCGTGTTCAAACGACTTCTTTCTAAAACGCCGGACTGAAGCCATGTTTGTAAACAACACGTTTTTACCCAAGTGCTGTCGTGGAACTAGAAAATGGTACAGTGCTCCGTCACCGCGTCAAGGAGCGCCAAGGCGGTCAAACATCAGCTGGTCCCGCGTGAGGACGGGTCCATCGTTGACCGCTGCGTGCAATGCGGCGGCCGTGTGTGAGGATTCCCTGGGGTCGTCAGCTATTCTTTCATGCCGCCGTGATGGTTGTATGTTGTAGGTAGGTTGACTCGTAATTTCCAAAAATAGCCCTGCGCTTTTAGCGCGCCAAGACCATTCTCCCCGAGCCCGAAGGGCTGCGGCACGCCATCCAAGTCAAACCTCTTTAGGGCAGACATGAACACTTAAGTTAGATCAGCACAGTATCCGTAAAGCGTGCGTGTCGTGTAGTGGACCGGCTTTATCATCCAGTGTCCACAGAATAAAGCGCACCTATCATCATGCCTCGCACCATCTATCTCGTCATCTTCAACTCTCCGCTCTTCCCCGCTCACTGGAGCCTATGGATTCCGTCGACGGACGAACCGCATATCGGCAAACGTCTCCACGCTTCCGGAGATGCAGCCAGCGGATTCCAGATTGCGTTTGAGCGCAACTACGACCTGGAGTCTGATGGTCGTCGTCACCAACTTCTGCAGCTTGCTCAAGTTGCCGACCACTTTGTGGCTGATGTCAAGGGTGATGGAACCCAAGTCACAGACCAAATTGCGCATGACTATCTTGGACAAGTTGCGCTCGGTGTTCCTGCGCCGGGGCCGAGTTTGGTCGCGGCTATTTCCCAGGTTTGTGGCCGTTGTTCTTACATGTGTCTGTCTTTACGGTACCAGGGCAGGAGTCTGTACGGTGTGTGTTACCCCAGGACAGGCAGTCCGAAGGAAGGCGGAATGTACGCAAAATTACTAATATCCATTGCACAAACATGGCTGCAAGAAGTGGTGGCTGCACTTGTGCAGAATGGAGTAATGAATCAATATGCTTTGCAGATTGTCAATGACGCACCTAAGCATTGAGGGAATGTTGTTGGAATTGGTCAGGCGACATCTATCGCGTTTCCGAGGCCTTGGTTCAAGCGGTCCGATTCCTTCGTGCCCCACAACCTAGAAGGGGAATCATCCCGATTATCATGACGATTGCGACGGCCCGGGTCCGCTTCTACCCTATATCCGCCAATACTTTTAAAGCCATCCGGATATCAATTCTTCCGTTGCTGGTTTGTTCAACGTTTCATTTGCATCATTAGTAGAGCTAACGCCTTGTCTATATGCCAAGAGGAAGAAGAAGTCATGGTGAATTAGTTAATTGGCAAAGTCTCAATTGCTACACACCCTATAATAAAAAGCTGACAGTAGGTATGCACAATAAGGTAATCTATCGCTTCCAAAGACTCCACACCCGCCATGCGACTCCATCACAAATGCAAATTGCCCCAAGAGGAACTACGCACCGCCGTTTTTGCCGGGGGTAAAGTCGGTGGTGGTGAGGTCAGGGTTACCAGGGAGGACGAAGGTCTTCTCCTTCTTCAAATTGTCAATGACCTGATCAGGCAGATTGACGTGATCCTTGACGATCTGCCTGTCGGTCAGACCCAGCCATTGGTTGACGCTGATGTCGGAGTACTGCGTCGACTGGAGCACCTCGAGGTAGATGAGCGTCTCGTTGCCCGTGTTCTCGATGTAGTGGGAGTTGGGCACGGGGACGTAACCGACGTCGCCGGCGGAGAAGTCGAACGTGCGTGATGCACTTGGGGCTTCGTACACGGTAAGACGGGCAGTTCCCTGGAGGATGTAGGACCATTCGTCGGAATCGGTGTGCCAGTGCATTTCGCGCATTGCACCGGGCTCGACGGTGATGAGAGCCGCAGAGAAGGTTTTCGCAATAGGGAAGGTGGCGGGATCGAGAATCTTAATGCTTCCTCCGGGAACCTTGAGAGGAGCTTGCTGGGACCAGTGGTACGTGTAGGAGTCCTTCTTGGGAAGAACTCCACCAGGGCCAGTGACGTTCTGCTTGTTGATGTCCTTTGGTGGCGCGGTACCGGGGAAGATCCAGAGCTGCTCTTTGGGGATGTTGTCGAATGACTTGACGTCGGTCTGGAAATTCTTGGCAAGAACTTCCTTGGGGTTGCGCATCATGACTTCGGACAGCAGGAAAGTGTTCTCTTCGCTGAAAGCACCGTCGTTGAAGACGAGCAGAAACTCGCAGCCCTGATCGAAAGCTTGGATGGAGTGGGGGATACCGGGAGGAAAGAACCACACATCTCCCTCTTTGACATCGTCGATGAAGGTCTCTCCTGCTTCGTTCATGGTTGTGATGCGGACGCTTCCGTTGAGCATCAAGGCCCACTCGCCCTGCTTGTGCCAGTGAAGCTCTCGGTAAGCGTTCGGCTCGAGGCGCATGTTGACTCCCGCCATCTCCGTGGACACAGGCAACTGGTCAGTGTTCTGCGACCTTGCCCATCCCGAGTTTTGCAAGCCGTGGCGGTTGTGGCTCAACCCAAACGGCCATTTTGCGTTCAAGACATCACCATGGTCAGTGACAGGCGGGATGAACAAGTCGCTGTTGAGGTAATCGTACTCTTGCGTGCTGTTATTGTCTGTTAGTTGCGTTGTCGACCTCAAGTCTTCGCGTGAGCTTACCGTGGGCCAGGATCGGTAGGTGCCTTCCCGTCTCCTTGGAGGGGCTGCGGGTTCTTCACTTTCGTGAGGTCGATGTACAGGCCAAGATCTTTGTCTTCGGATTGACCCGGGGCGACCTCGAAGTCTGAAGGTGGAATGACAGTGGTTTCCGTGGTGACAGGATTAGAAGAGTCGAAACCGAGGAGACCTTCTGAGCCCCTCAACGATCCTGCTGCGTCTGAAGGCAACGGGATGTTGAGAGTATCCGAAGGATCAGGTACAGGTGCAGGTAAGGCATAGGCCGAGCCTGACAGAGAATAGAGCAAGGCGGCGGTGTAAGAGTAATGCATCTTGAATGAAAGTGAGTGCTTGAACGAAAGTGAGTGCTTGAACGAAAGTGAGTGCTTGAACGAAAGTGAGTGCTTGAATGCGGTGATCAATGAATGAGCTGATGCAGAGCAAACAGAGAGAAGTTTCTTTCCTTCTTATACTGAGCTGGTTGAGCAAAATACGAAACTATTTTTGGTCCGCCCAACTACGCCGAAGGGTGGAGCTATGATCAAGAAGACTTTGCGCACTCACGGTACACGGTATAACGCTGTTATGGAGAAGGGTGGAGCATGTTTGCAGATTTTAAGCCACAGGACGATGCTTGTTAGTAGATGAAGCCGCAGGACGATGCTTGTTAGCCTATGCATGAGAGGGACCCTTGAAACTTCCGTATGGGGAATAGGAAATTCACCAAAAGCTCCGACATGACGCCTCTAGCCTATCGCAGACTGCAGACCTTACGACGGCAACAAGCCTTAAGGCGCCACATTAAAACAAGATGTTTCATTCACTATCCCGGGTCTTCAGAAGTTTTTTCACCCTATTTGGTGAGAGCGAGCCTTGTAGCTAATCTCCTCGGTGCTAGCTTCTAGAATGCGCGTCGAATTTCGCAAGTGAGTTCGTATGCGTGGCTGAATAACGTCTTCCCAGGCTGATCACCTATGTAGCAGCGCCCAATAAGGTCCTATACGGATAAGACGGCCAAGGAATCTGCAGGGTTAAAATAAAGCTTGGAGAGCTTAAGCTGAGTGATCGATAGGTTAATCACATTTGGCTCCGGGTGCATCAAAGCACTGGGGCTAGGTTATCACGGCACCTGAGCAGAGAACATCACCCCCTATATTTCTTCGCAGCGGGATCTCACGCCGTTCACATGTCGTTTGGTGTCAATCAACAGATGATGGTAGTAGAAAGAATGAAACACACGAATCACGCCCAAAGAGGCACACGAATAGATGAAAATGCGCCATTAAACGGTCGTTTGTGGCGGTTCGTGTGGCTGATCGTCTGCGGCTATTGCGGCAGCACACTTCCTAGGGAGATAGCGGTGGCGCACATAGCCGTTCCGAGGTCCACCAAATCTCCGAGGACCGAATTCTCGAGTCGCTCTGTGCCACCCCTGTCCATGGGGAAGCATGCCACGAATGCCTCGAATAAATGAATTCCCAAACTTTATCATCGTGGCGCTCACGCCACCGACGTCAATTTGCTTTCCGAGACTGTCTGTGGCTCAGGCGCGTGGCTATCGCTATACACCTTCCTGTCCGAGAGGACTTCTTATTTCGTACCTGCTTCAATTGACACGTCGCTAAGGCCCACGTGTGGAGTGGAGTTGATAAGTGCCGGGACGCGACTAGTTCTCTTGTGTTGGTTGGGACGTACAGTCGATATCACCTACTCTTCAATCGAATGAAAGATTCCGAGGAAAGATTCCGAGCAAAACATGCTCGCATGGGTCAGCCATCTTGTCAGGCCGAAATAAGCTCACGTCGACTGCCTGAATGGGAGACCGGTGACAGAAAGCAGGATCGATATACTGAGAGCTTTAGTACAGGGATACCTGGGCTGTACATCACCTCTCTGGGAGCGCCCTAATCGCCTCGAAACATTCAACACGAGTGACTTCAAATCTGCGTCACTGTACCACTAAATTCACATGCAGGAGACTATCATGACGAAGACTTCGCGCACGTTCGGTACACGGTATAATGCAGGAGACTATATTACGTATGTGGTGTATTTCTTGGAAGTAATGCGTTGCAAGGGATCGAAAATGCTGTACTACAATACAGTGAACAGGTTGGCTCTGTAGGCTTACAGCCTTCGTCAAAAGTACGGCATAAACGAGTTTTGCACTTGATAGAAAATCGTTAACATAACAAATATAAGAAAACGCTGGTGATTTGTATGCAGGAGGGGTACGTACCAAAACACAGAAATATATCAGTGACTCATATGGCCGGATCCCTCGTCGGAATAGTAGAGCCATACACTAAAACAACGGCGAGATAGGTGCAGTGGAACAAACCGAAATGCCGCCAGACATAGGTACTGCGGAAAACCTTCCGTTCTCCAAATTTCAAATGAAACTGAACGCATGTTCAGAAACCTCTCCACATTAAGCCATTTCTTAATCTCTACCACGACGCTGCTGTTCTTCGTGATCGTTCAACAAATCCACTATCTCGAAATGTCCATTTTCTTTGGCAAGTCGCTTCGCTCTATCGAACTGTGGCCGGTCATTCTTCTTGCATTGCATCTCTCGCGCGTTTATCAACATCTTAGTGACATCCAATCGGCCGAACTGCGCAGCTGCCTCTAGAGCGGTGTTCCCTTGGACCCGCAATGGAATTTTAAAGTCGCCACCGTAACAGGACATCTTGGAAGGGGGAGCATCAACGTCAGCTCCATGTTTGAGCAAGATCTGGATCATTCTCACACTCCCGCTCATTGCTGCTAGTTGAAGTGCTGTTCCTCCATTTCTGGCTGCAGCAGGAGCATTAACGTCGGCTCCTAGGTGAATTAGAAACTCAACCATGTCGTGCAAGGCCAGCTCTGCAGCTCTCTGTATCGGCGTGCGCTTAATACGTCCGATTGCTCTGAGATTAACGTCGGCTCCTTTGGTCACGAGGAGCTTGATCAATGATTTGTCATTTGAGCTCACAGCTGCTACAAGCGCTGTTACTCCTGACGCTGTTACTCCTGACACTTGTAGGCCTTCAGCCACGATACTGTTAGGGCTGCATCCTGCATTTAGGAATGTCTCAACGATATCGTTCCTGCTTGGTTGTCTCACACCAATAGCAATTCCAAAGGCGCTCGTGAAACCTTCTTTCCCGCTCCAACATGGGTGTAAAGGATCCATGTTTTCTTTGAGCAGCCTAGAAATAAGGCTTTTGTCGCCCTTGCGCACCGCAATCTTCAAGATAGCGCTACCAAACCCCTTTCTGGGCTGCTTATATATGATTCGATGCTGTTGAAGGAGGCAATTCAAGATCTCTTGCGAGCTCAGGGAATAAGCGTTGATGAGAGCTTCCGAGTCGCCTGGATCAGCACCATGATCCAGGAGTAATCGTGTCAATACAAGGTCTCCTTTTCTAGTGGAAGCAGCGAGGGGAGTAAATCCATTTTTTGGGAGATTAGGGTCGGCGCCCGCCCGCAGAAGAATATTTATGAGGACCTCGTTATTATGTTCCACGGCGATAGTGAGAGCAGACAACTCATAAAACGGTTGCATGCCCAATGCATTGACGTCAACTCCTCCAAAAATGAGTCTTTCTACAATGCTTACATGGCCCCATTCTGTCGCAAGATGGATGGATGGTTCGGTGGCCTTCGTCCTGTAATTCGGATCCGCGCCGGCATCGAGCAACCGTATGACTAGATCTGGATTGCGACGTTTCAGGGCTTGAGCAAGAGGTGTTCCATACGAATCCCCGCGGAGATTGGCTCCAGCATCAATTAGAACGTAGGCGACCTCATTGTGACCTTTCCTTGCGACCTTCATAAGTGCTTCACCAAGCTCAACAAAATACCAGTGGTGCTCAAACACAACAGAAGGCGTGCTATTTCCAAGCCCCAGCAGGTGTTGCACAATACTGATATCGCCGGTCTCAGATGCAGCGCACAGCGCTGAGGAAAATTGATCCTCCTCTAGAACGTAGTCCCATGCGCCATGTTTACTCAAAAGCTCCATCATAGCCGGTTTGTTAAGACGAATGGCCGCTGCTAGTGGAGTTATTTTCAGCCGCCCTATATCTTGGATGCGACATATTCCCAAAAAGTATTCCACCACAGATAGGTCACCAGTCGTAACCGCACAAGCAAGTGTGTCTCCTGTTAGTTCCGCCCCTTCATCGAGGACCATGCGAGCGATAGACAAATATCCCCTGGCAGCCAGTATATCGATGATTGTTGCTGGTTCGTCCTCCTTTCCGTCCACAAGGTTGAGGTTCGTGCCAAGATCTACGAGAGCCTTGATCAACTGTTCACAGATGTCGAAGTTGAAATATTTGAAAGCGCTGTGGAATATGCCGTCCTCGTTCCATTCAGCGCGACGCAGTGGTCCCAATATTCTTGTGAGTTTCATGAAGAGCCTGCTATCCCCCTCGAATATTATTTCATTCATTGGATACGATGGCAACTGATTTGCTCCGGCATCCAAAAGCCTTTCAACGATGCACATGTTGACATCATACATTCCCGATTCATCTAGAATCGCGGAGTGCAAAGGTTCCAGTTGCCGAAAGTTGTTGACGTCGACACCGAAGTCAATTAGAACCTCGACAACGTTAAGGTGGCACCAACAGCAGGCTAGCTCGATTGGTGTATATGGTAAACCGTCAGCATCGGTCCAGACTTCAAGGTCGGGATTGATGTTGGCACCAAGATCTTGTGAGAGCCACCGTACAACATCTGCATCACCAGCGTGGATTGCTGCACTGAAAAGGTTGCGTGCGATTGCCCTCGTCGTGTAAGTGGGTTTTGAGGATATCATTCTGTAAAAGTTTGCACCAGTGTTCTTCCTGAGGTATTCCAACACTACTTGATAGGAGTGCTCTTTCAAGCCAGCGAGGTTATTTGAAACTGAGAAGAGGATGCGGCGATAGATTGTAGAGTTATGCTGGATAGACGAGGGATCCCGAAAGGCGTCGTTTGCATGAAGTTCGTGGATTTCTGAAGCAGGCATGTATGCTTCTATGCCCTGGGATACTGAAGCTATTGAATCGTATTGGAATGAACTGATCTCACTCTCACGCTGTGGACAGTGCCGTATGAAGTTCCCGAGTTGCATGTCGCCGTCCATATCTCCTGGGTGCACGTCGAATTCCACGTCTTCTATGCGCGTCATCGTCTACCTCCCTGATACGAGATGCAAATGGCGTGTTGTCTTGCATGACTAACAGATCTGCTCGAAGTTCATCTTGGAATTCATAGAACGGAAGGCAATTCTCTAACATCTGTGGTATTTCGACGGGGATCGGGGAGAGAATGGCAAAGCCGCGCGGAACAGATTGTCCCATTACTGCCTGGTGGGTTAGAAATATTCTTCCTCGAGCCAAAATGACAATACGTACTCTTTGTGAGCTCGATTCTTTTATACAAAGGCAGTCTATATCGATTCCTAGCCTTGTGCAGCCTCGCTGCCGGTACCTTTTCTCCCCACTCATACACTTCTCTCTCTTCGCCCTGATCTTCCCACCGTTTTAACAGAAGATCTAGCTGTGCCCAGATCTCTGGCTTCGTAAATTCGTTTTTTGATTTCCATTTCTTCGATCCACTTTCCAATCTCAACGGCGGCATCGCGAGCAGTCGGGTGTGCTTTAGTGTACGATGTTTAAGTTGGGAGTGCGGTCTAGTTGCACAACTCTTGCATCGGAAGGTGTTGAGGAGGTGCGGACTGTAGAAGCTCAAAGAGGGGACAGCGCCTCTAAATAAGGCTATGAGGCGTTTCCTGTCACCCTAATCCGGTTGTACGCTTATTGGTTGGGGCCAAAATTTAGGCCAAGGCCATTCGTTCCACAACTGTGTGGTCTCGCTTCTTCTCAGCCAGTCACACCCACACATCATCAACATATCCTTGTCGTCATCCGGTCAATAAATGCAGAGTGACGAGTCGTAGTAAAAGATAGTTTGGTTGGCCCTGCATGTTGGGCGATCTGGAGTTGATAGTTCATGTCTTGATTCAAAGACTAACAATGGTATCTATGGAACCCAAAGGCACAGGCTGCAAAGCTTCGCTCTGAGAGTATTTCTCGTCCCACCTTTGCTAGCAATGTTTGACATCGCCCCGATACGAAAGCCTTTCCGTGCACCACCTGTCAGTATTATGATCACTCGCCGACAGCCTAGAGTATTCATCAGTCGGTCGGCATTAGAAAGAGTTTCCTCACTGCTAGGCAGTCCTTACCTAAGGGGTCGTATCTGCTGCACCGCCGCCACTTCCACCACGAAGTTCGTTGCTGGGTTCGCCGTGGACTTCACGATCAGGCTCGGCGCGCTCTATGATGCGTTAGCTATTCCTACACATCAACGAAACTACCGTACCTATATCTTGAGCTCTTCGGTCTGCCAACTGTCTATGTTCTTTCCGTTTCCAATAACATTTCCAGACCGTGATGGTAGCCATAACAGTCGTAACAGCGACGCCAGCGATTGCGACGATAATTGATGGAGCGGACATGATTGTTGAGTATAGCACTGCTGGCAATATATCTTCTCGGAAGAAGGCGGGGACGGATCTTAAACTGAAGAAAAAAACCGTGAAACAATTTGCTGGTGATGTGTCCGACTGAACAATGTCTGCTTTATATCTAGGACCAGACGGCAACGTGCCAATGAATAGAATTATAACAGTCACTTGTATGGTCAGATCTCTCAATAGCTATAAAATTCATACACCGGAATATCTTAGGCATCTACCAATTGTTAACAACTGTTAAAAGAGGATTTCAGCGCCTTGAAGTTCAGTGGTCGCTGCCACATCGGAGGTGAACTTAGACACCGCGATCTCTCCTTGGAACGATCCAATCACATACAAATGTCCCAGGTCACGAGCATTCTACTGAATTGATGGAAGAAGAGTGGGGGATTCCACTGTCTTTGCTTACACGAAGCTTGGCGCTTAAACGTGGCATCGTCCAATCAGGTCTCAGTATGTTTATTGCCATGGCATTTCCTTGATCATCGCTCTGCTGTTCTGCATCCAGCACCGAGAGAGGCTATCGCATCGTTCGCAATTCATATCTCATCGATATTGGCATGACACATGAAGTTTTGCGCGATATCGCCGACCGCTGCGTAGTCTTCAGCAATCCTATAGAGTTTCCTTACAACTTCCAGCGGTGAGTCGAAAGATGTGTAATACAACCCAAGCGATTGAATTCTGCCTGTGCAAATTGCCACGGACTCGACACCAGGCAGGACTGTCTGCTTCGATTGGCCAAATTCGGTTGTCTACCCCATCACTGGCGAGCACCCTTGCAAGGACAGGAAGTAACCAAAGTATATTGAATTGGGCCTTGTTCTTCGCTTGTGCAGGATTTTCCCGTGTACGGAGGAGAGTTGTTCGTATTGGATTGTAGGATCTGGGGAAACCTCCGAAAACAGCGGAGTCTTGTCTTGAATTTCCATCTAGGTGAATCGGAGGCTCCGTAAAAGCAAGCAATCCGCCCCGTATCCATATTACAATCATAAGCAACGAACACCGTCTTCTCACACGCCCAATTCTCGCGCGTTAATATCCCTCCGAAGCTTCATAACAAAGAAATAATGCACCCACATGACTGAAAAAAAGATAAAAGCCGCTTGCACACCAAATACCACCAACGCCCCCCTCTTCGTCCTCAAATCCGGATACGCCAACACTCGCACCAGATCGTCCACCAAAGCCAGGTAGGTCGCCCTAAACATGGTCCTGTCAAGTGCTGCTGCAATGGACCACATGACCCCCCAGTCTGGGGACAACTGACTGAACAACGTATTGCTGACCAACGTGAATAGCAAGTGCACGAAGAACTCGGACCACCGTTGCGGCTCGCCAGCGTCTCGTTCGCCGAGAAGAGGGCTGATGAGGTAGTTGGCTACCAGATCACATATGTAGAAGGAGAGGTTGAATGGCGTCCCGAAGAGCCGACCGTACGTGAAGAGGACGGCGGCGCGATGGAAATCGGATTTCCGAGTAAAGCGCACAAGTGGGGCCGGCCGAGGGCGGTATATGAGAGAAGCAAAAATATGTGTGGGGATTGCGCTGGCTAAGAGCAACAAGTACTGTTCGAAGGGGTTGAGGAGGACCAGAAGTGCGCTGGTGAGGACAGGCAGGTAGAGATGCACGTAAGCGCGCCATGCTGGAGCCACTTCAGGTGGTGCGCCCGGGGAAGGCTGGAACGAGGTGGCCCCATTTGACGTGGACATCGTGCGTTGTGTTGAGTAATGGTATTGAGGTCGGTCGGAGAATTTGTAGCGGGACCTCGGGACATAGTGAACCTTACCTAAACGCGTGGTCACGTGCAATAGCCACGTGATAACCCGAGACCGGACGGGCTCGTGCCCAGGTTGAATCCGTATTCAACACAGTGGGCCAAGAAACCAGGAAACTTTAGATACAGGAGCCTAACTAAAGATTCCCTTTTTTGACACCCAATGTGGAATACAGAGTCTATGACGTAATAATTCAACGCTACCCAGTGAAAGATAACTTCGGAAAGCATGCACCAAAGTATCATGCACTCGACATTCAAAAAGATCCATAAATTTCTCTTCGACTATGGACGACTGGGAAGACGCTGTCTTCTCTTCACGACACATACACAATCGGGTGGGCCGAAGCAGAGCCACCCACAACAGCAGATCAAAGCGCAATCAGCCCTTTGATGTCCCCAAAACATTCGGTAGCTACGCCTGCAAATGCGCTGCATGGCAGAGGATTGCAAACCGCACTGAAGGCTATGAACCTGACCAAGGTGTAACGCTGGAGCTGTTACGATTAACTGCCAACAGCAAAGGCATTGTTGGCGAGATCACCTTTCCAGGTATTCTCCAAGCTACAATCGTACTAGCTGAGAGTAGAGAAAGCCTCCATAGGACAGTTCTGGGGGCGAGCACTCAAAATCTGGAAAGCGGCGACACGTGCATGGTAGATCAGGCAAATAGCAGCAGTGGCCACGGCAGCGTCGAGCAAGAAGGCGAACGGGGACCAGTCTGACCAGATTGTTTCCAAATCTTCGAAAAGAACAGTTTCCGCGCACCGAAGTTTTGGTTGCTTTATAACGGCGTCGTGGCGCTGCCTGCGACAGGGAGAGAATCGGAGAATAGGGAGAACGGATTGGGCTATGTCGTCTTCTCTGGAAATGACCGCCGCAACTTCAAGGGAACGATTAATTGCAGTTTGCTAGGATGGAAAGATGTTGCGATTAGCGGTCGTACAATTTGGGGGAGAAGTGAGTCTGACATGCCGGTTGCATGGGGTCTCTACGGTGTGTTGTTATGAATCGGAGCCACTTAAGATCCCCTACGGTGTGAGAGTGCGTTGTATTCAACGGACCCAATGGAGACTACAATTCTCACAACACTTGGCAGCGACCGTCCTTCAACTCCCCTCCACTTCCATCTCATCTCCTCCTCGAGTCATCCATCTCCACCAGCCGCTCATCAACCACATGCCCACCCCTCGAACCCAGCTCTTACACCTTCTCTCCCACTTCCGCCTCCGCCCTCCCCCGTTCCAGCGTGGCCAACGTACTGTAACAATATTACGGCCTGTAGCGGTTGCATATAGCCGGACAGGACACAGTATATATAGTAATTAGTAAACAGGTGCAAAGACTAATATTTGGCCTATGTCACTACGGGCCGTAATATCGTTACGGTACGTTGGCTACGCTGCCCCGTTCACCCACCACCGCCCCGTACCTCCCATTTCCTCTCCGGGCCCTACCCCACCAGCGCCCCCCAACCTTCTCCCTCCTTCTTCGTCGAAACAGCAAAACAGCGCGCCGAAGACGCCACCACCCACCCTGAAAACAACACCCATCGCGATACCAGGTTTCGCCCCAGTACCAAGCCCTACGCTAGCCCCAGACCCAGAAGCAGAAGTATGACTCTAGTCCATGGAATTCAATCCAAAAAAAATTTTTAAAATTTAAAATTAGACAAACCCCCACCAACCCCTCACTCACACGCTCACTCACACACTCCACAAGCCACCTGAGCAAAAGTATTGACATTACGCTATGATATGATACTATAATACTATACACTGTGCGCACGGCGAACTATGGTTGCGCTGTAGCTGTTAGGTCGCGAGCGCGACGACCGAACCATGGTTGAGCGTCCTATCGCCTACACTGCTCCTGCGGTTGCGACTCCGCGGTCTACTACGGCTCTTTAACAGTCCACTAGTTAAGAGATAATATGTAACTTAGTTATGCCTAACTATCTATTAACTACTATTATTAATACTGCTATATAAAAAGTTAATAATAAAATTATTATTATTTTATATATATTTTGTTACTACTACTATGTGCTAGGTACTAGGTTTTAGTACCTCTTGTTTTACTCCTCTCTGTGTATGGTGCGGACTTAACCTTGGTTAGAATCTCTACACAACGAAGATCTTTAATAATACTATAATACATAAACAAACGGCCTACCCACCCACCATCCATCCATCCATCCCTCCCTCCCTCCCAAGAAGGCCAAGATAGCTTTGCGCCCATGCAGATGCACCACAACATGTCCAAAACGCCTATTTAGCACCAATCCTTACCCATGCAGCTACGTTCCATTCCACACATCGATGCAAGACAAAAAAAAACAGAAAAAAAAAGGACACTCGGCTAGCTCTACTACTCCTTCCCCTCCTTCCCCCCCTTCTTCCCCAGCAACATAGCCCTAAAATCATCATTGCTCTTAGCCTCGCCACCATTCCTCGCGCCAGACGCTCCCCTAGGCACCGCAGGCCTAGACCCCAGCCCGGGCTTCCCGCGACCCCGAAGGCCGCCGCCGCCGCGAGCCGCAGCAGTCGGTCGGTTGACGCGCGCAGGCTGTATGAAATTGCTGCTCGCCTTCCATTCTCCCTTTTGCTCGATGAGCTCCTTGTACCGCCCAATGCGGAGCTTCCTGCCTTCGAAATCCTGGCCCTGCAGGGCAATCTCCGCTTTACCCGCCTGCTCCACCGTCGCGAACTCCACAACAGCGCCACCGTGCTGCGGCATGAGCGTGATCTTCTTGTAGCCGTAAGGTTCCACGAGAGGCCTAATGCGTACGTCGGGTACAGTGTCTGGCACGTTCAGCAGTGCTATCGATCGCTCGCCTTTCGTACCCGTGGTCGCGCTAGGCTCGGATGCGCCTCGGTTGTCAGGTGTGGCTTCACGTTCCGCCGGCGACGCTGCGTTCTCGATAGTCGACTTAACCTTGGGCTTTACGTCCGACCCTCGATCGCTTGCTATCTCCACCTTGAGTTCAAGGCCCCAGAAGTCTTTGCCGTTCATTCCGGCAACGGCGGCGTCAGCTTCCTATGCACAAGTCAATAAAAGCCCAAACCTCATGTGTTGTCCTTACGTACATCTTTAGTTTCGTAGACGACGTATCCGAAGCCCTTGTTGTTGCCGTTCTTCAAGGTGGGGATGTTGACTCGTTCAATCTTCCCAAACTGTGCAAAGGCCTCTTGTACCTCGCGCTTCTTGATCTTGAAGTTGAGATGCCATACATAAACCTCCCGTCCTTCAGCAGTCGCGCCGTCGCGCTTCTTTTTAGCGTTAGGGTTCGAAATTTTCGCGATGGTCTTCAAGCCCTCCACGTCGGTACCATCCAGCTTCGTAGCGGCAATCGCATCGTCGGCATTCGCGAATTGTACGTAGCAGAAGCGACGGTGGGTGTTGAACTTTAGCGAAGGGAACCTTACACCGAGCACTTCGCCAAACGGCTCGAAGAGCTTGCGCACAAATGCCTCGTCAGCATGAGCGGGGTAGTTTGCGACATACAACGTCGTGCTCTGGCCTCGTTTGATGGTGATGTCGTGCCCGTCGAAGCCCTTCGCCTCTTTAGTCAAGGCGTAATCTGCCTCTTCTGGAGTTTCGAACTCAATGATGGCGACCATTCTGTCCTTCTCGGGTTTCATTGTCACATTGCGCACTGTGCCGGCATCGCTGAAGAACTTGCGCAATTGCGTTTGCGTTGCGTTTTGAGGGAGCCGTTGGACAATAACAGATGTGTTTTCGCGGTCTCGTTTCTGAGTGAGCGATCCGATGTCTGACGGTACCTCGCTCACGTGTCTTGCTTGGTGGTCAACTGATGTAGCGGGTGTAGAGTCAGCATCTCCAAAGTCAAGCTGTCTCGTCTTCTTTGCCACAATCTCTCCGTCCAGCGTATCCTCCCGCTTCCTCTTACCAGATCCATCTGCCACGTGGTTTTGCTGTGCCTCGGGATGATTCGCAGCCGCCAGCGCAGCTTCCTTTTGCCTCCTGATAGCGACGACACGCTCCGCTCGACGTTGTTCTATTTGTGCGCTCCGCACCTTGAGCACATTCTCGTGCTGCTCGCAGTGGTTGACGTACATCGCGATCAAAGGCTCTGGTTGATCGATGGTATGAAGCTGTTGCATAGCTAGTTCCAACACCGCTGTCGCTCGCGTCGGCGCCGGTAGATGCTGACCAGCATTATTCTGATCCCGCATTGCGTGATTGGACCACAGCACCATCTCCCAGATGTAGTAACGGTACCAAAATTCGTACGAATCCTTGTGCACCTTTACCAGAGACTCCCAGATATGTCGCCCCTCTTCTTGGTTGCCACGTTGAAGCCAGAACTTGATGTGAATACGCTCAAGGCGATACTTTGAATCGCCGGGCCAATCTCTGCCAAACTTCTTCATGCCGACCTCGCGGACCAGCTCCAGCGCTGAGCGTATCCCAACTTCCGCGATGTCCGCATCGTCTTCTGAAGCATTGGGGTCGGCTGCTCTGCGCCGCAAGTAGCCACACCAAGCGATTTGGACTTTGATAAGCTCTTCCAAAGCAACGTGCTCCAGCAAGCCGGTTCGGGTCGCCGTGTGCTTTATTTCCTCGATCTCGTCGAACCCTCTCTGTTCCGCTTCTAGCGTCAAGATGCGATGCGACCAAAGAGCGCCGGACCAGGGGCAATGTCGCGTGGCACGCTCGAGGACGTCGAGGAGATCAACTGATCGGTCTTGCTGCCAGAGCAGGAACTCAATATGGTCTTCCCACAATGTCGAGTCTACTGGAAAGCGAAGCGTGGCACGCTCGAACAGCGCATTGACCAAAGGGAAGCTGTAGACGCCCATTGTCTTCTTTTCCCACTTGAGATAGCGGGTCAGCGCGTAGTATTCGGCGTCCCTGTCGCCCTGTTGAGAAGCCTGAAGCAACTTGAATTCGAATTCCTCGCGATTGGCGTACTGCTGCTTGATATGGGTATTCTGCTGAACCGCCTGCTCCATAGCTTCTTCGACGTTTCCACCTATGCGAGAGACGAAAGAGGCGTATCTGGACAGAGTGTCACCCCATGTGGCATGAGGCTGGCCCAGTCGTTCGTTGAAGATACCCTTGATGCGCATGGCTTTTTCCTGTTCCTCTTGGCTGGAAGCACTGCGCTCAAAATCGTCCTGCAAGAACTGCAGGTAGCGGTCCCACACGGAGTTGCTATCTTGAATGTTGTATTTGACGTATTCCGCGCCTTGCCGCCAGATATCTTGAAGGAGTTGCGGGGTAAACAACTCGCGTCCAATGGCTTTATCTTCTTCAGACCACTGCTCCGGTGGGTGGGGCTCCCATGAACACGCCAGGAGATGACTGAGGTATTCGCCGTACGCTGCCTGAAGTCGCCTTAAGTCAGTAACGTTCATCACGTAGGGCCAACACAGGATGTAAGATACATACCCAAATCTTCACACTGTACGGCTCATCCTGGGTGGCTAACTTGTATAGCTCGAGCACGGTCCTGGGCGCAAGTCAGCAAAAGTCCGGTTGGGTGTGTTGTCTAGGGATGAGGGTTGAAGACTAAGGCAGCGTACATTCGATCTTCTACATTGACTGCCAGTGCTTTCTCATCTTCCAGTCGGTATTCCCACAAGACCTCCCCAAGCGGAAATTTCTTCGCAAAGCTCGCTCCAGCCTCTCGTAGGATCGGTAGGAGCTCAAAAGAATGCGCGTTTCCGGGATCGATGGCGGTCACGTGGTATTGCAGGCCCTGGTGGAGAGTGGTGACAAAGTTGACATGGCTATAATAGTCGAGAGGGTTCTCCGTGAGCGACTTGTCGAGCTGGGTAAGGTACTCGACGTGGCTCGGCTCAAGGGCGCGCGCGACGAAGTTGCGGATTTGAGGCGACTGCTCGCCCATGCTGATGTCGGTGTTTGAGTTGCCAGAGAGTGAGCGCGGGATGTTTTGGAGGCTGTCGAGAGTTAGCAAACCGTGCCAAGACTGCGCAACAGGCAGCCACGACCCCGCGACGTTGCCCCAGGATACACCGCCACCGACGAGTGCGCTTCTCCAGCTTTCTGTTTTGGACACTCTGATGGCTGTAGCCAGAGCCAGAGCCTCAGCCCGGGTGCTTCGCTCTTGTGCGGGGGTGTTGCGCATCCTGGGGTACAGGTAACACAGCGCTCACATGCCCTCAGAGCAGCCCTGCAGATCCGGACTGTTTGCTGAGCACAAGGCGCATGAATTCGAACAACACAAGGAAGCGGAGACGTACCTGAAAGAGGGCCTTTGCACCGCATTACTCTGTCTCGCAGCCTGTTGCTGGTGCTGCATCGCCGCCAAATCTAGCGCTTGTCAGCCACGGCCTACCTCCCACGAGTGCCTTTCTAGGAGGCTGCTTCATTCTCTACTTGTGGGCTCTCCGTCCGACTCCACATGCACCCTGAAGGAAATAGGTACCCACCTGCCAAAGCATCCATGCTGGGGGTCGACGCCTGCCGGTGCAGCGGATTCGGAGGTGTCATGCGCGCGCCGCGAGGGGAATGCATGGGCCGTTCGGGCGGCGTGTTCGTTGCGCTGCGCGTGGCCCGGTTGCCATTCGTAAAGGAGACGCCGGGCGATGGGACCTGCTGGTAGGCCAGGTGCGGCGGCGGCGAGGCCGTGATCTGCTGGCTGAGGCCGGACGGCGTGCGCGAGGGGATCTGGTGTCTTGCGCGTTTGCTCGACGACTGCATCGATGGCGACCCGACGGCGGGATGCGGCGGAGGCGTCTCTCGCGCGGGCGAGTCCTGCGGCGACAGCAGCGAGTTGATGTCCATGTTGCCGTCTGCTCTTGTGTTCCTTTGCGCGCTGCTCCCCCTATATGCACACTACACACTACACACTACACGGTCCAGCCACTCGCCCTACCAGCTGATGTTGCTATGCCTCTTCTGCGCCCGGGGGATGCGACTCGTCGTCAGTGCCGTCGCACCGTTGCAGGGACCGTGGAAGTGAAGCGGACGGGGCTCGCCACGGGCGGCATCGACGAAGGCCGAGGTCGCGCGACAGAGGCTCAGCAAGCGGTTCGGCGTATACAAGGGGCGACGAGGCAGCGGCGCCAAAGGACTACGAGGATTCAAGAGTCTCGGCAGGCCTGGACAAAGATTCAAACACTTACACGTCAAAGCTAGGGCCGGCAATGCGGGTCCACCAGCACCTGAATGACGGCACAGCGTGCAGCCGCCTCGCTAACCGTATCGGACGGCCTGCGCGAGGATCCGATTAACGCGTGGTTGGCCTCAGAAGGGGGAGACGCTTGCTGAAGAGGACGAAGCGGACGCTGTGCAAACGTCACCCTACTCTACGCTGTACAGCAAAAAATCTGGCATGTCAGGCCGTCAGGGTACCTAGACAGCTGATCGCTGCCGTTGAGCAGGAACATGAGACATGAGACGAGGATCCCGTTCAGTCCGTCACGTGATCCCTCTTCGATCCCTCTTCCCACCCCTGCCACGCGCCTCGGCTAGTGCCGCGCGCCGCAGACCTCAGAATTTCCTCTGGACCTCCCGGCGCCCTCGTCCATCAACACCGACCCATTGGGCCGTCACACATCGCCATGAGCGCCCGAATACCAGTCCGGCGGCTGGGGAAGCCATGTTAGTCGCTTCTACTCCTCGCCCTTGCTTTGCACCAGATAAAATGGGGCGTCGGAACCCCTTCATCGTTGCTAACGCTCGCTCAGCCTTGGCCGCTTTCCGACCGCGCTCGACGTACTGGATCCCTTTGAACCGCCCCTTCAGCAGCTCGACCGCCAGACGCGCCGACCCAAAGGACCTCGAGAACCCCATCCTCGACGAATACCTCTCCAAGCACAATCCCAACCAGCAGGTCAAACGCCCCGAGCCCCGAGTCGGCACCCCCTCCAAACACTCCATCTTCCAGCCGGAATACGAGATCCCCGGCTACGACGACGCGCTGTCGCCCGAGGAAAAGCTCCGCGTAAAGCAACAACACCGCGCGAAAAAGCGCAAAGAAGAAGCCGAGCGCAACGCCAGACGCGAGCACGACCTCCACGCTCTCAGTCTGGACCCCGTCCCGCAAGCCCGCAGCCGCCACGAGCGCAAGCTCATCATACAGAGCTACAAGAACAATGGCCGCGTCCCCGTGGCGGTGCAGCGCAAGCGCACAGAGCGCGAGCTGAGCTACCAGTCGCCCTTCTTCCCGACGTCGCAGAAAAAAATGACGATGCTCATGCGCCAAATCGCGGGCAAAACGGTCGAAGACGCCCTCATCCAGATGCGCTTCAGCAAGAAGCGCGTGGCCCGTGACATCGTCAAAGCGCTCCAGGTTGCGCGCGACGAGGCCGTCGCCGCCCGCGGCATGGGCTTGGGCGCCGGCGTGTCCGAGGCCAAACGCGTGGAAGAAGAACAGCTCATCAAAGACGGGGTTCTCCCGCCGTGGAAAAAGAGCGTGCCCTATCTTGCCGACGGGACGCGAAACACATTGAAGGAGCGCAGGTGGGCCGAAGGCGTCGACAAGACGGTCATCGAGCTCAAGGACGGGTCGAAGAAGACGGTCGTGGATCCCACCGAGATATACATTGACCAAGCGTGGATTAACAAGGGCCCGACGACGAGGAGTCCCGACTACAGAGCGAGAGGCAAAATCAATATGTTGATGCATCGAACTACGAGTAAGTCCGCCGTCTATCCATCTCCGCTAGGAGAGAGCAGGGGAGTCCTAACAGTCCACCCACCCACCAGGTTTCTCCGTCCTTCTCAAGGAAGAAAAGACGCGCATGCGCATATCAGACGAGATTAAGAAGAAGCGCGATAATCGCAAATTGTGGCTGCCGCTGCCAGATCGGCCCGTCACGTCTCAGAGACAGTATTGCCTGTGGTAGAAAGAGACAGCATTGCCTCTGGTAGCCAAAGAGACCGACTTTGCATAGCCCTGCGTGCTGCGAGGTTCTTGTAACATAAACACATGTATCTGTACACCAAGCGACGACGTAGGTACGATATAGAATAGGATAGGATACTAGTATTTTTGCCTCACTTTCCAAGCGGGCATATGTACCATACCATACGGACATACATAGCAGCATCCATGTATACATACTTCTGTCGCCCCATCATTCATCCAAAGCAGCACGCTTCATTCATCCGGACGGGTATCCTCCGCCAAACATTTCATAACTACTTTTTCCAAATCCTTAAAAGAGAGAAAAAAACGCCGTCGCTATGCAATCCCAACATCCCTCCATCCCTTCCTCATACTACCCACCCGTCCATCTACCCATCTACCTCTCCCCACCCTCCCCATCCCCACCCTCCACCCCGCCCGCACCACTACTAGCAGCCAACATATCCAGCATCCCTCTCACCCCCCACGCCTGCTGACTCGCCTCGATAAGCTCCAGCACCCTCTGCTTCAACTGGTCGAACAAGGTGTCGACCTCCTCGCTGCGGCCGAGCTGGTCGGCATACAAATCGAGGACGACGAGGGCGACGTCGGTCGTCAGGCGGGTGATTCGGTAGTCGGGGAGGTGTTTGATGAGCCAGCGGAGGATGGGCTGGAGGGTGATTTCGTCGCGGTTGGTGAGGGCGGCGGGGAGGGCGCTGCGGTGGCGGAGGGTGGTGAGGACAGTGATGCTGTGGAGGCGGGCGGTGGGGCCCTGTTTTGTTTGTGGTGTTAGTATCGTACTACGCGTGCTTTGGGAGTGATTGATTCAGCGTACCTTTTGTTGCAGCACGATATCTAGCGCTTTTGCATACTGGCCTGTCCGCAGGGGCGTCGCCCAGGGCAAGTTTGCGCGTACAGTACCCCGTGCGTTGGGGTCGATGACAATGTCTGCGCCTTCGCCTGTGAAGTCGCGCCCTCGGAGGTTCTTCGCCCACCCCTTGCCGCGCTTCCGTTTCTTCGCGCGGTCGTATTCTTCGATTTTGCCTTCCATGAGGGCTTTCATTTCCTTCTCGCGTTCGCGCGCGAGGGCTTTTTGTTCGCCTGAGAGCCGCGTTTTGATGGATAGGAGGCCGGATTGCATGCCGATTGCGATGTGTTTGTCTTCGGTTTGCGAGGGGATGACGCTGAGGGAGAGGATGGGCGACGGGTATTTCATGCCGGCTACGACGTTCCAGCCTGTGGTTTCGAAGACTTTGACGTGGCCGTCGAGGGCGCCGGAGAGGAGGCGCTCGCCGTTGTTGGCGAACGAAAGACATGCGACGGTCTTTTGGTGGTTGCGGAGGAGATGCATGGGCTTTGCGGCGACGACGTCGAGCACGCTGATGGTGTTGTCGCTCGTGGCTAGGACGGCGGTCCCGGATGGCATGGGGAGAACGGTTTCGACGGGTGCGGCGTGCTTGAAGACCATGACTGCCTTGCCTCCTGCTCGAGAGTCCCACAGTCGCACCGTCTGGTCATAACTCCCCGATACCAAGAGTCCGCTCTGCGCAGGCATAAACGCTCCGCAGCGCACGTAGTCCTGGTGCCCGTCAAACTTGGTTATACTCTTGTCGCTCGGCAGGTCCCACAGCCGCACTGTGCGGTCGTCAGAGCAGCTCATCAGGCTGGTGAGCTCGGCCGGGTTCCACTGCGTCACCCACACGGGCTGCTTGTGCTCTTTCCATGTCTTCAGGATGGCGCGGCTTTGCAAGTCGAAGGCTTGTATCGTCCCGCTGTCGCCGCCCGCAACGACTATCCGCCCATCCCGCCGTATGTTCCCCGAATGCGCAATGTCATCGACGCCGAATCTGGTGATGTTTTTGACCACTTTGCGCGTCTTGGAGGAGAAGATTTGCACCCGCGAGCCCGTGGTGACGGCGAAGAGGTCTTGCGCCGGGGTGAGAAGGTTCGAGGCAGGGCGCGGTGGTATCGAGATGTGCGTTATGGGCGACGAGTGCTGCGATGGGTCGAGGCGGAGCTCCGAGGCGAAGGCACTCCAGTACTTTTGCTCGGATGTGAGGGTCGAGGGGCCCTTTGGCAGCTTGATGGGCTGCAGAGGCTGCACTTCGGCGGCCATTGTGGGCGGTTCAGTGTGCGGGCGCCGTCAATCTCGTCGTCGCTGTGGGCGAAGTTCAGTGTTTGCGCCCGAACTTTTTGTGGTGGAAGGTGCGCTATCGGCTTTCGGGCTAGCGCGCCTTCCCCGCCCGCTCGAGTGCCGTCGTGGTGTTTCTGCGCGCGCTGATGGAACTGCGTGCCGTCTCAAACCTCGGTTTCTTTTTGCGCAGACTCACTACAATCATCTTTCCGCATAACATCGGCACGGAAACGGTGTCGTAGAGTAGCCAATTCCAAATCCCGGCTAGTGCAATAAACACAGCCTGGCAGCGACGATCCCCGCACCTTCTTCATCAGCGCGCACACGCCTCCTCAGCTCATCAACGGCCTCAGAGTTGCCTCCACGTCCTGCTTCCTATCATGAGACAGTTAACAACGCACCTTTGTTCCCTTGTTTCCGGAACCAACCGTCTTTTTTAGCAAGCCATTTGAAGCCACTTCCGCTCCGTCTGGTCTCCCGGCGCCATGGCAGGCGCATCGGTCGACAACCTGGATGAGTTCTTCGACTTCGCCCAGTTGGAGAGAGATGGCGTCGTCCATAGCGCTTTACACCAATATGGATCGATTGAACAGACCATGGACCTACAAGGGCCCGATGTCGCTATGGACTGGCAGCCTACTTCCCCAGGGAATCTGGGAGCATTGACTACCTTGCCGTCCGGACTCTCAAACGACGCATCCGAACCACCACCGCCCAATCTGAACTATGTGGAGCCGACGCCAGCCATGACTGAAAACATGCCTGCACAACCACAACTGGCCATGGACGACCTGGACGGAGTACCATCTGACACCTGGCAGCATTATCCTGTGCCACAGGAAGGAGATGTCATTATGCTAAATCAGGGAGTAGACGCATCTACTAGACCGCAAAGGAGCTCCACCATCGTGTGGAAGCCTGCCTCGGCTAAGCGGAAAGGTCCTTCCACTCGCATACCGGTGGAAGCGAGACAGATGCTCGAGGAAGAATTTGCTGCTAACCCGTATCCATGCTCCTGGGAGATAGACATCATCGCCCACCAGGCGAACTTGGATGTGAAGAGGGTTCGTAATTGGTACAACAATACACGGGCTCGCAAGAAGCCCGGACCGCCTGGTGGGTTGTATATTGTTTCTTCGCGGATGATCCCTTTTGCTCATATGTTTCAGCCCAGTCTGAACCTGTCCTACCACGGCCCAACGAGAGTACCTGCTCGCTTGCTTCAAAGCTTTCCAGGGATAGCCTTGAAGCACTGGACAAGCAGGCCGACGAAGCAGTTCAACCGCCTCAACCTCCTCTGGCTGTATTTCTTGCGCAGTCCTATCAGGAAGAAGCTGTACCTTACTCGAGTATTCAAGCCGCAATAGACAATGGGACCATTAGTGACGATGGCGACTTTCTAATCGACGCGTCTTCCGGCTCACGTGTGGGCAGATCCGGGTCGATCATTACCTCTGCTACTTCTTCCGACGGGACAGCGCCGACTACATACAGTAGTGGTAGCAACATGTCGTCATTTGGACGGAACAGAAGACGTGGGCGTCGACGGATGGAATGGAAACAATCCCCATATACTAGGACAAAGTTCAACGGCCTGAACAGTGCTGGTGTTCAGGAAGAGAACCTTCCGTTTTCTTGCACGTTCTGTCCCCGCGCCTTCAAGACGAAATACGAATGGGTCCGTCATGAGGACTCGGTCCACGCCCTTCGCACAACATGGATTTGTTGCGACAACAAGAACGCGCCGCTTCTATCCTGCCCTTTTTGCGGCCAGATGCGTCCCGATGAGTATCATATGGCCAGCCATAAATACCAACAGTGTCGGAACAAACCCGAATCGCAGCGTACATTTTATCGTCGGGACCATTTCATACAGCACTTACACCACGTCCACTATGTGAACGTCAAGCATCCGTCAGCCCGTCTTGGTTGTCAAGCCCGCCTACTTGATAGTGAAGGCGGCAACTTTGGGTGTAAAGCTCTTGTAATCAAGTGGAGAAGGTTTGGTGCGCCCATCAAAGCCGACGATCCCATGTTACACTGTGGTAAGTTTCGATGCTCGAAACGTACACTATACTTAGGTCTACTTCTTATACTGACTTGGACAGGGTTTTGTGGAAAACGTTCCCCGGATTGGAGTGAGCGCTGCGAACATGTCGCTGAGCACATGGCGGCAGGCGAGTGGGACCGATCCGCTTGGTGGGCAGAACGGCTGGAAAATCACTTGGAGAACCTCTGCCTGCCTGGAGCTGCAGGACCGTTCCGTTGCCGCTACTGTCGGAAAGTCTTTGAAAACAACGACGCCATGAACAAACATTCTCATTGTCGTGTCTGGAGCTGCCGGTTTCTCCGGTCATTTGACGATGTCGCTGCTGAGAACGCAGGACCTCCGCTGTGTCATCAGTTTCCGTCACCAAAAGCCCACCACTGCCATCTGTGCGGTGCTGGGTACAGATCATTCCATGTCGAGCACGCTCAGCATTATCACCGTTACCGCCAGTGTGAACAGACCTTGTATACATCCGAGGAAGAGTTTCTGCAGCATATGCATGAAAGTCACGGCGCATCTCAACCTCAGCTCCTTCAAGGTAATTCTATACTTGAGCAGAACTTCTCTAGGAACAAGGGCGCTTCGTTTGAGCCTCTTCAACTGAATGAGATTATGCAAGGCTGCCGCGTTGGAGAGCCAACGGCTTCCTTTGTTGATCCAACCGCAGCCGAACAGGCGGTCTCCTCAGCCTCACCGACTGAAGCCAGCCCAGGACGGAAAACAAGACCGTCAACACCTCCAACCAAGAAGGCACATGAGCCCGCGACAAGCACTGGTCGCAAGCCGACTAAAGCGCAGCGCCAGCGTGCTGATAGCGCGGCTTCCAAGGCTGCCTCGCAAGGTCCGCGATTCTTTCGTCTCAGCCCTCTCGTGCCTTTTCTGTCTTCTCGCATCTATTATCTGCGCAGTGCGATACCGGTCAGCCTGTTCCCGGATGGCAAGGTGGTGCTTGAGGAGGTACCGAAGAGCTATGTGGCTTCGCTTGTCATGAGTTCTGGCTTGGTGGGAATGGCCGGTGTGCGAATTCCTGTCAATATGAAAAGAGAGGGGGCCAAGGGCCCGGTTGAATTTACAATGGACGAAGAGGATGATTAGGAGGATGTCTATACCGTTCGTTTGGGTTATTCGAAAACTGCTGAGGACTGTGGAGCGCGAGTGACACCGAATGCCCACATTTTATTAAATCAGGGCATCGAGTGGCGTGGTTGTGTACAGCTCGTCTTTATATGAGACTGAGTATAATTCTGGAGGTATCTCGACCGTTGAAATGTCGGTGTGTCGTGGTCTGAAACCGTGAAACGATCGGAACAATTTGAAACATGTCATCGGCAGACGGTCCTTTTTGACGCTAAGATCCACAATTCACCAACGTGGAGCCATCCAAATACCAGAGCGGCGGTCGGCCGTCATCGGAGATTTTCCTTCCACATACTAGACATGATACAAAGCGGAAATAGGGTCGTGCTACTCGGTATATAAGTAGCATCATGACTTCCAACAACAGGTATTCACAGAGACTACCACTCTTCTTACCTGAATCGGACCACCACGAATCTTCGTCATTCCACGCACGCAAAAAAAAACATCCATCAAAATGCAAACCTTCGCTCTTCTATCCCTCTTAGCCTTCTCCGCCAGCGTAACCGCAACCCTCGACCCAGCAACCAGCAACACAAAAGGCAAACACCCCAGCCGCCCCGCCTGCGCTCGTCCGTACCCCCTCTCCCCCCCCACACACATCACCCCTGGTACTAACCTCCCCCTCCCCCCCAGCCATCAAGACATCCAAAGCCATCCAAGCAGCAGAATGCTCGCACAACACGCGCACAAACAAGCAGACCTTTGCCGTCTTCACTACAGACCACCAGTACGACCGAGTCCCCGGGGCGCCGTACGGGACGTGTCAGGCGTATAATTGTGCGGCGGGGACGGGTATGGCGGCTAGCAAGGACTCGTGGACTTTTTTTTGGAGCGGGGCTGGTGCGGTTGGGCAGGCGAGGGGGGAGGGCGTGGGGTGCATTAGGAGTCCGGACGACGGGGTGTGTGGGTGTGAGAATTCAGATGGGACGTTTGTGCCTGGGGGGAGTGGCTGTGTGTAAGTGACAGGACTTGGTTGGGGGATGGGGTGAGCGCGTTGTAGGCAGTGCGGGTCGGTCGTCGGAGAATGGATATGTATGTGTGTATGTGTGCATCGTGGGGCGGATTTTGAGTGGCCTGTCTTTCTTTGCTCGCGCTGAAATCTCGAAAAGAAAAAAACATCTTGAAGTGAAGAAGGAAGGCGGTGGGTAAATCTGCTGGCTAGCACATCCATGCACTGTCTGGAAGAAGTAATTGGATAAGAAGCTGGACATGGTCTCGCAATTGCGCGCATCCCAAGGCTAAGAATAAATGCATATGTACATCGTGCGTCCCTCTCTGGAGTTGTCATCATATATGTCCTCGCTCGCACGGAAAGCCCGAAAAAAAGAAAAGAAAAGAAAAGCCCTACTTAGCCACAATATGTAGAAGGTTGAGTGAGTTGATGATAAATGTATGTGAATGAATGAATGAATGCATGAACCATAATCCGTCCAACAACCCAGCCCAGCCCAGAATCAAATAGTCCCCCATTTTTTTAACTACCCGCCTAATCAGAAACCCACCCCCCTGAGGCATCCATTCCCCACCCCGTCCGCGTATCGACACCCATCTAGCATCCATCCATGGTACCCCAACCAAGCGCAAGATACCTAGCACCCCGTCCCAGTTGACAGCCAAGTGCAAGACGGCATGCAGAGCAAGATGATCGTCGAGCCGTCGGGGTTGGCGAAGCAGCGGCTGTATACGATCTCTGGTGCTGTGATCGAAGCATGAGAGTCAGTACCTTAGTGGTTCGAGAGAAAAAAAGTTGCCCCAAACGGGAGAGTCGCTCCGGGGAGATGTATTTGGTGGGTTCAAGAGCAGGATGAGGAGAATGGCGTACCTGAGCCGCACGTGCATGATGAGCCGGGAGCTGGGGCGGGCTGGAGGTTGGTCGCTGGTGTGGGTGTGGGTGTGGCGGCTGCGATAGCTGCACCCAGGAGGGCGGCGAGGGAGAGGGCGAGGGAGAAACGCATTGTGTGGGAAGACGATTGGAGTGGTTGGTTGGTTGGTTGGTGGGAGTGTTGGTTGAGTATTTCGATCGATCGAGGAGGGTATACAAAGCTATCGTATGGATGAAGTGTTGTAGTTCGAACCGATGCTCCCATCTTCCAAGATTCCACGCCCCTTATATATGTCTCCCAACGCTATGGTACGTGCGCAAGAATACGGACACAGCACCAAGCTGGGCTGGCTACCTAGTCGGTCGTGCCGATATCACCATCCATCGCCGCCTCTTAGCATCGTTGCACTGAATGTTGGCCGGGCAAACGCGCAGCTGGATGGATTCACTGGAACAGGGCAGGGACCGGAGCAGAGCAGGCCCAGATATTCCCAATCGGAGCACCGAGTCGAAACGTCACGCTTGTCTGGGCGATGATTCGTGTATAGAAGGCACCATTGTCAGCGCTAACTACAGTCGGTGTATGCTTGATGCGCACAGCTCGTCGACGCTAGCTGGACGGTGATGTAGGTTGTACTACATACTACATGCTTTGAACGGGATTTGCGGCGACGCAGGAAATGGTGGGATTGTTGCAGGGAGGGCTTGGTGGGTAGTGAGTGTCTGACTAGAAACACGAATGTTCCTACTATGGTTCACGTCTTGTATTTGAGAAACCAGCAGTGCGTGCGTCGTTGGCATGGCGGTCATCAATCCCACCATCTCACTGCCTACGCGAAGCGATAGGAAAAGAGGCCAATGCTCTCGCTCTCGCTTTTGGTTTTGGTTTTGGTTTTCCTACATAATAGCGTCCGCCTGCATTTCATAACGGGTTGGAACTTTCTCTCAGTGGCGTAGGACATTCATACCTAGGCGAAATCATTCCAACGGGGGACGATGGATGCGCTCACGCCACGTGCTGGCGTTTGGGGTATCCAGCCTCTCACTGACTATCGAGAATCTGTTGAGGTCGTACAACGCCCGGGCTAACAAGTCGGAACCCAAGCTGAGTGGGAAACTTTTTCGAGCCCCAAATCTAGGTCCTAGTCTTGTTACACCACATGCCGTCTCCCCTACATACTCCGATAAGGTACATGGAAATCGAACGGTGATATGGCGAGCGTAGAGATCCGACAAACGCTGTTTCGTGCCGTCTGTTTCTTGGATCGGATCGATCGGAGTGATGGGAGGCTGCTCGATGGCGCGCCGTCATACGGGGTCAACGTTTTGTCCCGTACCTAGCCTGTCTTACGTTCCATGTCCCAGCCCCAGCCGTTTCCGCCCCTGCATCCTTCCACGCCACAATCCCGCGTACAGGCCCGTGCGAGTGCTGAGTCGAGCATTTCGATATAGGCATCGTAGACCCTGGTTCGTGTGCCGTTGCCCGGCCGTTTGTATAGGTAGGTGCCTGCGTTAGCTACCTAGCGATAATGTTTACCACGGTTGATGTCTGCATGATCGGTGATGGTTGAAAACAGATGATAAATGAGAATTAATTCGACGAGGAGTGAAAACTCATAGACCAATGCCCGCTATACTGTCTGGTTGATCGCGCGCGGGTATTCGAGGTCAGTGTCGATTTGCACCTCGCCCCTCGCTGCTGCATTGTCCCCATGTCTAAACCCGCCTGCAGGTGGCATTACGTTTTCCGCTCTCCGAACTCCTACAAAGGATTTGCGCGGCACAAGTGTATCTTCAATCTTCTCTCTGGGACAATGAAGCCAAAATCTTGTAAATGAGTTTTCTTCGGAGACGGCGACGACACGGAACGGGACGGGACGGGTGAGGCTGCCCATACATGCCACACATGTGCTTCAGAAAGAGCACCACTATGACTCTTTCCCGTTGTCCCGTCTTCCTTGCGTACCAGATTGCTTTGCCGTAGATGATCTTGCTATCTCGACCGCTTGGTACATGTCAATCGTATTAGACGGGCAAACGATGCATACATGGAGGGAGCTCGAGCGAGGGTTACATCAAACGATACCAAACGCAGACTCTATAAGGTCTACATTCGGGCATCAATAGTACTAGGTGTGCTAGGATGATGTTAGAATGCAGACAGACGGTCAAGAACCTTGAAGCTCGGGGGTACGCTTGGTTTACAGTGGAGAAAAAGGCACCCTTACAAGGCATTGGTAGTGAGAGACGCAGTTTACTGCCGGACTCGAGCTATGAAGTCGTGGATGAACAGCGTGCTATGCATGTAGAGAAGGTAGAATGTAACCACGTATCAAACAATGTACCGCTAGAAGCGCACTGGTACATTTTCTGTAAGAATATTATCTCCAATACTACATCAGGCTACCCGACAATCACACTGTTGAGATATTATCCACGCAACGTACCATACTAGCGCTTGCGTCTCCTACGTCACATTTCACTGTCTGTGTAATCGAGCTGTAGACGTACCGAAGAAGTCCAGTGTCTGTGACTGCGAAGTTGATCTAGATGTGATTGGATTGGTGCCTGTTATCAATGACCATTGCCATGACTTCTTATTACTGTTGTCTGAAGCAAATATATGATAATGGAAACACTAAACTGCATACGGTGCATCTCACGCACGTACCATTCGTCTAGGATAAGTTGGTGATTGTGGAATCGCGCAGCCTAACCCACAACGCGAATATGTATGAGAGTTCGACTATTGTGCTGTCTTGACGCATGATGGGCGTGTAAACCGGTGAAAGCAACCATGGAGTCGGAACACATTCGGATGCTCTAATCTCTATTAAACAAGGCGGCTCAGTACACAGTAAGCGTTTGAAACTGGCTTTAAAAAATTGTCATGTCTGATTTCATAATCTGTTTATAACCAAGGGCCTCGAGAGGAAGTCATTAATAGTTAAGAGTATCAATCAGGGTGAATAAGTTTGTGTGCACAAAAAGCCCATGCATTCAATTACGAGGGACGCACAACTCCTCTATCTAAGAAATAACTTGAAATCATTCATACATTCATTCAGGCCCTACACACACTCCTTGGAACACAGATTTTGAACTTCCCGTCTAAATTCTTTGTCCAACAATGTCACTCCACCCCATTAATCACTCTATCCTCCACCAACCCTCCTTACATCCCCTGATTCGCGAAAACCTCACGCTTCCAAATCACGCCCATATTGCTCCCCTCTTCCCCCTCACCAGACTAAAACTTCAACGGCGCAGTCGGGCGGGTTTATGAATCTGCCGCTGCAGCACATGCAGCTCATGCGGAGTAAGGGTATAGCTGCGCATAATGTACGCAAGGCGGAGAAGTTTATGTTTGATGAGGAGGATTGTTCGACGAGGGGGCTTTTTAGGGTTATGCTGGTTGAGGTGATGGAGGGGCAGATGCGGGGGCGATTGAAGGTGCTGTGCTAGGTCTTAAGAGCTGATTCGAATCTGAAAAAGGTTACCTAAGGTAGGTCTGACTATAAACGGATATGAAAGATTGAATTGAAGGGTTCTTGAGGAGAGGCTTGCGTTTTAAGAAGTGAGGAAAGAAAATATGAAGAGTTTGAATTTCTCTCGAATGCGGCGATGAGGGGAGTATTGTCAGGTTGGCTACCGAAGCGGACAGGTCGAGGTCAACGAGGATGGTTGTGTTTCGCGTGGACAGGAAGCGTTTGTTGAATTGGTCATAATGCACGACGCTGGTGCTGCAGTGTTGTGGGAGGCAATGTTGCATGACCTTGCTGTACTAGCTAACGGTCGGCTTGGTGGAGTTGAATTTGTTTGGTAAGGTGTATATAAGGCTGTGGACGACGGCGTTGCTATCAAAGAAAGTTTCCGTGGTCCAGATAAAGGGAGTTCTTGGACTTTAGCGATGGTGGACTTGTGGAGAAAGCTAGTGGCGTCTAGGTAGAGGGCGTCGTTGAGAGGATGCTAAACGGCACGGGTGGATGCCTGCCGTCTCTTTGATTGTGGGAATGATGACCGCAGGATGACGGGAGTGCTCTTGAACTTCCCGCGTAAATGCGCTAGATTGAAGCGTACCCTGAGTCCAGAACATGTTCGAAAGTATCTCGGTCTACAACAACCCGAAACAGTGCGTTAAAGTTTTGACCTCGAATGCTCGCGCATGTACGAAGAATCCGGCCGTCGCTCATCTATAACACCTGACAATCAGAAATAAGGTGACTGTCGTAAAAGCTTCAAGGTTGCATGTCACAGCAAACTGAAATTTTGCGTTGCGTTATCACTTGCCATGCCTGCACGGGCGTGATCTCGCCCTCATCCAACTCGAGCCTCTGCGAGCGTTCAAATGTTCAAACAAATTCTTGGGCTCAACTGCAGGAACCGTCCACTTTGCATCGGATGGGTCGGCGGGATCATGAGAGAATGAGTGTGGTCGCATCACTGTCGGGCTGAGGAGCATGGTTTGATATCCGTTCACCAGGCTCAAGTGACCCCAGGCTCTGAAGACTCGGCGCTATGATGGTGGAGACAAGGCTCAAACACGAAATCGATTGGAGCTTGGCTTGAGTAACGTTGGCGCTTAGTGTAAATGTGTAGGGCCAAGGATACGGTTGTGATTCGTCACTGAGAGGTGGATTGACCTGACATCTGGAGTAGCGCGAGTTTGCGTTGCATCATTTAGGGGCTTTGTCGAAGCCAGTCGGTTGTTTTTCGGGAAATCTTTTTGATACATCGCAGCAAGACCGTAGTTGCGAGCTCTTACAGTGAATGCAGGGTTGGTGCACACACTTACCATTATGACAGGCAGCATGTTCCTGGCGAGGCTGCTTTAACTGTTCTTCTATGGCTTTAACGTCTGAGGGTGCACTCGCTTGTGCGCTCTGCGAACTTTTTCGCTGCGCCGCTCGTACTTGTTGTTGTCGGTATTATCCATAGGGGGCTCATTCACCAATAATGCATACTTCGGACTCCAGAAATTCAGTTTTTATGCGGGACTACAGAGAGCCTCAACGTTGAAGAATCTAGATTGCAGCGCCTATTGATGGTTAATTACCTAGGTAGCTACTTGAACATGGAATCCCTGTCGGTACCTAGGGTATGTTTTACAAACTGACTCACAGCGGAATCCCTGCATAGACCATCAACAAGAAATGACAACAAATAATTGGAAATGACAACGCATACATCTGGCGGTGTGGCGCGGCGCAACGCTCTGGTTATATCTACGGTGGCGTAGCCTTCCCTTCAGTGTCATATGTAGTCGTATTCTGCAGTTAATTGTTCGCGAGCCACCCATTGCGGCTTCAGCCCTACGTTCAGGGCCCGCGCAGCCTCGGTAGACCTGCCGATCTATACACCCCTTCAGCCGCCCAACCAATCTACATACAACCATGTGCTACGCGAACATCACACAGCATTCGGGCTGTTCACATATCGGAGAAGTGCATACTCAACCGTTAACACTATGCGACCACGCCATCAAACGACTCTTCGCCCTTCGCGGCCCCAACTCCCCGCCCGTATACCTTGACTCTCCGCCCGAATCCACCCCAGCAACCAACGTCCCCCAAACAAGACAGCGCTCAAGCTCAAAACGCCGCTTTCTCTCCTGGGGCAACAAGACGCTCTCCCGCGCCTCATCCGCCGCATCCCAATACACGAATTTCTCCAGCTTCGCCCCCTCCCGCACCTCCACCTCAACAACAGCATCAAGCTTCACGCCCACCACCACAGTCCAACCCCAACTCGACTATGCGGCCCTCCCCGCCCACCAACTCAGCGCAGTCCGCTGCCCGCACCCCATCCGCCGCAGCCAAGTAACCACCGACATGGACGTCTGCCCCAGCTGCAAGAAAGCCCTCATGGACATGCGCAACATGCTAGAACGCTACGACAAGACAGGCTCCATCCGGGGCACCGCTGCGTTCGAGCAGTTCCTCCGGTTCAGCGATGACGAGGGCTTCAGCAGTAGTGACCAGCAGGGCGACGTGACGATTGCGATCCGCGACAGCGTCGCGGGCGAGATGCTCGGCGCGAGACAAGCCATCGTCATGGGGCATGCGGGTGATGGGGCGCAATTGCGCGAGAGAGGGCGAGGCCGAACCTGGGATCGAAATGGTGATGGGGGCGAGGCGGAGTGGCCGCTGGATGATCACGTGAGGGGGGGCGGCCCGATGCGGGATGGACCTCAACAGGCGCTTGTTATGAGGCATCCGAGCGATGCTAGCTTTTTCATGAAGGATGCTACGCATGGGTTGGGGTATTGGAATGGAGACGATGTGAGTTCCTTAGCGACGAGTCGTGTGTTCCGGGATCGAGATGATGCGAGTTCTCTGGCGACGAGTCGCGTGTTCCGTTGAGATGGATGGCATTGGCGTGTCTTTCGGGATGGCACTCTTGGGCTTTCAAACGGACCTGAGATGGAACGGAAGAAAAGTGTAATGTGGGGGGATGGGATTGTGTTTGTGAGCTTTGATTAGCGGGTGGAGTATTCTTTAGACTAGGTGATGTTTTCTAGATCTCAGGCAATGTGTAATAGTTATATAGTTATACAAAGTACTAGAATAGATGTAATTACTTTATAGAGGCCAGAGAAGCGCAGCGTGGTCAATTCATTCATTGCGTGGATGCATTCTTGATGATATGTAAAGGTACCTTGACCGATCTCAATATTTGGACCTTGGCGGCTCCTCGACTATTCTTATCACATCCCTTAGTTAGAATGTCTACTATGCCCATGGAATCACCCCGCCTCAGCCACATCTAATCACTATCAAATCACATCCCTGTCAAGCCCCAATTTACCAATACGAGACTACCTCGATCGTCCTTGGCAGTCTAGACAAAAAAGAATAAAACCTCACTAACATGTAAAATTATCATTCATGCGTAGAGACGAAGTATAGGAGCCGGTGGCACTGAGGGTGTTTTTCTAGGAGAGCAAGAGGCAAAAGGGGTCGGGTTGGAAAGGATCCTCTGTTGATGTTCCTTTTCATTACGAGATTCAAATCAATGCGCAATTATTGCAATGTCTTCGGCTAACACACTAACCCTAGATACACCTCATTACAATAAACACCCATTCTATAGCACTGCTTCTTACCTGGCTATTTCTCCGAGAAAGCCATCGCCGCACCGCCTGCCGTATCCTTCGGGGATACACGTGACGACCAACATGTTAGTTGGTGAGTTGCCCGTATAGGGCGGGGCCGAATTTTTTTTCGAGCGATATGCGACTCACAATGAGTCGAACCAGGGTTCAACACAACTATACTTCCATCACATGTAACTCTTATACTTTGCCGCCAGTGAGGGGAGCCGTAGATCGCAATATTCCCCTCGTCGTCTTCGGACAGAGACGCTGTGCATGGCGTCCTCAGCCGATTGAGCCCTGGAGCATACCCTGAAAATTGCATGTCATCTCCTATCAAGACATAATCGAGGATTTGTCTTTCCGGTGCTCTTCTCCATTCTCCGACAACCCACTCCTCCCCATCTTTCGGACCTCTTTTGTCCGAGAAACCGTCACCGCGTAACAATCAAATGAAGTTGCTTCGCGCACCTTCGGGTACACGGTACCGCAGTAATAGTCACTAGACTCCGTCTCGTACCAATAGTAGAGAAAACACTTCATCAGCATACAGCCACAGGACCGAACAGATGAAGTCCGAGTATGCACATGTGGTTCCGAACACCCGCCTCCCGGTCCTTTTCTTGATTCTCCTGGAAACCCATCGCGGCTGTCCCACCAGTCGCTGTTTCCCAGCAACCCGTGGACAGCAGCAAGGAAACTGTTGGCGGAAGGTGTTCGGCGTAGCTGGTGAAGTCCCCGTGCATGTGCTCCCAGAGCTCACCTAGCAAGAGCACTCACCTAGCATGAGCACTTACCTGGCATGAGCACTTACCTGGCATGAGCACCCAAGGCTGTTTACGCTTACTTAATAGCTTCCTAGCCTATAGTCAGACCATCCGACCTGACACCTTCACTGCTCGGCTCTCCTCCCAACCGCCGTGGACACACTCACTAGGCGCCACCTTTCACCAACAGTGACCAAGCGCTGGGAGTACACTTCAAGCATATGACTGCATTGTCTATGTTTCGGCGCGCCCACTTACTTCTCCGAGAAACCCTGCATCGGGCAACGATGGAGAGTTGCGAGTACCGGGCGACGATTACGATTCTCCCCTCAGTTCCAGTCCGGATGAGAGAAGTCAGCGAACAAATCGATGATTCAATGAGGGTCGCCCACGAATATTTAAACAGAGGCTTTGGCCTCCTCATCGAAGCAGCACACTCACCAACTTTCCACATCATCTCTTCACCAACCTTCCAAGCACCTCTTCCAAGCTTCACACCACACCACCACACCACTACACCACCACAACTGCCACCATGTATCTCAAGAACTCCCTCGTCATCGTCTTCACGGCCCTCATGGCCACCCCAGCCATCAGCATGGCCATCGAGCCCGTCTCAAACCGCACCAGCCGCCTCCAACCGCGGATCGCCAAGGACCCAAGTACGTCCTCCCTCCTCTCTCTCGTCCCCTCATCGCCCCCAACCCGTGCTTGACACTAACATGCCGTCCTCGAACCAGCCCTGGCGTGCAACTGCCCCAAGAACTGCCACAAGCACAACGGCTCGACGTGCAAGTTCAAGTTGCGCGGCAACACTCTCAAGGGAGGTATGTAGCCCGCGTCCCTCCCGCCCGCTTTTTTGGTTCCCGGTGAAGGCTGACTGGTCCACGCAGAGTGCGAAGTCGACGAGGAGAGTGAGAGTGGGGCGTTGATCTGTGTCGCGTAGATGGCGCAGGTGCAGCACGCACGCACGCACAATGGATGAATGGGGTCGTCGTGCGAATACAAGCAAGGTGCGCGGCACGAGTTTCCCGCTATGCAGAGTGCGGGATGGACGAGAGTAGTGGGGTTTATTGGTTTGGAACGTGTTTTCATGCCGAATTTCGCACCGCACCGCTTCCCTTTGTCGGGGATGCAGTGGGTGCTACTACCAGTTTTTATTGTTCTTTCTTGGGTATTACCTGCGCCGTCTGAGTGCTGCAAGTATAGCCATATAGTCATATAATGATGATAAAATGCGTCAACTTCGTGGGACGTGCGGCACAGAGCCGACTGACTGGAATTCGTGAGAGCGTGATTGCATGTGGAAAAATGGAAGTCTTTAGGTAGATTCGACCGAGCTGTCGTCCTTGATGTGCGAGGCTTGTGCTATGCCGTTAGCAGAGGTCGACGTGAATATCTTGTACTTGGGGAATCCTCTGCGCTGATGATGGTGCTCCACTCGACGTGGATGCTATGCCAGGGCACGGAGGCGGACCATGAATTCGCCATCGAGCACCGGTAGAGGGCTTCCCCATCCTCAGCTCGTCAAATGCACACTTCCCATTGCGGTGATGTCTTGTATTCCGTCGGCCTAAGCGAAGCTGCCCCAAACCAAACGCGAGTGGTGATATCGATACACGAGAGCTGCACTGCTCTCCTTCCCAACCCAACCCAGCCCAACCCAAAGAGACAAACGCCATGCTGAATGCGGCAGATCCATGCAGTATCGTACAACAACATCTCCACGCCCATCTCTTTCGCCGTGTCCCGTCCCACGTCAGCGCCTCTATTTGACCTCCTTCTCCAGCAACTCCTTCGCCTCGTTGACCTTGGTCGCAAGGTACGGACTCCCCCCCCGATCAGGATGATTCAGCAGCATGAGCTGCCGGTGCTTCTTGCGCAGCAGTTCCTTGGTGACGCCGCGTTCCCTGTTCTCGTGCGTCAGCTCCTCGGCGCGGCAAGGACGTGTGAACAAGGGGGAGGCGCGTACGGCATCTCGAGGATCAGCGCGGCTTCTCTCCTCGTCATCTTGGGCTCGAACCCGCCTTTGTAATACCCTCGTCCTAGCGCGCCCGCTCCACCGCCTGATCTCCGTATCGCGACGAGTGCTGCGCGGCCCTGCATTCATTAGTAAATCTTCTCAGAAGGAAAGTAGGGGGGGCGTACGAAGAAGGCGGTTGCGCCAAGGCCGAGGGCCCATACCCACGCCGACATTCTAGGCTTTTCTTGTTGGTGCTGAGGCTGTGGTGGGACGGCGGGGGAGTGTTGCGACGCGGGCGCTGGAAGCGACATGTGCGTTGCAAGTGAGCAATTGATGGATGGCCTGGCGGCGCATGGTGGTTTGAAAAAGTTTAGAGCGGCAAGGCGCGTCGGGGCTCCGATTGGTGGGTGGGCGACTGGGTGGGGCCAAGGCCAACATTTCGAATATTTTTGGCTGCTACGACGTTCTGTTACTGCGGCAGCACCATCACGACACCACGACGCACGCTGCGTGAACGACTCGCCTACCTACCGCCAGCATGAGAATTGAAACGTGCTATTTTTGCTCGGCGCCGGTTTATCCTTCCAAGGTATATGCGCCGCGGGACGCCGATAGACCCCTCCAACTAACACCTCCAGGGCATAACGTTCGTCAGGAACGATGCACGCGCATTTAGGTAATCTTGCTTTTTATTATGACTCTAGCCTCACTGTCTCCCCTCTCGATTTCGAGCTGCTCGTTCGCTCGCCGAGCTGACTCCACCCACAGATTCTGCAAATCCAAATGCCACAAGAACTTCAAGATGAAGCGGAACCCCCGCAAACTAGCCTGGACCAAGTCCTTCCGAAGAGCGCACGGCAAAGAAATGGTACCTACCACGTTCCCGCCGTGTAGCCAACCAACTACTAACAAGCTACACAGACCGTAGACTCTACGCTCACCTTCGCCGCCCGCCGCAACGTCCCCGTCCGCTACAACCGCGACCTCGTACAGACGACGCTCAAGGCCATGGGCCGCATCAGCGAGATCCGCGCGAGGAGGGAGCGCGCGTTCTACAAGGCGCGCATGCGGGGCAACAAGGAGCGGCAGCGTGCGGACGACAGGAAGCTCGTCGAGGAGAACCAGCATCTGCTGCCGCCGAGCGAGAGGACGGTTGTGCAGCAAGTAACCGAGGAGGAAATGGAGGTTGATGTGGAGAAGGTGAAGGCGAAGGTGGCGAGGCGGAGGCAAGAGATTGCCGAGGAGGAGCTGAGCGAGGAGGAGGAGGAGGTGCCGAAGATGAAGAGCAAGCGGAGGTTGAGGATGAAGGTTGGTGGTGGGACTGAAGAGATGGATGTCGACGAGTGAGTGGGGGTGGGGGTGTGCATCTGTCGGTCTGCATCAAGGGACATGCTGGGTGGAGGTGGGCTGCATCCTGCGTCAGGTACGGTTGCCTGAGTGTGTTCCGTGGCTTTGCAAGACATCTGTATTGGGCGTCGGGCGTTCAGGAAAACGACATCGGACTGGGCATTATCATGATCAAATACCCAGCCAATTCAATTCAGCAGTCACCCGCAAGCAATATGAACTCGCACGTACTCCACCTCCCCGACCAACGCAACCCGCACATCATAGTACCCGCCCTGCTATGCAAGCATTGCATGCCCCATACCTACACCCCGTAGGTATATCTGACTACCAACTCCCCGCCGGAACCCCCTCCATGTACGGACAGGCCTCTGAAGTTCTAAAGTGCACAACTCCAGCTTGCCCGCCCGCCCATGCACGACTGCTCCTGAAAACCCTACCTGTGCATCCATACAGCGATTGGTAGACTAGCTCTACATTCTACTCACCCTGGGTCATGCATTGCATCGTAGCGTGACTGATGGCTAGTGATACCATACATATATGTACGGTAAGTATCCTTCCTTGGAAATGATGCAGGTACAGTTACAGAGGTTGAAGTTTGAATAATTACCAAACAACGACGAATCTAGGTAGGTAGGTAGGTAGGGTAGTGCTACGTGGAGAAGAGATGAAGAGGATTGGTGATTTTTGTGTGAAGGAAAGGGTTGAGTACTATTTTTGGTGTAGGTGCTGGTGACCGGTATCTAATCTGATGCTGGCTCGAGTAGGCTCGTTACTGAGGAGGAGGGATGGATGGATGGATGGATGGCTGGACTGGGAGTGATTGAGTGCACGGGTCGATGCGATGGGAGGTGGACTTGGGGGGTTAGGTAGCGGGATAGTATGTCAAGTAGGTAGGTAGGGGAGTAGGCAGTATGCTGTAGATCTCGCGACATGGCTGGGTGGTGGCTAGGCTGTGGAGGGAGGTTTGGAACGGCGCCTGTGTATTACGGGTCACGGTGTGCCGAGGGAAGCAGACAGCGCAAAGACTCGGAACTGCAAAAGAAAGAAAGCGCGTTCAGAGACGATGGTATGAAATCTATACACAGGATACAGCTGTCGATTCCGTGCGGCCGCAGAGACAAAGATGGCAGTCGAATGGGATGGGCTGGGCGAGCCCTGCCGTTCAACAATACCGTCCAGCACCCATCCACCCAGATCTTGTCTGTCTGTCGATACCAAACTCGCCACCCCAACTCACGCACTCATCCCACGAGTTTATTCATACACGCCTCCACCTCCACCTCCACCGCAGCGCCCCTCTCTACTCTTCACTCTCCCCAAACTCCGCCCGTCCCTGCTTCGAGTTCAAATACTCATTCCTACCACCACACAATTAGCCGCCATCCATCCCGCATCAATCGCACCTGTCCACGCCCCAAGCCTACACCACTTACCGCTCAATCGCCCACTGCATGATGCCATACGCAACAACAAACGGCGGCACCACATAAAGAACCTGGTTCTTCGCCCGCCGCACCGTGTTCCACACGCCCTTGGTGAAGAAGCCGGCAAACGGGCGCTGCCGGTTTGCCGAAAGCGCGTAGTACGTGATCCCTTTGATGGGCTGGCCGCCGCCTTCGTAGGGGTTGCCCCAGCCGCCGATGTGATATCTGTGTATGTCGCGTCAGCTATATCGTTTCATATGGGAGCGCGCTGATGCCAATTGATGATGCGGCGTGTGGAGGGTTTGGTCGGGGGGACAGAAGGTGCGACGGCGTGGGCTGGGGTGCCGTACGTGACTTTTGTGCGGGCGCCGTTGGATTCGGATCCGCCTGCCATTGTGTAGGTCGTTGATTGGGCGGTTGTTGAGCGTGTAAGGTGTGTGTGGTTGCGTTCTGGGATGTGGGAGGTGTCGGGGTGGACGTCAGGACGGTGAAAAGCTTGGCGGGTAGCTCGAGTGCTTGCGGATTGGGACTAGCGGAAATCGCGGATTGACCAGCCAGCCGCGGGAGGTTCGAAGGTCATCAAAGCGTGTTGATGTGTTATACGCAAGGGGATGAGGTTAGACTTGGTATACGGAAGGCTGCTGTATATTTTTTGCATCCGACAATAACGTTCGCCAAAGGAAAGCGCTACAATTCCCATTCTACTCCGGGACAAATACAGTGCGCCACCCACGAACGAAAAGTATCCCTAACAAAAGATCCTCGTACAAACACCCTGCGTCCAGCCTCCTACTCAGGCACACAAATCCCCTCCCCAATCCCCAACGCCTCACAATCCACCCCCTCATTCCCTTCCAACCCCAGCAACGCCTCTACATCCAACCCATGCGCTTTCGCCATCTCATAACACGTGTCTCCCTTCCGCACCTGAACCGCACGCGTCCCTTCCCCACAGCGAGCCTGCACACTCCCGCCCTCGCCCGCCCCCGATGCTCCGCTGAGAAAGCGAAACACGAGAAACAAGAAGACGATGGCGAGAAGCGCAAACGGAAGCATCATTTTGACCGACTCGCGGCTGCTCTTCTTGAGGCGCGCATTGTGCATTTCGACGTCGGGCGTGCTGGAGCGTTCGCCCGTGGGGTGCAGCGTGCCGAACTGGTTGCCGGGTTCGGACTCGTAGAGTGCGCCTGAGGTGGTGTCGCGGAAGGTGTAGGTCTGCGTGTCGGCGTCGTAGCCGATGCGTTGGAAGCCTTCGGGGAGGCGCTCTTCGTCCTGCAGTGCGGGTTAGTCGGGTGCGAGCGCGTGTGGCGGAGAACGGTGCGTACGCTTTCGCGATCGGCCCAGCGACCCATGGTGGTGTGCAGGTATGATGGACTGCGAAACTGAGGTGAGCGGAGGTTAGTTGGCGAGAGATCAAAGATGCGTGGATTGTGTGTGTTTCTTGTGGATGTTGCGGCGAGACCTGAGTTTTGTGGGGGCTGTCAGCATGCTGGTGACGTGCGGTGGTTCGATTCACAGCGTAGTAGACTTGGCGCTGTTTAGGCTTGTGATTGGTGGTCACTCTACCCTTAACCACAGCGCATGCAATTTACCTTGATGCCAGGAAATATCCACATTGAAAGGGCTCCATTCCGCAAGTCATCATAAAGCCAGTGGAAAAGGTTAGTTCGTTACACACGGTTGAAAAACCATGTGCAACTACTTAAAACTGACCAACGTCTACTATTTCACACCGGCCCTGATTCATCTCAGCAAGAAATTCCTCCCTCTAGAGAAACATCTGCTTGCCCACACAAGCTCCCCTCCCAAGCACCTTATGCTTCGGAACCACACCATCAGTAATAGTCCCTATAAGCGCCACCGTCTCCTGATCACTCAGATACCGCGTGATATGCCCGCTACCCGTCGTATCAACACTGAAAAAGAGTCCTCCAACACCACACGATCGAAGCTTCTGCGAGGCGTCTTTTGGAAGAGTTACAGGGGCCACGCCAGAGAGAAAGTGGAGCAGTCTGCAAGCTTCAGTTACTAAAAACAGAAAGAGCTTCGAGGGGACGTTACGTCGGGACGGGAAGTTGTGAATCCCGCCCTAGAAGCGCGGAGGCATGACTACGACGCCGATGTCCGTTACGGGACTGATGGGTGATATGCGGGGCGTAGGAAAATGGGTGCAAATTCTGAAACGGTCAGACACAAAGTCCATAGTTCTTCAATGTGTATTATATTCATTGGGGGAGAGATGATTGATGGTCGCGGTAAAGCGAGGATCGGACCAGAAGACGCGGCTTAGTCATAACCCGCCGTGGCGAAATTCGGACGAACGAATTTCAACGACACCACCTCGCCCCATCACCCGTCGCGCCCGCAAGTCACCTGTCATCTGCTGTGCATGGTAGGCTGCAGAGGCGCGCATTTCCACCATCCCTTCCTCCCCCGCCCTCTCACCCGCCATGTCCACACTTCTTCGCCGCTCCGGTCACATTGCGCGACTCTCACGAACCGATCTCCTAGCCACACCACGCACGCCCTTTGCAGTCCACCGACGGATAGCCGCTCCGCAGTGCATATACGCCCAACAGCGGTCGCGACTGTTCGCCACTGGGCCGCCGCCGCCGCCGCCCAAGGGACCCAAGAAGAAGACGGAGGATGAGGTAGCCAAGGACAAGCAGGGCCAGGCCGGGGCGCCGGAGCCCCAGAAGACGGACGGGCAGAAACAAGCCCCCGCAGCTGTAGACAAGACGTCGAAGCTGACGGAAGAGGAGGAGAAGCAGCTCGACCAGCTCATATCGTTTGTGACCATGGGCATGCCCGCTGGGCAGAAGAAGGCGATGGAGGACGCGGTGAACGGCATCAAGCGGACGGGCATTCCCGCCGAACTGCGCGTGGAGATGGAGAGGCTGCAGCGCGGCGAGAAGCTGGACCTGGCCACCGTAGCCAAGATTTCGCGCATCACCACCACCTGGGCGCGCTTCCAAGCCGAAGAGAAGATGAAGACGAACAATCAGCAGCAACCCCCCCACCAGAGCGCACACGACCCAGGCCCAGGATGGGGCAATCAGGGGAACAATAGTGGCAACCGCGACCCGCAGCCCAAATTGGACTGGAATATGACGGTGACGGCAGCCTTCCTCTTATGGCTCACGTACCGGATGATCGTTCCCGGCGAGAGCACAAAGGAGATTACCTGGCAAGAGTTCAGGACCACCTTCTTGGACAAGGGCCTGGTAGAGAAGGTTGTCGTCTTGAACGGCAACAGGGCCAAGGTATATCTGCACCGCGAGGCTGTGGCGTCCATGTACCCCGAATCGCCTGCGGTCAGCCAGAACTTCTTCTACTACTTCACCATCGGGTCTGTCGAGTCGTTTGAGAGGAAGATCGACGCTGCACAGAACGAATTGGGCATTCCTAGCTCCGAGCGCATACCCGTCTCCTACTCGGGCGAGATCTCTTGGTTCGGCACACTGCTTTCATTTGGGCCTACTCTGCTCTTGGTCGGCGCCCTCTTCTACTTCACTCGACGCGCTGGCGGAGGAAGCGGCGCAGGAAGCGGCATTTTTGGCATGGGCAAGAGTCGAGCGAAGAAGTTCAACCACGAGACGGACATCAAGGTCAAATTCTCCGACGTTGCCGGCATGGACGAGGCTAAGCAGGAGATCACCGAGTTTGTATCTTTCCTCAAGGACCCTGCTCGCTTCCAGAAGTTGGGTGCCAAGATTCCCCGTGGTGCCATCCTGTCAGGACCGCCTGGTACCGGTAAGACGCTCCTTGCAAAGGCCACTGCAGGAGAGTCTGGTGTGCCTTTCTTCAGTGTCAGTGGTTCTGAGTTCGTCGAGATGTTTGTCGGTGTCGGTGCGTCCCGCGTGCGTGACTTGTTCGCCAACGCGAGAAAGAGCACCCCATGCATCATCTTCATTGACGAGATTGATGCCATTGGACGATCCAGGGCCAAGCAGAATTTCGGCGGCGGGAACGATGAGCGTGAAGCTACGCTCAATCAGATCCTTACCGAGATGGACGGTTTCAATACCACTGAGCAAGTCGTCGTGCTTGCTGGTACTAATAGACCCGACGTACTGGACAGGGCCCTCATGCGTCCCGGTCGTTTTGACAGACATATCAACATCGACCCGCCGACCATGGATGGACGTGCTCAGATCTTCGCGGTGCATCTACGGAAGATCGTCACTAACGAGGACATTGAATTCTTGAAGGGCAGACTGGCTGCACTCACTCCTGGCTTCTCCGGTGCCGATATTGCCAACTGTGTCAATGAGGCTGCCTTGATCGGTGAGTAAACTATAACCCAACTAAAGTACAGTATGCTAACTTGCTATAGCCGCCCGTCATGCCGCTGAACAGGTAACAATGGTTCACTTCGAGTCCGCCATCGAGCGCGTCATCGGCGGTCTCGAAAAGAAATCCCTCGTCCTCAAGCCCGAAGAGAAGAAGACGGTCGCTTACCACGAAGCTGGCCACGCCATCTGTGGCTGGTATTTCAAGTGGGCCGATCCGCTCCTCAAGGTTTCCATCATCCCGCGCGGCCAAGGCGCCCTCGGCTATGCCCAGTACCTCCCCGCCGGCGACACGTATCTCATGAACGTCAACCAGCTGATGGATCGCATGGCCATGACGCTCGGTGGACGTGTTTCGGAAGAACTCCACTTCGACACTGTTACCAGTGGTGCGAGTGATGATTTCAGAAAGGTCACGTCGATGGCGACAGCCATGGTGACGAAGTGGGGTATGACGCAGAAAATTGGCTACATCTACTACGAACAGGACCAGCCGAACCAGGTGCAGAAACCCTTCTCCGAGGAGACGGCCAAAAACATTGACCACGAAGTCAAGCGCATTGTTGACGAGGCGTACAAGCAGTGCAAGGATCTCTTAACCGAGAAGAAGCACGAGGTAGGGCTTGTGGCGGAGGAGCTGTTGAGGAAGGAGATGCTGGGCAGAGAAGACATGATTCGACTGCTTGGTCCGCGACCGTTTGAAGACCCGGCGGAGTTCCACAAGTACTTTAGTGGCCAGAATGGGAGGGTGCCGGGGCTCATTGAGCCGAATGGGGATTCTGGTGTTAAGGGGCCGCTTGTGCCTCCTTCGCCGGCGACGTTTGAGAGTGTGGATAAGGAGGGGCGGTAGTGCGGGGGTGGAGTAGGTAGGTATAGGTGGTAGGTGTGTCTGAATTGTACTATATGAGAGAGGACGCATCTTTTCTCTCTTTGTTCTTAGTTCTGCATGGTTGGATGCGTGGGGATGTAGGGGACGATGGCTTTTCCACTCTGAGATAGAGAGAGAGAGAGAGACCGACTGTGTCTTTTCATGCCGTGTCGTGTTTTGAGTATTGAGAAGGAGAATGGAAGATGCGTTGTATGTATTATATCGTTGATTGGTAGATTTGGTGGTGGAAAGGGGGTCGGGGCTTTGTAGTAATAAAGTACAGAAAGAATACCCCCCAGCGCATCCCCTACCACAACACCGAACACTCCTCCCCAAACTCATCCACTACGGCCCCCCACCCCCATAAACCCCTTCGGTGTGTACTCCAGTCCCCAATCCGCCTCTCCAAGCTCCGCCTCACCAACCTCTTCCTCCCCAACATCCCCATCCCTCAAAGTATTATCATCGCACCTGCGGCCCGCACCTTCACCATAGCTATTCAATTCACCCCCCATACACCTCCTGACTAATAATAACATTCTTGCTCTAAAAACCAACGCCTATCTTACGCACCTGATACTCCCACACAATAGGGTTTGGGTTAATTTTTTCGAGCGTCTGCTCATTGCCTTGAAAACCTTCAGCACTTTAACATACGGGATCAACTGGGGGATCCCCTTCGAGCAGGCGCGCATGTACCCCAGGATATTAGCAGATAATGCTGCGGCGATAGGAGTAGCCATCGAAGTTCCAGAAGAATATTTCCAAGTTCCGGGACGGTCCTGATTGTTGGTGGGAAATACTGACAGTTTCTTTCCATCGCCAGTCGTTGATAGATAGTCCGGCCATGTGGAAGGTACGTTGACTCCGAGGATGGCGAAATTGTCTCGGTTCTGTCGTGGAGGTGGAGTGAATGGTGCGGGGTTCCCAAACCCGTCGTTCGCATGTATGCAAAAGACATTGTGTGCTCTCGCAGGGTATGCAATCGACCTTCTTGCCCCCGAGTTGGCCGCGGCCGCAAGGACGACTACTTCCTTGTGGTGGGCATTATGGATTGCATCCGCTATGATAGGATCCTCCTCGACTAACCCAAATGACAAAGATATAACGTCAACTTTCCATGCTTCTGTAGCGTAGCATACAGCCTAGAAAATGTCAGACTTTTCTTCCATACCCTGTTCAGAAAACTTACTTCGGCAACCCTGCAGTTGAAGTCTCGGTCATTGCCACAAGATTCCTGAGTCTTTGCGATACGTGCAACATATAGCAGCGTGCATGGGGCAAACCGGAGAATCAGACCTGCGCAAATGAGTAGCATGACCGTCTTCATCCGTGGGATGATCCGCGATGGACACGGCGTTACCGTCAACGAAGTCGCGATACCTATAATTCTCTTGAGACGCATGAATCCATGCCTTCTTGATAAAGGGGTGGTTCGCGTCGATACCGGTATCTAGGATAGCGATCTTGATTTCCGGTATATCGTCATCAGTGCCCATGTATCTTTGTATCGTTAGACTCCACAGTTCAAAGTCGTGGAGCCATTCATCCGATGCGTGATCTTCGGATCCCCTAAACGAATATCGTTAAATCCATCTCCTGGAAACGAGCCAAGGAGATTTACTCACAGCGGTGCGTTGTGAAAGTCGAACATCTGAGCTACGAAGTATAATGTACTTGGATACAAATCTACTATTGATTCTCTAGTAATTTGTTTTACTAATTTGGGCCAATTATGAAGACCCTTCCAGGCCAAACTGGGTGTGGAAACTGAATCGTGTGGTGAATGGTGGGTTTCTTCTCTGTATGAGTTTGCCCCGGAAGTGGACGAGGACGACGGCTCACCAACTGCTTCACCACAGGGAGACCCGGATTTTATGTCCGTACGGGGACGTATGCTTTCAGTGGCAGTTTCGATATTGCGCATATATGCTTGATAAACTGTCGCCATGTGTTCTTTTTCCGTTTCAGTTGGTCGCCCTTCGACAGGCTGCATCTCGATAGGCTGCGTTTCGATAGGCCATTCTCCAGGCATACGAGCGGATGACTGAAACTTGGCCGTCCACTCCTCTGGTGTATGTCCAGGTTCTAATATTGGTTCTCGATCTGTATCCGCACGTCTTATGCGCCGCCTAGAAGTCCACCCTGAAAGATATTTGAGTGCCGATGCCCATCGATAGATTATCAGCCAGTTAGCCCGTGCATGGCAGACGCGGAGAAGTTGTTCAGTCACTGTGAATATCTTGAAAGTGCGTTTCCATCGCTGAACAGAGTACCTCCGTTTCGCGTGGTTTGCTGAACGCTCCATCTCCTTTGCGCAGCTTTCTTCATCAAACCCCATGTCCGAAATCATCACTCCCTCCTCTTTTCTCTTGCGCAGGACTTCAAGCAGATCCTTGTACATGAAGGCGGCTCTATGAAATTGCCACGCACCGTGCAGATCGGAAGCGATATCGTATCTTGTGGAGAGGAGCTCGCTTTCGTGATGATGTAGGCTCTCTTTCAGTTGAAGTATGTGTTCTCCGTAGGTGACTGCTTTGCTGTACCAGCGTTTCGACGTCACATAATCCTCAGATGTTTGGTTTTCTTCGCCCAGGTCATGGCAAACATCCGCGAGTGACTCCGCAAGGTCCAACTGGCAGCTGTGATCAGATGATTCGAGATTGAAATTCTCCAACCAGGCTGCTTCAAGCTGGGTAGCTGCTTTCTCGAGTAGTGTTGTTGAATTCCCCGGGTCATTTCCAGCCTGCTCAGTGTGGACGTTGGCCAGTTCCTGGCGAATAAGCGCTCTGAATTGGACGGATTCGATGTCGCACTGGGCCTCGGAATCTGTAAGAGCGGCGTGATAGTAGGTCTCTGCCTCAGCGGTATTCCCATTGTGTATGAGGCAATGTCCATAGTAATATGGCAGGGACAACAGACTTTGTTTGGCATCCACGCCTTCGCATGCCTCCTTTAAAAGGTGGTGGGAGATTTCGAGAGCTTCCTTATAACGGCCTTCTTTGATAAATGCCATTCCTCTTTCAAGCCTTCGTTGAGTTTTTGCCATCTTGTAACGGAGGGCTCAGGGAGCGACAAAGTTAGGACGTCTCAAGCTGGCTAGTACAGTGCTCGGAATTTGTTATTTTTTGAATACCGTGTGTTGCCTTAGGATGAGCAATACCAAGATCGACTATACTCAGACTTTCGTCCTGTGGCTATCAGTTATCAACAGTAGAAGAGGGGAACTACAAAGGCGGCAGGCGAGAGATCATTCCACTAGAAGATTTAAGGACCATGCAGAGGATGGTACGGCTAGGGACACCACACATTTTGTGTACCAAATTACCCCTCTCCAACATCCCACCGTGACGCTTATCAGAAACATTGCGGAACACAACATTCCGCATAGTCACACGGTAATACACTCTCACCAGCCGAGTACAGACTTGGCAACAATCAAACAGTCAGTCCAGAGAGCGTAGGGACTATTTGACTGCGTTTTCGAGGCCGCTGGACTGCTTGTTTGACTACCAAGCTTTTCAGCGTGAATTGAGACTGTTTGACTGTTTGACAGAGTACGTGGCTTTTGGACTGATTAATTAACTGATTGATTGCTTGTTTGCGTTACCTATACTTAAACTGCTCTAGTTGAGCTTCGATTTTGTTTAAGTCGTTAAGAGAGGTTTCTAAAGTAGTAGAAGCGTTGGTAGTTGCTAAACGTTTGATGCCTGCTCTCCTCCAGGACTTAACCGACTGTAGGGCGGAGATGAGATCGGGCTTTATACGCAGGCGTCGAGGGCCTAAGAGGTCTCTAAGCTCACTGAACATCCTCTCACAGTCAGCAGAGGAGGCTGGTATTGAGTAAATATCGAGCGCAAGCCTAGACAGCGTAGGAAACTGCTTCTCCTAAAGAAGCTAGTACTTGATAGGATTGAGCGAAAGCGGATCGTCCTCTGTAAGTGGTGTTTGGCGCTTCCAGACTTCGTATTCATCCTCAAGGGCCTCCTCTACTTGATAGAGAGCTGCCTTTATAGAGTTTTTGAGAAAGGCTGAGCGGCTAGCAGATGCTGATATACGTGGCTTTTTAGCTGGGTGTGGATCGCTGGGAGAGCTCCTGCCCAACTCAGCTGCTAGCTTCTCCTGATAAGATCTGTATAGCTTCATAAAGCCCTTGTGGTTATTTGGCAACCAGTCTCTCTTATAATGAGGGCCATTTTTCTCCTTGTTGTAGTCATCTGGTACACTCTACAAAGCTTCTAGATGGAGCTTATAGTGTGGATAGAGGATTGTTGCGGTGTAGTATATTGGCGAGTTGTCAAACTTCTAGTAGTACTCGGCCAACTTCGCATGGGCTAGATTGATGTTGACTGCCAGGTGATCCTCTGGGGCATTAGGATCGCTGAAGTCCACCTTTTTAAGTCGTGATTTCTGCTCTTTAAGCTCGTTAAGAAGCCACTCGAAAGTAATAACTACTTCCTAGATAGCTCTATGGCGGCTGACGTGGCCTCTGCCCTATAGTAGCTTTGTAGCTTCTTTAAATGGACTTAGTAGCTTGATGTATTCGCTAATCGTCGTCTAGTTGTTAGCTATCAATCCTCCTTCTTGTATGAATAACCTAGGCTTAGCGCGCTGCAATTGTGTATTGCAACGCTGTAAGGCCGCCTCTACTCTAGCGTTGTTAATCTTTATATGGGTGTAGTTGTTGATAGGACTGTGAAGCTGGGCAGCTCGCTCTATGGCCCTATAATAGGAGTTCTACTGAGTCTTGACAGGGCGTATAAGCTCATAAGTCTCTAATAATGACTTGCCTAGCTGCTTGGCCTCCTGAACTTGTAGCTTCTTAAATAACTCTTAGGTTTGCGAGGTACAGATAGACGCGATAATATCGAACAGTACACTAATTGGGCTGTACTTTCGCTACTTATTAAGAAACGCTTCTTCTTCCTAGCAAGTAGTTAGCAGGCGGCAGGAAAGTGAGGAGGCTAGACGCTTAGTTTTACCTGTAAATTCGAGTCCTTGTTCTTAAAGGCTTCCTTATCTTTGCCCTATATCACTAATTGAGCGCTTAGGTTGAGGATATGACATGTACAGCGGAGTTGTCGATGGGGCGCCCAGAAGTTGTACTGTGTAGCTAGCGCGTTGACAGCTGCGTTGTTATTTGTCGCGTTATTAAGCACGAAGTAGCCAAGTCGCGATTTGTCGATATTAAAGATCTGGAGAGTCTTACTTACAATGTGGGCAATGTTCTCTCCAGAGTGGCGGCCGTAGAGCTGCGGTAGCCCAAGCACATAGTCCTGAATGTCGCCCTACTTGTCTAGATAATGTACACATATCCCAGTGAGAGCGCGCTTGCCGCCATACGTAGTCCAATTGTTAAAGGATATATGGATAAGGGATTGGGCCTTCTTTAGGTGTTGCGTAACGGCCGGGATCATCGCGTGGTATTCGCTCAGGATATGGCGGCTAAGAGAATTGTGACTCCGCTAAACTGACTGCTCTGCAATAGGATTAGCAGCTTCAATTAGCTGGTGGAAGGCAGCAGTTTCTACAACTTGGAGCGACTGGTTATTGGCGACTATCCAGTTAATAAGCGCGTCCCGGAATCGCTTCTGTGAGAAGCTTGATGCCATCTCATTTGCCACCTTCTGTGATACTTTAACACTATTCCATTGTAACTAATGGACGATCGAGCTTGTACTCGGCGGCAGGTTGAAGCTTATTGGCCCATCCTTATTGAATCTGTGGCCTAGAGTGTTAGTAGAGAGGTGTGTACTAGCAGAGGAAGTTGATGTGTGTACGTCATATTCGCCACGCGGCATTTTGTGGATATAACAATATTTGCAGAGCCACCACCTCTTTTGCTTCCTGCTATGCCACAGAGGCCACCTGTATTTGTATATCCAGCTTGTAAAGCCTCTCTTACTGTCCTCTTCTTGTTGCTATAGGTGTGGGACACGTCTCCACTTAATGCTGTTGAATTGCTTGTCGCAATTATCGTTATCTATTAGTTGGACTTTATTGGGCTTGTTATTGAGTTTGGGAGCAAGGGAGGGCGATATTAGGGCTGTATTTTTGCGGTTTGCGCGTGTAACACGCTCGCTAAAGACTCTTTTCGCGTTTCTGTTCATACTATAGAGCAGCGTAGATGTGGGAGGGCGCGTAGAGTGGAGAGTATAGGTGGAAGTAGCTAGGTGTTAATGGCGGAAGCTGTGTTGTTGAAAGTTTGGGTAGAGCTGCCTATTTAGGTAAGGCGTTAGATTTTTCGCTCTCTAAAACCTCAACACCAAAAAAGTATCGCGACTTTGGGCCATATATTGACATCGATTTATCCACCAAATCCACAAGAAAAAAGGCTATATTTAGCCAATCAATCAATTAGTCTGGCAACTTTCAGACTGTTTGATTGGATAATCAGAGCCCTTCAGACTGTTTGACTGATTGCTTACAAAGCAATCAAACAATCAGTCTGACTTTTTCAGACTGATTGTTGCCAAGTCTGGCCGAGTACCACCGAAAAGCGAAGCCGGCTCTGCGTCGGAGAAGATCCTTTAACTTACAGCAACAGGGCAAAAGTCTGCGTACCACATGTTACCCCAGGGTAAGCAATACCAAGGCCGACTGTACTGAAACTTTTCTCCTGCGGCTGTAGCTCCACCACCGTCCAGCTCACGGAATATTAGACGAAAGGAAAAATGCGGTGCAAGCGAACAGGCGCGACAGGTACATGCGTCGAGAGAAGCTGACAACTAAGCCACTGACAGTGAAGACAGCGTACTGAGATCGATGGTAGCTTTATCGCCATTTCTCTGGCAGCACGAGCTTCGGTTAAGCACTTACACCCGACGGGGGACGCATTTCTCCGAAAAGCTAGGGACATCTCTGGCCGTAGTCCTAGGGATTCTCATCCTGATATGTCTTCTGCTCGTGACCTGCAGAACTTCGGGGAAGGGTAGGAAAAGCAGAACTTCGACGGCGGTCGTCAGTGGTCCACCGTCCAACCGTCGGCGACTCGAGCGGAAAAGAGGATATGAGCGTGTTCGGCCAGGATCGAAGAAGAAGCGGGGGAAGCGAGAAGATAGTGAAGATCTTCAGAGATTAGCTTCGAGCTTTCAAGATGGCGATGGCTTACTGCACGTTCCACTTGAAGAACTCCCCGACAGCCCGGACGAACCGGCACCAGCACCAGTAGCACTGCGACTTTCATTCCAAACCATTGGCGAAAGTCGACCAGACCTGCCTGAACCGAGGCTGCGCGCACCACATCCGAATAAGACCACTGCATGGAACACAGGCGAAATCGCAAGCAGTTCGAGAGCCAGCAACAGGTTCACTCAGAGTCAACCACCACGAACCACATCACCTCCCCACAGTCCTCCTACCGACCGTTACAACCACCCATATTCCGGATCCCACGTACTACGCAACCCACCCAATCCCTCAATCACCACACATACCCAAACCATTCAACCCAACCCACCATACCACAGAGAATCCCAACAAAGTCGGACCTCAATCTCCAATACAATGGTGAAGCTTCATAACCTATAGTCGAACCTGAGTTGGCAACGCAAGCTGCGGGCAATCAAGATACCGACACCGAAGCAGGTGCTTCCAATAACAGCGGAGCACAGTTCGTACCTCATTTGCCGGTCCCTACACCTACGCGTCCGCCGCGAACAAGACGACCAGGAGGTGGTAGAGATTACGACAAGAGCGCGATGAGGAGGTACGGTAGCGCTGTGTAGCGCTCGCTGTAGCGACCTCGAGACCTCGGGAGTGCGACCTGGATGTCGATATAGTCGGAGGTGTGAGATGGTACTTACTGCAGGAGAGGAAGGAAGGCGCAAGTGATGACGAGGGGAAGTCGTCAAGGGACCGCACCCAAAAAAACTCCACCAAAGATTTCAGTTCGCATCCATTTAGAAAAAAAAAATACACACCAATCACCAACCCCCCACGCAACGAATAGTGCTGTATTAGGTGCTTAAAGAAGGATTATAATATTGTGCCGGATGGGATGCATCTGGCCCCTGACGTCGGCTACGCTAGCTCCCAGAGAAGGACCAGGGGCCAGGACAATTTTCGCCGACGTTAGTATCGACCATGCCCAAGGTGATTAGACGATCCTTTAGAAGCACGGCTTTGATCTCATGTTTGGCTGTTGCATATTAGTAGGACCTTGCGATGTTTACAAAAAGTGATGATGTCACCATACATTTTCGCTCGCTTCCGACCAAGCGAGTGCTGAAATAGTTTCCGCGCCTCGGGGGTTACGGGGGTTAGACGATTCCTTCTACACGGACGCGGACCTTATGCGCATGATTGTGGCCCCTCGGTGGTTACGCTTTACATGGACAGCAGATGATAAATATGTCTTCTCGTCGCCGTTTGGCTGAGACTCACAACAGCGGGCTTTTCGATTGAGCGTCGTGTGACATAGGACAATCCAACACGACCATGTCTCAACAACCACTCTCCATCCTCATCTCTGGCGCGGGCGTCGCTGGAGCTTCCTTGGCCCTTATGCTAGCCCGTCAGCCATCGTTTAGAATGCAACCCAACATCACCCTCATTGAGCGCGCTGGCGAGCCGCGTACAACTGGTCAAGCAATCTACATCCGTGGGCCGGCCGTGGATGTTATTCGCAAGATAGGCCTCGAGCCAGAAATCAAGGCCAGACATACCAGCGAGAAAGGCCTTGCTTTCCTCAATGCAAAAGGCGATATCGTAGCATACTTTCCAGCGACGGGGGACACGAGCAAACAGGGCGCAAGCAGCGAGTATGAGATTCTTCGGGGCGAACTGACCGGCCTGCTACTGGGAGGCGTGGATGAAGCGAAAAACAAGGGTGCAAATATCAAAGTCGTGTATGGGGAATGTATCAAGTCGATGGAAGAGCGGAACGATGGCACCGGGGTGGATGTCTCCTTTGCGAACGGGAGGCTCGAGGACCAGAGATTCGACGTGGTAGTGGGAGCAGACGGCATAGCGTCCAATACACGCTCCATGATCTTCGGCAAGGAGGATCGCCGCGAGCATGTCAAGCCCTCAGGCCTGTACATTGGCTTCTTTTCCATCCCCCGAGTGCCAGAAGACGACAACCTTTGGCGTTGGTATCAGTTCCCTCCTAGGCTTGCCGTGCATCTGAGGCCGCACCGCAACGGGAAAACAATGGGAGTCTATCTCAGCATATGCAACCCGACAAAGTCGCGCAACCCCGACATGGAACCCATCGTTCATGCAGACGTGGCCACGCAGAAGACCTACCTACGACAACGGTTTTAAAATGCCGGCTTCGCGCAGAGCAAAAGAATTCTCGACGCGCTGGACGCATCAGACGACTTCTACATGTCGCACTGGTGCCAAGCTAAAACGCCGCAGTGGACAAAAGGACGGTGCGTGATCTTAGGAGACGCTGCCTTTGCCACAATGGGCATCGGTACTAGTCTTGCCATGACCGGCGCATACACGATAGCCGGCGAGCTCTCTAAGATCGCATCGTCTGAAGAGGTGCCGTAGGCTCTTCGGGCTTATGAGCACAAATTCCGGCCGTTTGTCGCGAACTGGACCAATGCAATGATCTGGTCAGGATTTCCGCAGCTCGCGAACCCGCAGACGGCATGGGGGCTTTGGGTATTGCATACGATCTTGAGAATGGTGGTCGCTTTGCGGATACCGCAGCTGGCCACATGGGTAGCCAGTGGCCCGGGAGAGAAGAAAGAGGACTGGACGTTACCGGAGTATGGGTGGTAACGAGTGGTGTGCGACCAGCGCTATCTCCGCGTTCCCGGCTTCTTTCTAAGATCTGCGTCGTCATATGATGCAGTAAGCTGGTACAGGAAGGCTCTATGTGTGTAGGTATGATTCAATGGGTGCCGGCTTCATGGGTCCATATATGGGGTCCACGGCGGGTATCAAAGCCCCACGTGACATCTTTCCAAAATCTCCATCCTCGAATATTAGTTAGTAAACTCTCATATATCTACAATTAAGAACCTCTCTACTCTCCCATATCACACTATCTACCGCATTGCTACTGAGTTGGTAGAATATGAACAATCTTGTCTGGGCTTCATTCACGGTTATGGTACGTTACCGGTAAAATGTAGGGTTATCGGATTAGGTTTAGCGTAAAAGTGTTCTGGAAAATTGAACACACAAGGACAGATTCACTCCAACGTGAGTACGCGCAACCACGCTCACAAATCACGACAGTGGTTAAAGATACAATTCTGAAATTCAAGTGCGCGTATCTACAGTCCCGAAGTCATGGCACACACGTGCGGTAACTGCCAGTCTGGGGCTTGGCAGATACGGGATAACACGAGGACTACAAGGATAGCGATGCATGCCAGGTGTCTGATAGTTTCAAAAATCAGGGGATTTCTTGGCAGCCCTCTAAGATTCGCCTACTACCTAGTAGCACCTACTGAAGATTAATATTATTACTATATTATTATATAGTATATATAACATTAATTTATCTATCTAGAGGTAGCATAATAAAGGCTTTTATTTTAAATAATATAATAAAAAAGCAGAGCCCCTACTTAATAATTAAAAAGAGTATGTGGCATTAATTAAATCTACCTAGGGGTAGAACGACAAAGGCTTTTATCTTAAATAATATGACAAATAAGTAGAGCCTCCTACTTAGTAATTAAAAAGAGCGTAAAAAGGTAATTATAAAAAAAGCGTCGGCTTACTAAATACCTTTTTTAACCTATTTTTTTAGTTTGAGGTTAAAGTAGATTAAGATAGAAGGTTATTATATACTATATATAGCACCTAATTCTAATTAAAAACTAACCTTAAATATTACCTAATAATGCGATAATAGTTTAAGCCTTAAACTTACTCGCACTTTGCCTACACTCTATAAGCTTCTTACCTACGCAAGATTTACTTACGCTATATATAGCCTATCTAGATTATTACTATTAGTATTATTAACTATCTACGCTTACACGCCGCTTACACGGTGTACTTGCTTAAATAAGCTAACGCTATTATAATAGCTAGAAGAATCTTATAAATCTATATAACACTTTTACTATACTAGAGCTTATTAATAAAAATATTATTGTTCTTCTTTTGCGTCCCCTACTAGAGGATTCTATTACTAATAAGGAGTAATTGCGCCTACTAAAGTGAGAATTTAACCTTATAGTCCTTTGCAAACTAGATAAGCTACTAACCTAATTAGTATACTAGGACTATCTTATAGATAGTTAAGTATACCTATCTCTTACGCTATATAAGTATCTAATAAATAGAATAGAACTCTAGTATAGTTACCTTAAGGGCAGTGTTGTAAATCTTTAGTGTATACTCTTTAGTATTAGTAAGTATATTAGTGTTAGATAATTTAGGGTTAATACTTAAGTAGATAGTAGGGTGTAGAGTAATAGTAGGGATTTTATTAAAAACAACCTTAATACAGTAATAGAGTAATAGTATATCTACTACGTATTACCCTTATACTACTTATAAGAAATAGTATATATCTATTAATATATTAACTTATATTGTTTGTAATAATCTAGATAGTAAAGAAAGAATATCTTATAGCATTACTGCGCTAACGTTTTATCCCTTCTCTAAAGTTCTAACTATGACCTTTTTATAAATTAACTTTGCATATAGGAGCTATGCGCGCTAAGACCGCTAAGCTCGCTTAGCAGTTTAAACGCGATTTTTTTGTAATTACTACCTTTTTTACGCTCTTTTTAATTACTACGTAGGGGGCTCTGCTTTTTTTATTATGTTATTTAAGATAAAAGCCTTTGTTATGCTACTCCTAGGTAGTTAATATAACGCCATATAAAAAAAAGAAAAAGAGTATATGTGGCGTTATTTTATCTACCTAGGGGTAGGACGACAAAGGCTTTTATCTTAAATAACATAATAAAAAAAGCAGAGCTTTCTACTTAGTAATTAAAAAAGGTGTAACAAGGTAATAATAAAAAAAAGAGAAAAAGAGTATAAAAAAGATAATTATTAAAAAACCACTTTTTTTATAATTACCTATTTTACACTCTTTTTAATTACTAAGTAGGGGGCTCTGCTTTTTTTTGTTATACTATTTTAGATAAAAGCCTTTATTATTCTATTCCCAGGTAGTGAATTTAATAATATAAAAAAATATAGCATAAAAATTTCTAGAAAAGTACTTTTTATATATAAAATTTAAACTTTTTTAAACTTTCTTACTATCTTTTTATATTATTAAGATGTAAGTAGTTACTTTTATTTAATCTCTTATTAAATAGCACTAAAATTAGATAGCCTATTTATTTTTAATTTTTATAATTACCTTTTCATACTCTTTTTAATTACTAAGTAGGGGCTCTGCTTTTTTATTATATTATTTAAGATAAAAGCCTTTATTATTCTACTTCTAGGTAGTTAATTATAGGCTAGTAAATAGGTTCGGAGTATCTAGCTTAGGTATAGGGTTAGGTTAGGGTCGTATAGACCCTAAGTATAGGTTGGGTTAGAGTTATATAGACTCTAGGTATAGGTTAGGTTAGGTTGTATAGACTCTAGATATAGGTTAGATTAGATTGCACAGACTCCTAGATATAGGTTAGATTAGAGTACCTATTAGAGTTGCGTAACTTATATTATATAAAATTAATAGTAATAAAATTAGTAACTTTAGTTACTTTCTAAAGGTATATAAAAAAAGAGATTTAAGTAAAAGTAAAATTAACGCTATTTTGCTATTAATATATATATTTATTTTATTTTATTATTGCTAACACTATAGTAGCGCTAAGGCCTTAACTGCTTTTGCAGTAGCTACCCCTAGTAGAAAGGAGTTAGTAGCTTACTATCTAAAACCTTAGAATTTTATATAGTTTTAATAGTCTTTTTATTAGCTAGTAGCTTATATAAATTATTCCCTATATCTAATAGTACTATGTCCTCTAAATTATCCTCCTCTATATTAGAATCTAATAACTTTATAAATTGCTTATTAGCTATTATAAACATAACTATTATAACCTTTTAAATTATTTAAGCAGCGAGATTGTGCTTTTAATCTCTAATTATATTCCTACTAGTGTTAAAGACACGCTTAACACCTACCTATAAAATTTACACTACTAAAATATTCTTTATAACCTATATAAGTTAGGGGTAAGATATTTAATAAACTTTTTACTACGCTAGTATATTAAACCTATTACTCTTTTTAACTATAGAAGTACTTAGGTATATTTTTTCTTTTATCTAAGTTAGGCCTAAGTTATAATTAACATCTAGCATAGCTAAACTTTAGCTAGAGGTAGAGAGGCTACTAGACTATAAACTAGATAGCGAAGAAGGCTTTTAAAACTATTTACTACCTTGAAACTATCTTAGGTTAGTATTTAAGACTAGAGTAGGGTCCCTAGCTATTAGGCTATTATAGTAATTAAAGTATTCTAGGAACTATTAGTAGTATATATACTTGTTCTAGGTCTCTTATATTATATTCTATGCAACTATTAGTATATAAATATAATAAATAGCTATAAATATAATATCTTATACGCTATAAGCTTTTACAAAGGATCTAATATTATTATATAGTTAAATAAGAAACCCTTCTCTTTATCTATTTTTAAGTAATACTTATATAACTTCTCTTATTATATTTTAGCTATCGTCTATATAGATTCTAGCTATCTAATATTGTTTAACTCTTTAATAAGCTTATTATTTATTTTATCTAGGAAATTAAAGAGCTAGTTATATATAAGCTAGATGTATAGAACCTAGGGTTTCTAGTTCTTACTTAGAAAGTTTATAGCCTCTTTAAACTTTTAAAGCATGGAAGTAATTAACTTAAGATATAACTATTCTATGGCTAATAGTTAAAGTTTCTTAAAGTCTTTAAAGTCTGCCTTTATAGTATTACTATAATTAGAAGTGTTTAATCTCCTAGTTATCTTTATTATAATCTTCTTCTCTAGCTATATATTAATATTTGCCTAAAGCTTTAGTGCGCGCTTATATATATTATGCGTAGAGTTTTATCTTATTTAGATATCTTAAATTATAAATAATTGCTTCTTTAGCAGTGTGCTACTCTATATTATAAGAAATTACTTAAATTACTATAGCAACTAGTTAATTACAATGCAAATAGCATAGAGCTGCGTACTAGTTAGTCTATAAGAACTTTCTATAATAATAGCTAACGTACCTTACAAAGGGAATTTAGAATAGATATCTACGCCTAGATTTTATTTATATGTTACTGCTGTAGTGTCTCTCTAGAGTTAAGATTAATAGGCGCTAACAACTTAAGGTAATAGATAATATCTTAAACTGTACAGTTAATAATATAAGCAAGATATAGAATTGTATTCTCTTTTTAGTTCTAGATAATATTATTCTCTAATAGTTTGTGCTGGACGCTCTAAGCTAGGGTACTATTATTGCTAATATTATTATATATAATTACTAGGAGCTTCTACGCAGTTTCTATATTCTTAAGGACCTATAGTATCTTTAATACTATTAATACTCTAGTATAGCTACTATATTTTAGTATAAAGTCAAGTAGCTTTTTCTTAAGCTACTAAGTATTATTAATATAGTAATTATTAATAGCTAGAAAGCTAAGGTAATTAGCCGCAGACTACGCGTTAAGCAAGATAGAGAGTTTACTTATCCTACTAATATTGCTAAGAATAGCTGCCTTAGCAGCGTTAAATTTATTTAGAAATATCTAGTAGAATCTATATTAGCTAGTTATTGCAGTGTTAGGCCTAAGGAAATAGAGAAAGTATTAAAAGAATAGTTACTCTACTATTTAAAAGGACTAGTTATTATTAATTACTACCTATATAAGTTTAGTTTTAAGCGCCTATAAAGAATATATACGATATAAAATAGCTATCTACTTTTTTTTATACTAAAGGGTGAAAGTTCTTTTATAAATAGGCTTATCCTACTATGTATATACTTAGAATCTTATATAGTTAATAAGGTACTTAGTGCTAATTAGCTAGGTACTAGTAGAGTTAATACTTAGGTGTTATAATATATAGCTATAGTTAAGATAGAATATATATAGATAACTAGAGGGGTACTCTTCGCCCTTCTAGAATATAGTCTAGATAATACCTATATAAAGATAAGAGTTCTAGTGTAGGTCATAGGTTTAATTATCTTTAGCCTATTAAGTATTAGACTACTACGCATCCTATATAGCAAATATCTTTTTCTCTATCTTTAACTCTTAAAAGTCTAAAGGGGAATGTTAGATAAGACAAATTGTTCTACTTCTTAACCTATTAGCCTATAGGGCTAGGATTTTATATCTAAAAAGAGTATTTAGTAGTAGGGCAACTAGTTTATTAATACAGGGCTATATATTAATTCCTAGGATAGGTGTAGTACTTAATATAGCATTTAAGAATATTAGTATAATAATAAAAATAATACCTAGTTAAATAGTTATTTAAGAGAATAGTAGTTTAAAAAGAGGATAGAATAAACTAAATTCTATAATATTAACTATACTAGTATTTAACTAATATTAAGATTAGCTAGAAATAGTGTATAGCGCATAGTATACTAATAATAAGTTAGTTTTAAATCTAAACTAGTATATAGCTCTTTAATGTAGAGTTAGTTTTAGGTAGTAATTAGCTTATTACTATACTACTATAGGTGGCATTCTTAGCAACTAGTATATAATTATTAGCTATAATAATTAGCTATAGCAGAACTACAACTCTAGCTTATTTTATTCAATGCGCTAATTATTATCTAAAACTCCTTTAGTACCTAAGCCTCCCTTATTATATAAAATCTCCTTATTATCTAAAATCCCCTTAGCATCTAAGCCCCCCTTATTATCTAAACCCCCCTTAGTACTTAAGCTCCTAAAGTCTAAGAAACCCTTAAAGTCTATATTCTTATCTATAATATTAGAGTTATACCTATCTAGCAGCTTTTAGAAATAAGCCTTAAGCTTCTCTATATTATTCTTAATTTTCTCTTTACACTCTTTATTATTATTCCCCTTAATATACGCCTTATTGCTATTAAGTATACTATTTTTACTATAGTTAATAAGGTTAGTAGGAGGACTAGGCTTATAGTAATTAATAATTATTAGTAAAGGTATATAATAAATAAGTGTAATAAACTTATAACTATTCCTTATTAGTAACTATTACTAGCTCCTTAGTAGTTAGACCTATATTACCTACACTATTGCAAAAGTCCTCCTACTCTTTCTTATTAGCCTTACTCTTAAAGCTATTAGCTTTAAGTTTCCTTAGGTCTGCCTTATATATATTACTATAACTAAAGATTTATTTATCTACGCAACTTTGTAGTGTAGAAGGGCCTTTCCCCTTACTAGTAATAATCTTTTACTTAGCTAGGGCTGCTTAGTAGGCCTTTAAATTAACTTTATTCTTAATCTTATCCTACTTCTTATATATAGCTATTAGTTTTGCTTTTAACTAGTTACCTACTCCTTATTAACTAACTAATATATAATAATAGAATATAATAATATACTACTCTTTTAATTCTTAAAGTAGAACTATATAAGCTCTTCTTTTTTTCTATATAAGCTATTAATACTTTTACACTTTAAAAAGTAGTTAGTAGTTCTTATTATTATAAAGCTTCTTTTTAAGCTAATATTATATCGCTTAATTAGCTAATCTAGTAGAGTCTAGTGCCTTTTTTTTTACTATAGAGTGTATTACAAGACCTTTATATGTAAGACTGCCGCATGGCTGTATGGTCGGTCCTTAGTTACATAACCTCGGCCGGAATAACCTTATGCCTAGCTTTACCCATACACCTTTAGGCCCTCGGTCCTCCATAGTAATAACACACCTTTTTTCTTATGGTCAACCCATATTACTATGAATTACTGTGATCTCTACTATCTTACAGTTATGAGCCTGGCACAACGCTTATTGCGCACCCTCTAAAACTCCTTACTAGTTAGTCCTACTGCTATATTATCGCTCGCACGGACCAGAGTAGAGTTTTTACAACAATAACGCAAAAAGTTATTTGCAAAAACTACAATTACAGTTACTATATAAAACATTATAAGACTCCAAATCATAATAAAAAGCCCACACTAGTGGCTAAACACGCGAAAAGTTATTGCAAACGCGTTATAATGGCAACGCCAAAGGACGAAAAAGTCATACTAAAAGGGATAGACAACTTTAAACCATGGTACACAGTTTTTAAACGTATCGCGCGCACACTACGCGTCCTAAAATACGTCGACCTAGAGACTATAAATCTTGCGGTGCTAAAAGACGTTGAATCCAACCCTAATAAAAACCTCAACATTGTAGTGTAGAAAGAGAAATACAAGCGCAAATAAGAATGCAAGAAATCACTAAGCAAGCTTAAAAGCCACATTACTAGTATAGTAAGGGATAATATACTAATTTCTATGCCTGCCGACTACACTATCGCAGAACAAATCAGGTTCCTTTATAAGAACTACTCAAAACTAATAGTTATAAAATAAGAAGAAGCAGACCATTAATATAACAAGGCGAAGAAGTACACGCCTAGTCGCCAGTTAATTAAGAACTAGATAAACAACTTCCAAATTCATCTCAACAAGGCTATTAAACTAAAGGTTCCAGCTATCTAGGGTTTCGCTCCCTAGCTTAATCTTCTTAAGGTCTTTCACGCTATTAATTTAGGGTTTGCAGTAACAATAAACAAGAAAGTTTATAAGGCCTATTTAGCATACGTTAACACAGAACTTAACCCACTAGCTTTAATAGTCTACACTATACTAGCTGTCATTAATCGCGCAGGCGTTGTTGTTACACCAGAGCAACTTATTACAGTCCCTGCACTACTACCGAGTATACCCGACAAGGTATCTGTCGCGGCGCTTATTTAACACTACCGAACAATGCTGTACCTACACAGCTCAAACAAGGGCAACATACAAGACACCGCCTATACCGCGCTTAATAGAGCACAGTCTCCTTACTATACAGATATAAGAAATTAGAGCTGTAGCTCAACGCCTTTAAATAATATAGGAGGACTTTAGAACAATGGGAAGCGCACTAACACTAAGATCGCTAGTGGTTCGCAAAGAAAGCCTTATCCTTGTGGCAAAGGCGACGCCCACCCAGGTAACCCATAATAGGGAGCTTGTCCATACATCTACACCTAGCTGCAAGGAATTAGGTTTAAAATTAACCTAGCTTGCGTTAAAGCTATTTAAAGATATAGTGAGGTTACTAGACAGGCTAAGCTACTTAACAAAATACAAATAAGAGAGAAGGCAAAGCAAGATTGCGTTATACCTATAGGTTATATCAACGCTAGCGACTAAGCCTCTAATAGAGAATACAAACAGGCACATGTAACAAAATACCTTATAATAAGCAACAAGCGACGTCCAACCTTAGTACTCTGTCACTCTTAGATTCTTAATTATAGTTTGGACATATATGTCTATAATGAGCCTAATAAGTTTATATAGATTTGTCCTGTAATACTAGGCAAAAGGATTAGTTATAGAGAAGACTTAGTGGAAATCGCCGCATAGAGTAAATGCGATATCGAAATCTAGACACTAGGTGGACCTATAAGGACTATATTAAGGAACGTTGCCTTATGTCTAGGCTTTATTACCTCACTAGTGTCGCTCTTAAGGCTTAGAGGAAAAGATATCTACTTTAACTTAGAGCGTGAATGCCTATACACAAAGAATAGCACTAAGAATTCTATCTAGGCAATAGTTAAACCTATAGGCTGTCACTATGTTGTAGTGGACTAACGGTCTCCCCTAGCACTACCAGAGGACCACACTAACAGACCTTTTCTAGCGCTTGCTAATAAAAGGAGCTATAAGAAACCCTCTATTGCACCACTACCTAACCGCACGTTATCTGGTCTTTACGCACACGTCTTAATAGGCTATGCTAGAGCTAAATTAATAGAGAAACTAAGTTACAACATTGCTGGCATAGCTTTGCTCATATCTCCTCCCTCTAGTATATAAGACTGCGAACAATGCAAAGTTAATAAGGCTTTACAGATTATCTTATAGAGATCTAACAAAGAGCACCAACCTACGCGTGTATTTAAAGCTATTGCCATTAATATTATTGCACTTAACGCCGAATCTCTTGTGGGCAACTAGTATATCTTTTATAGTTACTATCTTATCTCCAAGACCTATATAGTGTATGGCATACCCGATTAATCTACGGATGTCCTAGATAGAGTCTTTAAACTCATGGATAGACACATTAAACGCCGCTACAACGCCAGCCTAGTGTTTGTACTAATAGACGGAGAGAGAGCTTATAGGTTTTAAAATAACCTTAGTGTAGTTAAGCACTGCAAATAATAAGGCATTACTATACAGCTCTAGTCCCCTAACACTACAGAACAATCAGGCCATATAGAATAGTTAGGAAAGATGCTAATTACTATGTCTTAATTACTTAGGACTACGTCTAACCTTCCACTTTACCTGTGCGAAGAGATATACATCTATGCGGCATATCTACTCAATTGGACTCCTATTAAATTATTAAACTAGACTACACTATTTAAGGCTGCACATAGCAAACCGCCCTCTATCGCTTATTTACGCATCTATAGATATAGAGCATACTACCTTTGCAAGAAGATTCTCTAAATAGATAAGCTTTCCCTAAGGGCGCTTATTAGTTACTTAGTAGGCGTAGACTTACGCAATATCTACTATATATGGGTACTAAAAGCTGTATCCCGCGGACATAGAGGCAAGGTCATTTGAATAAGGGATGTTACCTTTAATAAAGAACTATTCTTTAGGTCCACTAATAAAAAGAGCCTACTTGGCATTTAGTTAGATTAAGCCATTAACAATATTAAGATTAAAGAATTAGAAAGTAAGTAGGAAGATTCTAATAAGGAAGTATATAAAGACGCTAAGCTGTCTATTCTTCCTACTAAAACCCTACTTATAGGCAAGAAATTAGGCTAAGCTCATAATGTACACTGTGGCAGAGATGTATACCCTTTACTAGTTTCTATAGTTAATTAGACCTCCGCGCCGCCAATATTAGTAACAGCTACACTACCGACGCCCTCTTAGTTCTCTACGTCCCCTACACCTATATTAATGGGACCTCCTGCACAAAGAAAGCGATATAGGACTAATACCTATCTCTAAACTACTAACGTATTACCTAAACGCACACGAAATTCTGCTGCCAACGCTATCTAGACTTATTAGAACACATTCGCGTCGGCCTTACTACTAGACAAAGTGCCCTAATTAATCGCACTATCACGGCGAGTCCACAGAGACCAGCTTCCGCCCCTGCCTTAATTTTAGAATAATGTCCTAAAACTCCCTATATAGTTTAGAGAAGGCTTTATGGCAGCTGCGAAGAAGGAGCTAAATACTATCGCTAGAAAGGAGACATATACTAAGATTCCGCTCTTAGAGCTTCCTCTAAGCACTAAAGTCTTGCCACTTATATAGGTCTTTATATACAAATTTAATTAAGACTATCTAGCTAAGTTTAAAATAAGGATTGTTGTGAGAGGAGACTTGCAGACTATTATAGGTGACACCTATACTGCTACTCTTACTATATGAATATTCCGCGCTCTTATAGTAATTGCCGCCTACTTTAATATAGACATACGTTAATACAACGCTGTTAATGCTTTTACCAATACTAAACTCCCCGAACCTATTTACACCTTTTAACTAGAAGGTTTCTATAACGGCGGGCACTACTAGCAACTTTATCGCGCCCTTTATGGCCTCAAGACGTTACTACTACTCTGGTACGAAGACTTTACAACTACACTTAAGAGCTTTGGTCTATTACTAGTACTTAACGCACCCTGTCTATAGAGAGACGACTACATTATCGTCTTCTTTTACGTGGACGATATTATTACTATGGCCCTTTTAGGTTATTTATTCTTCCTTAACACCTTTAAACGCAAGCTTATTAAACAGTATAAAATCACCGACTTGCAAGGCTAAGAGAACTCTACTTTCTATAGTATTACCACACATAAAGATCGCGATAATAGTTATCTTTAGTTGTCACAATATGACTATATCTAGAAAATCTACGCTAAATACCCAGCACCTTAAAAGTTGTCCTGGACTAAGGCACCTACTTTACCTCTACCTTTTAAGGAGCTTGTACTATTAACAGAGTCTAAGAATAAGGACGCATCTTATTATTACTTCTAGATAGTTAAATCTATTAGCTACGCCGCTAGTGCTACACGTCCAGATATTACCAAAGCTTATTTAAAATTGGCTAAATTCCTTACTAACCCTAGCCCTAAACACTTATTAGCTACATATTAGTGCCTCGCATACCTATATTACTCCTAGAACCTGGCACTGCACTACTCTATAGACTACACTACTCCGCATCTCTATTAAAAAGATACTAAAGAGACTAACTTCTATGGCGCAACTAATGCGTCTTATGCTAATTATAAGGCAACCCGCAAGTCCTTACAAGGCTATATCTTCTTCCTATTTAGTAGTCCAATTAACTAGAAAGCAACGCTCTAACGCTGCGTTATTAAGTTAACTACTAAAGCCAAACTCATCTTACTCTCTATAGGGTACACTAAGTACTACTAGTGGTCTAGGATCTTTAATAATCTCTACCTAGACTTTAAGGAACCACCCTTTATATACTATAATAATAAATAGACAATTTGTCTACTAGTTATAAAGTCCCCTTAGCTAAAGACAACCCTTTAACACGTAAATATACACTACTATTAGTTATAGGAATAGGCACTATAAGAAACTATTACTCCCGCTTATATTAAAACTAACTCTTAGCCCGCTAACAGCCTTACAAAACTTCTACCTAAATAGAAGTATTAGGAATAGTTAAAGCTCTTACAACTTAAGCCTATTCCAAAGCAGATTATAGGTAAATAAGTAGAGTCTTTAAGCTCTTACACCTCTGCGACCTTATAGTAAAATATTAGCAGTTTAGGTGACCTATAAATCTTACCCTATCCCTGCGCCTATAGTCTCTAGAATCACTGTGTTTTACTATCTTAATAAGGCCTATAGCTACGCGCTCCTCTAGTCTAATACTCCTCCATCTCTACATATTAATAAGGCATATGGCCACGCGCCCCTCTAGTCTAATATTGCCCCTAAGCACTGCTCTGTTCCAGCACCCTACTTTTCCTATATTTTATAGTAACAAGACCTTACACGCATTGTATTATAGCTCTAGTAAGAAGAATCTTAACATCTAACGCAAAGCACTATCTATTAAGAAGTTAATAATAGCTAATAACTGTCTACACCTAGGTGGATTAGCTACCTATCCTATAGATTAGTTCCCTTAGTACCTACACACCTAAGACACAAGTCTAGGTATTAGCAAGGAGTTCTGTCTCCTTGTGCTAGCGCAGCTATATAGAGTGGTTCTGCCCACTTACGCTAAAGTTAATTACACTAGAGTTATTAAGACGGCTTATATTAATAACAAACATAGGCAGATCTTAGCACTAGACTAGAACCTACCTTTTCTTATTTTAAGACCAGACTCTTCTATAAGGTACGCCCTTACTTGCTGGCCTAGCTATATAGAATAGTTATAATTGTTTACGCTAGTACCTAGGCAGACTGCTTTCTTATAGTAATTTTATATTAAAATAGACCTAATCTACTATTATAAGCTATATGCTAAGGACACTTAGACGCTAACCTACATACAGACAGCTTAGGTAACTTATTAGTCTCACCCTATCCTAGCGGTTTAGGTAACTAATAAATCTCACTTCATCCTTGCACTCACAGTCCACAAAATCACTGTGTTTCACACTATTAATAAGGCATATAGCCACGCGCCCCTCTAGTCTAATACCATATTAATAAGGCATATGGCTACGCGCCCCTCTAGTCTAACACCTTTTAGCTCACTCACACCGTTGTCACAGTGTTTTAGGGTAACTTTTATGGCAAGCAGCCTATATAAGAACCTGCTAACAGCTCCTTTTTCTTCCCCTCACTAAGGTTAGGAGTTGTTTATTGCCTGTCGCGCCATTTTAACTTTATCTCTTATTGCCACGCATACCTGTTTTGACTTAGAACCTGGCATCTCTTAGATTACCACTATTGGCAATTTGAAGGGGGTGTGTAAGACTGCCGCATGGCTGTATAGTCAGTCCTTGGTTACATAACCTCGGCCGGAATAACCTTATGCCTAGCCTCACCCATACACCTTCAGGCCCTTGGTCCTCCATAGTAATGACACACCTCTTTTCTCATGGTTAACCCATATTACTATGAATTACTGTAATCTCCACTATCTTATATTATATAATAGTTTAGGCGCTATTACTAAGTGCACCTTTAAATAGCACTTTATAGTTAGTAGAATAACTTTTTTAAGAGCTATCTTATCTATAATATAAAAGAATAGTACTAACCTTTATATTTCTAGATATAAAGCCCTATTTATATTAGTATATAGTGTAATAAAAGGCTATAATTACTAGGTACCTTAATAAGACCCTTCTACTTATTACGCTTAAGATTTGCTAGTATTTATAGGCCACTACTTAAAAGGCTCTTTCTTAATAGACGCTATAGTATAGAGTGTAATAATAGTATATAATAACTATAGTTAATATTTTAAAGATAATAAAAATATTATTATTATTATAAAAAGTAGCTATAGGAGCCTGTGCGCATAAGCAAGGCGCTAATAATACTAGCGTGTTTTTTTACTTACCTTGCTGCCTACTTAGCTACTCTATCTTACTACTCTTCTAGCTACTTTTTTAATACTCTATAGTCTTAACTACTATATAACCTTAATTTTTAAAATAATAGTACGCACTAGGCTAGCTAAATACTCTAAACTAGTTACTAGTAAATCTTAAGTAAAAAAGAAGAAGTCGCTAGCTACTAAGGCTACGCGAAAGGCGCCTTGTAAAACACTGCCTACTACACTAAAAAGTAAGTACTACTAGAAGCTAAATAGTATATTATTATAGCTATTTATTATATATATTTTAATAATATATAGCTATTACGCTTAGGAAATTAAAAGTACTAAAAGAGTATTAAGCCCCTTATTAGAAAAATGCTATTTTGCCGCCTTATTAAGGAAATAGCGCAAGATAATAATAAGAAAGATCTGCGCTTTTAGTCTACTATGCTAGCTGCTCTCTAAGAGGTAATAGAGGCTTTTCTAGTTAGAATATTTAAAGGTATTTCTTTATACTATTTTACTTCTACTATAAAATAAATACTAATACCTCTAGATACTAATATTAACGCTATTTATATAAAATAGGTTACTATATAGGCTAAGAATATACAGCTAGTAAATAGGTACTATAAGAAGTATATAGATACTAGATAAATAGTAAGGCGCTTAGTTAGGTTTAGAATAGCTAGGCGCTTAATTAGGTTTAATATATGTGTTTAACACTAAAGCTATACTTTTAGTATAATAAGTAAATATAATAATTGCTACTATAATAATAAGGATATTTTTTATAGTAATTTACTATTAAAATTGCATACAGCTAATAAAAAAATATAATTAGTTAGACCTAATATAACCTAGTCTATATAACTCTAACCTAACCTATAGCCTATACGATTCTAACTTAACTTATACCTATTACTAGCGCAAAATCTATGGGTAGAGATTGGGTTGGGATTAAGGTCTTATATAAGGGAATCTAACCCCAACCTAACCTATATCTATTTGCCAGCCTAGTTAATTAACAACATATATATTTTTTTAAAATTAGAAGACGTTTTTATAAATTAAGAAATTACTTTAACTACTTATAGCTTAATAATATAAAGAAATAGTTAGCGTACTAAATACCTTTTTTAACTCTTTTTTTAGTTTAAGGTTAAAGTAAATTAAGATAGAAGGTTATTATATACCACTATATATAGTACCTAATATCTATAAGCTTTTAGTTCTAACGTAAAGTTTACTTATACTATATATAGTATACCTAGCTTATTACTACTACTATTATTAGTTATCTACGTTCGCGCCGCTACGTGGCATACTTACTTAGATAAGCTAACTTAATAGTAATAATAGTAATAATAGCTAGAAGAATCTTATAAATTTATATAATACTTTTATTACACTAGAGCTTATTAATAAATACTTTATTCTTTATCTTTTGCCTTTCCTTTTAGATTTAGTTACTAATAAAGAGTAATTATATCTACTAAAGTAGGAATTTAACGTTGCAGTCCTTTGTAAACTAGATAAGCTACTAATCTAACTAGTACACTAGAACTACTTTATAGATAGTTAAATATATCTATCTCTTATACTAGATAAGTATCTAATAAATAGAATAGAACTTTAGCATAGTTACTTTAAGAATAGTATTATAAATCTTTAGTGTATACTCTTTAGTATTAGTAAGTATTAAATATCTTTATTGTGTAGAGATTCTAACTAAGATTAAGTTTGCACTATATATAGAGAGAAGTAAAATAAAAGGCACTAAAATCTAGTACCTAGTATATAGTAGTAGTAATAAAGTATATATAAAATAATAATAATTTTATTATTAACTTTCTTTATAGCAGTATTATTAATAGTAGTTAATAGATAGTCTACTATCTAGTATAACTAAGTTATATATTATCTCTTAACTAGTAGACTATTAGAAAGCTGCAGTAGACTATAGAGTCGCAACTATAGAAGTAGTATAGGTAATAGGACACTTAACTATAGTTTAGTTATTATATTTATAATCTAGTAGCTATAGTATAACTATAGTTCGCTATATATACAGCGTATAAAGTCTGCCTACTCTTATAATATTAGCGACATCTAGTATACTAAATTTTTATCTTTAATGTATAACTACTACTACTATCTTTTAAATTTAGCTCTTTATTTATTATATCTAGCAACGTAATAATATTCTAGTAGCCTAACTATACTACTTCTTTTATATAGAGCAGTATAGCTATAGTAGAGTTCTAAGAGTATATAGAGGATTAGCTAGGTAAAGTTAAAGATAATTTCTAGAGATTTAGTAATCTTATATAGTAAGTAGAATTATTAAAGGGGCCTTTTAATCTTAATATCTTTAATAACACTTAGCCCTAGCTATTTAGGCCCTATTAGCTAGTTTTATAACTTTAGATCCTAGAGTGCAAAGTACTTCTTTAGTATTTAGATAGAGAGTTAAGTTAGTTGTTTATACTGCAATAATATAATAAAGTAAAGGCGTTACTAAAAAAGCTTAAAGATAAAGACTAGTAAAGTAAAGGTATAAGGTAGCTACTAGATAATAAGTAGTAGTTTTTTAAGAACTATAGAAGTTTAAAAGCGTAGCTATAGCGTAAAAAGTTTATAAATATAGTAGTAATTATCTAGGATACTATTAAGGCGGGGAACTGCAACTAAGTAATAAGGGTAAGAGGAAGTAGTAGTATTAAGAGTATAGAGGAGATAGGTAGTGGCAAGATTCTAGAAGAGCGGAATATAGCTTACTAGTTGCGAGGGAAAATCTACTATAGGAGAGAGTTAATAAAATAGTTAGGTTAGTTACTATTATAATTGTTATTATTATTATTATCATAGTAAAAAAATTATTAAAAAATTATTAATTACGTAATATAGTAGTTAGTTAAATAGCCGGCTAGTGTTAGTAAGTATATTAGTATTAGACAATTTAGAGTTAATACTTAAGTAGATAGTAGGGTATAGAGAGATAGTAGAAGATTTATTAAGAATAACCTTAATATAGTAATAATATAATAGATACATATTTAGTATATATTAATCTTATCCTACTTATAAGAAATAGTATGTGGCGTTAAATTAACTACCTAGAAGTAGCACAATAAAGGCTTTTATCTTAAATAATATAACAAAAAAGTAGAGCCTCCTACTTAGTAATTAAAAAGAGCGTGAAAAAGGTAATTATAAAAAAATAAGAAATAGTATATACCTATTAATATATTAACTTATATTATTTGCAATAATTAGAATAGTAAAAAAAGAGAGAATAACTATAGTATAGCGGCGCCAAAGTTTTATTTCTTTTCTACTAAAGTTCTAAGTAGCTTCTTTATAAAAAATTTGCTTATAGAAGTCTCTGCGCTAAGACTTGCTTAGCGAGTTTAAACACGCTTTTTTTATAATTACCTTTTTATGCTCTTTTTAATTACTAAGTAGGGGGCTCTGTTTTTTTTATTATATTATTTAAGATAAAAGCCTTTATTATTCTACCCCTAAGTAGATTTAAATAACACCACAGACATGAAGAAATAGTAAGAAAACTTTAAAAAATTAAATTTTATATAGGTGACTTTTCTATCTACCTAGGAGTAGAATAATAAAGGCGTTTATATTAAATAATATAATAAAAAAGCAAAGCCCCTACCTAGTAATTAAAAAGAGTATAAAAAGGTAAAACTTTATATAAAAAAGTAATTTTTAGAAATCTATATACTATTAAAGATCTTTATTATATAGAGATTCTAACTAAGGTTAAGTCTACACTATATATAGAGAGGAGTAAAATAGAAGGCACTATAACCTAGTACCTAGCATATAGTAGTAGTAATAAAATATACACAAAATAACAATAATTTTATTATTAGCATTCTGCACAATAGTATTATTAATAGTAGTTAAGAATCTATATACTATATATAATTTACTAAGTAGGAGGCTCTGCTTTTTTTATATTAGGAAAGTGTTTCTGCTTAACTATACGTATAGTGTGTAGATATACGCAGACTTACGTATTTATATATATTTTTATATAGGTAATTTACTAGTATAAAAATACTTAGAGATAAATAAACATACGTAGACTTGCGTAAATATATATAAATAGTCTAAATAAGTAATACTTTTAAAGCTTTATAACTTTTGTACTAGTGAAGCTATAATTTTAATTTTTTAATAGATTTATAGAGAAAAAGAGTACCTTTTACACTTTTTTTAATGACTAAGTAGGGGACTCTGCTTTTTTATTATGTTATTTGAGATAAAAGCCTTTGTTGTCCTATCCCTAGGTAGATAAAATAACGCCACATATATATTATATTAGTAGGAGGAATATCTGCTATTATTATAATATTTTTATTAGAAACCCCTTAGTCGCAAAAAAACTATATATTATATAATATTATTATATATAGCGTTATTTTATCTACCTAGGGGTAGGACGATAAAGGCTTCCATCTTAAATAATATAATAAAAAAGTAGAGCCTCCTGCTTAGTAATTAAAAATGGCGTAAAAAGGTAATAATAAGAAAAAGCATATTTAAACTACTAAGCGAGCTTAGTAGTCTTAGTATAAGACTTCTATAAGCAAAATTTTTACAAAGAGACTACTTAGAACTTTAGAAAAGATATAACTTTAGCGCGGCTATACTATAAACTATCTCTTCTCTACTATTCTAAGTTATAAACTGCTATTCTAATTATCGCAAATAGTATAAGTTAATATATTAATAGGTATATACTACTATGCTTATAGTAGTTAGAGAAGGGTAATATATACTAAATACACTAATGCTCTATTACTATATTAAGGTTGTCCTTAACAAATCTCTTATTATTACTATAGCTCTCTACCCTACTATCTATTTAAGTATTAATAGTGGCTTTACTAACGCTAAGGTACTTACTATTACTAAAAGTATATACTAAAGTTCTATATAACTATTACCTAGATAATAACTATACTAGAGTTCTATTTTATTTATAAGCTTGTCTAGCGTAAGGGATAGGTATACTTAACTATTTATAAGACTATTCTTATCTACTAGTTAGGTTAGTAGCTAGTCTAGTTTACTAAGGATAGAATAATTATATTTCTATACTAGTAGACATAATTACTCCTTATTAGTAACTAAATTTAAAAGAGAAGGCAAAAGGTAGAGAATAAGCTCTAGTGTAATAAGAGTATTATATAGATCTATAAGATTCTTTTAGCTATTATTACTATTAAGTTAGCTTATCTAGCGCGCGAGTATAAATAACTAATAATAGTAGTAGTAATAAGCTAGGTGTGCTGTATATAGCGTAAGTAAACCTTATATAGATTAGAAGCTTATAGGGTATGAGACTATTAAGATATTTAAGGTTAGTCTTTAATTAGAATTAGGTGTAGTACATAGTAGTATATATAACCTTTTATATTAATCTACTTTAATCTTAAACTAAAAAAAGATTAAAAAAGTATTTGGCAAGCCGATAAATATTATTATATAAAAATATAGTACTAATAAAATATTATGTAAATTTTTAGGTTGGCTTACTAAACACCTTTTTTAATCTTTTTTTTTAGTTTAAGATTAAAGTAGGTTAAGATAGAAGGTTATTATATACTATATACATCACCTAATTCTAATTAAAAAACCTTAAATATTTAATAATAATATATTCTATTAGTAGCCCGGACAGTTTTTCTTGGCAACTTCGAGGTTCCTTATAACTTATTATAGAACACTACCAACGTTACTTTATAGTAACTTATAATAACCTACTATAACTTACAATATACTAAGTTACTATTTAATTTACTTTTTACGTCGTGCAGCCTCTTTGCGCGGCTACTATAGCCGCGTAAAGCTAAGAAGTCTTTCTTAGCAATACGAACTTACAATAAGACTCCCTATAATATATAATATATTATCTACTATACTATACGTAGGCAATATATAGTATACTTATTATGATTCGTAGTAAAGCATACTATATCTTGAGTAGTACTTTATTTGATTTTTAGTCACTAAGTGTGTACTATTGCAAGATAAAGTTAACCCGTTATTTTTGGCCTTATAGTAACCTATAATAAAATCACTCTAATTTACTATTAACACTATCTAAAAATAAGCCACTAAGGATAATATCTAACTCCTCCTCTATCTCTTTATCGATCTAATAGGTCCTTAAGTTGTGCCTAGGCTCTCCGCACCTCCCACAGCGGCGTTGTGTTAAGGAACCTACCTCTCCCTCACCACTATCTCGCGTCCTTTTTAACAACTTCGCCCTAATAGAAGGGCTTTCTACTTCTAAATCTGCTCCCTAAGCAAAGCCTAGCGTCCTATCTTTCTAAATGCGCTTTCTTTTACGCGTTTTTCGCTTTGTTAGAACCTTAATTTGCTTCTTAAGTTCCTTAATACGGGTCTCTTAAAGTACACTATAGTAGAGTATGAGTTTAGCACGTTTTATAAGCTGTGAGTAGCTCGATTTAGTATTAGGTAGAGACCGAATAAAAGAGTTATATATGAGCTTTGACTAGGATCTAAACTTAAGGGTATTACTTAGGGTCCTGGCTTGCCATAGTGTATCTAGTGGGGTACCCTAAGGTGGAGTGTGAATACGCACATTAAGGCGATTTACTACTACTAACGCAATTAAAGGAATAAGCCTAGAGGCCTTAAAGGCTTCCTTATAGTTTTCTAGTGTAAATATATTAAAAAACGCGTTGCAAAAGACTAGTAGGAAGCCCTCTTTATTAATATAAAAGACGCGTTAGCGTGCTAAGTCCCGCACGCGCTAGGAGTACTTTAGCTTTAGTGACAAAACAGACCATATTAAGCGGCTAGAGGATATAAGATAAGTGCGCTAGCATACAAAGTGTTAGGATCTTCTGTTCTAGGTAATAATCCTTAAAATCCTAGGAGTAGTGGCTCTTATAGCTATCTAGAATAAGTAACCTCTATAACCCTACTATGCGCGACCTTATATACGCGTTAAAGTGTTTTAACCACGCGACTCTAAGCTCGCTATTAGTCTAGTCAGTCTTAGAGACTAAGAGCTTCTAATTGTGGGGAATACTAGTCTCCTTATACTACGCTAAGATATAGACTCGCCCTTTATAGATAATAAAGGGTGGGGTAGTATACCTAGTAGCGCAAATACTCTAAATTACTATAACCCACTTGTAGTTGCCTAGCTAAATAAGCGTAGGTTAAGAATGTCTTTCTAAACTAGTTATAACCTTTATTAAGCTAATAACTTCTATCTAAAAGCCTATCTTATTAAAGTTATAGATGTCTTTATCCTACACTCTATACTTGGCTTTTGTATCCTCCACTAGCTAAAACTATGCGTTTATAACCTCTAGGTCTTCCTATTATATTCTCTATTAGTTCTTTGCTTAATTAAAAGCTATTTTAAGCTTAGGTACGCGCTGTACAAAGCGCTAAGCCTAGTATTATTCTATAAGGTCTCTATACTGCGTAGCTAGTAGTTTATTAGCTATATCTTCTACCTTATCTAGCCAGAGTGCAAATCCTTATAAATCTAGGTTAAGGATATAATGTATAAGCGTCTACTCTTTAGTTGTAGTAAGCTTTGCCATACCTAATTGTGTATTTGCTTAGGTAGTAATTCTGTTAATTTAATTGCTTAGAGTAGACTTTGGGATATTATATGCTGCAGCAGCGCGTCACAGGCTTAAAATTTGCTTATTCTAATAGGCGTAAAGGGCAAGCTTAATTCTGCCTTCTTAATTAGATAATAACGCGTCGTGTTATTAAGACATTATAATTTATAGTGAAGTATTGTAGTCTTAGCAAAAACTGTCCGGCGGACTAATCTGTCCGGGCTACTAATAGAATATATTATAATAATAGTTTAAACTTTAAACTTACTTACACCTTGCCTATACTCTATAAGCTTCTAATTTATATAAGATTTACTTATAGTGTATATAGCACACTTAGCTTATTACCACTACTATTATTAGTTATCTGCGCTTACGCCGCTACATAGCGTACTTGCTTAGATAAGCTAACTTAGCAATAATAGTAATAATAGCTAGAAGAATCTTATAAATTTATATAACACTCTTACTACACTAAAGCTTATTAATAAAGACCTTATTATCTTTTTATGTCTTCTACTAGAGGATTCTATTACTAATAAGAAGTAATTGCGTTAACTAGAATAGAAATAACGTACTTTGCACTCGAGTCGGACACTCTATCGAGTCGGACACTTTGCCAAGACCCCACCAAAACGTACTATCAGCAATAGTATAACGCGATGCCTTAACTACACAATAAACTACTAGCGTTAAAAGAAGCGCGTATACAGCTTGCGATCTAGGCTATTAAATAAGACGCGACACTCTCTTAGCGACGCGCTGCAGCTATCTATAACATCTTTTAAAGTACACTTAGCAACTAACGCGCTAGAAAGATGTTTAGACGCAACTGCGCACCCAACAAAATAAGACTTACTATAAGAGAGAAGTAGGCGATTGTGGAGCATATACTCGACCTAGACGCGCGAGGATTTCTGCCTTAGCTCGATGCTATAAAAGATATGGCTAATTCTTTACTAGCTGCACGCCACTATGAGCTAGTTGGCCAGAGGTGGCCTTATGACTTTGTTAAGCGCCAGCCAGAGCTTAAAGTCAAGTTCAATTAAAAGTACGACTATAAGAGAGCTCTCTAGAAGGATCCTAAGGTGATATAAGACTGGTTCCGGCTTGTGGAGAATATAAAGGCCAAATATAGTATCCTAGATAAGGACACCTACAATTTTGATAAAGCAGACTTTATAATAGGCATAATATTAACTAGAGCAGTAGTTATAGGCTCTGAGCGTTAAGGACGGCTAAAGTAGGTGCAGCAGGGCAATAGGGAGTGGACAACAGTTATCTAAGGCATTAATGCGACGGGGTGGTGGATCCCACCCTTTATTATCTTTGGGGGCAAGCACCACCTCTCCGCCTAGTATAAGGAGAAGGATCTACCTTATAATTGGGTTATTGCAGTCTCTAAGAACAGCTAGACAATAAATAAGCTTAGTCTATAGTGGCTAAAGCACTTTAATAAGTATACAAAGAGGCGTGTTATTGGCACAATACATTTGCTTATTCTTAATAGCCATAAGAGTTACAACTTGTTCGAATTCGAACAGTATTGCAAGAAGAGCAATATTGTTACTCTCTATATGCCCTCGCATTCGTCGCACCTCTTGCAGCCACTTGATGTAGGCTGTTTCGCGCCTTTAAAAAAGGCGTATGGGCGCCAAGCTGAGGATTTGATGCGCAACCACATCACGCACATCACTAAAATTGAGTTCCTGCCTTGCTTTATTGCTGCTTTTAAGGCTTCGTTTACTGAAAGTAATATTAAAGGAGGCTTTCAAGGTGCTGGCCTAGTGCCCCACAACCTAGAAGCTGTGATATCGCAGCTTGACGTCCGCCTGCGTACGCCTCCACTTTGTACTATTCGCGATAGTACATGGGAGTCGCAAACTCCGCGAAATAGTACAGAACTTGGGTCGCAATCGACGCTGGTTAAGCAGAGGATTTAAAGGCATGTAGATAGTTCCCTAACTTATATGGTTGAGGCGATGGAAAAGCTCGTTAAAGGCGCTGAGATGATAACGTGTCCGTGCGCGTGATGCACGGATTCGCGTGATGCACGCTTGGCCCGAAAACAGTCAAACTTCCACACTACACAACTCCACCAATATGGCTCCGATTGACGATGCGCTTGCAGAGATAGACTCGCTAGATCCTAGCGATAGACTTTGTTATACAAAAATAGCTAATAAGCATGGCGTTGGACGCTTAACTCTATCGCGGCGGTACCGCGCAGTTACACAGTCGCACGCGTCAAAGATTACTAACTAATAAAAGCTTACTCCACAACAAGAGGTAGAGCTTGTTAAATACATAGAAAGGCTCACAGCGCGTCACTTGCCACCTACAAGAGAGATGATACGAAATTTCGCGTTAACAATAGCCAAGGAGCTAGTGAGCGAGAGCTGGGTTACGCGCTTTATTAACCAACACAGTATCCATCTTATTTCTTAATGGGCAGCTGGTATGGATAGTAATCGCCACTAAGCCAACTTAGGGGATAAATACAGTCTGTATTTCAATCTCCTAGGTGACAAAATTAAGGAATACGATATCGAGCCTCGTCACACGTACAATATGGATAAAAAAGGCTTCTTAATTGGTATTGTTGGCCGATTAAAACAAGTGTTTAGCAGACAAATATAGGAGAATAAGGAGGTTACAGCATCTCTCTAAGATGGCTCTTGTGAATAGATTACCCTCCTAGCGTGTGTGTGTGCTGATAGATTAGCCTTACTACTAGGCCTTATCTATTAGTCTACTAACAGCGGCATACAATTGAGCTAGGTTAAGAATATTAAGGCAGGAAAGCATAGCGTACACGTCTCCTCTTCACCCTTAGGCTGGACAAACAATAATATTGGCCTTGCCTGGCTTAAGCAGGTGTTTAATCGCTACACTAAGGCAAAAGCTTAATAATCTTACTAACTACTTATCCTTAATAGCTATAGATCTCATATTACTATGGATTTTATCGATTACTGCGATTAGAATAGGATCCTCCTAGCTATACTCCCCCCTTATTCGACGCATACGCTTTAGCCACTTAATGTAGTGCTCTTTAAGCCTCTCTTATCAGCCTACTTAGCTGAGCTCACGACCTACCTCCAAGAGAGCCAAGGCCTAGTCCTGATTAAGAAAGGCGACTTCTTCCCTCTCTTCTAGAAGGCCTGGATAAGCTCCTTTAAAGAAGAGATGATCCTTAAGTCTTTTAAGGCCACTAGTATATCACCTTTCAACCCAGAAGTTATACTTAAAAGATTCAAGAAAACCACACAGGATGATGACTAGGGATCACAAGAGAGCTCTGAGTTAGTACTTAGTGGGGGCAACTGGCGTGAGCTAGATCGCCTTGTACAAGCTACAGAGCAACAGAGTAGGAAGGACGCGCAGAAGCTTAGTCGCTCACTCTACTATATCTTAGCTAAAGTTTAGCTACTCCACCACAAGAATGCTGGATTAAGAGAAGCTCTTGCCACTAAGAAGAAGTATAAGAAGAAAGGCAAGCCTCTAGATCTTCAACAACGTTAGGAGTACTATGGGGGAGTAGTTTTCTAGTCACTAAGCAAGGTTAGGGAGGCTCGCGTACGCCAGTCTATAAAGGAGCAAGAGGAGAAGGAGCAGAAGCTTTAAAAAGCTAAGACAGCTAAGTTAAGGAAGGCAGCTAAGCTATACAAGGAGAAAATTGCAGAGGAGAAGCGTGTGGCGCAGAAGGCAGCCAAAGTAGCTAGGGAGAAGGAGAGGCTTAAGAAGGCTGTAGAGCGCGCTTGCCAGAAGGAGGCAGCTAACGCAGCAAAAGCTCTACAATCTGCCTAAAAGGGTAAAAGAAAGGCCTCGCAGCCATCTATACAAAGCAACAAGCGTTAGAAACGTGTGGTTGACGCTCTAGCTACTAAGGAGGCCTTAGGTGCCGCATTAGCAGCTCCACCTAAGACTACGCGGCACAGCCGCAACGTTAAGCTTCTAAGAAAATATCAGTAGCGCAGGTTAATCGCAAGCATTAATAGAGCACTCTACTAAAAAATCTTGCAATATTCGCTACTATATGTGGCTCTATAGCCTCATTTCTCGTAGAGCTGTTATGGTGTTGTGCGTGCATCACGCGAATCCGTGCATCACGCGCACGGACACGTTAACGTGTCTGTGCGCGTGCCGAGCCACTTCGCGTGCCGAGCCACCCAACACCAAAACGCTAAATAATCGCCTGAATTTGACGCGTTATAACTCCACCAATATGAGGGCAATCGAGGATGCGATTGCAGCTATTAAATCTTTAAATCCAGGGGAATTATTTTCGTACAGAAATATTGCTGCCACCTACGGTGTAGATCGAACTACGTTATCCCGAAGACACAAGCGCGTTTAGGCACCAAATGAAGCTAAGAACATCAACTAGTAGAAACTCAACCTATAGCAAGAGCAGGAGCTTGTAAAATATATTAAAGGACTCACAGAGAGACATATACCACCTACTAGGGAGATGGTACGAAATTTCGCCTCTATAGTAGCCAAGGAGGCAGTTAGCGAGAGCTGGGTTACCCGCTTTATTAACCGACACAGCATTTATCTTATCTCGCAATAGATAGTTGGTATAGACAGCAATCGCCACAAAGCTAATTTAGGGGATAAATATTGCCTCTACTTTCAGCTCCTATATGACAAGATTAATTAATATTAAATAGATCCTTGTTATACCTACAATATGGATAAGAAAGGCTTTATAATTGGTGTTGTTGGCAGATTAAAGAGAATATTTAGCTGACGAATGTGGGAGAAGAAGGAGGTTAGGGCATCACTCTAGGATGGAAACCGCGCGTGGATCACGCTCCTAGCATGTATATGCGCTAATAGATCTGCTCTGCCTCCTAGCCTAATCTATGAGGCTGCTAACAAAGGCATCTAATTAGCCTGGGTAGAAGACATTAAGGTAGGAGAACATAAAGTCTTTATCACCTTATCACCCTCTGGCTGGACGAACAATAATATTGGTCTTGCCTAGCTTGAACAGGTATTCGATCGCTGTACAAAAGAGAAGACTCGACGAGCATATTGGCTCCTAATCCTAGACGGCTATGGATCCCACATTATAATGGATTTTATTGACTACTATAATAAGCATAGGATTCTACTTGCTATCCTGCCTCCTTATTTAACTTATACGCGTTAGCTACTTAACGTTGCAATGTTCAAGCCTCTATTAACTGCCTACTTAGCTAAGCTCTCGAAATACCTTAACGCAGGCTAAGGCCTAGTTTCTATTAAGAAGGGCAATTTCTTTCCACTATTCTGGAAGGCATGGCAGGCCTCCTTTAAGGAATTAACAATCCTTAGCTCTTTTAGAGCAACAGGCATATTACTACCTGATCCTTATCTAATCCTTAATAGATTCACTAGATCTCAAGAATTAAGAGAAAGCTCCTTATCCCTACTAAGCGATTATGATTGGAGAAAGGTAGATAGGCTCGTACGCTCTGCAGTTAAGGATCAGAGTAGTAAGGATACGCAGAAGCTTCGTTAATCGCTCTACTATCTATCTGTTTAAAATGAGCTACTCCACCACGATATTAATGGGCTTAGGAAGGCACTGTCTACAAAGCAGAAGCGTAAGAAGAAGGGCAAAGCTCTAGATCTCTAATAGCGCAAGGAGTATCACAGTGGGTTAGTGTTCTAGTTACCTAGGAAGGTGAGAGAGGCACGTGTCCGTCAATCTATTAAGGGGTAGGAGGATAAGGAGCAGCAGCTTCAAAAAGCAGAGACAGCAGAGCTAAAGAAGGCAGCTAGACTATACAAGGAGAAAATCTAGCAGGAAAAGCGTGCTGCGCGAGAGGCAGCGAAGGAGGCAAGAGAGAAGGAGAGAGCTAAAAAGGCAGCTTAGCGCGCTGCCTAGAAGTCTGCCTGCGACGCAAAAAAAGCTCTACAGTTATCTAAAAAGGGTAAGAGGAAGGCCTCTTAGCCATCTCTACAGAGTAGAAAACGTTAGAAACGTGTTGTTGATGCTTTAGATGTTGAGGAGTCCTCAGAGGGCGCATCTGCTGCCCTAACTGTCTCTACACGTCGCGGCTGCAATGTTAAGCTTCTAGACAGATATAAATAGTGCAAATTAATCGCAAGGATCTATTTAGTGCCCCTCTAGACTGTAATAATATTAATTGTGGGTGGCTCTATAGCTTCATTTTTGCATAAGCTGTTATGGTGTTGGGTGACTCGTCACGCGAAGTGGCTCGGCACGCGCATAGACACGTTAGGGCATTCTTTAGTATTAATAACCAAACACAACGCCGAACTTTAAGCTGCTAATAAGGCCGCCACACAATATAAATTATATAAAAGAAAGCGATTGCAGCAAGAAGGAGTCCTTATAGTTGAAGAGGGCTAGCGACTGGCTACTCTAAAGGACTTTGGGGTGCGTAGTGATGGCAAGAAGGCAAAGAAGAGGGTGCGCACTAATAGAGGCGAATCCGCTTAATAGCGCTGTGGACGCTGCGGCAAGCCTAGGCACAATAAAAAAACCTATAGACAGCTTATAGAAGTAGATTCTAAATAGTTTAGCCTATTTAGACTATTGAAAATAGTTTATGTTGACTCTATACTATCGTGAATAGTACAGAACTTGGTGGGGTCTTGGCAAAGTGTCCGACTCGATGGAGTGTCCGACTCGAGTGAAGTACGTTATAGTCTTACTATCCTTTATAAACTAGATTAGCTACTAGCCTAACTAGTACACGTAAATAGCGTTATAAATAATTAAGTATACCTATCTATTACACTAAATAAGTATCTTATAAATAGAATAGAATTCTAGTATAGTTACCTTAGTAGTAGTAGCATAAATCTTTAGCGTGTACTTTTTAGTAATAATAAGTACTTTTTTAAAAATAACGTTAATGCCTAGATAGATAGTAGGGCTTAGAGAAATAGTAGAGACTTTGTTAAGGAGAACTTTAATATAGTAATAGAGTAATAGTGTATCTAGTATATATTACTCTTATTTTACTACTTATAAGAAATTGTCAGATTGGATAGGTGATCCGAACAACTATCGTGAGTGGCAGGAGAGAGATGAAACAGCCCCTACCCAAATAGGGATAGTATGGAGGATTAGCCAAGAACTAAAACAGCGCACAAGCAGACCTCTAGAGGGAGAACACTCTTAAGAACAACAATAACTAACATTACGCATTATTAAGATATGGACTTTATTCATTAATAAATCCTTTAATCTGATAGAAATATACCTATTAATATATTAACTTATATTATTTATAATAATTTAGATAGTAGTTTATAACTTAGAATAGTAAAGAAAGAATAAATAACTATAGTATTACTACGCTAAAGTTTTATCCATTTTCTAAAGTTCTAAGTAGTCTCTTTGTAAAAATTTACATATAGAAGCTTTGCGCTAAGACTACTAAGCTTACTTAGTATTTTAAACGCGCATTTTTAATTACCTTTTTATGCTCTTTTTAGTTACTAAGTAGGGGCTCTGCTTTTATTATTATAATATTTAAGATAAAAGCCTTTATTATTCTACTTCTAGGTAGATAATTTAATAATATATATAAATTTTTAATTACGCTAAGACTACTCAGCTCGCTTAGTAGTTTAAACGCGCTTTTTATAATTACCTTTTTACGCTCTTTTTAATTACTAAGCAGAAGGCTCTGCTCTTTTTATTATATTATTTAAGATAAAAGTCTTTATTATTCTATCCCTAGATAGATTAATTAACGCCATATAAATTTTTAAAAAATTTATAATAATAATAAAGTAGTTAAAAAGTTATTAAAGTTTAAACTTTTTAAAATAGTGTTCTTTACTAAGCTACTAATTTTTATCTAATCTAATTCTTTTAAATAATTATAAAACTATATTTTTTTCTATTTTTAAACCTATAAAACCTAGAATTTAGGATTAGGTAGTAGTTCTATATAACACGCTAGTAATTAATACTATTATATTAACTAGTAATTACTATCTAGGAAAAGACTTTAACTTTATACTTTAAAAATAATTCTAATTTTTTAAAGCTTACTAAGCAGTTTACTAAGTAGATTTCTAAGCTTTTTTTTAAATTTTAACTAATTAAAGAGCTTTATTTACTAATTAATTAGCATTATTTTAATAGTATAGCTGCTATAGATACTATAGGTGTCTTATGTTATGGAACCAGGTCGGAGTTACCTTACGCCGACTACCGAGGTTTCCCCGGCGCTAGTCCCGATTAGGTACTAGCGCGTTCTTAGCGCGCCTCGCGCGCCTTATGAGCTTAGCCAGCACCTTTGGCTGGCACCCATACGTAGATTCTGTCAATATTAACTTTTTCGATTATTAGTCACCTGAGCTCCCTAACATCTTAGTAGTATAGATGCGCTAGTAGTATAGGTGCGTATTCTTACGCAATCTTACACATATGCACACTAAAAAAAAAGTAGTATTACTAGTGCGCTTAGAGTGTATTTAATGCGTAGGTGTATATAAGTGTACTTAGAGCCGCTTAGGTATACTAGGTACTTATACTTACTTAAAACTTTTTCTAATATATTATATTATTTAAGGGCATATTTAGTTCCGCTAGTTTAGAGTATTAGAAAGGCTCTAGTTTACTAACTTAGCAAAATTAATATATAATTAAGGCCATATTTAGTTTTTTTATTAGCGCTAGTGTTAGATATTAGGTCACTGAAAATCACTGTGATTTCACTATAAAATCTAGTAGTTACGTGCGTTCGATTACATGGTCTCCTTATAACGATAATTAGTGTAACTTATAGTAATTTTACTGTGATTTCACTGTAAAATACACAAAGAAGACTGGCGTACTACTGTTACACTACTTCGCACTATTACTAGTGCGTCTTAGCGCTAGATAGATATTGCGTACGATAGCTAAGCTTCTCTAACAGAGATCACTCGACAATTAATTCATTATCAAATCCATTACTTTTATCTTATCTCATTAAAGATACTTACGTATCTAATAATTAAGAGTCTCACTGCCTTAATTAAACTAAAAATTATGTCTCTATTAACACTTAGGGATCCCATAGTAATCCTAACCAATTACTCAAACTACACACTATAGCTAAGGCAAATTAATGCCTAAGCCTAGTCGTTAAAAGCATGGAATTTTATTAACCTATCCCTTAACAATAAACTAATAGCAGAACTAGTCATGCCAGTCACACTAAATATTAGTGCCTATTAACCTGTCAGATTGGATAGGTGATCCGAACAACTATCGTGGGTGGCAGGAGAGAGATGAAACAGCCCCTACCCAAATAGGGATAGTATGGAGGATTAGCCAAGAACCAAAACAGCGCACAAGCAAACCTCGAGAGAGGAGACACACAATCAACAGAATGAGCCGATCTTAACACTTATTAAAATTAAACCACCTTTCATCTTATTTATTAAGAATACCCTTATATCTGACAATTAAGAGTCTCAGTGCCTCTACCTTGAACACCGGAACAACCAGAACGCCGATACAACTCGAGCCGAAACGACGCGACGTCGCACAGAACGATAAAAATCCATCAAGATGTCAACTACCCCGAATCGCGACCCCACAGTAATCCTTATGGACCATACCCAGTGGATCAAGTGGATCGCACAACTGGAGTCGAAGTGTGTGTCGTTGAACGTCTGGTCGAAGATCGACCCCAAACAGATGGCCCAGCCACTCGCCGAACCTATCGCCCCAATCAGGCCCTTGATAGCCGACTATCAACCAGCTACAGCGGCGATAAACCAACATCAAACCCAATACCGAGCGAATCACGGGCAGCACGCAGTGATACCCCCGTTTGTACCGGCTCGACTGTCCGACCTCTCGAACGCCGGCAAGACCTCATATAAAGAAGACGTAGACGACTTTAAGTCCATTTTTGAAGAATACAAGGTCCTTGATTAGAAACATCAACAAGAACAAACCCACTTCTCTTAGGTCACCGACTTCATTCGGACGACAGTATCCTTACACCTATTCACCAACTGCTGCAAGCCGTCCCAACCATATCGAAGCTGGATAATCAAACTCGCCGCTACTGTAGGCGTGAGATCAGAGGACGAGCTTAACAAAGCAAGGGAACGATACTAAGCAGCCTTTAAACTAATAAGGACAACAGCCCATTAGGACACCTGGCTTACTGAAGTGGACCATGTGGTTACAGAAGCTAAAGCGACTAGTGTACCCAACTGCCTGAACAATTAATTTATCAAGAACGACTTTGTGAAAGCTACAGCAAAGAATTTCCAAGGATGGACAATCTCATTTATGGAAAACGGCCTCCCAGATCCTATGGTGACGGCCACTGACATGTTCCTACGATTTAGAAAACAAGCTAACCTACTATACCCAGCTAAGAGCAAATCGTCCAGAGCAGCCTTCGCAGCTGGAGGACCAACCCTCGCTAGAGAAGAAGCTGATAATAATGCTGATACCAAACTAACCTGTGGAAGAGGTCGCAACCAACGTTAAAAGCGTAGTTATCGCGATAGTGATACAATTAACCATACAATGCAGAAGTGTAAGGCTTGTGATAGACCATATGATCTCAACAAGTGTTGGTATGCAATGCCAGAGATAGCGCCTCCAAATTGGAGAGCCTGAGACGGCGTTAAGAGAATGGCTCAAGAAAGGATTAGCAATAATGCTGAACTTTAGGAGGAAATACGCTTAGCGAAAAGGCCACGATCGAAGACCCTAGCTCTTAAGAAGTCGCACTCAGCGACTCTAACGATAGAAGCTTCCACAGAAGAGTGACTATATGGAAGGCAAATTGGAGAGGTCAATATTGCGATAGCCGCCGCCTCTTTTATGACGAAACAGTCAAGGTACCCACTTGAACGATCCTTTATCCTTGACTCAGGGACAACGTGCCATGTAGCAAATGATATCAGACAATTCACAAACACTCGGCCACCCACACCAGGAGATTTCTTATAGGCAGGGAACTCACGCGTATGGATTATGGCATATGGCTTACTATATGTGAGAGTGAAGACTGCAGGCTCAACACGCCGCCTTTACCTCAGAGATGTGGCCTTCTGCCCAGACCTACACTGTAACCTTGTCTCATTTAGAGTACTCTGACAACAAGGCCTATGGTGGGATACTAAGTCAAACCCTACCGTACTACGCTGGTACGACGATAGTGCTGTTGCGCTCCTTGAAGAACGATACGGACAATGGGTTGTTGAGTACAACAATGTCTCTAAGCCAAAATCAACCTTTGCAACAACCAAAGCACGCACAATTAAGCCGCGACAACGAGCGAGCGGTGAGATGTGGCACAAACGACTAGGACACCCAGGACCTCAGGCACTTGAGCACCTCGTGCATCACTCTGAGGGGGTGAAGATTGTTGGCATTCCTACTGTTAAGTGCGACGCATGTGGAAGATCAAAGTCTAAGCGACAGATAAGAAGAACCCCCCAAACAATCCTAGAAGGTCCAGGAGAGCGAATAGCCCTAGACTTTCATGATTACAAAGAAGAGAGTAACACAAAGGAGAAGAGCCAAATGCTAATCATGTGCAGAGTTACCGGTATGCTATGGGATTTCTATTTTAAAGACAACCAACCTGCCAGATCAATTATTAAAACCCTCCAAACATTTATCACATTTATGAAGAATCAATTTGGGATTATGGTTAAAGTCATTAAGACTAATAATGAGACGTTTCGCTTAGCCGAAGCCCAGAGGTGGAGGGACGAGCAAGGTATAGCAGTCGAGCCCTCAGCACCTGATACCCAAGCCCAAAACGGCGGAGCTGAACGCTCAGGGGGTGTGGTAAAGGAGAAAGCTCGTGCAATGCGCCTTGACGCGAATCTACCATGGGAAGTATGGCCTAAAGTGACTCGAACCGCCGTATACCTATACAATCGAACACCCAAGTATTCGAATCGCTGGAAGACGCCCTATGAAGCGTTCTTTACTGCTGTCGCCTTTCAAAATGGGATAGTCACGTCCCTACGTAAACCAAACCAATCCTATCTATAAGCATATGGTTGCAAGGCCTTTGCCATAACAGATGATACGAAGCGTGGCAAAGGACGTCTACAAAGACTTAACCTAAAGGCATGGATTGGATACTTAGTGGGTTACGTTTCTTTAAACATCTTCAGGATATAGATACTATTAATAGGCAAGGTTATCAGCACCCGCGACATAGTGTTTGACGAAGATAGCATCTTTAATAGAGACATAAAACACATTATAGACAATCTTATGCACAGTACCCTTGAAGAAATTGCAACTTGGATTAGGACGATAGAGCTACCGCCTTCACCATCACAACAGAACGATGCTACAAGCAGGTTCTATGAGGATGAAGCGACGGACGACTCTCCTTCTAAGCAAGTGGGGACACCCTAGTACGACGAGCGCGGGAGGAAGGTCATACCCTACCCGACGCCGCCAAGTACACCACCACCAGCAGCCTTATTGGCGCAACTGATGAGCTCAGATGGATACAAGCAGTGCCCCAACTCGCTGCCCAGCGCTAGAGATGATCAGGAGCTAGATTTAGCCCTGCCTCGCCCTGGAGGAATATAGCCTGTTGAGAGAGCCCTCCTGCGTGAAGAGGAAGGAAAGCTGGTTGATCCCCAGTTGCCCCTCTCCCATAATCTGGACAGACTCCAATCTCCACTTAGTTCCTTACCTAGTAAAGCGAAAGCCACTGCACTATAGGCTGCAGCCTTTATAGCTGGTACTAAAGCAGGTCACGTTCGTGAAGTAGAGGGGAAGAAACTGGATAACGCAAGCATTGAACGCATGATAATAAAAGGCTATCAGCCTCATTACAGCGAACTGTCACCAGCACCTCCTCTGAACGGGCTCAAGCCTACGCACCCACTCTATATGCTCTTTAAGAAAGCTGAGGAAGAACACCTTAATAGCCACAAACAAACAAAGTCATGGACTGAGGTGTCTACTATTTAGGCAAGACGAGAAGGAATCCAGATACTGGATTTAATGTGGGTATACACCTACAAGCTCAATCAGCACTACTACTTCCAGAAGTGTAAGGCAAGGCTAGTTGTTCGAGGCGATCAACAGAACAATGTTACCGCCTAAGAGACCTATGCCGCCACACTCGCAGGAAGATCGTTTAGGATGCTGATGGCTATTGCTGCTCGGTTTAACCTAGAGCTAAAGCAGTACGACGTGACCAACGCTTTCGTACATGCATTGATTGATCGTGTTATCTACATGCGAATGCCACGCGGGTATGCACGTCCAGGCACGATACTTCAGCTTTAAAAGGCGCTGTATGGCCTGCGGATCTCACCCTTACTATGGCAAAGGGACTTCACCACCTACCTCACAGAGCTTGGTTTCTCTGTAGTTCCACACGAACCATGTTGCATGGTACGAAAAGGGGTGTTTATCTTCTTCTACGTTGATGATATCATTCTTGCGTATCACCCACGAAACCGTACACTAGCAGACCAGGTCGTGAAGGATCTCCAGAAGAAATACAGCCTAACAGGAGGAGGGGATTTGAGATGGTTCCTTGGAATAGAGGTGATAAGAGACCAAACCCAGCAGAAGATATGGCTATCGCAAGCCGCGTATATCGACAAAATTGTCTAACTCGCAACTGATCATGACCTTTGCCACGATACCCCGATGGCTCGAATAGAGCTTACTGGCCGCACAGACCTCGCAACATATAGAGAGATCAACCTGTACTAACGCAAAATTGGCTCCCTACTCTTTGTAGCGGTGAATACACGCCCTGACGTTGCATTCGCTGTCTTGCGACTTGCCCGCTTCCTTACTAATCCAAGCCCAACACATTAATAAGCGACTAACCGCGTCCTCTTATACCTACACTCTACACGAACATACGCCCTAGAGTTTGGAGGAGATAATAGTCTTATTGTAGCTAGCGACGCATCGTTTGCAGACAACACAATGGATAGGAAGAGTTCCCAAGGGTACGCAATTAAACTATTTGGCGGCCTTATCGCCTGGCGAGCCAACAAGCAGGACACGGTTACCACTTCGACAACTAAGGCAGAGCTCCTAGCACTATCCCAAGTAGCTAAGGAAGCTATGTTTACACGGATGCTGCTTAACGAACTTCAAGTAACACTGGAAGACCCAGTGATTACTATTTAGTGCGACAACAAGCAGACGATTTGGCTAATTAACGAGGAGATCTCTCAGCTGACGACTAAGCTCCAATATGTGGATATCCACAATCACTGGCTACAACAGGAGGCAAAGAGGAAGTTAATTAGAGTGACATATGTCCCCTTGAGCGATATAATTGCTGATGGATTCACTAAGACCCTTCCTGTTAGGACCTGGCCCCAGTTCCTAAGCTAAGTAGGACTGGCAAACGTGAAGGACCGCATGATCGTAGAGCAAGGAGAGATAGATGCGATAACACGAAAGATTGAAGCTTTAGGGAGAACGGTAGATGCTGAGACATCCCGGATCACCTAAGAATGAATGGTGAACAGCTCAAGGCGAGGTCGCCGAGCTGAGGGTGTGTCAGATTGGATAGGTGATCCGAACAACTATCGTGGGTGGCAGGAGAGAGATGAAACAGCCCCTACCTAAATAGGGATAGTATGGAGGATTAGCCAAGAACCAAAACAGCGCACAAGCAAACCTCGAGAGAGGAGACACACAATCAACAGAATGAGCCGATCTTAACACTTATTAAAATTAAACCACCTTTCATCTTATTTATTAAGAATACCCTTATATCTGACATAACCAGCTCCCGCTTTTGTTAACGGAAACACCAACAACGCCCGTCTATCACTACCGTCGCACCTATCGCCAGCTGGCGAAAAGGCGTACAAAATCAATACCGATTTCTATAAGAATTAACTCGAAATCTACAAGCTCCTGGATCGAAAGTACGAACAGGAGAAGGAGAATCTAGATAAGCTGGTTATTCTCATTTAAACCACCACCTCGGCACATTTATAGTCTAATTGCTGCACTCTAGGTAAATTAATCAGATAATAGATTAAGAACCTTATAAAAATAGTTAGGGTTAACCAACACAATAAACAAAGAAGAGTAAGGATTAGGTACTAAGACGCTCTTAAACTAATAAGATTAGTTGGTTTATAGTACACCTAGCTCGCTGAGTATAATTATGCGGCTATAGAAGCTAAGTACAATTGTGTGTTATAGCTTTAGGAGCTAGACTTAGTTAAATAAAATTTTATAAAAGCGGTTACTAATATCGCATCTTAATAGGTTACAACCTTCCTGTAATATAGAAGTAAGGACAAGACTATTAATAGAAAAGAGATAGTAAAACTCTTCTAAGAACAAATAGTAATGCAGCACCTAATTAAGGGTAAATAAAAGGGCGCCTTTGCTGTTGCAAAACTATCTCTCGCTAACAGTAGCTAACCTCCATCCACCGGTGGACGGCTGGGACAGCCGGGAGACCTGGGAGGCAGAACGCCCCCGGGTCCTCATCTTCACCTGTAAGGGCAACAGACTAAAGATCACGCCCCGTACCCCGCTGCATAACAGGGACCTGCAGTAGATTAAAGTGAACAGAATCTCCATACTTAACGATTACCGGGCGCCACAGACTACGCCAGTACTTGACTACATCACCTGCCTCACCCTACTAAACAGGTGCCTGGCAGGAGGTAATCTCAACGCTAAACATGACATGTTCGAGCCTAGTGTCACAACTACATAGGGCGGAGCTGAGCTGGCCTAATGGGCTATAGACAGCGGCATGAATTATATAGGCGAACCCGGAATCCCCACCTATAGGGCCAGGCACGTTATAGACCTCTCTTTCTGCAATATTCCCTTTGCAACCACCGCAGTGCGAATAGATATAAACTGCGGCTTAGACTATAACACGTTGGTTACTACAATCCCTGGCAGAGGACAGGAGCCCCTTAACTAGTTCTAATATAGGGTTTCTACAAAGAAGCTACCGCTATTTGTCAACACTGTTACTAATAGAATAAAAGGCGCCCCCCACTTAGATAGGCCACAGACCTGCAAGCACGTTAACAGGCGCATTGCTGCCTTAGAAGAAGTCCTTACTAACGCCCTAAAGACAGCAGGTAGAAAGAAGAGAGGGACAGGCTACTTGGCGCCCTAGTGGACAGACAATTGCAAGACAGCCTATTAAGCATACCTCTACTCGCTTAACAGCCACACTAGCTAGGGCCCCTCTAATAAGACACATACTTTCCTAGCGATAGTCCGCAAGGCAAAGAAGGAGTACTAGCAACACACTATAGATAACACTAAAGGCGACTAGGAACTTTTCCGCATTATTAATTAGCACAAGCTGGAACCTACTAGAATATAGGCACTAATAGTGTTTAGAGGCGCGGAGGCAACTAAAGACAAAGACAAGGCTAAGATGCTACAATAAGCACTTCTCTGCAGATTTATGGCGGAGGACAATCTGCCAGAACCGCCTACCCTATAAGAACACCCTACTATCCCATAGGACACGTACCTATTGATTGAAGAGACGGAGCGCTGCGTGATTAGGGTCTCCAGCACCTCACTAGGCGCTAATGGCATAACAGTCCGGCTGCTCACAGCATGCTGGAACTATATTAGACAGTACGTTTGCAACATCTACCGCAACCTACTATTACTTAACCACTACCTAGCCGCCTAGACAGACAGGGAGATTGTTTTTATCAAGAAACTTGGTAAGAAAGACTACACAATCCCGGGGTCTATGAGACCACTTGCTATACTGCTCTGCCTCAGCAAAGGTTTTGAAAGGGTAATCGCTTGGCGCATAGCCCACTTAGCTGTGCTGCACGGCGTCCTAAGCCCCTAGCACGGGGGGGCCCTCCCAAAAAGGTCGGCCATGGACCTAATCACGGCCTTCACCCATGAAGCCGAACTCGCTTTTAGCGAGGGCAAACACGTCACTATGGTAACTATGGATATACTAGAAGCTTTCAACGCGCTGCTAGTTAACTGGCTACTGCACCGCATAAAAGACCAAGGCTGGCACTAGAAGGTCCTAGTCCTCACACGCAACATCCTTACAAACCAACACATTCTTGTCCGCTACGGCCAACACCGTTCTAGCCGCCACCTAGTGGCCTGCGGCACCCTATAGGGCTCGCCATTCTCCCCTATTATCTACATGTTATACCTTGCAGAGCTACTGCTCTAGGACACAACTATGCGCTTTGGCTATACTAACAATATATGCCTCTATAGCGCCTCCCACAGCCTTAACCTTAATGTTAAAATACTTGCTAAATAAGTCTGCAAGATTAACTTATATAGCGCGGACCACAAGATTACTTTCTTACTAGATAAGCTCGAAATAATCCACCTTACAAGATAGAATGGGGACTACGCGCCGCCCTGCGCCGTTAACAATTACCTTACTATTTACCTAATTCTCCCCATAAGTAAGGTACCTACACTGCGCTGGCTAGGCGTATAGTTTAATAGAAAGCTTACCTTTAAGACCTACATGGCCATACGCGCCGCAAAGACAAGGGTTGTTGCCCACTACATCCGCAGCCTCGCTTAGATTAAACACAGCCCCCCACTAGGGTCTTTGCGCAAAGCGGTGATCTCCTGCGTCCTCCCCTAACTCCTGTACAGAGCGGAGGCCTAGTACAGAGAAAGAACTAAACCCTCTAAAATTATGCGCTAGTTAAAAGGCGCCGAAGTGAGCACCTAACTAGGTTGGCACATAGAAACACTTAATAAGGTCCTTAGGCAGGCATGCAAAGCTATTGTTCCGGCCTACTAGACCACACCTACCACCGCTATCTTTAGGGACGCTAGACTCCCCTTAGCAGTAGTAGCCCTAGAAACCTGCAAGTTCCGCTTCGCAGCACACCTGCTAACAATTAACAAAAAGCACCTGCTAACTGCTAGGACTCACCTTCCTATAGTTAGAAGAGGCCGAGGCGCAGGCCTCCCACAGAGAGCCCGCACGAAGGTACAACAACTAGCACAGGTCTTTAACCCAGTACCCCGACCCGAATTCCGCGCCCCCCACTACTCCCCTGGGAGCCGCGACGACCCCACAGGCCATATGAATAAGAAGAAAGCCGCCCGCCGCTTTAAGGAGTGGTAGGCCCTTCTCCTACTAACTGCTATCACTATCTTCTCTAACAGCTCTAAACAATGGCTTGACAGCGTTAAGCACGTTATATACAGCTACGCTATATACAAAGGGCAGACTCTCACCCTATAGGGCAACAGCTCCCTTAACCCCAGGTCCCACATCTTTGATGCTAAAGCTGTAGGCGCGTGGCAAGGACTCTCACACACACTCCGCACGCCGGCCTACTGGCTTAGACGCATATATATGTGCATAGATAGCACCTCTGTTATATAGTATATTAGAGGCAACCTGTCCCCCTCCTCGCAGTGGGCGTTCGTTAGGTGCTAAGAGACAATTAAGAATCTAGACATTACTGTCTAGTGGTCCCTAGGACACTGCAATATAGAGGGAAACGAACGGGCAGACTAGCTAGTAGACAACGCGGCAAGGACCCCTAAACCTCCACACGGCATGGCAACTAAACCCACAGCCTTAGGCCTTAAGTTAGACGTTCGCGCCCTTACTAGGAGCGTAGAGATAGACTGGTGGCGCAAGCACACACTAAATCTGTCTAGGTAGTATATATAGTAGGACCTTAAGTATTGCCCTGCAAAACAGCTAAAGAAGCTTACCCTCTAATAACTAACGCTTACAAAGCTACTGTCTATGCGCACCTACTATAGACACTACGCTTAGTACTACAAGAAGTTCAAACACAACAATGTAGTTATAGGATGCTCCTGTGGGGCAGACCTTGCGCTAGACTATATAGTCCACTGCCTACGAGCGGTCCGAAAGTTCCGCTACTCGCTAAAACGACCCCCTCTCCCTCCTAGCACTACACGGGAGGGCGTTGAATACTTAAAGACCCTTAAGCCTAAAGATTTTTAACTCTTGCTAGAGCTTGCCAACCCTACTAACACTAACAAATAAATGTTAGTTCTATGGACTGCCTACTAAGCCACAGATACTAGCGGGCGCGACAATAACCTAGGACAGCTCCTCTAGCGTTAACTCTATCTAAGCTCCCAGCAGGGGTGCCTCTCATCCTAATATCTTGCCACACGAGGCAACCTCCCCTACACTCTCCTACTCTCCTTACCTCTCCTTACTGTCTACACAATCCTTACCTTTCCTATACTAGTTTTACGCTAAGGTTTTGGCACTTTTTAACACAGCTTTAGGGCAGCCAAAGCTGCCCCTGCTTTGGATTGTTATATGTATAATAGCTACACCCCGACATCTTAGCCTATAGGCATAAAGACACGGATTCAGCCCCCGCACGGAGGGGGGCGGACTCTTACGAGCCGCTGTAAGAGACGGCAATAGCTTATAGCATGAATCGCCTTTACTATCTGGCTGGCCCCAGATGGCTACTCAGCGCGTCCCCATGCCCCATAGGAGGCTAGAACCTAGGTTCCTGGACGTTAATTAATACTACTACTACTACTACTCGCTAACAGTAGTGTAACCACCTAGGCCGCAGCTAGGGACGCCCAACCTGTGGATAAAGCAGCATTACCTAAGCGAGGCAGATTACGCGCTAATAAAGCTGGCCCTAAAGCCAAATCTAAGCAGTCTATATAAGTCACCAACAATAAGCCAACAGCAGTTAGAGGCTAAGAGAGATTAAACCCTAAGTGCCCTGCTTATAAACAACGCCATAGTCTAAAAGACTGCTTTTACACATTCCCTAACAAACAACCTAAATGGTTTAAACTAAAGCCTGCTATAGAGGCAGTTATAATATATAGGTTAGAGAATAACCCTATACTTATAGAGCGCATAAGATCTATAAAGCGTTAAAAGTCACAGACACTAAAAATTAAACAATTAAAGACCCCTACTCTAACTTAAATTACTAAGATTACTAATAATAAATGACTAGATAGCAGACAGATCACTATCCTCTTAGCGAGCTTTAATGCTATCGCAGCCTTCTACTACTTAGACCTAAATATATACCTACTACATAACTCTGCGATCCTTAATTCTAGCACAACCTGCCACATCTTTAATAATATTAATCGCTTTGTCTTATAGCGACTACTATCGCCAGGAGACTTTGTATGGGCGGGATTATTATAAGCATGAATAAGGGGATATAGGAGTGTCCATCTTTATATTAAGAGTAAGAAGGGAAATTGCTTAGTAAGGTTAGACAATATTACCTACTATCCTGGTCTACTTTGCAACCTAGTGTCCTTCTAATTACTCTAAAGGCAAGGCCTCTAGTAGGACACTAAGTTAGACCCAACAACAATTAGGAGACGAGATAATACGATCCTGGCTGAACTCTAAGAAATCTACGATTAATGGGTACTAGAGTTTATACTAACATTAAAATTAACTTGTACCACGATTAATAGTACGTACGCTACACACAAATTTACCTCGCGCACCGCACAACGAGCGCAGAAGGTGAACGCCATCACATGGCACAAACAACTAGGCCACCTAGGCCCTTAGGCACTAGAGCACACAGTGAATTACAGTGAAGGGGTACGTATTAAAGGGTTAACTATAGTCCAATGCGACGCTTGCGGCAGATTAAAGCTTAGGCGACAAATTAGATATTAGGCTAGACAAATTAATGATGGCCTAGGAGAGAGAGTCGCTATAGACTTTTACAACTTCGAAGACAAGAGCTTAACTAGCGAAAAGAGTATAATACTTATCTCTAATCGTTTCTTAGGCATAGCTTAGGACTTCTACTTTAAAGACAATCGATTAGCACGAACAATTATTAAGCTACTAAAGGAATTTGTACTATTTATAAAAGTATAGTTTAAGGTAACTATAAAAGTTATTAAATTTAACAATAAGATTTTCTTAGTTAAACAAGACGTTTATAGGTGGTGTGTTAATAAAGGGGTTATTATTAAGCCTTCAGCACCTGATACCTAAGCTTAAAATAGAGGGGCTAAACGCTTAGGGGGTGTAATTAAGGAAAAGAGCCGTGCAATGCGACTTAACGCTAACCTCCCCTGGACACTATGGCTAGAGATTACACAAGCGGCCGCATACCTGTATAATTGAACGCTAAACTACGCCAATTAATAGCAATCACCACATAAAGTATTTTTTACAACAGTTGCCTACTAAAATAGTATTGTCACCTAACTAAAGAAACCAAACCAGGCTCACCTTAGAGCCTATAGCTATAAAGCTTTTGCCTTAACTAATAATACAAAACGCGGCAAGAGTAAGCTCTAAAGGCTCGACCTTAAGGCATAGGTTAGTTACCTAGTAGGCTATTAATTAACAAACATCTAGAGAGTATGGATACCTCCACTTAATAAAGTTATTAGCGCACGCAACGTTATCTTTAACGAAAATCAAGTATTCTTAGGTAAATAAGAAGACCTGTTGGACAACCTTATGCACAGCACTACTAAAGAGATTGCTATATGGACCCAAATAGTAGAGCTACTACCCTTACCACTAGAACATAAAAGTACGAAGTCTTTCTACAAGGATGAGTTAATTATTAACTCTTATAAGGAGGACGAGGGTGCTCCAGGGTACTATTAAGGGAGGAAGATTAATTACACCTACCCAACACCACTAGAGACACCTCCACCTGTCGCACTGCTTGCCCAATTAATAGTGAGTTTCGAACAGGACTAAATTGAAAAATTACCTATAGGAACACCATAGCCAGATTAACGCGCTATGCTATAGACAGCTGCCTTCCTTGCAGGTACACTCGCAGGAAGTAGAGGCAAATACAAGGGGAAGCCGCTTAATAAAGCTCAATTCAATCGCATGCTTATAGTAGGCAAGAAACCCTATTAAAGTTAACTACTAAAACCTCCATTATGCAGAACCTAGATAGATAATTATTTGTTATTTAAAATATAGAAGGATGCCGAGCGATCCTATCTACAAAGTCATAAAGAAATAAGGTCTTAGAGCGAGGTGCCCGCAGCCTTAGTGCGATCACGTGGTTACTAGATTCTTAACTATATGTGGGTATATACCTATAAACTTAATAAATAACACAGATTACAAAAGTGCAAGGCAAGGCTAGTAGTGCGCGGAGATTAACAACGCTATCTTACTACACAGGATACCTATGCCGCAACACTCGCAGGTAGATTATTTTGCCTGCTTATGTTAATAGCAGCTTAGTTTAACCTAGAGCTAAGCTAATATAACGTTACTAACGCCTTTGTCCATATAAACCTAGACAGAGAAATCTACATGCGGATGCCCTAAGGTTATACCTAAAGAGGCACTATCCTATAGTTGCACAAGGCACTGTATGGCTTACACATCTTACTACTACTATAGCAAAGAGAATTTACTAGTGCGCTTAAGGATCTTAGTTTTACTGTAGTCCTGCACGAATCTTGCTATATAATTAAAGACAGCATTATTATCTTCTTCTATGTAGACGACCTTATCGTCGCATACTTAAAAGATTAAAAGCACGCTGCCAATGCAGTAATAAAAAAGATAGGTACAAAGTTCACCCTAACTAGTGGTAACAATCTATAGTGGTTCCTAGGCATTAAAGTTGTTAGAGACCGTGCTAATAGGCAACTCTAATTATTACAAAGGTCTTACGTGGACAAGATTAGTCGTCTAATTAACTAACGCGACCTTAAACACAATACCCTAATATTAGCAGTTAAACTGTTACCTTAAGAAGGACTCGCCACAATAGTAGAAATTAATTAGTACTAGCAGAAGGTGGGATTAATCCTCTACGCTGTAGTAACCACGCGCCCGGACATAGCTTTTGTAAGCTCCTAATTATCGCGCTTCCTTTTAAACCCTAGCAACAACCATTACAATACCGCCGATCGCGTACTGCTATACCTATTATCCACCCGATTACTAGGGCTACGATTTGGAAGAGCAGACACTTACGAGGTTGCGAGCGACGCGTCGTTTGCAGACAACACCCTTAATAGAAAGAGCTTATAGGGGTACATTATTAAATTGTTTAGTAGTCTTGTCGCCTAGAAGGCAAACAAACAAGACACTGTCACTACTTTAACAACTAAAGCTAAGTTGCTAGCACTTTTACAAGTTGCAAAGAAGGCACTATTTATAGCTTAGTTAATTAATAAACTTAAGATTAAACTATCGCTATTAACAATTACTATTAATTGCGACAACTAACAAACTATTCGACTTGTTACTAAGGAAATCGCCAAATTGCAAACTAAGCTTAGGCATATTAACATACACAATTATTGGCTTCGATAAGAAGTAGTACGTGGAGCTATTAAAGTCTAGTACTAGTAATTAGAAGAAATGGCAGCAGATAGTCTTACAAAAGCTCTGCTAGCCGCCATATAGACTAAGTTCTTGAATTAACTAGGACTTAAAGACGTTAGGGGAAGGATTACTAACTAAAAGGCCAACCTTAACAAGTTAGAAGATAGGATGGAAGCTTTTAAACTATAAGCAATAGTACAACTACGCAAGAGATAGTTTAGCTTAGCCCTCTGAGGATCCAAGCTAAGAGGGTGTGTCAGATATTAGGTCACTAGAAATCACTATGATTTCACTGTGAAATTTAGTAGTTACGTGCGTTCGATTACATGGTCTCCTTATAACAACAGTTAGTGTAACTTATAGTGATTTTACTGTGATTTCACTATGAAATACACAAAGGAGACTGGCGTACTACTGTTACACTACTCCGCACTATTACTAGTGCGTCTTAGCGCTAGATAGATATTGCGTACGATAGCTGAGCTTCTCCGACAGAGATCACTCGACAATCAATTCATTATTAAATCCATCACTTTCATCTTATCTCATCAAAGATACTTACGTATCTAACAGCTAGAAGGCTTTTAGCAATACTAGTTTTAGCTTATTATTAGCTAATTTTATATCTTTACTAGCCTTTATTTGCCCTATATCTAAATCTATTAGAGCTTTCTAGTGCCTCTAGTTTAAAAATTAAGCTTAGGGGCTCTTTTTTATTTAGTTTAATATTAAGTACTTTATATAACTATCTAAATAGACGCTAAGATTCTTATAGTAGTAATAGTGGCGAGTGCCCTAGGTAGCCTTAAAGACAAAGTTTTAGGAGACGTACAGCCTAATAGCTAATAAAGCTATATTTTAAAACTAACTTTTTAGTAGCTAAATAGGCGCTTCTAGATAACGCCCTATTAGCTAAGATGCCGCTAATTTCCCTCCTATATACTTGGCCACTTACTTAGTGTTAGTTTAACAAAACTAACACCCATTTTATTATTAGAACTAAATAGGGCCTAAGATAAAAGCCTTTATTATTCTACTCCTAGGTAGATAATTTAATAATATATATACTATATAATATTAAAAGAGAAATATTATAGACCTTTTAGTGTATAGTATAACACTATGAAGAAAAGCTATAGGTATGCTAAAAACACATTAAAAAAAAGTAAAGTAGTAGAATAAGTTAGGCTAGGTAGGAACTATTTATTAGTATATATAAATTAGTCCTTTATACTAATAATAAGGTAGTTAATTATAAGATATACTAGGTACTAAAGTTAATAATAATATAACGCGCAGCTATTGCCTACGTAGCATAAAATGCGCAACTAGATAAAGATCGCCTATTTATACTACCTTTCTATCCTTGTAAATATTTAATCGCTAGTTAAGATCTTAAGGTTAGTTGCCATGTCTATTATCTAGTAACGCGGCGGGTGGGCGAGCAAGTTAGGGTGTTGTTGTTGTAGGGTTAGTCGTCTTAGAAGCTAGGGGAAGATGTTAGAAAAACTTTAACGCGCTCTAGTCCTAGGGCTTAGCGCTTATATAAAACATTATATTATATACTAGTAGGCGCTAGTAACGCAATAAAAAAACGCAGTAATGAAACGCAGTGGGGCTACTTAAAAACTAATAAGTAGAGGCAGTTTATACTCCTGCCTAGGAGGGATACTATATAATAACATAGTAATAATATTAACTTTTAAAAAGGTAAGTAAGGGCGAATCTTAGAGGGGTGCTAAGAAATCCCCTAATTTTTGAAACTATCAGATGCAACGTGCCCCAAGGCCGACTCGTTCGTTAACGGTTATATTGAGCCTACCTTTCTCACTCCAACGACACACCATCCTCCCCCTTTGAACCAGCATGGCAACCCGCTCCGCTATCTCCAGCGGCGCCCAGCGCCTCGACTCCCTCCGCACAACTCCCCCCAGGCCAACCATCCAACAAGCACCACCAAGACACATTTCCCACAAGCAGCCCTCCTCAACCCAAGCCCCAGACGACAACAGCGTCTGGAAACTCAAAAACGTCAAAGCCGCCTACTGGAACGACTACATCGCCACACGGCCCCGCTACGACGCCACCATCTTCGACCCCATCTTCGCCTACCACGCCGCCGCAGCTAAAACTAATAATTGGAACAACGCCCTCGACGTCGGGACGGGCGCTGGATCCGCACTGGGTCTCTTAACGGAGCGCTTCGTCCACGTCACAGCCAGCGACAACGACACCACAAGTCTGGGCTTCGCGCAAGAGCTCCACGCAAATATCCCGGCTAGTACACTCTCGTGGACGGTGTCCAAAGCCGAGGATCTAACGGCGCACCATGCGCCCTCGTCGTTTGACATGGTAACGTGCGCGCTGACGTTTCCGCTGCTGGATACGGCCAAAGCGCTGCATTGCATGGCTACGCTGCTGCGACCTGGTGGCACGCTGGCTATCTGGTTCTACGGCCCGCCTGTTTTGCTTGATCCCAAGCAGCGGGGAAAAGGACAGAAGGCTTTGTATGCGGCGCTTGATCATGCGTTCAGGCCTGTGGTTAGTGGCGGGGGTGCGCAGGCGCGTGCGGATTGGAAGCGGGCTGCGGAGGGGATGGCGAGCTGGTTGGATTATATTCCGTTTTCGGCGGGGCAGTGGGAAGATGTGCGGCGGGAGAAGTGGAATAATAAGGATGCGAGGTTGGCGTTTTTTGGGCCGGATGCGTGCGATTTTCAGATTGAGCCGACGAGCGCGGTGGGTGAGGAGGAGACGGTTGTTGAGCGGCAGGATCCCAGCTTTTGGAGGGTGGATTGGGATGGAGAGATGTTGAGGCGGTTTGTGCTGGCGGTGTTTCCGAAACCGGATCATATGAATAGTGCGGATGAGATTATGAGGCGGCACTTTGAAGAGTTGGATAAGGCGGTTGGGGGCAAAGAGGTGAAGGTGCCTATAACCTGGCCTGCAGTATTGGTCCTCGCGAGGAAAACTAAGTAACTAGAATTGTCCTTGATGACAGCCTGCGACAAGAGTTCTATAGGAGTTCTGTAGGAGTTCTATAGGAGTTCTATAGGAGTTCTATAGGAGTTCTATAGGATTTGCAGAAATCCACATCCTTCGAAGCTGTGGAGTTTCTACTACTACTACTTCGATTTCACCACTCAATCTCCATCCGCTCCTCGTCAATGGACATGAACTTCCCTCCCACCGTCTCCCGCGTCGCTCCTTCAAGCTGCCCCAGAACAAACTTGACCGAAGCAGACACAGGCACAAACGCCTGCTCGTAACCGAAATGCTTCGCGCCCTTGTTGCCCATGTCTGTCTGCATGAATCTAGACCCCCGTCAGCCATATACCGCATAAGACAAGCGAAGAAGATCAGAGCCTCGTACCCCGGATCCAAGACAAACGCAGTAACACTCGGACACTCGAAATGGATTTTCCGAGTAAGATAGTGCGCGACCGTTTTGCTAGCGCCATATGCAAACATGGGCCACGGCGCCTTCTCCATGCCGCCGATGCTCGCAATGGGCGAACCGAGAAGAACGAACTTCCCAGTCGGGCTGTTTTCAAGCAGCTTCCGGATCCCCTGGAAGAGGCGCAACGGTCCTGCATGTCCGTTAATACAATTACGCGAAAGCTAGTCTGTCTCCTTCCTCCCGTCGGGCAGTACAGTACAGCACAGTACAGTAGCATCGGGACGAGGAAAGGCACTTACCTATCCCATTCACATCAACCAATCGGCCGACCTCCTCGGGCTTGGCCGTCGCCAAATCGCCGTAGACCTCTCCGAATCCCGCATTCGCAATCACAACGTCTAGCTTCTGCAGGCCATGGTCCGAGGCCAGCACGCGCGCAGCCTCGGCCGCGTCGCTATCCGACGTGCTGTCGATTTTCACGGTGATTAGCTGCGTCGCCGCGGCGCGAGGGAGCTCGGACAAGGAGCGGCTCTGCGGGCTCAGAGGGTCCCGCACGGCTGCTATGATGGTGTGTGAGGGCTGCGAGAGGAGAGCTTCTACCAGTGCTCGTCCTAGGCCTGCACCGTAGGGGGGATTGTCAGCTTAGCTCTCGGGGGGCAAGCACAATGCATTCATTGCATGACGGGAGGACGGTGTACCTCTGCTCGCGCCGGTGATGAGATAGATCGCCATGATGGGATTGATTGATTGATTGATTGATTGATTGATTACTGGTTGGTGGTCTGAGATGCGGACGAGAGAGATCGATAGACTACGTGGCGGCGGAGAAATATGGGGTTCGAATACTCTGCGCTAGCCAGAAGAGGACACTGTGTAGGATCTTGGCCGCCGTGATGTGATGGTCTCCTCGTCCGACTGCGCTTTTGCTCGAGAGATATAACGCAGCTGCAATATCATGCATGGTCCTCTCGAGGCGTATGCCCCGCTATGTCACACCATCAGCGTAGCTCCACGGGGTGCCGGTTCCGTGAGCGCTACTGGATTCATACTGCAACCGGCAGGTGCTTCATGTCCGCTTACCAGGTGGCAGGCGGTCAGTCGTGCATAATGAGCATCTGTATGGATCTCTCGTGAGAGAAAGTCAACCGAGAATTTCGCCGGCATTCATGCAACTGCCAGCTACCGGTGCTGGTATACCTCTAACCTTGGAATCTAAGCCAACCAGGTCATACCCAGTAAGCGAGTAACACCCCAAGCCCAAGGCTGCCTCCGGGGCTCCCAACCGTATGCTCAGAAGAAATTGTACAGCATCGACCGTCTTTTCATCTCGCGGCTCAAAATGGACAAATCTCGATACACGCATCTGCGCGGCTCCGAAGAGACGGACGGCGACGAAACTGCGCGGTTTGCTGGGTATGTGGGGCGCGAGACAGCGTCGCCTACGCAGCAGCGGATACGCCACATGGTGCTTGTCGCGCTCCTTGGGCTGTCCAACATCATCTTCTTCAGTCTGTGGATCACCACTGCGTATAAAGAACCCCCCTCGCAAGAAAACTGCGTCCGCCCGCAGTTAACCTTCTGTAAGACTTTTCAAAGTTTCAAGCATGTAGCATTTTGAGACTCACGGACTGACTGACTGACTGGTGAAATCAGCGCCTGCGACCGACGTACTGCGCTACGAGAAAAAGCGATTATGGAGGGACATCGATGGGCCTAATCGTTTTGTCGGGGCGCCACGCCCAGAACTCGACAAAGCATGGCACGATCTGCTTGAGCGTGAGGAGTGGCGCACATGCGAACGCGGAACGTCATAGCACTGACTGACAGCAACGCAGCGATGACCATCCGCGTCACGGGCGACGAGCTCGCGCAGTTCTCCGAGGGCGACACCTCGATCGCGCTGAAAGACGGGTCCGGCTATATCGCTGAAATGGGGGCTTACCACGAGCTGCACTGCATTGTAGGACGCCGCTTTCTCTCGCAAAGTTCACACGGAAGTAACTAACTGCTTTGCTTGCGCAAGAAACGCATCCGCAGGTATATCTTCTTTGACTACTACTACCACAACCTCACCGCGGAGGAGCAAGACATCGAGGACAAACACATGGGTATGTCCCCAGTACACCTCTCTTCTCACGCACGGGATAGATGTTTTCTTTTGAGAATCGAATCGAGCTGACGCAGAGGAAAAGATCACTGTCTGGAGTACTGGCGCGAGTCGGTCATGTGTCGGGGCGATGTCACGCTGAGTACTTTTTTCTGGCGCGAGGACGGGTATCCGACGTCGAGGGTGTATACCGATAACGAGTGTGTGGATTGGCAGGCGTTGGACACGTGGGCGCGGAAGCGCATGGTCGATATGAGTGATTTGTCTGTTCTTGTGCCTGGTGCGAAGAACGAACGCATAGTGTAGAGCGCGGTATGCTAGCACGAATGCTTAGAATTGAGTATATTCATTCAAAAACCACCCTGCTGAAAGTACTGAGAGCTATATTGTCTATTCCCTACCAACAACGTACATTCAAGTAACAATGCCCGTATCCGACGAATTAGCATACCGCTCCGCAAAATCCTTCACCAGATCATAGTCCCTGCACACCTTTGTCTGATTCCACCCATTCGTCGTATGCGTCACCGGGTCCAACACCTCCAGATTCGTATCCGCATGGCACATGAGCGTCTGCCTGATATAATCGAAGCAATGCCGCACATGGAACGGCGCAGTGCGTGTCCCCGTTGCGTTGTCCCAGTCCGGCACCTCGGCCATTTCCATGGGCTCGCTGGCCAGCGCCTCGTAGTAGGCTATCACTATCGCATGCTTGTGGTACGTCAGCGAGCGGGGTGGAAGTGAGAGTGAGAGAAACAGAAGACACTCACGAGACAGTGCATTTGGTGGAAGAGTGCGATATTGGAGGCTTCTGGTGCGAGTTGTGGGTGTGTGATGAAACCTCGTCCAACGGGGATGATGGAGGCCCAGGCGGCTTCGGATTCTTCGTCTGGTTTCTGCGTGAATGTGAAATTATGCTGCCATTTCTGGTGGACGGTTCCAGGAGGTACTATCATGATACTGTTAGCAGGTGGTCTCGCGCTGGTACGGATCGCATTACCTGGTAAGCCATAGCGAATAGTTTCAGTGTTTTGCGAGCGGCCGATAAAGAAGCCAGCTGCTACCGCTACAGTGAGCGAGCAAACCAGCACAATCCACTGCACATAGCCGTGAAGCTGCTTGTTCGCTTGTAGTTTATTATTGATATGGTGGGTAGTAGGGAGGAGGGTCTCGTTTTCTTCATGATGCTCGTTCTTTTCGACCTTCATGATGATGCGGAGAGCAAACGCAAACTGCCAACGATTCAGATGCACTCTGCAGACAGCGACTTTTCCCCGGCTTTGGGCGCTCGGAACTTAATCTGACTCGTTGGGGCTGGGTTTTCCTGCGACTGTACATAAGACGGCGTGGCTTGGGCGGTAACCGGTGGGCCGGGGGGCCCGCCCTTGGCCTACATTAAACTTGTGGGAGCGCTGTAGAACGCCCTGCCTAGTCACGGTGTTTGCGGTACAAAATTTCCGCACTGGGACGCCAAGCGTCATAGTAGTGTTTTGACAATATACATTATCCATGTCGTTGCGTACAACGGACAGGGACGCCATGATACCGCGGTGGTAATATTTTGTATCGCCTAGCTCACCGGAATCGACTGATGATAGTGAGGGAGACCTTGCTGCAATAGATTGCAACAAGGATGACCAAACGGGGACCCAAACAGTGGCACCAGATGGTGAGATAACGCCTGGACGCATAAAGAGACGTACGAGTGCTAATGCAACGGACACTGCGAGAGACACACGCATGACCGACTGGGGCAAAATCCGGCAGCAATGGCCCATGCCGGCGTGACCCCGCAGAGAGGCATATAGAGGCCATTGATTGCTGTCCGATCAAGAGGGTCCGAGCCTAAGTCTGCAGACTGGATCTTCTCATCGACTTTTAGCCCAAGCTTACAGACCTCTTCGTCGACACTTCGTTGCCACCACCTCGGTAATGCGTTTCGTATACTTCTCCCTCCTCGCCGGTGCGGCTCTTGCGCTCCCGCTGAACCAAGGTATGCACGCATACGTACATGGCTGAGATGATGGAGCTCGGCTAACTCGATATGCTGTGTTAGCGGCCACCAACGCTGCGGATGCGGACGATCAGGTTCGCAACTCGTGGTCTGCTCGTGGGCACATCGTGCCCAAGGATGCCGACGATCAGGTTCGCAACTCGTGGTCCGCCCGCGGGCAGCTCATGCCAAAGGATGCCGACGATCAGGTTCGCAACTCGTGGTCCGCCCGCGGGCAGCTCATGCCAAAGGATGCCGACGATCAGGTCCGCAACTCGTGGTCTGCGCGCACGGCCGAGGATGCAGACGACCAAGTACGCAACTCGTGGTCTGCTCGCGGGCAGCTTACGCCAAAGGACGCTGATGACGAGGTGCGCAACTCGTGGTCAGCAAGGGAAGCAGATGCGGATGCAGACGACCAAGTTCGCAACAGCTGGTCGGCACGCGGTTGAATTAACCCACGACCTACCTAAGGTGGTGTAGTCTAGTGGATCGTGCCGTATGTAGTGCGGAACGATGCGGGTGGCAGATAGATGGCGCGCCGTTGGGGTTGGTACTCCGCCAGTAGCACGGGCCCGGCCGTGGTCTAGCGCCCAAGGGGGAATAGTAGCAATATGCATTAACGGCACGATCCTTTGCCAATCCCACCATCCTTTTCTAGAATGTACTTTGCTATTGTTTTCCCGCCATTCTGCTCCCCAATCCCCCCGTTCTGCGAGAACTCAATACCACCGTGGTAGTTCAGTGTGCAAAGCCCGTGCCTTGCAACTTTGTTCCCTGGCACAAAAGCCCAAGAGAGATCTGGAGATCGATCGAACATGGACCATGCCCTCCGAGTGGGCACCAAAGTGCACTGTACAGTGCCCTAGGAGGTACAGGTAACTAGCGCAAATCCTTTGCAAGGTGGGTTTTCTTCTTGTAACAGACCGCGGAAGGACTTTGCGACCCATGCGCGCTAGTCACCCGTACCTCCTGGGGCACTGTACTAGTTGCCCAGCTGTCCAAATAGGCGTTCTAAACCCTTCTTGCTAGAGTGCCGAAGGCCGTCTCCGAATAGCCCAGTGCAGCCTCACCAATCCGCCGTAAATACCCCCGCTAGGAAGTTGGGCCAGGGCCCCTGCTCTTCCACTGTCCGACGCACACGGTCTCGTGTGATCGGGTGAGCATGCAGCCGGCAGGGCGATACGCAGCATCATACGCTACCCGGCTAGGCCTAGCCGCCTAGTGAACCCCGAAGGCACCAGCCGCATCGAGTTAACTGATATAGTCTGATTTCGTACATTTGCCGTCGAGTCCACTGCTGCCCGCGTTCCATCCAACGGCTATCTCGACCACTATCCGCTATCTTGACGCTGCTGTGCGGTGTCGCGACTCGCAATTATGGTTGCTTTGAAGCAAGACTACAACCAAGGCATGATGATCGGCCTTGGTGTCGTTTTCATGATCATACCCACGGCCTTTGTTGGTTTACGGGTGTGGGCGAAGCAGCTGGGGTCGCGCCGGTTGGCACTGGAGGACCACTTGTGCTTTGGAGCTTTGGTGAGTACGGTGGAACTTGCCGAGAGTGCCTATACTAATGCCGAGCAGGCTGTTGCTCTTACTTGCTCAATACTCCAGATTGTTGGTAAGATAAGGTCTTCCAGTCCGTATGCGATTCCTACTAACGCGACCCTCCAGCCGCCGTGCATGGTAGTTTAGGACAGCACCAGAATGTCGACGCAGACGGTATGCCCATTCTGGACGACCCAGAGTTCTTGGTCTATGAGCGTGTAAGTTCCTACTGCCAAGTATTTGTACGTGCGGTGGACTGATAAGCGTCCAGACAAAGTTCGCAGTCAACATCCTCAGTGTTATCAGCCTAGGTCTCATCAAAGCCTCGTTCCTCGTCTTCTACAAGTCCATCTTCCAAACGCGCTCTTTTCAATGGGCGGTGTGGGTAATGATGGGACTCGTTATTGGTTGGACCGTCGCATACTCTTTTGCGAACCTGTTCACCTGCTACCCCATAACGCCTCTCATTGAGCCTTTCTACGGCAACAACTGCATGGCCAATGTGGTAGACATGTGGCTTTCCGTCGTATACACCGATCTCATCATAGACGTTGGCATCCTGGTAATGCCTATTCCACCAGTGTTGAAACTCCAGCTGCCCTGGCGGCAAAAGTTGGGCGTCATGGGCATGTTTCTCCTCGGCTCTTCGTAAGTATCCACCACGCGCGATAGGCTGACCCATGCTAATGCGCTCTCTCTTTGCCACAGAGTCATCGCCATCAGTAGCACTAGGCTTGTGGTTTTGACCAAGATTGCCGAAGAATACGTTTTGCACTTCAACGACGCAACCTGTAAGGCCCGCTATAGCTGAGCGCAAACAATCGTAAGCTAATTTTGGGCTAGACTACACATCTCCCGTATTCTTCTGGACGAACATCGAGCTCTCGCTCGCCGTCATTTCGTCCTGTCTACCCACACTCCGGCCGATATGGACACACTTCCGTCCAGCAAAGGGTGCAACGGCGTATGGAAATACCGACTACGAGCTGCGCAATTCGAGGGCGAAGGCTAAGAAATTTCTATCGGAGCAATGGACAGAGCTTGAAGACGACGACCCGGATGTTCCCGTTCTCGGCGTCGATACCTCCATTCGAGCTGCTGAGAATCGATCGGTTGAGGGGGATACTATGGTCGGGCGTGCTGTCACGACTGATGGTCCTAGAAGTGGGATATCTGTCCATACTAGTGTGGAAACGAGGAGTGTTCAGAATATGGTATAGGGATTGGAAGGATCGAGATAGAGCTCCGCGCCGGCGCAAGTACCTATTATGAACTATGATCAAGAAGACCTCGCGCACTCTCGGTACACGGTATAAGGCTGTGAGGGAAAGCAGTGGGTGTGCTAAAGAACGCAGTGAATCAAGTAAAGCACCTATTATGAACATGAAATATTACAGGCATAATCTGTAAAAGATTAAGTTGACTATGAACGGATATGAATAAATGAATGAATGAATGTACAATCGTCAACTCTGGAATTACATCGTGAATCCCTTGCAGAGAATATTTCTCTTGATCACTAGAGGGCTTTGCAACCCATGCCACGCTACTCTTATTTATTTATTTATTTATCCATATCCATTTATAGTTAACCTAACCTTTTACGAATTATAAGACTTAATAGCAAGCACAACTAAGGTTTAATAGCTAAAGCACATAAAAAAAGGACGCAATTAGGATTAGCTATAGTAGGGAGCTAAAGCATAACGCAATAATTGTAAAGGGCCGATTATATGACAGCTGCGGAGCAACCGAACTATATACCTTCTAGAAGACTGCCTAAAACAGCCCGAACGGACGAAAAAGTACGATAAATAATGGTCAAGAGGAGAATTACCCCGCCCAGAAGCTGCACTGACCAATAATGAAACCTACCCGCCCAGTGTGGCCTATATCTCCGGCGGGTGTGCTCAGCTGACCGAACGCCGTAACTGGTCCTGGTAAACATGTGGACCGCGCTCGTATGCGAGAGAAGTATTCGAGCTTCTGCTGGATGAATCATCGTGTACCTACACAGGTGTAAGAGTAATCCCTCGTATAGGGCTTGTGGCGCGTGCCTACCCCAGGCAAGATCGCCTATGTTTATTGGTGGCGCGGCATCGGCGACCCGTGCTGGTGGTCACAACCCCTGCTGCTTGTGCCGTCCACCGCGTGGCTCCGGGGAACCAGCAGGCCCAGCCGAGAACCGTATAAAGCAACCGCCTCGAGCTCACGCATCGTGCTCCTCTCATTTCTTTGCCACTCAGCATGGCTGTCTTCCTGTTGTTGTTCGTCGCGATCCTGGCCTGCTTTTCCTATGCTGCTCCCACACCCGCTCAAATCGCAGCGAAAGCGAAAACGCACCTCGCTCCAAAACTAGCATCCGGCGCTTCAATATCTCTCGAGAATCCCGTTCGGTGGAGTGATTATGGTGCGCCCGACCCTGCTGTCGTTGTCAATGTGAAGAGCGAGAAGGACGTCCAAGTTACGGTAAGTCGGAAAGTTACCTTTTTCCTTTTCCAGATTCCTCTGATGCGTGTACTCACGCACTTCTCGAACAGGTAGCATTCTGCAATACCTTCGGCGTCCCATTCCTCGCCCAAAACGGTGGAAACGGTTGGGCGACTACCTTCAAGATGAAGAACAATGGCGTGATAATAAACCTCGCCGGCCTCAACCAGGTTACATTCAGCGCAGACAAGACGCAAGCCACGATCGGGGGAGGAGTATCAATCAAGACGGCCATCGACGCAGCGGACAAGGCCGGCGCTGTCGTCCTTACTGGAAACTGCAACTGCGTCGGAGCGCTTGGGGCCTACTTGGGAGGCGGCTATGGCAATCTTATCGGCGAGAAAGGATTCGGTGTCGACCAGATTATCTCCGCTCGTCTTGTCACAGCCGACGGGAAAATCCAGACAGTATCTGCTTCGAACACCGATCTCTTTTGGGCTATCCGAGGAGCAGCTCCAAACTTCGGTATTGTCACTTCCGCAGTGGTGAAGTCGTAAGTCGCTCCGGCAAGCTCTCCGTATACTTGGTACTGATCAAAACTTGGCTATCAGGTCCCCAGCCTCCTCTGCTGACAGGTCCGCATGGACTGGTGCGCTCATCTTCACGCCCGACAAACTAGAGCAAGTCGTCCAGGCCATCCAAGACCTGCACCTCAGGCCCGAGATGAACATCTTCATGTACTTCATCTCTGGCGGTGGACCGTCCAATGAGCCCGCCATTGTCACAACACCATTTCTCTACAGGGGCGATGCAGCTTCAGGAAAAGTCGCCTTTGCAAGCCTCTACGCTCTTGGACCCGTCGCGGATTCCACGGCTGTGTTGCCATACACGGAGTGGAACACGGGCGCCGATGGATTCTGCACCCGCGGTGGCCGCAAGCCATCCTTCACATCCGGCGTCCAGACCATGGTCCCATCGATCTGGCGTCAAGTCTGGGATAAATACGTCGCGTTCCAACAGAAGCCTGGGGCGGAAAACAGCGTCATCCTGGTCGAAGCGTATTCATTGGGCAAGGGACAATCTGTGGACTACCGATCAACCTCGTTCCCATACCGGAACATAAACTTCAACGCTGTTGCGATTCCGTGGTACTACGACGCTTCGTACGACGCGGAAGCCGTGGCGTTCGGCAAATCCGTGCGGGATCTTTGGCGAAGCAACGACGGCTTGGATGGAAACGTCTCGTAAGTCCTTCCTTAACGAATTGCGTATTGTGTAGGCGCTTATGCATGACAGATACATAAACTTTGCCAACGGAGATGAGGATCTTTCAGTTGTTTATGGAGACAGTCTTGAGAGGCTACGCACTATCAAAAAGCAGGTGGACCCGAGGAACCGGTTTGACCAGTGGTTCCCTATCCGGTAATCCTTTTGAAAAGAGGGGGAAAGCACATGACTGATATAATAGTAATTGTGCATCGTAGTAGCTGCGCATAGTAATAAAGGACTTAGACAACAACCCACCATTTCAGCTTTCGCCTGTGGCGTTATAGCGTGCATGGAAAAGCGCATAAAGGCATATTTTTTAATACAATAACTATTGGTTTTACGCAAGCCTTCCGTTCGGTTACAGCCTCGCCACGGGACAAAAGCAATTAGCCATCTCGAAATCGGCAACATCCGAAGATGTCTATTGGTAGAGGAGACGCCACCAACGCTATGCACCAGCATCTACTCCAATAGCTCGAGCCTCGCACCATATTGCTTTTCACCCACTCGCTTTTCAACACACCCTTTCTCAACAATTCTGTCCGCGCTCTGTTCGGCCCCCGGTATAAATGCCGAAAGGAAACGGCAAGGTTGTTGAGCAACGCAGTCAGTTCATGTAAAGCTGCCTTTGTAAGACGAGTATGTACGATAGATACCCTTTGTAGCACGTAGTTGGAATTTTTTTTATCATGCATCTGGCTCAGAAAGCGTGCAGGGTGCGCAATGCGTTGTAGCGAAGGTCTACGCGGGACCTACCTAAGGTATGTAGCATACACGAGGCGACCATATTTTTAGTAAAGCCTTTCCAGATTTACCGTAGCATCTTGCTTATTTTATTCATTCATTTATTTATATTCAAGTTAGTTTATAGTTAACCTAACCTTTTATAAATTATAAGACTTAATAGTAAGCATAATTGAGATTTAATAGCTAAAATATGTAAAAAAAAAGGGCGTAATTAGAATTAGCTATAGTAGGGAGCTAAAGTATAACGGAATAAATTATTAACTTTAAACTGTGCACTGCGTAAAACTTAACAAAGTACTCAACGGGTCTGCACTGAAGACCTAGCATCTTGCTTAAAAGATCGCTTTATTGACGACATTAAGGCCTAACCAGGGACTCTAGATCGACCTATCGTACCACTATCGCGGCGATTACTTTCTGGTTGGTTCTTGGTACGGCTAAGGCGCTCGTCTTATACTGCATATCTCTATAGCACATACACACCATAGGGTTTGTTTATTGTAGCGGTTGTTGCTGCAAAGCGAAAGTCGGGAAAACACTGATTTGATTGTATGTGTGTAGTAGCTAAGATATATACTGCTAGGTAGGATAGGCAGCAGTAAATGAGTGTAGGCAGCAATGAGCTAGCATAGGCAACAATGAACAGTCCGAATACCGTTACACACCCCCTCATCCTGTAGTTAGTTAACGACGTAAGGATGATCTCTCCTACATGTCTACTGTGCCTTGAAGTCGAGAGTATAGATTTGTAAGGTGTAGCTGCCTCACAAACTCAGCATGCTTCTGACGTGGTAGCACCTTGGTCATGCCGTCAGCAGGCATCCTATCAGTAGATCGCCATTGTACGTAGAGTCGTCCTTGCTCTACTTCCTGGCGGATCCAGCTCTGGTGTATATCAACATGCTTGAGCTTGGTTGCCAGTTTGTCTTGTTCTTTTATAACAATCCCAACAGTCTGCTGGTTGTCACATAAGATAGTCGGAGTAGTGTGAAGCGTCAGTGAGAGGCCATCAAAAAGGCGTAGCCACTCCTCCATTGCTGAGCCTGTGAGGGAGAGCGCGAGTAGCTCTGCCTCAGTAGTTGATTTAGTGACTGTACGCTGCAGGGTAGACTTCCAGTCGACAGTCATCCCAAACAACTGGAAAATATATCCTTGAGAGCTGCGGCGAGTCTCTAGGTCGTCTGCGAAAGCAGCATCAGATGCTCCAAAGAAGATAGGATCGCGATAATCTTCTTCTGTAGTCATGAACTCTTGAATCTCTTGCTCAGCTGTGCAAGCTTCGAGCGCGTAGTACTTCGTCTCTAGGACGTGACGCCATACTTTGCGTATAGAGTCTACGTGAGCTTGTCCGGGGTTTGTGAGATGTGAAGCGTGTATCACATGCGCGCGTGCTAGATCTGGTCGAGTGAACTGCGTCAGGAACGCGAGATGGCCGACGAGCTCCTGGTAGAGCTTCGTACGAGCTGCGTTGGGTTCCTCTATAGATGGTTCAAGGTAGTTGACCATCATAGGTACTTCTGTACGGCGGCCGGTAGACGTTATGCCATACTTTGCGGCTACTTTGTCGATGTAGGCATCCTGGAGCAGCCAGAGTTTGCGGGCGGCGATGTCTCGGATGACGCGTATGCCTAAAAACCACTTGAGTGGACCAAGTCGCTTTAGTTGATAGTACTCGCTAAGCTTCTGCTCGAACTGCTGGTGGAGCTTGGTATTGTGTGGGTGAAAGGCCATGACGATATCGTCAACGTAGACGAATAGTATGAGCCACTTGTTCGTGTACACACATGGAAAGCCTGGCACAGGCTTCATCCCTAGTGACTGTAGCGTCCTGCGGAGCTCCTTGTACCATAGTAGCGGTGACTCCTTTAATCCATAGAGAGCGCGGAGTATCTGGAGTAGTTCTCCATCTTCTTGAAATCCGTCTGGCGTCTGCGCGTAGAGTAGACGGTTGAGTAGGGCGTTGAGAAAAGCTGTTGGTACATCGTATTGAATCAGCTCTAGCCCAAAGTGATTGGCAATAGCGGTGATTGCTCTAAAGGTGCGTGCTGCGAGTGTGGCGGCGTAGGTGTCTCCGTACGGCTGCTGGAGATCACCTCTAATCACCAATCGTGCCTTGAATCGTGAGAGGAAGCCGTCCTCATCAAATTTGTAGGTAAACACCCACATAAGTGGTAAGACCTCAGCATCAACATTTGCTGCTGTCTTTGCAGTCCTAGCAAAGCATCCTTTATTCCATATATTGCGGTATTCTTCTTGACCTGCTTGTCGAAACTCAGCACCATGCGGGTGAGTCTCTAGGTCTCTCCAGGTCCTCGGCGGTGGCGGAACCTGTGACTGATGGATCCTGAAGACAGGCTGCGGCTTCAGCGCTGTCGTAAACGCGTGTAGGTAGTCATTGATGCGTATTCCATAGGAAATCGCGTGTGTCTGGTATCTGGTTGCACTGGTGAGGTCGTCAGTGCGCTGCTGCCATCGGCGTGAGGTTGTGAGTATATTTGACTCGTCAATTTCGAGATTTCTACGTCTCGGCGCATTGTTTGTGTGTCGATCAGGTAGATAGTCAGGGATTTGGGTTGCAGAGAGCTCTAGATCTCGTTCTATCGGGAGAACTTCGGCCGGAGTATCGTTATTCCGTTGCCGGCTCACGTGAGGCGCAGGTGATGTAGGCGTAAGTAGCCCACCCCTAGAAATAGATCCTCTACGTCCTCGTCAACTCCATCAATTTCCTCAACTCTGCTCTCACCCCCTACATGCTGCTGGCTTGCGCGAGCTGCAGCTGCAGGTATGTTGCGCGTCTCGTTGCGCGTCTCGTTGCGCGTCTGCCTAAGCGTCATGAGCTCTTCAATGGCAATATCGTCAGATTCAGCTTCTTCTGGAAAGGCAAGCAGCTCTATAACCTCTTCAATAACTGACTCTGCTGCGTAGCCTTCTGGTCCTTCGTAAAATCGCGTTGGTTCGAAAATGACGTCTCTAGCTCGAATTACTCTGTTCTTTGTCGGCAGCCAGATCCTGAAGATATTCGTCGAATCATAGCCTACAAGATGTCCTATAAGAGCTCTGGACTCCAGCTTGTCGCCTCTCTTGATAGACGGATTTCGGACGTACACTCGGCAGCCTATAGGGCGCAGGTGGTTCACCTTTGGCTTTAATCCCCATACAATCTCATATGGAGTCTTCCAACCTAGCGCTTCGGTTGGTGTACGATTCAGTATGTATGCTGCTGTCTTGAGCAGCTCGTTTGATAATGATTTTGGCAGATTTCCTTCAAGTCTCATGGCTCGAGCTCGAATGACGATGATCTTGCCTGCTCTCTCAGCGAGGCCGTTCTGCTCGTCTGCGTATTCTGCCCGCGGCTCGTATCGGATACCTAGCTCAGCGCAGAGCTCCTCCAATACGTTCGGTGCAACTCCATACCCTCGATCGTTGTCGGTCTTAATTGCGGTAACGTCGCTATCAAAGATACGCTGTATCTTACGAATCTTGCGGACAAGCCAGCGGCTCAGAAATGCCTTCGTACGGTGTGGAAAGCAATCCACTTCATGCCACTTGCTGTACTGGTCCACCATGTGACCTGCAACTCTGTCACCATTGAGACAAGAGTCTGCTTCTCGAGGCAGTAGCTGGATGAAGTCTATAGCGACGCGATAGAACTTCCTTTGTGCGAAGTCCTCCTGCTGTCTTCTAGAGACTTGCTTTGAGAGCTTCGATTCGACACATACGCCACAGAAGTCGCTGTCTCTACCTTCTACTCGCAAGCCTTCCACATGGTCAGCCAGCTTCTCAATCGCCTTCTTGCCAGGGTGACCCCAGGTGCTGTGGGCTGTCCTATAGTCGATTATACGATCAGGTCGAGGGTCCTTTGAAGGTCGGTAAGTAGTGCTAAAGGATGACAATAAGCGGGTTTCTGGGCGGCGACTGGCATCAGCGTCGACTAGCCAGTGTCCGTCTTGGTACTCCAGGTATGCAACCACGGATTTTCTGCTGACCTTGTATAGAAGGTGTTGTCCTGAGTCAAAGTGAATCTGACTCGAGCGACAGCGTGCTAAGCCTATAAGGCTTGTTAAGAAGCCTTCGACTAAAGCAACGTGTGTTAGGACGATAGGTGATAGTCCTCTCGGTGTTTTCACGGTCAGCTTCATGCTGCCCCATGCAGTTATCTTGATACGGCCTGTTCCTGCTCCTACGAAATCGTTGGCACTGGCCTCATACTCTCTCGTCCATCCAGGCCAGGACTTAGTGTTGACAATGTGAGTGTTCGAACCAGGATCAAGTATGAATCGGTTGCTCAATGAGTCGTAGCTGCTGACATCGTCAAGCGTCGATAGAGCCACCAACTCCTCGGTAGGTTTGACACCGTCGTCAAGCATCAGATCCTCGTCGCGCTCGTCGCGCTCGTCAACCGTAACGGCATCGGATACCATATATTGTGCGGTGTAGGTCGATGGATTGGAAGGAGGCTTGCCATCGTCAATAGTGACTGCAGGCTCAGAGTTCGACTGAGTTGCCTTCCAGTCCTGTATGGCTTTCTCCACCCTCGCTTTCAAGCTCGGATCCTTGGCAAAGGCCGCTGCCACTTTCTTACTACCCTCCTTGTTGTCGAATCCTCGGGGTCTGTGAGGCGCATCTGGGTTCATCACCCAGCATCTCGACCATGAGTGTCTTTTGCCACAGAGGCATACACCGCTCCGTGTAGGTTTATTATCTTGCGGTGTTGCTGGCTTTGCTATCTCTAGCTCTGCCGCGTGTGCGCTGAAGCCTGTACTAATTGGGCGTGTACGCTTCAGGTATGCTGAGAACTCGGCGACGTAGTTCTCCACTGAGGGGACTGTCTTACCAAGCCTCTCCTTCTGGATCAGGTCTCGTAGACCTGCTGTTCCGTATTCGGGGTCAATTGTCTTGCAGGCGACTAGGAAGTCTTCCTGCGCTCGGGTGTCTTCAGTCTCTGCCAGCCTGATGGCCTTGCACTGGTTGGTGACCTCGATCCACCTTCGAAGCCATTCTTCAACCTTCCTGCCCTTTGGCGGCGTCTGGAGATCCTTGTATACCGCTATTAGATCGCGGCGTCGCGTCGCGTCTGACGGTGCGAGATGTTTCTTAAGGGTCGTAAGGCGTTGGTGCGGCGTATCCTTGTCCTCAATCAGGTAAATGTGATGCGCTGCTATCGTCTTACTAATCTCAGAGTTAAAGTCTGCTAGAGCCTTCAGCTGACGCTTATACTCTAGATCCTTCTTTTCCCATCTCTCGTACGCCCAACGGTAATCGGCTCGCTGCTCGGTATTTAGGCTGGCGTACGTAGTAGCCGTGCTGTCGTAGTCGCTAAGCTGAGGCTCCATCGGCTCCTCAAGCTGCGGTAGCTTGTCTGCTGCAACATCTGGATCAACGTATTTCCAGAGTTGGTTCTTTTGCGCTGTATCCTTGCGGATGAACAGCCATTTGTGCCAATCTTCTGATCGACTGAGGACGATTGTCACTCGAGTGACGGCTGGATCCGACTCGGTTGTCATCGTGCTCGCAGGGTTGCTCCTACAGTAAGACTGTGGTGTCCTTAGTAGGGTAATTGCTTAGGTGAGTGAGGCCCCGTCGCAATCCGGGCTCATAACTGTAGCGGTTGTTGCTGCAAAGCGAAAGTCGGGAAAACACTGATTTGATTGTATGTGTGTAGTAGCTAAGATATATACTGCTAGGTAGGATAGGCAGCAGTAAATGAGTGTAGGCAGCAATGAGCTAGCATAGGCAACAATGAACAGTCCGAATACCGTTACATTTATATTCGCTTTTAAAGCGTGGTAACACGCTCTTTGTATCTAGATATTTTCCCCCACTACTAGCTAGCTTCTTCTCTCCAGCGCAAAGGCAAGCCACGCAGTCCATAACTATATTAGTTTTATACATAGTAGAGGAATGTTGCGGTTTACATTCTATTTGTAAGGCCGCAGCTTTAGATTATAGAAGAGTATATTGTAGAATTAGAAGTAGTAGAAGAAATAGGGATAAAGACTTACATTCTATTTATAAGACTATAGCTTTAGATTATAGAGAAGCATATTATAGAGTTAGTTTTTATAACCACCTTTTACGCTCTTTTTATTTACTAAGTAGGGGGCTCTGCTCTTTTTATTATATTATTTGAAATAAAAACCTTTGTCGTCCTACCCCTAGGTAGATTAATTTAACACACTATAGAATTAGAAGTAGTAAAGGAGATAGGAGTAGAGAGTTGTAATTTGTTTATAGGGCGGCAGCTTTAGGAGGTAGAGAAGGATATCGTAGACAGTGTGTCTAATAGTTAGTTACTAAACGTTTTTTGGCCTTTTTTTAGTAAACACTACTATTATATGCCTACTAACTATACTGTTAACTAGGGGTGTTACACTAGTTACTATCGCCTAATAGTAACTGCCTTAATATTATTAGTTACTATACTATTAGGGGTAGTTACTATAGTAACCTAAGCATTAGAAGGCTTCTAGAGCACCTTAAGTTAGCTTATAAAGTTCTAGAGTTCGCTAAGTTTACTATAAATTACTCTATTTTATACCTAATTTTGCTATAATTGCAAGGCTTTAATTATTAAAGAAGAGAGATAGTTTCTTAGGGCAGTAATTGTTTATTTAGCAAGGTTAAAATACCTCTTATACTTATAGAAGGTGGCTAGTATTATAAGAAAGTTAATAGCAACTTTATATAGTGTAAAATAATATATATACCTAATATTAAGCTACTAATTTAGTAGCTGCTTCTTAATTATATTACTCTTTTTAGTAACCTATAAATTATTCTTAATATTATTAATATAAGTTTTAACTTTAGTAAAGCCTTTAAAGCGCTTATAGGAGCGTTTATTAGTAAAAAGGTTAAGGTTAATAGCTATTAGATTTTTATTAGAGTTCTTATACTTAACGTTACCACTAGAAACCTTATATCTGCTAGGGGACTCTAAAACCTCTTTCTTTTCTATTGCCTCCTTATTATTAACGTACTATTAGTATACAGCCTTAAGTAATTTTTCTACCTACTTATATTAAGATTGCTAGGATAACTAGTAGTTTTTAAAGAATAATATGCAAAGGGTAGAGTATAAAGTAGTAGCAACGCAGGCCTATAAAATAGTAAGCGTTATTACTAACTTTTTAAAGTACATTATTAACTTCTATATAGTAAATTTAACAGCGTTTTTAATATAGAAGTTTCCTAGTATAATATATAGGTTATGCTACTAGATATAGAGCTTTTGCTATATTCTCTATAAGTAAGGCAGCGTCTGCTAAAGGCTGCTATACCTAGACTTGCTAGTCTTGCCCTTTAACTTAATTATTATATTGCTAAAAACTTTAAGGTACTTAATAAGCTATATAACCTTATCCTAATTATTCTTACTTAGCGTGTTAGTAAAAGGGTTATAATTATTATAGGCGTTAGTAGTATTATTAGAGTCTTTAAGGTAACGTATAAAGTAATATATTACGTTTATTAACTTATAGTAGTGCTTAAGCATAGCGTATATAGAGTTTTATCTAATACTACTATTTTAGATTAGATAGGCGCTACTATATTACTAAAGTAGGTCCTTATTAGTAAGCTCTCTTTATATGCCCTTAAAAGCTCGCAGCATTTATAAGATACTAAGATTGTATTTATAAAGTTATAGCACTTATTAATAATCCTATACTTTCTATATAGCTAGAATTGCTCCTGCAAAGCTACGCGCGCAATCTTCGCCTTAAAGCTACTAACCTTTCTATATAGGAAGGCTTTAATAATAAGGTTAATTATATAGCTAGCGTAGCAAAGGTAGTTATTTATTATAAGGTTAATATTAGGGTCTTCGTATAAACTAGCAATAAGCTCTCTATTATTGCTAGTAGTATTATTAGCTATAAGGTAGTAGATTTTTAACACGCAGTTATAGTTAGTAATAGTAGCGTGAGTTTCTTAAGCAATTATAGCTCTAGAGTAGTCTTCTAAAAGATTTTTAAAGATAATAAGGATATTAGTAGGCTTATTATTATAATCTAAAATTTTATAAGTTAAAATTACTATAATTTATAGTAATTTACGCTAAGTACGCGCTAGTAGCTTAGCTATACCTAAAAAGTGCGCAATAACTTTTAGGAAGAAGTAATAGTTAGGAGAAGTCTATATATCTAGACTTAGCGTAATTTTACTATATAATATTTTTAGTACTATTTAAATCTTCTCCTTCTACTACACTATACTCTATATAATATAGGTAGAGAGTATTATAGAAGAGAATAGTAATGCAGCTAAAAGATCCTATTATTACTATAAGATAAGGCCCTAAAGATTTGCTAATAATACTAGCTAAAAGCTAATATTATTAATAACTATAAAGTTAACTAACGTCTTTAATAACTCTAGCGCTCTCTATAGGGCGTATAACGCGCTTAGTGCCTTTATAGCAACCTTCTATAGATTACTGCCCTTTAAGCTACCTATTAGTATTAACTAGCTATTATTAAAGTGTATCTAGTAGGCAGATACTAGGTAGCTAAGTATATAGGCAGTTATTAAGATTCTTTTTAGTGCTAACTTATTTTTAGATAGATAGCAAACTTTACACAAGTATAGCTTTATATGCTAACTACTAACTATATAGATAAAATCTACACTATATTTCTATATAGGTAATATTTTTACCTTTAATAATAAGCTTTTTAATAAGGAGACGCAATAACCTATAAAGTTAGAATCTAGACGCCTCTTATTTAACTATAGCTTGTTCTATTATATAGGAAATTTTAGGCCGCTATTAGAGTTACCTATAAAGGAATATATATATAAGCTTATATTAGGAAGCTTCTACGCAGATAATAGTAGCAATAACGCCCTAGATAATAGGATAAAGAAGGGGTCTAGCAATACCCTTCCTTTACCTTTATTAGTCTATTAAAGAGAGAACTATAGCTAGGTGCTAGGACCTACGTAGGCAGTAGACGGGCGTTAAGTACCCTAAATAACACTAATTTAGCTTTATCTAGGCATAATAATAGGTAGACAAATAAACGTTATAATAGAAATAAACAAAGACTAACGTATCCTATTAGTGAGCGGGTTAGATTAGCGAGCGGGTTAGTTTTTGCTAAGACCATAACACCTTATAATAACTTATTATATCTTAACAACGCAACGCGTTATTATCTAATAAAGAAGGCAGAATTAAGCTTGCTCTTTAGGCCTATTAGAATAAATAATTTTTAAGCCTATAATGCGCTGCTAACGTGTATAACGTCCTAAAAACTATAGTAACCTACTAATATAATAAAATTACTGCCTAAGCAGATAACTACGCTAATATAGCAAAGCTTACTATAACTAAAGAGAAGACGCTTATCTAATATATACTTAACTTAAACTTGCAAGGATTTACACTCTAGCTAGATAAGGTAAAGAATATAGCTAATAAACTACTAGCTACGTAGTATAGAGACCCTATAGGTAAATGCTAGACTTAACGCTTTATAAAGCGTGTACCTAGGTTTAAAATAGCCTTTAATTAAGCGAAGGACTAATAGAGAATATAATAGGAGAATCTAGAGGTAATAAACGCGTAGTTTTAGTTTATAAAGAAGATAAAAGCTAAGTATAGAGTGTAGAATTAAGATGTCTATAACTTTAATAAGACTAGTTTTTAGATAGGAGTTATTAGCTTAATAAAGGTTATAATAGGCTTAGAGAAATATTCTTAACCTAATCTTATCTAGCTAGACGACTATAAGTAGATTATAGTAATCTAGAGCATTTACGCTGCTAGGTATACTATTCTACTTTTTATTATTTATAAAAGACAAGTTTATTAAAGATTTTTATAGTGTGGAGATTCTAACTAAGGTCGAGTCCGCACTATACACAGAGAGGAGTAAAACAGGAGGTACTAAAACCTAGTACCTAGCACACAGTGGTAGTAATAAAATATACACAAAATAATAATAATTTCGTCGTTGACTTTCTGCACGGCAGCATTAGCAACGGCAGTCAAAAAAGGCAAGTTTATCTCTTAGCGTAGTATAAGAAGACTAGTATCCCTTATAATTAGAAGCTTTTAGTCTCTAAGACTAGCTAAACTAATAATAAGCTTAAAGTTGTGTAGTTAAAGCACTTTAATGCGTATATAAGGCTGCGTATAGTAGAGTTATAGAGATTACTTATTCTAAACAGCTATAAGAGCTACTAATTTTAAGATTTTAAGAATTACTACCTAGAATAAAAGATTCTAACCCTCTATATACTAGCGTACTTAGCTTATATTCTATAGCCGCTTAATATAGTCTATTTTATACTACTAAAGCTAAAGTACTTATAGTGCGTATAAGACTTAGCGCGCTAATACGTCTTTTATATTAATAAAAAGACTTTCTACTAGCCTTTTATAATGCGTTTTTAATATATTTATACTAGAGAATTATAAAAAAGCCTTTAAGGCCTCTAGGCTTATTTCTTTAGACGCGTTAATAGTAGTAGATTGCCTTAATATATAACTTTACACCCTACTAGAACTATCTATACTAAATAAGTCCTAGTAATTAAAAACACTAAAAAACGCTATTAAACTCTTATTATAGGCTAAGCTAGTAATAGAATTTATTAAGAAATTACTAACTACTATTACTATAAGACTTGTATAGCTTATAAAGGGCGCTAAAAGTCTAGCTTACTAAGGTGTACTTATAATAAGCTAACTCGCTAAGCTTTAGAAGTAGATAGAGCTACATATTAAGTAAAAATTATATAAAAGGAAGCGTCTCTAGTATAGTAGAGTACTTAACTTTGGCTAGAGAGTAGATTTAGTAGCTAGGAGTCCCTCTATTAGGGCAAAATTGTCTAAAAGGGTACAGGGTAGAGGTAATGCTAAGGGAGGCCCCTTAACACAACACCGCTGCGGCAACTATAGGGGGACTAGGCATAATATAAGAACCTGCTAGAAGGCTAAAAAGTTATCTTCTAGCTTAGATATTACCCTTAGTGGGCTATTTTTAGATAGTGTTAATAGTAATTTAAATTAAAGTTTGCAGTACTATAGTGTTGCTAAGAAAAACTAACCCGCTCGCTAATCTAACTCGCTCGCTAATAGGATACGTTACTAAATAAGTTATAAAGGCTACTATACGTATAGTATAGGAGTACTAAAAATTTAGTAAAGGCAAGGACCTTTCTAGCTAGCGTTGTTACATATTATTATATAGCATTTTACTTTACTAAATTAGGTGTTAACTTAGGCGCTAATACTAAAAACAATCTCCAATTATCTAATTAGGCAAGTTTAATAGTCTTACTGCGGTTACTAGCATATTACTGTACAGTTAGTTACTACCCTAACATGCCTAACTACTATACTGTCCACCAATAGTCAATAAACAGTCAGTGACCGGCAGTAAGACTGACTATTGGACACACTGGTCGTAGAAGTGAAAGCAGTAGTGGAGATGGGGGTGGAGGTTATTGAGGAAGGATTTTTGCTGGTCGTGGAGTGGTCCGCGCTCTCGGTCGTAGATGGTTTAACACTGGCTGTGGGGTCAATCTTGGTCGACGGACTAGTAGGCACCGATGTTGAAGGAGCTGAAGTCGAACTGGTAGGAGCTGGAGCCCTGGAAACTGGATCGGCATCTTTGGTCTTGGTCTTGGTCTTGGTCTTGGGGTTATCTGGTGTGTTTGACTTCGGTCGGTCAGGAACGGGATCCATCTTCTTGCACTCCGACTTATTCTTCTTCTTGCATCCAACACTCGTGCCCCAAGAGTCGGGCGCCATTGTAAGCGTATCTGCGGGTCACACGTCAGCAAAATCCTCGAAAAGAACCCTATACCAAGCGAGCGATCAAAAAACTTCCGCACCGTGTTACCACCAGGAGTAACGCACGCGGGCCAGTTTGCCCAGCCGATTCCAACGCAGCGTCCAGACTCAAACTCACCAAACAGACTATTGGGCCAATTCCCCTCAATCCCACAAGCGTCCCCAACCCAACTCCCCATCGAATCCGCCACATCAAGCGCATTCTCCGCAAAGCTCTTCGCCGCCTCGACCGCCCTCCTCGCCGCCATAACCTGCGCCCCCGCCAGGCAAAAAATCAATCCCCACCTCCACCACCGTCGTCATAACCGTCACAAACACGCCACAAATAATCTCATCCAGCTGGCTCAGCGCCTCCGCCACAACCTCGAATATCGCCATCGAGATGGCTTCCACGGCCTCGTTCTCGCACCGGCAGGGGCACGGGACGAACACGTCGCCGTCGTCCTCTTGCTTGATGATGCTGGGGTCGATGCCGAGGGGGAGGTCGAAGGCGCGGTAGGATGAGTGTGTCGCATTCCGAGTAGCCGTGGCCGTTGTTGTTGGCGCAGTATTTGATGCATGTGTTTGATAGGGGGGCGTTTTTGCCGAATTTCTCGTAGTAGTAGGCGCATGTGCCGCTTTGTTCCCAGGACGTGGCGATTTGAGAGTCGCTGTCTTCGGCGAGGGTGGAGGGGAGGAGGGCGCTGCTGAGGAGTAGGAAGGGAGATGTGGATTTCATGGTGAAAATGCGAGCTATGTATATGGCGCAAAAAGAAGTTAAACAGATTGAATACTGGGTGTTACCCAGAGGACAAGAATTGAAGGGGAAAGAACGGAGTGTTTCAAGACCCTATGGAGCACTTCCAAAACGAATGTAAAAAGACGTGTGCGAAATGAAGCAAAAGGCCACCGGGCGTGAGGGTCAGATGCATAACCTACAAGAAGCCATGCGCATTTTATTCCCGTTCCATTTTTCATGGTAATCGCCCCCAAGCTGCTACGGCGTCTGTCAAACATCTCTCCACCGAAGCTTATCTTGAAGTCCGTCTAACTCAGGCATGGTATTTCCCCAAATGAGATGGCGACGTGTAAGAACCAGTGAAGGGTTGACGGATTGTCATTGTCCTACTGCTTATTTAAGACCAAACGATAATCCTGCGACATTCCTTGAGAAGAAAACGTAGTGACGCGCAACGACTGTGAACGGACAACAAAATCGTAAGACGCGATGCTTTATTGCCCGTGGTGGACTAGAAGATAAACCTGACCAGGATGATTGGGGCTGAGAATCTTACCTCGAGTCTGCACTGAAGGTTGGCGATTCTTACACGGCAGCAATCGCAGCTTCCATTCATTTTCCGTCAGCAGTAGATCAACGCTTTCCCAAGTCGGAATATCACTCAGACTTTCACATGACACAGACCCCTTCTGGGGATCGTTAGCCCAAGTACTTCGTTTAAGCTGACGATTGTCCGAGAACGAAATCCGGCCCCGCATTCGGAGCCATAGCTGCGCCTAGTTGTTGACAAGAGTTTGTTTTCGACGTTCGCGTATTTGATAGTACGGCAGTCTAATGTACAACTTGTGCCTGCATCGACTGCGACCCATCGGCTCTATATCGCGCCATGCTAACAAAAGAAATCCTGGGCACACGGTGATCGTTTGTTTGGGCTCCTTCTCGTTCTTCTCGCCGAAACTTCTGGTGCAAGTTGTAGGGTTTCCCAGAAAACGAGCTGGCATGGTTGGAGTCACTCGCCATCAACGCTATTGCTAGGTAACAAGACTTTTGCCCGTCTGGGTCCACTCCAATCGCAAACCGGTGTTTCCGCTAGAATGAGGCTCCGAATGAGCTGCGCTAGTTTCCGTCTCATAGGCACCGTGAAGCTATCGGAACCGTAAGGTTCACTATGCTCACTGTTGATGATCAAGACAGTTGTATGCCCAGGGTGTAGTTTGAGTTTCTGAAATTGGCAGATGATATCTGGAAGGCACTCACACTCCTCTGGAGGACGTTCCAGATTCGTAACCAGGCAACGTTGATGAGCTCTGGCCGAATAGAACCGAAGGATCAAGTGTAAACCGCGGAGAGAGGTGAACTTGCTCAGTGCAACGGACTTGAGCGCTTTAATCCAGGCTCTGTCAAACTCCCAGCGTCTATACGAAGGATTCCGACTATGGCCTGGCGAAATGATGCAGAGCTGTTTTATCAGGTCCAAGCGGGCTCCCGAGAAATGCACGAAATATTGAAAGTCGCCTGACCTGACGAAGGCAAATGTCACAGTCTTCCAGGCGCATACCGAGGCCTCACTCCATAACTGCTTACACACAGGCGGAACGAGGTAGTAATATGGCCTTGGGAGGTCGACAGAGTCGCAATCATGGTATCCATGCACGCCACCGGTAGAGAGCAACATGTCCGTGTGCCAATGATCGAGCTCTGGATCCCGCAAGCTCAGTTCGTAGATATGATGATCCGAGTATATTTCCTGACAAGGATCGTATGACACGCCCCATCTGCTGGCCCGACATGTGTGCATTGGCCCGACCCAATTGAGCGATCCACGAAGAGCGCGCGGATGGACCGTTCCTGAAGGTAGAAGGTTAGTATGAATGCGATTAAAAAATGATACCTGCATATTCACATACGGTGACCAAAAGCTAGCTCCCAGATTTGATTCCTGATCTCAGCCGGCAACCTCAATAGCGGTGATCGAGAGTTGCGGGATGTGCTTTGACCGTTAGTCTTGAACCAGAGAAAGGGGAGTATTCCGTACATTGGGTTATGGTCAGTAACAGGCTCACTGCTCTCCCCGACATAAACTGGGGTGCTGGTTTCGTTGTGCCGAACAACATCGCTGACTTCTTCAATCCTCGCAGCTGCGCCATTGCGGCTCTTCGCTGCCTTTCGAAGCGCTCTCCGTCCAAGCTTGTTTGAAGGCATCGGTTAGCAGCTCAGGTATCGTCGACTTGGTAGTCTGGTGTGTCAAGGAAATTGCGGCGTGGGTCTGGAGGGATGGAAGGAGCGGAGGATGAGTCAAGGCGCTAACCCAAAAGATGGCACTGTTATCGATAAGCTACGAAATCGTCACGTGTCCGCCATTTTCCCGTCCCGAACATTGAAAGTTCATCTCTACTTTTGAGAGACCTGCGCACGAGTGTGAAAGCGCAGTCCTTGTTAGTGCTCACACTGTTTCAATTACATCCCCCCTGACCAGTCAATATGCTGAGACTCCTCGAGATTCTCGGCATAGGTATTAACACACTGCAACTCTAGCTGACTTCGGCCCGCTCTGCCTCGCTGCATCCCACCCGTCGCTTTGTCGCGCCCGAGGCCGCTTCAACTTCAGTAACTTTTAGATATGACGAAACAGCCATCTTATCTGGATCTTCTGAAGGCCGTCGATAGGTGAGTTCGCACTCTTGTTGTTGGGGAGCCCTGCTGACTCGGGCAGTTTCCCACACCACATCGACATCTCCAAAACACTCTACTGTGAAGACGAAAGTTCTTCATTCTATCAGCTTCTACTTCCCAATGATGCCAGACCACATGGTTACATGCACCCATCAGTGGTGCGGAAGATGCCCTGGACGCCCGATTTTCAAGTGACCCACAGCATTCCCAAGACGGTACAGCTGCTCGACGGTTCGAACGGCAAAGACACCGCCGCAGCGTGCAGTCGTGCTTTTGCGGAGGTAATAGCAAAAGCCGTCGAAGCCAAGGCCTTCTCGTTCTTGACGTCGACGCAATGGGAGGACTACAAGATCTTAGGTGCCAGGTACCCGACGGTTCGGCTGCTGCGCAGTGCCGCGCGGCTGTTTGGAATCTGCTCTCGCGGTGCGCACATGACTGCATACGTGCGTACCGCCGACGGAATCAAGATCTGGGTCGCACGGAGAAGTGCACATCTCTTTACCTATCCGGGTATGCTGGATACGACTGTCGCGGGCGGAGTCCGAGCCGAAGAGTCGCCTTTCGAATGCATAGTCCACGAGTCGGCCGAGGAAGCGTCCATACCCGCTGATTTCGTTCGGTCAAACGCCAAAGCTTGCGGTGCGATCACGTATGTTGCGCAAGGAAGCACGGGCGATTCTAGTCTGATAAATCCCGTTTGTCTGTACATCTATGATATCGAATTGCCCCACGATATCGTACCACAACCTCAAGACGACGAAGTAGAAGCTTTTTATCTGTGGGACCTGGAGCGAGTCAACAAGGCATTGACGAACCGCGAATTCAAGACTAATTGTGCGGCTGTCATGATCGATTTCTTTGTGCGGCACGGAATCACTACCGACGAGAATGAAGCGGATTATCTGGAGATCACAAGTCGCCTTCATCGTATATTACCAGTTCCGACCTCTCCCACGTCTGCCTGAGAGGAGAGTGCTCCAAAATCGAAAATGGGGTATGGTCTGAAAACGAATGTGCTCCCAAGTAACCCGCTCTGGCCATATCTCCATGTGTGCTAACGTCGAAGACACGCACTATACCTGGGAATGCACATGACTAGGTTTCGGTATGCATATGTAGCAAGCGATTCATATCTTTTATATATTATTTCCTTTAATCTCTCCTCTTTCTATACACTGCGCACATGACGAACTATCTTTCAAATCGAGTACTTCAAAAACCTCTCCACCTCTCCAGTCCACGTCCTCACAGGGTCGCTCAACACCAATCCAAGTCCGTGGCCCCCATCAGGCAGAATCAGCGTCTGGAACGGCCTCTTGAAACTCGCCATTGCGTTCGCGAACAGAAGCGTGTTCTGAATGGGAACAGCTCCATCATTAGCGGTATGGAATAAGAAGACGGGCGGTGTCGAGTTGGACACGCGATTCTCTGCAGACATCTCCCGTTCGAGCTCCGGAGAAGGATTGCTCCCAATAAGGTTGGTACGCGATCCCTTGTGCGTGTACTTTGGATCCATGGTGATGACCGGGTAGGCGAGGATAGCAAAGTCCAACTCGGCGGAGGAATTCGTAACCGTCGTTGCGGCTAGATGTCCACCCGCACTGAAACCCCAGATACCTAGCTTGGTAACATTGTGCAACGCGCGGATCTGCTGGACTGCTTGTAAGGCCTGGTCTTGGGGTACTGGGTAGAGGGGTGCCGTGTCGGTCGTCGTCGTCGTTGAGTATTCTAAGATCCAGGCATCGTAACCCCGCTCATTTAGCCATGCGGCGGGCTGAGCGCCTTCTTTGTCGACGGAAAGATGTTGATAACCGCCTCCTGGGAGGACTAGGACGCCGACACCATTTGAGTTGGACGCAGGATGGTAAGACAACGTCGAGCTGCTCAGTCTGAAGTATGGGTCAGCGGGCGTCTCGATAGCAGATCAAGAGGTCGCTACGTACGACTGGCGTTTCGACACTGGCTGGCCGCCCATTGACGATATACAAGCCGCAGCGGATACCAGGCTAAAGAATGCTCCAAAAGTCTTCATATTTCTTGTACAGACCAAGCTTCGCTACCACACGCTGCCCTCTCGGCGCTGGCCATTCTTATTCTTATACTCATGTCATGCCTCCCCGGACAAATGGCATACACTATCAACAAGTGCATGTTAGCGCTCGCATTAATTGGAGGAAATATAGTCCAGCGGCAGCTTCCTGGTGGGGGCTCGGGGTATTTGCCCCAGAGACGCGCGGGCTCTCTCCGCACAACTATTTTAGCCTGGGTGGAGGCAACGGAGTTAGGCACTTGTGAGTTTGCAAGGATGCCGTCTGAGAGAAACCACAAAAGTCAACACCTTCACCGCGGGAAGCCATGATCACCGACAACCGTATTAATGCTTTCCAAGGTTCCAAGTGCATGAGGTGAGAGGGAAGCATCACACGATGCGTGCAACGTGGCCACGCAGAGGCCACCAGCCACACACGCGCCACACCTGTGACACAAATTTTCGCCACGCCAAAGCATCAGGCTATCAGACGGTCCAATTCACCCGTCTCTTGCAAAAGGACACAACCTCAACATGGACCGGTAACGACAGCTTCTAGAACCGTGCGCGTCGCTTTAGGCAGATTACACAGATCCTAGGGCACGGCTAGCACTGCTATCAATCGAGATGAAACGTCGACGCTCTCCCGCTTCACGTTTCCTCCTCTTTACTATCTGGATTATTCCTGTTTTCGGATTTGGCACCATAAATGAGCCGGAAGTGGTGGGCCAGCATTGCGAGCATGAGCGTATCACCAGAGCTGCGTTTGCCTGCCCGCCGGGCAGGACGATATCAGATGGCCGGTGCTTTGAGGAGCTCACCCTCCACCAGCTAGCAGGCCGATCAGGACCAGTTGGCCGTGTGGGCTGGGGCACGAATGGCGCGGTGGGCGCGCCAGATATGCTTGATCCCACGCCCGAGGGACCAGAAGCTCACTGCGACAACGCCGACTTCCTCGACACTGATGCACACGAGCTAGGTTTTGTGTATCCGCGCTCGCGGGAGGAAGCTACTGCCCAGCTACAGGCTTGTACGAACCATCTACGCATGAGGTTTGCCGAGGGCGTAGACGCCGCGAACAAAATGGTAGATGAAAAGGCTCGAATCATAATGCCGGAGGTAGACGTCTCGCGCTCGGACTGTCGCTTCTCGTTTCCGGAACTCCAGATGCACAGGTTTTCTAGGGGGAAGTGCTCGGCCCTCGAGGGGTTCGGAAGAGCTTTGCATGGCGTTCAAGATTTTTATGCGCATAGCAACTGGGCCGACGATGCGGAGCCGCCGTTTGGACTGGCTAATCCCCCAGGATTGAAGCTCGATGAATATCCCCCGTTTCTGGACCTCCGCGCTGAGAACAACATCGCGGATCAGGTGCCTCGCGATCTTTCGACGGGCTGCTTTGGCGGTATCATGACCGATGGGCCTGAGGGCAAGGCAGGACATCCGCTGGAGCCCGGCTCCCTCGACTGCAAGGGACGCGTAACTCACTATACGCTCAACAAAGACAACGGTATCATCGACGAAGTCAGCGGGAAGACTACGAAGCCCGGCCCTAATACTCCGCGCAGCGACCTTGGTGGCAACTTTGAGCGAGCTGTCAGTGCGGCCATCAAAGACTCTCGCCGACAGTGGCAACATTTTCGAGAGCAGATCCGCAGAACGCACGGCAAGGAAAGAGGGAACATCATCATCTGTGCGCTCGTACGCGACGAGCCTACAAAGGACTGCTACGGGCGCCGCGTCGCCATCTTACAAGACGCGCTGCGGAACACGAGCCGCATTGCAGAAATGCAAATCCCCATCCAAGCATGGCTCTTGCAAGAAATCGAAGGCCACGCGCACGACGAAGGGCCAGGCGAGGGCGTGACGGCGCAGAACTCGACGAAAAGCAGGGGTTCGAGCGGCGAGCTGGAGGACGAGGACGAAGAGGACAGAGATGACCAGGGCAATGTGTTGGGGATTCTGCACCCCGCGCACGAGGATGGTCTGGACGTGGGCGTCGCGTTCAGAGCTCTCCGCCAGAATGCCACCGTCTTCCCGACGAACAAAACGGCCATCATAGCTCTGACAAGAACACGCAACCTGCGCCTCGACGAACAGATTGCTCACATATGGCATGCGGGCGACGACGGGATACGCGTCCACTTCGGCCTCCTCCCCCCGCCAGCACGCTCCACCCCAGGAACCTTAGCAGAAACTCAACCCAGCACCGCGGCACATGACCCCCTCGCCGCCAGAGAAGAAGAAGACCTCATCACCGCCATCCTCCGCACAGGCGGTACCTACAGCACCCTCCACAACGAAGCCGCCGTCCCCAGCTTCCTCTCCCACATCGTCTCCCGCGGCCTCACGCACTACGACAACGCGCGCGACACGGCGATGCTCCTGCCCCCCGGCCTCTCGATAAGCGACTACGTGACGCCGGCGTCGGAGCCGCGCCGCTTCTCCTTCGACGCCTCCGAGTGGTCCAATGCCATTGTCGCCGTGTCGGCTACGACGCCGCGGTTGGCGCTGCACGTCGTCATGCGGCATGTGAGGAGGAATGCGGTCGTTGAGGAGCTGGATATTGGGCTCGGCGGGAATGCGACGTTTCGGGCGGAGTTGGGGATTGGGGATGTGCCGAGGACGGAGGCGTGGTTTGAGTTGGAGGTTAGTCATGTTGAGGGGGGTGGGTTGTTTGAGGTGGGGATTGAGAAGGAAGATGTTGTGGAGGTGCGGAGGGAGGATGGGAGAGAGGAGCAGATGGGGGTGGGGAGGGTGAGGGATGAGTTGTAGGGACGTTTTTCTATGGGATTTATAGAGGATAGAATGGGGTTTTTTCGCGGGCGCGTTGTAGATGTGGGTTCTTGGGCCTTGGGGTGTGTTGTGTTGATATTGCTGCGTGTGTACCGGTACGTAGCTTGCATGCTTCATCGTTGCATTAGATATAGTACTCGTTGTACTTTTCGAATCTTTCAACCTCTTCCTGCACATAATAACAAGCAACCCACTCCCCAGCACCTCCGTTGAAAACACGCATGGCTGGATCTCCAAAAAGGGACAAACGACCGGGTATATCGCAAAGCCGACTCTTGAATCTTCTCCCAAACTCCAAAGCAAAACATCTTCCCAGGCAGCCCCACCCTACTCCCGCCACTCTTTACTACACTTGGTACACTGCAGCCCCATCAGCTCTACGCCCTGAACCCCACGCACGCACGAGATGATGGAGACCATACCTTGTAAAACGCCGTCATCGGCTCGTCCGCAGACCGAATCTGCAACTGATACCAATACGCCTCGAAATTCCTACACTTTTCGTTCGGACATTGGACTACCACCCCCAAAAATATTAGCCTCTTTCTTTTGCTCCACTTCCCCTCCACCACCACCGGTAACAAAACCAAATCACCGTCCTTGGGCAGTACATAAACACAAGCATACCTTCCGTCTTGTCGACATTATCCCAGGCGCCCTCGCCGCCGAGCGCGTCGTCGGGCTGCTTCGGCTTGACGGCTTTGCGCTCGAAGAGCTGGTATTTGAAGATGTGTTCGAAGGGGCAGGTGAGGCATTCGAGGCGGTTGCGGCCTTCGTAGGCGGCGGTGGAGGGGTCGCCGGGCGTGACTTTGGAGATGCGGAGCATGTTGTGGCAGTTTGGGCAGACTGTTGTGGTGGGGGGTGTTAGGGAGGTGGGTCTGGATGGGTGGAGACTTACAGATTAGCATGGTGGGCGGAGGGGAGGGGGAGATGTGTGGTGTTGAGCTGGGGAGATTGAGAGACTGATGTGGATGAGTGTGAGAGAGGGCCAAAAAGTTATGGCGGGACCCTGGCCTTGCCTTGAGCGAGAGCTAGCGACCGAAGAGGGAAAGTGCGGGGCTCACTCACATCTAGCGATTGATTCAGCCGAAGGGGGACCAACGTCGGAGAGGAACCATGTCGTAGCCGCTGTTTCGCATTTGCATCTTGTATACATACATACGTGGTTGGTCGGTCTGCTTCCACTATACGCCGCTCTCCCCTACTTCTCCTTGTTGTCTGCATGTAGCGTTCGCCCAAGCAGCCCACATTACGCCGCTACTCTCGCGCTCTCACCCTCACCCACCCCCGCCGCCCCTCCCGCATCCTGTATCCCACGCACCGCCGACCGCGTACGAGGCTCCAGGATCCGTTATAACCCCAGACGACGCACAGAATGGCTGACGAGGAGGTACGTAGCGACACGGCACGCACCGCCGAACCTCCCCTCCGGCGACAGCATCTAACCCCGCGGGCAGGGCGCTTCCCCTCGCGAGCTCATCCTCGAAGCATGCCGACGCAACAACACCTCCCTCCTCGAAGAGACGCTCCGCGATCTCGCAAAGGGCGCCAAAAAGGCCGGCAAGAAAGAAAAGGACTACGTGGCTGAGACGCTGAACCATGCCGCGGATGGAGTGGGGAATGGCTGTTTACATGTTGCGGCTACGTATGGGAGCTGTGCGTGCATTTCTTTCTTTCTTTTTATACGCTTACTTGTTGCACAACGCTTTGGCGCGTTCCTTCTTTGGGATGGGATTTAGGGATAGCAGTGCTAATGGTGATTTCGCAGATGATGTGCTGGACGTGCTTCTTGACCAAGAGGGCGTCGAGATCGACAACGTCGACCGCATGGAGCAGGACACGCCGCTTCACAAGGCGGTTCGCTACGTCAACTCGCTCGATAAATCCGACTGGGAGGCAGCAGGGCACCCGATCGTTGACATCCTCCTCGATGCCGGCTGCGACCCTAGGATACGGAACAAGGCGAAGCTGAAGCCCATGGAGTTGGTGGACCCACGGAATACGGTGCTGAGAAGCGAGTTGCAAAAGGCAGAGTACGCAATGCAGGCTGGCGGCGATGTCATTGTTGAAGATGATGATGGGCCGACTGGGAGCGCGAGCGATAGCGACTGAGGCGATATGTATGCATGGGTTAGGATAGTAGCATTGGAGTGGCAGCAAGGTTGGGCTGTCGCCATTCTTCATTCGTCATGATAGATACTCGGAGCTGCGCAGGGTGTGGCGCAGTCGCATGCTATGTGCAGGTCTCGTCTTGTATGGAAACCAATCCTCCGAGCTCATTATCGTGCCAGGGGGGTAGCAAACCGTTCCCTTCCTCTCGCGCACGCCATGCTCGCTTGCATATTTCTATCGCCCCGCGCATCCACCGTCCACACTCCATTCGCGCTCCAAATCGAATGGCGCCTCTCCCTCGAATATCCTCAACCCATGTATACCAATTCCAATTTCAATCCCACCCTACCCTATCAATCATCCTGCTACAACACCCGTCAGCAAACTCCCCACCCACCCACCACAACACACGCCCGCAACTTACCTTCGGCGGCGGTCCCACGGGCTGAATCATGCGCTCCAGCAACTGCACTCTCGTCTTCTCGCGCGGCTGGCCCAGCCCGATGCTCATGTACTGCAGCAGCGGCGGGTGGCCGATGTAGGAGCTCAGCGAGTCGCGCGCCATGTTGGAGGTCCATTCGTGCTTGGAGGTGTCGGCGGAGCCGATGCCGATGTAGCGCGCTTGGAGGGCTTCGAGTTGTTGTTGGGCGCGGAGTTTGTCGGCCATGGTTGTTGGTGGAGGGTAAGGGAGGGGTAGGGAGGGGTGGTGAGGGAGTCAGAGAATCAGAGCGTGGGGTTGGAGGTGTGGAGGGGTTTGTTTTGGAGAGATGCGCCTGCGGCGGTGATGGAGCGGAGGTAGGTTAGTCAGCAGCAGTGCCATCTCGAAGACGAAGAATTTCAGTTTCACACACCACATCGGCACATCCCACGATCCCACGCATCGCATCGCATTCCTTTCCAACGCAAACCGTCATTCCATCCATCCATTCAAACATGGCCCAACAAGAAGACACCCTCATGCCCAACGCGCCGCTCACACCCGACCAAGACCAAGACGCAGACCAAGACGCAGACGGCTCCGGCTCCGCCGACGACTCCCTCGCCCACTCACGCGACGCCTCCCCCCCCGCCGCCCCTGTAATCGACTACTCCCCCGCCTCCGTCCCCTACAACGAAGCCTTCGAAAACAGCCTCATGGCCGCCATCCTCAGCCCGCCGTCGCCCCTCCCCCCACGCACCCCGCTCCCCACCGTCCCCAACATAAACCCCACCACGCTGCCGCTCCCGCTCGCCTCGCCGCTGCGCACGTACGCGTCGCCCATCCCCGGGGTGCTCCTGACGCACGCGAATGGGTATCATACTGGGGGGCCGGGGCCGAATGCTGCGACGGTGGAGGCGTTTGCGCGGCGGTTTATCGAGGAGGAGGGGGTGGTGGATGGGGAGGGGTTGGAGAGGGCGGTGAGGAGGGCGATTAGTGAGCGGGTGGAGAGTGTGAGGGAGAGGATGAGGGCGAGGGAGGAGGCGGTGGGGAGGAATAGGGGGGTCGAGAGGGAGTTGGAGGATTTGAGGGTGCAGAGGGTTATGGAGGTTAGTGTGCAGGAGAAGTTGAAGGCGGGGATGAAGAGGTGAGGGGTTGTGGGTCTTAGTGGGTTGAGTTTTTGCGGGGCAGATTGAAGAGGAGGGTCGTTGCTGGTGTGATGGATAGATTGATAGATGGGGTTCTGATTTTCCGTTTGATGTTCGGTCGCGACGCAGACGTACGATGCTTTAGAAGGACGCTGTTATTGGGACACGAAATCGCGGATTCGCAAGGCTCTTTCTGCTGAGAAGCAAAGGTAAACAGTCCGTGTACCTTGGTATGTACTCCGCTAATCTATCTCAGATGTCGTCTGTCGCCAGTTATGATTCTGTATGAAGAACAAGTACGCAGCAAAGGTCAAGAGCAGATGAGACACGGAGGAATGCATATACAACACCGCGATGGGAGATATCTGGATCATTCGACGACCTAGACGCGTCGCCACTACCCGTCGACCGAGCGGGAGCAAAATATACAATGGTCTAAAACGCGTATATATGAGCAAGAGTAGATTCGGCGGGGTAGTGGTACTGTGAGTAGCATTTTGCGTTGGAAGTTTTGTCCATCTCTTGTGTTGTGGTGGTGAGAGATAGTACAGCGTTGGGCGAGTTTATGCGAGGATGGACATAGATGGCGATGCGCGTGCAAGACCATGCGTGAAGGTCTCGTGAGGACAGTAGAAGGTTTCCAGGGTTGTTTGCATCGGTGATGGTCGATCGATGGCTGTCTAAAAGAGGCAAGGACGAGCGGGAGCTCTGGCCAACTGGCCAACTGGCCAACCAGCGTCATTCCTGCCCGCATATCTCTGGACCCTGCAGCAGCAATCATCTGCCTGCGGCCGCGCCACCGATACAGTTCGAAAGAGGCGCATCTTGCTTTTGTTCTGCCACTATAGTATGGCCTGCCTCTTCGAGTGACGTTTCCTCTGTCTGCTGCACGTTCTACAGACTCTTGACATTGGTCTACTCGCGTCCTCACCGGAACAAGCTGATGAGCAAACATATCAACCGTACAGCACACAAGGATAAGCCTTCTTCGCCTTCACCCCTCCGCGTCAAAAGAACAGTGCCCTCACCATCATGCTTGGACGCCTTGCATGGCGAGGCTTCAGCTTCGCGTACGGGCTTGCTAATCTGGTTGCCATCGTTGCGTTGGCAGCCATCCGAGACAAAGCCTTCTTCCACCGGCCTAGCGAGGAGGAAAAGAGGGAATTGCGCATTGGTATGTTTGAGCGCTTTGGATGTGTCCAAGGCTGATGCTGTGCAGCGCAGAAACAGTGTTGGAGCCTTGAGCTGAGTCCTATTCCGGGCTTTTCGCATCAGTTCTTCACGCTTCGGGGCGGCGTCAAGCTTCATTATGTAGGTTGGTTGGTTCGGGCTGCGTCAATCGTGGGGATATGGATGCTAATCGCCTATGATCTTTGCAGGTTGTCAAAACGGAACCTCTTACCAGAGAGGCTGGGAAGTCTGCTCATGCGGGTCCGCAGAATGTCGCTATCTTCATACATGGTGCGTCTCCTGGTATTGGCTCTGCTCATAGGACCTGATAACCCGCAGGCTTCCCCGATTCATTCCTCCTCTGGAAGAACCTGCTCAGCGCGTCTTCTCTCGACGCTCACATCCTCATCGCCGTCGATCTCCCCGGCTACGGCGGGAGCGACAACGTGCGAAACTACAGCGCGAACGAGGTCTTGGAGGCCATGGCAGAGTTCATACTCGGCATGCGAGAGAAGTATCTGAAGGAGGAGGCGAAGGTGGTCGTTGTCAGTCATGACTGGGGTGCCATCATTGCCGCGCGACTTGCGTCTGAGGCGCCTCAGTTGGCTGATCACTGGGTCATTGCAAGCGCCTTGATTGTACGTCGCTTGGTCTGTTCTGGGTGGACGGTGCTGACAGCAGAGCAGCCAGAGCTCGCGTATTCCAACGTCTCTACCAAGGTCGCTTCCGCGAAGCAGATGCTCCACACGTACCTCCGCCAGCCGCTACGCGTCTTCAATAGCCAGCACGTCTCCCTGCTGAAGAACGCGGTGAATACTCTCAGGCCTGTACTGAGCCAGTTTCGGCGCTCCTTCTACATCTGTAAGTTTCGTCGGTAGTCAACACCTGCCATCTCCATCCGAAACCCGCGCTGTGTCCACATGCTCCAGCAGTCTCGCGCACTACCGCAGTACCTCCCTCCCCAAAGCCACAGGCATAATTCTCCCCACCCCTCCCCAGACCCCACTAACGCCCTTCCTCCCAGTCATCTTCAACCTCCCCACCCCACTCTCCACCTTCTACGCCACCTTCGGCACCTACTGGTTCCTCCGGCTCCTCCACCAAGTGGCCCACAATCTTCTCCCCTCCCCGCACAGCTTCTACCTCCGCCTCGCCCCCAAAGAAGCCGCCTCCGCCCTCGCCATGTCCCTCGGCCCCAGCGCCCCTCAGCTTGCTGAGAACAACGACGACGACAGCAACAACGTCGCTTCATCATGCTACCCTTCCGCCCTCCGCGCCAGACTCGCAGACGGCGGCATGGCGCAGAAAATCCGCATATACCGCGAGTCCCTCTTCCTCGGGGCGTGGGAGAAGTCGCTCGAGACGGTCGTCGTGCTGTCTGAGCTATCTACCGATACGAAGCGCGGATCTGCTGGGTCAGGTTCAGGCGCAGGCTTCTTATTCGACGATTACGGCCCGCGCGGGGCGCTGAGAGCGCCCGCGACGGTGGTGTATGGCGGGGGGGATGTGGCGTTTGAGAAGATGGTGGCGTTGGATGGGGTGGGGGAGTATTTGGCGAAGGGGAGTGCGGTGGTGGTTTTGGAGGGCGCGGGGCATTGGTTGCCGCTTGAGAGGGAGGGGGGTGAGGTTTTGAGGAGGGTGGTTGGGTGGGCGGTTGGTGGGGGGGAGGGGAGTGTGCTGAGGGAGTGGTTGGTGGGGGTGAGGGGGTGGAGGTTTGGGTGGAGAGGTAGAGTGGGTAAGGCGTGTGGGTGTGAGGCGTTGGTTGGTTGTGTGATGGGAGTCATTTTTTGAATTTCATGTACGATTGATTTATGTCTTCTCGGGCTGCGTATACATGCTGCCCAAGTAGTGGCATCACACTACAGCGCGTAGGCGAGGCGCGCTGCTCTCTCTCTCTCTCTCTCCCGGTGGCCGCGACCGCCGCGACCGCAGGTCCGCAGCAGCAGCAAACTCACGCGCAGAAAGAACTACTTGGCGCAACGCATTGGAATAGTCATCCCGACGCATACAGGTCCACCCATCTTACGTAGGTATAAATTAATAAGTGCGCTGTTCTTTTTATAGTGCGGGCGACGATGGTAGAGTAGAAGGTTAGTTAGTTAGTGTGGCGGGGCGGGCGCAGATGGGCGCGTGCTAAGTGTGTGTGCGTATAGGGAAGTGCGGACGTGGGGACGAAGGAACGGTGGGTGGATGGATGGATGGGTGAAGAGCGGAAGGGTTGCATGACAAGGCAAGGCAAGGCAAGGCATGGTTGAATGAACGAATGAATGAAGAGCAAGAGCAAGTAGGCAAGAAGCACGATGTTGTGCGGCCAAGTTTGGATTGAAGTGTAAACATCACTACCAAGGCATCCAAGCCATGTTCAACCATTGACCATCAATAAAACCATCCACCAGACCAACAGCGCGACCATGCAACCAAGTAAGCAACCAAGCAACCATGTAACCAAGCAACCAAGCAACCATGTAAACAAGCAACCAAGTAACCAACCAAGCAAGAAACCAAGCAAGCAACCAAGTAACCATAACCAGCAGCAGACCAACAGGCCAACCATTCAACACTCCGTCAATATTTTGCTGCTGATGACAGGCCAGAGCGCGAGTGACACTGCCATCAACACATCCATCCAACCGCCATACCAGACCTGTTGGATCATGCTGTTCCACCTCTTCACCACTCCAAGCCCGAGGGACCCTGTGGCCTTGAACCACACCCTGTACCAATGTCGAAATGCAATCCATGACTTTGCAGAACTTGAGCCAGCGCTGACCCTTTCCGTAGAAAGAGGGCGCCCAGGAAACAATATCCTGCCGGTGCTATGTCGATGAGGTCGATGTGAGGTGAGGTGAAGTTGATGTGAGATGATGTCGACATGAAGTGATGTTGACATGAGATGATGCCAACATAAGATGAGGTTGGCATGAGATGAAGTCGACATGAGGATGGGTCGACAAGAGAATGAGGTCGACATGAAGTGAAGTCGACATGAGGATGGGTCGGCAAGAGGATGAGGTCGACATGAGATGAAGTCGACATGAGGTGAGGTCGACATCAAGTGATGAAGTGTCGCCAAGGTCGATGCCAAGAGGGTGAAGGCAAAGGAGAAGGCACCATGCCCAAGACAAAAGCCGAAGACATAGTTGTGGAAGAAAGACCCAGAAGAAGAGACATAGGGTGGGCCAAGCCCAAACTTGAAATCCGAATGGAGAGAGAAGAGTTGGGTGGTGGGGGGACGGAGGGGTTTATATACGAGGGGCGGGCGCGCACGGATCACAGCTGCCGCTCGCTTAGCTGCCTGGATTTGGCTAGAGTTGTGATCTGGAGGTGCTGCTGGTAGTCTTAGCGTGGGAGGGCAGCTGGGTGGGGTACGCTGGCGGAGGTGAATGCTCTAGAGGGGCGCTGATAGGCTAGCGTGGCTGGGACGGCCAGGCGGCAACGGCTGCCATGACGATTGTGGTCAGTGCTCAGGGAACTTCATTATCGTGCCAGGTACGCTAGAAGCTTCTAGGCTGGGGGTTGTTGTTGGCTGACGGACTGGGTTGAAGGGCCGGATGCCTCAGCTCCAGCTCTTCGGGCACGGCTCGCACGTCGAGGGATCTTTAGATACAGAGAGTCTCCGGAGCTGACGCATTGCTGAATGACTGACTGGAGAACGTGGACTATTCCTGGCCTTGTACGCATCTACCTAGGTAGCTGCCGTCGCGGAGACTCCCCAATCGCCTGAAAGTCAAGACGACCTCAGCTCTGGGCTTCTCACCTTCCGCGGCCTAGCCACACTCAATGCTATAGACGTCAACGCCGTAGACTTAACAGACAATCAAAAGTACATCTTACTACCCTTATCTATGCCATCGGGCTTCACCACGTCCACCATGATGGCCACCTCCGCTTTCGCTTCGCCGACCCCGTCGCCTCGTAGTTCGCCCGTGAACCGTTGTATCGAGTCACGCAGGAATTCATGCCATCTACGCACGCGGAGGGAATGACGAAGTTATCTTTGGCAGTCATGGCCTTGCAGCACGCTCCGGGCTCGAAGGGATGGGAAGCGGATGATTAATCGGGTGTTTCCATGTCGAGGACGTTGTGGAGGCCTGCAAGAGTAACGACAATATATGACGGTAGCAGTTGCGGTCCCCAATGACGCTTCCAGGAGCGCTTTGTAGCAGAGTCGCTTACGCGGGTACGCTGGCTTGTCAGGCTTTACATGCCGCCTATGAGCAAACCCATGCTTTACGAGAGCCTCTTCAAGCGCTCACACACGACGGACGGTTCCTCAAGCATTAGCCGCAGCGATATCACTTCTCCAAATGACGACGTATACCGGGGACTCACCAAAGCTCGACGAGAAGCCAGTGATAGCCCGTGTTCCGGGTGAGGGTTGCGAGCCGCGAAGCGACTAGAAGAGTTCAATAGAGGAAATAAGAGGAAATGCCGTCCTTAGATGCTGCTGGAGGACGAGATTCACCCATGGAGTTGTCGGTATTGATGAGGAGGAGGATAAAAGCAGATCTGTGGAAGGGGATCGCTTGACGAAAGTGGGTAGCGCTATTCGGGCGTGGTATATCATAGCATAGAGGAGTTTTGGGGAAGCATGTTGAAGAGGTTGATGGGTAAGGGCTGGCGTGGGACCCGAGTAACTTAGTATCTCTCACCAGCTAGTGATGCTGCCTTTATGTGAAGTTATACGCCCATAGTAAGCACCTAGACCAGCGGTGAGCAGCTGGCAGATAGTGCTCTAGGCAGAGAAGCACGTGAGATTAAATAGGTTAGCAACGTAATTGTATTCAGATATATAAGTTATGTTAATGTTACTAGATTACCCTAAACACCCGTTGCCCCCCTTACAAGTAGTTTTTAAATCCGTCGAATTGTGTGTGAGACCTTTGGGAGGGCGGATATCAGTCCTTGGCTGCTATAGATTTCCAGGTGTCGTGAAAGGACGGCTTTGATCGGTCTTCGGCCTTGTAAGCAGCCTAGAGCTATGTCACATGACGACATTAGTCTCATGAGTCAGCTCGCCTACTATATACGAGCCTCTGATCACTCCATGTACGATACACAGGCATATACACACCTGAACACAGATACTTCTACAATATACACTTTCTACACATACTACCCAACTGCTTACAGTTATGAGCCCGGCCTAATCCGCACTTATATACATACATTAACTCCCTACCTACCTATCTGTTGATCAAGCCTACTCTATCTTGCCATGTCAAAGGCCAGCTCTTCAATCATCCTTCACGGTCTACACAACTAGGAACTATAGATCTATACTGTTAAAAGGCTCGCAGAGGCTAGAGACGTATAGGGATATATTAATCTAGATCTGTCACCCCCATTAACGCTTAGCAAGCCTCAGCAACCTGCCCAGCTTCAAACTATTAATAAAGACGGATCGCCAGCGACAGAACCTACTACTGAAGCTCAAGCGCAGTACAATTAGGAAATAAGTCTCTACTATAGGGAGCTTAAGGAATATAGACAAACTAAAGATAAGATTGGCCAAATTAAAGCGCACGTAGCTAACACTATTACTTAGGACCTAGTCTATCAAATTAAGGACCAAAAGTCCCTCCACAATTAGCTCAAGATGCTATAGGAGCTCTACAGCCCTACAACAGCTAATTGAGAATATTAGGTCTAGAAAGCCTACAATACTGCCAAAGTACTACATGCTCGTAGAGAGAATCTAGAGGAGTGGTATAGCACCTTTCTTGCTGCCTACAACAGGGCCAAACAACTTAAGCTACTAGAGACGCATAGCTACTAACCTCACAAGGACCTCATTCGAGCTATTAGGCAGATTAACCCTGGCTACGCTGCTACTATCGCCATTACAGTATTCAACGCAGAAACTATCTCAACTGCCTCAGATAGCGACTCTATCCAGCCAACACTACCTGAACTACTAGCAGGATACCTGCGCTACTATCGTACGACCGCAACAAAATCAACTATCCAAGGCGAAGCATTTGCAGCTACATTGAATTAAGAGGAGTCTCCATATAGACAAAACAACAGAAAGAGACCTTATTAGGACAAGCCATCAAAGCTATTAAAGCCATGTCTCTGTGGGGATCTACACTATTGGGGACAGTGTCCGTACATCAACACCTTACAGCGCAGAGAAGGATTCGTCGAAAACCCTAAAAAAGCCAAGAAGATAGTTGAATACGAAGCCAAGGATACGAAAGGCATACTAAACAAGATTTAGGAAAAGAATTAGCGCTATAAGAAGCGTAGGGTTTAAGGGAGCCACAGGTCAGAACCTGATTCGATAGAAATCAACGCAGGCGATGCATCTGCAGCCAACCTTCCCTATAAAGCCTACGCTGTCTACTTATTGGCATTTAATAACGGGCCAACGCTACAACACTTCCCACTCCTCCACTTATAGACGCTAGATCCAGCCACTTATATCCACATCTGCAATAATCCTACCAAGTTCTAATGGAAGGCTCCTGCATCGCCAGACGATGTTGTCCTTGCAGGAGGCACAGAGATGGCTATTCAGGCATGGGGAGAAGTTGAGATACTCCTATTGACGCCTTAAGGACAGAGAAAGACAAAGCTTAAGCGCGTCGCCTTAATACCAAGCTTCTTTACAAGCCTAGTCTCTCTAGCCCAACTATTATTGTTAAACGTCCATTTCGACTTAGGAAGAAACACTCTATATTAGTCCAACTTATCAGGGTCACGAGTTAAAGACATTGCTAGCCTCACTAGGCTAGGTGGTCACTGGCTAGTAGTCCATTGAACTAATCCTCCATCTACCCAATCTACTCAGCTTTAAACATTCGCTACCCATCAACGTTGGCCACAGTACTCAGCCCTACCGCCTAAATCAAGATCGCTGAGCAAGGCCTAGCTCCATGTCCTTATGGGACATCTAAGTAATAATGCGATTGACCAACTGTTAAGTCACGTGACAGGCATACAGCCAGCTACTAGAACTGCTCCTTAAATAGTTGACTGCGAAGAATGCCTACAAAGCAAAGCATATTAGATTATCTCGCGTCGAATAGGCTATAAGATAGGGGCAACCTGAGCCTTTAAAACTATTGCTATCGACCTAATTAAGCTTGATATAAGAGCCTACAATAGTGATCGATATATCTTCCACAGGTTTGACCTATTCTCGAAGTTCTATTTCGTCTACACGATACCTAGACAAGACAAGCCTACGCTACTATCTATTATTAGACGACTAGATTGAATGATCAAACGAGAATTCAACACAACTGTCACCTTTCTTATTGCTAACGACGAGCGAGGATATGGCCTGGCAGACGACTCTACTAGAGACTACTGTTAGAGAGAAGGCATTAAGCTACAGATTAGAGCTCCACACACTAAAGAGTAGAACGGCTTAGCAGAGCGCTTAGGCAGGAGTCTTATTAAGAGAAGTTGTTCAATGAGGATCACCTCAAACCTACCTCTAGCACTTAGCTCTGAGATCTACCCCATAGCAGCATACCTGCTCAATCGCACACCCACGCGATTACTAGGCTGGAAAACACCATTCGAAATTGCCTACGGCAAGAAACCGTTAATTGCTCACCTACGCGTCTATGGCTGCCGAGTATACGCACTGCGCAAGCAGATACCACAAACAGACAAGCTTAGTCCTTGAGCTTTAGTAGGATACCTAGTTGGCTACAACTCGTCAAACATCTACCGAATCTGGATGCCTAAGGCGAGAAGCCAAGCTTATAGAGGCAAAGTTATTCGTGTGAGAGACGTTACCTTCCGAGAAGACCTCTTCTATCAACCACACGATGAAGCAGATCCGCTCCTACAAGGCTCTGAGCTAGAGCAATTCGCCCACGAGTATTAACTACCTTCAATACGCATCCAAGACAGCTCTACAGAAGATTTATCTAAAGACGAGCTCATATTAGATCTAGACCAGTCTAGCCAGACTACTACTATTACAAAGCAAAGCCAATTGACGCAAAGAGTAACAATAACCTAACACTAGACAAGAAGTCACTATCAGCAGCTTCTAACACCGAGTCGAACAGAGACTACTAAGGTTCACAGCAGCTCACGGGGCTCACCTTATAACAACTCACCATACTCACTATTAGCTACACTAACTAGCTTACTGCCGCTATCCACATCTTTAAAGAAGCGCAAACGTGAAACATTAGATTCCGTCTTACGAACAGACTTGAACTAAGCATAGAATCAAGAACTAATTAATAGCAACCTTCGTTAGTCTCATATACTACCTGAAGGGTTAACAAGATCTAGAAAGCCATCTTAGAAGAGTAGCAGCTTCTTTATTAGCACATACTGGTTAGTATACGTAGCAGCCTCAGCTACAGTATTAAAAACACGATTTCACTACACTAAGCTACCTCCTGAGCCGCGTCTCTATAGAGATGTGATGAAAATGCCATCTCCACACAGGGAAGGCTTCCTCTAGGCTATTAAATAAGAAATTAGCAACGTGAAGCAAAAAGGCACGTATGAGAGGATTACCTGGCAGGAGTTCAACCCGCAAGACTAAGAGGTCCTCCCATTAATGTGGGTCTTTAAGTACAAGCTTGATAATCAAAGCTACCTTACGAAATATAAGGCCCGTATCTGCGTACAAGGCGATCTATAGGCGACTACTAAGGATACCTACGCAGCCACTCTAGCGGTTCGAATATTCTGAGCTCTAGTCGCTATAGCTGCCTACTTTAACATAGAAATCCGTTAATATAATGCTGTCAACGCATTCACAAACGCTTAGCTCGTGACACTAGTCTATTATCACTCACTAGAAGGATTCTCTGACCCTAACTATCTATAGAGACTACGTCGAGCTCTATACGGCCTAAAGACCTCACCACTACTCTAGTATTAAGAGCTTATTAAGACGCTTACTGAGCTAGGCCTACGCGAAGTTAAAGACGTTCCTTGTCTATAAAAAAATAACAAGCTTCTAGTCTTCTTCTATGTGGATAACATTGTCGTACTCTGCCTACCAGCCCACAAGGCTGCACTACATGAATTCGAGCAGAAGCTCCTGCGCCGATATGAGATTCGATCTCTAGGAGAGCTTCAAACATTCTGTGGCATTCAAACGCATAGAGACTATAAGAATAGCTCTATCTGGCTATTATAAGCTTTATATATTAAGAAGCTGGCACAGAAGTATTCTTTACCAAAGCCATACACGAAGTTACTAGCTACCCTACTACCTCTAGAAGAGCTATTACCGTCCAAGGATTAGGCAAATGACTTTACTAAGCACAGATATGCCTAGCTTGTAGGCTCTATAGGCTACGCGGCTGGAGCTACCCAACCTAATGTCTTAAAAGCTCATTCTAAACTAGCTGAGTTTCTCACGAATCCATCTTCACGTTATCTCAACGCAGCCTACTAGACAATCGCCTACCTGCTAGGCACTAAAGATCGAGCTCTCTACTACACAGCCTCTATCTCAAACGAATTAGTCTATATAGCCGACTAGACTCAGCCTGAGTTCTTTGGAGCAACAGATGCGTCGTACGCCGATGATAAGATCACACGCAAGAGCTCACAAGGCTACATCTTCTTCCTATTTGGCGGACCTATAGACTAGAAAGCAACACTCTAACGCTGTATCACCAAGTCCACTATAGAAGCAGAGCTGGTTGCCGCATTGTCTGCAGGCACTAAACTAATCTGGTGGTGGAGAGTCTTTAAACAAATTGGCTTTGATCCAGATTATGAACGCCTTCTATACTGTGACAATTAGCAGACTATCCAGCTTCTCACCTCTACTACGCCTTGTCTTAAGACTACTATACGGCACGTCGATATCCATTATTACTGGCTACGCCAAGAAGCTCAATCTAACAACATCAACCTCTCATACATCCAGACAAGCTGTCAACCAGCTGACGGCCTCACCAAGCTGCTACCTAGGCAGAAGCATGAAAACTGGGTTTCTCTTCTTTATTTTCAACCATTTCCTTCTAAATGAGCTTCCCTACAGTATAGTACATCACTCCATATACGATACACAGGCATATACACATCTGAACACAGATACTTCTACGATATACACTTTCTACACATACTACCCAACTGCTTACAGGCCTAGTGATGGGACGGCCTGGCATTTGGACATTTCCAGGTCTCGTGAAACGAGCACTCCTTGGCATAGGACGGCCTTGATCGCTCTTCGGCCTAGGGATGGGACGGCCTGGCATTTGGACATTTCCGGGTCTTGTGAAGATGGGACCGCGCCGAGCAACCTTGGGAAGCTGGAAAGCGCGGTCCTCACAGGCATTGTCGACACACACATGTTCAACTGTCCCCAGATCACCATCTAGCTCGCAAGAATGGTTGTTCACAGTTTTTGTGCAGTATATGCCTGGCGGAGGAAGCTCTGCAAGCGTCGGCAGTGCAATACAGACTGGATCAACTGTCGCAACATCTGGAAGGGTCTCAAGTGGCTGTCCATGTAAGGATGCGGATATTATGTGCAGAAGAAATACGTACTTGACAGTCAGGGATAGCCATCGACGTAATGTGAAAAGCTGCGGCTACAAGAGCGAGTAAAAAAACCCTTGGGAGATACATTGCAAAATGCGGAAGAGTATAGTAGTAAATCGATATAGAGGTTGTTATGGTCTAGGAAATAGCGATGCCAGTTTGATATTTTAATATCATCTGGTCTGGTTAGGCCTGTTCCCGGGAACGGTGTCCCGTCAACCGCTCCTCAGAACGGTTCCTAGATATCGGTTTCGACATCTGCAATGGCGCGCATGAGTTAACCAGTATATTAACTATATTTCACCCCTTAGGCTTCCTAGTCTTTCCGCCATGGCTACGTATAACGTCTGCGAATGCGCCGACTGTTCGACCTACCCCGCCACCCCACGCCAGATCGCGACGACTCATCCGCCTTCCTTAGCGCCAACCCCACCTATTCTGGCGCCACCTCCACGCTTTCTTCTTCAACAACCCATGCGGAGGCCACTTGATTTTTCTGGATCATCCAGCAGTCAATCGCGACACCATGTCCACCACCGACTTGCCGACACCAATACCGAACGGCGCGACTCGCCCCCCACCCCACGTGCGCTGGATCTTGAACAGGCAAGTTACATTAACGTGTCCGTGCGCGTGATGCGCCGCTTTTTACTAGGAAAATCAAGAAAAACAAGGAAGTTTAAAGCAGTATAATTCTTTAACTACCTTTCCTTTTTAAAATCTTCCTTTCTTAAAGTTATTAAGAAAGACCATCTCTATAACTTTAGAATTTTAGTTTTCTAATAATAATTAGTTTTAAGAAAAAGTATAAAAGTGCTAAAATTTAAGTCCCTAAAATTTAAAAATAATACTTTTTAGGTGTAAAGTATACTATTTAGAATATATTTTATATTAGAACTTTTTCTTATAAAGAGCTACTTAAGAAGATAGATTATCTTTCCTAATTTATTTTTCTTAAAAATATAAAAAGATAATCTAACTTTTTAGTTAAGAGTTTTATTAAAAAGAACCTAATATAAAATGTGTTCTAAATAGTATACTTTATACCTAAAAAAGTATTATTTTTAAATTTTAGGAACTTAAATTTTAGCACGTTTATACTTTTTTCTTAAAACTAATTATTATTAGAAAACTAAAATTCTAAAGTTATAGAGATGGTCTTTCTTAATAACTTTAAGAAAGGAAGATTTTAAAAAGGAAAGGTAGTTAAAGAATTATACTGCTTTAAACTTCCTTGTTTTTCTTGATTTTCCTAGTAAAAAGCGGCGCATCACGCGAATCCGCGCATCACGCGCACGGACACGTTACAACTTAAATACGTTGTAACGTGTCCGTGCGCGTGATGCGCGGATTCGCGTGATGCGCGGGCAACACCAAAACGCCCTACTTTCAATACGCGACAACTCCATCAATATGGATCCAATTCAAGCGGCGATTGATGATATTGAATCAATAGAGCCAGGCGAAACTTTCTCGTACACAAAAACTGCTGCTAAATATGGTGTTGTACGGTCTACATTGATCCGAAGGCATCAAGGGATAACGCGCCCTACACAAGTCAAGAACTCTAGCCAGCAAAAGCTCACCCCGCAGCAAGAGCAGGAGCTTGTACGATATATCAAAAGACTCACAGAGAGACATACACCTCCTACTAGAGAGATGATACAGAACTTTGCCTCTGCAATAGCGAAAGAGGCAGTTAGCGAGAGCTGGGTTACCCGCTTTATCAACCGACACAGCATTTATCTTATCTTATAATGGACAGTCGGCATGGACAGCAATCGCCACAAAGCTGATTTAGTGGATAAATATCGCCTCTATTTCCACCTTCTACACAGCAAGATCGATCAATATCAGATAGATCCTCGTCATACCTACAATATGGATAAGAAAGGCTTCCTAATTAGTATCGTTGGTAGATCAAAGAGGATATTCAGCAGACGAATGTGGGAGAAGAAGGAGGTTAGGGCATCACTCCAGGATGGCAATCGCGCGTGGATCACGCTCCTGGCATGTATCTGCGCTGATGGATCAGCTCTGCCACCAAGCCTCATCTATGAGGCTGCCAACAAGGGCATCCAATCAAGCTGGGTAGAGGATATCAAGGCAGGAGATCATGAAGTCTTTATTACCTCATCATCCTCTAGTTGGACGAACAACGATATCGGGCTTGCCTGGCTTGAACAGGTGTTTAATCGCTGTACAAGAGAGAAGACCCGACAATCACATCGACTCCTAATCCTAGATGGCCACGGCTCCCACATCACTATGGACTTTATCGACTACTGTGATCGGAATAAGATCCTGCTTGCCGTCCTGCCTCCTCATTCAACTCATACGCTTCAGCCACTTGACGTTGCGATGTTCAAGCCTCTATCAACAGCCTACTCAACAGAACTGTCAACACACCTCCATAGAAGTCAGGGTCTAGCTTCTATCACCAAAGGCGACTTCTTCCCCCTATTCTGGAATGCGTGGAAGGCTTCCTTCAAGGAATCAACGATCCTTAGCTCTTTTAGGGCAAGAGGCATATCACCACCTGATCCGAATATAATCCTTGATAGATTCACCAAATCTCAAGATTTAAGAGAAAGCTCTCTATCATCACTTAGCGATCATGATTGGAGAAAGATGGATAGGCTTATACGCTCTGCGGTCAAGGATCAGAGTAGTAGAGATACACAGAAGCTTCGTCCATCGCTCCACCACCTATCTGTCCAAAATGAGCTACTCAAGCATGAGATGGATGGGATTAAGCAGGCACTATCTATTAAGGAGAAGCGCAGAAAGAAGGGCAAGACTCTAGATCTCCAACAGCGTCAGGAGTATCATGGTGGAGCAGTCTTCTGGTCACCAAGGAAGCTAAGGGAGGCACGTGTTCGTCAATCTATCAAGGAGCAGGAGGAGAAGCAGCAGCAGCTTCAAAAAGCAGAGACAGCAGAGCTGAAGAAGGCAGCTAAGTTATATAAGGAGAAGATCCAGCAGGAGAAGCGTGTTGCGCGAGAGGCAGCTAAGGAGGCAAAAGAGAAAGAGAGAGCTGAAAAGGCAGCTCAGCGCGCTGCCCAGAAGTCTGCCTACAACGCAGAAAAGGCTCTACAAATATCCCAAAAGGGTAAAAGAAAGGTCTCTCAGCCATCTCTACAGAGCAGAAAGCGTCAGAAACGTCTTATTAATGCTGCAGATGTTGGGGAGGCCTCAGAGGGCGCATCTGCTGCCCCGACCAAATGTACACGCCGCGGCCGCAACGTTAAGCTTCCAGATAGATTTAAATAGTGCAAATAAATTGCAGCTATTAACTTACTACCCTGCAAGAAAATCTCGTAATAATATTAATCGTAGGTGGTTCTATAGCCTCGTTTTCAATAGAGCGTTTTTGGTGTTGCCCGCGCATCACGCGAATCCGCGCATCACGCGCACGGACACGTTAAGCATTCGTTAAGTACATCAACAGCGAGGTGCCGAGCACCGTGCAGCTGATTATATGCAAAAACAAGACAACCTGAAATTCCGTTATCGATCGGACACTCTTTTTCGAAAAGCTAAGCAACTTGTCAGTATGACAGATGCAGAGGTTCATGTGATTGTACGCTACAGAGGTCAATTCTTAGTATATAACTCTGGGCGTCCTGCATCGCCGACACCCCTGCAGCCACGGGACACCGAAAGAGTCAAGTACATACGTTGACCTAGCAACATTAGTTGTTTATGTTCTTCTATTGTAGAATTGATAGATTGATAGTATATATTACTTCTTCATACCACGTGCGTGCTCGTTCCCGTTATCCGCTATCTAACGTTACTAACGTTATCTGCTACTAAGCCAACTAAGATGAAAGGGTAAAGGTGCGGAGCGGAGGGCCCCAACAGTTCCTGTGTTACGCTGCCTCAGGTACCAGGCAGACGCTTGCGCCATACGGGAAACGGTAACGTGCAACAGTATACTGATTGCTGTTGCTTGCTGTTCCCTGTCTTGGGCTGCTTACGGAAAACAGGATTAATTATCCTAAAAAAACCATATTTAAACTACCCATACTCCAGCATCTAGCACGTGGTCTTGTTTTTGCGCACCCTCACAGCTTTCCCTCCCTCACAGCGTGGTCGCGAAGTCTCGTCATTTGGCAACTATACCAAAACAACTTTCCAGCAAACCATCATCCTAGAAAACGCCAGATAAAGTTTTTAAGGGGAAAGTGGTAAGCCCCCAGCAATATACGCTAGACTGAATCTTATAATCGGCAGGAAAACATACCGTCATGAGTTCGATCAATCAATCGGCAACCGTTGACGGGGTTGGTGGAGTTTCCGCTGTGCGCGGATCCACCCTTCTGGGTATTATAGCGGTGGCTGTTATTCTCTTCTCTTTTGGTATCATCTTCCTGTCATGCAAGATATATAAAGAGTTGAGAACAAGGATTGCAGAGAATGGATTAAAGCAAAAGAAAGTCTCAAGCGAGACCACAAGCGAACAATCTGTGGCACACAAGTTCAAGAAGCAAGAAGCTTTAGATCATATTTGCTAGAATCACTACGTAACGTCCCTCACTATTGGTAGAAAAACACTGTTCGTCGAGAAATAAGCGAGGTACCTATCTTCAAGCAGTTCAAATCTCTAACCACACGTCTTAATACTGTATAAGTACTCTTAAGTTTTGCACTTAAGCTATTTCTACACACTTTAAAATGCTTTTAGCTAAAAATTACGCACAGCTTACAGCGTTCTTGTCTATCTTACAAAAAGCCTCTTTTCATGCTAAAAACAAGAAACCCTTGTTATAAGACTAAGTTAACCGTAAGCTTTTATTTGTTCAGAATATATAAGTAATAGGGCCTGAGCATTAGAATACTACTGCGATAGCAGTAAGCTCTCAGGAGTTCCGTGGCTATTAATGCACGCAGATTCGCACAAGCCCGCCACCCTGGTGGGTACTTTCGACCGAAGCGACCTCCAAATTTGTCTAGTACAAGATCTGAATAAGCTGTATTTAACAGAGCAAATGTAACATACAATCGTCAGCAGATAAGCGAGGCTTATGCTCTTATGGTATGTAGCACTCTTCGTAATGTGTCTATGAATAGTCACGTGCTGACTATTTTTAGCTGCTTGGCTGTGCATTGCCGCTTGTCGCACATTTATGGTCATTGAAGGTTATATTAATAAGCATGGCAAGATGTGCGAGAAGAATCTAGAGGGTTCTGGGTTTTCCTCTTATAATATAAATAATTGCTGCTCCCCGGCCCCGTCTATGAGATGGAGATTAGAAAAGAAATAGATTACAAGATAAAGAAAGCATAACTTAAGAGTATTGGGCCTTGAGATGTGACATTATTCTTTAGCAGAACGAATGGCAAGCATGGCCAGCAGGCTGCCACCTGCTGTGACCCACCATGCTGAAATTCCGAATGCACCTTGAATATCCCCCCGATATAGAGACCACAGAACCCCAAAAAGGAGACTCCCGAGTACACCCAATATTAGATAGAGCCATGCGATTCTCACTATGTCCCATCCTTCTTCATAGAATATGCCCCATCCTTCGGCAGGCCCATGAGGTGCTCCATGCAACTGCCCACATGTACGTTTAGGAAGCTGATCAAGGATCCAGGTCTCATTCTCCTCAATACATGAAGGCGATATGAATAAGTGTAAAAGGTAATCGGGGAGAATGGGCGGGTATGTAGCGGGCGGACCGGGCTTGCAGCGATATTGCGCTAGGGGTGATGGCTCGACCATGTCTTGTGGAGGGAGACATTCGCATGGTCGGCCACTACAGCAAGGCTCGTGATATCTAATTTCGACACTCCCACCCATAGATAAACGAAACTGGTATGTCAGCAAGCGACTTTCAAGTGTCGAGTGAAAGATTACCTTAACAAAATATATGCCTTGCACCGCACGAAGCGAAAGCACTGATAGGAGATTGCCTCTATGTTTCCTAAATTGACCGTTAAGAAAGACGAACAGTTCTCGGTCGGTGTTTATTGTATCAATTTGTTCCTGGCATAGATTCTTTCCATATCGGGTTTTGTGCATGCACGCCATCACGTGTAGGCTTTTTTGCTGAGTGGCTGGAGCTTGAATACTCAGTGTCTCTAGTATGGGTCGTGGGTCGTGTTGAGGCAAAGTAGGTGCCTGACTCCGTCTTGTACTACCGATTCCAAGAAGACGTTCGAGATAGGTTCCGGTAATTCGCATCAAACGTTTCGGGCGAAAATTCTCCCAAAGATTTGATGCGGACACGAATTTTACTCTTGTGGATCGCTTCATGTGGGTTTTCAAGGTAGCGGTGCCGCCTGGCGCGAGTTCTGCAACATCACCGAGACCTCTAACTCCACATTTCTATAATTATTGTCAGATTTTCTGTAGAGATTTTGGATGAGAGGAACAGCACGCACACATTGCCATCGAATTCGGTTTTTTCCATGTGAATAAGCCGGTTCCATGAGTCCGAGGCAGATTAATGCAGCCTTCCAGAGCCGGAGTACGGAAGCTGTACCGGTCTGCAACTTCATGGCGCAAACTCTCGAAACTCCATTGCTTTCAGTATTTAGTGTGGTTATGCTCTCCAGATCTTGTGTCTGCCTCCTGAACTCAACTGGTTTGTGTTGCGCCACAAAGGGTTGTGGGATGGCCGAGCTGCTGGATGTCGGAAAATTAACAGCTAATGGGTACGACGGCGGAGTCTTTGAAGGAATGTATAGGTGGACTTTGATCCCGCGCAGAAATGGTATGCTAGAAATCACCACATCTATCAATGGGGATAGTATTCCAGGAGTTCTGGCCACCATACAGTCCGCATGGATGCACGGTGGTAGAGTAGGTTGATCGCTAGAAAGCTGCTTGATGATCTCGGCCTGTGATGCGGAAGTTTCAGCGTAGTGATGATTTCCGTATGACTAATGGTCAGTTAGATATATCATTATACGATCAAGCGTGATACGAACGCATTGCCAGTAGATTCGTGTTCCGTCCGATCCTAGTGATGACATCCTAGGCCTCGGACGCTGACAAATCCAACATGTATAAGCTAGCCACTCCATAACCGCTGTTGCTTTGCCCCAGAGAGCAAGATCATGCTCAGTCGAAAGTCTGACATTGTTCCTCCATGATAGGGTCGCGAGCGACCTTAGGCGGTCTGGTAATACGAAGACTCCCAAATTAGTCGAAAGATTTCTGAAAGCGATATCTTCGCCAAGGAATTTCTCGATGTCCTGCACATTGGGGAATTCATGAGAGGCTTTACCCTCGTATTCGTCGTCGCTTTGCGAATGATTTTCCGAATGTATGCTGCCGTTCTCATTTTCTTGGCTGTCACTATCCCTTAGAGCTGGTTGAACTCCGTAGCTTCGACCACGCTCTTCGTGAATCCATTGTGGAGTATCGTGAGAGTGCTCTTCCGAAGCCAAACCCATTTGTTGTGTGGTGACCCACTTCTCCAAATATTCACGATCTTTTCGATAAGCCAAACGATTCTGTTCGTCAAATGGCAGCCCACGGTTTCCCTGAGTCGGATTTCTGAACTCTGCAACCATCTGCGCGATCCTCCATCTTGCCCCTCGACTCCTTAAAAGTCCAACTGTTTCCTGTTCCAGATCACTGTGTGCGTTACTGCGAATATCAAGGTAATATAGCTTTAGTTATCGACGGAAGTTCTGTACGAATCGGGCCTTTGTCATAGCCCCTATGGCTGCATCAAGCATTGGGAGGAGGCATTGGTTATTGGCAATGAAAAGAGCAATCTGCCGCTCCGCTACAGCTTTATGTGATGTCCTGTGGCTGCTTGCGCTTGATTGAATATCTTCCGTATCCGAGAACACGGACTGAAGTTCATCAACTTCAGACAGCTGTACCCTCGTCATCCCTGGATCGATATCGTTAGCTGTCTCGAGATGAACACCGAGTTGTTCTACAGCAGTCGACTCTCCATACATATATGTCAGTGGTCGAGTCTGCTCCAGCAGTGTCCCAGTCGCGGAACCGAAGAAATTCGGACAATCATCATCGACATATGCCGCGGAAGGATGTATGACAAGTGACTCAACATCCAGCTGTAGCATTGCAATAGTGCCGGATACGAGCGCCACGACGTAGAGGCCGTTATGGAAAGCTGTGCATGTATTACGGTAATCTGAGGGGAGCCAGATCACGCGTTGTGTTGCTAGAGTGATCCATCCATCTCGTATGGTTGGTCCGCGACTTGGGAGCAACTCGGCTGGGCCATCAGACAGAAATCTTAAGTTTAAGACATGTTCGTCTATCTCCAGAGACAAGCTGTCGAAGGAAAATGAAAGTCTTTGAATGGTTTGGTAGGTTTTTAGAGCCTTCACCAATACGCCAGTAGGCACATCCCAGAGTAAGACCGTGCCGTTGTTTGATGCTGATGCGACTAGTTTGGTATTTGGCGAGAAGGTCGCAGACATAACCTTTCCGGAATGACCCTCTAAGTGTGCTGCGACACGACCCGTCGCTACATCCCATAGCCGTACAGTCGCATCGTCGGATGCAGATGCGACCAGCTGGCCGTCTGGCGAGAAGGCGACGGCGTTGACGTAGGAGGTATGGCCCTCGAGCGCGCTGCGGCACGACCCCGTCGCCGCCTCCCACACTCGCACCGTGTTGTCGTGCGACGCGGACGCGACCAGCTGGCCGTCTGGCGAGAAGGCGACGGCGCTGACAAAGGCGGTATGACCCTCGAGCGCGCTGCGGCACGACCCTGTCGCCGCCTCCCACACTCGCACCGTGTTGTCGTGCGACGCGGACGCGACCAGCTGGCCGTCTGGTGAGAAGGCGACGGTGCTAACGGAGGAAGTATGACCCTCAAGCATGGTGCGGCAAGCATCCCAGTCGTCTTCTCTTTTTGACAATGATTTAATCCACCCTGGCATTTCGTCTACAAAAGCTTTCCGTACTATACTTGCTTCTGGAGCAAATATAAGCGCTGACGAATATATTTGTAAAGGTGCATCTTGGAGTATATGTTGGAATCGAAGTGTAAATCGTTGAGCGTCATGGAGAAACGCAGAGAGTGCACTGCTTGATGCCTGTATTGCTTATTAGTGTAACACAGTGTTAGAGAAAAAGAAGAGCCTTACCCTAACTAGCATAGAAAGTGTTTCAAGCAAGAAAACACATTTGTTTGTCTCTCTAATTAGACTCATTGCTTCAAGCCAGTGAAGGAAATGTTTCTGGAGGAACGTATCTGCAGTAGCCTTGTCGTCAACAAGACGTTGGCTCTGCTTGAGATGATACACCCAGGAACGGCAAGCGTACTGCAATTCAGGCGACAGATTGCTTGTAATCCTCCCTTCATCAACTTCGCCTCTCAAAGTCCCAGGCTGTAAGTTGCACATGTTCTGTCGTAGGCCGTTAGGGCTGGACATGAGTTGAAGGCAATGAGACGCTAAGCTCTCGTGTCTCGCTCTCTCATCCACCCAGAACGGGCTCTTCTCCTTCTTCGACGCATCGACGAGAAACTCCCGAAAGGACAGATGCAGGAGCCGTACAGGCATATCATCGCGGTCTGGTATGCTTAGAACAGAATGTAGGGAATCCAGTCGGCAACTAACGTCCTCCTTGGATATATAAAGGAGGCGAGCAAGCGACGTAGTTGAAAGTGGAGTCTCTAGAACCACTATACTCCCCACAATATCCTGAAACTCGCATGCCCACCTTTCTCTGTCTTCCTCATCCTCTTCGTCGTACAGCTGATTGAGGATAAGGAGATACGTTACGTCGAGTTTTGAGACTTTTGACTTCTGATACTCTAAGATGCTCTCTAGACGCTTTTTGGGATCATCGCGTCGATCGCCTATGTATCGACACGCGGTAGCAGCGAAGATGAACAGCGGGACTGCTTGTTCGACTAGCGCCTCGACTTGATCCCGTCTCGGCCAGCCTGAGGGCAGCGATCGTTCTTCCCGTACTCGTCCAAGTTCATGCTCGAAATAGACGCGGATGTCGTGTTGAATTGTTTGTTTAGCTACTTCGTGGAGGATAAGATCTTCGAATGTCCCGTCAGGCAATTGTTTGAATCCTAGGCGGATGTGCAGTTCTGGTCGGCTTGTTACAAATATCCGCAATGATAGCGACTTAAGATCCTTCGTTCGCGAAAGGAGCTGGAGGATCACTCGTATGTCATGCTCGCATTCATCCAATGCGTCTATTACGATGAGTAGTACCAAGGCTGGTGGATGTGCCACGTCCAAGAGCGGATAGAGGATCAGCTTCTCGAACTGATCCTTTAGAGTTTTCTCGCATATGGCTGGATCGGCTTCAATCGCCTTCTTGATTCTAGGTCCTAATCCCGATACACGACGAGCTAGCTGTGTAGCAATGGTGGTGAAGAATCGAGTGGCGTTCCCGCGCTCCCCCTCACCTCTTTTGAAGAAGAAGCTGGCTCCTAGTTGTTGGTGGTCGGCGAAGGCCCGGGCAACTGTACGCGCAATCGTAGACTTTCCTGTTCCTGCCGCGCCATTCAGCCAGAATATTGGTTTGCTCTTTTTGTCATTTGCCCATCCTTGTATGTGACGCAGTAACTCGGCGCGGGTGTTTGGAAGGCATGTCGAGTTATGTTCTTCTACGTGCGAGTCGAAGGAAGCGCCTTTGGCGGTAGGCAATGACAGCGTGTTAGTCTTCTGGTCAACGTGAAGAATGAGGGCTCTGGAATGTCTTTTATTAGCCTTCGCTTGCCTTTGAAAGCACACACTACTTACGTCTGATCAACTTGAAGCGCAAGGCTAAAAGTGTTCCTATAGTTCTCAAGATTTTGAACCGCCTTCTCTACCTCCTTGCTCGTGAAAGGCCATTTTAAGGCTCGAAAACCGAGTTTGCTCATTGCTTTTCGGCGTCCGCTGGGCTCGAAATTGGCCTTGAGTCTACCCTCAAGGTCTTGCAACTGCTGGTAACATTCCTTGAGTGACTCTAGTAACTTGTGTGTAGAAGGGAGCTGCGACCCTTGCTTATCTACAAGCTGTTGAAGCTCTTCAAGGACGTTCTTGATATTGGTCGCTTTTTGTTGGAGGCGTCCGATGTCCCTCTTTACGTCCTTCGCGGCGACTAAGTACTGGAAGCAGAGCGACGCGACCTTGGCGGATATGTCGACGACGGCTACAACGCTTGCCGCTCCGGAGAGGCCATCCATGATACGGCGCGCGGTCAGGGCGGCAACAGTCGTAGTGGTTCTGCAGAAGCTGTAGCGTAGATTCGCAAGGCCGCAAGACCATAACGTCGGTGTCGAAGAAGTTGCCACTCATCTTTGAGGCAGCGAGGCTGAGAAGGCGGCTGCGGCAAAACGCTGCAGCGCCAAGGTTGGGTTTAAAGTGGAGGAGAAAGGTCCCTCCAAGCGAGTCTATGCTGACAAGTCTGTAGATTAGCGAGCACCTTTGTGCCGTCCGATCAACAAACAAGATAACGTTAAAAAATTAACAAAGCCTCTAAAAATAGCCATCATGTGACTGTTCATTAGCGCTTCCAGAAGGGTTAAGGTTTCGTAAAATATATTACAGCAGAGTAATCTCGACGGCTTTCTTTACAGCAGCTCGCTTAACTGCGCGCCAAGATATTTAGTAGATGAACTACGACGGATAAATTCGGAATGCATGTTGGCATGTGCTAAATGCTACGATAAGCTTAATACATGTTCCTATTAAGGATTAGTATCGTCTAGAACCTCCGAGGAGTTGAAAAACATTAGTGGTGACAGCTTTGCAGGGGTTAGAAAGCAGAGATGGTTTCAGAGACGCGAACAGAATCTGTAAGCAGTTGGGTAGTATGTGTAGAAAGTGTATATCGTAGAAGTATCTGTGTTCAGATGTGTATATGCCTGTGTATCGTACATGGAGTGATCAGAGGCTCGTATATAGTAGGCGAGCTGACTCATGAGACTAATGTCGTCATGTGACATAGCTCTAGGCTGCTTACAGAATCATCAACAGCATACTCAAGCCGCCGTAATTTTTGCTTCACACACTAGCTATAGAGACAGAAATAGTTAGAAAAGGGCCCCAAGTAACCATAAAACTATACAGTCATGTTGCTAAAAAGTATGATGTTCGGAAGCTCGGTTCATCTCGGCGAGGGGTGTTTTTCGACCAACAGTGATGGACGTTACATAGCTAGATGGTGGTAGTCGTCATATCCCTCGTGTTGGATGCTATACTTCATTGATTTTGCGAGGGTCAGGATACAGCTCTATGCATACGCGGGAAAGCATGTGCTGGGAGTCCGCCTGTCGGCGCCTGATGGCATGCGCAATGATCACATATTTGGAACGTCGCAGAGAGCGGAAAACCAGAAAAGATGGAGAGAAACGCAAGATGATATTATTATATGTAACCCATGTGCATTAACAAATCAACTTCCTCGAGCCCAGTGGCTGGCAGAGCCGGCATCTACACCCAGTCCAGTTGAGACCTTTTACACGCCGATCAACATCGTCCTGTCAGCGCCATAACCAAATCCTTGAGTCTATTAGCCGGAATCGCGGGTGCAAAGGCATCGTGATCTACTCACGATCGACATCAACACAGGACAAGATACAAACATTCAACAATAAGAACAAAGGAAAATATCGACCAAGATATGAGCCATCTTCGCCGATCCGGACCATCGTACACACAAGATTCAGCGCACTGGCACGTGTTAGTATGTAACGCCTTCAACGGAAAGCAGAAGAGAGTGGAACGTACTCGACTCTCATCTCAGCATGAACAAGGCGCGATGCAACCGGGGGGAACAACGCCGCCGTCTAACGTCCGTTGCCGTTCACATTCGGCTCATTTGTCGTCTGGCTGCTCGGTGCCGACACAGCGCCCCGCCGTCCACCTCCCAAGTCGTATGTTCCGGCGACGGGCTCGGGCTCTGGAGTAGAGGAATTAGGCATTGTTTCGATTGTGGTTGTAAAGCTTCGTTGTGTGTGAAAGTTGGTGATGGTGGTGCGATTAGATGTAATGGGCGTTTTCGACACACAAAGAGTCGAAAGGGAGCGAACGAAAAGGATGGAGCGGATGATATGTGTTCCGAAAGGGAGAATCGATGGATATATGTAGGATCGGGGGGCTGAGATCTGGCTACGTTGTGTAGAATGCGTTGTGAAAATACAATGTAGTTATATCTTTTCGGTCTTCGCACGAGGCTTGACCGATGAGCCCGTTTGGCAATTGATAAGTCCTCGACGGGTGCTGCCATAGCAAAAGAGATTGGGTCACGCTCTGTCCGGATCTGCTCTTCGGTAGGGGGCGAAGTTGCTTAGCTTCCACGTGGGTAGCAAACGGGTGCACCGATTGCAGGGCTCGTGCATGGCATGTCGAACGCACGGTTTGACGCAGGGAAGGGACTAAACAATGTAAGGTGCTCAAATATTCTCTTCTGGGATATGCGGTGAGCGGTATGATATATCATTCCACGAGAAAGGGAGAAGGGTTCACTTGATGGATTGAAGATACAAACAGGCGACAGTACCGCTATGGCACCGATGCCAGTGTGCTCAGCTGATCTGACGTATGGTGACCAGACTATCGTTGAGGCTCAAACGCTCGCCTTGCGCACGTGGCGGGCCGCAGGCTCAAAGTTCCATGGCATCGTTCGCGACGCCCGCAATGCGTACCCGCTCCATCAATATGGCGTTCACCGTCATACCGAACCGCGGGAAAGCATTGTTGATCGCATTGCACTCCTCGGTTGAAAGCGGCATCTTTTGATTGATCATAAGAATGGCGTACCGCTCCGCGATATGCAGAAGCAGCGGATCCTCAACGTCCGCGTTGGCGAGTAGCGCCTCGAGTGCCCAAGCTTCGTCAACAACGCCCCGCCGGTCTACCAATTGTTCGATGAAGGGAAGGAGGTTTTTGGCGAAGTCGTCCATTCCGAGCTTCCGCATTGCAAGGTAGATGTAGAGGTAGTAAAACCTGTCCGGGCCCTCGATGGACGGGTCGGTGGGTAGGAATTCGGTCCAACTCTTAGCGCGGAGAGCTCTGCAGTACCAGTCAAGGACTTCCATGATATAGCCTGGAAGCACGCCGCCCAACTGAAAGTCGACCCTCGAGGTGGGGTGAATGCGGAAGAAGTCCGCGATCGCTGGCGATGCGGCCTGCAATGCAAGCACCGGGACCTCGATAGCGAAAGGGCGGTCGGTAGCTTCACATTGCTCGCGGAGTTGGCGACATCGGTCAGAAGCGACGACGTTTTTCGCGGCGGATAGCTGACGAAGGTTTTCGGCTGGCGTACCGCTGTATGACGTGACAAGAAGAACTGTAGGGCCGCCCAAGGATTTCTGGCGAGCATGCCGTGGCAGCGATGCAAAGTCTGGTTTCGGTGCGTCGCGCATAGCCGAGAGTATCAGCCGATGATGTATGGGGCGAGACGATCGGTATGTTCTGGGATGCTGGTAAGGTTTCGGGTGACGGGGAACAAGATGGAGTCGTAAAATCTCAGCAGCTGGGTACTCACGCCAAGATACGAAAGTGAAGTGAAACATGACCTCTGTATGGAAAGGTGAGACATAGCGGGATAGGTCATCCCCATGATGCCCGTGGTCTAGAGCATACACTGCTAGTTTGAGTCCTTCCACGAGACCCTACAAACAATAAGAGCAAGCTAGAGGCCTATAAACGACATAATACGTACATAGATACGAGCCAATAAAAACTTAACACTCAACAGATCCTGGAGTAACACACATTAGTATACGATGGTCAGGTGATTCAGGGATAAGTGGATATAAGAGTGGCTTACCTGATCCACCGCTCAATAGCAAGTACAATAGCAGCGGTACTGGCGGTGAAAGAGGGCCGAGGAGCAATCCCAGCTATTGTGTGAAAGTCGACAATAGTTGACCCCAACGCCCCTCGTCTATATCAAGTCACCGCTGCCCCCAACGCCCAACTCTCAACTTAAGCTGCGCTCAACTTAACTTTCAACTCTTTGACCGCCACTTCAACATGCAGCGCAACCCTCTCCCCGCCCGCCAGCAAGGCGCCACCACGGCCAACGCGGCACCAACTCTCAAGCGAAAGCTTGAGGAACCCGAACCCGACGACAGCAAGAAGAAGGTTCGGCACACGCCACCAAAACAGCCCACGGATAGGATTGCAGCCATCCGTCAGAGGGCCGCGAAGAAACTTGAAGCCGCAAGAGCTTCGGAGATGACGTTTCCAAAGGCACCCCCGCCACAGCCTGCGCGACAGTATGTGTCTTCCGAGCGCACACCAGAAATATTTGTCCCCTACAATGACGCCGCAATCCCGATCTTGTTCTCGGACAAGATCGACCACCACACCACCGACATGGCGCTCCAGATCCGGGGCTACAAAAGCGACGAGGCGAACTACATTCGCGCCCTCGAGCTCGTCGAAGAGGGCATCAGCCGGCAGCTTCTTGGCCTTCCGCCGGAAAACAGGGCGCTTGGTCGTCCTTTCATCATCGACTCCGTCGACATCTACGTCCACAACAAGAAGGTTCACGTCGCAGCGTCCGAGCGCGGCTTGCTCACTGTGCCCAACTACATCAAGCACTGCGGAATCCCAGTGGAGCGGAGGGTGCGCTTCAAAGGGAGGAATCCACCGTGGTACAAAGATGTTGCCGCGCAAGCCGGCCTGCTGATGGTCATCAAGTCCGTGAATCCTGCTTCACTGGACCATCTGGACCTGCAGAAAGATGAAAAGGTGCTCGTGTTCCACACCAACATCTTCAAGAACGTATATTGTGGATTTGGAAGGAGGCTCGAGGGATCCAAGGTGATGGGGTGGTTTCCAATGTCCGCCACGATATGGCTTGAAAGCCGCGTGCTGTTTGAGGAGGATCCCAGTCCTAAGGAACTTGAGGAGGCGCTTCTCAAGCATGCCAAAGATTTGATCATGACCAAAGGCAAAGCGAGGTTGGCGATGAACAAAACTCTTGACGACTATCTTATGGATGTCGGCTACGCCTACGGCAAATATAAGAACCCCGAAGATCTCGTCGCGCCCCGGAAGACAGCCAAGCCATCAAGCGCAACCGCCAACTACAAAGCGCACGACGAGGAGGTCGTGACCACTATAGACCCTTGCGCAACACCGGTCAAGGCGAACACGATCGCAACAGCAGATGAGTCGCCCAAGTCACTCGGCTCCGCCGACATGGAACAATCCGACGCGGACACAAACGTGGACGAGAAAGCGAGCCCAGAGCGTCTTGAAAAGCCTCTCGATGCAACCGAAGCATCTAAAGAGCGCGCTGAGGCCAAGACGTCCTCCGCAGTAGACGCTACCCTGGATACACACGTTGCGCACGAAGATGACCATGCTGCCTACGACTCCTCAGGGATTGATCCAGGTATTGATCCGGGTAAAGCGGAAGACGGGCATGAGCAAGTCGCACCTGAAGATCCGTCAGTCAGCGACGCCCAAAAAGGCGAAAAGGAAGTTGCGATCCCTCCGAAGAAGACGCAACAAACAGAGACGAAAGAAGTAAAAACTTTGGCAGAGCTCGAATCGCCGTTTGCAACACAACGTGCGAACTTTGAGGATTATGTCGATTACGACGACGACGAACTGTGATAGGTCCGTCCACCTGAGCGTCCCTACACGGCGTTGAACGACTCGATTGAAGGAATGTATCGCCTAAAATGGCTCTTCGATTCCCATCTTCTTTCTGTGGCATCTCAACAGCCGGTAAAGGCCTTGATTTCCTGACACACACACACGCCTTCGGGCTCTTTCGGTCATCTTTGCGAGTCTGGTGTTCCTTTTTTCCATCGAATTTCCGCCAACAAATTGAAGCTCTTTTTCATCATGAGGCCGATGCCTCGGAGCTCCTCCAATAATGTGGGCGGGCAGGCGTATGAGGACAACAAGCTGTATTGCTATTTGCAGAAAAGAGAGTGGAGTGAGGAGTCTACTAAGGAAGAAAGGAGAGGGCGAGAGCTTTATCTTGAGGGTAGTGGTCTGTGCACCTGAATGGAACCTTCTACACACACCACCTCTGACGTAAGTCACGTGGCTACACACCCCCCTAGCTGCGGTGTACCCACACTAAAGCTGATGCTCTGTACTATACTAGAATAGGTAGTAAACGATAGTGTTAGAATCCAGCCTAGTGCCATATAGGCACGTGATTACCAGCCATGTATATATATCACTAGCCAGCTCCTTAGAGTCGGTAACCCAATCGATTCTACACCTCATCTTTGGCACATTTCAACAGGTTATGAGCCCGGCAGCTTCCCGGATACTCAGCTGCCTCAGCCGAAGGATGAGAATTGCATGGAAAGTCACCAGCTTTAAGGACCCGCTGTCCCACGCACAATTGCCCTTATGACTCGATATGTATACCCCGTAATAGCCAGAGCATAGGCGACTCAAATGAGCTATCGATCACTATTATAGGGCAATCCACTGTTAAGTTACGGTCTTCCAAAAATGGAGCCCTTATTTTCTATTCACCATCCGCCAACTCGACCAAAGAATCGCAACGGACTCGCCCATCACCTCTGCGGGCGACACTCAGGCTGACTGACGCTACTATAAGGGCGCCGAACAGACGCTGGGAACGCCGTTGACTCTGAAAAACGGCGGGAGGTGGTTGGGATGAGCACGCCCCATGCGCCAACCCAAGCGAGCGACCAGCCTCTTCTGCCAGCCTCCTCCCCAGCACCTGAGACGACACTACCAGCCCTCACGCCGCCTGCCAGCCATCCTAAAGAGCCGAAAGCACGGTGCTACTTAGGGTATAAGTAGCCCTTACCCCCGCTAACATGAGAAAGGAAAAGCAATCTCACCGCTATAATCTTCGAAAACGGCCTCTCCTACCACCAAAACAACGCCGCGTCCTTGATCTTGAGCGCTTTCCACGCCTTAAACACGCTCTTGACCGCCTATACGACAAGCCAGGGCCAGAGAGCGACAACGGCAGCTGCTACAAGCCTTAGCGCGTCTCTGACTGCTCAATTTCAAGCGCTGTCTCAGAAAACCCGCTGTCTTTAGCGAGTTCAACTGACCTTTTCGGCCTCGAAGTCCGCAGCCCTCCGCCGCCTCCGCCGCCTCCGCCACCCACTCGCCCTGAAGTACCACTGTACGAGCGCACTATTCGTGGTCACTCCTTCTTCACACGCGCTGGAGCCGCCAAAGTCGATGCCAGAAGAGCCAAGAGAGCAGCGCTAAAAGCACGCCACCATGGCCACTATCAGCTCAGTAGCCAGCACAGGGAGCCTCGACAAAATGATCGGGGTACTAGAGAAGCCAGCCGACTGGCCTGAGTGGATCCGGAAAATGAACAACTGGCTGTCTATGAATGGTTACGGGGAGTTACTGGGACGCAACAAGACCGCGCCAGCCAGGGCACCCTGACTGCCCTTGAATACCGCCAGATCTACGACAACTGGCTATCAAAGCAGGAGCGTGGCTGCGCAATCGTGACGAATAGGTGTGGGTGGAACGCCCAGGAGGAACTGAACAAGCAGACAGCCGCCGACCAGGCTGCTAGTGCAGAAGAAGACGCCGAAGAAGTCGTCACAACAGTGGTTAGGCTGCTGGCGACGCTAAAAAGGCGCTACTAACCTACAGGAAGTGCTGTTTTTAACAGCTGGATCTCAACTACACGTCGCTGACCTTGGGCGGTTGCAAGGGCGTCTCTGACTTCGCAGAACGCCTTCGAAAGGCGCGCAATGAGCTTCAAGCCCTAGACGCCACCTGCCAGATCACCGAGCCCCACTTTGTCAACCGCTTCCTTAGCGGCCTGGGCCCCGAATTCGCAGTGTTCCTGACGTCGTTTTACCAGACTCACCAGCTTATCCCCACGCGAAACGATGCGGGCGAGATAATCACCAAGGCAGTCACCTTTGATGAGGCAGTAATAGCCGCTGAAAAGGAGGAGCAGGCACAGAAGATGGCCAACCAAACTAGCGTTGCGTTAGTGACAATGAAGGGGAAGGGTGCTGCGACGCGTGAGCGCAGGCAGTGTTCAAAGTGTGGAAAGCTGGGTCACACTATTGAGGTGTGTTTTGAGCTGCACCCGGAGCTGCGCAAACAGTACAGCGAGCGGAGGAGGAAGAGGGAGCAGCTAAAGCTGAACCTGAACAACCGCGACGACGCAATAAACCCGGCTGTTTCCGCCGCTGCTTCCGCCGCGCCACTGGCAGCTCTAGGATGGACGGGCCCAAGGATTGTTGAAGTGGAGGATGAGCGACCCTGGGAGCCGCCAGCCGGCATCGGGCACATGAGCTTCGTGTCAATGGGCGTCGATAGCGTGTTGAAAGGGCCTTGGGCTGCGCCCGCGCTGTTGCAGGCCCGCGAGGGCTTCCTTAAGTTCAATTGGATTCTGGATACCGGTTGCAACCAGCACTGTTGCAATACAAAGGGTTACTTTGACCCAGCAAGCCTGCGCCCCTACCAGGGTGCCGCTATACAAGGCCTGTCCCAGGCCTCGAAACCACAGGCTATTGGTACAGCCCGAATCCCCTGCCGAGTTGGTGATAAGCTGGTCTGGCTTATCTTAAAGGACACGCTCTACCACCCAGGTGCCATCTGCAATATTATCTCCTGGTCACAACTTAAGAAGGGCGGAGCGGATCTGCAGGTCACCCGGGCGGGCTTTGCCATTAGCACGCCTTCCGGGCCTATCAATGCCGATGAGCAGCATGGACTGTACTTCTTCCGCCTCTGGAGAGATAGCGCTCTCTGGAAGGAAACCTTGGGCATGGCCCTGCCAGCCTACGCGATTGAGGAGAGCTGACTAGGACCCTGGCACGAGCGCATGGCTCACCTGGGTGAAGACGCCCTAAAGAACCTCGCCAAGATGTCAACAGGCATGCGACCGGTGCCAAAAGCCTGCCTTTGCGCTCCCTGTATAAAGGCACGACTGCGCGAAAATCCGCACAACAAACCAAGCGTCCGCGGCGCGTACCCACTGGAATTCTTGCACGTTGATATCGCGGGGCCTTTCCCAATTACAGGGCATAATCAAGCAACTTACTGGGTTGGGTTAGTGGATGACTTCACTGGTATTACTGAGGTGGTACCTGTACGGACAAAAGACGAGCTGCCTGACGCTGTCTTTGCGTTTATCAACGCCCTGGAGCGCCCAGAGCGTCGCTGTCACCGGATTCGGTTGGACCAAGCGGGCGAAAATTCGTCCACAAGGTTCATTGAGGAGTGCGCCAGTAGGGGCATTGTGCTGGAATTCACTGCTACCGATCAGCACCAGCAAAATGGGGTGGCAGAAGTCACCAACCGCATTATACTGGAGAGGACTCACGCCGTCTTAGTAGACTCTGGGTTGCCCGGCATGTACTGGCCCTTTATTGTCCAGTCAGTTGCCTACCTGCGCAATAGGAGCCCCCATGGTCGACATGGAAAGACGCCCTATGAAGGCTGGTATGGCGACAAACCAGACTTAGCCCACATTCGTAAACTCGGTTGCCGCTGTTGGGCTTATAAGACCGGCCACAGGCGGAAGCTCGCTGATGATAAGGCGGTTCCATGCCGTCTGCTAGGCTACTCGGGCAGCCGAATCTACGTGTTATTGCGAGATGATGGTACTGTCATTCGCTCATCGAACGTTGTCTTCAATGAGGTGTTTAGCACCCGGCAGGACTATGAGTCACTGCACCTAGAGCCCGCTGAGGGCCAGCCCGCTGAGGGCCATGATCGGCCTGCTGAAGGCCCTACTCTGCCCGCTGAGGGCACTGCGCCTCCCCAGCGACGAGGGAGACCGCCGCTGAGGCGCGTACATAAGGAACCGTCGCAGCCTGTTGAGGCGGACGAGCTGTCAATAGGGGGAGATGCCATGCTGGAGGAGCCGGTATTGCCAGCCCGCACGCCACTTGAAGACGCCGAGTCGATCGCTAACCCTACTCCGCTAACAACGCCGCCGTCATCCCTATCGCTGCCCCCAACCGTCAACGACGACCGACTGGATAACCACCCTGAGCTCCGAGTCTCTAGTCGCGCCAACAAGGGCACCCTGGACCCAAGTCAAGTACAACACTACGGGCGCAATGTTGACGGCAGGTATAACCTGGTGTTCGCCCTTATGGGCGCCTGTTTGCTAGCAGCGGACCTGTGTGAGCCCAAGAACCCCGAGAAGCGCGCAAAGATCCCCAATGGTTGCGCTGGTTTGAGGCGATGAAGCAGGAGTTTCGGTCACTAGAAGTTAACAAGACATGGACGTTAGTCCCTAGGCCAGGAACTGACGCGTACTTGGTGCCAAATGGGTGTATAAGCTGAAGACCGGGCCAAACGGCGAGATCCTTCGCTATAAGGCTCGCTGGGTTGTCCAAGGTTTCCGCCAGGAGCAGGGCATTGATTTCAATGAGACCTTTGCCTTAGTGGTCAAACCAATGAGCTACAAGGCCCTATTTGCCATTGCTGCCGCCTTGGACCTGGAGATTCACCAAATGGACGTCAAAACAGCCTTCCTCTACGGTACTGTCGACGAGGAGATCTATGTGGAGCAGCCAGAAGGGATGGATGACGGCTCGGGTAGGGTGTGCAAATTGAACAAGGCACTGTATGGGCTAAAATAGTCACCACGAATCTGGTACAACACGCTGTTAGTCTTTCTTAACGAGCAAGGTTTCAAGCCGCTCGTGGCTGATTTGGGGGTGTTTGTTAAGGATGGGATATTTATCGCTATTTACGTCGACGACCTGCTTATTGCTGGCCCCGATCTTGCTGGTATTAATTAACTGAAAGTCGCACTTACCAGGCGGTTCGAAATGAGCGATTTGGGGGAGTGTCACTACTACTTAGGCATGGAGATCCGAAGGGACCGCCGAAACCGCGCTATACGCCTGGGTCAACGGGCATACGTGCAAAAGATCCTGGGGGAGTTTGATTTTCTATCCTGTAATGAAAAGGTTAGCACGCCAATGGACACATCACGACTGGAACCACCACCGCCAAATCACGAGGCCGCAGCCGACAAGCGACAATGGTTCCAAAAGGCCATCGGATCACTCATGTACCTTATGATGGGCACCCGACCGGACATCGCCTACGCGGTATCCTGCCTAAGTCGATTCATGAGCAACCCGACAAGCGCACACATCACGGCAGTCAAGAGGGTATTTAGGTACCTTACGGGTACGCAAGAGCTAGAGTTAGTATTCAAGGGGCCACTGCAACCTTTAAGAGGGTACACAGATGCTGATTGGGCGGGCGATACTACTACCCGCCGCTCTACTTCAGGATACGTGTTCAATCTTGGGAGCGGCGCCCTTAGCTGGTCGTCCAAAAGGCAACCAACTGTGGCCTTGTCTTCCTGTGAGGCAGAGTATATGGGGCAAACACAAGCTGTCAAGGAAGCCATTTGGTTGAAGCGATTGCTCGAAGAGCTGCTGGGTCACGGCGATGAACCGGTTACCACCATCATCTTCGGTGACAATCAGGGAGCTTTAGCGCTGGCTAAAAACCCGCAGTTTCACGCCCGAACAAAGCACATTGACACGCAATGGCACTTTGTTAGGGAGCAGCAAGCCGAAGGCACTGTGGACCTCCAATACGTCCCCACTTCTTAACAGGTGGCAGACGGGCTCACTAAGCCCTTACCGAAGCCTGCTTTTCTGCAGTTCCGGCGGGCTCTTGGATTAGAACCTCGGGGTTAACCTCGGTCCGTGAAGTTTGGGCCCCTCACCACAGCATCCTCACCTTAATGCACCAACCATCACGTCATTATCGCGCCGAATCACCCAGTGACACCTAACCGGCGTCACCACTGCAAGGGCACAAGGCACTGAGCAAGGGGTATGGACTCAGGTCAATGACTCAGCTCTGACCAGCAACACGTCAGCAGAAACACCACGACAAAGGGTCCTGTCATATAACCCGGGGACGACATGAGACACGATTGCGCCCGCACGCATCCAAAGTGCCGGAAAAATTTTTGGAGACCGCATTTTCGTATGGGAAAACTCATGAGGATGAGCTGAGTTGGCCCCACTAACCCCAGGGGCTCAGTACCTGGGGGAGTCGATCCGGGGCCCTGTGCTACGATTAAGTTACCGAGGGGGAGTGTTAGAATCCAGCCTAGTGCCATATAGGCACGTGATTACCAGCCATGTATATATATCACTAGCCAGCTCCTTAGAGTCGGTAACCCAATCGATTCTACACCTCATCTTTGGCACATTTCAACAGATAGAATATGAAGTAGAGTCCTCCTTAAGCTTCTTCTATAGATATCCTTTGACGTCTTGCATGCCAAGTTGCCTTATAAAGTTGGTGTGCTTTTGACGTACAAGGCTCTTAGTAAGTCCGTTGGCTAGCATCTGATTAGTAGCCTTCTACTGGACTGATATACGTCCTTCTGCCTGTTCTTGTCTTAGCCAATGCTGGTGAGTGTCGACGTGGCGTAGTTTTGTGAATAGCTTGTCCTTATCCTTAGTGATGATCCCTACTATCTGTAGGTTATTGCAGTAGATCGCTGACGTAGTCTCTAGGTCGAAGTTGATGTTCTTAAAGAGTTGATTCTAAGCTTGAAGCTCGCTAGTAGCTGTTAATAGAGCTAGAAGCTCTGCTTTAGTAGTTGACTTTATAACTAAGCGTTATAGAGTTGCTTTTTAATTAATAGGCATGCTGTAAAGCACAAATAGGTATCCCTAAGAGCTTTGCCTAGTCTCTAAGTCGTCTGCAAAAGCTGCGTCTGATGCTCTATAGAATAGTGGTTCTCTATTAGCTAGTCTTGCACCCCCTAAGCTTAAGCTTAGGTAGATGGCTTGACTGCTAGTGTCTCCTTGAGCTCCTATAGCTAACCTCTTTGTCCCAACTAGATACTTCCACACATGATATGCTGCGCTGACATGCTTCTGTCCTGGATTCTGTAGGTAACGAGATAGTTCTAAGTGAGCATGTGCGACGTCTGGCCGTGTGTACATCGCTATGTAGGCTAGCGATCTGACAAGTTCTTGATAGAGTTTCGTACGCTGATCCTCTGGCTCTTCTGTGCTCAGGCCAAAACGGCTATCTGCTAGCGGTACTGCTGGGTATCTCGTGCTTGTGATGTTGTACTTCTTCGCCACCTTATCTATAAAGATAGATAGATAGATAGAATTGATTTACGTCCAGTAGACTTGGCTGAGAGCCTTTATCTACATAGGCCTCCCGTGGGGCATGGGGGACGCGTCTCTCCCCGTAAGGGGGAGACGGGTCGTGCAATAGCTGCTCTATAAAAGCCTGTTAACTCTCCTAAACTCCTCCGTGCGAGTAAAGTAAGAAGTCTAGTCTAGCGCCTATGTGCGCAGGATCTTGTCCCTAAGGGAACGTTATATTTACTTGCTTCTTCAATTAAGCCCTATTAGAGCTGGTCAGCTGAGGAGCTGCCGAAGGTACTTTTGTCCCTCGCGGGCGTTTGTTGGAGGCCCGCTGGGTCGCTGGGGCCAGCTGGCGAAGCATCTTCGTGCTTTCCGGCAGTGGACTAGATGGCTAGGGGCCTTTTCTTTTCCGCATGCGCAGGTAAGGGTTGCGTCCTTATGTCTGAATTTCTTGTGATACTAGGCGTAGTCACTGTGCATAGTCCTAGTTGACAAGAGTTTAGCTAAGATTTGACGGCTAAGGCTGAGCTCTGCTGGTGCAGCTGTGCTTGTGTAGCATAGGCCCTACTGATTGTACTATGTAGAGAGCTTCGTCTTGTGTTGTCTCCACTATTCTATTTCCGCAAGGCGGTGATTAATCGGGGCGTCTGACTGTAGCCCTGTGATCGTGGGCTCGGCAGCTTGTAGTTCTGGAGGGTGAGGGCTGTGAGCCTCTAGGTCCGCTAGGCGATCCGCCTTTTCATTTCCTTGTATGCCTATGTGTCCTAGGGACTAGTGTACTCGGACGCCTGACGTCTCTATGACCTGTTAGCATTGGAGGAAGGCCTACTGAGAAGAGGGTGGTGCGTTCCCTTGTAGGCACTATATAACTGACGTGCTGTTAATGTATATCTAGATTCGTTGCATGCGGAGGGCTGGATCGCGCATAATGTGCTCCAGCCCTCGCTATGCCCCTATAGCTTCTGCGTTAAACACATGGGAGCGTGCATTGAGTGAGCCTCTGCCTAGGCCAACTTTCTGTCCGCCTTGGTATACGGCGTAGCTGTACGTAACATGCTTGATCCCTTTGAGGCTCTGCTCCGAGCTGTTAGAGAAAACCGTGACTTTGTCCTGTAGGAGGTGTGCCCACCATTCTTCAAAAGCCTTAGCCGCTTCTCTCTTCTTTACCCCCCCTGTTGGGTCCGTCCAACAGTCAGGCGAGTAATAAGGTTTCATAAGGACTAGTCTTGGGACTAGGTTAAGGAGTAAGCCAACGCGCTCGACGATAGTCCTGGGTTGCTGTGGGCTTCCCGCGCCTCTGCCCTGCCGGATTTGTGGGGTCTGTGCCCGCTTAGTGAGGGGGTGTCTATTGTCTATTGTTTGCAGGTGTATAGCAAACCTAAGCTTCGCGTTTTTGAGGGCAACTAGGCCTAAGGGCAGACTAGCATCCCTGAATAGTGTGGCTGTGGGTGTAGTCCTGTATACAGGCAGGACGCCTTATGCGGCGAGGGCTAGCGTCTTGTAGACAATATTGACGTGGTCTCCAAGCCTAGCGCTAACCTTGTTGGCCTAAGCCTGTTGTCGTATGCGAGCGGGCTTCATGCGACCCCTATACCACGCCTCTGCTCTATAGAGTAGTTGCGGGACGATGTAGGTGATGACAGCCTTGCGCAATAAAGCCGCCAGGGGGCCGCAGGTGGTTCGGGCCAAGCTTCGAATATGAAGGGCCACCTTGCGGGCCTTAGCGGCTCGTTCAGCAACATGTTGCTTAAATATAAGCTTTTAGTTAAACTAGACTCCAAGCTATTAGAGTGCTGGCTACTGTGGCGAGTCCTGATTCTGTGTGACTAGGTGGATTGTTAGTGTGTTGTTAACTACGCAGGGTGGCGCTGTGGGCCCTCTCTGGCGGGTAAGGTGTATTATTTCTATCTTTTTGGGTGCGAAAGCCACTTGGTTGTCGTCTCCCCACTGTATGACGTCCCTAACGTTATTCGCGACAAGGAGGTTGCTCTCCTCTAGAGTGTGGGCTGCCCTATAGAGGCAAATGTCGTTAGTATATCCAAAGCGTAGATTGTCGCCAGCTTTTATAAGTTTAGCGAGGTATAGCGTGTATAGTACTGGTGAAAGTGGCGAGCCTTGTGGAGTGCCGCATTGTACTAGGTGGGTGGGGGTGATCAATTTGCCCAGCCTAACCCTTACCCGCCTTTCTGTGAGAAAACTGTTCGTTAGCTAGAGAGCCTTGGTGGCCTAGCCTTGTGCCTTTATGCGGTGTAGCAGTCGGTTGACTAGGAGGGCATTAAACGCCCCCTGCACGTCTATAGTGACTATGGTCACGCATTTCCCCTGGGCGAAGGCCCTCTCCACGTCGTGCGTGAAGGCTGTGACTATGTCTATCGCGGACCTCTTCGGCAGGGCTCCTGTGTGCTGTGAGCTAAGGACCCCTTCTGTTATTGCCGTCCAGGCTATCCGTCTAGCAATAATTCGCTCAAATACTTTGCCAAAGCAAGACAGCAAGGCAATAGGCTGGAACGCCTGTAGGGTGCTCCTATCCTTCTTGCCCACCTTGGGTATCATGGTTACTTCGGCTAGCTTCCACGCCTGGGGGAAGTAGCTGAGTTAGAGGCACCAGCGGAAGATACCGCAGACGCGCTCCCAAATAGTATGCTAGCATGCTTTGAGTAGCCTAACTGTGACTCTATTTGGCCCTAGTAAGGTGCTAGTAACACTGATAATATTCCTTTCTACTTCTTCTATTAAGAGGTATGTGTCCTATAGGAGGGTAGGCCCTTCCTATAGGGATGGAGGTGCAGCTAGGTCGTCATCTGCGTTGAAGCGGCAGAGGATGGCTTGGCGGAGGGCTTTGGCCTTCCTCTCCTCGTCGTAGATAGGCGTGCCGTTAATAATTAGTGGCGCGTCTGGGCGAGTGGGCTTAAGGCGGTGCTAGCTAATAATTTTATAAAGGTCCTTATTATCCGCAACGTTGTCTATAGTGTGCTGCTAGTAGGCTCTTTTTGCCTTTCGTACGACCGTGTGGAAGATATAGGTTGCGTCTGTGGGTCCTTAACCTGTGTGTCCGTCCATCGAGCGTAGGTGTTCTCGGCGAGCCTCGCGGCACTCGTCCGTCCACTAGGGGGCAGAGCGCCCTGCCCCACAATTGGCCTTCCCTACTGTGTGTATGCCCTTATTAATGACCTAAGTAAGAGTGTCTATGCATGCTTCCAGCTCATTACTAGTTAGGCTGGCAGGGTTAGGAATCTAGTGTATTCCCAAGGCTACCATGCCAGTGAACTTCGGTAGCTGGTCTGTTGGAACCTAGTAGTGATATTTTTCAAGGGATTGTCGGCCACGCCCTGGGATTGTAGTGACCTGGGTGACGTGGTCTGAGCCGCATTGCAGGTCTAGTCAGACTACTATTCTTGCGAAAGGAATGTTTAAGAAGGTAAGGTTAATAATATAACCCACCCAGTGCGTCGCCTGGCCTGGCTCCCTAATGAAATCCATGCCGCTCTTAGCTGCCTATTTAGCGAGTTTAGCTCCGCCTTATGATGTAATAACGCCAGGCTTAAACGTGTTGTGCTTGGCGTTGAAATCCCCTCCCACCACACAACGAGATAGGGGGGACAGGTAGGTAATGTAGTCCAGGACCTGTGGGGCCTGTAGTTATCTATAGGTGTTTAGCACAAATATGCTGTTCACTTCCACCTACTACAGGTCCCTATCCTAGAGTAACCTTCGATATGTAATGCGGAGGCCTGCCCCCTTCCAGATGTATGTCATTACCCTCGGCCGTTGGGTCACCCATTCTGCTGGGTCGTCCCACGCTTCCACCAGTGGGTGGTGTGTGTAGCCAGGGTGCGTTGAGGTTCGTGTGCCTACGCATGTGAACGGTTCCTATATACATAGGACATTAATTCCTTCGCTATAAGCTATTTTAAGGGCGGCAATGTGGCTAGGCAAACCCTTGCCTACATTAACCCACCTAATCTGTATGTCCTTAGCCTTCTTAGGGGCGCGCCGCTGGTTTAGTGGTTGTTCTACTATAATGCGGAGGAATCGTTCATGTCCAAGTCCACTTTCTGGGACAAGGCAGTGTGCCTATTCTGGGGGTCTACGCTCTGCGCAGATAGCTGTGCCAGGTTTAGGGACCTTTAATGGGAGGCGTTCCTAGTTAGCCTAGAGTTCTGTCTGTTAATTGGTGTTCTGGCCGGCGTTAGGGCCTAGAGGGCTGTACGCTTTTTCTGGGTTTCAATAGTGGCGGGTATGCTGTTCTGGTCTGCAGGGGCTGCCTGCGTAACTGGTAATAATTCCTGGGAGAGCTGTTGTTCCACTAGCTGTTGTACCTGTTGCTTAACTAGGTTGTGCACCTACTAAAAGGCGCGTTGTCCAGCGCGTTAGAGCACTATAAGCTCTTTCTTAGTAGGTTTAATAATCCTACTGTCCACTCTCTGGGGGGTTGCAGGGCAGGTGTTGTGGCCAGACTGATGGGGTCCTTAGCAGTTCACGCACTTCTCCTTGTAGGTGCACTCTGCGCCCACTAGTCCGGCATGGCCAGTGATTTTCTCTCCACAGTGAGCGCACCTGGCAGCCTTCGTACACTTTGTGGGGTTGCAGTAGCCCTGGCAGCTGTCTTCGTGTTGTACTATCGCCGCCTTCTTAATAATTTCCTTAGACTAGTCGCTAGTTCTAAAGAGTTGGAAGGACTGTACTGGTTTAAGGAAAGAGATAACCCAGGTGATTAGGCCTCTCTCGTTACGGCTGTGTCTAGAGGGCTGGTAGCTAATTGGCTGCACCTTAGTCTGGGCAGCGGCCTCTGCCTCGACGTCTTGTAGGGTGATGGGAGTTTCTTCCCCTAGAAGGCTCCTATAGGCGCACTGGACGTTCTGAACAGCGTAGTTATGCCACCTCTGCGGGAGGGTAGCCCCATCACCGTTAATAGCACGGATCATTTTAGCCTGGTTTTCTTGCTCCATGAGTTGGTCGCGGATTGTCTTGTTGGCTGGGGTTAGTGCCCATCCTGTCTTAGTGGCTGTGGCCTGGGGAATGTCGGTTATCTGAAGTCCTGTTGCTCTGCAGATGGCCTGCCGGATAGCCATTAGTGCTGGGTTGAGGAGTTGGATTGTGGTAGGCACTGTAAGTAGGATGCGGATGTCGTCGTCTTGTCGCGCCTGTGTGGTGCGAGCTGGTGATGCCCGTGCACGTCCTCTTTGGGACGTGCTTCTAGAAGTGGGATAGTCGCTCTCCCTTAAGGAGGATGCAGCAGCATCTGCGTAAGTCTTGCGGGAGCGTTAGGCGGCGCTCGAGTAGGCGCCGCTGCTGTTGCTGTCGCTGGCCAGGCTGCTAGTATTGCTGCCCATGTTAGTGACTGAGGTGGTAATAGCCTGAATAACCAGGCGCCGGAGGTCGTTCGCGATCCCCACATCCTTAGGGCTCTTATAGCTTATCATACAGTTGTCGATAGCCTCTGCTAAGGCTGTAGTGATGATCTTGCGCCTCTGAATGGCATGTATGGCGGCGGCGAAATGAGGGGCAATCGCGCTGGTGACGTTGTCAGTTGCTGCTGCTGTTGCTGCTCCAGCCCTGTCCTGGGTGTTCGCACTACCACTGAGTTGGAGGCGTGCCGGCGCGCGGATATCCATCACGCGGGACCTCTTAGAGGTGCGAAAATTGTTCTGTCTCGGGGACTTGGGTCCTCCTGGCCCGGTGCAGCCCTCAGAGGGGGGCTGCTGGCGGTTGGGGGTTACCTCAGCCGCCGCTGCAGAGTCTGCAGTTTCTGCCATTTTCCTTACTACGCAATAGCGCAATGAGTAGAGGGCGGAGGGAGGCTGGAGTTCGCAAAATCCAGCCTGTTTCAACTAAATTCAGATGAAAAATTGATGGAAAATACCAATCTCGGAATTTGAGTTTTGAGTTGTCGGTGACCTTATCTATAAAGCTGTCTTGGAGCAGCTATATTTGCTTCTGCTTACGGTCTCAAATAACTTATATGCCTAGGAACTACTTTAGCTCTCCTAGGTATTGTGTGTTGTAGGTTGCTCTTAGCTGTCTGTCGAATAGATAGTATGTGTCTTAATTGCTGCGGGATACAGCTACCACTATATTATTAGCAAAGAAGAAGACAATAAGCTAGTTACTGCTGTATAGACAGGGCACTCCAGGCACCTGTCTTAGTTCTATCTTCTTAAGCGTTGTAGTGAGATGCTTGTACCATAGTTGCGGCGCGTTACGGAGTCCGTATAGAGCGCGCTTGAGCTCTAGCAGTTTTCCAAGTTCTTTATCGTATCCTTCTGGACAGCGTACGTAGGTAAGTCGATCGAGCTCCGCATTGAGAAAGGCATTGAGTACATCGTACTGGTATAGATCTAGGTCGAAGGCTGCTGCCAGGGCGATAAGGCATCGGAAGATCTTCGCAGCCAGTGTAGCTGCGTATGTGTCGCCCCAGTCTTGCTGCAGATCTCCTTGGACAACTAGTCAAGCTTTGAATTTGTAGAGGTATCTATCTTTGTTGAACTTGTACAAGAATACCCACATAAGTGGTAGCACCTTAGCATCTGCTTGCTTAGCGAGCTCTATAGCTCTTCCAAAGCATCTATGGTTAATAACACTGTTAATCTTAACTCTGCTTGCCTTCTTAAGCTTAGCACTAAATGGGTAATAATCTAGATCCTTCTACCTCTTTAGCTCTGGTGGCAGCTAATTATAATGTAGTTAAGTCTTTAGCGCCTTGCTAAGTAGCTTTGCTAGTGCTATAGGGTTAATATAGGCAGCGAATGTTGCCAGATACGTGCTAAAGCTCTTTGGCTTCTAACTTCGCTTACCCTCTATTACATTCTTCTATAATAGTTAACTAGCAATCTCCTTTTGTTGCTTTGCGTTGTTTGTTGTTTAATTTAGCTCTTCTCCCTCTAAAGCTAGAGCGTAGCCTTTCCTCTAGCCTGTGTTGTCTAGTAACTGGCGCAGTCCGTGCTTCTTTAGCGTCTCTTCTAGAGTTATAAGAGCTAGTTAAGTATTCTTAATCTTAGCCTTGGATTTAGAGTTAAACTTAAGCTCTGGCTTAGGCTTATAGGAATAGCCTTCTAGTGTAGACAGCTAATTAATTAATATGTCGCTGTGATTAGGCGTCTCCTTAATATTAAGCACCTCTGCTGCCTTACAAATATAACTCTTCTCTACGTACTTTTCTTACTTATTATAGAGCTTGCCTTGTAGAAAGACAACGTCTTGGGTTCGTATAACTTGTCTGATTGTTAGTAACCATACTCGAAATATGTTGGTTGAATTGAAGCCTACTAGGTGGCTGATTAGAGCTTGAGATTCGAGCTTGTCTTCCCTAGGTAGCTTCTCGTTGAGCACATACGCTCTCGCTTCGATCACCTTAAGGTAAGCGACTAATGGCTTTACTCCCTTGACTTTGGTGTATAGGCATTCCTATTGTATTGCTTCGGTTAGTGTACGATTGAGTAGATATATAGCTGACATAACGCACTTGTTGGCGTACGCTTTCAGTAGGCCTGCGTGTAGGCGTATAGCTCTGTCTTGAATTATAATAGATTTGCCTGCGCGTTTGATGGCTCCACTCTAAGCTTCTATAGCTCTAGCCTTAATAGCAATTCTAAGATCTCTATAGAGCTCTAGTAGCTTAACATATCCAGTCTCTATGTCTAGCCTTATAATAATAACTTGACTCTGGAATTGCCGCTTTATCTTGGCTAGTAATTGCTTAAAGACCTTTATTAGAGTAGCTATTAGAGTAGCCTTTATCTTATCTAGTATATAGTATTCTTTATGCCACTTTATGTATTAATTAAAAGTATAAAATAGGTATTAATTGCCATTATAGTAGCGCTCTCCTTGCTCTAGGAGCTGTATTAAATCTATGCTAATACGCTCGAATGGTCGAGTCGCTAGTTCTTAAGGTGGCCTTTGACTAATAATCTTTGTTAGCTTTGACTATATACACATCTTATAGTCCTTCTACTTTAGTGCTTGGTTATTTGTAATATGTAGGCCTTTAACGTTCTTAGGCAGGTGCTTAATTGCCTCTCTACTAGTGTGACCCTATATAATATATACTTCCTTTATAGTTAACTGCAGTAGCTTCTTAGGCTTGTATAAAGGCTTCTTACGGGCGTGTGCTAAGGCTATAAGTAGAGGGCTAGCGTCTGGTCTCTTTATACCTTTAGTGTCTATTAACTAGTGTCTACTAGTATAGTTAAGCTTATAAATAACGTTCTTTCAGCTCTTCTAGTATAAGTAGTCTCGTCCTAAGTCGAAATAAATGCCTATTAATTAATAGTGTAACAGGCTAACAACATTAGTAAGAAATTCTAGGACATATATAATATATGTAAGCTCTATCTGCTCCGTGCCTCTAGGCGTATTAATAAGTAGGATAACATCTCCCTACTTATATATTAATAGCTCTTAATCTCCAGCCTTAATAACTTCACCTATCCTATTAGCTTGCTTCTTCTAACTATAGGCTCTACTATTAGTAACGTGTGTGTTTAATTCTAAATTAAGAATCTATTAATTAATTAGACTCGGCTTAACTGTCTGCTTACTCGCGTAGTTAGAGCTTATAGTAAGCTGTAATATATAACTATTTAGCGTGTTAAGCGTAGGACTATAATTATTAAACTGTTAAGGTGCTATTAAGACTACAGACGCTACTAGTTCTACCTAGTCTCTAGTATTTATCGCGCTCCTATTCGCTTTAAGTGCTGCCTTTATAGCTTCTTTAAATAATAATTAGCTTGCTATAGCCTTATTAAATCGTTCTTATATCTCAGGTTTAGGTATCTATCCTTAAGGCTTACTGTCAGATTGGATAGGTGATCCGAACAACTATCGTGGGTGGCAGGAGAGAGATGAAACAGCCCCTACCCAAATAGGGATAGTATGGAGGATTAGCCAAGAACCAAAACAGCGCACAAGCAAACCTTGAGAGAGGAGACACACAATCAACAGAATGAGTTAATCTCAACACTTATTAAAATTAAACCACCTTTCATCTTATTTATTAAGAATACCCTTATATCTGACAATTAAGAGTCTCAGTGCCTCTACCTTGAACACCAGAACAACCAGAACGCCGATACAACTCGAGCCGAAACGACGCGACGTCGCACAGAACGATAAAAATCCATCAAGATGTCAACTACCCCGAATCGCGACCCCACAGTAATCCTTATGGACTATACCCAGTGGATCAAGTGGATCGCACAACTGGAGTCGAAGTGTGTGTTGTTGAACGTCTGGTCGAAGATCGACCCCAAACAGATGGCCCAGCCACTCGCCGAACCTATCGCCCCAATTAGGCCCTTGATAGCCGACTATCAACCAGCTACAGCGGCGATAAACCAACATCAAACCCAATACCGAGCGAATCACGGGCAGCACGCAGTGATACCCCCATTTGTACCGGCTCGACCGTCCGACCTCTCAAACGCCGGCAAGACCTCATACAAAGAAGACGTAGACGACTTCAAGTCCATTTTTGAAGAATACAAGGTCCTCGATCAGAAACATCAACAAGAACAAACCCACTTCTCTCAGGTCACTGACTTCATTTGGACAACAGTATCCTCACACCTATTCACCAACTGCTGCAAGCCGTCCTAACCATATCGAAGCTGGATAATTAAACTCGCCGCTACTGTAGGCGTGAGATCAGAGGACAAGCTTAACAAAGCAAGGGAACGATACCAAGCAGCCTTTAAACTAATGAGGACAACAGCCCATTGGGACACCTGGCTTACTGAAGTGGACCACGCGGTTACAGAAGCCAAAGCGACTGGTGTACCCGACTGCCTAAACGATCAATTTATTAAGAACGACTTTGTGAAAGCTACAGCAAAGAATTTCCAAGGATGGACAATCTTATTTATGGAAAACGGCCTCCCAGATCCTATAGTGACAGCCACCGACATGTTCCTACGATTTAGAAAACAAGCCAACCTACTATACCTAGCCAAGAGCAAATCGTCCAGAGCAGCCTTCTTAGCTAGAGGACCAACCCTCGCTGGAGAAGAAGCTAATAATAATGCCGATACCAAACCAACTTGCGGAAGAGGTCGTAACCAACGTCAAAAGCGCAGTTATCGCGATAGTGATACAATCGACCATACAACGCAGAAGTGTAAGGCTTGTGATGGACTATATGATTTTAACAAGTGTTGGTATGCAATGCCAGAGACAGCGCCTCCAAATTGGAGAGCCCGAGACGGCGTTAAGAGAATGGCTCAAGAAAGGATTAGTAATAATGCTGAACTTTAGGAGGAAATACGCTTAGCGAAAAGGCCACGATTAAAGACCCCAGCTCTCAAGAAGTCGCACTTAGCGACTCCAACAATAGAAGCTTCCACAGAGGAGTGACTATATAGAAGGCAAATTGGAGAGGTCAATATTGCGATAGCCGCCGCCTCTTTTATGACGAAACAGTCAAGGTACCCACTTGAACAATCCTTTATCCTTGACTCAGGGACAACGTGCCATGTAGCAAATAATATTAGACAATTCACGAACACTCGGCCACCCACACTAGGAGATTTCTTATGGGCAGGGAACTTACGCGTATGGATCATGGCATATGGCTTACTATATGTGAGAGTGAAGACTGCAGGCTCAACACGCCGCCTTCACCTTAGAGATGTGGCCTTCTGCCCAGACCTACACTGTAACCTTGTCTCATTTAGAGTACTCCGACAACAAGGCCTATGGTGGGATACCAAGTCAAACCCTACCGTACTACGCCGATACGACGATAGCGCTGTTGCGCCCCTTGAAGAACGATACGGACAATGGGTTGTTGAGTACAACAATGTCTCTGAGCCAAAATTAACCTTTGCAACAACTAAAGCACGCACAATTAAGCCGCGACAACGAGCGAGTGGTGAGATGTGGCACAAACGACTGGGACACCCAGGACCTCAGGCACTTGAGCACCTCGTGCATCACTCTGAGGGGGTGAAGATTGTTGGCATTCCTACCGTCAAGTGCGACGCATGTGGAAGATCAAAGTCTAAGCGACAGATAAGAAGAACCCCCCAAACAATCCTAGAAGGTCCAGGAGAGCGAATAGCCCTAGACTTTCATGATTACGAAGAAGGGAGTAACACAAAGGAGAAGAGCCAAATGCTAATCATGTGCAGAGTTACCAGTATGCTATGGGATTTCTATTTCAAAGACAACCAACCTGCCAGATCAATCATTAAAACCCTCCAAACATTTATCACATTTATAAAGAATCAATTTGGGATTGCGGTCAAAGTCATTGAGACTGATAATGAGACGTTTCGCTCAGCCGAAGCCCAGAGGTGGAGGGACGAGCAAGGTATAGCAGTGGAGCCCTCAGCACCTGATACCCAAGCCCAAAACGGCGGAGCTGAACGCTCAGGGGGTGTGGTAAAGGAGAAAGCTCGTGCAATGCGCCTTGACGCGAATCTACTATGGGAAGTATGGCCTGAAGTGACTCGAACCGCCGTATACCTATACAATCGAACACCCAAGTATTCGAATCGCTGGAAGACGCCCTATGAAGCGTTCTTTACCGCTGTCGCCTTTCAAAATAGGATAGTCACGTCCCCACGCAAACCAAACCAATCCTATCTACAAGCATATGGCTGCAAGGCCTTTGCTATAACAGATGATACAAAGCGTGGCAAAGGACGTCTACAAAGACTTGACCTAAAGGCATGGATTGGATACTTAGTGGGTTACGTTTCCTCAAATATCTTCAGGATATGGATACTGTTGATAGGTAAGGTTATTAGCACCCGCGACGTAGTGTTCAACAAAGATAGCATCTTTAACAGAGATATGAAACACATTATGGACAATCTTATGCACAGTACCCTTGAAGAAATTGCAACTTGGATCAGGACGATAGAGCTACCGCCTTCACCATCACAACAGAACGATGCTACAAGCAGGTTCTATGAGGATGAAGCGACGGACGACTCTCCTTCTGAGCAAGTGGGGACACCCCAGTACGACGAGCGCGGGAAGAAGGTCATACCCTACCCGACGCCGCCAAGTACACCACCACCAGCAGCCTTATTAGCGCAACTAATAAGCTCAGATGGATACAAGCAGTGCCCCAACTCGCTGCCCAGCGCTAGAGATAATCAGGAGCTAGATCCAGCCCTGCCTCGCCCTGGAGGAATACAGCCTGTTGAGAGAGCCCTCCTACGTGAAGAGGAAGGAAAGCTGGTTGATCCCCAGTTGCCCCTCTCTCACGACCTGGACAGACTCCGATCTCCACTCAGTTCCTTACCCAGTGAAGCGAAAGCCACTACACTATGGACCGCAGCCTTCATGGCCAGTACCAAAGCAGGTCACGTTCGTGAAGTAGAGGGGAAGAAACTGGATAACGCAAGCATTGAACGCATGATAATAAAGGGCTATCAGCCTTATTACAGCGAACTGTCACTAGCACCTCCTCCGAACGGGCTCAAGCCTACGCACCCACTCTACATGCTCTTTAAGAAAGCCGAGGAAGAACACCTCGATAGCCACAAACAAACGAAGTCATGGACTGAGGTGCCCACTATTCAGGCAAGACGAGAAGGAATCCAGATACTGGATTCAATGTGGGTATACACCTACAAGCTCGATCAGCACCACCACTTCCAGAAGTGTAAGGCAAGGCTAGTTGTCCGAGGCGATCAACAGAACAATGTTACCGCCCAAGAGACCTATGCCGCCACACTCGCAGGAAGATCGTTTAGGATGCTGATGGCTATTGCTGCTCGGTTTAACCTAGAGCTAAAGTAGTACGACGTGACCAACGCTTTCGTACATGCATTGATTGATCGTGTTATCTACATGCGAATGCCACGCGGGTATGCACGTCCAGGCACGATACTTCAGCTTCAAAAGGCGCTGTATGGCCTGCGGATCTCACCCTTACTATGGCAAAGGGACTTCACCACCTACCTCACAGAGCTTGGTTTCTCTGTAGTTCCACACGAACCATGTTGCATGGTACGAAAAGGGGTGTTTATCTTCTTCTACGTTGATGATATCATTCTTGCGTATCACCCACGAAACCGTACACTAGCAGACCAGGTCGTGAAGGATCTCCAGAAGAAATACAGCCTAACAGGAGGAGGGGATTTGAGATGGTTCCTTGGAATAGAGGTGATGAGAGACCGAACCTAGCAGAAGATATAGCTATCGCAAGCCGCGTATATCGACAAAATCGTCCAACTCGCAACTGATCATGACCTTCGCCACGATACCCCGATGGCTCGAATAGAGCTTACTGGCCGCACAGACCTCGCAACACATGGAGAGATCAACCTGTACCAACGCAAAATTGGCTCCCTACTCTTTGTAGCGGTGAATACACGCCCTGACGTTGCATTCGCTGTCTCGCGACTCGCCCGCTTCCTTACCAATCCAAGCCCAACACATTAACAAGCGACTGACCGCGTCCTCTTGTACCTACACTCTACACGAACATACGCCCTAGAGTTTAGAGGAGACGATAGTCTTATTGTAGCTAGCGACGCATCGTTTGCAGACAACACAATGGATAGGAAGAGTTCCCAAGGGTACGCAATTAAACTATTTGGCGGCCTTATCGCCTGGCGAGCCAATAAGCAGGACACGGTTACCACTTCGACAACTGAGGCAGAGCTCCTAGCACTATCCCAAGTAGCTAAGGAAGCTATGTTTACACGGATGCTGCTTAACGAACTTCAAGTAACACTGGAAGACCTAGTGATTACTATTCAGTGCGACAACAAGCAGACGGTTCGGCTGATCAACGAGGAGATCTCTCAGCTGACGACCAAGCTCCGACATGTGGATATCCACAATCACTGGCTACGACAGGAGGCAAAGAGGAAGTCAATTAGAGTGACATATGTCCCCTCGAGCGATATAATCGCCGATGGATTCACTAAGACCCTTCCTGTTGGGACCTGGCCCCAGTTCCTAAGCCAAGTAGGACTGGCAAACGTGAAGGACCGCATGATCGTAGAGCAAGGAGAGATAGATGCGATAACACGAAAGATTGAAGCTTTAGGGAGAACGGTAGATGCTGAGACATCCCGGATCACCTAAGAATGAATGGTGAACAGCTCAAGGCGAGGTCGCCGAGCTGAGGGGGTGTGTCAGATTGGATAGGTGATCCGAACAACTATCGTGGGTGGCAGGAGAGAGATGAAACAGCCCCTACCCAAATAGGGATAGTATGGAGGATTAGCCAAGAACCAAAACAGCGCACAAGCAAACCTCGAGAGAGGAGACACACAATCAACAGAATGAGCCGATCTCAACACTTATTAAAATTAAACCACCTTTCATCTTATTTATTAAGAATACCCTTATATCTGACACTTACCCTTCGCTCCTAGATACCAGCAGTCCTTAAATTAATAATTAAGACCACATACACACTTAGGCTTCTTATCTTAAGTCTTTTCTTTCTTCTCTATTGCCTATAGCTCGTTAGTGCTAATGCCTAGTGTGGCAAAGGTGCCGAGCGATAACACTACTAGTCTCGTCGAACGCCAGTATATAGTAAATTAAGCGATAAGGTTATGTATGCTCTTAATAGCCTGTCCCTAGATCTGTGCTTTAAATAAATTAGCTTGCTAAGTAGTTGCATATGTGTTGTTAAGTCCTTTAACTGCGAGTAGAAAATCGCGCTGTGCTCGCGGCAATGTCACGTTAGGTAGGTTTGCTGCCTCGCACAGACGTACAACATATAGCCACTCATATAGCTAGGTATTAATATTGTTGCGGGGTCGGCTCTGCAATTGCCAATACTTTGCTAGAAGCTGCAGCTCCCTCTTAGCTATTAATGGGCAGAGGTGCTTCTTAAGCCTCTTTAATCGAGCGTACGCTGTATCGTCGCTCTGGATCAGATGTATATAGCGACGGCTAATCGTTCTGCTAATCTCCTGGGTAAAGTTGTCCAACGCTTTCCTCTTAATTGTATATCTAGCCAAGGCTTGATTATAGCCTCTCTCCGCCTGCTAGTATCGCTAGAACTCCTTAGTTGTTATGTCTTTCAGCACAACGCTAGTATCCTACTCTGTCCCCTTATAGTAGTGCTCTAGTATCACGGGCACTAGCTCCTTAAGCTGTTTAAGTGCCGCCTCGTCAAAATCCGGGTTAACCATAGGCTAGAGGTAATTTCGATTCGCGCTATCCTTACGTAGGAAGATCTATTCTTCCTAGTCTGCTAGCTTCTTAAGTATAACTGTTGTCCTTATAACTAGTCTATCTAGCTTAGTCGTAGGCATCTTGCTCTATTAGCTCCTAGAGGGGCTCTTTGGTACGAAACGCGTGCTCGAGGCTTAGTAAGGTAGCTTGGTGACGTAGCTCTGTTGACAGCTTGTCAACAGCTCCTCAGCAGCTCGTCAGTACGTGCAGTAGCAACAGCGATTAAAGTTGATAGCCAGGTGCTTAGCAGCTGTAGTGGTCAAAGTCAACAGCTAGGCTTATAACTATGGGCGGGCAGGCATATAAGGACAACAAGCTGTATTGCTATTTGCAGAAAAGAGAGTAGAGTAAGGAGTCTACTAAGAAAGAAAGGAGAGGGCGAGAGCTTTATCTTGAGGGTAGTGGTCTGTGCACCTGAATAGAACCTTCTACACACACCACCTCTGACGTAAGTCACGTGGCTACAAATAACGATGCGGTTCCTTATGGCGTTTCAACATTTGGGTCGTTTGTGGAAGATTGTGCCTTTAGGCTCTTCCTATCGTCTCTGCGGTCGTGGGTTCTTCTAGTTATCTCTCTTGCACTTTCATCGTTCGTAGAATACTCAAAGTCACAAAAACACCTAGAAAATGAAAACTGTACACAAACTTGTAGGCTTGGCATGTGTGCGTGGTGACAACATTAGTGACTGAATCGTATTGAACATAATAGACTGATGCGACAAAGATTCGAGATGATACATATGCCACAGCGTCGTGATGGGATGGATAGCAGGAGATGAGGTTGGCAATCGCACAAGGCTTAATGGCACTGGACGCTAGCACCTGATGTGGTCTAGCTCGACGCGTGATGCGTCGACTCTTCTCCCCCCCCCCTCCCCCCACTGCATTTCAACAACACACACATGCTATGTGCATGTATGTATGGATCACGGGGGAATATACGATTGGCTTACAACATTCCAGCATGTACTTTATCATTGCAAGATAGCCATCAATATAGTCCGACCATCTACTTAGCTTCGTCCGAACGTACTACTCGCAGAAGATATGCCCATCCCCGGCATCGATTGCTTGCCAGCCAATATTAAGCAGTGATTACACCCGCGGAACGAGAAATGATACCCCCACGGAAGTATAGTCTTCCTCTTCATTGACCGACACCAAGTTTACCCAACCGAGCCCAGAAATGTCGATAACATGTGGTTTCGGCCCGCTGAGAACGCTTTCGACGTGCCTCTGTGAAACTGCTACGCAGGCGACGTGGCGCGAGCCAAAAGGTTCCCGCTCTTTGTCCACGGTGTTGGTTTCGAGCCACCGAGTAAAGTGTCTTGGCTTGCGTGTGAGTCTTATTAAACGGAAAGGCTTCTTTCGCAACTTACTTTCGCACCTCATCGGAGGCGATACCGTCCAGTTCCGGACCTTGCTGTACACTCCAGTCGATTCGAGAGAAGAGGTCACCCGTGCCATCACTCTCCATATTTAAGCGCGTGCGTGTGCTACCAAACACGCAGACGAGATATCAGTGGATGCGCATTCTTGATTCGGGCGCATAAACTTACTTCAGGTGGTCCATGAAGCGTGTCCACCGCACATCATCCTTGTATGTGAGACGATAGACCACGAAACCTAATTTCATGTGCGGATGGCGTGAACACATATCTCGCAGGTAGTTGTAAGCAGGCATCTTTCTCTGTGACGGGCTTGTTTTCTTTTTTTGAGTGGCTTTGTGTGAGGAGCGATTTGTTGCGATAAAGTACTAAAATAAACGTAGTGGACGTCTGGAGCAAAGGAGCAGTTTGGTAAAAACATGGCAAAACGTAGTTGAAGAAAATCAGCCGACACTCCTGACCGGGGGCCAATTGAATAATGCGGTACGAAAGAAGAAATTTCGGTGTTTGACCATTACTACGCCGCCGGGAAACGGAATCGGCACCACCGTATTCCCGGTACCGCACGGGAAGCGATCTTGGCGTCTGGAAACGAAGTCGAACAGTCAACCTGAATTGCCCAGCGGGACATTGACCCTTACAGCATGGGCGTATCTGGAGAGTGGGAAACTATACCAAGCTACGCGGAGGAGAAACCCTAAACACGTGTTTAAATTTAAATTGAATTGACTGGGAAGTAGCTCGGTCACAGACACTGGAAGAGTCCCGTCAGGCACAACCTTATATGCCACTGAGCATATGATTGAAGCACGTATATATGGAAACTTGCGGAAAGCTCGCTAACATCTCCATGTGGGCAGCTTCAAAGCGTCACCATGTTCATGAAGTATGCTGTTGAGCAAGATCCGACTCTCGAATCGTTCTTCACAGATCACTGGAATGAGCGAGTCACGGACATGAAGAACATTCGAAATCGAAAAAACCAGCCGGGTTATAAGTTAGGGAGAAGCCCACCACGAGACTCGCTCAATGGCCTAGTGTTCGAGGCATTGGGGTCCACCGCTAATCCAACTGACTTCGTCCTGTGCCAGAAAGAGATCAACAGCTTCAAAGAACGCTTGTGGTCAGAGAGCAACCCAATGGATCCGAAAGACTACGAAGTTGCTGCCAACGAGGCCATGGACGGAGCTATACCTCCTAGTGTTTATCTCAGCGCTCTTCGTACAGTAAGTTACATGCATTCAGTATAGTTGTACTTTGCTTAATGCCCACACAGACTATTGTGGTTTTCGAGTATATGAACTCGCCAACAGTGATCCAGAATATGAGAAGCATCAATACCAACGTCAAGACCGAGCTTAGCAACGGCGGTGCGTTACTGGTCAGCCAAGCATAGATCTGATACCGCTGTGGGACTCTTTCATGGCACGAAAGCTTACCAGGACCGAGAACTGGGGGAAAGAATGGCTCAACGAGCGCATCAAGCGGACACGCAAAATCCTGATGCTCACGATTGAGAAATACAAGAAACTAAACCAGCACCTCAAAGAATTGGAATCCAGACCGAACGCCGAACAATACCGGAAGAGACAGAAAGATAAGCAAATCAGACTCGAGAGGCGAATCCTGAACGCTCAACGTTTCGTAACAGGTCACAAGAGAGTGCTCAAAGACTTGCTAGAGGAACGAAAAAATGCAAAGAAACCAACCAAGAACGACAGGGAAGCGCTTAAGGAAAAAATCAAGACTGTTAGAGCAAATTTAGCCAAGTCTGAGAAGAAGTTCGGACGCATCCAGCGGAGTATGCACGAATTGTATGCGCATTCTGTGCAGGGCATCCTCGCCAACTTGAATAAGGACTGGCTGCAAACCAAGGCTCTAGCGAAAGAGGTCAGAACTCTACGAATGCCACGCCCATGAGCTGACAACATCCCTGTTCCTCGGCCACTACAGTCTTTTCCTCAATTTTCATTATCTTACAGGGTCATTTTTCTGTCTAGTCATTAGTTTGTTTGCTTTCATTTGGTCACCAGCGCTTTTTTGAATCCCCACTGTCCTTTCCGTTATATAGATCTACTGTAACTGTACTATCCATCAGTTCGTGTTATGAACAGTTCGCCTCTATACCGCTATGCTAACCAACTTAAGAGATATGAACTTACAGGTATTCCGCGTCGTAAATGGAGGTTAAGATGTCTTTATTTACGTGTATAGTCTTTTGATAATCGTGCTTGTCCAAAACTCACATGTAAAAAGCCACGGGAGATGGTATTTACAAATTCGGTGAATTAAGCATACCTTAATGTCTCTAGCGTAATTTATTCAAGTCCTGCAATTTTGACTGATGCTATATAACCCGAATGAAGACGCGGTCATATCGCGTCAGCGGAAATTGCCCATCATCGGTCGCTTGCAAGATAATTGATATGGTCTGGCCAGTCTTCGCGTCTTTTAGTATCCACACAGTAGCACAATTGTTCTTCTCAGCGGTAATGGTAACCTCGCCTAAGTAGGTTCCCTCTTCAAGGTACTACCACCAAGATGTAGTGACTTGGCCTCCGTCAGGATCACTGGCACGAGCAGACAACTTCACGCTCGACCCTGGGCGCGCTTTAACCTCGCCACTACCGAATATCTCAACAGTTGGCGGGTGATTAGCCTCACTATATTCCGGCGTAAGCGTCCATTGCATCCGCGCTGCAAAATCGTTCGAAGCAGCAGAAATCCAGCGATCCGTCGTGTAATTTTCGACTTCCGACCCGTTTTCCGCCTTCTCCGAAGTCACCAGCTGCCAAAGATCTGGTGACGAAGAATTTTGCATTGAGCGGCCGCCCCATCCTCCGAGAGCTGGGTTGCTGGGGTCCTGGAGCCCGGTAGGAAGCAAAGGATTGAAGGCTACGTTGTCGCCTTCGGAGAGAAAGTCGTAGGGTCCCATCGGCTTGCACCATGTACTTGGTGCCGAAGCCTGTTCGTAATTGCCAAAGACGTCGAGTGGGTCGCCCGGTGTATGCTGGCCATCTAACCAGGAGCGATATAATCTTCCTAATGGGCCTATCTGGATGTTTGCTTTGATCCATTCGCCGGGGAAGTATACGTGGTTGTCAGGTAGACGGCGAACATTGCCCTGGCCTTTGTTGCAGTTGAAACCCCAGGTATCGTAAGCCGCGGATAGTTCCTCGACGCGGATCTTGGGCCACTTCGGTGCGATGTAGTCGGCATAAACTTGGTCCTGAAATCCACTCGCGAGAATGACGGCTTTGCAAGACACCGCGGCTTGTATTTGCGGCCATTGCTTTGACTGGGAGTGCTGGTCTTCGATGGACTTGAGAGCGCGCGCGACGGTGTTGATGCCGCCCCACGCCAGCAAATACGTGGATCTTTGTTGAGCAACAGTGACCGAATGAGATTTGATCCATCTGTGTCACCCTCCATCTCCCCTTCAAAAACGATGTTGCCAATTTTGACCTTGGACAGCAGATGCTCGGGTGTCGGGTAGTCCGGATCATGTTGTCGCAAATTCGGATACACCTGCGCATACGCCTTCAAGACGATACCCTCAAGTGTTCGGGTACCGGTCCAGCGCCACGACGTCTGATAAGTGTTGCACTCGCGGTCCGGCAGGAAGAATTTTGTGCCGTTGCCATCGCCGGCCCAGTGGAATTTGCTGGATGTGTAAATGATACCCTGGGTGTCAAGCTCGTTTGTATATAGTATGTACCGGACAAACGAGGCAACATCGTCTGATTCGACGTCGGTAGTTATGACGGTGCGCAGCTTGGCTGGTTTATCCCCGGGGTATGCCAGAACGCTGGGAAGAGTGGATGCTAGTAGTCTTATTCCCAGCAGACGTTACGTGGACACGTACATCTTGAGCGGTAGTAACTGGCTTCAAGGATTGACAGCTCTCCGTGAACCTGGTAGCACACTGTGGAGTTGTTATTGATGCCGGTAGTGGAGCTCTTTGTAGCCTGTTAGCAAGACCTTACGCGGTGGATGCCTGTCCATATTTGGGCGGCATCGCGGTAGGACAGCGACCCCGGGTGTACCAAGAGACCAACTGTGGGGACCCGGCAAGGGATATCGATGTAATAAGATGTGGAGTGGGGTTGTCGCCGAGCTGGTTCCCAACTGTCGTACTTTTCGATTCGCCTAGTCTTGAAAAAAACGGTTTAGATGACATAGAGCCTGTATATGTCCCAATTTCGTAACTCACGGCACTTCTTCGGTGGCGGTACCATGGGTGCGGGGTCAATGCGCGCCGAGCCTCAATGCGCGCTCAACACCAAACCAGCTCAGCTAAACTTGAAGCTGCAGAGCTCCCTACAATTGCTATTATTATAAGAATTTCTAGTGATAAGGTCTATAAATCTTAATAATTAATTATAGCTATAAAAATCTACTCGGAGTTCTACCGTGGGTCACCACCTCGTGCACGGCCCCACCTCGTGCACGGCCAACACCAAATCTCCCGCACTTTCAGAATCGCTTTACACCACCAATATACACCCAATGGAGGCTGCCCTAGAGTCGTTCAAATCGCTGAAGCTTGGAGAGAAGCCTAATTATACTCAGACTGCGAAAAAGTACGGTGTTGATCGAACGTTGCTGTCGAAGCGTCACCGCGGGGTTATCGGCAGCTATGCGGAGAAAGTCGATAATATGCGCCTTCTCAACTCTACACAGGAAACTGAGCTCGTACAATATATTGATAAGCTCTGTGTACGAGGGCTACCACCTACAAGGGAGATGATACGGAATTTCGCAGCAGAAATAGCAGGAAAAGAGCCAGGAAAAAACTGGGTTGATCGCTTTATTGCGCGGCATCACATTGAGCTTGTATCTCGATGGGTATCCAGCATCGATTCCACACGCCACAGAGCTGACTCTGCCTTTAAATACGCCCTATATTTTAAGCTCCTAGACCAGAAGATAACTCAGTATGATATCGAGGCTCGCAATATCTACAATATGGATAAGAAGGGCTCCTTGATTGGGGTGCTGTCAAAAATGAAGCGCGTGTTCTCCCGCCATCGATATGATCACGGAGGCGTGAAACAAGCACTCCAGGACGGCAATAGGGAGTAGACAACTACAATAGCCTGTATTTGCGCCGACAGCAGCTATCTCACGCCTGCGCTGATTTATTAGGCTGTTTCTGGCAAGATACAAGACTTATAGCTTCAGGATTTCGACCCTACAGAGCACAAAACCTTCTTCGCCTTATCGCCCAGTGGATGGACCAACAACAAGCTAGGGCTCTCATGGCTTAAACAGGTGTTTAATCGCGAAACAAAAGCAAAGGCAAGACGATCATATTATTTACTCATCCTTAACAGCTATGGCTCACATATATCAATGGAGTTTATTAAGTTTTGCGACGACAATCGGATTCTTCTGGCCATCTATCCTCCCCACGCTACCCACACCTTGCAGCCGCTTAACGTCTGCCTTTTCAAGCCTCTATTAACTGCCTACTCAAACAAGCTCTCCAAGTTCATGTATAGCTGTCAGGGCATCTCCGCAATTACAAAAAGAGACTTCTTCCGCTTGTTCTATAAGGCCTGGCATACAACGTTTAAGGAAAAGACGATCTTAACAGCTTTTTAAGTCACAGGGCTTTCGCCGTTAGACTCAGAGGCTATACTTAAGAAGTTTAAAATAGAGGAGACTGAGAGGCCCTCATTAAGCGATAGTACTACTTCCGTACTCAGCGCTTTAGATTGGAGAAAGATTGAGCGATTACTGCGCCAGGTAGTGGAGGATATCTACGATTGACGCTCCCAACAGCTAAGCCAGACGATTCACGTAATGGCTGTACAAAAACAGCTCCTCCAGCATGAAAACGAGCGACTCAGAGGGGCCTTTGTCAATAAGAAGAAGCGCCGTCAACGTGGCAGGCCTCTATTACTTAAGGCACCGCAGGAGTATAATAGTGGAGCTATATTCTGGTCGCCATCCAAAGTCAAGGACGCCCGCGATCGCCAAGCACAAAAGGATGCCAACAAGCAGCTACTACAACAACAGAAGTCCAAGGAGATCAAGCGTAGGGAGTAGCAGAAGCAGGAGAAGGCTACCATGCTTGAAGAGAGGCAGCGCATGAGAGAGGTGGCCAAAGAAATACGCCTTTAAGAACAGCGCGAGAAGGCCGTGCAGCGCGAAGAAGCTAGGATCGCGCGCGAAGCCAAAAGCAACTCCAACAAGATATACAATTCTCCAAAAAGGGTAATAGACGCCGTCAAAAGGCCTTTGCACCACCTCCTCAAGTCGCTGAGGAGACAGAGGATGTTGGTGTGGATATATCATCTGTAGTTGATGTGGTGCCTACACCCGGCCCTGCCACGCGTACCCGCAAAGTACGCCTCCCACAGAGGTATCGCACGTAGTTTATCGTTACCAATCAATCAAATAGGTCCTTAAAAGCCCTCCACTAAAAAATCTCGCGATAATACAATATATATGCGACTCTACAGCTGCAAAAGTTGTGGGTGTGGGCATCTGGAAACCGTGCACCAGGTGGGGCCGTGCACCAGGTGGTGACCCACGGTAATATTCCGGCCCCAGCGCGACTGAGGCTGTAGAGGCTGTGATGCAGCACCTGAGGCCTCAGCAGCATCTATAGCCTTATTAATAAGCTTTTTTTCCCTTATGCCCTGCTTAGGTAGCCTTAATGCCTTTTTGCTACCTTTATTAGCTATTTTTATACAATTCTTGTAGTGTTGCTAAGCCCTGCGAGCCTGCTGCTTCTGGGCTCGCTTAGCTGCCTAATCCGCCTTTGCCTTCGCTCGAGCTGCCTAAGCCTTAGCCCTCGCAACGCGCTTCTCTTAGAGTAGTCTAGCCTTTAGCTGCTGGCTAGCCCTCCAAGCCTCAGCTGCCTCAGTTTTTTAGAGTACTAGCTGCTCTTCCTCGGCCTCTTTTTGCTGTAGACGATCACGTGCCTCCTACACCTTCCTTGGGGACCAGAAAACAGCACCCCCTAAGTACTTAGTAGGCTGGTTATCCAGCAAAGGCTTGCCACGCTTCCTACGCCTCTTCTCATTGCCTAGTGCTGCTCTTAGTCCCTTATTTTCATGCTGTAGTAGCTGTTTTTGTACGGCAATTGAGTGCACTGTTCGGCTCAGCTTCTTTGCCTTATTACTATTCCCTATATCTACTGCAGCCTTTAGGAGCCGGTCGATTTTCCTCCAGTCAGATGCGCTGAGTACTAAGGTTAAGCTTTCTCTTAATTCCCGCTCAGGTAGGCTGGTCTTAGTGAATCTCTTGAGTATAACCTCTGGGTTGAGTGGTGATATGCCAGTAGCCTCAAAGGCCTTAATAATCAATGGCTTCCTGAACGAGCTACCCCAAGCCCTCCAGAATAGGCTAAAGAAGTCTCTTTTTGCGATTGACGATAGTCCCTGGCACCTGTGTAGGAAGGCTGAGAGCTCAGCTAAGTAGGCAGTGGAGAGAGGCTTAAACATAACAATGTTAAGCGGCTGTAGCGTATGCGTCGAATAAGGCGGAAATATAGCTAGGAGTATCCTATTCCGGTCACAGTAATTGATAAAATCCATAGTAAGGTGGGATCCATAGCTGTCAAGGATAAGTAGTCGGTAGGAGCGTCCAGCTTTCTCCTTAGTACAGCGATCGAACACCTGCTTAAGCCACGCGAGGCCTATCTCGTTATTTGTCCAGCCAGAAGGCGATAAGGTGATAAAGGCTGAGTGTTCCTAAGGGTTAATTTCTTCAACCCAGCTTGATTGTAGGCTACCTAAGGCAGCCTAATAGATGAGGGCTGGATCTAGAGCCGATCCGTCGGCGCATATGCAGGCTAGGAGCGAAATCCACTCACGGCTACCATCCTGAATAGCCTGCCTCACCTCCTTGCTCTCGTACAGCTGCCTACTAAAGATCCGCTTTAAGCGAGTAGTAATGCCTAGTAGGATGCCTTTTTCGTCCATATTGTACGTGTGCTGAGGCTCGATATCGTATTGGCTAATTTTCTGCTGTAGTAGGTCGAAATATAGGCTGTACTTTGTCTCTAAGTCGGCTTTGTAGCGATTGCTGTCCATTCCAGCTGTCCATCTTGAAACTAGATCAATGCTGTGTCGCTTAACAAACTAATCAACCCAGTACATGCTAACGCTTGTTTTGGCTATACAGGCTGCAAAGTTCTAGATCATTTGCCGTGTAGGTAGTAGGCCTCGCTAAGTGAGTTTTTTAATATAGCGTATAAGCTCCTGCTCCTATTGAGGGCGAAGTTTTCGTTGGTTGATTCCCTCAGCTGTACGCGACTGCGTTACAGCCTGGTGTCTCCGGGTGAGCGTAGAGCGTACAACGCTATGCTCCTTCGCGATTTTTGTATAGTTGATAGAGTCTCCAGGTTCTTGCGATTGTATCGCTTCAAGCGCAGCCTCAATTGACCCCATATTGGTAGCGATAGGTGGTGTTGAAGCTTGAGGTGTTTTCGTGTTGAGCGCGCATTGAGGCTCGGCGCGCATTGACCCCGCACCCATGGTACACGAGGGCACAAACAAATCCACCACTTCATGCCCCCAAACTCACCTCTGCGAGCACTTTCCAAGGCGAGGTATTAATAATTCCACTCTTGTACAGTCCTCGGCATCATTCATCGGCATTACGCCTTACTAACAAGTTAAATTAGGGCCAGTTTAATCCTCCCGGACAGTCCGCGACGCATGTTTCTATCCATGACTACAGCCCTGCCACCGCACGTGTATTCCATCGCGTCAGACATCCCTTCCAAGTATCGTTGACGTCTCGAGTTCCTTGCACCTTCAAATATATCGCCTTGTATGATGCATCGCATTGGGTTGTCTATATCGCGATCCTCATATCGCATCCAAGGGTTCCTTTCCCATATGTGCTGCATAGCTCGTTGTCAGCACGATGGTATAGACAGTACATGATCCCTCTTTCTTGAGTCTGGTTGAGACGTACCCAAATAGTCGTGAGTTGATTTGAGAACTGGCCATTATGGCGATCAACAAAATTTCGGGCAGTTTCTATAAGACCACTTGTGTAGAACAAAGATTGACTACTTGAGGGTTTTCGAGCAGCGTTCTGTACGAACCACTGAGGGTGATATGCTAGCGTAGGGAGAATCGAACGTTATGTTGCTCCGACTTACATCTCGAGTGAGCATGCAAGGTTGGTAATAAGCTACGAATCCGGGATCATCTTCCCTTCCCTCACACGGATCTTGTCCTTCTTGCCACAGCTCGCCATTACACTGAGTCGCACCCCTCTCCCGCGCCTCGTGGAGTAGACGAACGAGATAGTAGGCAGTTAACTCCGTCGCAAATACAAATCGCCCGCTTCTCGCCCGTCGCCAACCGCCACTCCTATCTGTACATGTCGCAATCGCAGAACCGCATCATCAGTGCAATAGAGGGAGAGGACGGGATAGCATCAAAAGAAAACCTCGATTCCGCTATAGTAACACAAAAGCAAACAAGATTTCAACTTAAAGCAAAAGAAGACTTGAAATTGGCACCAGACTCCGCTGCGGCACAAAAATCGTATTCCTTCGCATGCTAGCCATCAACGATAGTGGTGGCTCTACGTTGTTGGGAATTCCGACCCCACGCCGCCGTGGCGGCAGAGGATGAGGAGGGCGAACGCGGGACATCTTAACTCTAATTCGCCTATCAGTTAGTCTTATATATACAATCTCTCTGTTAGAGGCAGGCGTAATACCTACCATCTGGCCACTAGGGTGGTGGTTTACAACTCCATACCGGCGATGGTTTGCGTACAGCTTCCTAGCCACCAGCAGGTCGATATCGAATTCGAAGACACTAGGCATGCCCAACCGCCCCTATTTGCGACTAACGTGATGACTTCTCGCATCTTTACTCAACTCGTCGTATCTTAGCATAAGATGGATTCGACTGAGTATTGCTTCGTCGAACTCGGACACCTGGTTTGTCGTCAAGAATATGATGCCCTCTAGATATTCCAGCTTGCAGGGAAATATGGTCATGAGGCTATTGCGACAGAGGTCGTGGGATGATCGCCGTTCGAGATAAATATCTGCTTTGTCAAGGAGAAGGATCGCGTTCTAATGGCTGGCAATCTAGAAGATATTTAAAAGCTGTTTCTTTAGTGACCCTGCCTTAGTGCTTAAGTCACCAGTGGAGATCTATAGGGTTAGAATGCATTCTCTAAGAAGAGACTACGGGTACGCACCAAGTAGAGTGGCTGTTTAAGATGTTTAGTGACAGCCTCGGCGGTAACGCTAGAGTATATAAGGAAACAGAGAGATTAGAATTTTAGGGATCATACTACAAGAGGACAATCAGACCGCGACCTTTCCTAGCTACAAAGTCGTCGAATTCAAACCCATTCGCTCAACTGATACGGGCTTCAGCAAGAGCCATAATTGGTTCCTTCTGTTCCTTTGGGATGGTTAGGCAATCGAAAGGTCTCGGGGACCATCGGATCTCGCTAATACCCGCGACTGGAAACTCCGCTGTAACCACAGATTAGCTCGACAGCTGCTAGTAGGAAAGATAAGCCTACCCCATATCAACCCGAGTACGGTAGGACTACAAATGAGCAGGTCATCCTCGGTTACGTCAGTAGGCTCCAAGCCAGTGCTCCTGACCCGTTCAGGCAGCGGCTCGGTCGGCCGAAGAAGGTCAAATAGTGGGATCGAACTCGCGTTGTCTTCTGAGTCGATCTTTGGTCTGGCATACTTGGGGTTCATCTTCCGAAAGAAGGCAGCGTCAACCATGATCAGACCATCAACAGGGAATCCTATCTCCTTTCCTTTATGCAGAAAGAAAGCCTGCCCGTTGCATTGACGGTGGGTCCAGATCAGGCGAACAAACTTCTTTCCGCACTCTACTAGCTCAGCTCTGACCCCGGTAGCGGTTGAATGGTATTGAAGAGGGAATGCGGGAAGGTTGTCGATCTGCCTTACACCACGAAACTTGGGAATTTTGAGCGCGGTGCACGCTTCACCGAAATCCGTACCATCGAAATCCAGATAGCGGCATTCGACCTTCCAGTACTTCGAACCAGACTTTGTCTGCTTTTGCTCTCCAAAATCGTACTTGACGCATCGCGGGCGGTCGGTTCGCCGAGCCTAAGGAGTATGCAGAAGGTTGGTGTTAAGCAGGGAAAGGATTGGAACGGGCTACCCTAACATTGCCCAGAGGTGGACGCGCTGTTGCCGCAGTACTCGACGGTGTACAGCCATACCTAGTCCTCTGCGTGCACGCTCTTAAAGACTCCTACGAGCGAGTATAGATTGCCGTTATTGTTGGAGGTCGATGAATGTAGTACGGGGGTGAGAGGAGCGCGCGGAGCGGGTGCGAGCGGGCAGGTTACTCTGATTATTCACCCTCACCTTCACTTTCACCTTCACCATGGAACCGCGATGGACGAAGCAAGCTCTCTTGGCACTCATCATGATCTTGCTCCACCTCCCACCACACTCGCTCCTCTAGCTGTTACATGCAGCGGCATTTGTGGCCCACACCCGCTGCTGCCGAGCGTAGCTACCGTAGGTGCGACTAGTCAATGTTGTCAAACATGTAAACGTGCTTATTCTTACAGTTTAACAAACGCTTTTAGAACTTTAGTTACAATAGTTGGCTGGCAGGGCCACCCTTACTAGGCAAATACCAACATCTTTAACCTGCTAGGTATTAATCCCTATACCACTAATTTGACGTAGGAGATTGTTAATGTCTGTCTATAACAAATTGTTAAGAAGCTTCGCCTAAATAACTCTAGGATTATATCTCTAGATAGGGTCTCTATTACGCTAATTAACACCTTCCGCTCTAAACTCTTTAGCATACTCTACCCTTCTATCTAGATTAATAGAAAGCTGCACGTAGGTAACGCGACGCTAAATTCCTAAAAAGAGCTTGCTAAGGCTCTTAAACAGATTAATAGTGCGAAACTTAACAGATATTGCCAGACCTGGGACGCAGAGAATAGGGTACCTAGAAATTAGCTTAGTGTAAGAGCTACTCCACAAGCGTAAGGCCCCTCTACTAAGGTGCAGTTTATATATATAAGTCTCTAATATTAAAAAGTATATATAGGGTGTTAATTCTATCCTAGCCTACTACGGCTAGATTTCTAGGTACAATGAATGCCCGCGTTAATAATAAGCCTAAGGGAACCGAACTTAACCTAATTCTACTTAATAAGGATAGCACTTAGGATAACCCTATTGACTTTACTAGTAATAGCGATGCCGCCTCTGCCTTTGTTATTAATAATAATAATAACAAAGCTCTCGTCCTAATGCTAATGCACTAATAGGACAAGTTTATATAGCTTGCGATGTGGAAGGCTACACTAGTGAACTTTTAATATGTTATTGCACTGTCCTAACTCTACGCGATAGCATAGAATTACACTAATAATAAGACTATAGTGGTAATTAGTGTAGTGAGGCGTTTAGATTAGAATGTAGCGCAGACATTTTCTAAGTATATTTATATAGCCTTACTTAAGAGTAGTAATTTATTGCGTATCTAGGTAAAGCGGCGGAGTGTTAGAGGTAATAAGTTGCCTAAGTGGCCTAGTAGAGGCTCTGTCTACCTCTCGCTTAGTGAGATTAGGTAGCAAGGCTATTTCTTCTGCCTATTCTGCTATAATTTTAATAGAGATTAACTGCGAGCCTACTTATAGAAGATGGTAGACATTAATAGCATACTAAGAGTTCGAGAGACGATAGTGGCGACTCGTAGTAGAGATTAAGCGGTAAGTAGTAACAGACACGTGCCTAGTGTAAACTTAACTTTAGTAGCGCTTATAGTCACAAGCTAAATCATAAAGTAATTTTATAAATATAGTATAGAGGAAACTAATTATAAATAGAAGTAAAAATAACTAATATTCTCTATCTAACTCTAGCTATGGTTCACGCGTTCGTTAGCGGTAGTGTACGCTTTTAGAGAATTTCCTAGGTTTTTCTTGTACTCTTTGTCCTCGTTGTTTAAATAGTCGATATTATAACTGCTTACCTAATCTATTTTATTTAGCGTTAGACTTTCGTAGATAGATATACTTAATCCACTATTATTAATAAATCTATTAATAGCTACGTTATATAGATAACTTTGCTTTCTTTACTAAGAAGTTTGTAATTTAAGGCTAACTTACTATATTAAGAAACAAATTCGACTTCCTATAACGTACTATTACTGTTATAATAGATAAGCCTTTTGGCCCATAATAATGTGTGAGATTAGTTATCTAATAAATTAGTTGCAGCCTTAATAGTAAATTTAGCTACTACTTTATTGCCTTACGATTACCGCTAATTATTAACTAGACCCGATTTATTAGATTGTTAAGATCCTTAGTTAAAAGTTAAGGCAATTATTAATTGTAACTATTAAGCTATGGGAGCCCCATATACTTCTAAGTAGAGCACGGGCCAAGGCGCTAACGTAATTATAGCACTGCTAACATACTTACCTAAAATCTATTACACATCTCCTTAGCTTTAAGAGAATTATAAGATTAATTAAAGCTGGAAATATCCTTATATAGGCTATTTTTATTAATTATTAGTGTTGTAATTAACGTTATAATTATTAACTTAAACACTACTAATGTCACTATTGTAAATCGCCCTATAAACGCTAAGTAATATTAACTAAATAGAGCTGTTGTATAAACTCCTAATGTTTGGCTTTTAAGAGAATCTTAGTGAGGCTATTAGCAGCCATCTTATTAGTGGGGACTTATTTAACTACGAGTTATTAACGCTCTACTTCTTATTGTATCTAGAGTTAATAGATATTAATATGGCGGAGCTTTATATGAAGCCAATCTAGATCCTTATTAATAATTTCTACTGTCTGCTAGTTATTATAGTATATTATAGGCAGTATGCCTATTTTAAATAAGATACTATTAAAGAAGTAAAGCCACTTTGCCATCTGTAATTTAGCAAATGAGATAGATAATAGCTCTGATTCTATAGTTAATTTGGTGACTATACGCTGAATAGTAGCCTTCTAGTTAATAATTATACTATAGAGGAAGAAGCACTGGCCTTGTGAGCTATAATAAGTCTCCTAATTGTTAGCGTATAAGGCATCTAATGCCCTAAATGTGAGGACGGGCTCGGGCTTCCGCATTGTAGAGTGTTGATGGGATAGGTTGGCTCTATTTCAGCTACACTAGAATAAGGTAGAAAGGTAGATACAAGACGCGCAGGCGTAAAGAGGCGATAGTGGGGCGCTAGTCCTGTAAAGGCTAGCGCCTCGCGAGGCTGCCTTGTTGTTATGTGACTTGCGGCCAGCTCTCTGTGCACCGCAGCCATCATATTACCCCCCTCTAAGAGAGGCTCGTCCTTAAGTCTTATATAGCTACTTCCTTATCCGTGTTCTCTGTCCTAGCCCCTTACTTGCTGCCTTGTTGTCCTTATCCGTCACTTATACGTACTGCCTGTCCTTATATGCTTACAGCTATGCTTTCAACTATGCTAGAGGACCAGGTCGCTCTAGGTAGGCTTGGTAGTAGTCCCTAACTTTATAGGGCGCCCCTGCGAAGCCTTAGGCGTTGTACTATGTCGGGTCTAGGTTATAAGCGGTCTAGGAAGCTCTGTACTGCAGACGCCCTTGATAGATGCGGCTGTTAAGTATCTCCTCTACTGGCCACTTAGGGTTGCCGTTAACCTCAATTAGTTCCTCCTTAGGTTTAATCTGGCCTAGTAGTAAGTCTAAGGCGGCTTTCTGTAGACAGTCTGCGTAGAAGACGTTATGCATGCGCATGTATGGCAGTAGCTTAAGGCGATAGGAATAACCCCTTATCTTGATAATAGGGTAGGGGCCGTACATCTGCTAGTCGAGCTTTGAGCTAGGTTAGCCAGTCGTGAAGCCCTTAGGCGTAACATAGACTTGGTCTCCTATTGTAAAATTAGGCTTACAGCGCTTCTTGTTTGCTTACTGCGCTTGCCGCTACTGCGCCTAAGCAATCCCTCTCTAAGCTATCTCTGTTGCTAGCTTTATAGTGTTATATTAGGCCTTTGCGTAGTTCTGCGCCTCCTTACAGGACATGTGCTCGCGGGCAGATAGGGATGTCCTTGTACGTTTCTTCCAATCCTAGTAGTGGACAGGTTAGTGACCAAACTCGATCTCAAATGGTGACAGGCCAGTGGTCTCGTGCGGCAGAATAGCCTGCGCCCAGTCCATACATGGCAACAGATCTAACTAGTTATCCTAATAGTAGTTGACAAAGGGCCGTAGGCGCTGGTCGAGGTACTAGTTTACAATCTCTGTGTTGCCATTAGTTTAGGGGTGGTAGGCTGTTAACAGCTTCTGCTTAACACCTATAAGGCGGCATAGCTCGTTTATAAATGCGGAGACGAATTGGGGGCCTTAGTTACAGACGATGGACCTTAGAGGGCCATAGACACGCCAGATGTAGCGGTAGTACATATCGGCAGCTTGCTTAGCAGTAGTAGTCTTGTGGCAGGGTAGCGAGAAGCAACGCTTGCTCAGGCGGTCTACCACAACAAAGGCACAGTCGTACCCCTTCTTATTAGCTAGGAAGGACTTAAAGTCCATTAAGACGTCCTGCTATGCTCGATCAGGTATTGGCAGCGACTTGAGCAGTCCTGGAGTTCAATCGCGAGGGACATGGCTCCATCAGCAAGCCTTGCAGGCGGCGACGTACGTATCGACGTCTTTCTCTATACCTAGCTAATAGTAGCGATCCCGCAGTAGCTTTACAGTCTTTCTCTTACCTAGGTGAGCAGTAGTCTGTGCTGTATGGACTGTTCGGATCAAGTGCGTACGGAGGAAGTGAACAGCAGGGACGACTAGTCGGCCTTGGTGCAGGAGTAGTCCTTGCTCGTTCAGCTGCTAGGTGGCGCTGCTAGCTAACACTTTCTCTCGCAGAGCTTGTATGCTACTATGGCTTTGGTTAGCCTTAAGGGCTTGGTTAATAACAGCGTGCGGGTTATTAAGTAGGGGTAAGCTTATAAAGGTGTCTAAGGCCGCGACCTTAATACAGCTCTCTAGGCCTTATGTAGTAAGCAAGGCTAGATAATCGTTAGTGGCCTGAATTATACTAATATCGAGCTGCTCGGCTTGCAGGAAGGCTTGCGTTCGAGCGGCTTAGTCCTTATCCTTCTAAGTCTTAAGTTCCTCTTGCTTGCGCGACAGCGCGTCAGCTACAACGTTGGCAGTTCTAAGGCGGTAGGAGAGGGTTATATTAAAGTCAGCTACTATTATAGCCCAGCGCATTTGCTGTAGAGTAAGCTCTCGCTTAGTTAAGAAATACTTAAGTGCTTGGTGGTTAGTAAGGGCGCTGAATGGCTAAGACGTCTGGAGGCCGATAAGCTAAGATCTCCACTCCTTAAGGCCGTAGATAACTGCCAGCATCTCTTTATCGTAGATGTCGTAGTTTATCTGTGGTCCGCTTATAGTCTTTAAATAGAAAGCTACTAGTCGCTATAGGCCGTTGTCCTGTAGCTGGGAGAGTACGCCAGCTACAACTCCGTCGCTCGCATCTGTCTCTATACGCGTCTAGCGGTAGGGCGAGTAGTAGGCCAGAACATTGTCTAACAGCATAAGATCCTTAGCTTGCTAGAAGGCTGCCAGCTCGCGCCCGCCAAAGGCGTGCCATGCGCCCTTCTTGAGCAGCTTAGTGAGCGGCTAGATGATGCGCCTATAGTCCTTAAGGAAGGCTCAATAGAAGTTGCAGAACCCTAGGAAGGACTGTAGGCTTTTAACTAATATAGGGACTGGCCAGTCTCGTATAGCGGTGACCTTCTTAGGGTCCTTCTGTATACCCTCTGTGCTAATAATAAGACCTAGGAACTTTGTCTTTGTTACAGCGAATTCGCTCTTCTTAATATCTGCTTATAGGCCGGCGTCGTGGAGACGCTTAAGTACCTAAGCGACGTGCTCCTCGTGCTCTAGTGGGTCTTCTAAATATATAAGGATATCGTCCAGATATGCTGTGCAGAAGTCGTTAAACAGGCCATATAAGACCTTGTTAATATACTATTAGAAGGTCGCGGGGCCATTATAGAGGCCAAAGGGCAGCACATAGTACTTATAGTTGCCATATTATGTGCGGAAAGTAGTTAGATCCTTAACCTCCTTGTTAAGGCGGATGCGGTAGAAGGCCTATCGCACATTAAGCTTAGTGAATACCTTAGCGCGCGCGAGCCTAGTTAGGGTCTCTTAGATTAGCGGGATAAGGTAGGCGTCTTTCTTTGTGATTGCGTTAAGCTTGCGGTAGTCAACACAGAAGCGCCACCCCCCTCTAGGCTTCTTAGCGAATAGGACAGGCGAGGCGTACGAGGCGTTACTGTGCGCGATGAAGCCTCGTTGCAGGTGGTCCTCAAGGTACGATTTTACGAGCTCTAGCTGCTCGAGAGACATGCTATACAGCGGGCTCGACGTCAACGTATTCTTAGAGGTTAGCTTAATGTTATAGTTAACGCTGTCGCAGTGCGGTAGCAGCTTGTCTAAGTCCTTTTTTAAGAAGTAGGCTAGGGTTGCGCCAGCGTAACCTAGGAAGGGCAACTTCTCTGCGATCAGTTGGCGGAGCTCCTCTTCTTAATCAGGTAGGTTTAGCAGAGCGTCCTTGCGATCCTAGATAAGCTAGTTTACTTCATAGACACTAATATAGCCTAGTATAGTGTCCTTTTGTTGTGCGTGCATTATAAAGGCAGCAGCTCCAATTGTATTAATCTTAAGGCCTACCTTGGCGAGGTCTTCGCGCGAGACAGGCTAGGGACAAGGTTGTCGCTTAGCCGGTTCTAGCGTCTATTGTGGGTGGAGTTGCTCTTCTATCTTTCCAAAGTTCTCCCGCAGGGTAGCGCGCTAGGTTAAGCGTAGAGGTAGCTTACAAGCGCGCTGTACAATAGCTACGTCTATCTGCTTGTCGCGTTAGTTAGTATTAGCTTGGTGTGAGGGGTTGATCTTTAAGGGCACGCCTTGCGTAGGGATAACAATATCACGCTTGCAGTTAACCTATGCGCTATCTAGCCACTAGAGCTTCTTCTGCTTGCAGTTAATCCAGACGTTAGCATTCTCTAGGAGCTTGCGGCCAACTATAAGGTTGTGGCGACTAGTATTACAAAAGATAAAGTAGGTAGAGAGGCGGTGGTTGTCGATTACTAGGTTAGCTTAGATATACTTATCTACCTAACCATTTAGTTAACTATCGTAGCCTGCTAAGGGTATTGCTTTCATGCGGTGAATCAGGGCCTTAAGTCCTTTCTTAATCGTACGTAGATGCTTAAGGTGGACTAGGGCGTAGCTACCAGCTCTAGTGTCGATAAGCGCGTTCAGCTTAATTGCTAGCCCGCCTATAGAAATGCGGCATAGTAGAATAAACTAACTTCCACTAAACAGCTAATCCCATATGCTAAGGGCTCCTATAGGTTGCTCTAGGGAGGAGACTTCCCCTAGAGCGATACTTTTTCCAAGTCACTATTAGAGGATCTGTCTGCTGCGTTATAGAATGCCTTGTTGTTAGTGTTAGCTAGCAGCTTAATAGCCTTCTAGTCAACAGGCTTGTCCGTACAATTGCGGGCGAGGTGACCAACCTTATAACAACAGAAACAAGTAGGCTAATCTACTAACGCCTAGATAGTAGCAGCTCTAGGAGGTGCTGTAGGAGTGGGTCGCTCGCGGTTGTGCCATTCGGTTTTCTTAGCTTGGGCCAACGCTCTCCTAGCGTTGCTAATAGCGAGCTCCCTAGCAAGGTCTTAGGCGAGGTCAACGTAGACATCGTACTCCTTACTGTGCTGTTAGCAAAAGACACCCATCTGCGTGCGTAGGGCGTCCAGTAACTTCTTATAGAACTCCTCTACCCACTAGTCCGCTGGTAGGCCACGTTCCTATACAAGACAAAAGAAGTCGCCCTAAAAGGTAGCGAAGTTGGCTAGGTCTCGCAGGCGGAGCTCTTAGAAGGCATATTAGGCGTTAAGCTTCTTATAAGGGTCCCCGTATGTCTTCTCTAGGCGGCCCACAAGATAGAGGTAGTCGACTGGCTGATTGCTTGCTCGAATCGTACGTATAAGGGTGGACAGGTATTAATTTGCCGAACCGTTAGTACGCGTGCGCATGTACAAGACAATGTTGTTCTAAGTTGCCTACTTATTAACACCTTCGAACCAGTCTTAGTTAGCGCGCAGTTTGTTCTCTAGGCTGTCTCTCTATTGCTTAAAGGTGACCTCTTTGCTATCCTTAAGCATTAGCGGGTTAGGAAAACAGGCTAAGCGGCTTCTGCTGTAGTTAATCGCTAGTTGCAAGGCAAGTAGAGTTGCTAGCGTGTATATTAACTGCTATGGCAGCGTATCGGCTCCGTCGTCTAATCCAGGTAGCCTAGGGCGTATTGGCGTCTGCGGTAGGGCTGTAAAGCGCAGCGTCTTTAAGTGCGCAGCTGGTGACGAGGCTAAGACTCCGCTAGCCTTCTTAGAGAGGAAGGATTTGCTATACTAGCTCGCAACCTTTACCTAGCCTCTAAGCGATTTAATTAACTTGTCCTTATTTGCTACTTGCTTAAGCGTGTTGTTAAGCAGCTGGCGTAGCTTGGCAAGCTCGTCCTTAGCCTCTACTAGCTCGGCTTCAGCCGTATTAAGCGCTTTGCCTAGCGTGTCCGCGTGGTCTTAGTACGCTAGGGCCTTAAGATGGCTAAGTTCTAGCTTGTGGGCCACTACTGGCTGTTCCAGCGTCATAAGCTGGGGGAGGGTAACCTCAATCTCCTGCGGTTCGTACTCTATAGTTCCCTAGACAGTGTGCCCCGTGCGCATTGTAAATAGTCTCTTCTTATGCCGTGCCTCAATGCGGCTCTGCTTAATCGCTTAGTCCTCTTTGAGCTTATTATTAATATAGTAGGCTACTTAGCACCTAAGAGCTTGGATAGGAGGTGTGTGGTCCTCCTTAGTCGCGATTGCCTTAGGATCCACCCTTAGCTCGAGTCTAGAGAGCTTTCCCATATCCCTTTTGTAGGTGCTGCTAGTAGGGCAGCTCTAGTCAGTGCTGCAGATAAAGCAGCAGTGGTTGGTTCTCTCGCAGGGAGAGGGTGAGCGGGCAGTGCTCTTAATAGTCAATTCGGGGGGTTGTTTTTTGTGTCCTCTCTCTTAGAGGCAGGGCCACCATGGCTCTCTTCGCGTCTTCGCGGCAGGGGTGCGTTGTTAACTCTCTTCTGGCCTACCGCATAGGGCTTATAGATCTGGTACTTTTTAAGCGCTTGTTCGTTAAGCAAGGGCGGCAGGCTAATTAGCTCTCCTAGCTGGCTGCGGCGTGCTATCTTCAAACCGTCCGTTAACTCCCTTCAAGCCGCGCTTAGTGGTATTAGGACTCGGGTGAGCAACCGTACTTCTGACGAACTAACAGCTCAGCGTAGTCGTACTATACTGCTCGAGGTTGGTCATCGTCAAGTGTAGCCACGTGACTTACGTCAGAGGTGGTGTGTGTAGAAGGTTCCATCCAGGTGCACAGACCACTATCCTCAAGATAAAGCTCTCGCCCTCTCCTTTCTTCCTTGGTAGACTCCTCACTCCACACACTCTTTTCTGCAAATAGCAATACAGCTTATTGTCCTCATATGCCTCATATGCCTGCCCGCCCACAGTTATGAGCCCGGCTGTCGACTTTGACCACTGCAGCTGCTGAGCACCTGGCTATCGACTTCAAACGCTGTATTAGCTACTGCACGCGTACTGACGAGCTGCTGAGGAGCTGTTGACAAGCTGTCAACAGAGCTACGTCACCAAGCTACCTTACCAAGCCTCGAGCACGCGTTCCATTACCAAAGAGAGCCCTTCTAGGAGCCGATAGAGCAAGATGCCTACAACCAAGCTAGATGGACTGGTTACGAGGACGACGGTTATACTCGAGAAGCTGGCAGATTAGGAAGAATGGATCTTCCTACGTAAGGATAGCGCGAATCGAAATTACCTCTAGCCTATAGTTAACCCGGATCTTAACAAGGCGGCACTCGAACAGCTTAAGGAGCCAGTGCCCATAATACTAGAGCACTACTATAAGGGGACAGAGCAGGATACTGGCGTTGTGCTGAAAGACATGACGACCAAGGAGTTCTAGCGATACTAGCAGGCGGAGAGAGGCTACAATTGAGCCTTGGCTAGATATACGATCAAGAGGAAAGCGTTGGATGACTTTACCCAGGAGATCGGCCGAACAATCAGCCGCCGCCACATACACCTGATCCAGAGCGACGATACAGCGTACGCTTGACTAAAGAGGCTTAAGAAGCACCTCTGCCCATCGACGGCTGAGAGGGAGCTGCAGCTTCTAGCAAAGTATCGGCAACTGCAGAGCCGACCCCGCAACAATATTGATACCTGGCTAGATGAGTGGCTACATGTTGTACGTCTGTGCGAGGCAGCGAACCTACCCGACGTGACATCGCCGCGAGCACAGCGCGATTTTCTACTCGCAGTTAAAGGACTTGACGACACATAGGCAACTACTTAGCAAGCCAATCTATTTGAAGCACAGATCTAGGGACAGGCTGTTAAGAGCATACACGACCTTATCGCTCAATTTACCATGTACTGGCGTTCGACGAGACTAGTAGCGTCGTCGCTTGGCACCTTTGCCACACTAGGCATTAGCACTGACGAGCCACAGGCAATAGAGAAGAAAGAAAAGACTCAAGATAAGAAGCCTAAGTGTACATGTGGTCTCAATCATTGATTCAAGGACTGTTAGTACCTTGGAGGGAAGGGCAAGCCTTAAGGATGGACGCCTAAACCTGAGATACAAGAACGATTTGATAAGGCTATAGCAAGCCGATTATTATTTAGAGGAGCTATAAAGGTAGCACTTAACGCAAATAGGAGCGCGATGAATACTAGAGACTAAGCAGAACCGGCAGCGTCTGTAGTCTTAACAGCACCTTAACAGTTTGATGATTACAGTCCTACGCTTGACACGCTAAATAGTCATATATCGCAGCTTACTATGAGCTCTAACTGCGCGAGCAAGCAGACAGTCAAGCCGAGTCTGATCAATTGATGGATTCTGGATCCAGGATCAAACACACACGTCACTAACAGCAGAGCCTATAGTTAGAAGAAGCGAGCTGACGGGACAGGTGAAGTTATTAAGGCTGGAGATTAAGAGCTATTGATACACGAGTGGGGAGATGTTATCCTACTTATTAACACGCCTAGAGGCACGGAGCAGATAGAGCTTATATACGTCGCCTATGTCCTAGGATTTCTTACCAACATTGTTGGCCTGTCACGCTGTCGATCAATAGGCATTCATTTCGACTCAGGACGAGACTGCTTATACTAGAAGAGCTGGAAGAACGTTATTTGCAAGCTTAACTATACTAGCGGACACTGGTTGATAGATGCTGAAGGTATGGAGAGACTAGATGCTAGCTCTCTACTTGCAGCCTTAACATACGCCCGCAAGAAGCCTTTATACAAGCCTAAGAAGCTACTGCAGTTGACTACAGAGGAAGCACATGTTATGTGGGGTCACGCTGGCAGAGAGGCGATTAAGCACCTGCCTAAGAACGTCGAAGGCCTACACATCACAAATGGCCAAGCACTGAAGTGGAAGGACTGTGAGACGTGTATACAGTTAAAGCTGACGAAGATCGTTAGTTGAAGGCCACCTTAAGAACTAGCGACTTGACCGTTCGAGCGTATTAGCATAGATCTGATACAGCTCCTAGAGCGAGGAGAGCGCTGCTACAATGGCGATTGATACCTATTTCATGCTTTTGATTAATACACAAAGTGGCACGAAGGATGCTGTATACCAGATAAGACAAAGGCTACTCTAACAAAGGTCTTTAAGCGATTACTGGCTAAGATAAAGCGGCAATTCTAGAGTTAAGTCATTATCGTGAGGCTGGACATGGAGACTGGATATGTCGAGCTGCTAGAGCTCTGTAGAGATCTTGGAATCGCTATTGAGGCTAGAGCTACAGAAGCTTAGAGCGGAGCCATCGAACGCGCAGGCAAATCTATTATAATTCGAGGCAGAGCTATACGCCTACACGCAGGTTTACCGAAGGCGTACGCCAACGAGTGCGTTATGTCAGCTATATATCTACTCAATCGTACACCAACCGAAGCGATACGATGGGAATGCCCGTACACCAAAGTCAAGGGAGTGAAGCCATTAGTCGCTCACCTTGAGGTGATCGGAGCGAGAGCGTATGTGCTCAACGAGAAGCTACCTAGGGGAGACAAGCTCGAATCTCGAGCTCTGATCGGCCACCTGGTAGGCTTTGATTCAACCAACATATTTCGAGTATGGTTACTGACAATCGGACGAGTCATACGAACTCGAGACGTTGTCTTCCTGCGAGGCAAGCTCTACGATGAGCAAGAAAAGTACGCAGAGAAGAGTTATATTTGTGAGGCAGCAGAGGTGCTCGACATTGAGGAGACGCCTAATCACAGCGACATATTAATTAATCAGCTGTCCACACTAAAAGACTATTCCTATAAGCCTAAGCTAGAGCTTGAGTTTGACTCTAAATCCGAGGCTGAGATTAAGGATACTTAACTAGCTCTTATGACTCTAGAAGAGACGCTAGAGAAGCAAGGACTGCGCCAGTCACTAGACGACATAGGCTAGGGGAAAGGCTACGCTCTAGCTCCAGAGGGAGAAGAGCTAAATTGAACAACAAACAACGCAAAGCGACGAGAGGAGATTGCTAGTCAACTATCACAGGAGAACGTGATAGAGGGTAAGCGAAGTCGGAAGCCAAAGAGCTTTGGCACGTATCTGGCAACATTCGCTGCCTGTATCAACCCCACAGCACCAGCAAAGCTACTTAGCGAGGCGCCAAAGACTCGACTACATCGTGATCAGCTGCCACCAGAGCCAAAGAGGTGGAAGGATCTAGATCGTCACCCATTTGGTGCTGAGTTCAAGAAGGCAAGCAGAGTTGAGATCGACAGTGTTATCAACCGTAGATGCTTTGGAAAAGCCATAGAGCTCGCTGAGCAAGCAGATGCTGAGGTGCTACCACTTATGTGGGTATTCTCGTACAAGTTCGACGAAGATGGATACCTCTACAAATTCAAAGCTCGACTGGTTGTCCGAGGAGATCTGCAGCAAGACTGGGGCGACACATAAGCAGCTACACTGGCTGCGAAGATCTTCCGATGCCTTATCGCCCTGGCAGCAGCCTTCGACCTAGATCTATACCAGTACGATGTACTCAATGCCTTTCTCAACGCGGAGCTCGATCGACTTACCTACGTACGCTGTCCAGAAGGATACGATAAAGAACTTGGAAAACTGCTAGAGCTCAAGCGCGCTCTATACGGACTCCGTGACGCGCCGCGACTATGGTACAAGCATCTCACTGCAACGCTTGAGAAGATGGGACTGAGACAGGTGCCTGGAGTGCCCTGTCTATACAGCAGTAACCAGCTTATCGTCTTCTTCTTTGTCGATGATATAGTGGTAGCTGTATCCCGCAGTAATCAAGACGCATACCGTCTATTCGACAGACAGCTGAGAACAACCTACGACACACGATACCTGGGAGAGTTAAAGTGGTTCCTGGGCATACGCGTCATTCGAGACAGAAAGCAGAAGAAGATCTGGCTACTCCAAGACAGCTTCATTGACAAGGTGGCAAAGAAGTACAATATTGCTCAAGGAAGCACAAAATACCCAGCAGTGCCGCTGGCAGACGGACATCTAGGCCTGAGTAGAGAGGAGCCAGACGATCAACGCACGAAACTCTATCAAGAGCTTGTCGGATCGCTAGCCTACATAGCGACGTACACACGACCAGATGTCGCCCAAGCTCACTCAGAGCTATCTCGTTACCTATAGAACCCAGGCCAGAAACATATCAGTGCGGTATACCACGTATGGAAGTACCTAATTGGCACGAAGAGACTCGCTATAGGAGCTCATACAGACTGTGCGAACAGTGAGTCTAGTGGCAGTCAAACCATCTACCTAAGTTCAAGCTTGGGGGGTGCAGAACCACTGTTCTATGGAGCATCAGATGCAGCTTTCGCAGACAACCTAGAGACCAGGCGGAGCTCACAAGGATACCTTTTCATGCTCTACAGCATGCCTATTGACTGGAAAGCGACACGACAGCGCTCGGTCACCAAGTCGACCACTGAGGCAGAGCTTCTAGCTCTGTCAACAGCTGCTAGCGAGCTTCAAGCGTGGAATCGACTATTTAAACACATTAAATTCAACCTAGACATTACGCCAACTATTTACTGCGATAACCTACAGACAGTAGGGATTATCACCAAGGATGAGAACAAGCTATTCACAAAACTACGCCACGTCGACACTCACCAGCATTGGCTAAGACAAGAACAGGCAGAAGGACGTATATCAGTCCAGTGGAAGGCTACTAATCAGATGCCAGCCAACGGACTTACTAAGAGCCTTGTGCGTTAAAAGCACGTTGACTTTATAAGGCAACTTGGCATGCAAGACGTCAAAGGATATCTATAGAAGAAGCTTAAGGAGGACTCTACTTCAGATTCTATTGTTTACTGCCTATTCTAGTATAGTACAGAGCATTAGCTTTGGTGTGGGTACACCGCAGCTGGGGGGGTGTGTAGCCACGTAACTTACGTCAGAGGTGGTGTGTGTAGAAGGTTCCATCCAGGTGCACAGACCACTATCCTCAAGATAAAGCTCTCGCCCTCTCCTTTCTTCCTTGGTAGACTCCTCACTCCACACACTCTTTTCTGCAAATAGCAATACAGCTTGTTGTCCTCATATGCCTCATATGCCTGCCCGCCCACATCAAGTCGTACACGCAGGTAGATCGATCGGTTTAACCAGATATTATATCGCCGTCGCCAGCTAAGTAAGTGAGATCCTAGTGTAATGTGAGGACGGGCTCGGGCTTCCGCATTGTAGAGTGTTAATGGGATAGGTTGGCTCTATTTCAGCTACACTAGGATAAGGTAGAAAGGTAGATACAAGACGCGCAGGCGTAAAGAGGCGACAGTGGGGCGCTAGTCCCGTAAAGGCTAGCGCCTCGCGAGGCTGCCTTGTCGTCATGTAACTTGCGGCCAGCTCTCTGTGCACCGCAGCCGTCACACTAAAGAATAATAAATCGCAATAGCCCTGCTTATTAGAGACTACCTATATAATATTATTATTATAGAATTCTTTAATAGCGTAATACTAAGTCGCTAGTAGGTAACGCCAAACGCGTTGTACTGCTACGATATGCAATTATCTAGGATTAGTAAGATAATAAGCAAGTATAATATTACTATAAGCGACGTTAGGTTGCGTCTAATATATAATCTATACTAGGTGGCTAACAAGCTCCTAATAAAGCTTTATGCGGCTAGCGTTAGTTTTCTTAAGTAACTTATTAAGCGAGTTAACGTCTAGTAGAAACTTAGGTTTCTTATGGCCTGCTAGTTAAATGCCGTATTTTTTGTAAACCTTATCAATATATGTATCTTATATAAGCCAAAGCTTTTGCTTTAAGCGGTCTTATATAATCCTTACTCCTAAGAACTAGAATAGGTCTCCTATTGCCTTAATACTAAAGCGATCCTTAAGTTAGCTCTTAAGTTTGTAGTGTAGTAAGGCGTTTAATTAATAAAAGGCCATAATAATATTATTAACGTAGACAAACAAGATAAGCCACTTGTTAATATATAAGTAGGGAAAGCTGTTAATGCGTCTAAGCCCCAGCTACTTAATTGCTACTTAAAACGTGTTATACTATAGAAGCAAAGCGTCTTTTAAACTATAGAGGGCGCGTAGCACTTTTAGGAGATTACTATTCTCTTTAAAACTATTAGGTGTCTTTGCGTAGAGCTTGCAATTAAGTATAGAGTTAAGGAAAGTGTTGGATATATTGTACTACTTAAGCTCTAATCTAAAGTAATTAGTAATCGTAATAACTACTTAAAAGGTGCGTGCGGCAAGCGTAGCTGTGTACGTATTGCCAAACTACTTCTATAAGTCGTCTTACGCGATAAGTTAAGCTTTGTATTTATAGAGGTAGCCATTCTTATTAATCTTATATGCAAATACCTATATAAGCGGGATTATCTTTACGCCTTTATCTAGCGTAGATTATAGCGTTGCTAAGGTCTTATAAAAGTAGCTCTTACCCTAGACTTTTTAATACTTACGCTTAGCAGCTTTTATAAACTACTTACTATGTAAATAGGTCTTAAGCTAACCTATATACTATGGGGGAGGCGGTAACTAACTTTGGTAGATTTAAAAGTTGTTTGTCTTATTATTATTAATTGTAATTATAGTAAAGGTATATTAGTATAACTCTATATTTTATACTCCTAGTTAAATTGCGTAAGTCTTAGGATTGCCTAGATAAGTAGGTGCCTTACGCACACGCTTTGTAGTAACAATATTATTTTGTAAGAGATTTAGATCGCGTTAATTAGGTATATAGCCTTTAATCTTAGTGGCTAACTAACTAGTGGCGTCTTGCTACGTAGGCAATGGACAATAATTTCTTATTATAGAACGTCCTATAAGATAATCTACTATGGTATTAGATTTAATAGATTTGTTAACTTTGTTAAGCGAGTTAATTAACTTATCCCCTACTAATAGCTTTGTTAAGAGCGTTGGTGTAACTAATAGTACTATAATTATAGTGGTTTTATTATGTATACGTCGCTAACATATTATTATAAGCTTGTTAATAGAGATATTATTGTTGTTATAAGTCTCTAGGATATCTAGTAGCTTAATTACCTCCTTTATTATATTATTATTAGCATAGCCATTGTAACCTTTATAAAAGGTTAATATATTAAATATAATATTGTGGGTGCAGATAATATAATTCTTTATAGGTAGCTAGATCCTAAAGACGTTTATACTATTATAGCCTATAAGATGACTAATTAGAGCGCGTGAGGCTGTCTTTGCTCTATACGGCAGGTATTTATTAAGAATGTACGCGCAATAGTCAATTGGATAGAGATGGCTAGTCGCTAGTTTCTTGCCTTAGACAATCTTATATGGCGTACGCTAGTTAAGAATCGCTATTAGCGTTCGATTAATTAAGTATGCTGCCATCTTTATTATTTTGTTTAACAGTCACTCTAGCAGATTGCTCTATAGGTGTAGAGCTCGTCCCTTTGTTATAATAACTTTGCTAGTAATTTCTACTCCTCTATTCTAAGCTAGCGTATCTAGAGCGCGAAGCTTAAAGCGTATATCTAGGTTAGCACAAAGTCACTCTATAAAGTAGATAATACTACGCTCTGCGTTAAGCTTAAGAGCAATAATATTATAGTTATATTAACGCTAGATTTGTTATATAAGGTTTTAGAGCCAGTAGTAGAGTTAAGCCTCTAACTTTATTACAAAGGTATTAGCCTTATACTAGTAAGAGTACTAACAGACAGTATAAACACCCTATTTATCTCTATTGTAGCATAACTCTCCTTAGTATTGCAGTTATATAATATTAACTAAGATTTAGTAGAAAGAATAAATAGCGTCTTATAGCGTATAGCGGGAAACCTACTCTATAAGTTTTAACTCTATACAAATTTAATAGAAATCTTATTGCGGTGAACCCGTTAGGTTTATCTTTACGCTATCGACATTATTAGATAGGTAATTAATAACTTTGCAGCCTAGATGGCCCCAGGTCTAATAATCTAATAAGTAAGTTTTAGAGAGATTTCTTAAGTCTTTAAAGTAGTTAATAGGTAGGTAGCTATTGCGATTAAGAATAACTTTAATAGACAACGCAACGCGTTAGCGTTAACTAGCTAGTGGCCCTTGCGATACTCTAGGTAAGCAATAACACCGTCTTTATTGTATAGCTGTCAGATAGACGGTCACTGTGCATTCCAGTGATAATCTCTCTGTGAAATACACTGAGGAGGCTGGCGCACTACTGTTTTGCATTGCCCCTGTACTATCCTAGATAGTACAAGGGCCTTAGCATAGATAGAAACTTCTTGCGATAGCTGGGCTTCTCTATCACAATAAATCATCACAGTTATTAATTCTTATTAATATATTATCTTAAAGTGACAGAACACTATTAAATCTGACAATTAAGAGTCTCACTGCCTTAATCGACCCTAAGAAAAGACAATGTTGCTGTCAACGCTCCGCGACTCAACGATTGTGTTGACTAATTACACTAACTATACACTATGGCTGCAGCAGCTAAAAGCGCGATGCGAGCTAATAGATATATGGCCTATTATTAATCCAGACGGAGCCAAACTCCCACGCGAAAAGCCGACACCGCCGTCGCCGCTAGAAATAGCGAGTTACCAGCCGATTATCCGCGTAAACAACGACAATTAATAGAACCCTCTAACACGCCTATTAGAGCTATCAAACTTAGGCCTTAAGGCATATAAGGAGGATATTAAGTTCTATAAGATATAGCTTAAGGACTACAAGATTAAGGATAAAGAATACTAAGAAGAGAGAATAAGTCTTAAGAAAGTAATTATCTATATCCAATCTACTATGTCGCAACACCTGCAACGTAACTACTACAAGCCTAGAGAGCAGATCCGAAAATGGATTAAATCTCTAACGCAGACAGTAGGCGTTAATAAGGAAGACGAGCGGGATAGGGCGAGAGCACGATACCTACAGGCTCTTAAGCTAATAAGACAACCCTTAAACTGGGATACCTGGCTAACTAAGTATGATCAGGCAGCTACAGAAGCAGAGACGAACAATGTCGCTGAAGTACAATTAATCCATAATACTATAAAGGACTTCCTGACTGCGATTATAAAGGCTGCCCCTACCTGGGGCGTGTCCTTTTAAGAAACTGGACGCCGAGATGCAGATATAACAAGGAAGGAGATAATAAAACGCTTCTAAGAATATATAGCAATACTCCACCTAATTAAGGGCAAATAGTATAGGGGCGCCTTTGCTGCTAGTGAGCCATCTCTCGCTGCTAGTGGTGCATCCACCCTAGGCACTAATAGGGACGCCTCTTACGCTGCCGAAGACGCGCCATCTTCTACAAATAACTAACGTGGATGGGGGAGACCTTAATAAAAACGATCCTTTAGTTAAAGTACTATATCCAAGCAGTCCTTAATAGAGGATACAACAGTAGTTAAAGGCAGAAAATGCCCTGCTTGTAGACAAAGGCATAGTCTAAAAGACTGCTTCTACGCATACCTAGATTATGCACTAGAGTAGTTTAGGCCACAACTTGGCTTTACAGACATGGTATAATATAGGATCCAAAATAATTCAGATCTATAAGAGGAGATAAGGAAGGTGAAAAGACTAAGGTCTTAAACACCTAGAATCAAACTATCGCATACTCCTACTCCAACCCAAATTACTAAGGTTACTAACAATAAATGACTAGATAGCAGACGAATCACTGTCCTCTTAGCGAGCTTTAATGCTATCGCATCTTCCTACTACTTAGACCCGAATACCTATCTACTACGTTACTTCGCGATCCTCGATTCTAGCACAACATGCCACATCTTTAACGATATTAACCGTTTCGTCACGATGCGACCACCGTCGCCAGGAGACTTTATATAGGCGGGATCATCACGAGTTTGGATAAGGGGATATGGGAGTGTCTATCTACACGTCAAGAGCGTACACGGAAATAGGGTACTAAGGCTAGACAACATCGCCTACTGCCCTAATCTGCTATGCAATCTTGTGTCCTTCCAATTACTCCGCAGGCAAGGCCTCTGGTGGGACATAAAGGCAGATCCAATAACAATTAAGAGAAGGGACAATACAGTCCTAGCTAACCTTCAAGAACTCTATGGTTAATGGGTACTAGAATACATGCCCAAACAAAATCGTACTATACACAATAGTACGTATGCCACACACAAAATTACAACGCGCACCGCACAAGGTGCGCAGAAGGCAGACGCTATCACATGGCATAAACGACTAGGCCACCCAGGTCCTCAGGCACTAGAACACACTGTGAATCACTGTGAGGGGGTGCGCCTTAAAGGACTTACTATAGTCCAATGCGACGCCTGCGGCAGATTAAAGCTTAAGCGACAAATCAGATAATAACCTAGGCAAATTAACAACAGTCCTGGCGAGAGAGTTGCTATAGACTTTCACGATTATGAAGATCAGAGCTTCACTAGCGAGAAAAGCCAGATGCTCATCACTGATCGATTCTCAGGCATAGCTTGGGATTTCTACCTCAAAGACAATCGACCAGCACGAACAATTATTAAGTTGCTAAAGGAATTTGTACTATTCATAAAAGTACAATTCAATGTAACAGTTAAGGTTATTAAATCCAACAATGAGATCTTTTTAGTCAAATAAGACGTTTATAGGTGGTGCGTTAGTGAAGGTATTGTTATCGAGCCTTCAGCACCTGATACCTAAGCTCAAAATGGAGGAGCTAAACGCTTAGGGGGTGTAATCAAGGAGAAGGGTCGTGCAATGCGACTTAACGCCAATCTCCCTTTTAACCTATAGCCAGAAATCACACGAGCGGCTGTATACCTATACAATCGAACTCCGAACTACGCTAACTAATGGCGATCACCACACAAAGTATTCTTTACGATAGTTGCTTTCCAAAACGGCATTGTCACTTAACCAAAGAAACCAAACCAGGCTCACCTCAGGGCCTATAGCTGTAAAGCCTTTGCCTTAACTAACAATACTAAACGCAGCAAGAGCAAGCTCTAAAGGTTAGACCTAAAGGCATAGGTTAGATACCTAGTGGGCTACCAATTATCAAACATCTGGAGGATATGGATCCTACCACTCAACAAAGTCATCAGTACACGCGACGTTATCTTTGACAAAGATAAGGTGTTCTTAGGTAAAACAGAGGACCTATTAGACAACCTTATGCACAGCACTACTGAAGAGATTGCTGCATGGACCCAATTAGTAGAGTTGCCACCTCCACTACCTGAGCAAGAAAACACTGAATCCTTCTATAAGGATAAGTTAATTACTAACACCCGCAATCGCGAGGATGAAGAAGAAGACCCGCTAGGGTATTACTAAGGGAGGAAGATCAATTACACCTACCCAACACCACCAGTAACACCTCCGCCTGTCGCATTACTTGTCCAATTAATAGCGAGTTTCGAACACGATTAACACGACCAGTTACCTATTGGATTACCACAGCCAGATCAACGCGCTGTGCTATAGGCAGCCGCTTTCCTAGCAGGTACACAAGCAGGAAGCAGAGGCAAGTATAAGGGGAAGCCGCTTAACAAAGCTCAATTCAATCGCATGCTCGCAATAGGATAGAAACCCCACCAAAGTCAATTACCAGAACCTCTATCTAGCGGAACACGGATAGACAATCACCCGCTATTCAACATGTGGAAGGAGGCTAAGCAGGTACACCTATAAAGCCACAAGGAAATGAAGTCTTGGAGTGAGGTGTCTATTACCCCAGTGCGATCACGCGGCCACCAAATCCTCAATTGCATGTGGGTGTATACTTACAAACTTGACAAACATTATCGATTTCAGAAGTGCAAGGCTAGGTTAGTAGTGCGCGGAGATCAACAACGCCACCTTACTACTTAAGACACCTATGCTGCAACCCTCGCAGGACGATCATTTCGCCTGATCATGTCCATGGCAGCTCGATACGACCTAGAGCTCAGCCAGTACGACGTCACCAACGCTTTCGTCCATGCGAATCTGGATAGAGAACTCTACATAAGAATGCCGCGAGGTTACACACGACCTGGCACTATCCTACAGTTGCACAAGGCACTGTATAGTCTTTAAATCTCACCACTGCTGTGGCAGAGAGAATTTACTAGCGCTCTCAGGGATCTTAGTTTTACTACAGTCCCTTATAAGCCTTGCTATATGATTAAAGATGGTATTATTATCTTCTTCTATGTGGACGACCTTATTGTCGCCTACTCTAAAGATCAGAAACACGCTGCTAACGCAGTGATGGAAAAGATAAGTACACAGTTTATCCTTACTGGTGGTAATGATCTTTAGTGGTTTCTAGGGATTGAAATTGTTAGAGACCGTGCAAACAGGCAACTCTAGCTGTCCCAGGCGTCCTATATAGACAAGATTAGTCGCCTAATTGACCGACGCGACCTTAAACACGATACCCTAATGTCCACAGTCGAACTACTACCCTAAGAAGGACTTGCTACAAAGGCTGAGATTAATTGATACTAGCGAAAGATTGGATTAATCCTTTACGCCGCAGTAACCACACGCCCTGATATCGCATTCGCAAGCTCTTGATTATCGCGATTCCTGTCAAATCCTAGCAAGGAGCATCACAACGCCGCCGACCGCGTACTGCTTTACCTGTCCTCCACCCGATCATTAGGGCTACGCTTTGGAGGAGCAGACACTTATAAGGTTGCTAGCGATGCCTTGTTCGCTAACAACACCCTCGATAGAAAGAGCTCACAAGGATACATTATTAAGCTGTTTGGTAGTCTTGTTGCCTAGAAGGCGAGCAAGCAAGACATAGTTACTACCTTAACAACTAAAGCTAAGTTACTAGCCCTTTCACAAGTTGCAAAAGAGGCACTCTTTACCTCTTAGTTAATTACTAAACTCAAGATTACACTCTTCCCATTAATAATCACTATTAACTGCGATAATCAACAAACTATTCGACTCATTATCGAAGAAATCGCCAAGTTACAGACTAAGCTCAGGCACGTCGATATACACAATTATTGGCTTTGACAAGAAGTAGCTTGTGGAGCTATTAAAATCCAATACTAATAATTAGAAGAAATAGCAGCAGATGGCCTCACAAAGGCTCTGCTAGCTGGAAAATAGGCCAAGTTTGTAAATTAACTTGGACTTGAAGACGTTAAGGGTAGGATCACCAACCACAAGGTCGACCTGGACGAATTAGAACAAAGGATGGAAGCTTTTGGACTATAAGCAATAGTACAGCTGCGAAGAATTAGGTCCAGCTTAGGATAGCTCCAAGCTAAGGGGGTGTGTTAGATAGACGGTCACTGTGCATTCCAGTGATAATCTCTCTGTGAAATACACTGAGGAGGCTGGCGCACTACTGTTTTGTATTGCCCCTGTACTATCCTAGATAGTACAAGGGCCTTAGCATAGATAGAAACTTCTTGCGATAGCTGGGCTTCTCCATCACAATAAATCATTACAGTCATTAATTCTCATTAATATATTATCTTAAAGTGACAGAACACTATCAAATCTGACAATAGCGCATCTCTGCCTAAGTTAAAATAAACTCTAATATCTTAACAACGTCCTAGTCTAATAACGCTAGTAATAAAGCCGCGTATAAGAGCTACGTAAGAAATCTATAAAGGCGTTAGTCTATTTGGCGTGTTGGCTATAAGGGTAATCTTGCCCCAAGCCTTAATTTTGTATTAGTGTTTATCTGCGCTAATTATTATGCCGGTATCCTTACCGCGCTCCTACTCCCAGTCTACCTAGTTGGGAGAATTAATAACATGGGTGTTAGAGCCAGAATCGACAATCTATTAGTCTCGTAGTAATATAGTGTCGTTATTAATTACTATAATAGTTAGATTAAAACTATTATTAGTAAATTGCTCCTCTAAGACGCTATTAGATTGTATATCTAGTGTAATTATTACTATACTATAGAGATTGTAGACAAAGGCAGCTTTACTATAGCTAGGTAGATTACTATTATCTAGTTAAATTATTATAGTTGTTGTAGGCGTTAAAGGCGTTAAAGACACTAACTTTAACAAAAGAGACTTATTTATTCTATTAACTACTTACTATACTTGCTTAAGTAGCTTCTTATTTTATAACGCTTAATCTATACACTAACAAATAGTGGAATCTTTATAAAAGTTATATGGACAATAAAGACTATTCTTATTAAGATAGTAGTATTATCTAAACTAGTGTATTAAGCCGTAGAGATAAGTTAGTATAGTAGGCTTATTATTTACTTTGTTATCGCTCTGAGTCTTTACTATGCCCAAATCGCTAGCCATACTTATAAGCTTTTAAGATAATAGTTAAACTTAACAATAGTATGTTGTATATATAGCGACGTAGTTCTCTAGTGTTACTATCTCTGTACCATTATTCTCCTAGTTAAATAGCTCGATAAGCTTAGGTGTAGCGTAGTTAGGATCCACGCCTTTAATTGCCTATAAATCCTCCTGCGCGCGCGTGCCTTTAATATTAGGCAGATTAATCTTTATGTATTAATTAGTTATCTTAACCTATAAGTGTAACTAGTCTTTAATATTGCGCGACTTTAGTGGAATATAAAGACGCTTATATTTATTAATTAGATTATATTAGTAAACTATTATTAATAGCGTAAAATGCGTCCTAAGAGTAATAAGCTGCGCATGTAGCGTGTCTTTGTCTTATATTAAATAAATATGACGCTTATTAATTGTCTTACTAATCTCTATATTTAGGTTTTAAAGGCCCTGCTTCTTTTTATTATAATTAGCAAGGTGCTTATTATAACAATTGTATGCAAAATAATAGCGTTAGAATTTAATATTGCTAAGGTTAGTATTAAGATAGTGCTTGCCAGGCTCCTTATTAACTTTATAAGGGTGCGCTATAGGCTTTATAGGCTCTATTAACTCTAGTAGATTAGCTATAGTAATATCTAGGTTGTAGTACTGCTAAAGCTCTTATTATTATGCTACGTCTTTACGCAAATAGATTTATGCCTACTAGTTCTTAGGCTTGCTAAGAACAACTATAATATATATTATTATAGACTCTTTTGTTGCCATTGTATTACTTATTGCGAGAGTTATATATGAGTATTACGAGATTGTTTGTGTGAGATTGCTAGATTAATAGATTGTAAGATTATTATTAGATTACTAGATTATTAAATTGCGGAATTATAAAAGTTGTAAAGTTATTATAAATAATTATAGTTAAGTAGGCAGCCTTTAGTAGGTGTAGACTAGGCTTATAACTATTAGATTATTAAGATTCTTAGGTAAAAGTTAAGGCAATTGTTAATTATAACTATTAAGCTATAGGAGCCCTATATACTTCTAAGTAAAGTCCGGGCCAAGGCGCTAACGTAATTATAGTACTGCTAACGTACTTACCTAAAATCTATTACACAATTAAAGTCTAAGATTATACTAGCGCATAGTAATACGTTATATTAGTAGTGATTTGGCTACTAGACTTGTTGTAAAACCTTAATAACTATGGCGGCTAAGACTATAGTAAATAAAGAGCGCGTGGAATTAATGCGAAGCCTCCTAATTGGCCCTAATTCTCTTCTTTGTAAGACATTCGACTCTATCTAGTAACTTAATAACGCGATATAGTATAGTATAAAACATAATAAAAGTATAAGATAAATTTATCTATATTATTATTTATATTATCTCTATTAGCCTAAAGAAGGCAAGAATCTAATACTACTAGAGACTGTATATATAACTAATTAATTGCCAAAAATAGCTATTATTAGAGGCCATTTGCTCTCGCCAATTATATGGCCCTAGAACCTAATATAAGAGGAAGTCTTATTATATGGGAGATTTAGACTTTAAAGGTAAGGCAGCCGCTAAACTAGACTCTATATAGTAGAAGGCTTAGATAGAGTGGTATAAAATATATAATGGATTTTAGATAATTACGTTAGCGGTACTATGATTATGTTAGCGCCTTGGCCTGTGCTCTACTTAGGAGTATATAGGGCTCCTATAGCTTAATAGTTACAATTAATAATTGCCTTAACTTTTAACTAAGGATCTTAATAATCTAATAGTTATGAGCCTAGTCTACACCTACTAAAGGCTGTCTACTTAACTATAATTATTTACAACAACTTTATAACTTTTATAATTTTGTAATCTAACAATCTAGTAATTTAACAATAATTCCACAATTTATTAATTTAGCAATTTTATACAAATAATCTTATAATACCTATGTATAACTCTTGCGATAAGTGATATAATAGCGATAGAAGAGTCTATAATAATACGTATTATAGTTGTTCTTAGTAAGCCTAAGGACTAGTAGGCATGGATTTATTTGCGCAAAGACGCAGTATAATAATAAGAGCTTTAGTAGTACTACGACCTAGACGTTGCTGTAGCTAATCTGCCAGAGTTAATAGAGTCTATAAAGCCTATAGCACACCCTTACAAAGTTAATAAGGAGTCTGGCAAGCACTATTGTCAAATATACGGGTATTCTTGATGAGTTGAGATGGAAAAGTGGTGGGTTGATTGATTGATTGTGTGTGTTCTGTCGGAGAAGCTCGGCTACCTCGAGAAGTAACTATCTAGTACTAAGCCGCACTAGTACTATTTAGACTAGTACAGGGGCAGTGTAAAACAGTAGTGCGCCAGCCTCCTTAGTGTATTTCACAGTGAAATCACTGTGATTTACACTGATTACCACTGTAAGGGGCCATATGATCGTACACACCTACCCACTGGATTTCACAGTGACTGTCTATCTGACACACCCCCTCAGCTTGGAACCATCTCAAGCTGGACCCAATTCTTCGCAGCCGTACTATAACTCATAGTCCAAAAGCTTCCATCCTGTCTTCCAATTCGTCAAGGTCGACCTCTTGGTCGGTGATCCTACCCCTGACGTCTTCAAGTCCGAGTTGATTTACGAACTTAGTCCATTTGCCAGCTAGCAGAGCCTTTGTAAGGCCATCTGCTGCTATTTCTTCTGATTGTTGGTACTGGATTTTAATAGCTCCACGTACTACTTCTTATCGAAGCCAATAATTGTGTATGTCGACGTGCCTAAGCTTTGTTTGTAACTTGGCAATTTCTTCAGTAACAAGTCGGATAGTTTGTTAATTGTCGCAATTAATAGTGATTGTTAAGGATGAGAGTTTGATCTTGAGTTCAGCGATCAACCAAGCCATAAAGAGTGCCTCCTTTGCAACCTGTAAGAGTGCCAGCAACTTAGCTTTAGTTGTCGAAGTGGTGACAGTGTCTTGTTTGTTTGCCTTCCAGGCGACAAGTCCACTAAACAGCTTAATAATGTATCCTTGCGAGCTCTTTCTGTTAAGGGTATTGTCTGCAAACGACGCGTTGCTAGCAACCTCGTAGGTGTCTGCATCTCCAAAGCGTAGCCCTAGTGATTGGGTGGAGGATAAGTATAGCAGTACACGGTCGGCGGCTTTGTGATGGTCGTCGCTGGGATTTAATAGGAAGCGCGATAATCGGGAGCTTGCGAAAGCGATATCAGGGCGCGTAGTTACTGCAGCGTACAGGATTAATCCTATCTTTCGCTAGTATTGGTTGATCTCTGCCTTTGTGGCGAGTCCTTCTTGAGGTAGCAGTTTAACTGCTGACATTGGGGTTTTGTGTTTAAGGTCGCGTTGGTTGATAAGGCGACTAATCTTGTCCACATAGGACGCCTGTGATAGCTAGAGTTGCCTACTTGCACGGTCTCTGACGATTTTAATCCCTAGAAACCACTGAAGATCGTTACCTCCAGTAAGGGTGAACTTTGTACTTATCTTTTTTATTACTGCGTTAGCAGCGTGTTTCTAATCCCTTGAGTAGGCGACAATAAGGTTGTCTACATAGAAGAATATAATGATGCTGTCTTTGATCATATAGCAAGGCTTATAAGGGACTGCAGTAAAACCGAGATCCTTGAGAGCACTAGTAAATTCTCTCTGCCACAGCAGTGGTGAGATTCGAAGACTATATAGTGCCTTATGCAACTATAGGATAGTGCTAGGTCGGGTATAACCTTGGGGCATTCTTATGTAGAGTTCTCTGTCCAGTTTCGCATGGACGAAAGCGTTGGTGACGTCGTACTGGCTGAGCTCTAGGTCATACCAAGCTGCCATAGCCATGAGTAGGCGAAATAATCGTCCTGCGAGGGTTGCGGCGTAGGTGTCTTGAGTAGTAAGGTGGCGTTGTTGATCTCCACGTACTACCAACCTAGCCTTGCACTTCTGAAATCGATGATGTTTGTCGAGTTTGTATGTATACACCCACATGCAGTTGAGGATTTAGTGGCCGCGTGATCGCACTAGGGCAACAGGCACCTCACTCTAAGACCTTATCTCTTTATGGCTTTGTAGGTGTACTCGCTTAGCATCCTTCTATATATTGAATAGTGGGTGGTCTTCTAACCGTGTTCTGCAAGATAGAGGCTCTGGCAATTTACTTTAGTAGGGTTTCTTTCCTGCTACAAGCATGCGATTGAATTGCGCTTTGTTAAGCGGCTTCCCCTTGTATTTGCCTCTGCTACCTGCCTGTGTTCCAGCTAGGAAAGCGGCTGCCCATAGCACAGCACGTTAATTTGGCTATGTTAATCCTATAGGTACTTGTTTATGTTAATTGTCTTTAAAACTCGCTATTAATTAGGCAAGTAATGTAATAGGCGGAGGTGTCGCTGGTGGTGTTGGGTAGGTGTAATTGATCTTCCTCCCCTAATAGTACCCTGGAGGGTTCTCCTCATCCTCGCGATTGCGTGAGTTAGTAATTAACTCATCCTTATAGAAGGATTCAGTGTTTTCTTGTTTAGGTAGTAGAGGTGGCAACTCCACTAATTAGGTCCATGCAGCAATCTCTTCAGTAGTACTGTGCATAAGGTTGTCTAACAGATCTTCTGTTTTGCCTAAGAACACCTTATCTTTGTTAAAGATAACGTCGCGTGTGCTGATAACTTTGTTAAGTGGTGGGATCCATACCCTCCAGATGTTTGATAATTAGTAGCCTACTAGGTATCTAACCTATGCCTTTAGGTCTAACCTTTAGAGCTTGCTCTTGCCGCGTTTTGTATTGTTGGTTAAGGCGAAGGCTTTATAGCTATAGGCCCTAAGGTGAGCCTGGTTTGGTTTCTTTAGTTAAGTGACAATGCTGTTTTAGTAAGCAACTGTTGTAAAGAATACTTTGTGTGGTGATCGCCATTAGTTGGCGTAGTTTGGAGTTCGATTGTATAGGTATATGGCCGCTCGTGTGATTTCTAGCTATAGGTTGAAGGGAAGGTTGGCGTCAAGTCGCATTGCACGACCCTTCTCCTTAATTACACCCCCTAAGCGTTTAGCTCCTCTATTTTGAGCTTGGGTGTCAGGTGCTGAAGGCTTAATAACGATACCTTTACTAATGCACCACCTATGAACGTCTTGTTTGACTAAGAAGATCTCATTATTGGATTCAATAACTTTGATAGTCACATTAAATTGTACTTTCATGAATTGTACAAATTCCTTCAGCAACTTGATAATTATTCGTGCTGGTTGGTTGTCTTTGAAATAGAAGTCCCAAGCCATGCCTGAGAATCGATCAGTGATAAGCATCTGGCTTTTCTTGCTAGTAAAGCTCTGATCTTTGTAGTTGTGAAAGTCTATAGCAACTCTCTTACTAGGACTGTTATTAATTTGCCTAGGTTGTTGTCTAATTTGTCGCTTAAGCTTTAATCTGCCGCAAGCGTCGCATTGGACCGTAGTAAGTCCTTTAAGCCGCACCCCCTTACAGTGATTCACAGTGTGTTCTAGTGCCTAGGGACCTAGGTGGCCTAGTCGTTTGTGCCAGGTGATGGCGTCTGCCTTCTGCGCTCGTCGTGCGGTGCGCGTAGTAATTTTGTGTGTGGCATACGTACTATTGTGTATAGTACGATTTTGTTCGGGCATGTATTCTAGTACCCATTGACCGTAGAGTTCTTAAAGTTTGGCTAGGACTGTATTGTCCCTTCTCTTAATTGTTGTTAGATCTGCCTTTGTGTCCCACTAGAGGCCTTGCCTGCGGAGTAATTGGAAAGACACTAGGTTGCATAGCAGATTAGGGTAGTAGGCGATGTTGTCTAGCCTTAGTACCCTATTTCCTTGTACGCTTTTGACGTGTAGATGGACACTCCTATATCCCCTTATCCAAACTTGTGATGATCCCGCCCATATGAAGTCTTCTGGCGACGGTGGTCGCAGCGTGACGAAACGATCGATATCGTTGAAGATATGGCAGGTTGTGCCAGAATCGAGGATCGCGGAGTAACGTAGTAGGTAGGTGTTTGGGTCTAAGTAGTAGGAGGCTGCGATAGCATTAAAGCTCACTGAGAGGACAGTGATTTGTCTGCTATTTAGTTATTCATTATTAGTAATCTTAGTGATTCGAGTTAGAGTAGAAGTGCTTGATTGTTTAATTCTTGGTGTTTGTGATCTTGGACGCTTTACGGATCTTACGCTCTCTATAAGCGCAGGGTCATTTTCTATCCTGAACTTTATAAGGGCCTTCATTGCTGGCTTTGGTTAAAACCAATTAGGTGCCTTATTAGGAAATGCGTAAAAGCAGTCTTGCAGACTATAGCGTTGTTCACAAGTAGGGCACTTAGGGTATGATCCTCTCTAGCTACTAACTGCCGTTGGCTCATCGTCTGTGTTCGCGGACTGCTTGGATTTGGCTTTAGAGCTAGCTTTCTTGGCGCGTAATCTGCCTCGCTTAAGTGATACTGCTTTATTCACAGGATGGGCGTCCCCATCTGCGGTCTAGGTGGGTGCACTACCATCAGCAAGAGATAGTCCTACAATAGCAAAGGCGCCCCTTTGTTTACCCTTAATTGGGTGCTGCATCGCCATTTAATCTTAGAAGAGTTTCACTATATCTTTTCTTAAAGTGTTTAGGTCCTTATTCCCATGTTGCATAAAGGTTGTAACCTACTAGGATGCGACGTTGGTAACCGCCTTCATAAAATCTTGTTTGACTGAGTCTAGCAACGTAAGTTCTGGCACACTATTGTGCTCTACTTCTGTTGCTGCATGATCGTACTCAGTGAGCCAGGTGGACCATAATCCAGCTGATCTCATGGGCTTGAGAGCGTCTTGGTATCTGATCCTCGCTCGTCGTAGTTCGTCGTTTTGGTCTACCCCAACCGTGTTTGTGAGGTTGATGATCCATTGTCTGATTGATTGATCTGGGGTGCAGCAATTGGTCTGCAAGTGTGCCGAGGTCGTTGATTGAATGAGGGCAACTATCTTGTCGAGGTTCGCCTTCTGTTGTTCGTACCTTCGGTCGAGTAACTTGAAAGTTTCGAGTTGATCCTTATAGAGGTCGTAATCCTCTCTGTACGCCCTTACGCCAGTCGTCGACAGGTCTGACGGCCTTGTTGGGCGTGCGCGAGGGTTGTCGGTATTCGCGTTGATAAACGCTGGGCTTGGTGCATAGCCAACACTGATGTTCGGTGGGATTGGAATGACTAGTTGGGTCATAGGTTGGATCTCTTGGTCTGGGTCGATGATATCCCAGATCCCTAGAGATTGGGCGCGGGCTTTGATTTGCCTTAGCCATGGTGTATAGTTCGAGTAATCGGATAGGATCACTGTGGGATCTCTAAGCGTCGATAAAGACATAATAATCAGCTTGATTAAGGCAGTGAGACTCTTAATTGTCAAATATACGGGTATTCTTGATGAGTTGAGATGGAAAAGTGGTGGGTTGATTAATTGATTGTGTGTGTTCTGTCGGAGAAGCTCGGCTACCTCAAGAAGTAACTATCTAGTACTAAGCCGCACTAGTACTATTTAGACTAGTACAGGGGCAGTGTAAAACAGTAGTGCGCCAGCCTCCTTAGTGTATTTCACAGTGAAATCACTGTGATTTACACTGATTACCACTGTAAGGGGCCATATGATCGTACACACCTACCCACTGGATTTCACAGTGACTGTCTATCTGACAACTATCTTAATACTAACCTTAGCTATATTAAATTCTAACGCTATTATTTTGCATATAATTGTTATAATAAGCACCTTACTAGCTATAATAAAAAGAAGCAGGGCCTTTAAAACCTAAATATAGAGATTAGTAAGATAATTAATAAGCGTTATATTTATCTAATATAAGATAAAGATACGCTACACGCGCGGCTTATTACTCTTAAGGCGTATTTTATGCTATTAATAGTAGTTTACTAATATAATCTAATTAACAAATATAAGCGTCTTTATATCCTATTAAAGTCGCGTAATATTAAAGACTAGTTATACTTATAGGTTAAGATAACTAATTAATACATAAAGATTAATCTGCTTAATGTTAAAGGTACGCGCGCGCAGGAGGATTTCTTATAGGTAATTAAAGGCGTGGATTTTAACTACACTACATCTAAGCTTATTAAGCTATTTGACTAGGAGAATAAGGGTATAGAGATAGCGACGCTAGAGAACTATATTACTGTATATATAACGTACTATTATTAAGTTTAACTATTATCTTAAAAGCTTATAAGTATAGCTGGCAATCTAGGTATAGTAAAGACTTAGAGCGATAACAAAGCAAATAACAAGCCTACTACACTAACTTATCTCTACAGCTTAATATATTAGTTTGGATAATGCTACTATCTTAATAAGGATAGTCCTTATTATCTACATAACTTTTATAAAGATCCCGCTATTTGTTAGCGCATAGATTAAGTATTATAAAATAAGAAGCTGCTTAAGTAAGTACAGCGAGCAGTTAATAGGACAAATAAGTCTCTTTTATTAAAGTTAGCGTCTTTAACGCCTCTAACGCCTGCGACAACTATAATAATTTAACTAGATAATAGTAATCTACCTAGCTATAGTAGAGCTACCTTTGCCTATAATCTCTATAGTATAGTAATAATTACACTAGACGTGTAATCTAACAGCGTCTTAAAGGAGCGATTTACTAACAACAGTTTTAATCTAACTATTATAGTAATTAATAACGATACTATATTGCTACGAGACTAATAGATTGTCGATCCTGGCTTTAACATCCACGTTATTAATTCTTCTAACTAGGTACACTGGGAGCAGGAGCGCGTTAAGGATACTAGTATAATAATTAGCGTAGGTAAACACTAATACAAAATCGAGGCTTGGGATAAGATTACTCTTATAGCCAACACGCCAAATAGACTAACGCCTTTATAGATTTCTTACGTAGCTCTCGTACACGACTTTATTACTAGCGTTATTAGACTAGAATGTTGTTAAGATATTAGAGTTTATTTTAACTTAGGCAGAGATGCGCTATACAATAAAGATAGTATTATTGCTTACCTAGAGTATTGTAAGAGCCACTGGCTAGTCAACGCTAATACGTCGCATTGTCTATTAAAGTTGTCCTTAATCGCAATGGCCACCCGCCTATTAACTACTTTAAAGACTTAAGAGATCTCTCCAAAACTTACTTATTAGATCTGGGGCCATCTAGGCCGCAAAGTTATTAATCACCTATCTAACAACGTTAACAGCATAAAGGTAAACCTAACAGGTTTACTATAACAAGATTTCTATTAAATTTATACAGAGTTAAAACTCACAGAGTAGGTTTCCCGCTATATACTACAAGACACTATTTGTCCTTTCTACTAAATCTTAGTTAATATTATATAACTATAACAACAAGGAGAGTTGTACTATAATAGAGACAAATAGGGTGTTTATACTATCTATTAGTACTCTTACTAGCATAAGGCAGATACCTTTACAATAAAGCCAGAGGCTTAACTCTACTACTGGCTCCAAAACCTCATATAATAGATCTAGCGTTAATACAACTATAACATTATTGCTCTTAAGCTTAACGTAAAGCGCAGTATTATCTACTTTATAGAGCAACTTTATGCTAACCTAGGTATACGCTTTAAGCTTTGCGCTCCAGATACGCCAGCTTAGAATAAAGGAGTAGAGATTGCTAGCAAAGTCATTATAATAAAGGCACAAGCTCTACGCCTATAGGGCAATCTGCCAAAGCGACTATTAAACAAAATAACAAAGACAGCAGCATACTTAATTAATTAAACGCTAACAGCAATCCTTAACTAGCGTACGCCATATAAGGTTATCTGGGGCAAGAAACTAGCAACTAGCCATCTCCATCCAATTGGCTGTCGCGCGTACATCCTTAACAAGCACCTACCACGCGAAGTAAAGATAGCCTCATCCACTCTAATTAGTTATCTTATAGGCTACAATAGTATAAACGTCTTTAGAATTTGGCTACCCACAAAGGATCGCGTTATCCGCATCCACAATATTATATTTAACGCATTAACCTTTTACAAAGGTCGCAATGGCTATGCTAATAACAACGTAATAGAGAAGGTAATTAAGCTACTAGATATCCTAGAGACTTATAATAATAATAATATCTCTATTAATAAGCTTATAACAATACGTTAGTAATATATATATATAATAAAGCCACTATAATTACAGCACTATTAGTTACACTAACGCTCTTAACAAAGCTATTAGTAAGGAGTAAGTTAATTAACTCGCTTAACAAAGTTAATAAATTTATTAAATCTAATACCACAGTAGATTATCTTCCGGGATATTCTATAATAAGAAATTATCGTCTGTTGCCTACGCAGCAAGACGCCACTAGTTAGTTAACCACTAAGATTAAAGGCTATATACCTAATTAACGCGATAATAATGCGCTATATTAACGCGATCTAGATCTCTCGCAAGATAATATTATTACTATAAAGCGTGTGCGTAAGACACCTACTCATCTAGATAATTCTAAGACTTACGCAATTTAACTAGAAGTATAAAACATAAAGTTATACTTATATACCTTCACTGCAATTATAATTAATAATAATAAGACAGATAACTTTTAAATCCACCAAAGTTAGTTGCCGCCTCTCCCATAGTATATAGGTTAGCTTAAGACTTATCTATATAGTAAGCAGTTTATAAAAGCTGCTAAGTGTAAGTATTAAGAGGTCTGGGGTAAGGGCTACTTTCGCAAGACCTTAGCAACGCTATAATCTGCGCTAGACAAAGGCGTGGAGGTAATCCCACTTATATAGGTATTCGTATACAAAATTAATAAGAATAGCTACCTCTATAAATACAAAGCTTAACTTGTCGCGCAAGGCAACTTGCAGAAGCAGTTTAGCGATACATATATAGCTACACTTACCATACATATCTTTTAAGTAGTTATCGCAATTGCCAATTACTTTAAATTAGAGCTTAAGCAGTACAACGTACCTAACGCTTTCCTTAATTCTATACTTAATCGCAAGCTCTACGCAAAGACGCCTAACAGTTTTAAAGAGGATAGTAATCTCCTAGAGATGCTGCGCGCCCTCTACAGTTTAAAAGACGCTTCGCTTTTATAGTACAACACGTTTTAAGTAGCAATTAAGTAGCTAAGGCTTAGACGTGTTAACAGCTTCCCCTACTTATATATTAACAAGTGGCTCATCTTGTTTGTCTACGTTAATAATATTGTTATGGCCTTTTATTAATTAAACGCCTCACTACACCATAAACTTAAGAGCTAACTTAAGAATCGCTTTAGTATTAAGGCAATGGGAGACCTATCCTAGTTCTTAGGGGTGAGGGTTATACAAGACCACTTAAAGCAGAAGCTTTAGCTTATATAAGACACGTATATTAACAAGATTTATAAGAAATATAGCATCTAACTAGTAGGTCATAAGAAACTTAAGTTTCCACTAGACGTTAACTCGCTTAATAAGTCGCTTAAGGAGACTAACGCTAGTCGCACAAAGCTTTATTAGAAGCTTATTAGCCACCTGGCATATATTACATACTAGACGCGACCTAATATTACTTATAGTCATATTGTACTTGCTTGCCATCTTACTAATTCTAGACAGTTGCATATTATAGCAGTACAACGCGTCTGGCGTTATCTACTAGCAACTTAGTATTACGCTATTAAAGGATTCTATAATAACAATATTACAAAGGTAGTCTCTAACAAGTAGGACTATCGCAATTTATTGTTCTTTGGGGTATTAGATGCCTTATACGCCGATAATTAGGAGACTTATTATAGCTCACAAGGCTAGTGCTTCTTTCTCTATGGCATAATTGTTAACTAGAAGGCTACTATCTAGCGTACAGTTACTAAATTAACCACAGAATTAGAGCTATTATTTATCTTATTTACTAGATTGTAGATAGTAAAGTGGCTTCGCTTTTTTAATAGTATCTTATTTAAAACAGACATATTGTCTATAATATACTGTAACAACTAGTAGATAGTAGAAATTATTAATAAGAATCTAGATTGGCTCTATATAAAGCTCCGCCACGTTAATATCTATTAACTCTAGATATAATAAAAAGTAGAGCGTTAACGACTTATAGTTAAATAGGTCCCCACTAATAAGATGGCTGCTAACAGCCTCACTAAGATCCTCTTAAAAGCCAAGCATTAGGAGTTTATATAATAGCTTTATCTAGTTAATATTACTTAGCGTTTATAGGGCGATTTATAATAGTGATATTAGTAGCGTTTAAGTTAATAATTATAACGTTAATTGCAACACTAACAATTAACAAAAATAGCCTATACAAGGATATTTTCAGCTTTAATTAATCTTACAATTCTCTTAAAGCTGAGGGGGTGTGTGATAGATTTTAGGTGATTACGTCAGCGGTGCTGTGATTACGTCAGCGCCTTGGCCCGTGCTCTACTCAGGAGTATACGGGGCTCCCATAGCTCAATAGTTACAATCAACAATTGCCTCAACTTTCGACTAAGGATCTCAACGATCCAACAAAATACAATCATTCATAGAGCAGCTCGCAAGCACCACCACAGAACGCGGCTATACCGCTATCTCTCTAGGAGGCGTTAGGGCTTGTAAAGGTAAGCGAGACACTGTTGGAGAATAGGAAGAAGAAGAAGTGATGATAATGGACGCGGATCCTGACGCAAGTCGTGGTTGGGTGATGACTAATGATGTGCCAAGCGCGCCACCTCACCAACTCTTCCTTTCTGTGAAATGATTGCTATAGCTTCATTCAAGAGCTGCACGGTACAGCATTGAGAAGCAAGGCAAAGGAGCCAAGCACACTCCTGTCCCAAAGGTAACGTCCTTGTGACAGAATGGCATTTTACTCTCGAAACAGAACCCGTTCTGGAAGAAGCTAATGGACTTCTTAAATATAGACCTCCATCCACTTGGATTAATATTATGGATAAGGTCCAAAATCAAGTTTTAGAGGCGGTTAATCTTTAGAACAAGGAATTTCTCCTCATAATAATTGGAATATCGATTTTGGAAACTAGGGTGCCCAGAAGGCGCTGAATGCGACCGTAGGAATGCTTGGGGATATCTAGATCAAAGAAGATCGGAATAGCCTCGTTAGTATTCCTTCTGCAATGTATAGTACCGCAGTTTTACTGCGCCCGGTGTCCTATCTGGGAAGCGTTTACATATCTCTTTCCACTCCATACCCTGGTTATCCCTTAATGAGAGTAAACGCACTTCGTCCGACTCTAGCCATGGCCTGCGCTTTTGTTTGCCGTGCGTTTCTGTGCCTTCCTCTTCCTTCTCGCTCTTTTCGTCCCAGTCGTCATCTGAGTAGTTCTTTTCATGTTTGGCAACATCACTGTGGGAAATGCTCATCCAGTCCGCATTTAAGCTTCCGCGACTGCAAGGGTCGGATGCACCACCTTCATACCGGCACCCTACCAGCATCCACGAATCTGGCGATAGCTGGGTCATGCGGATGACTTTGCCTTCTCCGCCGAGGAATCTATGACCTAAGGCGGCAGGGTTGGGAGACCGTTTCGAGTCGTGGGAACGGATACTTTCCATTATAATCGACGAGCCGTTTGGGACAGCGCAGAGCTTGAGATCGGTTATCTGATAAGACATGTCGAGGCTGGATCCATGATTGATGCTGCTCCCGTCTCCAGCCTTTGTTCCTGGAGACGATGTTTGTGGGGAGTAAGACTGAGTCGCGATGTCCATCCTGGGAGTATCGCAGGTGTTACGAAAGCTAGCCAAAAAGCACGGCTTAAAGAAGATACACCCCCGCGCCAATGACCGCAGCGGAGCGACCCGCTAAGACAGCCGTGATCTGGGCGGAGCGCGGTCTTGTCAACCGTGTGTCGGACGATGCTGTGCTGATGCAGAAGTTTGTGGAACAAGGCGTTCCTACGAAGCCTTACCCTGGCTTTATGGAGGATTCTAAGTTCGGCACGTTTGCGTGTCTGGTGCCGGATAAGGGCGAAAATTTGGCGCCGAATGGCTGGGAGAAGTATACGGGTGGGGAGGTCATGGCGTTGTCGGTGGATGGGGATCATTTTGACTTGCCGATGCCGTCGCATGTGGGAGTTTTGCAAGAGAGGATGGAGAAAGCTTTTGTGTACTTTTCTGAGGGTTAGGGTAACGTTAGCTTGTATCGGCGGTACAATCAAGTGTTTCAATGTGTTAAGAAAGATAGTTTTGTGGGACATCTGTGATGTTGCTGAACATGCAAGTATCTTAGCTTGAAGACACTCGTAGTTCTTCGTGAGGCGTTTTCAAAAGTACTTGGTTAAGTGACAAGGCCCTTTCAACTGAAGTTTCATTGGTAAAGTAAGCAACCGAGCTTGACGCCGGGTGTTTTCGGAGCCACTTGCGACTTTCGTGTGATTTCTCAATATGTCGTTCATTATTGGGCGATTGGCTGTCGATACAAGGCCCGTTTTTGTTGTGATCTAGTAGAAAGTTAGAAGTCCTTCTACGAAGTGACTACATCGTAAGTCACACGACTGGAACCAGAAGGGAGATGCGTAAATCTCCAGTGCAAGCGAGTATAACGCATGAATGCGTAGCAATCGATTTGCAGGGATGCATATTATCACGTGACTCTATTGGTAGAAATAAGCGCCCGGCTTCCACGCGAACCAATTAGACGCGGAGTCTGCGGAGTCTCCGGACCCAAACAATCAACAATAGGCGGCAAATGTAACAGTTGAGAGACAACTCATTGTTGGGGTGAACCGCTCAGGCGGATCAGCTAACCAATTGTTTGGCGCAGAATGGTCCAACATTGCCGCCGACTCTAGCAACCTTGCAGCACGCTTGACGTCCATTAGTTGGACGCTCTAAAAATACTCAGAGATACTTTAGACCAGGGAAATTGGAGGACGACCGCTGCTTCCAAGCGCTACTGATTGCGGGAGAAATCGTACGTGGAAATAGGAGATCACTATCGTCTATTGATTGCTAGGCAACAGTGGCTGTTTTGTGGGTTGGTTCGCTGCAAGCCATGTCACTTCCGCTGAGTGGTCGCCGGGATGGTGGTCCACGCTGCGACATAAATGAGCATCTGCCCCCATTCTGAAGCGTCAATGGGATCTGGATCCGCTCCACACACATTCTTTCCAACTTCGTTTTCTTCTGCTTCCAGGCTGTGCCTGCTTTGAATTCAACAGTGCTGTGCACTTACTACCACTTTCATAAAATACATAAAATCAAAAACTACGACCAACCAACCTAATATTGCAATACCGACAACATGCATGCCACTCTACTCTTTCTCGTTACGTCTTTCGCGGCTTCCATCGTCGCAGCACCTGTGCCAATCGATCAGGTGTCCCCCGTCGAAAGTCCTGAGCCATTGATGGTTCGCGAAGCGAATGGAGAAGCGGTTTCTCCCGTTCTTGACGTTCTGAAGCGCGAGATTCTCGAAAGATTAGACGCCATTGTCCAGAGGTCTACCCTCGAAGACGACCAACTTGATACGGACGACGGCTTTGATACAGAGGATGACGACCAGCTCGATACAGCCGACGTCTTTGATGAAGAGAACGAAGATCTTGATATAGTCAACGACAAGCGCGGAACCAGGCCGTCGATCAGGTATCCGCAGAATCAAAAGCGCGGAACTCGGTCATCCGTCAGATATCCCCAGAATCAGAAGCGCGGAACTAGGCCCTCAGTCAGGTACACGCAGAACCAAAGGCGCGGAACCAGGTCGTCAGTCAGGTATGCCCAGAACCAGAAGCGCGGAACTAGGTCGTCAGTCAGGTATGCCCAGAACCAGAAGCGCGGAACTAGGTCGTCAGTCAGATATCCACAGAATCAAAGACGTGGAACCAGGTCGTCAGTCAGGTATCCGCAGAACCAAAAGCGCGATCTAGAATTCGACTCCGTTGTAGCGAATATCGTCTCAGATTCAAACGATGAGTAGGGACGCAGGACGGACGTGGATAGGGTACTTTGGCTTTTCGTTTTCTTGTTGTTTCAACATATATGTCGTCTTGAAACAGAGAATGTCTGGTTCTGGAATCTTGAATGCATTGTTGTTTTGAAATCTCCATGTCTCACTATTTGTCATTAAAACTGAGCAATGGTGGCAATTGAGCATAACAATACCCGCATGGGTGATATAACTGCATACTATGTCACACTATTGGACGGCCCGGTACCATAGGTAGCGTGATGTATGTCGGAGCAAAAGGCTAACCTTCCACTCCTAAGAATAGAAGAATAATGAACCGTCACAATGTAGGAAGAGTGGATGACAGAATGTATGATTTTCAGTCGATCGAAACCACTGAATAATTTTTCACGCTTTCTAATCGGACTTAGTTGTGGCACTATCATGTGTTCCACTACTGTAATATATCATTGGATCAGGCTTCAGCCACACCCATCATATGACAACGAAATGCACGGGCAGAGCCGCGCGCGGTGAGCATGCGGTGATATGTGGAAAAAAAAATCCGCAAGATACCGTGGGACAATTGATTAAGCGCGCGTACCGACAAAGATGATGCAATAACATGTCGATGCCCTTGTAGCTGTCGCTACTGCATGCTTAGCATGATGAATATGCCCATACAATAATTCTTTAAGCTTTTCAGATGACCTGATCGACTCGGCCATCTCGTCGTCAAGTTGCATGGGTTACTGCCGTTTCCGCGGACGACGCGCGTGTTCCGCCAATCAGACAAGGTTCTAAAAATACGCCGGCGCGTAAAAATCCCGCGACGACAGCGAGCGATCATCACCAATCGCTCAACGAACACCTCACTTATCTCCATCGTGCTATGTACCCTTTACGCCTAGGCTGATCTACCATATTCAGCTTGATTTGTCCGGTTTTTGTATCAGATCTACATACCGCGCCGCAATGTTGCTTAAGCCACAGGAGCCTGCACATGACCTTGGCCCAGGCAACTCATCCCGGCGCTTACACAAGGCCTCTACAGGCTGGGTGAGTTCGGTGACCTCCTTCTGCATATCCTGATGTCGATGTTGTACTTTCAGCCTGATTGCTTGGCATGTGGGCATGAGGCGTAGACCAAATGCTGCGCGTACGCTTCGCAATGACTGGAGGCTCGGAGCGGCAATCGTATTTGCAAGCATCGGGAGCATAGGTAGGGTAACAGGTATGTTTTATGTTTCATGCCGTTGGTGGTAGATCGATAACTGTCGGGTTCCTATATGCAATTCGGATTCTTTCACCTCTCACAATCTCTTCGTCACACATCTACTACGAAGGCAGTAGGGCCACTGGTCTGGTTCTCTGGTCGCCTTGTTTCTTCTTTCCTTTTCCTTCTTTCTTTTCTTTCTATTTACAATGCCTAAGTCGTCTCCTCTGTCTCCATTGTGGACCCGAAAATCGGATATCCTGATATACCTCGACACAGGCGACAAACGCGAGAAAATCTGTCAGACCTGTGGAACTAGTTCAAGAGATCATCCGATACATTGCGTTATCACAACTTCGCCGGCGCCTCTTTCGTACCACTCAACTGCGTCGTCCACTTCTTCCCCAAGAAACCTTGCAGTTCCAGTCCTCAGTCTAGAAACGTCACGCCGCGGGCCCTGTGTTCAGCCTCCTCGCCCTGCGCTTCGATTCGATGTTCGATCCGACGCGGAAGGAAGAGCGCGCGCGCGCTCTCGCCGATCAACATATTCACCTCTGTCACCGGTAACAACAATAAATAACATCGACTATGGACGGAATAGTTATGCCAGCGGAAAATCACGTCCGAACACACCAGTGGACGATATCGACTGCATAAGGAGGAGTAAGCTGGGGCTGGGGATCGTAGAAGCACCGTTCAACCCCGATCCAAGTCCGATACGATCCCCAGGTAGCGAAAAACTTGCCAACGCCGAGAAAGGCGAGTTTGTCGGGAAGAAATCGTCGCCCAACCTTGCACAAGGCATCGAGCAAAAGCTTTGGAGCTACAGTGCTTCAAGCAATGTTGCGAAGCGCTGGTTGCTCGAAATCATCAGCTGGCTACTGAGCGCATTGTGTATGTGCACGATAATCGTTATTTTGGTCTTGCTTCAGGACAAGCCCCTGCCGAGGAGCTGGCCCATGAACATTACACTGAACACCTATATTGCTGTGCTCTCAAGAGTAGCCTCTGCTTCCCTTATGCTTCCGGTTTCTGAGGCCATTGGTCAACTAAAATGGTAAGACAACCCACAGATGTAAGGTGGGCGTATCTTATACTGACTTCATACCCGTGCTTTAGGAGCTGGTTTCAAGGTCGTTCAAGAAAGATGTGGGACTTTGAATTATTTGACAATGCTTCTCGAGGCCCCTGGGGATCATTCATGCTTCTTATTCGCACCAAGGGTACCACACTGGCCGCACTTGGTGCTGTCGTCACAATCTTTGTGATGGTGATGGACCCATTCTTTCAACAAGTGGTTCGATATCCTCAGCGCATGGTGCTTCAAGCACAGAACAGTTCAATTCCTGTGGTTACACGATACGAACCTCATTTCCTCAAAGAGATGCAATTAGGGTTAGAGGTTGTGAATCCTAATCCGGATATAGATGCGATCGCCGAAAAGTTTTTCTTCGATACTGGGGTCCCTGGAAGTGTTGCAGAAGTGCCGGTGTCTTGCCCAGGAATTGATTGTACCTGGGAGCCTTATGAGACGCTTGGAGTCTGTAGCGAGTGCGTGGACGTAGTCGATATGCTCGACTTCGACTGTCTTCCTGGACAGTTGGACTGGATCCAGAACTCAACTAACTCTATCCGTTTTAAAAATGGAACCATGTGCGGGTGGTTTTTCAATTCAACCAGTGAGAACCGAATGCTCATGCTAGGCTACCAAGCAGATCCCGCTACAAATCGATCTTCGGGCGAGATTCTGACCACCCGTCTCTTGTCACTTATTACCAACAACAACCGATTTCCGTTATTTGGCGGGTCTATTAATTTCAAACATGTCCGAAATCCAATCACTGATTTCGTGATTGTCTCAACTTCGGATGGCCCAGACCAAGAAAGCATCTTGAGGAGCATTTCTCCACACCAAAAGCCACGAGCCTTGGAGTGCATCTTGTCATGGTGCGTTAAGACAATTGAGTCCTCATATCATGATGCGATATATACAGAAAGTGAAAAACGCCGCTTCATCAACACCACTGCGGGACCGTACCCATGGACCTTTGTCCCGACCGAGGACCCTGAAGCCCTGGGCACAGAACAATACTTGCAGGACATTACGGTGGATCCACATGTGTCCGATGGTCACGACAATGTTCCCAGCTATGGAGCTTCGAACAGCACAGTTTACAACGTCGTCATCGCTTTTGATGATTATTTACCCTCATTTGCGACTCTCGCAGACAACTCTTCAAAGCCACTTTTGAAATATCAAACTTACTTGGCGGATCCGTTTCTCCGAGAATTCCCAAAGAACCCATGGGCACCACCGAACAACGTGACAAATCACATGGAACGCTTCGCAACTGCAATGACCAATATTATGCGTCAGTCGAGCAACGAAGCGGCTTTTGGCAAGTCTTTCAGCGAGGAAACATACATTGGAGTTCGTTGGGCATGGCTCTCTATACCCCTCGCACTGCTCGTATTAACCTTGATCTTCCTTCTGGGCACTGTTATTCGTTCTTCGATGGAGAACGATCGCGTTGGCGTTTGGAAGAATTCAGCTATTGCGACGCTTCTCTACGGATTACCCGACGAAATGCAACAGAAAATCACTGCATCGCAAGGGCAAGGGCAAGCTACACCGAGATCAAGGGCAAAAGAGCTGAATGTGAGAATGCTTCCTACGAAAGATTGGCGCATCTCAGGACATATTCTATCTCCCATTGTACGTAAACCGAAGCCGCCACCAGGTTGGATTTAAGAGATTTCGGAACAAAAAGCAAAAGTTATACCTAGGGCGGGCGCGTTACGTTAATGAATAATCAATGTGCTATAACTAATGAATGAGATTCTTTCTATATCATGATGGTGTACAGAACCTCCAGTAATTGGATCGATCTGGCACGATGACCTAAGGCTATCTATCTATACAGAATTGTAGCTCAAGTTGAGTCTAATTGTTTGTTTTGAATCTTTGTTGAGAATTCTGCATGGAGATCCCGTTAGTTTTCCCGGTTTGACAGGTTGAGTTTGTTAACAATCCAGATGCTTGTACTATCAAACCCCACACTTGACGTTTATATCTCTCGACCAATGGTCCTGTTTCTTCCATTTCAGGCATACTATCTTCTGTGTGCCTCTCGACACTGGCAGTTCGCGCATCGCTTAGCGCTCACCAAAATGGCCACCCTCGACTCCCTCAAACAAGCCCTCAGGCTCGAAGCTCCCCCAAAATGTACCCCGCTGTCCGACACAGAGTACGCGTCCGGTTTCGAACGCTTGGTGCGAGGCTCCGGCATAAACACATACGACACCTTCATCGTCCCCCAGCTAACCCAACTCTTCCTCACTCTCCTCCGTTCGCGGGCCAAACTCTCGGTCCTAGAAATCGCGCCTGGAGTCAAGAGCGTACTTGGATTCCTCCCTGACTATTTCCGGCGGAAGGTTAGGGTATACACTGCGTATGAGCCGAACGGCGTATATGCTACGGACTTGGAGGAATGGCTTGAGTCTACGACAGGGGAGGCTGGGGTGCCGTTCTCGGAGCTGGAGGAGCCGTTCGATGTCCGCCACAAGGCGTCCGAGATGGATCACAGCACAAGCCACGACCCAGGAGCGTGTACGGACGAGAAATACGGCGTTGTGTTGTTCTGCAATAGTATGTACGACATGGAACCTAAGAGCGCGGACATCGAACAGGCGCTGCGAATGCTAGAATCACAGGAAGGCATGGTCGTTGTGTTCTACCGGCATGGGAGTCTACAGCTTAATGGGTTGGTGTGTCATCGAACGGCCTCGTTCCTGACAGGGGTCACCCTTGTGGCAGATAAGGACGCTGTGTTGGACAAATTTGCGAGTTTTCTCGCTGGATGCAGCGTGCCAGAGGGGGACACAGTGCGAGCGAAATGGTGCGAAGTGTGTCGAGCTTTGGGTGGGCGCGAAGAATCCCACCAAGGCCAGCTTTCTTTCAGTTCGCCTATAATCATGGCAGCGTTTACGAAGAGTGCGACTGCTTTACCGGAGCTAAAATCACTGGTACCATCAGTGGAAAGCCGAATAATCAAGAATCGAGAGGCTCGTCTCAACCACCCTGCCTCACTCGTTAGCAGATAAGTCAACAATCAAATCAAGCAAATATCAGCTAAGGATTTGATTGGATTTGGAGTATATTAACGTCAGAGTAGATTTGATGGATTTGATAGCGATTTGGACTAGATTTGATTGAGGATTTGGAAATATATTTGATGTAAATGTACAGAAAAGGTGTTTATATAGGATTCTATACTGCAGCGTCCTCCCAGCTGCAGAGCTCGTATAACCTGTCTAAATCTTTGTCAGTTAACCTAGTCTCTGGCTTGATTTCTGGCTCCATAAAGCCTGCTTTCATCCACCTCCGCACACATTGTAGAGCCGCTAGAAGTTGAGAGCCGATTTTACGCCTCTTGGGCTCTAATAGGTCGCCAATATCGCTGAAAAGTCGCTCACACTCACAGCTGGATGCGGGAATTGTCATAATATCGATCGCCATTTGTGAGAGTTGTGGGTACTTGCTGCGGAAGTTGAGCCAGTATCGCACCGGGTTGCCCTGCCGATCAAAATCTGCAGCACTCCATCGCGGCTCGTTGGCCTTCCAGCGTACGTACTTATCGGTATAATCGTCTGTATCGTCACTGCTTTCGGCGTTAAGTATAGCGTTGATGGCGTCGTCTAGCACGTTGCTAGGCTTTGTGGGCGGCCTCGGGGCGCTGTAGGAGGTGGAGGTTTGCTTGTAGAGGCGCCAGAGTTGCTGAAACGTGGCTTTAGCAGCTGCTAATCGGCGCGGATTGTCAGCCCAAGCAGCTTTACAATAGCCACGATAGCGGTGATGGAGAGCCACGGCGGCGTAATAGGCGGGGGAGTCGTTAAGCTTACTGTAGTAACTGCGTAGTTTTGCAAGCGCGGCGCGTAAATTGATCGCAAGATGGTCTTCGGGCGCCTCGGCTGGCTCGTAATTAACACTTGTCTATGGCAATAGACGCTGTGTATAAGCGTTAATAAGCTGCTTAAACGTAGGGATGATCTCGTATACAGCGGTGGAGCTGCTTCTTGCGACCTTCTAAGCGCTCTGTTGCCAGCTTGAGCGGCTTTAGTACATCAACGTACTCAGTAATCACCGCCCAATCGGCAGCTGATAGACCCTCCGAGCGCATCCACCACGGCGCAGAAGGCAGCTGGTTGTTGTTTTGGTGGGCGTAGTAATCAATCTTTGTAGGCGGGCAGGCAATGAGGACAACAAGCTGTATTGCTATCTGCAGAAGAAAAGTGTATGGAGTGAGGAGTCTCTCGAGAAGGAGAGAGAGAGCGGGCGAGAGTCTGTTGACTCTGTAGTCCGTGCACCCAGAGTTGCTATCAGTCAGTTCAGTCAGTCCAGAGAGCTCCGGACTGACTGAACTGACGTCGTGAGGTCACTGAACTGGACTAGACTAACTGCCAAGACTTTTCGATTAAGGTAAAACTAACTAACTGAACTAACGTCGCCGCCGCCTGCGGACTAACTAGACTAACTAAACTAAGTTACCTAATATTAAACTAAGATAACTGCTCCTGTATTTTCGAGATTTCTTCCTCTAATAGTATACGCGCTAACTCCAAAGCTAATGTAGTTATTAGCTATATACTAAGCCTCTTCTAGCTCTTTAAACTTTGCAAAGCTAAAATAAGCTCTAGCTTTATATAGAGTCTCCGCGTGCCTAATATATTGCTAAGCTTGCTAAAAGTCTGCTCACAGTCTGCCGCTATCACTAGTATTATTAGAATATTAATAGCAAACTTTAAGAGTATAGGAAATTGCCTAGCAACTAACTCCTAGTATAGAAGCGAATTAAGAGACAGCTAATTCTCTTTAGCTAATGCTAGCTGCCGCTTCTAAATCTTATACTTATCCTCTGCAAGACTTGCCTCTACCTACTGTATACTTTACTTAATTAATAACTATAGAAAAGCTAATTATAATATTAAGAACCCTAGCTAGGACTTCTTATGTGGCGGCGTTACTATCTAAGCTAGAATAGCTATAGCGTCCTTTCGCTCCTACTACATGCGTAGAAATGCCTAGTAGTTATTATTAAGCTAGCCGTCGCAATAGTAAACACTATTATAGGCAGTAATATAGGTGTTAGGTACCTTCTAGAGCGCTAAGAGGTAGTGCTTATAGTGTGGATGTAGTATTATAGCAGTATAGTAGACAGGCACGTTGTTAAATTTTGCGTAGTACTTAGCAAGTTTACTATGCGCAAGATTAACATTTGTAATAAGATAATCTTTAGGCGTGTCTAGATCTTTATAATTTACATTCTTAAGATAGTCTTTAAGAGCCTTAAGCTAGTTAAGAAGCCACTTAAATATTACTAGAACTTTCTAAATAGCGCCATAGTAGCTATATTGTCTGCGGCCTTTAAGTAGCTGTGTAGCTTTAGTAAATAGCTTAAGAAGTTAAATGTACTCTATTACTGTCGTCTAGTTCTTACTACTTAGACTACCTTTATATATATATAGTTGCAGCTGCGCAATAGGCAGCTACTTATAGTTTTTTTTTAGCGCTATAAGGATGCTATTACAGCACTATACTTCTTAAGTTTACACTTAATATAGCTATTAATAGGGCTGTGTAGCTTAGCTACGTACACAAATATGCTAAAATAGCTATTCTAGTAGGTCTTAATAGGCTTAACAAGCTGCCAGATATAAGATATAATACCTAGAGACTCTGCCTCCTTACACTATAGTCGCTCTAGTAGTTATTAAGTTTAAGGCGTGTAGATAGACGTAATTATATTAAAGAGAACGCTACTAGGACTATATTTGCGCCACTTATCTATATACTTCTCCTTATCCTTAAGGTGGGCGGCGTTATTCTCGTACGCGCTACAATCTTTACTCCAAATTACTAATTGCGCGTCTAGATTAAGTATATAGTAGTAGTACCGCAGCCACTACTCGCTTGCGATAAAGCCAAACTCCTTTACTAAGGACTTAACTATAATATTATTATTACTTATATTATTAAGCACAAAGTAACTAATACTTATATTATTAACGCTAAATAGCTAAAGTATTATTATTACTATAGTGGCAATATTATTGCTAGTGTGCACTCTGTGTAGCTTAGGCAACCCAAGTAGGTAGTTAACTAGCTTACTCTCGCTATTAAGGTAATGTACGCAGAGGCTAGTAAAAGCATACTACCTACTAGTTAAAGTCTAGTTATTAAATAATACGTATATAAGCAACTAGACTTTGTAAAGGTAGTTAGTAATAGCTAGTATATATATATTGTACTTAGCAATAATATAATTATAGAGCATTTAGTGGCTACACTAAAGAAGGACTTTAGCTAGTAGGCTTATAGCTATAATTATGGCTTAAAACTACAGCGTTTCTATTACGTGAAGGCTCTAGTTGTCTGCAACTATCTAGTTTTTTAGCGCGTCCTAAAATTAAGAGATTAAAAAGCTTATTGCTATCTTATTTACCATCTCTTATAATACCTCTATTTCTTTAGACCTTATAATATATACTTAGGACTTTGCGAGCGTGTCTATAATATTGCCCTTCTAGCTAGTAATTAGTATAGGTCTGTTAAGTCTATATAAGTGTCTAGGCTTATTGCTTAAGAGGTGTTAGCCAGCGTTTGTAGTGCTGTTAGCCTTATAGTAAGCCTCCTACTTTTATTATTAATAGTAGTACTAGTAAAGCTAGTAGTTCTTCTTATACTTATAGTGCTAGACGGCCTAGCCATAGTAGTAAATCTAGTTTTTTGGCCCACCGCGACTATTGCGCTTAACTTAGCGCTGCTTAAGGTATAGTATACACTTAAAATTAAGCCTATTATAATTGTTATTGTTGTTACTGTTATTAGGGAAGTCTGCCTATATCGCCATAGGCTTATTAGCCTATGCCTTGCCTGTAGTATCGCTAATAGTAGGCGCGTTTAATAGTAATAGTAGATTACACTTATTATATTCTAGAAGGTAGTAAAGGTCTAAATTAGAGAGAGTAGATATAATGTATATTAAATAGTATTATAGTAATAGTAGTATAGTATTATATATTTAGTAGACGCAATGCGACGCAATATAAAAGGCTTACTAGGTATAGCTAGCGTATCTTTACAAACTCTAATTAGCTTAATACTATATATTTTAACTTATATAGGATTAGTATCTATGTATCCAAGACTAGCGCGGCTTTAAAGCTGCACTAGATGTGGCTATTATAACTATAAAATTCTACTTTAAAAATAGCCAACGTTAGTCTAACATTAGTTAGTTTAGTTAGTCTAGAGGCCTCTAAACTAACTAGACTAACGTTTAGCGATCTTAAGAACTAACTAACTAAACTAAGTCTTAGCAGTTAGTTTAGTTAGTTTAAACTAAGTTACCTAACTAATAGCAAGTCTGCTTCTAGCTAGTAGAGAAATTTTTTCCTAATAAAGTTATTAATAACGCCTATAACGTGCGGGCTACCTATACTATTAGGCTTTATATTATATAGGTGATTAATCTAGTAGATGTATAGGTAGCGTAACGCTGCTAATAGGTCGGGGTTAGGCGGCTTAATATTATTAATAGGAAAGCCTAGCGCTTTTAGGCTGTACATCTCCCTATATAATGTTTCTGACAAGACTATAAGCAATCTTAAAAAGATTATCTAATAAGTAGCTTTAGTCCCATTTGGGAAGACCTTATTAAATCCTATTATTAAGAGAAAGTCTTTAGTAGACTAATATACAAAGTAAACTGTATCTTCTTATAAAGTAAGAAATAATCTATAGAGGCTAATAATCTTCTACACTAACTCTAAGTTATTAATAAAATCTTTAACCGACTCTATAAGCGCGATTAATTTAACAATTATAATAGGTTAATAGAGGACTACAGTCGACGCTAATACTTGCTAACAGACCTTAGCACTATTAGACTCGCTAACCTAGTGTATTATCTGCTTATATAGATAATCTAGCCTAGGTGGGAAAAGCGCTAGCTTTATTAGGACGTTTTATTATAGTGTTGCTTTAAGACCTTAGCACGCTAACACTACCCAGAGAAAGATATTATTAGCGTTTAATGTTAAGTGCTAGAGTATAGTATATTAAGTCTTTGCTTTGTATTGCTTTTCTTACGCTAGTTAATCTACCTTTTGTTAAATAAAGATGTTAATAGCTGCCGCGACTAAATTTGCGTTTAGCTTAAGGCTTAGTCTTACTTTGTGTCCCGCCCACTCTAGCTGCTCTTTAATACTTAGCTAGTTGCAGCTAGAGACAATCTACTTAACGTAAGAAGACGTAGACAATTGCTTTATAATAAAGTAAAGTAGCTTTGGCAAATCTATAACGCACTCGTCTAGCGCATTAATGACTAGGTAGGTAGTACTAAGTCTTAGGTTGTAAAAAATGTCCTTAAAGATCTCTATTAAGGCTACCCAGACATTTGCATTCTTAAACAAGGCTTTGCCTATATAATTGTGCTTCTTACAAACGTGCAATATGCTAAGCCATAAGTATGTATAGTAGTTCTTATAGCATAGCTATGGCGCTTTTAATGCGCAAGTTAGTCGCTTGGCAAAAGAAGTACGCTAAAAGAGTAGTCTTAGGCAGTAAACTATGCAGCTTGTTAATAATACTGTAGAGTAGCATTATCTTTCCCTTACTAGGATCGCCTTTTACCCACAGTAGTCGGCTGTGCTAGTCCTATTGCCATTGCTAGAAAGCAGAGTTATTAAGAACCTAGTAGTAAGAATCTGCTAAGAGTCCGCCTTTAGTCTCTTTAATGCGCTTTTTATTATTGTGCGGATCTGTGTGCTATATATTTTGAATGCACCTTTCTAACTTCTTAATCTTGTCTATAAGGCGTCTGAAGACGTTAGCTACACCTTCGCTATATACTGGCGCTAATTTAATATTAAAAATATCTAGTAGGGAGTACGCTCTGTCTTCTTCCTATTTAGTCACTTAGCCTTCTTTCTACCACAACTATTCGTTAACACTAAACTAAGATAGGGCGGTACCTCTTAGCGCTTAAGGCGAAATGCCTGTGATTTCGTGGATATATTATATAAGTAATATCTTATTGCTAAGCTTAGTCCATTCTTATAAGAAGAAGTCGACTAAATCTAGCGCGAGAAGCTCCTAGAGCGTCTAACCGCGCGAGAACCATTTGCTCTACTGAAAATCTAAGTCCCATAGTGGTGGGCTCGCTTCTCCCTTAGTCCTAAGAGGCGAAGCAGAAACGTCTAATAAATAGACGTAGTATTAAGCTGCGTTGCAATACTAGCCAAATATAGACTAAATGGCGAGTAAGTGCTTAGCCTTGTTTGCCTTATTAATATAGCAGGTATTAATCCAGAAATACTATAAGCCGTCGCGCTTTGCCTACTCTCTACATAACTAGATCTTTTTATAGCCAGACTTATTCTTGCCAGCGTTCCTTTTTATGTCTTTAAAGGTTACCTTTTTCACATCTTTTCCCTACCTGTGAGAGAGTATGGCATAACAAGGTATTACATCTTTGCTAACTAAATTAGCGGTAACATAGAGCTCTCTATCTTCTCTATACTCTAAGAGCTGTATTAATATACGCGGGTGTGTGGTAGGTGTAGGTAGTAGGTATAAGACTAGAGAGGCTTATTGTATTAGCCTAGTAATAAGAAACTCTAGCAACTAATTTCCCTACTGTATTCGAGGCTAGCAAGTAGAGAGAGAGAGACTAAAGGCTGTACAGCACCTAGCAATTCTACTAGGAGTAGCAAAACGTAATAGCGTTGTAAGCTAATGCTAATAGTCTTTGCTATGTTCTTAGTTTAATAAAGATGTTTAAACAGATTTAGGGCGAGGTATACGGCGCAGCTAATAGCATACACTATAAGACTAGTGTAAGACTAAATAGCAGCTAAATTAATAAGTGTCTAGACCTTAAAGTTTAGGTTAATATCTTAATGCTACTAGCAGGATAGAGGTAAGTTAACTTGCTCCTAGATAATATGTCTCGCTAATAGCAATAGGGTAATAGATAACTTAGTGGGTATAATTAGCTTAAGTAGCCAGATAGAGCACGTGATTATGTGCACATATATCTATTCTTAGTAGCCAGCCTACTTAAGGCATAGCATTAAATTTGTTATAATATTATAAGTAGATAGCTAAGCACGCTACTGTAAGATAACCTTATACTAAGATATACTAGCGCGTCCTAACTCGCTAGGACACTTTGCGCAATTTTCGCTTCTAACTAGCGAAACTTCTGAACTATATTTTTGCTAAGTTAAAATACTCTTTAGAGCTTAGAAATAGAATCTTTCTTATTTTAACTTTATATTTAATCCTCTAGATTCTAGAAAGACTCTTATGGTTGTAAATAAACAGGGGGTATTAATAAAGAATTAATTAATAGCGTTAACAAAACAATTTATAAAACGGCTAATATTATAGCAATTTATACTAAAGGCTAAGATTCTTAAAGAGAATTAACTGTAGAACACTACTATACTTATTATAGATTTTCTAGGCTTAGGTATAAGTAATTGCGAAGGTTTAAAGTGCAAAGTATTCTATTATACTATACATTCTAGCATATAGGGATAGACGTTACACTTAATTAATAAGAGCGAACTTGTTTCCCTAGTAAAATAATAATATCACAATCTATAGAACTCTATCTAATAGATAGTTATTATACTTTAGAAGAAATAATAGAGATGTAGCGTTAGTTTAATAGGAAACAATTCGAATAAACTCTTTAACAATATAAAGAATGGCGTATATTCCTATACTATTAGTGTCTTACCCGGGATAGACGCTATAAGCGGAAGTTATCTTTAGAATGTCTCTAAGACACCGCATTAACCTTATTTAGTTTCTCTATAGTCTTTTGCAGAATACTAGCTTTCTATAATATTATTTTTAGATGCGTAGTGTGGTTAAAGAATTATATCTATAAATTCGTTTGTCTAGACTGCTTAATATGCAGAATCGCATTAATTATAATAAGAGCTTTATTTGGTTTATTATGCCTTGTATACTTATTATCTATACTATTATTAGTAATCTGGGACCACAAATAATAGTTGCCATTTACGTTAGCTTTGTTATAGATAACTAGATGCCTATTAGATAGAGTATAGCAGCTTTACAAAGCTTAGTTAGAATAGTATATTCTTAAAAGTAAATAAACATAGAATTACTCCTACGTACAAGACTGTCTCTATTATATACTATGTAATCAAATTATTCTCTACTTCCTTTAATAGAGTTAGAAACTACGTAAGAGTTTTTAAGTATTATAATTAACTTACTATCCATGTCCTCTTATATACTTAACTAAAAGCTTAAATCTTAGACACACTATTACCTTAAGCACTTTATATAGCTCTTATTTGCAGAATACCATAATATAGAAATATAATATAATAGTAGTATTAAAGAGACAAAGGCTAAAAGAATTTTTAAGTAAAGTAGTAGAAGCAAGGGACGCTAGAAATGCCCACCTTAATATGTTACTCTTTAGATCCTTTGGGGACATAACGTTACTAGGAAGAGGAGCAGACTAGAAGACATACTAATGCCTTTAAGACACTACACAATATATATAAAGTTTAAGTTATATAATAAGGCCAGAGTTAGCTGCGGGATTACTATACTAAGCTATTATAATTCTTTACTCTATCTTACTACTACCCTTATAAATAGTAACAATTCAAACTCTTTATTGCCCTCAGAGGTTAAACTTAGGCACTTCCTTACAGCGCTAATAATGGTAGTACTTAGGCAAGAAGCTATTTATTAACTATATGACCGCTATATTACTAAGATATCTAGAGCCTCTTTACCTTCGCAAATGCTTACAACTACAACTTTATACCAGTCTTAATACACGTGCTAAAGCGTAGACTTTAGTCTTAGTAGTCTATATTATACTAATCTCTATCCATAGCCATGCCCACTATATAAGACCCATCTTATCTTATTATAAATATCTCAAACCTCTTGTATTCTCCATTAATAAGCTAAAGTAATATTTGGCTACTGCTTAGTATGCATTAGTTATAATGTGCTTAAGAAGTATAAGAGTGTAGTGAGTTAGAGAAGGAATTAATAGCGGGTCTGCAAAGCTAAAGAGTGGCGCGATAGTTTATCTCTATAGCGTGGAAACTTTTATATTAGCTATAGTTATCTATTACACTACATCTTAAAGTGGCATAATAGGTATATTAGAAGCTAGTTATAGTTTTAACGCTAGGTGTGTTTATTAATACGAGCTAAACGCTGGGGCCTTTTTAGGTGTCCTAAATAGCTTGGCAAAAGCGTTGCATGGCCACTTAGCCACACAGCCACATGGCCACAGATATAGCGTTAGCAGCAATAGATTATAGCTAAGCTGCTTTGAGCTAGGTGTGCAGGTTCTCTTTATCTAGCACTTCTAGTAGGCGAAACTTAGAATTAGCACTAAAGTACAATAATCTCTTAGGCTTAAGTGTAGTACTTAGAATAGAATAATAATATAATAAGCTATAAGCTGTTAGACCTTTAATAAGATATATAAGCCTTTAACGCACCTACTACTAGCTTAAGTAGGGGCAATTACAAAACGCTCATACTAAATTGTTATATTATATAGTAAGTAAAACCTACTCTAAAAAGTATTAATATATAATAGACTTTATAGCTTAAGGCTACTATTTCGAGAATATTTATTCTTCTAACCTATTGTTAAATTTATTATATTAGGAAGTGTCTATAGTGTCTTATTACGTAGGATGTCTTGCTACGTAGGAATAGATATTAATATAATAGTTTGCTATGAGTATTACATAACTATCTTACTTTAGCTAGTAGTAGGTGCGTTAAAAGCTTATATATTTTATTAAAAATCTATTAGCTTATATCTTACTATATTATTATCCTCTTCTAAATATTATACTTAAATTTAAGAGGCTATTATACTTCTGTGCTAATTCTAAGTACGCCTATAAGAAATGCTAAATAGGGAGGACCTATATATCTAGCCTAAAGTAGCTTAGCTATAATCTATTGCTGCTAACGTTAGATTTGTGGCTATGTGGCTATATAGCAATGTGGCTATAAGACGCTTTTGCCAAGAGCTCTAAGATACCTAAAAACTAGCTTAAGTTAGAAGCAGGGCTAGATTAGGAAGCCCTGCTATACAGCTCGTATTAATAAACACACATAGTATTAATACCGCAATTAATCTTCTAATATAGCCTATATATAGACTTTATAATGTAGTATTTATATGCAGCTATAACTAATGCGAAAACTTACTTACTAAATAATAGGAATAACTATTATGTTATACTTTTAGTACTCCGCAGACCCGCTTCTAATTTATTCTCCTACTTACCTTATTTACATACTTCTTAAACTAATATATAATAAGCTAGAACTAAAAATTATTTAAGCTTATTAAATTGCAAAGTCTAGACTATAGTAAGTAGAGAAACTATTACTAAAAAGACGACGTTATTACAAGTACGTATTAAGATAGAAAGGGGGGGTATATCTTAGGGATATAGGTATTATATAGTTATATAATAAACGGCTCTTTACATAAGCATTGCAATTATTAGTGTGTTAAAAAGGTGCTTTAGTGTAATCTCTAAGGGCGATAAGGAATTTGGGTTGTTAGTGCTTATATTAGGGCTAGTAAGAAGAGAGCAGAGTCCTCGATTAGATTAAATTAAGTTACAAGAATCCCCTCGTCTAAGGTTCCCCTATATAAGCCTAGCCCTAATATTAAAATAATTAAGATAGTGTAACAAAGCGATTATACTAATTAATAAATATTTAACATAAAAGATAATAACTATTAAAGACTCTTAGACAAACGTAAGAATGTGAAGTAGCCGTCTCCTCCTCTAGGTTATTTAGCTTAAGATAAACGGTAGCTTATTAAAAATAGGAATTAAGGCTTTGTTAACTTAGGGCGTTAGGGTACATTGTACCATTGTACTAAAATTAAGACAAAGGCTTATTAAAGAAAATATCTATTACGCTGTATTAGAATAATCTTAAGCTTAATATCTAGCAGCTATTTAAATATCTCGCGTAGTATATAGTTAATAGAGTCATAGTATAAGATATTAGTAGTGAGTATATAGTACTAGATAAACTTCTTAATATTAAACCTAATATTGGCCTCAAGCTTACTAATATAACTTAATCTATCTAAAATCTCCAAAGACAACCCTAAATTAGTAGAGCTTTTTAGAACTTAGTTATTTCTATATAAGCAAAGCATTTATATCTCTATATTAAAGATCTTAAAGAAATTGCTTTAGTATTTTAAGATAGACTTATACTCTTTAAGTATTTATTTGCAAAACAATAGCATAATATATAAAGATTAGAAGTTATTACTTAAACTTAATTATATTAGAATTTATATATTATATATAAGTGTGACTAGTAAATAGCTATGCACGCCTATAGCATTCTTAGGGTTGGCTAAGAATAAACATTTAAGCAATCTACTATATATTTTTCGTATCTACTACCACAATCAAAGCTTTGTATTAAAATTACCAAAAGGACACTAGTAAGCTACGCACAAATCTAAAGCATCTAACATAAAGCTTATAGTAAACCTATAAGACCTAATTAGAGTATAAATATCTTTAAGGAGTCGGCGAAAGAGTCTAAGTTTCACAACATTATAAAAATACATAGACTTCGCTATAGAGAATATCTAGGCAATTCTATTAATTATAACGCGTATAAAAGTGCGAATCTCTTATTATATATTATACTTCTTAATAAATATCGCTAAACTAAAAAGGCTAGTAAATATATATGGTTTGTGTAAATAGAGTGCAAAAATATAATCAAACTTATCTATAAGTAGATAGGGATAGATACTCGCCTATATACTAATTCTAGTATTATTTAAGCTCTAGCCTTTGAATATAGAAAAAAGGTCTGTGCAGTATCTAGTCATACTTCTAACGCTGTCTAAAATATCTAAGAAATAAGATAAGTTCGATACAAGCATTCTAAATATATTAACTATAGGACCTTACTATAGAAAGATGCTTATATCTATGCTTATTTTTATAATTTCCTTCTAAAGCCTCTAAAAAGCTCTTGCACCTTCTCTATAAAGGAGAGGCATATTAATTTAACATAGGCCAAGAAGATAGTAAGTATAGTCTGCTTTTCTTATAGTTGTTCTTTTAGCTAACCAAGATAACTTTTCTGCAACACAATATTTATTAAGGCTAAAACTTCGCAAAGCTCTTCTAGGGATACTAGTTGTCCTCTTAATTTTGGGCGCTAGTCTTCTTTTAAAGCCTATTAGCTTCTATTCATAGTTAAAGAAATATAACTTAGATAGTGTAAGAAGTTCCTAGAGCGTCTACCCTTGTATAAACCATAAACTCTGTTTAAAGTCTTTTAAGGAAACTATATTATAAAGGTAAATATAGCATATTATTACTTAATTATAGAAGGCATATATACTGTTAATAGCTTTGCTAAGCTTAGCACTACTCTTCTTATTAATATAGCAAGTATTAGCCTAAACGTAAGCCAAACACCTCTTATGTGCCTCTATATAAAAAGTCTTAATCTTCTTATAACTAGTCTAATTAGAGTGCGGGTGTGGCTCTTCTAAACCACTAAAGAATAACTCTTTATCTTTTTTTTAGTAATAGAATAAGATAGCGTAGCTTAACACATTACTATAAAACTCTTTAAGCTTAAAAGAACTCGTATTAAGAAGCTATATTTGTTAACACTAAGTTACTAATTCCTATATAAGAAATAGTAGTGCAGAGTAGTAGAAATAGTTTAGCGGAGTTATAGTATACTCTAGTTGTTATTAGTTGTTACGCCACTACTTCTAAATAACCCTAACTATACTATGTTTATCTAACACGCTCTAAACTTATTAACCTTTACCTAGATTTACCTAGGTATATAGTACTCGCTGCCTATAAAATAATAGAAATAAAAAAATAGTTGTATAGTTAATAAAGGTACGTAATAATCTACGCTAGCAATTAAAGAAATATAATTAAGTATAAGGAGATAGTAGTAGACTTAAGAATTAGGTGGCTGCAGTAAAATAGACTAAGACGTAGTCTATTATATACTATGCACTACGCTACATATATATTTAGATTATAGGCTAGTACTAAATAGAAAAGTTATCTATAGCAGCAGTTTTACTAGCTATAACTTGCGCAGCGTATACCACAAACCTATCATCTATAGTGTAGCTTGCTTACTCTTCTGTCTAGATTCTTACCTATAATTATTACGTGGAACGTGCTAACAGCCATTTAGAATAACTAAAAATAAAATTGCTTAAAAGGTACTAACCAGAGTGGTAATACTATATAAATTACCCTTAATTACTACTATAGAGCTAAAGATGCCTTATAGTTATAATAGCGTGCGGATTAAATAGCATTATAGATGTGTTTGTTGTTATAAGAGCCATGCTCCCCTCTACTTCAAATCTAAGCTAGTGTCCTAGAGCGCTTAGTAAAAGCGCTATACAGCTAAGTTATATAGCTTAGATTTGCTATTAGTAGTAATAGGTTATAGCTAAGCTGCTTTAAGCTAAGTGTGCGGGACCTTATTATTTGGCGCTTCTAGCATATTAACTTAGAATTAGAACAAAAGTATAATAACCTCTTAAGCGCAATTGCAGTGCTTAGGATAAGATAATAATATAATAAACTGTAAGTTAATAGTGTTTTTAGTAAGGTGTATAAGCTTTAGACGCGTCTACTGCTTACCAAAGCAAGGTGATTATATAACGCTTACACTAAATTATTGTATTGCATAGTAAGTAGAGCCTACTTCTAGAAGATATTAAAAGAAGAAAGAACTTTTAGATTAAGGATGCTATTCTAATAGTATATATTCTATTTGCCCATTATGAGTTTTATTATAGTGAAGATTATCTGCAGTATTTTATTATATAGGGTGTCTTGCTATGCAGAGATAGATATTAGTTTACGCGATAAAGCTTATTAGAAATATTCAACTTAAAATAAATATATACATCTATGGTAAGATTCTTAATTAAGAGTGTTTAAGATAGAAAATACTAGATTTAATATTTTTGCAATTATTATACTTTAGGGTTAATTAGGAGCTCCTAGGATAAAGGCTTATATATAAGTTAGAGCTTATATTGCTTATTTATTAGACTATAGCAAAGCGTTACTATTATATAGTATAAGTAATATATAAGAATTAGTTAACTAATTATAGTCTTAAGTGTTGTAAGAGATATATAGATGATTCTCTCTTTCCTAACCAAAGACTTAAATTCTAATCTTAAGATAACTATGGCTGCCAAAAACTTCATCTGCAATCTTTTAGAGTAAGTCCATCTCTCTAAGATATTTTAAAATAAGGAGAAGATAATTATAACTAATTATTAATATGTCTACTTCTTACTTATAGTCTCTAGTATTAAGTACTAACTTACTACTACTAATTTATTATAGATATTTAATATCTAGTAATCTATTAGATCTTATCTTAATATTTAGTAAGAAGAGCTAACAGATTTACAAAGCTCTTATATACTACTATTCTAGATAGTTTTAGAAGACTATTACTATTAGCTTTAAAGTAAGTAGTTTAAGTTAAAGATTTAAAGATGGCCTATTGCAATTAGGTAGAACTATTAAATTAAGAAGGAGTAGATATAGTTAGTAAGGAGCATTTTATGTCCCTATTTAAGCCTGTAAGAGAAAAGGTATTAAGTAGAAGAAATATTATGGCTAAATAGGCTGCTACTAGTCTGTATCTATTTAACCCTAAGAGAATCCTTAAAGATCTATTAAAGTCAGCCGCAGACCTTATTGTATTAAAAGCCTATAGAGTAGTAGTATCTTGTCTGCTAAAAGAAGTACTATAGATATCTATAACACTAGTAATAGTAGAAGCCCTTATATTATTATATAATATAATTAAGTAGAATGCTTATATCTATAATATAAAGAGTAGGTAGTAATTATAAAAGTATGTGTAAAAGTATGTGCAAAAGCTTATAAGCGATGTCCAAATCTCTTTTGCTAAATAAGCTCTTCTCTAAGATTAGAATTAATTTCTTTATAAGGTTAATAATAAAACTAAAGTTTAACAATTAATAAGGTCTATTATCTTAGAAAGGGCAAAGGTAATAAGCTTTTAGGAACTAGAGGAAGCATAATTAAAACGTGCTACCTAAGATAAAGCTACTATAAAGAAGAAGACACAGGGTTATAAGCGTAAGAGCCCTATAGTAAAAGAAGATGCAGCTTAGCTAATACTAGAGGATAAGGTAGTGTGGATAAGCAAAGCACTACTATCTAGATAGAAACTAGCATCTCTCTAGAGAGCCCTAGTAGCTTAAATATATTAAGACTGCTTTGGATGTTACATTGCGCTTAGAATTATGTAGATTACTTAGGGAGAAAAAATATAGATAATAATAATAGACTAAGTATCGCAATACTATTTGTTCTAATCTTAACTATAGATTAGAATTAAATATAAAGTAGTAGACTTGGGCAATAGTTATCTTAAAAAGCTAGGGCTTACTATAGTGGGATAGACTAACAGCACTAATAGTAAAGCGCCTCTATAAGTGCGTATGGCAGCACTAACTTTAGATGGCGCCTACTAACTAGTACGTATGCCTAGTGTAAGCTTTATTTTATAGTGTAGCTGCTATATATAAGACTAAGACTAAGGTTAATAGCGCCTATAATCTCTACTCTACTATAGCTAGAACTATAACCTTTATAATACTTTCTTCTTACTGCACACACTATTATAGATTTAATAAATTGCTTAAGTCTGTTTTCTAAATACTGTGCAGCACCGCAGTGCTCTCTATAATATAACGCGCTTCTAGACCTATAGTGCGCATAGTAACTATGCACTAGTATAGCTTAATAAGACTAATGGCTAGTAAGCAAAATAATAACTAGTTTAGCTTAATGTAGGATTGCGTTTGCACACACATTATAAGTAAGCTACTAATAATTAGTAGTATTATGTTTATCTATAGCCTTTAAGATTATTCTTAAGAAATATAGGAGATAATAGTAAGTGTAAGCGCAAGTAATAATAGCAATAATATAACTAAGAAGCTTAAGGACTTTCTATCCTTCCTTAAATAGTAAATGGCCAGATTACTATTAAGAAGCGCAGAATAAGCGCAGACTCTCTTCTTTAGCCTTATATTATTGCCGCCATTGTTAACTATCTTTTGGCCAGAAGAGTACCTTATAGTAGACATTTCTAAGGCTTGTGTGTAGATGTATAGCTATAATATAGACGTAATTAGAGGTCTTTTCTAGGCTAATAATAAGAATAGCATTTCGCAGTATAATTAGGATCTATTAGTTAGGCTAGAGAGGAAGATTAACAATAGGGTATAGTACTAGCCTATTTATAGAAAGAAAGTAAACGTCTAATATTATTATAGAAACCACTTACATTTATAGTATATAGTCTTAGTAGTATTATCCTTAAAGATATAAGAGCCTAGTAGTCTATAAAATAACTACTACTTTGCTAATATACTACTATAGGCTATTTACTATTTAGAGATAGTTTGTAACTAGATATAGCTTATTATCTTTCTAGGGACACTACACTAGGGTAGTGTATATATAGGCTAGGGTTATATTGCTTTAAATCTCACTTATCTAGCTCTGTAAGACTTAAATAAATAGCTTCTTAAAACGCTTAAAGTAAACAATAAAGTGCTAGATAATATTTATAAGAAGTTTAAGATAATTATATTTAAAGGAATACTAAAGATTTACTTCTTTTAAGAGGCACAGAGTATTATTAGTATAAGTGGACTTAATAAAAAGGTGGGTTTATGCTGCTAGTTAAAAAGTAAGACTAATAGCTATAGGTAGTAAATAACTTCTTATCTAAACTTAACCTTCTATAAGTACTAGAGATAGTTAAGAGCATTAATGCAAACTATATATAGATGGCTAAATATAATAGTAGAGATAACTAAGAGTACTATGCTATTTATAGTATATTAAAAGTCTTTGTGTAGTAGGAGCTAGAATGTTAGCAGATACTACCTACTATTACTATAGATATAGTAAATACTATATATATATAAGACTATTACCTATAGAGTATATAGAATAGAGTACTAATTAAAATTCTTTTACTAGTAAGCGATGGCCTATTTATAGTGGCCTTTTTAAGAGATAAGTTATTTGTTAGTTAAGAGGATATTATTAGCTAGATAGGTAAGCTTAGAGTGGCTGCACCTTCGTATATGCGTATGGCTCTTATTAGACTTAGGGATGTTAGGTAAGTATTATAGTAGTGTACCTTAGGTAGCTTTGAATAGTAGTACTAATAAGAGATTAGGAAGTTATAGGTTATAATTAAGTATATATATAGAATCTAAGAGATAGAGCTATATATACTGTGGGAGAACCTAGTCCTAATTAAGACTTAGTAAAAAGATAGATTAAGTTATGTGTATTAGAAGAAAGAAACTACCTATTAAATCCTTAAGAGCTAATTAGGCACTAGCTTATCACGTAACCTGTGTAGTAGAGTTTATTCTACTATATACCTCCCTACCTATAGAGGCTTGGCCCCATTAAGCTTTATGCTAAATACCCTTCTAGAAAACACTCTAAATATTCTATAGCGCCTCCTACTAGTGAGTAGAGGTTAGGCCCGCCTCTAATAGTAAGCTTCGCTAATTACCTAGCTTTATATAATCTTAAACAACAGCCTATAAACGCCCACCTATTTTTATTACTAACTCACCTATTCTACTTACTCTCCGCACTTTTATAATTTTCCTATAGTTTAGCTTCTTGTCCTCCTAAACCCCAAACTATTCTTAAGCCTTTACTTAGCCTGCCTTATTATGCCTCCCCATCTTTAAATTAACTATGCCCTAGGCGCCTACGCATCTAATCGCCTTAGTTCTAGTAACAACAGCGGCGGTAGTAAGCCTCCTTATTAAGGCGACAATAGTGCGGGTTCTAGTGGTTTCGACCTCCCACTAGTGCCTAAAAAGCCCTCTATTAGTGTATTTATTACCTTCTTGTCTCTGCGTAAGTTTCCTGCACCTCTATAGTCTCTTAGGCTAACTCCTAGGAAGTAATTCCCCTCTTAGATGCTCGTATTAGCTTTAATGTCATGGCCCAAGTTTTCGCAGCCCTTAGGCAGAGCACTAATAACAATAATAACCTGCCTTATAGTTTGCAGCTCTAGGTAAACAGTTAAGATAACTTTACACTTTAGTTAGACTATAACCCTAATAAACTTATAATTAATGCTTTGCTCTTCTACTTCCTCTATTATAGTTAGAAAGCGCGATAATGCAACTCTAAGGATAAGCAAGTCGCTTTCTACTAGACCTAATAGTCTAAATTGTTAAACAATAAAGGCCCTTATCCCATATACCTACTAAGCCTATTTGCTGCTGCTACCTAAGGATGTATTAACTTTACCCACTCTCCTATTATAGGCGATAACACTCTATTCTATAATAGATGCCTATAGGCATAGCGTTAGTGCTTCTAGTTCGCTAATAATAATATAGAACTGCTGTTTAGTAGCGTATACATAGTCTACTACATCTATAATAAGGGCGCTCTATACTCTTTTGTTCTAGGTATGCTATATTATTCTTCTCTTTGTAAGCTTGCACCCCAAACATCTCTTAAGTTAACTATTAAATAGGCCTTTATTCTTTACCTTCTAATCCTTCTTCTATACGTTAAGCACGCGTTATAAACCTTAATACTTAGACCTAAGTAACACTTAGCTCCCTAGGAGCGACGTTTATGTTTAAGGGCCTTATAATTAGCAACAACCTTAAATTTCTACCTTAGTTAACCCCTAACTCTCTAATTCTATATCCTTTAGCTTTGCCCTTAGACACTATTTGTCTAGCTTCTTTCTAATCTTCTTCTTGTATAAGCTTTACTACTACGCGTACCTATACTTCTAACTAGTCTAGAGCACCTACTTACTAGGCTACTCTAGAGATAAGCCTATTAGCTTTTTAGATAGTTCTAGCACCACTTTTAGTCCTCGCCTATTATGCAATTGCAATTTATGCATCCCAAAAAAAGGGAAGAGCTCTAAGAAGATATTAGGCACGCTTTAACTATTAGCCTAATAGTCCTTCTTTTCCCTATAACACTAATGCAGAGAATAAAGTCTAGACTTAAGTTTCCTAGGAGTTGCAGTGCTCCCTAGAGCAAGACTTCTTCTAGAGGCTATTGCAGGATTCTTAAGTCTAGGTTAGAGTTACTTAGGCTTATAGGTTCTATAACGAACATAAGGAGGAGGAGGAGTAGAAGAATAGTAGTAGTTTTAGCCTGTAGCCTACTAGCAAAAGCTACCAAAGTCCCTTTTATAACTAAGGGCTACCTAGACTTTAGTAAGCTTATTAGCACTTAAATATATTCTTCTCTACTACTGTAACTCTGCTCTTTTTCTTATAATGCCACGTCTTCTATTTTGTGCCTATAAGCTGTTTACTCCTTAATTACTTATTTATAAGTGTCTAATCTGCTCTTAGAGTTTCTTGCTAGTAGTAATATAGTTGCACTTTCCTTAAAGGGTACTACTACCTATTACTAGTCTAGAAGCGGCGTTTACGCACACGCCTTATCTACTATAACCTAATAGAGCCTTATGGCCGCTTAGAGTATATAACCTGCCCTTTGTGTCCTTCTGCTTCCCTTCTTATCCTACTGTTCTAACTCTTCTACCTAATAGTCTTAACCTTCTTCTTAACTATAGCTGCTGTTAATTTCTCCTTTAGTAGCCACGCCTCTAGTGCCGGCAATAATAACAACAGTAATGGCAAGAAAGGTGGCCAAGGCCTATAATGGCCCTTGCCGCCGCCTATTAACAATACCCTATAGCTGTTTCTATTCTGTTGTACGTATGCCTACCCTAATTGCCCCTTAGCTTACTAACCTATATCCTAGTCATTATCCTCTTAAATTAGCTATGCAATTTTAGCACTATTTATAAGATTGTGAGCCTCTTGCGCGACGTTTACGCTAAGTATTTATTATTAGGCTATTTTATATAGTTCGCTTAGGGTATGAATAGCTTTAAGATTAATCCTAATTCTGCTAATAACACTCCTATTGCCCACACTATCCTCTTCTATTAGCTATACTAAGCTGCCCTTATAAAGGACATAAGCACTAATAAATAAAGGCGTAATTACTTTAAACAGCACTTAGTATCTAGTTATACTTCTTATGCATCCTATTTTTCTACCCTTTTCTTTGCTGCTAGCTAAGGCTATATTAACTATCATCCTAGTGCAGCTAAGAGTAATTATAACTAAGTCTGCGGGGCTTGTGTCTAGAGTGATTGTTCCTGCTTTTAGTATATTAACAGCAGTTGCCGCCTTCTACTTAAGGACTGCTGCGTTCTATACTAGATAACTTCCTAATATTAGTAGTGCTCCTTTAACCGCCACAGTAAGCCCTAATTTGCTCTTAGCTAGTTCCCTATTGCTAATCTATCTGCCCAGCTTTATTTCCTCTAGTATTTGCCATAAACACTCGAGCCGATTCTTTTAGGCGCCTAGACAGGTCTTGTCTAATTGTTGAGAGTTTCTTAGAGACGCCTAATTCTCTATTAGGCACTAATTTTAACATTGCTAAGCCTTCCCCGCGCACGTCCCTCTTTAGGTGTTATTACGCCCAACCTGTTATTCTTTCTAGTAGTAACAGCAGTAGTCCTTTCTTATTTTAAGGTTCTCCCCGTACACTACTCTTTTCCTATTCTTCTTAACCTATTGTCTTCTCTAGTAGTGACAGCGGTAGTCCTTCCCTGTCTTAGGGCCAGACCACTCCTACTCTTAGTTATCTACTCTCTGGCCCTAATTCCTCTTTAGTCTAGGTCTTGCTTAATATAGTGCTGTAGGTTAGCTTTTTATTCTCTAATTTATCTCCCTTTTAGGCTACTAATAATCCTTCTAAAGTTCTATTTTACTCGCCTTTCCCTATACATCTAGCTTTCTAATAGTCTATTAATTCTGCCTATACTCTCTTATCCTCGCTTGGCCGCAGCGGTATAATCTCCTCTCTTCCTTCTTTAGGTCTGTTCTCTGTTTCTTCTAACCTCTCCGCCTAAGCTGCACGCTTGGGTTTAGACTCTAGCGGAACTTAAGCTGTAGAGCAAGGTAGCCCTATGCCTTGTTCCTATTAGAGTCGCAATCTAAACTCTAATTATGGCTTAGGCTATAGTAGTTACGGGGGCTTAGATTCTTGTAGAGGTTAGTATAGTAATTCTTAGCTTTTAATTTTCTAGCTGTCTAATTATTAGTTAGGCTCTATTATTAGGGTCTTATAACTTATAATCCTATCCTAGTAATTATATATATATATTAGACTTTAATTTAACTTAGTACTAATACTATTGTTCTATCTTCTTTTTCTACCTTTTCTTCTTTGACTACTTCCTCTCCCCTCTAAGAAATAAGCTGTCCCTTAGCTTATAATACGCCGAGGTTCTGGCTAGCTTACTTCTCCTAATGGACGAAGTCTAAGGAGTTAAAGTTTGCTAGTGGCGGCGAAATCCCCACTTACTTTATCCTTGTAGGGACATTCTATATATATCTTACTAGCCTCTATAATCTGCGCGCAAATATAGAATGTTTAGGCTTAGGCGTCTGTGTAATTTTATTAAGGTCTGTAGGATTAATTTTCTCTAAAGGATTAGTAATTTCTTCTAAGAGGTTATTAGTGTCCACAATATTAGATTCTAGTATTGTGTTAAGGTCTATTATTGTGCGTAGTTAGAATTAAATAATGCGGTTACCTAGTGTTCTATTGTAAAAGGATATTCTATTAAGCTCCTTAAGCATATACTATTCTTTACTATGCGATAACATGGCCCTAATTCTAAAGGGGCCCTAGTACCTTCTAGCGAGCTTAACTTTGCGACTTATATTGCTAGCCTAAAAAGTATTATATACTAACACTAGATCGCCTTATTATAGTAGCTTAATTCTAAGAGTGCGCTAGTTGTTAAACTATTTCTTTCCTTATTTGCGTAGTTAGATAGTTTAGTTAATAGCTTCTTAGAAGCAATAGTTATATTTTTTAAACTACTTCGCTCTAATAGCTAGGAGTTCTTTAGTAGTGTAAACCTATTCCTATAAAAGTGTCTGCCAGATTAGGATGCAAAGTTTAATAGGAAGAATATATTCTCTTTTATAGATTAGAAAAGCTAGTGTTTCGCCTATAGATTGTTTTACTATGACCTAATTAGCCCACAGCGCTTTAGGTAGGTTCTAGACCTAGTTGTCTTTTATTTTCTGTAGTGTGCTAATAAGCACTAGATACCACTTATTAGATTCTAAACTGTTTAGCTAAGTTCTCTACTAAGCCTTTGTTTTCTAGTTCTCTGTCCACTAATAGGCAAAAAGAGATGCCCTACCTACTAAAGACAAATTCTTCTAAGAACTAGGCAACTGTAGCTAAGTTGGCATTAGTAAGCACTTTTGCTTTGGGCTATTTAGAGGTATAGTTCCTAGCAATAACTATAAATTTCTTCTCTCGTATTCTCTATTTGTAATAATATAGTCCTTCCTATATCTAAAGTATTCTTTAAAATAGTTGTTTTCTTACTATATTAAGTCTATTACTATTACGGCCACGTATATATTAACTTATATCAGCACTACTAAGTAGGCCTAAGACTAGATTAGTGTATAGTACTAAGGTTATTGTGGTACTATCTGCTTTAGGGCCTATTCTACTCTTATAGTAATTTCCTAGCAGATAACTAGGTCTAATAGAATCTCTATTTCTTAAGGGTTCTAGTTCTAAACTAGGACGTTCTAAAGCCTTATAACCTTAAGCCTTTTAGTTAGCTCGTTTACTTTGTATTAAGAGATAGTTAAGCCTAGGATTGCTTACGCGCCTAAAGCTTCTTATAGTCTTACTTATTAAAAGTTTAGGTTAAGTCTAGCGGGTTAGAAAATACTCTATAGTATTAGTAATACTTGCGGCTTAATAGTCTAAGATAGTATTAGCGCTTAGATTCGGTATGTTAGATCTAGTATGTATTCTTTTAACTAGATTTAAGCTCTACTTAAAAGCCATCTTTCTATTATATTAAAGATAAGCTCTATAGGTCTCTTTATTAACTAGTTGTTCTTTATTAGGATATTGCCTGCTAGTTATTTGCTTAGGCTATAGATAAGAAGTATACTCTTCTGGCTTTCTATAACTATGCCTGCCCTTAGGCATTTCCCAAACCTAATTGCGAACTAGTCTAGGAAATTATAGATATTAAGGTTTATTATTACTTAACACTACGCTAGCCACGCCTTTAATACTTTCTTTGTCTCTTTAGCTTAGGCCTAATTCTAACTTCGCCAATGCCTACGCATAGCCACTTATAGCTTCTACTATGCCTCTTCTTCTTCTACCTTAGAGTATTCTAGCATTAAGAAGTTGAGTATATTCTAAATCTCTTAGCTGTAATATTTCTTAACTCTAACAACCTTATCTTTCTTAGAGTACTAGTAGTAGTTTATATATTTTTTATAGTCTTAAAGAAATTAGGTTATATTATCTTCTACAAAGTATAGTTTCTTGTCTAAGAATAGATCGAGTTTTATAATAAGGCTCTATACTAGGTTCCACTAGGTAGCTTTATTAGTAAGGGATTATAGGGCTATTACTATTTGCGCCATAAGAGTATTAGCGTCTTTGGCTAGCTAAGACGGCATTAGTGCTTTCCCTTTAGATTCTTACGAGGAGCTTTCTATAAGGGGCGAAGACCCTCTAGCGGATGTATAGATACCCTTATTAGTTAAGCTTATTGTCTTTACAAAACTAATAGCCTAAGGGAATTTTGGGCTTAGGTTCTTACGCTTCCTAAGTGCTGGGACATTAAGAAACTTACGCATCTCGCTGTAATCTAGGCCCTCTAACTAGGATCGCTAATAGTTGTTTAGTCTTTTAGTGGCGGATATTATTATTACTAGTTATCTAGTTAGTTTCTTAGGTAGTTAGAGTTAGTATTCTAGTTCTTTTTTTTTACTTTTGTTTCTGCCTCCGCGCACCTATACTTATTATTGCTTAGCTTTCTCTAACTTCGCCTTAGTTTTGGGTTCTGAGGGTAATGCGATATCTAGCTTCGGTCCTTTTCTTAGTCTGGATCTGGGTGCCCTAGTCTGTTCTTAGTTCTTGTCTATTTATAATTGCTTAGTTATCTAGTCCTAGCGGAGTAATTTCGGCTCTAAGCGTCTTTTGGCGTCTAGTTCTAACTGCTTCTTAATCTAGGCTTCTATTTTTATTCTATTTCTATACTTTTTATGCCTAGGCCTATGCTCTACGCATAATATTATATGTATACTAGGGTTATTATTTTTTGTTATTTGTTCCTAGAGGCTTAATGTTTTAACTCTAAGAGTTGTTCGATGCCTAGTTCTAGTTGTTTTCTAGTCTAGTCTAGTGCTAGTCTAGTCTAGTCTAGTCCTAGAGCCCACGCTCTATGTCTAATTTGTGTATATACTAGGGTTATTAGTGTTTATTATTTATTTCTAGAGGCTTAATGTTTTAACTCTAAGAGTTATTTAGTGCCTAGTTCTAGCTGTTTTCTAGTCTGAGTCTTAGTCTAGTCTAGTGCTAGTCTAGTCTAGTCTAGTCCTAAAGCCTATGCTCTATGCCTAATTTGTGTATATACTAGGGTTATTAGTCTTTGTTATTTATTATTTATTTTTAATAGTGTAGTTTAATAAGGTCTAGTGTAGTAGCTAATTAAAGCTTAGGTTATATTTCTATTTTAAGGTTAGCGCTATGCTTAGTTGTGCCTAATTTTGCCCCTAAGTCTCTTTTAAAGTTTCTTTCTATTCCTAGTATGCGCTGTTCCGCACACCGCTGCGCGCCGCTATTATTCTATCTTATCTTTTTCTTAGGCAACACTACTTGTCCATATTAGAGTACTAATACGATGGCCTTTCTAAGGTTAAGGTTTTAAAGGTTTGAGTTGCGAGTCGGTTACTAATTTTGTAGAAGAATCTAGTTCTAATTAAGACTTAGTAGAAAGATAGATTAAGTTATGTGTGTTAGAAGAAAGAACCCGCCTATTAAATTATTAAGAGCTAATTAGGCACCGGCTTACCACGTGATCTGTGTAGTAAAGTTTATTCTACTATAATACTAGTAATCTAGATATATATAAGTAATTCTACTAGGTTTTAGTAAGAATATAAAGATATAGCTAATAAGCTTTTACTATATAAATAGGATGATTTAAAGATAAACGTGTTATAGCTTATACATAACTAGCTATTAGATAGATAGAATAGACAATGGCTAATAATACTTAATAACGTTAATAACGACGTCTTCTTTAGTAATAAATAGGATAGTAGGTCGCTTAAGAGCTTTCTTTCTTAGATAGCGTATAGGATAGTCCTAATCACGTCTAGAAATAAGGTTGTAGTAACTAATCTTGTTGGCAAACACAGTAACATTATTAAGGTAGAGCTAATAGGAGAAAATAAGGCGTTAGCACTACTCTACACTAGGGTGCTATTTAGTAAGACTAGTTAAGTAGATACCAAGGCGCTTATCTATGCGCTAGAGCGTATACCTCTTACTATTACGTAGGCTATAGCATATATTAAGACTAGAGCGTTTATAATAATAATAGCTATTTACCTTAAGTTATTTTATAAAAATAAGGCTAACTAGGTGCACTTGCTTAGTAGAAAGAAGTGAAAAGACATTTAGCGTAGGATATAGTAAATGTAATATAGCAGATCTTATTTAAATATATCTAGAAGATAAAGTAATTAGTAGTAGATCTACTTACACTAATAAGTATGTTTAATAAGTAGAAAATACTGTAATAGTTAGTGTAGGGCACAACTAGTAAGCCGAAGTTTAAGAACGCTCTAACACTACTACTTAGCTTCTTCTTTATAAGAACTAAGGTAGAATAGTAGGTGTTAGTAATGCACTAGCTTATATAGCTGTTAATAAGAATATGGCTAGAGGTAGAAAAGTAACTAGATAAGTAAGTAAAGAAGTTAATATAGGCTATTAGCGCGGCGTTTCTAAATAGAGACTATAAGATATAAAAGGAGTGTTAAGTGTTACTATTATATTTAAAAAAGGTTATAAGCTATATAATAGAAGATAAGAAAGTGTTAAGAATGTAAGTAATAAGTGCGTTAAAAGTAGGATAATATTTTTTTCTTAGGGGGGAGTATATAGTAGTGAAGGGGTTTTATTAGTTATTATTAGCTATCTAAGAGAGGAAGCTTGGGCCAGAGTACTCTAACACACTTACTAGCGCTAGTAATCTTAGGTTAGTGCTTTTAAGGTAGGGAAAGTATAATAAGGTAGAGGTAATATATTATTAAGCACTATAAGGATATAAGAAGATGCTTAGGTAAGAGTACCCTAACACGCTTACTAGTGTTAGCAACCTTAGGATAGTACTAGAGAGTTAGGGAAAGTATAAAGAGGTAGAGGCAGTGCATTATTATACACTATAAGGATTAGAAAAGGTATTTAACGTGTTTACAAGCGAGCCGCGCGTACAAGTGAGCCGCGCGCCCCACCAAGTCTCTCAGCCTTTTGCAGGCTGTATATCAACAACGCATCAAAATTCTATTAATATAATAGCTATCCTAAATCAAGCAGTATCTATAGAAGCTTTCTTGCACGTACGTGAGTTGTGCCCAGGCTCCCTGCAGCGCGTGCAGCGCGCTGAAGCCTGCCGGCTCGCACCTGACCGCGCCTGGCTATACCGCGTTTCTCCCTCTAGTTGCTGCTCAATAGCCTTCTAAGCAATAATATCCTCTCCCTCTGCCTTTAATAGGGTGCCTCGCTTCTAGATCCGCTTCTTTTTGCGCTGTTTACGCGTTATAGCTGCCTTATTTGCCCTCTATAGACTAGCTATCTTATCGCGCATAAGCACTATCAAATGCGCCATTCTCTTAGCCCCTCTTATAAGCTAATCAAGCGACTGGATAACTAATATAGGAGAGGATCCTTAATGCCTTTGGATCCGCTCACGAACTAGAGTTGACTGAGCGCCTAGCTCGCGCGCGTTGCTTGGTGTTGCAGACTCCTATAGGGCCTCTAGTAGGGCTGCTGGCGACGGCGTACGAAGCTTCACATCAAGCTTTAATATCACCGCCTCTAGATCGTGTAGGACTAGCCTAGCGCCTCGAAAGCTTGCGCAGATATTCTCCTTTATAATTAACTGGTCGTAGGCGGCGCGGAAGGCTGGTAGGAACTCAAGCTTGGTGATATGGTTGATGTGGTCGCGTATCAGGCCCTCGACCTGGCGCCCGTACGCCCGCTTCAACGGCGAGAAACAGCCAACGTTAAGCGGCTACAGAAGGTGTGACAAATGTGGCGGCATACAGAGAGTGTAGATCTTATTCTCCTTGCAGATCTCCTGGAATTTGAGCGAGTTGTGACTCTTATGGCCGTCAAGTATTAGTAGCTGACGCGCGCCCACTCTACGCTCTACTGTATGCTTAATAAAATGCTGTAGCCAGGCAACACTAAGCTCGTTCGTAGTCTAGCTATTGTCGCTAAGACCAATAGCCCAGTCACCTGGTATATTGTCGCCCTCGTACCAGGCAGAGAGGTGGTACTGGCCAGCGAAGATGATAAAGGGCGGGATTGCCCACCTAGTAGCGTTGATTCCGTGGATCGCCGTCACCCACTCACGATTGCCTGGCTGGATCGCTTTTGGCCGGCCACGCCTCTCTGAGCCAGTAACAACTAGCTGGGAGGATATTTTACCCATTAGAAAGCTAGTCTTGTTGAAGTTAAAGGTATCCTTGTTGCAGATACCGTAGGTGGCCTTTGTACGTGCTACTAGCTCAAACCAGGCCTGTATAACTGTCGGGTCCTCGCAGAGGGCTCGCTGTTGATCGTAGGGTCGATTAAATCGCGTTGTGAGGCTGTCTGTTCGCTTGACAAAGTTCCTAGGCCACTGCTAGCCAACGTAGCCTGCGCTGCGCTCAGTGAGCAGCTTATTCGCCATATCTCGTACAGCACCTAGAGTGGGCGCAAAGCCTCGCGAATCTAGGTCAAGGATATGCTCAACAATCACCTCCTCTTCAAGCTTGGTAAGCTTCTTTGATTTGGGCTCAGAGTCGCGTCGCGCAGCGATTCCTGCGCGTCGGCCGCGAAGTGTTGTTTCAGGGACGCAAAACGTTGCGGCAGCGCGTTTTATACTTCGTATTTGACTGGAATTGATAGCTGAAAGAGCTAGGTAGATATTTGCTTCTTTATAGCGCAATTAAGCAGACAATAGTTGAGCCATTGTAGTTTGTATGAGACGCGTTGTAGAAAGTTGGTGGGGCGCGCGGCTCACTTGTACGCGCGGCTCGCTTGTAAACACGTTAAGTAAGAGTACTCACATACGTTTACTAGTGTTAGCCACCTTAGAATAGTGCTAGAGAGTTAGAAAAAGTATAAAGAGGCAAAGGCAGTACATTATTACGCGCTGCAAGAATTAGAGAAGGTGCTTAGGTAAAAGTACCCACACACGCTTACTAGTATTAGCTAGCTTAGGTTAGTGCTAAAAAAAGTAGAGAAAGTATAAAGAGGCGAAAGTAATGCAGCGTTGCGCGCTATAAGAATTAGAGAAGGTGCTTAGGTAAGAGTATTTACACACGCTTACTAGCGTTAGCCAGCTTAGATTAGTGCTAGAGAGGCAGAGAAAGTATAAAGAGGTAAAAGTAATATAGTATTAAGTGCTATAAGGATATAAGAAGGTGCTTAGGCGAGAGCACTCTAACACACTTACTAGCGTTAGCTAGCTTAGGTTAGTACTAAAGAGGTAGGAAAAGTATAAAGAGGCAGAGGCGATACACTAATAAGCGCTATAAGGAAGAGAGAAAGTACTTAGGCAAGAGTACTCTAACACACTTACTAGTGTTAGCTAGCTTAGGTTAGTGCTAAAGAGGTAGGGAAAGTATAAAGAGGTAGAGGCAATACACTAATAAGGGCTAGAAGGATTAGAAAAGGCGCTTGGGTAAAAGCACCTATATACGCTTACTAGCGTTAGCAATCTTAGGTTAGTGCTAAAGAGTTAAGAAAAGTATAAAGAGGCAGAGGCAGTGTATTATTATATACTATAAGGATTAGAGAAGGTGCTTAGACAAAAGCACCCATATACGCTTACTAGTATTAGCTAGCTTAGGTTAGTGCTAAAGAGGCAGAGAAAGTATAAAGAGGTAGAAGCGATATAGTATTAAGTGCTGCAAGAAAGAGAGAAGGTGCTTAGGCAAAAGCACTCTAATACGCTTACTAGCGTTAGCTAGCTTAGGTTAGTGCTAAAAAGGTAGGAAAAGTATAAAGAGATAAAAGCTATTATTAGAAAATACTATAAAGCAAAATCTGTCCTTATATTCTAAGCTAGTATGGGATCTAGAACCTATATTAGTTAGAACAGTATTAGAATATCTTAAGACGAGACGATTATTATATAGGACAAAATAATAACCATACTAAAGAAAAATAATATTAATATGCCTAATAACAGCTCTATAGCATTACACATAATAATAGGGCGTAAAAAATTAGAAAAGGATTATATAGCGTATTTTCTTGCTAATAATAAAAAGATGCGTGTACTATATAGTAGTGTATTAGACAGAATAGATTAAGAGCAATTTATTAATATTAGACGGTAAATGCTTAAAAGCTTTTATTTAGGCTTACTAGAATACGTAAAAATAGAACTAGAAAAATAAAGTGCTTGCTTACTTAAAAGCTAGTTGGGTAGAATGAGAATATATAAGGACATTGCTAATATTATTAAGTTTAAGGACACATAAAATGAGGAGAAAAAGAGAAGGACTGCTAAGCAGCTTTAATTAGCAAAGTAACGCCTTAAGATATTTATAAAGGACATTCTAAACACCTATTTAGATTTTAACTTAGATTAGCTACTAGAAAATAAAGGCGAGCTTCTAACTAACTACTATAATATTATTAGATTAAAGGGATAAGAGACTGAAACTAGCCAGGGATAAGATAAGGGTGTCTTTCTAGATCGCGGCCTAGAGTTAGAGCTTAAAAGCAAAGATAATAACTTGCCAAATCTTATTAGGATAAAGAAGTTTTTCTAAGAATTAGAGCCTTTTTAGGTGCTACTTAATAACTTTAGAATATAACTTCTTCTACATATACTTAGAGATATTATATAGATAGCTCTATATAGTTTTTTATTGCTATTAGATTAGTATAACAATTCTCTAAGTAATTAAATAAAAGCTTTTGTTAAAGACTTTACTATGCTAGAATAGAATTAGTGGCCTTTAGAGCCTAGAATAAGAAATCTAAATTTGAATAAAACGCGTCTATTATAGTAATGTGTAAGTAGATAGTCTATAAAACTACTTAAGCTAATACTGTATAGTCTTATAGTATATGGCTTTGGTAAGAGATCTTCTAGGAGGACGCTAACCTAATTAAGCCTATACTCTTAAATTAATTTACTAAATTAGCTATGCTACAAAGATACAAATAAAATAGAAGCCTTAGTTCTTTAGTAGTAAAATTAATAGCATTTATAGCACCTTAGTTAGCTATAGGTTAAAGGTATACTCCTTCTAATATTGTAGAATTTTCTAGTAGTAGCGCAACGCTAGGCTTATAAGGTACTAGTGCTAGACCTAGTTCTAACAATCTGCTAAATCCCGCCCAAGCAATAAATTAAGTGGTAGGTTCTAAAATATATACAAATATAAGATAATAAGCTACTCTAAGTAATCTACAAATACTATTTAGGAAAAAAAATCTAATCTAGCATTAAAACTAGAGTAAATTAAGATTAGAGATATAACAAATAATAGCGACCTCTATAACTAACTAAGAAAGCACTATAGGCTTAACCATAGTAGATTTAGGTACTAGTTCTTATTTTAGAGGCTAGAATATTGCGAGGTTATAAAGGTAAGACATAAATCTCTATAGAGATAGGCAATAACTAACGCAGAGGATTTAGTTCTAAACCTATAGACTTGACTACATCCTTAAAGAATATAAGAAATTACCTATAAGTAATAATTATCACTACTTCCCTTAATATCTAGAAGTAAAAACCCGCCTATATTATAATATAAGTTCTTAATGTATCTTAATATATATAGTAATTTTTACTACTAGGTATTGTTAAAAGACTATATACTAGTACTAGAAAGTCTACTATATAATTATTTGCCGCGACTAAATATAAAACGCGCGATTAAACAAATTCTAAAGAAAAAGTCCCCCTTTAATATATTATCTAAGGATAATAAGAAGGCGTATACTTAGGGTCTAAAAGTAAAATATAAAATCTTAGCCGCCTATATAGCCTTCTATTACCTTCTTATCCTCACTCTCTCTATTATTTTCTAGGGCTAGTAGCAAGCTAAACATTCTAGCGATTTGTAGAACGCCTCTATCCCCATTACTATTATTTTTATAATACTCTCTTTATTTTAAAGTATAAATAGAATTCTAACACAAGGATGCAAATTAGGCGTAATAGGTATTTAATTCTATTCTGAAATAATAATAGAGGAGCTACTAGTGCTGTTCTAGTAAAATATAAATTTATTAGGATATTAATAGATTCTAAAGTTATTTTAGGGCTAAAGCGAAGATCGCTAGTAGCGGAAAAAGAGCCTGGAAAGTAGGTAAAGGTGTTAATACAGACCCTAAGCGTGGTTTTTTTAAGTGGGGACTACTAGACCTAAGAGTAGTATAAGGTGCTACTTTCGCACCTAAAAGAGGTTATAAGCCATAGGATAGATAATAAAGAAGAGTTAGAGAAGCAAGTAAAATGCGGTTTAAGCGCGGGATAGTATCTGCTTTTAAGGGGAGAGTATACAGTAGCAGAGGGGTTTCTTTAGCTATTAGTAGATATTAGAAAGAAAGTGATTGGGTAAGAACACTTAAACATACTTATAGTAGCTATTATTAGTATATAGAAAGTAAGGAGAATAGTTATTATATTTAAGTCTTACTATTTCTATTATACTAGACTTACTTAGCACGCGCACCTATAGACACTATAATCTAAAGAATTACTAAGGGCTAGAATACTACTAGTGTTAGTTTGGGATTAAGCGTCTAGATACTAATATTAGCTATAGTTATACTTTTGGTGTAAGTTAGTAGCTGTAGACTATAAAAATAATAGTAATTTAGAAAGGCTTAAGCTTACTTACCTTATTGCTTAAAATAAATAGTTAACTTATATAAGATGTGCGGCGTAATACTATATTAGCTAGAATTAGTAATTAGCTTTAGATAGAAGTACTAGTAGTTATAGCAACCCTATATAAATATCTATATGCTAGTAGCCATAGGACTAGTAATAACCTCTTTGCACTAAGGTATAAGTATAAGAAACTAAAGTTAGTATTATAAAAGAGCGGTCATTTCTTTATTAGCGTTAAGGGATTAGAAACGTAGAAGAGGTAGAGAGAGTTAATAGTCTGGAATTATCTAGAAGGTTAGCGATAAAAGTATATAAAAGAGGAGTGGGACATATACACTCTTAGGTTGCCACTTATTCTTACTATATAGCTTAATAGTAAGCCTAATTAGGGGCTAGATAACACTAAAGTACTATATATTCTTATTATATCTAAATTATGTGCACAGACTAGCGTTCTAAAATATACTCTTTACTTACTATATAGTATAGGCGAGTAAAAAGTCTATAAGTATACGCTTATAGTTATAGTTAAAGGTCTCTAGGTCTCTAGGTTCTATAGAAAGGGATAGATAAAACTCTAGATTCTACTTAATAGTCTTCTTTAAACCTGCTAGAATATATAGGCACCCTTAATAGTGTTGCCTAATTGCCGCCTTAACTTTCTAAGACGCATTTTAATCTTATCTAGTAGTGGTAATAGTATAGTAATTAGTAAGAGTAAGATTAGTGGTTATGTAGTTCGCAGCTGCGTAAGATAGCAACTTAGACTTATAGATTGCTTTGCACTAGCTAGTGTAGTCAAAATTATATAGTTAGAAATAGCAATACTACCTAATTATAATATGCTTTATATAAAAAGGTTGTAATTATTTTAGTATTATCTTTTACTAGAACTAGATTTGCAGAAGCTACTATTCTCTATATTATATAGTAAGGCGTCGCGCCACCACTTTAATAGGTATAAAGGCGCAGCTACTAATAATTCTAAGAGTAATAGTTAGCAGTACAGAAATATAGTGTTAGAAGAGTTGCGAAGCCAGCGTTTAATTTAGCCTAGGGAGGAGGAAAGAAATATTAACACTATGGCAAGATTAGAAGACACGCTGTATTGTTAATTATAAGGACAACGTATTTAGCCATACTAAGTTATAGTAGTATTTCCTTAGCAATCCTTAGTAAAGCGCCGCTTACCCTACACACTAACTGCGCCAGACTACTATTAATCTTACCTAAGTATCCATAAGCCAACACTATTAAAAATTAATATACGTAATGTGTTATTCTAATCTAAGCATTGTATACTCTTACTTTGTTAAGTACTCTACACTAACACTTAAGATAATCTTTCTCTAAGTAGTCTATAAAGAGAGCAGCTCTATTTTTTACTCTATAAATAAAGAGCATTAAAGTAGTAGAAGTGTAATTTGTTTATTAAGTCTAAGAAGTATACATAAGGTTAATATTAAATAGAAAGAGAATTAGAGTAGACTGCTCTAATATTACATAGAAGGTGGATAGGCTGTTACTATAGTACTTAATAGTGTATAGCTATACCTAGTCCCCTATATGCACGCTCTCTAAGCCTTCTATAAGAAAGTATGGATTGCTATTATTGTTAGAGGTAAGAGGAGCGCGCAGAGTAGGTATATAAGAGTAGGTTAGTTTATCTTTTAAAATTGTTAGCGTAAAGCTTATAAGTTTATTCTATATTTATGGATAGTTAATTGTAATATGGCTCTATACTACCCTTGCTTTGCTTAGTCTTTTTACTCTAGTTATTTACTCTTATCTTTACTTTTACCTTTACTATAGAACTATAATAGGATAAAGTTAGCTTTCTTAATACCTACTACTATCTTACTTTACCTTTTACTACATTTGCTCTTCTAGCTATTATACGTCTATACCTACTACTACTAAGTGTAGCCACTATAGGTGCAACTAGTTAATGTTTCTAGATACGTAAATGTGTTTACTTTTGTAGTTTAGTAGACGCTCTTAGATTTTTAGTTATAATGATTAGCTAGTAGGATCACTTTTGCTAGGAAAAAACTAATATCTTTAACTTGCTAGGTATTAATTCCTATATTACTAATTTAATATAGGGGATTGTTAATATCTATCTATAACAAATTATTAAGGAACTTCGCCTAAATAACTCTAGTATTATACCTCTAGATAGAATCTCTATTACGCTAATTAATACCTTCCACTCTAAACTCTTTAGCATACTTTACCCTTCTCTTTAGGTTGGCAAAGAGCTACATATAGGCAATGCGACGCTAGATTTCTAAAAAGAGCTTACTAATATTTTTAAATAGATTAATAGCACGAAACTTAATAGATATTACTAGATCTAAAATATGGAGAATAGGGTACCTAGAAATTAGCTTAGTGTAACGTCTACTTAATTAGCTTAATGCCCCCTACTAAAGTATAGTTTATATATATAAGTCTTTAATATTAGAAAGTATATATAGAGTGCTAATTCTAGACTAGTATATTATATCTAGATTCTTAAATATAATAAATGCCCACATTAATAATAAGTCTAAGGGAACTAAACTTAATCTATTTATACTTAATAAGTATAGCACTTTAGATAACTTTATTAACCTTACTAATAGTGGCAATGTCGCCTTCGCCTCTATTAATAATAATAGCTAAGCTCTTGTCCTAATACTAATGTACTAACAAGACAAATTTATATAACTTATAATATAGAAGACTATACTAGTAAACTTTAAATATATTATTGCACTATCTTAACTTCGCATAATAGCGTAGAAGTACACTAATAATAAGGCTGCTATAGTAATTAGCGTAGTAAGGCGTCTAGATTAGAATGTAGTATAGACGTTTCCTAAGTATATTTATATAGCCTTAATTAAGGGTAGCAATTTATTATGTATCTAGGTAAAGCGGTGGAGTGTTAGAGGTAATAAGTTGCCTAAGTGGCCTAGTAGAGACTCTATCTACCTCTTACTTAATAAGATTAGGTAGCAAGACTATCTCTTTTACCTATTTTGCAATAGTTTTAATAAGAATTAACTATAAACCTACTTATAGAAGATAGTGAAGATTAATAGTATGCTAAAAGTTTAAGAGAGGGTGGTAGTAATTTATAGTGAAGATTAAGTAGTAAGATAATAGATATGTGCCTAGCGTGGCTTAGCTTTAGCTTAAGAGAAGATATCTAGCACACTTAAGAAATACTAAGCAGTTTTAGTTTAATTGTACATATAATATGGTTAGGGCTTAGAGATATAGAGTAATTATCACTTATATAAAGTTTTATTATCTGTAGGCCATATTATGTAGTAAGCTATTAGACTACTATCTAGTAATTTCTTTATAGATATTTTAATTGGCTAATAGATCTATAATTAGCTAGTTATTCTTCTTTATTTACAGCTCCTGGCCGCCTAATAACACTAAACTTGTTAACTCTAGGGATAGCACTAACTAGGATAAGAAGGATAGAGTTATAAAAGATAGTAGAGTATATTAGCTAGCGCTAGACTTTGTAACTAAGATACTATAATTTAAGTTTAGTTTAGCTAAGATTATGTTCTTCTTTTTAGTAAATAAGCACTTACCTTACTATGCTATTAATAGCCTGGATATATAGATAAAAAGGAGCTAAGGTAAGAGAAAGATGCCCTCTAGAATTAACTCTTGGGCGCTTAATACTAATAATTAGTTGGAAGGTTACTAACACCTTTTAGGCGCGCTCCTTTAGCACTTCTGTCTTTATTTTGCACGCCTAGCTTTTTTCTTTCTTACCTTCCCTTATTCTCTATGTATTTAAATTATTAGATTGTAAAGGATATTGGCTATATTAGGAGTACCTAAAGCCAGATTACTAGCGTAGTATATACTCTTATAAGCTAATAAAGATTTAAGATTCTTTTTCTTAGAGCTATAGCCTAGAGCAATAATATTACCTAAATCTATATCTAAAAGGTTTCTATTATGGCTAGTAGGTAAAGCTAAAACCCTTTTATTACTAACTAAGTCTTATGTCTTATGCTGCACTACGAGATAGTTACTAGACTCTACTTCTAGCCTCTCTTATTAGTAAGTACTACTATAATACTATTCCTATCTTAGCAACTTTACTATTTTTGCCATAAGTTACTATTTTAAACCTTATTACTAGTATTATACTAGGTCCTATAGTGGCTGTCTACACTTAGCAATTCTAAACTAACTAACTATCCAAGCCAAGGCCTGTACTACTAGACTGCTAGAATTTTAAGTAATTAGTACTTACTAGGTGCTTTGTATTTTAGTATAAGGCAATTAATACTAATAAGCACCTCTATAATTTACTAATTATATTAAATAGTTTAGATAGTATATTAACTTAGGTTATACTTAAAATTTCTCTATATATATATTTATACTTTTGTAACAATATCTAATTTGTGTAGGAATCTAGCTGCTATTAGATCTCTCCTTTTATTACTCTTGCCCTATTATATAGTTTATAATAGATTAGTATAGATTTGCTATTATATTTAAAGACTGTATAATAATAAGTAGATATACTATAATAAAGCTACTATTTATAGGCAGCTATTAGCGTTTTTGTAACTATAAACTAGCTAAATATCTCTATCTTTATACCTTAAAATAATAATTTTTATAAATACTCCCCTTTATTAAAGTTGTTAAAAATCTAATGCTTAGAAAGCCTTACTTATTTCTTCTTAGACTTAGCTACCTTAAGTGTATTAGCTTTTAGCTTTCTTTTATGCTATTTTGTCTCTTTATACTACTCTAAGAGTACTTATTCCTTAGGACTAGTACTAATAATATTCCTATAAGTCTAGAGTTATATATGTGCCTTAATTTGCATAGCGTTTAGACGCTTACACTTAATTACTTTGTCCTTTAAGAATAAAATTAGGTAAGGGACCCTCACATTACTACTTACGCTAGGTTCTAGAGAGGCAATATTAGACTAGTTTTTTATTAAGTGAACGAGATTGGCTTTAACGGTTACGTTATTGCCTTCCTAGAGATAACTTGCGTGGTTAAAGAGTTTGCGCCTTAATATACTAAAGTTAGAAGCTAGGGCGTTATAGTGTATTGGATTAAGTTTTATAGTTATTATAATATAGAAGTGGTAAAGTTAACGCTATTATAAGAGAAGGACCTACTTAAATTATTTGCTCTCGCTTAATTTATTAAACTTAGATAGTAGTTTAGAGGTTGCAAGTAATTCTAAGATACTATTACTACAATTTTTATTATAGTTTATGGCTCTTACCCTATAGGATAGTTGCTACTTACCTTTCTAAGAGTACTACACCTATCTAGGACTAGTGTTATTTACGCTTGCGTACCTACATCTTCTATAGCTTCTAGATAGTACTACCTTAGTTTAATTCCATAATCTTTTCTACTATATACTGTCCGTTCTACTTACTACAATAATTCTAGAGACTATTTAAAATACTACACTATAAAAAGAGCAGGAGTATTATGTAGTATTACTAGTTAATAAGATAAGTAATTTTAAGTTTATTAGAGACGAATATATTATTTAGTTAGAGATTGGGATATTTTAGTGTTAGGCGAGTAAGAGCTTCTTCTTAACTTAGAATAAGATATAGCGCAACTAGTAGGTATTTATTTAGACTATCTAGATATTCTAAAGGCGATTACTTTTAATAACTATAGATTTCTTACTATAGATATTAGAAGGGGTAAAGTAGTTAGCTAAACTGCGTTAGATATATAATCTCCTTCTTAGCCCTAGCTATTAGTGCTACTACTAAATTTATATCTTTAGAATACTTAGTTAAGATTGTAAATAGAAAATAGTTTACATTATAATAGTTGCTTAATAGAAAAGTAAGTCTGGCTTTAAAAATAGAAAAGCTAATATATATATAGTCTATAATTAATTTAGATATTAGCCTATTTCCCATACTACAAATCGAGTCTTATATTAAAACTAACGCAAAAGTCGCTATTACGTGTAGCGCTAGTAATAAAAACCTTAATCTTACTAGACCCAGTTTGCAAATCCTTAGTATAATATAGACTACTACTTACTAGAAACTTAAGAGCAAATAGTTATGACTCTAACTTTATAAGTTTGATAACAATAGTAATTCTAGCCTTTTTAGATAGATTAAACAAGTTTGTTCCTTAAATAAGCTCTATAAAGATATATTTAGTACTAGTAGTGTTCTCTAATATAGCTAAGTAACTATAGACCTAGAAAACAGGTATGCTATGCAAATAGAGAAAGTCTATTATTGCAACTTCGCTAGCTATAACTAGGTATCTTAGCTTAGTAATTAGATAAGGGATGCGTCTAACAAACTAGAAGCTGTTATGTATTATAATTAGGAAGGTTCTATTAAACCTCCCTTTAGCTAATTTTTTAAAAGAAGTTATATCTTCTACTTTCTAGTTAATAGCTACAGCCGCAAAGCGCTTAAACTCTAATACATTAAAGACACGTCGTTATTTAGAGTGCTTTAGATTATTATTTTAACTCTAACCCACAGTTAACAATAAACGTTAGGTTTAGTAAAAGGGGGCAATAAATATTTATTATCCTAACGTGTATTTAAATAGCTTAGCAGGTTCTTTTATTAAGTTTAGAAAACAAGTTAAATCTGCGTAGAACCTCCTTACTTTGGGGAATTATACTATCCTTTAAAAAAGGCTATAGGCAAAAGCAGTAACTAGACAACTACTTAAGTTTCTATAGAATGTTATAGTATAATCGCACCATAGAGTAGCGTAGCATAAGTACTTACCTTAGTTGTTTCTCTTATAGTAAACTAAGGAGAAGCGAAAATTTTAAGCTTCCTCTATATAGTAAGACGTGCTAACTAGGATTGTATAGTAAGACGTGACTTAATATTAACTAACCACGCTATACTATAGCCTAAGGTAGAGAGGGGAACAAGCAAAGACATTAACAATATATCCCTAGAGAGAAGAAAAAAGATAAGTTTAACGTAGTAAAAACGTAATAAACGCGATTTAAACAAAAAGGCAATTAATTTAAGTTTTCTTAGTATAGAAAAGAGTGGTTGCTATTAAATAGATTTTAATAAACCTACTTTTATGATAGACTTTATATGTATCTTTAGACTTATCTATATACTATACCTTTCTACTTTCTTAATCTACGCTTCCTAGTAAACTATTAAGCATAGCTATAAAAGTAATATTAGTTCTTTTCTTATTGTAAAGATACCTGTGAGTGTAACTAAATCTCTACACTAATTTAAGCTTAGAGTATTATAAACTATATTAGACTATGCCTATAATATTCTGCCTTTAGTGATGTATATAGATATGGTTCGAATAGTTTAGAGATCTTAATTAAGCTAATTCGCAGGTATATGCCAGCTACCTAAATATTTATAGCCTAGAGCTTAGTTATAGGTTTACTATTAGTAAGATATACAAGAAGAGTATAAAAGTGCACGTGGTATAAGAATGGCATAATAAGTAATAAATATAGTAGGATTTAAACAAGTCTAGTTAATTAACTATATTACTGCTAGCTTAGCTAATTAAGGGCCTAATTTTGGCGACAAGTAAACTTTATAAGAGTTTCTAGCTAGAATTTTAATTCTTTGGGTACTTTGTACACAGCACTATATCTTACTTAAAAGTTTTATAGACTTATATAAATTAAGCAACTGTCTAAAATAAAATGCGAGTTATAACTTAGTTATTATATAGCCCATGGTAATAATAATTAAGTTACTCGCTTACCTGCTACTTTCCATTCTTTTACTCTCTATTCTTTCCCTATATTAGCAATTACAATTCTTTTGCAGCTAAAGGGTCTTCTTACTAAGACTAAGCAATTGCAACCAAAATTAAATAAAGTCTATCTAACTAATAACTAGTAGACTACTTTAACTAAGTTGAGTATAAGTCTTTTAGAGGCAGCGAAGGTTAAAGATAAAATTCAAATACTTAAGGAATAGCAATTACAAAGAGTATAAGGAATATTAGTTAAGTATATAATTATTAAGAGGCGACCTTTTTGCAAAAGATTAACTAAAAAACCCACACATCTTTAAGAGAAATATTATTATAATATTTAAAGGTCTAAGAAATCCGCCTATATAAGAAATATAATTAACTTAGCTATGCCACCTCTAATAAACGCGTCCACCTAAGACTAGGAAATAAAAGAAGCCAGACTTAATAGTATCTAATAGCTACAAAACCTCCCCTATAAAAGTAAAAGAAGATTCTTTATAGTTGTAAGAGAAGTCTTTAGAGCCAGGTTAAAGATATAATAGAAAACAAAATTAACTCTCCACAATACAGAGAAATTATAAAAATAATAAGAAAAGGATAAGCCTATTAAATAACAATAGACTGCCTTTAAAGAATTATTAAAGCTAAGAATTTTATTATTAGAGTGTAAGAAATCTCTCTAAAAGCAGAGACATAAGCCAAAGCGTAGCACATAGTGTTAAGAAATAGAACTATCTAGCGTCCAAACTAGCAGTTTATTAATACTTATAGAGCTCTACTACTTATGCCTAATCTCTTAGAAATATTATTATTAGAATGGTTGCCCACATTTATATCCTCCTTTCAACACTGTACCCACACCTTTAGCCTTTCTAGGGGCCCCAGGCGGCTAGAGTAGGCTCTATAAAAATCACGGAGCTTGTATAGGCTATTCTTAAAGTTAGACACCTTATACCACTCTAGGTTATTCTTATATCTAAGCTATTTGGCATAGTACTATAACTTTCTATAATTAACACAGATATTAAGAATCTTCTCTATCTTATATTTATTTTTATCTGCACTGCTATAATTGCGCTTTCGCTTATACCTATATAAGCAATAGGGGCATATAGTTAATATTAGTCGCTTATTACTTCTAAGATAGCAGCCACAATTACTGCTATTATTACTATGGAATATTCTAGTATTGTTATCGCTATACTGCACTGCTAAAAGAGATTTTAAGACTAAAGAATAGTTAGAGGGCAGTCTATTATAAAAGGAGAAGGGCTTCTATTACCTCGCTAAGCGTATAGTATGCTTAGGGTACTACTTTAATATCTTTAATATTTAACTATGCCGCTTAGCTAATAGAGAGTGTTTTTACTTCCGTGTTAGCTATATTTTATAGTTAACACTATTGTAATTATTAGTGTTAGTGTTATTATTAAATTTATTACTACTACTACTACTTATGTTTACGCGTAGAGAGAATTTACCTTACTAGTATTAGAGAAAAGAAATATACCTATAATAGTATATACTTACCTTACTTTTTTGTCTTCTTATACACTATTAAAGCTTTTAAAAAAGTGTGGCCGCTAGCCTCTTATATTGGCTATTTAATATTTATTATTAACAATATAGTTGGCTGTGTTAACGTGAGTTTATAATATAAGAGCTTACTAGTTTAAGTTCTTATTTTATTAATTGCCAGCTTAATAGCATCCTTAGTATGTGTAGAACACTCTTTACTGCTATCGTCTAGGGTCTAGATACTTAAATCTTTAGGCTAACTACTAATCTACGTACCCATATTATCTTCCTATAGGCAGTCCTTATTAGTATCTAATTTGGATTAACTGTCTTTAATAACAACCACACTCTCTACGCAATATTAGAAATAGTATATATAAATTACTATACTAAAGAGGTCTAGAGGAATACCTTAACTTCTACCCTTAGAAGGAGCCAGCTAATCTAAGCTCTTATCACTTATAGCTTCTTAAGAAGTTTACATTAAGATAAGTTACTTAAATCCTACGCTTTAGTATCTATTCTAGGGGGAGAGACTATTATTACAGCTAATATCGTCACTTCCCCCACCTTTATTACTGCTAATTTTATTATTACATATTAAATTAATGACTTTAGCTCTGTGCGACGTAGATATGGACCTAATATCCAGAATCTTATTAAGGTTAGGGTATTTGTCTTTATTGGACAGCACCTTCTTTAAGGGATTATATTAAGAGGTCTACTTTGGCTTTAGAGGTCTATTATACAAAATAAATTAAGAAAACATTATTATGGCTACTATTATTACTTTAGGGAGGCCTGTGGTATAAGAAATATAAAGGTATAGTGGTTTAAGTAGGGAAAGATTCTACGCTTAGATGCAAATACTCTTAAAAAGCTCGCTTAAATAGTCTTAAGCGCTTTAGTAGGCAGTAGTTAAAATAAGACAGTGTTTAAAACGCACACTTTAGGGAAATACTAAGTTAAAGTTAAATTAGTAATTATATAGCTATATAGTGTTAGTGGCAATATAGCCCTTATATAAAGCCCCTCTTCTTTTAAATAAGAATGTGCGTAACTATATCGCTAATACTTGTTATAAAAATAAAGAACTACAGTACTAGCTTTCTAGGGACAGGTTGTGCTATAGTATACACCTCTCCTTTTTATTAAAGCCTACTCTATAATTATATAAGCTTATATATGCCTATTCTATCTAAGCTGCGTCTAGTAAGCTAATTAGAGAGATCCTAACGCGGATTATCACCTTATTAGCAACTCTAAAATTCAAACTTAGACTTAAACACTCCTTTAGCCTTTAGACTTTAAGCTTCTAATAGTGTAAACTACGTTTTACAGAGAGATTAGCCCCTACACAAACTATACTATACTAAATACCTACTTTAACCCTTTACTCTCCCTTAGTTTATAATACTAGAATGCAACCCTACTATTATATAGACTATTATATAGACTAAAGGCTTTACTAGTCTAACGTACTAGTGCAGCCTAGGCAAGTATATACCTTAATCGCCACCTACTTGGCTAAGTAGTAGGTTATAGTCTAGCTATGCCTATCTAGTATAATTTGCTAGTGAAACTAGGCTTTAAGCAATACTTAGCAACACTAGGACAATTTAAGGCTAATTATTTCCTTAAGGCTATGCAATCCTACAACCTTACTAAGTATCTAGCTAAAATTGCACTAGGCATTCCCCCTTCTACTAAGATATTATTAAGGCGCCTAAGACAGCTTAGTCGCCGTTCCGTATAGTTAATAATATGACAGAACAATAATCTCTAGCATTAGCAGACCTAAAAGGGGATATTAACTCTAAAAAGGGGAAAACTAGAGGGAAGGAGCGTATTAATAGCTGTTTATAAGCGATTTGGGCAGAGAGTAATAGAATCTACTACTTAGGTATAGAAAAAACAAAAAAAATTAAGTAGCTAAATTCTAGATAGTGGCAAAGACGCTCGCTAAATCTAGCTAAACCTTATTAAACCTTAGTAAGAAGATGCCTAGACTAAGTCTAATAGAGGAATACAGCACAACGCCCTTATTATTAGTTAATTAAGGAGGAAAGTAGAAGGCAGCTAGGTGGTGTATATAGCAGTCGCATAATTGCTAAGAAAAGAGAAAAATAGCTTAATAGATATAGAGAGAGGGCCCTAGCAACTAATAAGGGAGAAATTAAGTATTAAGAGAAAGAGACTATAGAGAGTAGGGAGTAGACTAGTAAGGAAAACGTAATTTTATGCAATAAGGTCGGCGCATAGGCTAAATAAAAGCGGCGAGATGCCAAGTAAGCCTCTATTTCCCGCTTAGGAAACCTCTATTTCCGGATATAGTTCCACCACCACCTATATACCTATTAATACTAAAGTGGCCCTTAAAGATGCAGAATAGTTTAGTTTAATAATATTAGACTTAACTATAGAATTATACGCGTGTTATATTAGCTATATAAGTAATAAGACGTCTACAATTTTAGTAGAGGCTATAATACTATAGGTATACTAAGAGTTTACTAATATAGCAAATAGTAATTAATTAGAGGTACTTGCGGAATACTCTATAACTAACCTAAGTATTAATCTTTTTTCTAAGAAACAACTACTCTATTAGCCCCTCTATAACTTATCTAAGGGCGAGCTAAGTGTTTTGCGTAAGTATTTCGCAGATTACTTATAAAGAGGCTAGATATAATATTTAAGATTACTAGCTAGAGTATTAATCCTATTTATAAAGAAGAAGGATAGTATATTAAGGCTATATATAGATTACTATAGCTTTAATAAAATTACTATTAAAAATTATTATATATTACTCTTAATTACTAAGCCCTTAAAAAAATTAGTAAAAGCGAAGTTCTTTACTAAGCTTAATATCTAAGAGGTATATTGTAGAATAAGAATTAAAAAAGGTAATAAGTAGAACATAGCTTTTTGTACAAAGTATAGACACTTTAAGTATTTAGTAATGCTGTTTAGTTTAACTAATACTCTAGCACAATTCTAAGAATATATTAATAAGGTCCTAGTAGAACTAATTAATATAATATATATTATCTATTTAGATAATATACTTATCTTCTTTAATATAGAAGAGGAATATAAATAGTATATAAAAGAAGTTCTTTAAAGGCTATATAAGGCTAAACTATATATTAAACTTAGTAAGTGCAAGTTTTATTAAGAAGAGATAGAGTATCTAGGCTATATTATTAGCTAAAAGGGAGTTAGAGTGTATAAAGACTATATAAAAATAATAATAAAGTAGCCACTCTCTAAGATAGTATATAATATTAGGGTGTTTATTAGTTTTATAAATTATTACTAGATATTTATTAAAGGGTTTTTAAGAGTAGCTCTATCTTTTACTAAACTTACTTAAAAGAAGTCTAGTGCTGCCTAGGGTAGGCATGCTTAAAGAAGGAAGAAAAGCTAACCCTTGTACCTAGATATGTAGGTAAGAGTAGCTTTTAAAAAGTTAAAAGCTATATTTATAGTAGTGCCTATATTAGTATACTTTAAGTCTAATAAAGAGATAAGACTTAAGGTAGACGCCTTAGGTAGCGTAATATCTAGTATATTAAGCTAGAATATGCCTAAATCTAATAGAACCCTATAATAGCAACCTATTAGTTTCTTTTTATAAAAGCTAGATAGTACACAACTTTAATACAATATATATAATAAGAAATTATTAGCTATTAATAGAAGCGTTAAATATTAGCAACACTACTTATTAAGTATTCTATTTACTATCCTTACAAATTATAATAACTTGTAATAGTTTATAGATATAAAGAAATTAAACTACTAGTAGGTTAGAATTTATAAGAGGCTAGTAGAGTATAATTTTGTTATTATCTACTAGCTAGGAAGAGAAAACCTAGGAAATAAACTATTAAGACGCCCTAACTATATAAGTAAGGCGCAACACCTAGTAGAGAAAGAAAATAGGGCTTATATAGAGCCTTTAGGAATATTATTAAGCAGGGATACTTTTAATAAACTAACTACCTAATTAATTAGTGGAATTATAAGGTCCTAATAAGTAGCACCCTAGAAATAAAGGCGGCTAAGAAGGCGTAAACCTAAAAGAGCAATTATAGAAGAGCTAATATTGTTAATAGAGAATAGCTCTAAATTTAACTTAGAGACTAAAGATAAAGTTAAGGCTCTAGGAGAACCTTAGTTCTAATAGTTAGGCAAAGAGTTGTTAAAAGAAGGCGTAATAGAGTAGAATAAAATTAAAGTACTTATAATAAGTGTAAAGAAGGCGAAGGCCCTCTAGATATACTATAATAGCCTTATAGCTAGGCATTTTAGGGCGAAGAAGATGTTAAAAAAGTTAAGGAGGCATTTCTAATAGAAAAGAATATATTATAAAGTTAAGGACTACTATTAAAACTATTTAAAGTGCAGGATGTCTATTATATCTTAATACTAATTATATAGTCTTTTAAATTCTTTGCCTACACTAAATAGTCCTTAAGAGGATATTACCTTAGATTTTATTGTAGACTTACCTCCTAGCTAAATACTTAGCCAAGTCTATAATACTATTCTAGTAATAGTAGACCGCCTAATAAAGATAGCTTATTATATATCTACTAGGACAGATTAGGATACAAAGGACTTAGCAAAAGCCTAGATTTAGGATATTATTAGATTATATAGCACTCCTAAGACAATTGTATTAGATAGAGGTCTAATAATAAACTCTTGCTATTAAGACTCTTTTTGTTATTACCTTAACACTATAAGGGTGTTATTATTAGCCTATTACTCGCAAATAGATAGGCAAACTAAAAGGCAGAATTAGATGCTTAAGTAGTATTGTTAGTGCTTTTACTACCTAGAATAGGATAACTAGGTAAGGTAGTTGCTAATTACAGAATTTGCGTATAATAATAGTGTAAACGTAATAACTAGAGTAACTCCTTTTTATATATACTATAAAGCGGATTTTTATACGCTAGAATTGCCTAGAATACTACTTAGTAGTAGATAATTGCTATTAGGAATAATAATTATAGTAAAAGTTATTGCACTATAGGCTTAATATAAAATAAAGATTGCAGCAGCAAATATATACTAGAAAAAGTATGCTAATAAGAAGAGGAAGCACCTTAGTCTTAAACTAGGGGATTAAGTGTTTATATTTACTAGATATCTAAACTCTACACAATCTAAGCGCAAACTTAATTAGAAGTTTATTAGACTAGGCACAGTTAAGTACCCTATAGAAAAAGAAGCCTATAGAGTTAACTTTCTAAGATTAAACGTATACCTAGTCTTCTATATATTATTATTAGAGCTATATAAATAAAGGGGAGCTATTAAGTCTTAAGCAAGTCTAATTATAGACACCCTATATACGTTTAGCAATAATGTGTATTATATAGAGAAGGTGCTAGAGAGTAGGTAGTTATTAGTTAGAACCTAGAAATACCTTATTAAATAGAAAGGTTACCTAGAAGAAGAAAACTTATAGGAGCTAGGCACTAATCTAAGTGCTAACACTATTAAAGAATTCTAGAAAAAAAAGAATATTCTAGAACGCTAGTAAAGAGGCTTTTATTTAGGTTAAACAACTACAGAAGAGAAATAAAAGAACCTTCTTAGAAAATTTTAATAGGGAATTTTAATTCCTTTCTTTTATAGATAAGAGATTAGACTTAGGTTAATTATATAGTTAGAGAATTACTATAGAAAGTACACTTGCTACCTTTACCTACTTTTCTCTATAAAGGGTTTTTTACTATAATTACAGAGGTGTTTAATAGCGCAAGGTGTCGCAAAGGTAATATTAACTTAAAAAAATTATAGTATCTCTAGGAGTTAGTTAAAAAGGACTATAAAGGACTATAAGAGTATATTACACTTTACTTAGAGCTAAAAGAAGAGAATATTCTAAGAACCTAGGTTTAAGATATTTTAGGGCGTTACCGCCCACTAGAAGGCGCTATTTAAGTCCTAACAGACTCCTATATTATAGAGAGCTGTTATTCCTAGGGACTCTAAGGCATAATAGTCCTAGAGGTCCCCCTTATATACATATATTAGCCTAAGGCCCCTAAAGGGGCTAAAAGCACTGCTAAGAAGCTAAAAAGGCACTATTTGCGACTATAGCCACAAGTAGGACTTTTACTATTATCCTAGAACTTCTAATAACACATTAGTCTATATTTATTCTATAATTATATTAGTATATAATATAATAGGATAAAAAGCGAAATTATAAACCTTATCTTGCTTTAAAGTCCTGCTCTTATAAGTTACGTAGTTAATAACCTTCTTATAGCAATATTACTTAGTCTCGCGCTCTATATTAGTATAAGCGCGCTTCTTAGTAAAGCAATAGGTTAATTAATAGATATTGCTACTATTATAAACATAAAAATTCTATGCATAGGGCTTAAATAAGCTAAGAAGTAATTAGTTAATAGAAAGCGCTATAAGGATAACTACGCCTACTTAATATAGTTTATAAGCCTTTTAGCAGCTTTATAAATACGTTCTTTATTCTTATTAGAATTACTACTATAAAGAAGAGCCTAAGTAGCTATAAAACTATTAAGTTTAGCGTTAAAGTTAATAGGGCACTATATTATCTTAGTTAGTAGTATAATAGCACCTAATGTAGGCATATATTACTATAAGGTAGTGTTTATTCTAAATTAAGCAATTACTATATCTAGACAGCTAAACACTATTAATTTAGATTAATAGGATAAGTTTAGTATTTAGAAAGTAGTATATGTAGAGTAGATCCCCCTTATAAATAAGTTTAACACAACAAATACACAAATTAGCACTAGTAGGTTATTTATAAGCTAACTCTGCCTACTATATAGTAAGCGTCTTTTTAAGGGCTATTTTGCTATAGAAAGGGATATTAGGATGTATTAGAATAATAAGAGTAGGATAGTATATACTAAATTAACTAGTAGAGGTGTAAGAAGTAAGGGTAGTGCAAAGGCAGACAAAAACTAAAATAATTGCGCTAAGCCTCGCTTAACAGCACCTTTAGCTCCTAAATTAGTTAAGTGCCCTAGAGCATCTTAATAGCGTAATAGCGTCTAACATAATAATAATTATTGCTATATAGTTATAAGACTAGTAATTTTTTACTTTTTAAGTGAAGACAATAGAATATTGCACGTTTTAATCTCCTAGGATAACTTAAGTTGGGTTAATTCTAGAAGGGGGATACTATAAGGCCTTCTTATTGCTTAGATAGCTAAATAGGGCCTTATGTCTCCTTTAGGACTAGTAGGGGTTTAGATAAAAACCTCCTTACTTTGGATAAGAGCGGGTAGCGATTTGTCTTATTACTACTCACCTCCTAATATTATCCTATTCTGTCTTATTAACTATTGGACGTCCTAGTGGCGCCCTTATAGTTAATAAGGTACTTAGTACTAATTAGCTAGATAGTGAATGTCTTTTTCCCTATCTCTAATACTTAAAAGTTTAAAGGAGAATATTAAATAAAATAAATTATTCTACTTTCTAACCTATTAGCTTATAGGGCTAGGATTCTATATCTAAAGAAGGCATCTAGTAGTAGGGTAACTAGTTTATTAATATAGGACTATATATTAATTTCTAGGGCAAGTGTAGTACTTATTATAGTACTTAAGAATATTAGTATAATAAAAAGATATAATAACTAGTTAAATAGTTATTTAAAAAAATAGTAGTTTAAAAAAAGAATAAAATAAACCAGCTTCTATAATATTAACTATAGTAGTATTTAACTAATATTAAGGTTAGCTAGAAATAGCGTACAGCGTATAGTGTACTAATAATAAGTTAGTTTTAGATCTAAACTAGTATATAGCCCTTTATTATAAAGTTAGTTTTAGGTAGTAATTAGCTTATTATTATACTACTATAGGTAGTATTCTTAGCAACTAGTATATAATTATTAGCTATAATAATTAGCTATTGTTAGATTAGAGCCGTGTTGCCGAACGAGGGCACGTGGTCGGCTCTACCCTCTAAATTAGACCTGGAGCCAATAAGTTATAGAACACACAATATAACTGTTTATCCATCTTATCTATTAGAACCCCCATCTTAATAAGCTTAAATAGTGCTCAAATCTAATAATTAAGAGTCTCATTGCCTTAATCAACTCTAAGAAAAGATAATATCGCTGTTAACGCTCCGCGACTCAACGATTATATTAACTAATTACACTAACTATACACTATGGCTGCTGCAGCTAAAAGCGCGATGCGAGCCAATAGATATATGGCCTATTATTAATCCAGATAGAGCCAAACTCCCACGCGAAAAGCCGACACCACCGTTGCTGCTAGAAATAGCGAGTTACCAGCCAATTATCCGCGTAAACAACAACAATTAACAAAACTCTCTAATGCGCCTATTAGAGCTATTAAATTTAGGCCTTAAGGCATATAAGAAGGATATTAAGTTCTATAAGATATAGCTTAAGAACTACAAAATTAAGAACAAGGAATACTAAGAGGAGAGAATAAGTCTCAAGAAAGTAGTTATCTATATCTAATTAACTATGTCGCAACACCTACAACGTAACTACTGCAAGTCTAGAGAGTAGATTTGGCAATAGATTAAATCTCTAACGCAGACAGTAGGCGTTAATAAGGAAGACGAGTAGGATAGGGCGAGAGCGTAATACCTACAGGCTCTTAAGCCGATAAGACAACTCTTAAACTAGGATACCTAGCTAACTAAGTATAATCAGACAGCTATAGAAGCAGAGACGAATAATATCGCCGAAGTATAATTAATCCATAATACTATAAAGGACTTCCTAACTACAATTATAAAGGCTGCCCCTATCTAGAGCGTGTCCTTTTAAGAAACTAGACGCTAAGACGCAGATATAATAATAAAGGAGATAATAAAACGCTTTTAAGAATATATAGTAATATTCCACCTAATTAAGGGTAAATAGTATAGGGACGCCTTTGCTGCTAGTGAGCCATCTCTTACTACTAGTGGTGCATCTACCCTAGGCACTAATAGGGATGCCTCTTACGCTACTAAAGACGCGCTATCTTCTATAAATAACTAATGTGAATAGGGGAGACCTTAACAAAAATAATTCTTTAGTTAAAGTACTCTATCCAAGCAGTCCTTAATAGAGGATACAATGGTAGTTAAAGGCAAAAAATGCCCTGCTTATAGACAAAGGCATAGTCTAAAAGACTACTTCTACGCATATTTAGAATATACACTAGAGTGGTTTAGGCCACAACCTGGCTTTGCAGACATAGTACAATATAGAATTAGAAATAATTTAGATCTATAAGAGGAGATAAGGAAGGTAAAGAGACTAGGATCTTAAACCCTACGAATTAAGAACTTATATACTCCTACTCCTAAGATTAATAATAATTAACTAGATAGACGGAAAATTTCCACTATTCGAGCTAGCTTTAATGCGACATTATATTAATTCGATTCTACAAGCTACCCACTATAATACTCCTTAATCCTTAATTTAAGGCACTATCTGCCACATCGCGAACAACCTTAATTAATTTGTCTTATTTTGCTCTTTATCACCTGGAGACTTTATATGGGCTGGAAATACACAAATATAAGTTAAAGGATATGGCACGGTTTACCTTAAACTAAAGGGCCCAGCTAGACGGCGGATACTACGCCTTAATAATATGGCCTATTGCCCAGACCTTCTATGCAACCTAGTGTCTTTTAGGATACTATGGCGTTAAGGGCTATAGTGGGATACTAAATTAGAACCTATAAGCCTAAAGTAAGTAGATAATATAGTTATTGCTAAGCTGTAAGAGCTTTACAACTAATAGGTTCTAGAATACTAACTAGAACTAATAGAATAGGCAACCTTCCATACCTATAGGATTATCTTACGTACTAAGAGATCCCCGCAAAAGGCAGACGCACTGCGATGGCATAAGCGACTAGGGTATTTAGGCCCTAGTGCTCTTAAGCACCTAGTGCAGCAATCTAAGGGGGTGCGGATCAAAGGCATTACTATAGTACAGTGCGACACCTGCAGACGAGCTAAATCTAAGAGGTTAATTCGCTAAACGCCACGACTAATTAATAAAGGACCAGAAGAACGAGTCGCAATAGACTTCCATAGCTACAAGGATGGTAGCTTAATAAAAGAGAAGAGCCAAATGCTAATTACTAATTAATACTTAGGACTAATGTGGGATTTCTACTTTAAGGACAATCGCACAGCTTAATCTATTATCTAAACTTTGGCCACTTTTATAAAGTTTATAAAGAACCAATTTAACCTTATAGTTAAGATAATTAAAGCGGATAATAAAATATTTATAGTTAAACAAGAAGTTAATTAATAGTACATAGTCTAGGAGATTACAATTAAGCCTTTAGCACCTAACACACAAGCATAGAATAGGGGAGCTAAATGCTTAGAGAGTGTAATAAAAGACAAAGCCCGGGCAATGCGACTTAATGCTAACCTATTATAGGAGATGTGGCTAGAGATTACCCGGTTAGCTATCTACCTCTATAATTAAACGCTAAACTATGCGAATTACTAGAGAACACTATACAAAGTCTTCTTTATAATAGTGGCCTTTTAGAATAGAGTGGTTATAGCACTATAAAAGCCAGATTAAACCTATCTTCAGGCATATAGGTGCAAAGCTTTTATAATAACAGATAATACCCGCTGTGGCAAGAGTAGACTATAACGTCTCAACCCAAAGGCGTGGATTAGATATCTAGTAGGATACCGATCCTCTAACATCTTTTAGATATGGATACCCTCGCTTAGGAAAGTAATTAGCACCCAGGACGTAATATTTAACAAAGACAGCATCTTTAGCGAAAAGATAAAGGACCTTATAGATAACCTTATACACAATACCCTTAAAGAGATCGCCGCATAAGTCTAATTAGTTAAACTACTATCTATAGCTAAACTAACTAAATTAGAGACAGAGTCGTTCTATAAAGATAAGACGATTCAAAATAATCTGCAGGATGAAGACTAGCCTAGATATTAACAAGGTAGAAAAGTAGACTATACTTATCCCACTTCGCTAATTATACTACTACTAGTGACACTCCTTATACAATCACTAGTAGAGGAAGACAAAGGGAAAGACTACTAACTCTTATTATTAATAACATGCCTATGGGCCGCAGTATTTATGGCTGGCACTAAAGCGATAAACGTAGGGAACTTTAATAGGAAAATATTAGATAAGGTGCGGTTAAAAAGATTACTCTCTAAAGAATTAAAGCTACACAGGAGCTAGTTGCCTATGCCACCTTCCTAACGCAATAAGCTTAAAGAATATTCACTATGCGATATGTTTAAGGAAGCTAAGAAACAGCACCTAAACAGTTACTAGGACATGAGATTCTAGACCGAGATACTAGCTAAAATAATCAAGCTAACTAGAGAACAGATTCTCGACTATATGTGGGTATACACCTATAAGTTTAATAAATATTACTAACTTAAGAAGTGTAAAGCACGCCTTATCGTTTATGGTAATTAACAGAGAAATATTACGTTATAAGATATATATGCGGCAATATTGGCCAAACGATTATTTCGCATGCTTATGGCGATTGCGGCGCGATTTAACCTAGAGCTCCTTTAATATAACGTCACGAATGCCTTTATTCACGCAAAGATTAACTAAAATATATATATAAGAATGCTACAAGGCTACAATAAACCTAGGACAATCCTAAAGCTTAATAAGGCGCTATACAGACTCCAAATCTCACTACTACTCTGGTAAAGAGAGTTCACTTTAATACTACGAGGCTTAGGCCTTATTAGTATACCTTATAAACCTTGCTATATAATTAAACAAGGCGTAATTATCTTCTTTTACATAGATAATATTATTATTGCCTATAAATAGGAGAACAAACCCTAGGCTAAGCTAGTTATTAAGTAGCTATAAGAAAAGTATACCCTTATAGGAGAAAAAGATCTCCAATGGTTCCTAGGGGTTAAGATTCTTAGAAATCGCCTATAATAAAAGATCTGGCTCTCATAAGCGTTATATATTAATAAGATCGCTAGGCTAGTCGATAACTAAAGCCTTAGGCATAATACCCTAATAAGTAGCATTAAGCTTACTCTATAATTAGGCTTCGCTAGTCTATCTAAGATTAACAAATACCAATGCAAGGTTAGATCGATCCTATTCGCCACAGTTACTACCCAGCCGGACACTACTTTCGCGTCCTCCTAATTAGCACGATTTCTTACTAACCCTAGCAGCCAATATCAAGATGCCGCTAATTAAGTCCTACTATACCTCTAAGAAATACACACAAGGGCGTTACAGCTAGGTAGAGAAGACAGTTTTAAGGTAGCAAGCAATGCCTTGTTTGCGGAAAATACACTAGACTAAAAGAGTTCTTAAGAATATATTATTAAACTATTTAGTGGGCTAATTATGTGGAAAGCAAGTAAGTAAGATACTATCACTATATCTACCACTAAAGCCGAGCTACTAGCCCTATCACAGATAGCCAAGGAGGCACTATTTATATCACGCCTACTTAATAAGCTCTAGATTAAGCTTGCGGATTAAACAATTACTATTAAATGCAATAACCAGTAGACGATATAGCTTGTCGCTAAGGAGACTGCGCAGCTTAATACTAAACTTCGCCATGTGGATATTTATAACTATTAGTTAAGGTAAGAGGTAGCGCAAGAAAGAATTAGAATCACCTACACTTAGTTAAACAAAATAATAGCTAATAGGCTTACAAAGGCCCTTCCTATTAACAAATGGAGCAAATTTCTAGATTAACTAGGACTTGTTAATATGGCAGAGGATCTTAACAGAAAGGAGGTACAAATTAACGAGCTAGAATAAAGGATAGAGGCTATTACTCTAGAATAAAGGACGGCTACAAGGGGTCCAGCTTAAGGATAAGCCTAAGCTAAGGGGGTGTGTTAGATTAGAGCCGTGTTGCCAAACAAGGGCACGTGGTCGGCTCCACCCTCTAAATTAGACCTGGAGCTAACAAGTTACAGAACACACAATACAACTGTTTATCCATCTTATCTATTAGACCCCCCATCTTAATAAGCTTAAATAGTGCTCAAATCTAACAGCTATAGCAAAACTGCAACTCTAGCTTATTTTATTCTATGCGCTAATTATTATCTAAAACCTCTTTAGTACCTAAGCCCCCCTTATTATCTAAAACCGCCTTATTATCTAAAACCCCCTTATTATTTAAAACCCCCTTAGTATCTAAGTCCCCTTTATTATCTAAATCTCCTTTAGTACCTAAGCCCCTAAAGTCTAAGAAACTTTTAAAGTCTATATTCTTATTTATAATATTAGAGTTGTACCTATCTAATAGCTTTTAGAAATATGCCTTAAGCTCCTTCCTATTATCCTTAATTTTCTCTTTAAACTTTTTATTATTATTCCCCTTAATATACGCCTTATTGCTATTAAGCATACTATTCTTGCTATAGTTAATAAGGTTAGTAGAAGAACTAGACTTATAGTAACTAATAATTATTAGCAAAGATATATAATAAATAAGTGTAATAAACTTATAACTATTCCTTATTAGTAACTATTACTAGCTTCTTAGTAGTTAGACCTATATTACCTATACTATTACGGAAGTCTTCTTGCTCTTTTTTATTAGCTTTACTCTTAAAGCTATTAGTCTTAAGCTTTTTTAGGCCTGCCTTATATATATTACGTAAGAGCTTCTTATATACACTACTATAACTAAAGATTTATTTACTTATATAACTTTATAGTATATGAGGGCCTTTTTTCTTACTAGTAGCAATTCTATACTTAGCTAGGGCTGCTTAGTAGGCTCTTAGATTAACTTTATTTTTAATCTTATCTTACTTCTTATATATAGCTATTAGTTTCGCCTCTAACTAGTTGCCTACTTTTTATTAATTAACTAATATATAATAATAGGATATAATAATGTATTAGACCACCGAGCTAGTCAGACCACTAAGCTAATTAGTTTTGCTAAGATTATTACCACTACACTTTTCTAACAATATCTTAATAATATAACGCGTTATTATCTAATAAAGAAGGCAAAGTTAATCTTGCCCTTTAAGCCTATTAAGAAAAGTATTTTTTAAGCCTGTAACGCGCTAATAACGCGTATAATATCTTAAGATCTATCCTTACTAATTAATATAATAAAATTTAGTCTAGAGTAAATACCTACTATAATATAGGCCTTTTTACTACAACTAAAGAGTAGACGCTTATCTAATATATTCTTAACTTTAATTTGTAAGGATTTGCGCTCTAGTATTATAAAATAGAAGATATAGCTAATAAACTACTAGCTATTAGGTATAGAGGCCCTATAGGTGTAAATTAGAGTAAACACTTTATATTGCGTACACCTAAGCTAAAAATAGCTTAGAATTAAGCGAAGGATTAACAGAGAATATAATAGAAGGATTTAGAGATAATAAATGTATAGTTTTAGCTTATAAAGGATATATAAGCTAACTATAGTATGCTAAATAAGAATATTTATAACTTTAATAAGATAGGCTTTTAGATAAAAGTTATTAGCTTAATAAAAGTTGTAATAGGTTTAGAAAGATATACTTAATTAATAATAGTTTAACTAAGCAATTAGAAGTAAGTAATAGTCATCTAAAGCATCTGTGCTACTAGATATACTATCCTACTATTTATTATTTATAAAGAGCAAGTCTATATCTTAGTGTAGTATAAGAAGGCTAATAATTTTTATAATTAGAAGCTATTTATCTTTAATAATAGCTAGACAAATAATGAACTTAGAGTTATATAGTTAAAGCACTTTAACGCGTATAAAAAGGCGTACTAGGTAGGGTTATAGAGACTGCTAATTCTAGATAGCTATAAGAGCTACTAATTCTAGAATTTTAAAGACTACTATCTAGAATAGAAGATTCTAATGCTTTCTATACTAGCGTATTTATTGTATATCCTTTAGCTACTTAATATAGTTTATTTTATACTACTAAAGCTAAAGTACTTCTAATATATTTAAGACTTAGTAAGGAAATATATCTACTATATTAATAAAGAAGACTTTCTTCTAGCCTTTTGCAATGCGTTTTTTAATATATTTATATTAGAAAACTATAAAAAGGCTTTTAAGGCATCTAGTCTTATTCTATTAAGTCTAGGTATAGTATTAGATTGCCTAGATATGCGATTACGCACTCTACTAGAATAACCCCTTTTTAAAGCACCCTAGTAGTCTAAAACCCTAAGTAACGCGGCTAAACTTAGGTTCTAGATAAAATTAGTAATAGAATTTATTAGAAAATTACCTATTACTATCCCTAATAGGCTTATATAGCTTATAAAGGGTGCTAAGACTTTTACACACTAAGGTATATTAATAATAAGCTAGATTATAAAACTACACAAGTAAAGAGAAATATTAACTAAGTAAAAATCGCATAAAAGAAAGTAAATCTAGTAAGGAGGCACTTTAGACTTTGAATAGATAGTAGATTAGGTAGCTACAAGTCTATTTATAAGGGCAAATTTATTTAAAAAGGCGCGTAGTAGTAGTGCTTCTAAAGAGGCACTTTTAATATAATGCTAATATAGCAAGTATAGAAGGACTAGATATAATATAAGGACCTATTAGAAGGCTAAAGAGTTATTTTCTAAATTAGATATTACGCTTATAGAGATATTTTTAGATAGTGTTAGTAGTAATAATACTAATAGAGAATCTTAAGTTATTGTTGCTAAGAAAAACTAACCGGCTTAGTGGTCTAATACGTTAATATACTACTTTTTTAATTCTTAAAGTAAGACTATACAAGCTCTTCTTTTTCCTATATAAGCTATTAATGCTTTTGCGCTTTAAAGAGTAGTTAGTAGTCCTTATTATTATAAAGTTTCTTTTTAAGCTAATATTATATAGCTTAATTCGCTAATCTAGTAAAGTCTAGTGTCTTTTTTTCCTTACTATAAAGTGTATTGCGAGACCTCTACGCAATAGTATTGGCGCTATTACTAAGTGTACCTTTAAATAGCACTTTATAGTTAGTAAAATAACCTTTCTAAAAGCTACCTTATTTATAATACAAAAGAATAATGCTAACCTCTTTATTTCTAAATATAAAGCCATATCTATATTAGTATATAGTATAATAAAAGGCTATAATTACTAGGTACCTTAGTAAGACCCTTTTACTTATTACGCTTAAAATTTGCTAGTATTTATAGGCCACTACTTAGAAGACCCTCTAGAATATTAGAAGACTCTTTCTTAATAAACGCTATAGTATAGGGTATAATAATAGTATATAGTAACTATAGTTAATATTATAGAGATAATAAAAATATTATTATTATTATAAAAAGTAGCTATAGGGGCCTATATATATAAGCAAGGCGCTAATAATATTAGTGTATTTTCTTTACTTACCTTGTTGCCTACTTAGCTACTCTATCTTACTACTCTTCTAGCTACTTTTTTAATACTCTATAGCCTTAACTACTATATAATCTTAATTTCTAAGATAATAGCGTATACTAGGCTAGCTAGATACTCTAAACTAGTTACTAGTAAATCTTAAATAAAAAAAGAAGCTACTAGCTACTAGGGCTACGCAAAAGGCGTCTTGCAAAATACTACCTACTACGCTAAAGAGAAAGTACTACGAGAAGCTAGGTAGTATATTATTATTATAGCTATTTATTATATATATATTCTAATAATATATAGCTATTATGCTTAGGAAAATTAAAAAGTACTAAAAGAGCATTAAGCCCCTTATTAGAAAAATGCTATTCTGCTACCTTATTAAGAAAATAGTGTAAAATAATAATAATAAAAATCTGCGCTTCTAGTCTATTGCGCTAGCTACTCTCTAAAAGGCAATAGAGACTTTTCTAGTTAGAATATTTAAAGATATTTCTTTATACTACTCTACTCCTACTATATAATAAATACTAATATCTTTAGATATTAATATTAACACTATTTATATAAAATAGATTACTATATAGGCTAAGAATATATAGCTAGCAGATAGGTACTATAAGAAGTATATAGATACTAGGTAAATAGTAAAGCGCTTAATTAGATTTAGAATAGCTGGGCGCTTAGTTAGATTTAATATATATATTTAATACTAAAGCTATACTTTTACTATAATAAGTAAATATAATAATTACTACTATAATAATAAGAGTATTTTTTATAGTAATTTACTATAAAATTGCATACAGCTAATAAAAATATAATTAGTTAAATCTAATATAATCTAGTCTATATAACTCTAACCTAACCTATAGCCTATATAACTCTAATCTAACCTATACCTATTACAAGCGCAAAATCTATAGATAGAGGTTAGGTTAGAGTTAGGATCTTATATAAGAGAACTTAACTCCAACCCAACCTATACCTATTTGCCAGCCTAAATAGGCTAGTATATATCTATTAAAGATCTTTATTATATAAAGATTCTAACTAAGGTTAAGTCTACACTAACGTGTCCGTGCGCGTAATGCACGGATTTGCGTGATGCACGCTCGGCCCGAAAACATATCAAACTTTCACACCACACAACTCTACTAATATGGCTCCAATTGACGATGCGCTTGCAGAGATAGACTCGCTAGATCCTAGCGATAAACTTTGTTATACGAAAATAGCTAATAAGTATGGCGTTAAATGCTCAACTCTATCGCGGCGGCACTGCGCAGTTACACAGTCGCACGCGTTAAAGATTACTAACTAATAAAAGCTTACTCCACAACAAGAGGTAGAGCTTGTTAAATACATAGAAGGGCTCACAGCACGTTACTTGTCACCTATAAGAGAGATAATACAAAATTTCGCGTCAACAATAGCTAAGGAGCTAGTGAGTAAGAGCTAGGTTACTCGCTTTATTAACTAATATAGCATCTATCTTATCTCTTAATAGGTAGCTAGCATGGACAGTAATCGCCACTAAGCCAACTTAGGAGATAAATACAGCCTATATTTCAATCTCCTAGGTGACAAAATTAAGGAATACAATATCGAGCCTCGTCACACGTACAATATGGATGAAAAGGGCTGCTTAATTAGTATTGTTAGCCAATTAAAACGAGTGTTTAGCAGACGCATATAGGAGAAAAAGGAGGTTAGAGCATCTCTCTAAGATGGCTCTTATAAATGGATTACTATCCTAGCATGCGTCTGCGCTAATAGATTAGCCTTGCCGCTAAGCCTTATCTATTAGTCTACCAATAAGAACATATAATTAAGCTGGGTTAAGAATATTAAGGCAGGAAAGTATAGCGTACACGTCTCCTCTTCACCCTTAGGTTAGATAAATAACAATATTAGTCTTGCCTGGCTTAAGCAGGTGTTTAATCGCTACACTAAGGCAAAAGCTTAATAATCTTACTAACTACTTATTCTTAATGGCTATAGATCTTACGTTACTATAGATTTTATCAATTACTACAATTAGAATAGGATCATTCTAGCTATACTCCCCTCTTATTTAACGCATACGCTTTAGCCACTTAATGTGGTGCTCTTTAAGCCTCTCTTATTAGTCTACTTAGCTAAGCTCACGACCTACTTCTAAAAGAGCTAAGGCCTAGTTTAAATTAAGAAAGGCAACTTCTTCCCTCTCTTTTAGAAGGCGTAGACGAGCTCCTTTAAAAAGGAGATAATATTTAAGTCTTTTAAAGCAACTAGTATATCACCATTTAACCTAGAGGTTATACTTAAAAGATTCACCCAAACCACCTAAGATAAACAGGAATCACAAGAGAGCTCTACGTTAGTACGTAGTAGATCTAACTAGCGTAAACTAGATCGCCTTATACGAGCTACAGTAGAGAATTAGGGTAGTAAGGACGCGCAGAAGCTTGGCCGCTCACTACACCATATCTTAGTCCAAAATAAACTACTTCGCCACGAGATAAACAGGCTTAAGGAGGCACTGCTAGTTAAGAAGAAACATAAAAAGAAGAGCAAGCCTCTTAACCTTTAGCAATATTAAGAGTACTATAGAGGTGCAGTATTCTAGTTACTAAGGAAGGTTAGAGAGGCGCGTGTACGTCAGTCTGTAAAGAAGCAAGAGGAGAAGGAGCAGAAGCTTTAAAAAGCTAAGACAGCTAAGTTAAGGAAGGCAGCTAAGCTATACAAGGAGAAAATTGCAGAGGAGAAGCGTGTAGTGCGGGAGGCAGCTAAGGTAGCTAAGGAGAAGGAGAGGGCTGAGAAGGCAACAGAGCGCGCTCGCGAAAAAGAGGCTTATAACGCAGCAAAAGCTCTACAATTTGCCCAAAAGAGTAAAAGAAAGGCCCTGCAGCTATCTACACAAAGCAACAAGTGTTAGAAACGTATAATTAACACTCTAGCTACTAAGGAGGCCTTAGGTGCCACATCAGCAGCTCTACCTAAGACTACGCGGCACAGCCGCAACGTTAAGCTTCTAAGTAAATATTAGTAGCGCAGGTTAATCGCAAGCATTAATAGAGCACTCCACTAAAAAATCTTACAATATTCGCTACTATATATGGCTCTATAGCCTCATTTCTCATAGAGCTATTATGGTGTTGTGTGTACATCACGCAAATCCGTGTATTACGCGCACGAACACGTTATACATAGAAAGAAGTAAAATAGAAGGCACTATAATCTAGTACCTAGTACATAGTAGTAGTAATAAAATATATATAAAATAATAATAATTTTATTATTAGCATTCTATATAATAGTATTATTAATAGCAGTAAATAGGCAGTCTACTATCTAGTATTAGTTACTATTATAATTGTTATTATTATTATTACAGCAAAAAATATTATTAAAGAAATTATTAATTATGTAACACTATAGTTAGTTAAACAGCCGGCCCGAAATCACGTAATATTACAGATTAATCTCGGGAGAGAACTAGTATATATCTATAATAATCCCTACTATTAAATAGACTCTATAGCTAGCTATATAGACATTAATATCTAATACTCTATATTAGCAAATGTAGAGGATGTATAAGATAATTATGTAATAAAAGAAAATAATATAATAAAACTAACTTAGTATTAATTACTTATTTCTAAAGAGGGTGTAAATAGAAAGAAGAAGATCCTATAGTGTATAGGCTGCAGCGCACAGGTATTATATAATCTCTATATAATACTATTATGTAGCAATATTAAAACCTTAACACCTTTAGGTACTCTTACCTATATAGTGTATAGACACTAGTAATTTTTTATTTTAAGGTTGCTATTAGTAGTTCTCCCTTCCTCTACACAAACTATCTACTTACTAATATTTACCTTATTTATTTAATATTCCCCTATCTATATATCTCCTGCTCTAGCTAGTTTGCTCTAGTTAATAGAAAGATTCTATTAAGTAACTATTTATTATACTTTGCTACTATTTATTAAAGGCACAATTAGGCTTATTAGTAGTAAAGTAGTAGTTTAGCTAATAGTAGTTAAGGATAAAATTGCGTAGTTAATAACAAAATTATAGTAATAATATATTATTTATATAAAGTTTTTTTACTTAGTTTATTTCTTATATAATAGGTAGACCTATTTATCTTATCTATTTAGGTAGTAATATTGGGCAATTATATAATATTAGATAAGGGAAGACAAACGCTAATAAAGGATAGAAATTAAGACTTTAAATAAAAGGGAGAGGCATATAAGGTAGGCTTTCCTTTCTTTATTCTTCTTTCTTTATTCTTCTTTCTTTATTCTTCTTTCTTTATTCTTCTTTCTTTATTCTTCTTTCTTTATTCTTCTTTCTTTATTCTTCTTTCTTTATTCTTCTTTCTTTATTCTTCTTTCTTTATTCTTCTTTCTTTATTCTTCTTTCTTTATTCTTCTTTCTTTATTCTTCTTTCTTTATTCTTCTTTCTTTATTCTTCTTTCTTTATTCTTCTTTCTCTTATTCTCTACTTTAAATATCTTTCTATACGTGTCCCTTCTCTCTAGCTCTTTTCTCTTTTTATTAAGCTAATCCCCTATTTTATATAGTGCTAAACTGTATCCCTTATTATATAATATCTTATTTCTATATAATACTAACTTAGTATAGATAATAGCACTTATACTAGTAGGTCTTAACTAGCTAGGCCTCCTTAGCTTTAATACTACTATAGTAGCTCTTCTAGGCAAAAGAATATATATTATCCTCCTAACCAGTTCCTAGACAAACTATATATTTATTTAGGGCATCTTTATTAATATAAGTTCCTTTATTCTTTACTTTTATACAAATACTAACTATAGAAAATAGGCTAAGAAGTTGCGTATCGTATATCTACCTTTATATAATATTATTCTTATTCTTATAGCTAGTATAAACTTGCGTTTATAGGTTGCTAAGCTTATTTAGTATAAGAGCTACTTTTACGTGCTCCTTATTTAGTTGCGTAGTGTTCTTAAGGGCACTATATATACTTACTACTATAGTAGTAACTCTAGCCCTAGGCCCTTTACTAAGTATTATATAGTAGTAAACTTCTAGGCAGGATTATATAGTTCTTACGTATAGCAAAGCTATAGTGCTAGGTGCAATTATTACATAGAATAGGGCTATATAATAGAATAGTCACTTCTAGATATTGTCTATAAGTACTAGAATAAAAACTCTTCTCTAAATAAATATATACTATATCTCTTCTCTTTCTATATAAATAATAGATAGGAGAATGTGTATTTTTAAGTAGTATATATATGTAAAAAGAATTAATTAAATATATTACATAAAAGAATAAATAAATAATAAAGAAATAGTCCTATATAAAGGCTAGAAAGAGCTTATATAGACAGGCTTAAGGCAATTTACTAATACTTTAATAGTAGTTATTAAGGTGTTACTAGAGATTAAGAACTTTAGAGCCTAGTTTAGGGCCTTCTTTATATAGGTATTAGCAGAGTTATCCTTTTTATTAATTTATCTAATCTTAAAGATCTTGCAGTGCTTATATAATTTGCAGAGTAACATAATATTAATTATAAGATACTTCTTATTTATAGTTCCTAGTTATATAAGATAGTTATAGAGAGACTTTAAATCTATATAAATAACTATAAAAATTAGCGACAGACTAAGCGTGTATATAATTCTCTAAAGAGTTGTACTAATAGTAATAGTATTATTAAAGCCTCCTACTATACTATATAGCTCGCTAGCAAGAATACTTCTTATTACTCTCTTATACTTAGTTAAATTCTAGTATATAATATTTGCTAGAATGTTAAAGTTATTACTATTACCTATATAATACTTATTACCTAGAGCAATTAGAAATTCTAGCTATAAGCTTAGGTTCTTATTATTAGCAAAGAGAAACAGCTTTGCGCAATAAAGATCTAATAGTATAAAGGTAAGACTACGCTTACTATTATTAATCTACTATTAGATTTATATATTTAATACCTTAATATCTTTATATAAGGGTAATATAGTCTAAGTAGTAATAGACAAATTAAATATAGCTTCTAGTTAGCATATAAATATAATATAGGCGCATCTTACATACTACTCTATATACCTCTGCGCAGTATTTTTATCTTTAAGGTTAATTGTGCGAAGGCCCTTTGCTTACCCTTTTTATATAAGAACTATAGTATTATATATAAGCTAAATTCTTCTACTATTAAACTTAATAGGTTAGTCCTTAGTAAGAACAGTCGTATTCTTTGTATAAAAGGCTACTTTCTTTAGCTCTTCTTCTTTTCTTTGTGCGAAGTTCTTATTAATAATACTAAGAGTATTATCTGTCTAAAGGCTAGTAATCCTAAAGGTGTACTCTCCTTTATTAGTAATAAGTAGATATAGATTATATAATAAAGTCTTTATACTAAGTTTTTCTTTATAGTAGTTATAGTAGATCTTAAACTAGTAAAGATGTAATTTAGCTGCACTATAGAGTAGTTATATAACATAGAAGATTATATCTTATAGAAAATTATATCTTATAGAAAATTTGTATATAGATTCTTAGGTAGTCTAGTATAGAGCGTACGGTTTAGTTTGTTAATAGACTAAATATAGGCCTAGGTAATATCTTATAGTTTAAAATATATTCTATATATTGCCTAAAGGCTTACTTCTAATGCAAGAAGTAGACGCTAGCTTATTTTTTAGATAGTAAGTAATTAGGTAAGAATTTTATTCTTCATTTTATTAAAGTAGCTAGCAAACACAAGGTAGAATTTCTTATATAGTTGAGTAGTCTTGCCCTTAACTTCTTATACAAGGCGGAGATTAAAGATTCTACCCTTATACTTAAATAGGTTAAAGAGAAGAATCTTAAATATACTATTAGTAATTAGAGTGTTTATCTCTATATAGTCTACCTCTTTAAAAGGTGCTTTAGGTATTATAATTATATCTTCCACACAGAGCTTTAGAGATAGTTCCTAATTACTTATTTTCTTTTAAAAAAGAAATGCAGTATTCTTTCTTAGGCAGCCTCTTTTCTTTTCTCTAGAGGATTCCTTTATATAGGGATAGTATTATCTACTTTATATAATAATAGGAAAGTATAATCTTCTTTATAATAGTATAGCTTAACTTATATATAGTAAAACTTTACTAGACTATTTCTTAAATTAAAAATTGTATTTTTATTCTTAATACCCTTAATTTTATATAGGCCTATCTATCCACCTTTTTCTCTCTAGACTATAACCTTAAATTTAAGTAGGAGCTTAAGGACTTTATACGCTACTAATAGACTATTATAAGTGTTTAGCGCATAATTAATATTAGTCTTATCTCTTTCCTTCTATAATATCTTTATTGCCTTTTATATAGCATTTATACGTGTAATAATATTAGGCAATAGGAAAGAATCTATATTACTTCTAAAATATGCGCTAAAGACTAGCAGTATAGATACAAAGCTATCTAGGCCTATAGTATTATTAATAGCTTTAACAGCTATTTAAAGAATATCTTTCTTATCTATATAATCTCCTAGTTTAGCCTTAAGAATATTAAAGACTCTATAGAAAAGTGCGTGCAAACGCTTAACCTTCCCTATTATCTAATATACTTCTATAGGCATCTGCCTATAGATTACACTAATAATCTTTATATAGTTCCTAAACTTATCTAATATAAAGTTTATATCTAGATTATATATAATATAGTTAGGTAGACCTTAGTAAATATTAATCTAGTATCTATAAAGGGCTTTCTATATATCTTATACAGATATTAATTTTAAAAAGATTATAGCTTAAAATAATATATCTATATCTATAATATATAGTGAGTCTCTAGTTTTAATATATATAATATTAATAATAATTTTATAGTTAAAGTAGATATTATCCTTAATAGTAAACTTTAAGTTACGTAAGGCTTATTTATATAATTAATAATAGTAGTAAAACTTCTAAATTTTATTTAGTATAGTAGCATCTACTTTATAGCTAGTATTAGTACGTATGTTCTAAAGTCTTTCTATATAAGAATATCTAAATTATCAATAAAGGCAATAGAGTTCTTATTTAGTAAAGAAGGACATAGTTTCTTTCTTACTAATATTAAAGAAAGAGTGTCTCTATTTGCATATAATAGGTATAGTTGTGCTATTCTTTTATATAATAATATCTAGAATATTATTAAAGTAGGCACTTAGTATATTAGTATCTGTTAGTAATAGCAAAAATAGTGTTAGTGTCTAGAATATAGTAGATAACTGTTCATATTAGATTTATAATTTGTATAGTTTTTAGAGATTCTTATAGGTTCTAACCTTTAAAGCTAATATTAGTATTACTAGATATCTAATTAATCTTTATATAGGGTTCTCTTATATATGTATCTCTAGCTATGCTTTGCTAATAGTAGAAATTCTTACTATACCTATATTTTATAGTTTACCTTAATATATTATATAGTATTAATCTTTAATAATAAACTATTTTATATACTTCTCTAGCTCTATTTTATAGATGTGTTCGCTAATTATATAATAAAGATAGGTAGTAGTAGTTAGGTAGAACACTTAATTATTGCTATTCTTATTATCTTTACTTTGCTCCTCTTCTTTGTGCAAAGTAGGTTCCTTATTATTATACTCTTCTATATTCTAAATATAGGACTAAATAGTTTTATATAAAGGCGTTTTATTATTATACTCTTTATAGAAGGTAATATACTACCTTATTACGTAGGTACGCTTATTGCGCAAATAGTTAGAAAACTAATAACCTTTCTTATAGCACAGAACACTTCTTTAGTCTTATATAAATATTGTTTAATTAGGATCTAAATTGCAATAATAATAGTATAAATTGTCTAAAAATTCTTATCTATAAGAGACTAGTAGTCTGCCTTTTTATATAGGAAAGTTATATTTACAATTAGTATAGTATATATTAATCTCTTATAGATACTAATTAGATTAGCAATTAATTATAACTTAGATTAATACATAGAGATTAGCAAATAAAGCTTTATAGATAGGCTTAGGAGTAAATATAGCCTACTCTAGTTCTAGGTGTCTATAGTATACTTATATAATAGTAGTATAGAGAGAAATTTTCCTAGCAAAGTTTATACCTAATACTCTTTATATAAAGGTAAGCCTATTAATTATTACCTTTAGAACTTTATATAAACTCTTATTAGAGTTCTTGTACTAATATTATATAAAAGTTATTATAGTCTAGTCTATCTAATACTAATTATAGTTAATAATAGTATTAAAGTAACGTGGTTTACCAGCGAGTAACTCACACTAGTAAGCGCGTCACCTTTGCCAAGACCCCACTAAACCATTTTATTTATTATTAGACTGCGTCGCAACACTACTTAAAAATATATACTAAGTTAATGCATCTAATTTAGATTCTTCCTCTTTAACTCCCTAGTAGGTTTACGTATTATGTCTAGGTTGCCTACAAATACCACAATGCTATTAAGTTAATGGCCCTGTTGCAGCGCGACTAGTACCTAACAATTATTTACCCTTCTTCTATCTACTAGCGTCCTTAGGAGTGGCTAGCTAAGATCCCTCTACTACTGTAAGTAATCTCTAATACTAGATATACCTCCTTTTACGCGATTTTTATTTTATAGTCTCCTTAATTGTCTTATAAAGGCCTGTAATTTTATCTAACACTAGTACCTAACTATACATTACACTTAGAGCGCCTTTTTTAAGCTTCTTAAGCACCTACATAGTTAAAGTTAGTAATAAATTAAAGTAATCTCTAATTCTCTTGCGAACTAGTGTTAATTACGCTTTAAATTCGCGTAGGTTACTTAGTGTTTTAGACTCCTAGGTAGTAGGCTCTTTAATAGGCAGACTAGGTGTATAGATACGAATATTAAGATGCTGTAACACCTTTTCTAGATTTAATAGGACTAGTCTAGCACTGCGAAAACCACTCTTAATTGTCTCTGCAGAGAAAACCTTTAAAAACGCGGTTTTAAAGGCTAGAAGAAACTTAATCTTTATAATATAGGTTATTAGCTAACGCGCTAAGCCTAAGACCTTAACACTATATACCTTCTTTAGCGGGAAGAAATAGCCCACATCTAATAGCTGTAGTAGGTGTGATAAATATAGCAGTATATAGAGAGTAATAATCTTATATTCCTTATAGTAATCCTAGAACTTAATTAAGTTATAGCTCTTATGGCCGTTAATAACTAGCAGCTAATAGGTTTCTTTAGCGCGTCCCTTTATATGCGCGTTAAAGTGTTTTAACTACGCGATACTAAGCTTATTATTTATCCAGTAGTTCTCGCTAATAGCAATTACTCAATCGCTAGGAATTAACGCGTCTTTATACTAGGTAGAGATATAACGCTTACTAGCGTAGATAATAAAGGGAGGAATTGTCTATCTAGCAGCGCAGATACCCTAGATTACTGTAATCTACTAGCGATCGCCTGGCTATATTAATTTGGGTTTCGCACGCCTCTCTAATACTATAACTACAAGCTAAGACTCTATAACCCCTATTAGGAAGTCTAATTTATTAAAGTTGTAGGTGTCCTTATCTATAATGCCGTACTTAACTTTAATGTCCTCTATAAGCTTAAACTATATGTTTATAACCTTAGAATCTTCCTATTATATTCTCTAGTTATTATATAACTAAGACTAACGCGTTTTAACTTTACGTCTGCGCTTAATAAACCTATCTATCTAGTTAATACTAATAGGTGGCTTTCCTCTCTATAAACGTAGTAAATTGGCCATTGTGCGTATTATAAGCTTTGTAGGAGGGAATTCACGCGTGTCTAGCTCGATTATACAATTAATAAGCGCCTGCTCCTTAAGGAGAGTAAAATTCTTTAATTTAGGTGGGTTATCGCGTTGTGTAGTCATTCTATTGCGTCTTTAATTAAGCGTTCTGCAATTAATATTATACAGCCCTACTGCTGCTCGCTCTATAAGATTTGGGTCTTATTTAATAGCTCTAATAGTAATAAGTAACTAAGCTTTATTAGATAGCTTAGAAGACATGGTAGGTAGTTATATTATAATAGTATTATTAGTAATGGTGGAGTCTTAGCAAAGATGGCGCGCTTACTAGTGTGGGTCACTCGCTAGTAAACCACGTTAACTATTAAGTGCTTTATATAAGCACTTCTATAATTATCTAGAATAGATAGTATAAAGGTAATACTATGCCACACAGCTAGTAAGAATATCTAAAAAGATATCTAGGTATTAATTCTTAGCAATATCTAGGCGTCTATATAGATTTATAAAGATTTTAGTCTTATTCACTAAAATATTATATAGAGCTCTAGTATAGTTGTTATTCTTATTCTATGCCTTTTAAAATTAGATTATTTTATTAGCTAAAATTCTCTAAGGAGGTAGGTTATGCTTAGGCAGAAATTTATATAGGTTAAATTATAGCATAGGCTTAGTCTATATAAATTAGTATAGTGCCTATAATTTGCGCTTAACTAGTAGTAGCTCTATTCTATATAGCGTTTAATAGTCACAAGTAGGTAGATAAAATAGTAGTTAGGTACTATATATAAAAAGTAGTAGTTTATTTAGTTATTTATATAAATAAAATTGTCTTTAGTACTTATATAAAGGTTCTCTTAAGATATCTATAGGGACCTATAGCTATATAGGTACCTATAGTAATAATACCTTACTCTGTTTAGGTTTGTACAACAGCCTAACTAGCTTAGGTATCTTTAAAATTAGCTTTAGTATTTATATACAAGGAGTTAAGTAGGCTAGTAAAGACAGTAATATATAAGTAACATCTATATTACCTTAGGCTACTTTATATAGTTTGCTAGCACTTATAGCTTTAGCGTCTATTCTTAGTATAATACTCTTTTCTTTTAGAACTATAATAAGCTCTCTCCTAAATGCATAGTTTAACTTTAAAAAATAGTATTCTTCCTATCCTTTAAAGTCTTCCTAGAATAATTCTAAGAAAGCTATCTCTTTTAGTATAATATATAATAATTAGCAATAGTACATACTATATATAATTATATTTCTAATAGAGAGGGATTGTCTACTAAGCTAATCTTATCTTTTTAGTACTTAGATCTTATTCTCTTGCGTAGTGTTGCCTCTAATATTTCTATCCCTTTAGTATACTTATTATATAGTCTAGTATATTTAGGTATATTAGTGTTATCTTATAAAGTAGAGGTAGTAAAGATAGGGACTTTATATAAAGTAGTAGTAGGAGTAGTTATTACGTAACTAGTTTATTTAATAAGTTAGTTATATAAAGGATTGCACTTTATTAGAGTTTATTATTATCTAACTATATATTTATATAGTTACTAGTAGTGTGCTTAGTGCACTATCTTCTCTTAAATCTTATATAGCAATAATATCTACTTACTAACTTAATAAAAGAGTTAATTTGCTATCCCTATAAATAAGAATAGGTTTTATATATCTTATATAATTGCTTTCTTTATTTTATATAGTAGTAATAGTTACTTACTAACTCTATAAAGATTTAATTTGCTATCCTCTTACGTATAAAGAATAGGGTATAATAAAATAAATTATATAGCTAATAATAACTTATATAATTTATCTTCACTCTTACTAATTTGCAGTTAAGGGTTAGTTAACTACTAATTAGTATTAAATAGGCTCTATAGCTAGCTATATAGATATTAATATCTAATACTCTATATTAGTAAGTGTAAAGGGTGTACAGAATAATTATATAAGGAAAAGAAATAATATAATAAAACTAACTTAGTATTAATTGCTTATCTCTAGAAAGGATATAAATAGAAAGAAGAAGATCCTATAGCGTATAGATCGCGACGCATAGGCATTATATAATCCCTATATAATGCTATTATGCGGTAATATTAAAACCTTAACACCCTTAGATGCTCTTGCCCGTATAGTATACAGACACCTACTCTTAATTTATAAAAGAAATCTATTATATATATACTAAGGTAGTTTCTATTATATAATATTATAGAGAACTATATTTTAATACTTAAAAGCAGCTCTACTATAGTTTATATAGCTATAGAACTTAAGTGTAAGCTTTATTATACTTAGACTACTAAGTACGTTAAAGAGGAGTAATATAAGTGTAAAAATATATACTTAAAGTTAGTAAAGATACTATTTACGCTACTAATACGTAGGCTATAAAAGTTACTTAGATAACTAATAACGTAACTAAATAGGACGCTACTATTACTACTAGAACTATAAAATTACTAGTTAAATATATAAATATTTAGAGAACTCTCTATAGTAATATATATAACTATAGTAAGAAATATATATAGTATTATACTAGTAATATTACTCTTATAAGAAATATAAGTAGGTAGGTATACTTAGTTAACAACCCTAAAAAGAACTATATATTATAAGATTTATATAAGAAATTGCTAAGAGACTTAGACTAAAAGAGGCCTTTTTAGGCTAGATTTATTATTATTTATAGGCTTTACACTACTATTAAGTTAGGCCTTATTACCTAGAAAAACTAAGACCTATACACTAAGCTTATATACTATATAGGGTATATAGAGAATTTTATAAAAATAAAGAAAGCAATTATACTAGTTACTAATAGCTAAATTACTATATAAGAAACTTAATTTAATACTTAGAGCATTGTTAGCACACCCTATATCTCTAACACTAGTAATAATAAGGGCTACTCTAGCCTATACAAGCCTAATAATAACTATAAAATAGTACCTAAGGCTAACTAAGGAGCCTACTAAGAAGGCGCGCACTATTATTTTATACAACTAAAAATATAATTATAGTATAATTTACTATATAAAAATTATTTTAGATTATTAAGCCTATTTAGCGCGTTAAGCTAGGTAGGCTGTGCGTAGCATAGCCTTTTCGCTAGAAAATTACGACTGTAACTGTTGGGGTCGAGTACGTTTACGCGACCCATCACCAAAGCTACCTAGGTAACATCCCAACGGGCCGACTACTCTCTATGCAGCCCGAAAGAAAAAAATTCTTTCTTATCTGCGCAGCAGGCCGACTCACACGAAAAGGTAACAGAGGTAACCCAGCTCTTGTGCCCTCTTGTGCCCCGATACTTGCGCCTTTAGCGGAGGTCTGTGTGTCGGATGACTAACCAATTGAAAGAAACACTGTTAGTAAATAATACAAGTGTTACAAAGGACTGATCAGGATAAACTATCAGCCGTATCACCTGCGAGGGAACAGCCGTGTTTTAACTTTACATCACCCTGCATCCCAGTTGCTCGACCAGGTTGTATCAGGGGCCGTGTGGAAAAAGACAGAGATGGCTCGAGCCCCCCACCGCCGCCACCCTCCGACACCACCACTTTGTGAATTCACCCCAGGTATCTCGCCTACTCAAGATGTCAGATCCACGGCCTAAAGTACCCATTCCTAGGCTTAACGACGACCGCAAGAGGAACGACAAATCTCGAGTACAGAGAGCATGCAACCAGTGTCGCAAGCGCAAAGTGAAATGTACTGGCGAGCAGCCGGCTTGTCGCTATTGTGTGAATGAACACGTGCCTTGTTACTATGAACCAGCTCGGAAAGATCGCTTGAAAGAGTTCGTAGCTAAGTCCGCGAGCGTTGTCTAACTAACAAGAGGCAGCTGCGTCGACCAAAACAATCTCCTCATCGCTTTCCTGAAGGATCAGAGTGCTCGCGTTGATGACGGGGAAAAGCAAAGAATACATGAACTTCTCGACTCGGTACGTCTTACTAATTTTAGTGGCGAAGGTCAATACTAATCCCTCGAAGCTCGATGATTCTGGCTCGGTGGCGGATTCATCTGTGACTGGGGCCACAGTTGGAAAAAGATCAAGAGCAAATTCAACGTCCGACGAGGAGAGCAGGGGCGGCAGCCGTGCCCAGGGGGGAGAAGCAGACGTTTCTGGGTCAGTCGGCTCCAACAATGACCTCGATCTTCTAGATGAGGATTTGCTTCGAAGTGATGAATCCAGAGCCACGGGATTTCTGGGACAAAATTCAGAGGTCCAATGGTTAAGGAGCCTCAAAACGCATATGGAGGCCGATGAAACTCCAGGACAACCATCTGGACAAGTCTATGGACCGCCGGGTCATAGTCGTCAGGCGGCTGACCGGCGTGCAGATGCTGTACACACTCGGCAAGGATTCTCCAAACCCGGCAGTATTCGTCATGTTACCGATTCCACCTTCTATCTTGACTTCGAGGACGTCGACTTACAGTTAGATGTGGATCCATGGACGCTGCCTCCGCCCGAGATGTCTGAGAAATTGTTCGCCTGCTACATGGAAACAGTCCACCGCTCTTTTCCCATCCTGCCTCCAGGGTTTGAAGAAGACTTTCGAAATCTAACCGATGCTGCGAAGCAACGGGGTGACTTCCGATTGTCTAAATATTGGCAAGCGGGAAAGCGCCAAGCACAGTTGAATCTGGTCTTTGCCATAGGTTCCAAGTTCTCGCATGTGATACAAGCAGATTGGCAGGGGGACGAACGAGATCACATGGTTTACGTGAAAAGAGCGATCAAGCTTCTAGAGCTCGACAAGGTTGCCGTTCTTCTCTCGGCACCTGAACTCCCACTGATCCAGGTGAGTTGCATGCACACTGAAAGAAGCCTCGCCACTTTCTGACCGCTATCAGGCTACTGGTCTTTTGTCTCTGTATTATTTGGCAATCGGACACATCAGCAGGTAACGTGGTTCTGCTACCTTCTCTCTCGCAAGTTTGCGCGGCTGACTTTGTTTCTTAGAGCCTGGATCATTATAGGTATATCATTGCGATTCGCTCTCGCTGTTGGGCTCCACCTCCGGAATGAGGACCCCACCGCCGAAGCGAAAGAGAAGGAGAGCCGAGTGCGAGTATGGTGGGGCCTGCATGCCGTCGAAAGCCTCCTGTGCAGTATTATCGGCCGACCATGCGTTATATCTGACGAACAATGCACGGTGCCTCTGCCGCAAGTTTTACCGGAAGAGCAGTCTGGCGACAACATTCCGCCACATCTGAGAGATTTAACGAGCGGCGGCAGCCAGAGCCCCAAGTTTTCGAGAACATCACTCTCAAGGAAGTTGAGCAGGCACAACTCAGACGAGGTCGCACGCAGGTCCTTCCTTAGGGCTCGTATAACCATCGGCATCATCATGCAAAAGTCCCTCTCCAAACTGTACTCTCCACGCACAGCAACGGCTTCGTGGGAAGACGTTCAGAAAGACATCGCCTCGTTGACAGCTCAACTAGACGAATGGGTCGTCGCAGCGGTGCCGGATTGGGAACTTGGAGTGGACGACCAGAGTCAAGACCCCAGCGTCCGGCGCGAGCGATTATTGCTCGCCTTCTGGTATCACAGTACCAAATTGGTCATCTCTCGCCCTTGCCTTTGTCGCCTCGAAGGACGCATCAAGCGGCAAAGCGAACTGTCAGCAGGCTTCAACCAGAGCACTGCCAAAGCATGCGTCGAGTCCGCCAAAGCAATAACTCGGCTCTTACCTGATGAACCGGACAGGACCTTCCTCGGTGAGCTGACTCCATGGTGGTGTATCGTACACAACATCATGCAGGCGCTTGCAGTGTTTCTTCTCGAGTTATCCTTTGAGAGGGCGCCCGTGTCCGGCGGCGCTGAAACTATTGCCGATCATATCAGGAAGCTCGTCCGGTGGCTGCGATTCATGAGCGTCACCAACACGGTGGCACAGCGCGCATACGGAGTCGCCGTAGACATCATCCGGACCGGTGCGCCAAAAATCCAAGTAGACATATCCGACATTCTGGCAGACGAGCAATACACGAACCAAAATTCCCGGGAAGCTTTCCCCTTCAACAACTTCGCCGAGGCCAGCAATTTCAACTTCCCCCTTCCTACTGGTATGCCCGGCGAACAGCTGCCTGTGCATGGTTTTACCGAACTCCCAATGGATCCCTTCTCGATGCTGGAGACGGACCTGCAAATGCCTTCGACTCTCGGCAATCCCTTCTTCAGTAGTTTTGACCAAGCCAATCCGCTGAATGACCTCTGGCCGAACACGGATCCTACCATTCTAGACGACCCGTGGAGCGCATATCCGACTGCTCCTACTGGGGATGGTACATGGTGGCCAGATCCGAACTTTGTTCCTGATGAAAGTCAGGGGCCATGGCCGACATAGTCTTCCACGAGTGTTCTCCGCCCTACACTGGTCTCTCACCAGCTGGTGATGCTGCCTTAGTGGAATTCAAGCGCCAGCCTAGGTCTCCAGATCAACAAGCCAAAACTCGACAATGTGATCCACGACACGGGAACATCTCCCGGGATTTTTAGAAGTAATGGACACGAGATTAGTTACTATTAGACGCCACAGCGCTGAACGCGTGCTTCCGTCATTGAACAGGCCAAAGCTTTGACGCATCAGACTTCCACATCCACTTCCCCTTCCACTTTCATACAAAACCCCCAACCATCCAGTACCCTTAATACCCTCTCATCCTACTCACCAACCAACCAAGTGAGTCAACCCCGCACCCCTCTCTACCCAAAAGGTACTAACATTCACCCAGAAGCCCTACCAACTTCCCAATCGGAGTCTTCCAGCCTGAGTTGATTTGATGTGTACGCGGAAGCTCTTTGCAACGAGCAACCGACGACGCTGGAGTGTTGCAGTGCCACGTCGGTGAAGCTGAAGCTCCGCTGCTCACCCTCAGCAACCTTCCGCGAGACCAGGTTGCACTTGAGCATTCCTCGCGTTATATGCGCTGTACCTGCCTACTACATCACGACCAGAACAGCATGCGCGCGAAGAGAGGGAGAGGTAGGAGTAGCGCCTCTACCTGTTTGTGCAATACCTCGGAGCAGGTAGATGGTCCGGCCATAGCTAATCTCAACAACAACAACAACAAACAAGCGACCACTCAAGTAGAAGTAGTCGAGCAAAACGCAATACTATCTATCATATCATTCATTAGCAAGCAAAATCTCTGCTATCTATCCTTCACTTTCAACCCCCCCGTTCCGTTGAAGCGCGTGCTGCCTATTATTGTTGCATAGCGTAGCAGCCGCGATTCCACCCGTCGCATAAAAAGTAAAGCAAATGGCTGATTTAACATCACCATCACCCGCACTCACTTTGCAAACAAACACACATACTTTGCCACTACCAAATGAATACTATGTCTACTATACTATACGAAAAGCGAACGAGCGAAACGAGGAATTCGTTAACAAGCGAGCGACAGGACAAGTGCGAATAAAAGCAACGACGATAAATAAACTACTCAACCAGCGAGAAGAAGACAGGAAAGGAGAGAAAAAGTTGGCAAACGAGCGTATACGCAGGCAGCGTAAAAGAAAAGAAAAGAAACGTATTTTTTTTGGTTGCCGGAATGGAGAGTGTTCTGAGGATAAAGAGCGGGCGACGCGTAAGCTGGGCAGGAGGCGTGTGCGGTAAGAAAGGAAAAGAATGCGAAAACAAGTCAATGTCTGCATGTATGAGATCTAAGATGTGAAAAAGACGACGCAAGCGCAAAAGCGAACAGTCTCAAGAAGAAAAATGTGAAGAAAAATATCCCTCTTGCTCAACCCGATACCAAATGTGGAAGAATACGTCTGCGGGTGATTGGGTGATTTGTCGATGCGAGCTACTCACTCAAGGTCGAACATGTCATAGTGGAACCGCGTCGCACGTCGAATCCTCGCCCGATGCATCTTTGGCTAGCTGCAGCGTTGAGAGCTTCTGGTTGATACCGTCGGGGAGAACGTATACCCATTCCTCGATGGACACCCGGGGTAGAATCGGACTCTTTGTCCGAGTGGGGAGGTGTTGCATTTCAAGAGTATGCATTGGTTCGGGCGTCGATGGCGACAACTGGTGCATCGTATCGCGAGGGGACTCGATGCCTTCCGAGGCAGAAGAAACCGACGACATCAAACTCGGTATGGATCCCACCGAACACCAGCTGCTCGCCCGAGTCGATCGTCCACGCGTCGGAATGCTCATCGGCGACAGCAGCGCTAGATCTTGGAATTTAGCCGTTTCGTGATCTGGAAACTCTTCAAAAACGGCGGGCAAAGCATCGGTGCTTATGCGACAGAGCAATCCGTCTTGATGTTCTGCCTTGGGACTTGGGTAGTCCGGCAGAGTGACCGCATGAGTGTCTAGCCCCATCTTTTGAGCTACATCAGCGAAGACGTCGACGATAGGCGTGAAGAGTAGGTTGCCGTTATCCCAACCCCAGAGCTGGCCGAGAAGCTTGTTGTCTGCGCTGATTATCCAGGCACCAGAGTCGCCCTGGAAGTCCGTATCCCTCAGCTGCTCACACCCTTCTACATGCATCGCCCATTCGTTGGATATCGTGCCGTCAAAGTCCCTGTGCTGGACTAATGCTGGGTGCACAGAACCTTGACGGAATCCGCTGGTGGTTCCGACATAGTGGACGTGCTCATTTCCGCCCACATTGCTGGTTGCTATGCAGGGTGTTCCGGTGCCTTCAGGTTTCATAATTTCCATGCGAATATCGTGGAGACTTGGATCTTCAGGCCGTGCGTATCTGTGTACATTCTTGCCTTTCCTATGGCTTGCGGTGATGTCGATCAATGACCAATCCATTCGATGGACTTCCTCACGCGAGTGGGGGTTGATGGATTTTCTCTGAACAGGCTGCCCTACTCCAGAACGCTCATGTACGGTACCGAAAACAAAATCCTCTGGTCTTCTTTCCGAATCTTTCTTGATCCGCAGGTACTGGCTTATCTCTTCATCGATGTCCCTGGAGAAAAGTCGCTCTGCCACCTGATTAAGGGGTAATTCACCTGGGGTGTTGTGTTGAATCCTCATCATGAGCTCCCGAAGCTTGCGTACCGCCTGCCTCTGTACATATATGGTATCGCTTTGGGAGGGAGACTGGACTTCAAAGCTCGAAAAGCATTCGCATGCAGATAGCAGATGATCGACAGTGAGCATGTACACTCTGTTGCTTACTTTGACGAAACCGCCCGAGGTTGCCGAGACATGCGAGCATCCAGAGATTCCAATAGATGACCCCATACCGAGCTTGGGGTAGAATCGGCGTTCGTGGGGAAACCTGTAGTCGTCTGAAGGATCGTCCATGACAGCCGCATCAAATGTCCCTCCGACTAAGCGTACAAGGTTGCCTTGGCTGAAATGAACAGGGAGCGGATCGTGCATGTACTCAGCACAAAGCTTCTCTACTATTTTGCGGAAGATGCGTCTCGAGAGCGTACTCTGATTTTCCGAGCTTCGAAATCTAATAATCGGACGTGGGTGACCAAGGATCTTCTGGCGTACGAGCGAAATCGAGTAGCTACCATCAATCCCAGCCTCACGGACGATGGAAGGAAATCGTTCAAGGAGGCGGTTTGTCCACAGTGCTATCACCTCTGCATCCTCTGTCACATCCAAAGTAGATATTTCAGGCTGTGGACGGACAGATACTTGTTGGTGAAAAGCGGCTTTCTGGGTCATTGGCTCTTCTTGACGTAGATCGAGGGTAGTGGCCTGGATATCGCTCATCAGCCGCTGCAAACGCAGGTTGCCTGTTTGTAAATTTGCTGTCGATGAGCTCCGTAGCTTGATGGCGGTATTGCTGTTGTCGAAGACGGCAGATACATTCAAGGCCTGCAGCTTCTCTAGAAAGGAATTCCAGTCTTGTCGCGATGACGGGTGTTAGCCTATCATTTAATAGTAAGTAAGTAAGATTCGGCGTGGACTCACCTTCAAGCTTGGTGAGAGCTCTCATCTGCATCATTGAAAGATGGAAGGTCTCCTCCAGCTGCGTAGTAGGCTCGTAATTCCGAAGTGCGGATCCTCGAGGCTTTGAACATTGCAACTGCTGTGAAGTATCATGTTCTGAAAGCGGGTCGGCCCTGTGATGCGATGGAGTCTGAACACTCGAGGATCGAGGGATAGAGCCGGAATCTGTCTCTTTTTGGACCAGAGTAACGTACGAGATAGTTTCTGGGTGTTATGTCAGTAGAGAATACGGTTGCTGATATGAGTTTTATACTATTCTCCGAAGCTGCTACTTTCCAACGCTTTGGTTCAGATGAGGTTGCGGAACTTGAAGGCCGCTTTCCAATATTGCTGTTAGTGGGATCCTCAAGCTTTGAATCTACGCGGGCTGCACAAACTTAGCAGTGGAAACACATGACTTGAAGAGATGATTGTCGACTTACAAATGGTAGGAAGCTCAACGGTCTTGCCATGCAGTTGCCGCTGGTGCTGTGCCAAGGTGTCCTGGGAAATAAAGAAAAGGCCACCGTATGTCTTGCTGGGAGAACAAGACTTTTCTTTGCACTGGAAATCCGTGAAGTCAAAACTATGAACAATTAGATGAAATTCTCGGAAATGTTTCTTCAGCTTTTCGGCACGGGTGAGAGGCTTCGAGGGCGAGCCGTATAGTATGCAGAGTCCGCACCGATACCCAAGTCCGTTTTCACTATGCGATGCTTCGTGATCCCTCTTCTCCTTCTGTGTTTGAAATTTCACCTCCCCACAATCTTCGTGGGGACATCGGTGTTGCTCGTTGATGTGCCGTTTCAGCTCGAATTTTCTTCCGAATGTCTTCTTGGTGCAACATTCTGGGCATGTAACCAGCTCTGAAGTCGAAGAAGCCAACGGCGCTGTGGCCGGTATCACTGGGCCTCCTACCTCCAGAGGTTGACCACAACCACTAAGTGGAGCAACATCAGGATACATCGACGTCGGCGACTGCGTTCTGTCGTACTGTGGACTACGAGGCGGAGGGGTCCCCGAGAACGGCTAAGGTCAGCGAAGCCGACATGTGCATGAACCCGATACATACTGTGTTCGCCATATCATGCTCATTATAACTTGTGATTGAAGATGGCGCACTCCCTGAGGAACTTTGGTCCGAAGAATGCGAGGAACCGCGGCCAAAATTCATCGTCGGTGAAGCACCAATTCGAGGGAAATCATTGCCTGGGTACAAACTGGTATGTTCCCCAAAAAGCGCGTTTGGTCCCTCTAGTGGATGCTGCCATGGCCAGAATGCTGGAGATACGGGGTTCTCGAGGAACAAAGCTCTGGGGGCGCTGGAATCCAGTGTCGGTTCCATATCAAAAAAGAGACAGTCTTGGTCAAAATCCCCGACGCTGCGAAGTATGAGCATTTACAAGTTCCCGCAAAGCCTTTGTTAAACTCCGGGAATGACTTACTTCTGATGCGGAGTGAAGTCAGCCATCTGAGCAGATTCCCGCACACTGCAAGGTACAAAGTTGAAGAGGTCTTCCTGCTCGTATAGTGCGCCTGCGTGGACTCTATAGTACAGGATGAGGGCTTTTAAGCTGAGAATTCAAAGCCGCATACGGCCTCCGACTGGCAAAAGGCAAAGTCCAACCCGGCGATTTCAGTGACCTGAGCGTGACACTCAAACGTGGAGGCTGTCGCCTAATAGCCCGAATAAACCCAGGGCACGTCAGATGAGCGAAAGCTGAGTTGAGAGGATGGTGGACGAGGGATGGAAGCTCGGTGAGGTTAGTCCCATGTTCATCGTGAGGCATCGACGAGGTCACATTAGGCTCCATGCACCACCAGGGCGCTGATACACCGACGAGGCTGTGTGGCCGACCCATGATGCAGCTGGCGATACGGCGAGATCGGCGCCTAATTCGGTAACGCCCACCAAGGTAGGTGGGCGTCTCAACAATGGTTCCGGTGCCCTATGTTTGCCCTTGAGGGGTGCACTTTGCCCTACCAATGAAGATCGATGCTGCACGTCAGCGCCGTATACATATGCCTTTGCAATTGAAGGCGATTCGGGGAAATCGATACTACGCTGAGACGAAGTCGATTTGCCCTCGGACAACGGCGTGTCGCCATGTTTTGCCATGTTTTGCCCTGCGGCCCGTCGGCTCACCCCTTTATCCATCTGTTCAGGCCAGCCAGATGTAGGATAAACGCTCCACGTAGAAGAACATCAGGATGCGTGGCAAGGCTGAGGTCAACGGAAGTTTCGAGGCTGTGGAGGACGAACGCATCTTCCCTGTAGTCGGTCGCGAATGATGTTGGGATTTTCCAGCCACGACCGCCACAAATAAAGTGCGCGTGTGTCATGTGTCTGGAGGTTTGCTCGGTCTAGCCTTGTGGGGTCGATTTCGATTCTCGAATGGTGTATATTTAACCCATCGAGCGTCTGGGATGAAGCACGGTGAAGACTGTGAGGTATTCATTGCCGGTACAGTGTAGAAGGCATGTAGCAGTTATGTAGACGAGACAAGAGGGTCGATGTCAGAAGTAGCGTTTGCATGTAACCCGATGTCCGCGCGAAATCTGACAATGCAGACGACAGTACTATTAAAGTTGATTTCCGTACCTCCATTGAGAGACGCCCTGGCATCTAGAGTTCCGTGCCATTGAATCCAGCATAAAGAGAGATTGGTAAACTTGTATGAGACCAGACTGAAGACGTTGCACTTCGGCTATATTGGGGAAATAGTGATGATTGTTCATCGCTGTCAATCTGGGTCCTTCCAAATCATCGCGTAACCCCTATGAATCGGCATTAAATCGTCGAGTCGCTATGTTTCGACCTACCACCAAGCATGGACGCCTTCTGGTCCTGCCCGTCACTCGTATTTCCCGTGCGGGGATTGCAGTGTGCCACCCAGCATGACTGCAGAGCTTTCATCTCCGCTTTGTGCTGCCTGTAGGCTTCCCCCCATTTGTTGCTTTCTTTTGGTCCTCTGTCCTCCCGCCAACCTTAGGCATATCCATACTCTTTGTGGAGGCTTTGGGCAAAAACTTCCCCACACGCTCCTGATAGACCTTATAGTCTGGATACTTGTTCGCACTGAGTAGCTCGGTGAGCCAGGTACTCGACTGGAAGAGAATCAAATAGCTAAAAGCGCCCGCGAAGCACCAATTCAGGTACGTCTCCGACTCGCAACACGACCATTGATATAGGGCCACCCAGACTGCCTGCTCGGCAGCAAAGTTGGGATGGCGTGACCACGACCATAACCCGCTAGTGTTGAAACCACGGTAAAGCTGCTCCCGGGTATAGTTGTAGCTCTTTGGTACCTTTGCCGTCTTCTTGTATTCGTCTTTGGCGCTGTGGAAGGCCCACTGCTGCTGATCGGCAAAGAACTCGATAACGACGAGGAGGAAGATGAGTTTGGAGAATACACTGTCGTAGGTCGAGAGTTCGTTGCCGGTTATGCGTGAACTAAGGAGTAGGACGTACGTCGGGGTGGTGACGGCGAAGAGGAGGAGCTATTGTGGTGAGTGCGGAACTTTTGAGCGAGGTCGGTCGCGTGCACATACATTTTGCGCCAAAGCAATGAAGACAATATCAAAGATGAACATAGCGACGGGACCTGCGTAGTCCTTCACAGTGGCCCATCGGTAGTCCTCAGAACCAACGGTATAGCCGCCTTTACGCCAGTAATTGAACGTCAATCTAGCGCCCCACAACATGGTGACAGCCATGACATGGTCTAGCCGCTGCGTGGGAAGCCCTGACGCGTGCGCCCATAACGCATAATGGGAGTTGTAGATGACTGGCAGTATGCTCCACAAGCGGTCGACCTGCGAGTAGTTCCTGTTGGCTTCGGCGACGATGAACACGACTGGCGTGATGAAGAGCGCGAAGCTGAGTGTCGTCACAAGCGGGTTCGTGGACAGGTAGAGTTGTTGCAGTGCCTCCAAGCTGTTGACGTTTTCGAAGATCTTCTGGGGGAGATCATAGAGCTGCGGGAGGTATGGCGCGACCGTCTTCGAGAAGTCTGCGCAGTCCGTTAGGTTCTTGACGGTAGGTAACGCTACCTCGAGCGTTGATTGTAAGCCTAGCATTTTCGTAAGGGTAGGAGTTCGCGAACACAGGTAGCCCGCGACTTGTTGAGTATCGGACGACTTCGTGGAGAGGCGGATGATCCGATTGCCAGGAATCGCGTCATAGAACTAGGCGATCGCTCGCTTATTCACCAGGGCAAATGGACCGTGCGCTTGCGACGCGCTTTTTGTCCCGACGCGTCCTCACATGATTGCCACTCTCAATCCTCTCGCACTCCTATGGAGCGGACTCGGCTGCACTTGGAAGTATGGCACGAATCTTGTGCGTCGCAGAGAAGCCCTCGATAGCGAAGGCTGTGGCAAACCATCTCGCTGGCCAAGCTCGAGCTGTATGTTTATGGCTCTGCCTAACGGTTGAAGTATGGGGTTCTAATCTGCTACAGGAGAACGTCCGCGGTATACAGTGGGTCAAAAATTACAAGTTCGATTACAGCTTTCAGCGATGGGGCCAGAGCTCAGTCACATTCACTTGCGTGGCGGGCCACATCATAGGGCAGGACTTTCCCGACCGCTATCGAAAGTGGCATTCATGTCAGCCCTCAGAACTATTTGAGGCGCCGATTGTGGCCCAGGTAGCAGAAGTAGGTCACCTTCCCACGGTACTCGCCACACAAAGCTTTGCTCAACATTCACCAGGACAAAAAGGCAGTCGCGAGCAACATTGAGTCCCAAGCTAGATACAACAACATCCTCTTCATCTGGACGGACTGCGATCGAGAGGGCGAGCATATTGGGACCGAGATTCGGGATATTGCACTCAAATCGAACCCCAACATGCAGGTGTGGCGGGCTAGGTTCAGCAATATCGAGAGAGCGTAAGTGTTTCATATGGAGATTGATCAGCTTGGCTGACTTCTCTTGTAGACACATCATTCAGGCCGCTCGAAACCCAGTTCAGCTTGATGAGGCTCAAGCGAATGCTGTTTCTGCACGAATCGAACTGGACCTTCGCCTAGGGGCTGCCTTTACCCGCATGCAAACATTGGCTTTACAGCCCATGATCCCCCAACAAGGAGAACAGAGGAAAGTCATCAGCTATGGATCGTGCCAATTCCCTACTCTAGGCTTCGTCGTCGACCGATATCTACGCGTGAGGAACTTCGTCCCCGAGCCTTTTTGGTATATCCGAGTCGGTCACGAAAGAGACGGCATCAACGTCAAGTTCTCCTGGAGGAGGGGCCATCTTTTTGACAGGATGACCGTCATCATCATCTTCGAGAGGTGCTTAACCTCGAAGCTTGCAAAAGTTACCAAGATGCAGAAGAAGCCAACGAAAAAGTGGAAACCGCTGCCTCTCACAACAGTCGAGCTTCAGAAGATGGGCAGCAGATTTCTTCGTATGAGTTCCCAGGACGTCATGAAAGCGGCTGAGGAGCTTTACACCAAGGGCTGGATCAGCTATCCGCGTACAGAGACGGACCAGTTCGACAAGGACATGGACCTGCGCAGAATCGTTGAAAGACAACAGCAAGACAATCAATGGGGTGCATTCGCCCAAGGCTTGATGAACGGTGGCTTCAATCAGCCTCGCAGCGGCCGCAACAACGACAAGGCTCACCCTCCAATCCATCCGGTGAACTACGTAGTCCCAACACAGCTTCACGACAATGAGAGGCGCGTCTACGAGTTTGTTGTTCGCCGCTTCCTTGCTTGCTGTTCCGAAGATGCAGTGGGCGAAGCTACGGACGTGGAGATTGACTACGGCGCCGAAATCTTTCACGTGCATGGCCTCAACGTCCTTGCGAGAAATTATCTCGAGGTCTATCCCTACGACAAGTGGGAGAGCAGTCAGAATCTGCCACAGTACACGGTGGGTGAGACGTTCGAACCGAAGGAGGTAACCATGCACGATGGACAGACAACCGCGCCGGGATATTTGACGGAACCCGAGCTCATTGCTCTCATGGATGCCAACGGAATCGGCACGGACGCTACCATGGCCGAGCACATTGCAAAGATCAAAGAGCGCGAATATGTAATCGCACGTCCACAAGGAGGAGGTGCAAATGCCGGTGGTCCTGCGGAGCAAGGTGGTGGTAGAGGTCGGGGACGCGGGCGAGGCGGAAGGGGCGGCCGTGGAGGCGCTGCCGCGCCGAACGGGGGCAGAGGTACCGGCGGAGTGCAGGAATTCATTCCGACGACACTTGGAGTAGCGCTCATGGAGGGATACCATAACGTGGGGTTCGAGACCAGCCTCAGCAAACCGTTTCTGCGCAAAGAGGTACGAGGCCCGCAGCTGCCTACCAAGGGGTGTACGCTAACAGAGCCGGCAGATGGAAGTGCAGATGAAAGCAATCTGCGAGGGCCGCAGCACACGCAACGATGTGGTGCAGCAGAATCTAGAGCAGTACCGGGCGGTGTTTATTCGCACGCAGCAGCAGATCAACGTGCTCAAAGCTGTAAGTGCCGCACGAATTGTTGTTGAAGAGTCACTAATGTGGCCATGTATTCCAGGCCATCCGGAAATACGTCGTCGGTGCCAATCAAGGCTGAGGCATTTTGCACGCGGGCCCGAGACTGCGCAATGGTATACTACTGTGCCCGCAGCCCAGGACATGGCTTTGCCAGCCTAGTCGCGTACTGGATACACGTGGGCACAGCAGACGCCAGAGCAGGTGTCGCCATCTCGCATCACCTCGCGCTCTCGACACTGCTGCCAGGCCGGGCCCACAGCGAGCGGGGCTCCCAACACCTGTTCGAGGGGCTTCGGCGGGTTTCGCTGCGGGATGCGGTGCAGCGATGCAGCACGTGTGGTGGCGGGGGTCCGTCTTTCGTTGCTTATCTTTCCGGGCGATGCCAATTGTTAGCCGAAGCGAGGCGTGTCCTTCCGGGACTGCCCTCGACGTCTGTCATACTGCGTCGTCAGGCTGTGCGAGGCCGGAGGCCCATGGTGTACTGTTTGGGGTGCATGTTGATGTGGGTGGCATGGGAGCATCGGCTGGACACGGAGCGGGCTGTTGGCGTGCGAGGCTGTTGGCGATATCGCAGCATCAGCGCTGCGCAGGGCCGTCGTGGGCAGCCCTGTTTCGGCGCCGAGGGCATCATGGTGGCTTGAGTGATGAGCTGAAGGTGCAGATGACCATCATGACGCTGCCCCGTCAACTGCGGCTGCTTCTGCAAGGTCGCCCTGGTCGCTGTGCTCTGGCGCTAGTGCCGGCCAATGGGGACGTGGCCGCCCCCGTCCTGGTTGCAGGCTGTTCCGCGAGCTGCTTCCGTTATCATCTCCTGCTGCCCTGCTTCGACCAGCCTTCAACAAAGTCCTGACAACAACGCACCAGACTCGACCAACACCGCCCACTCGCACCACTCCACGCATCCCCACGCACTCCGCCCATCTCCCTGCTTGCCGGCCACGCACCCGTCGCCTGCCCCCGATCTCCTGCACCCGCACATCACACCGCCGATCGTTCGGAACGCCCAAGCCAGCAACCTTCTGCACGCTCGCGCTCCGCGACAAACGACAATCGCCCGCCACAAACCCTTCGCTCGCCCTACGAAACCGCCTACAGGACAGCACTCGCCGTCTTCCTGCCACCTTCCTCGCGCGCTGCTGCCCTCGGTCAGACAGTGCCTTCCCTGAGTCATCGTGTCAGCTGCTCCTGCCTCCCGATCCAAACCCGCTTCCAACCGACCGGCGCCATGGCTGCTGTCGCATCCTCCAAGCCAGTCTCCAACATCGCCGTCGCCTTCGCCAAGGCCGGTTCTGCGAACATTCCCATACCATGCGATGGCGGACACGTCTCCGCCATGCCGACGCCCCCGAGCTCCATATCGCCAACCTTGCCGGCACACAAAGGCCGGCCTGGCATGCCGGGCGCTGTGAGGGCCCGCTCGCCGCTGTCTGCGGACATGGACATCGACCTCCAGGACGCCCTCGAGCACGCTGCGGCTCAAGACCTGCCTGCACCTGCCCTTTCCAAGGAGGCGCTCGCAGGCCTGGACGCGACGCGACAGATAACGGCAATGATGCTCGCGAAGCATCATCTGCCTGGCATCATACTGGGCCACGGCGCCATGCCCATCCGCGAGATGATGGCCCATCTCACGCACTCGGTCCCAGGCTTCTCTGGACTTCCGCCTTCGAAGGCACGAAGGCTAGTCGTCGCCGCGCTGGAACATCGCGCTGGCGGGGGACTGCACGGCGAGGTCAAGTTTGAGAAGGTTGGCTGGGGCCGTTGGAGCGTGGCAGGGCACGGGCACTCGTCGCAGACGAACCGGGGCGTCCCCATCGGGGCACGCGGCACGTCTCACAATGGCATGACTCCACCTGCTAGCCTGGATGGCCAGCGTGGCCTTCACATCCCCAAAAACATGCGCCACGGGCGCGACGGCTACTCTGGGAGCTGGGCTGCCGGTTCCCCGGACAGCCGAGACGAAGAGATGGCCGACCGCATGTCCTTGGACGGCTCCGAGGACAGCGAGTCTGACACGTCGGACATGGATCTGGAAAACGACATGGACGACGAGACGGACGAAGAGGACTGGTCCGCCATGGGACCGGAGGCTCTTCGGCAGAAGAAGCAACCTGCTCGTCCGGTTTACCGCGACTACAACTACCTTTCTCGAGCATCGGGCGCCCGCTTCCGCTCGGCGTCGGCACAATCTGTGCCACTTTCGCATGCCGCGAGGACTTCTACTCCGGCTTTTAATTCTTGCTCTTACACTGCATCCCGTGGAAACACGGGCACTCTTCCTGCATCGAACGGCGTTATGGGATCTCGAGGCCAGCTCGCCGAGCGCGAGGCCGTTGAGGCATTGATTGCTATGGGCTCTATGTAGCCCGCACGACATTACATTTGGAACGGCGTTTGTACTTGATATTGCTGGGAGGCCGCGGGAAGGCCGACAAGGCGCCTGATAGCTTCGTTCAACATTTGATGTTATCAGCGGACGCGGGCATGGAAAGTATTTCGCTTTTTGGGAGGTTTCTCTGTTTTCTCTTTTTTGGTTCTTGGTTCTTGGTCTTGGTCTTTTGGCATACCCCCTCATACCGTTGCTTTGAGAAGATCCGTCAAGTGCTGATGCGATCCACTTTTGGGTTCTTACTGGGTCTTTTCACCGTCTTCGTTGGTTTTTTGCACATATGATATTTTTAACTTGGAGGGTTTTTCTGGAGAGGATGTTGGGTGTGGCATTGGATGAGTGGCGGAGATGGCTGCATTGTGGGCGTCTGTCTGCACGAGCGTGGTTGGTTGGACGAGTACTCTTTGTGCCCGGTCTATGTATGTTACTAGCTGGGTACGAGTGCGGGTGCGGAAGACGGACAGGACACTTGCTCGGTTCGGTGGTTAGACAGACATTCTTTTGGCTGCTGGCTTTTTTGCTTTTTTTCCCGAGGCGCAAGCTTGCTTCTCCGGTTTTTTTGTTGTATATACATTTTTTTGGACAGGCAGAGACGCAAACACAGACAGACAGACAGATGGATGGAATCTACTCTCTGGTACACACACACGCACACAGTTAAGGTCAGGTACTTATTGCTAGTCGGTGAGCGGGCTTTTTTTTTTTTGGAAGGGCTGCGGGACAGCAGTATGAGGAGGGGGGGATTTTTCAGAAAGTAGCTGGTATTTAATTAATTACTATGTGTGCGGCGGATGAATGGGGCGCCTGCGTGTCTTTGTCTTGCTGTCGGGCGTTTTGTTTCTTGGATAACTTTGTGTTTTTTTTTGCATGTGTTGTGAAGGGTGTGAAGGAAGGGTGTATGGTATGGTATGGACTGTGGGGTGGTGAAAGTGGGATGTATCTATCGAAGCTTGCTAATTGGCTAGGTAGGCTGGCTAGCTGGGTAGTCGGCGCTCGTAGGTGGGATTCGCTTTCGTTGGTCGAGCTGGTGGGAAGGTGAGAGGATCTGAAATGGGGACGGGAACGGGGACGGGGACGGGGACGGGGACGGGGTATGTCCTAGTGTTGTTGGATAGATAGAGGAGAGACTAGGTCTGCCACGCGGAGGGTGCGGTGCGGTGTGGTGTGGTGTGGTGTGGTATATAGTAGGGAGGTTTTGCCCTTGTCCCTGTCTGTCTGTCTGTATACACTATATACTGTAGAGTGTAGTACTAATAGTATGCCACGTAGCGCACTCACTCACGGGTTGGTTTGGGGTATGTTTGCTGAGGGTAAGGGGATGAGGTAGGGTATTATGGGGAGGGAGGGAGGGAGGGAGGGGTGAGTGCATAGGTAGATAGGTAGATAGGTAGGTAGGTATCGATTCGTAGGCTTTGCGCATGGGTATATACGTGGACTTGGCTGTGCGGAGCGGGAGGGTGGAGGGACTGCGGATAGCTGGGTTGACATGTTTGGATTGGGGATATATGTATATCTATATGTGTATGTGTTTGATCGATGTACGTGAGGTGAGGTAGCGTGGGAGGTTTGGGGAGTTGGGAGGTGGCTGGGATAGTTGGTTAGTTGGCTAGTTATGTGGTTTGTAGAGCAGAGCAGAGCAGAGCAGAGCAGAGCAGAGCTAGGTAAATGTCGCGCTTACTTGTCGCTCGCTCGCATGATGGCCATGTCTGGAGTTTTTGTGGGATGGCTGGGTAGTGAGTGGTTGCGGATTTGCAGGTTGGTTAGCTAGCGGGGAAGTAAGAGTATGGTGGAGTAGTAGCTTCAAGATGAAGGGCTTTCTGTTACGTGTCAAAGGAAATGAGATAGAGACAAGGGGAGAGCTGAATTTGGGAGGAAATAAACATGCTTGACAGGCAGAGTACTTTGTGAGAGGCTGGACGAGGTGAGTTGTAGATATGTTATGTTTACGGGCAGGGTTGGTTCGTACCTAAGGTACAAAGGTGTTGCGGCGCTTGCGTGTAATACTAGAGGTATATGCGTGCGGGTATGTGGGTGGTAAGGACGGTGGTTGTCATTGTGGTGGTCATGAGATGAGACGATGGAATGGTATCTTCGGTATGGCAGGCACCAAATCAGGCCAGGTCGGGCCAGGCGAAGCAGTCCTGTGATGGTACCTCCGGAAGAAACATGCACGGGCGGAGATATTGCCGTGCCGTGTCGTGCCGTGCCGTGTTGTTGGCGACGAAAGCGTGCGTGTATCGAAACGCATACAGTGCATGCAACTGCTGGGTAGATATCGAAACCAGTATGCAATATGCACCTACAACATCCGCATCTAGCAGTGCATAGATAATATAAATTAAACCATACTACTCCATGCATACGCAAAGAGATATACTCCCTCTAACATGCTCTACAAGTTCCAAAAACATGCTCATCTTGTCGTCCCAACACAAAATCACTCCCTCCTTCGTCTCAAGTCAATCGTTATGTCACCATCCCCCTCAGCTGGCCATCCCCACCATCCCCCTCCCTACCTTCTCGCTCAAGCAAGCAAGCTATGCTTCCTTTTTCCGCCTCCACACCCCTCATCCCCCACTGCCCATGTTCCAATAACCCAGTATCGATACGGAAGTAGGCAAGATGGATACACCACGCGCACACCACCCACCCTCGCCCCATCCCTAATTGAGCAAATTCCGTGGGATCGCCGTCGCCAATCGCGACGCGCAGCTGGGTAGCTCACTGCTCACTGCTCATGACATGACTACCTTGTATGACTAGGAGTATCCTCACTCATCATCAGCCAGCTAGCTAGCCAGCTCGTACTGTGAACACGCCCTCCACGAGCGAGTAACGGCTACCGGCACGCCCCCGATCCGGCCTGGCTGCTTTTGGTCCATCCATCCAGTCGCTCGCTCCACCACGCACGCACGCACGCCGCGCCACCTACATACGCCGCGGCCGCCCCCGTCGCCGCGGTACCCTATCTCCGCCGCATGAGCTGCCCAGCGGCAAAGATAAAAGACCCCACTACCCCTCCTTCCTCGCCCGCTTCTTTCTCTCACCTCAGTCACAACCAACACAACGCAACTGAACACCTGCCACAACCTTTTTCCAGCTACACAACAAACCCCTTCTTTCGAATCCCATCCATCACCATGCCTGGCTGCGGAACAGCAGGGTGCAACTGCGCTGACTGTGGCTGCGCACAGGGCGCTTGCAACTGTGGAAAATGTGCGTTTTCTTCTCTTTCCCTGCTCTTCTTCTTCCTCTTCTTCCTCTTGCACTCGTTTCGGCTTCGCGGGTCGCGGGTCGCTTTCGGTTTTCGGTTTCTCCTCTTCCTCTTCGAGAGAGGAGATTGCCCCTCTTTTTCCTTCCACGCGCCTGCCCCGCCCCCGCACTACCAACCCTGCCCATCAGCTACAGACACACCATATGCTAACGCGCTGCAGAAACGATCCACCCAGTCCCCATAATGGCGATTTCGCTCCCCACCCTCTGTCCTTGATACCTTTTCCTTCGCTTCGCTTCGCTTCGCTTCGACACACAATCTGATCCGATCCGACCCAACTGCTTTGTTTGTCTGTCATTTACCTCGCACGCACAACGATACATACACATATACATATACAAACAACTAAGCTCGACAACCCCCTCGACCCACTTCGTTGATGAGACAAGTTGGTTGGTTTGCCGAACGAAAACAGGGGAAAATCCACAGTTGAATGTAAACTTGGAATGAATGCATAATAGGGAAATTGAAATGTATTTTTGCATAACGTGGAGCCTTGACTTGACTTGACTTGGCTTGTGCAGTGAGAGCTTACGATTAGGAGACGCGATGAGAATGGCGAGTGGTGCTTACCGCGTCCATGTGCAGGCACTGGCATACCTGCCTCAGCTAACAGCCCCCCTCTTACCCACATCCTCCAAATCAATGACCTCCTCTTCCACGTCCGCTTCCGCACCCGCTTTGCCTTTGGCCTTTGCGCTCTTCGCTCCCTCCTTTCCGCTCACGCTCCCTCGCTTCTCTCGCGCCGGACCCTCGAGCTCGTCTTCGTCTCCAAAGAGAAACCCTTTCCCCTTGAGCCTGCGCTTCTCATCCGATGCAAACGATGTATGTGCCGTGCTCGAAGCAAATGTCGACGCTGTCGTCGTAGAATCCTGCCCTAGCATCCAGGAGAAGTTCGACGAAGCGAGCGTAGGGCGTGCACGCGGCGAGAGTCTCGACGACGCCGACGGTGGCAGAGCTGGGGTCGCAGCTGATGAGGTTGGCCTAGAGGAGCTGGGAACAGGAGGGGCGCTTGCGGTTCGTTCCGGCACTGCTGATGGCGTCGTGGCTTTCGGCGACAGCAGGCTAGCAGCTGCGTTGACCGTGGCCTGCAGCATGGTTAGCATGGATTCACTTTCCTCGAGTTAGGAAGCAAGGTGCACAAGGTAAGCGCGCTCCGTAATATCATCTTCACACTCACCGTTTCCTCAGTGGTTTCATCTACTGGCAGAGGTATCGACGAGTCGTCGAGGTAGACCTGCACAAACTGCACCTTGGCAATTGCGAGGCTAAGCGATTCAATTGAGTGCTTCTTCTCCTGTTCCGTCTCCTTATTGTCTTCGCTACGCTCCTTGTGGTAGTCCCAAAGCTCGCCTACGGCCGTTTCCAGCATCTTTGCCAGGTTCTTGCTCCGTCTCTCTAGATGTTCAATCTTCTTCAGCGCATTGCCAGATTGCGAGCGCTCAAGCCCAGGTCTTATGTTCGCGACCGCCAACTGGGCTGGCTTGCGATACTCTCTCCCACCGCCTGATCTAGGCGTGGCCTGCCCAGAGACAGACGTGGACGGAGAACCCGACTGGATAGCTTCAACATTCTTCCTCACTTCACCGACGGCATCCCGGATAACCTTGCCAACACCCCACTGCGAGCCACGCTCGAGAACATTCTTCGCGGCTCCTTGCAAGAGTGCTTCAATGCCTGCTCCCTGCTGGGTCACAAAGGCTCTAGGCGACCCTAAACTACTCCTTGTACGATGATGGGAACCATAGGAAGGCGTTGGCGATGGTAGTGGTATGGCTGGCGGGGGTGTGCGATCGATTGCGGGCGCTTTAGCCCCGTAGCGGGTGATGATCTCAGCGCCACCCTCGGGCGTTAGATGGTCCCTTAGATAGAGCGCGTCCTTGATGAAGGTATATGCAGGCACCTTTGGTTCTGGATATCGTAATAACAGGGCAAATGCTTCGTTAGTATCTGCTGCGACGAGACCCCACCGTATCCGCAGCAACATGGCGACCGAGATCATATCGACGAGCTCCAGAGTAGAATCGATGGCGAAGAGTGCATCCCACACGTCGAACACCGCGTCGAGAGCGAATTCGCGACCAAAAAGGAGTCGTATCCATCGCCTGCGTGCATGTCAGTTTGATTCGGGGATGATGGTATCTTGAGCATACAGCAGGAAGATCTGCGGGACGATGTCCAGCTTCACCAGATGCGCGGCCAATTCTGGATCAGCCTTGGGTAGATATCTCTCAAAGATCCTTGAACATCGAGCGAGCATTGGTGTCTCGTTGGAACCGGACTCAGGGTCGGCGGGAGCGTAGAAGGACATGGCTGTCTGCATGATCAATGAGAACAGGGTAAATGTGTCGTGCTCGATACATGTCGAATCGAGCATGTCCACAAGTGTATGGTCCACCGAGGTGTTGTCTACGCCTTTCACATCCACGGCATCTCGTTCTACGACCCATAACAGCGGCGCCAATATCTCATGCATGCCCTGCCGGTACCCTATGTTTGGGTGCATTTTGCACCACACAAACAATATGTCCAGCATCATGTTTTGCGTCGCGGGCTGTCTGAAATATACATTGTCGGGCATGCATCGCTCAATGTCTTGAAAGATCTCTGCGCGGAGGGTCTCGTCGGATCGGAGGCCTACCCATGGGGACTTTTAAGGCTTAGTAGTGGTCAATACACGATATGACGAGCTTGTGGCGGGCAAGTGTACCTCTTCAAATTCACTGAGCGGGTCGACAGATGATTCTAGCTCATCGGGGTGCTCGATTGCGCGGAGGTAGTGCGAGCGGAGGGAGCCGTACGTGGAGCGCGACTCGGTCATGCGCGCCGGCCATGACGAGCGGTCCAAAGTTTTGAGAAGCAGGAAGAGCTACTTGAAGGCTTAATACAGTATGCAGCGAGTGGTTGAGCAAAGGACTGGGCACCTTCCAGCATACGGAGCGCAAGCCGGCTGTGATTTGCGGCTCTCTGTGCGAAGATACAGCTATCTTCAGGTCGGTGAGGGAGTGGAAATCGTCAAGTTGGCGCCAGTATTTTCTGGGAACGGTCAGCGGGGAAACTCTGTGCGGATGGGTAGAATTATGCGCACTCTGCTTCAGAAATGCCTCTCATAGCGAAGAGGAGGTATATTAGGAGGGGTAGAGGCAAGAGGGCACCCTGATGTCTAGCTATCCGCCAGTTGTGGCGCCGCAATAGCTTGCCGTGGGGCGGACCTCGGGAGCTAACGCATCACGTGGCTGCGTGTTATCAAGTACCGAGATTGGGAAGGCGCGACGCTGCCGTTGACAACTGTGATGTGACGGTCAGCAGCCGGGAGACGTGTTATAGTGTGAAGATCTGCCCACCCGAACCCTGGGATGAAGGGCGAGAAGTGATCAATAGAAGAGAAAGATATAGCAAGATACAAAGCGTTCAGGTACGCAAAGCATAAGCGTATAGGCTCATGGTGCAAGCATACTGTATTCTACCAATAGTACAGGACACCACGGTGCTCTGCTTGCAGACGAGACAGCTTGTTATAGCACCGTCCAGGCTACCATTACTTGTAGCACCGTCCAGACTACCTAGGAAGAGCCACATGAATCACATCTCTTCGCGTGCATTCCCGGTAGTAGCTCTCCTGGGCGGTGCCTCTGTCATGAGCGCAATACCCACCAATCTTGACGCGCAAGATGCCAATATCCGCCTGGAAGTTTGTAGCTAGCGGGCGACCACCTGGTAACATCCCAACCAAAAGCGCTGGGCACGACGCTATAGCGAAGCGGCCGGTGAGTAACCACAGCCGAGCCATGTCCTTCCATGTGAAGTGCTCAGACTTTCCTTTCAGGAACTGCATTCTTCAACCCCTCCATGGTCATGAAATTCAAAAGGTTGGGGTCCCGGATCTCGGTGCGGAAGCGCTCCTGTTGCAGCAGCTCGAGCGCCCGGAGGGTTGGTCCAGGATGACTGCAACACAGGGTCAGAGTGACGCCATGCAAGACGCGCGTGCACCCACTGTAGAAATTTGGAGTATTGCGGTTCCTTGAAATACTGCAGGTAGCCGAGGTACGCTACGAATTCGGGCTTGTTGAACGTCTTCTGTACGGCGAGGTAATTGAGATAGGCAGGATTGGCAAGGCACTGGACGAACTGGGTAGGACATGTCAGCGGAGGCACACCTGGGGGAGGCATTGACGTGGCGGACCTCGAGCTCGAGCTCAAAGCGCGAGAAGCCCCCGTAGCGGGGAGGGTCGTCTGTTGCAACCGGAGATGCCATGGCGCGCTGTGGATGCCCCTGCGAGGAGGTTCGTTGGTTCTTTGGCGGCCATGCGCTGCTCGGCGCTGAGGCTCGAATGGAGATTTAGGGTCTCCGTCAAATTGCGGGGGCGACGGCTAGCCTAGGCCGCTTTGGTATGTGGGTGTGAATTAACGGTCCTCGCCGCCGTGCACCGGGCATCCGTGGGCGAGCGGGCGTTGTGACGGACGATGCGGTTGCTAGGAGGCACTACGAAGTAGCTACGGCAGGGCTGGTAAACAACACGATGGGCGACCGAGGCTGGCTGGCTGCATGGAGCATAGGTGGCGTCTGGCAGATCGTGATCGTGATCACGATTCACGGATGCACTGTCTGGCCTCTTGGGCGAACCCCGTGCCGCGACGACGCGCATGGATCGCTCTATCCCCCCCAGCAGCGTGCAGCTTTGTTTTAATTATACGGACTGTTTTGTACATAAGAGGCATCGCGAAGACGGCTGTGTCGAATCAGCTGCGGCGCCACCAGTGCACAGTTCCCGCCAGCTCGCCTCGATCGAGTCGCGCCTGCGAACCATACATACATAACTCAGGGCCCGTACGTCGTCGACCACCTATTTACTGCTGCTGCTGCGACCTCGTCCGTCTTCGAACACCTTCCCAGCCCAGCTCGCCCCCTTCTCCCTGCGTGTCCTGGCCGTCCACGTCGCCCCTGTCGGCATTGGTATTCTGCATGCACTAGGAGACGATCCGCGGCATTCACCACCCGCCTGCCCAGGCACACCTCACGCTACATACATACAACGTGCGCTCGCCCTCCGCTCAGCGGCGCCCAAGAGCTCCTAGTAGTAGCAGGCCGCCCTCGCGAACCAGCATCATATATCGCCAGTCTTACCCGCACCACTTATTGCCTGCCAGCGATTGGGCCTGCCAGCAGGATTCTCCCGCGTCACACCCGCCCACCAACCCTTCTGCTCGGCCAGCGTGGTCCCGCTTGCGACCCCGGCACCTCTGTTTGATTGGGTGCTCGCGCAGGGTGGAAGCAGCCGGCACCATCATGATCGCAGAGCCGTCACGGCCTGGTACGCTCCTTATCGCCTGTTTCACCCACACAAGCGGTGACATAACCGCCGTCGCTAACCTCGTCCCCTATTTTTCCAGACCGCCGCCCCTCGCCCGGGCTCACGCTCGAACTCAACTCCAACAATCCGTTTCGCAACAGAGCCGCCTCGCCCGCCTCGCCCGCCATCCCCTCACCCGCCCTGCACACCCCTTCCAGCGTGGGCAGCCGGCCAATGTCCCGCAACCCATTCCTGCAGACGTTCGAGGCAGAGTTCAACAAAGAAGCCAAGAAGGAGCAGCTGATTGACATGTCGGCCACGATGAAGCAGTCGCCCAAGAAGGCCACCTTTGGCAACGACGCCATTGACCTCTTTGTACGTCCCGCCCCTGCCGCCAAGGTGCTGGCACTGCGTTGCACCACCGCCGTGTTACCTGCCCGTAGCCCGACAACAGACACGTAGCCGCAGACAACAGCGTGCCATGGACCGCTTCAAGCACTTTACGAGCAGATTTGCTAACTACCCTTCCTTGCGGCAGGACAATCTGACGCTCGACGATGGCTCGACGAAGCGCCCTCCGCCTTCCCGAGGCCCTCCTCCCCGCGGCGGCACCCTTCCTACCTCAGGCCACCGTCCTTCGCGCTCAGACGAAGAGGAGAGAGAAAGGCGCTCACGCGGTGCCCCTGAAGACGAGCGGGAGAGGCGCGCTCGCGGCCCTCCACGTGGCCCCCCGCGTCCCCACGGTCCGTCAGCCTCTCGTGCTGCACCGCGGAGCAGTTCCGGTAGGAGAGAGCACAGCAGACGGCCACGACGCAACTCGGAATCTTCCATGGTCGATAAGGGCTCGCTAGATCCAAACGAGGAGCGCAGGCGTAGAGAGCGCCGCAGGGAGCGAGAGACCCGTGCTCGTGACGGCAAGTCTCGCTCGACCAAAGTCCGCAAACCTCATGGTCTCGATATCATCGACAAGCTTGACGTGAGCGGAATCTACGGGCCAAGCATGATCCACCACGACGGCCCGTACGATGCTGTGCAGCCCCACCGCAACCGCAACAAGGACCAACGCGCTCCTATGCACGCATTCCCTGTCGGTTCGGCCAACAACGCGCTCGGCGGATCGGGCCCGGTAAACGACAAGATCAACTTGGACCAGATCCACGGCAGGGGCGCTGAGGGTTTCACGGATTTCGGAGGAGCTACCAACACTTGGAAGCGATCTGACGCGGATCCCTCGCTCACATTCGGACCCAAGGAGCGCTCAGACATTATCCACGGTGACGAGACATACGGACTGGGAACTTCGACGTTCCTTGAGGGCGCGCCGGCGTCACGTACTGCTATCCAGCAACGCGAATTTGAAAACCAAAAACTTGCTGCTGACGGCGGGATTGGACGCAAAAAATCGATTGCGCAGCGCTTCCGTGGCATCTCGCAGCCGCGACGCGAGTCTGAAGGGCGACCGCGCATCACCTCTCCTGAGGCACGGTACGGTCCAGCTCAGAGCCCCAACGGCCCCATGACCACCGCCGGCACCTATGGTACTAGCAAGACAAATGAGCTTAATCCGTTCTTTGACGACTATGACCAAGCCTACGAGAAGAAAGGTGCTGCCATCGGGGTGGCTACTTCGGAGGGAGTTACGTCGCCTACGTCCCCCAATAGCCGCAATCCGCTCACCCGAGCTATCACAGCGGACAGTGCCGGCTCTCCTGGCGATGCGAAGTCCCAAGCTGGAAGTGGTTTCCTCAACCGCGTCAAGAGTTTGAAGGGTGGACGACGGCCGCGACCCGAACGCCCTACATAAGCAGCCAGCTTGAGTTGGATACAGCATTCTTGATTTGACATGCATAATGACATCGACATCCGACGCCTGTGCCGAGACCCGGCCAAAGCACATTGATCCCGCCATCGCCAGAACGCAACAGGAGCACGCCCGAGAGACTCGGGAACATACATGACATGCATCTCTTTCATCGTCAGCGCCACGAGGAATTAGGCAGTCATGGAGAAGCATGGACGGGCAGTTGAATCTGGATATCATGGAGTGTACATTTTGGCGGGCAAACGAAAGCGGGCGCGTTCAAAAAGGGCCGTCGTCGTTGAGACGGCGGCATCCATCAGACATTGAGACAAAACAACAGTCACTTTTTTCCTATATGTTATGTGGGTTTTCTACTAGCTTATTAATGGGCGTGTATGCCTAAGGCGCCTGGGATCACGCATTCGATCGTGACATCGTTTGCGGGCGAGATGGGATGGGCGGAGTTTTGTAGTTGAAAATGAAAAGTGAAAAGAATTGTGCATGGATGGATGGATGATGAGTTGCATGTTGTGTGTTGGATACCGTGGAAGTGGGTTTGCGGCTGCGGGTGTAGCAGGGGGTGAGCCGGTACGGGGGTCTGCTTGATGGGTCGTCTTACGTATTGGACACATGTAGGGCTCGGTTCCAAGGTTGCTTTTTTTACTCACTCGCCAGGGGTTCAGCTTCAGCCGCATATGTACCTAGAAGGTAGATGGAGGGGGGAAGAGAGTTCAGCTATGTACCGTGGGGCCGGCGTAGGCGTATATGTATATTATGTATACGAGCTGAGTACTCTCTGTGTATGGTGCGGACTCGACCTTGGTTAGAATCTCCACACGAAGATCTTCAGTAACGTGTCCGTGCGCGTGATGCGCCACTTCGCGTGATGCGCCACCCACGCCAAAACAGCTCTGCGAGAAACGAGGCTGTAGAGCCACACACAGTAGCTATTATCACTAGATTTTATAGCGGAGTACTATATTAATGCTTGCAATTAACCTGCACTACTTGTATTTACCTGGAAGCTTGACGTTGCGGCCGCACCGCGTGGCCTTAGGTGGAGCTGCTGATACGGCACCTGAGGCCTCCTCAGTGGCTACAGCGTCAACCACACGCTTCTGACGCTTATTGCTCTGCGTAGATAGCTGCGAGGCCTTTCTCTTACCCTTTTGGGTTGATTGTAGAGCTTTTACTGCGCCACAAGCCGCTTTCTGGCGCGCGCTCTCTGCTGCCTTCTCAGCCTTCTCCTTCTCCCTAGCTACCTTGGCCGCCTCCTGTGCCACACGCTTCTCCTCTGCAATTTTCTCCTTATACAGTTTAGCTGCCTTCCTTAACTTAGCTGTCTCCGCTTTTTGAAGCTTCTGCTCCTTCTCCTCTTGTTCTTTTACAGACTGGCGTACACGAGCCTCCCGAATCTTCCTTGGTGACTAGATGACTGCTCCCCTATGGTACTCTTGATGTTGCTAAAGGTTAAGCGGCTTGCCCTTCTTCTTATGCTTCTTCTTGACTGATAGTGCCTCCTTGAGCCCGTTGATTTTATGGCGAAGTAGCTCGTTCTGAACTAAGATATGGTGGAGTAAGCGGCTGAGCTTCTGCGCGTCCTTGCTGCTCTAGTCTTCTACTGCAGATTGTATAAGGCGATCTAGTTTACGCTAGTCAGATCCACTAAGTACTAATATAGAGCTCTCTCGCGATCCCTGCTCATCTTAGGTGGTTTGGGTGAACTTTTTGAGTATAACCTCTGGGTTAAATAGTTGGTTGGTTGGTTGGTATTCATTTTTCGTCTAGTTGATGGGGATTAAGTCCACCATCTCGCCTCCCGAAGGGCATATACGACGTGCTAAGCTATGGAATTGCAGTGCTAACACACTACCCTAGAAAGCATTTCTTGCCTGCGCGGGTATTGCTACCATTTCGGAACTACAGCTCCCCTTCCAGTTGGAGAGACTGAGCAGTGCGTGTACATTAGGGTGATTTCCTTGCATTTTGAGGCATCTATGTGCCAAGAGAGAGAGAGTGTGTGTGTGTGTAGGGGGGGCGGGGGGAGAGAAAGAGAGGAAGAGGGGTAAGGAGTATTGCAGCTCTTGTGCTGGACCTAGTTCCACTAGGTGCTGCATTGCCTATTACTTTTGCAGGGCTGCAAGAGCTAGCGGGGGCAGATCCTGGTGTAGTACTGCGTTAGTTTGGTAAAGGCTCCAAAGAACTCTAGCTCCCTTATTAGTGCTGCAGTGTACGCTAGGCCATCAGCCTGGCTGGATGGCGGTATAGGTGGTCGAAGTGGCCATCTGCTAAACGTCCCTAGAGTCTTGCGGCAAAGCGCGAGGTGCTCGGGTGTCTTGTCCTGTCTGCATGAGCAGGTGAGGTTTGCATCCTTATAGTTGTATTTTTGGTGGTACTAGGCAAAATCCCCATATCTAGACCAGATAGAAAGCAGTCTGGCTAGGATAGCTCTTAGTAGGTCTAGTTCCTTTAGACTGCTGCGTGGTGCGTAGTCTAGGTGCCAGCTTTTGTACCATCTAGAGAGTTTGTTTTTCTTTTCAGACCACCAGATCTGTTGTGTGTGTTGTGATGTCTTGCGAGCAATTGTCTTGATGCCTAAGAGTGTAGGCAGAGCAGCTTTACCTGTTGCAGGTGATGGGTGTTAGGCTTCTAGGTTAGCTAATCTGTCTGCTGCCTTATTTCCTTTAATGCCTAGGTGTCCAGGGGCCCATTTAATAGAGACATCGTGAGTCTCCATAGCGCCGTGGCACTCTAGAAAGGCCCATTGAGAGGTAGGGGGTGCGTCGCCCCTCAGACACTATATGACTGAGGTGCTGTCCATGCACAGCCAGATTCGACGGGTATTGAACTCTGGTTGTCTTATGGTGTGCTGGAGGCCTCTCCATGCTCCTACTGCCTCAGCGTCAAAGACGTGCGAGGTAGAGTTGAGCGACCCGCGTCCAGTCTGCAGTTGCTTTCCGTTCTGATACACTGCAAAGCCGTAAGTGACCCGCTTTCCTCCTTCCTTTGTGTACTGTTCAGAGCCATCTGAGAAGATAGTCACGTCTAGTGGTGGGAGATGGGCCCACTATATATTAAAAGCCTTAGCTGCAGTCTTCTTGTCTATGCCGAGCGTTGGGTCAATTCGGCAGCCACTTGAGTAGTGAGGGGCTGTGAGTGTAGTCCTAAGGATCTCTGGTAGAAGAGATGCCATCTGTTGGACTTTGGTCTTGACTCGCTGTGGTTGTCCTGTTTTTACACCCCTATTTACTATATGTACTAATGTGCGCCTAGTGAGAGGATGGTCTGCATCTGTAGTGCGCAAGTGGGTTGCAAATCTGATTTTAGCTTCCTCTAGTGCCACTACTGCAGACAGTAGTCCGGCGTCGCGGAAGAGTGCAGCTGTAGGGGTTGTTCTCCACGCTGGTAGAATGCCCCTTGCTGCTATGGCCAGTGTCTTGTCTATAGCAGCTATGTGCCATCCAACGTAAGCGCTAACCTCTTGTGACCTGCCTGGTTTGAGTGTATGTGGCTGCTTAGTGCGGCCTCTGGGGTTAAATAGTGAGATACCTGTTGCTTCAAAAGACTTAAGTATCGTCTCCTCCTTAAAGGAGCTTGTCTAGGCCTTCTAGAATAGAGGGAAGAAGTCGCCCTTCTTAACAGGGATGAGGCCTTGGCTCTTATGGAGGTGGGTTGATAGCTTAGCTGAGTACGCAGTTGCGAAAGGCTTAAAGAGCACTACATTAAGCGGCTAAAGCGTGTAAGTTGAATGAGGAGGAAGTATAGCTTGGAGGATCCTATTCTGATCGCAGTAGTCAATAAAATCCATAGTAATGTGAGATCCATGGCTATTAAGGATAAGAAGTTAGTAAGATCGTCAAGCTTTTGCCTTGGTGTAGCGATTAAACACCTGTTTAAGCCAGGCAAGGCTAATATTGTTGTTGGTCTAGCCTGACTGCGATGAGGTGACGTGTACTAAGTGCTCTCCTGCCTTGATGTTCTCTACCCGATTGTATGCCGTTGTTGGTAGCCTGATAGATGAGGCTTAGCGGCAAGGCTGATCTGTTAGCGCAGACGCATGCTAAGATGGTAATCTATTTATAAGAGCCATCTTAGAGAGCTGCTTTAACTTCCTTCTTCTCCTATATTCGCCTGCTGAACACCTGTTTCGATCTACTAATAATACTAATTAGGCAGCCCTTCTTATCCATATTGTATGTGTGACGAGGCTTGATATTGTATTTCTTAATTTTGTCACCTAGGAAATCAAAATATAGGCTGTATTTATCCCCTAAGTCGGCGTTGTGGCGATTGGCGTCCATACCTGTTGCCTATTGAGAGATGAGATGGATGTCGTGTTTGTTGATGAAGCGCGTAACCTAGCTCTTGCTCACGGGCTCCTTTGCAATTGTAGACGCGAAATTCTGTACTATCTCTCTTGTAGGAGGCAAGTGACGTGCTGTAAGTCCTTCTATATAGTTAACAAGCTCTGCCTCCTGTGGCGGAGTAAGCTTCTGTTGGTTGATGATCTTGGACGCGTGCGGCTGTGTTGTAGCTTGGTGCCTTTGTGTTAAAGTTGAGCGAGAAACACTATACTTTTTAGCTATTTTTCAGTACGAGAACTGTTCGCTAGAATTTAGCGACGTTATATCTGCAACGGCATCATCGATTGGAGCCATGATGGTGGAGTTACGAGGTTGCGAAGTTTGAGTGTTTTGGCGTGGGTGGCCCATCACGCGAAGTGGCGCATCACGCGCACGGACACGTTATACGAGCTGGGGCTGAGGCCCCGCCACAACATACTGCAAGCCACAAGTAGTTATGTATGTAGGTAATCTACGCGGATGGCGGTGTGCTTGTACATACATAGTATTACATACATACCGTGCGGCGTGTTCCGATGTCGTATGTATGTATTGGCTGCGTATTGTGTTGTGCAAATGAGAGGCGGGTTGTTCCGGGATTTTTTAAGAGTGGATGGGAGGCTGACAGGCTAGAGAGCTGGGAATGAGGGTGAGGCTGGTGCAGTGTGTCGTGTTTCGAGTGTTGTTGATTTAGTCTGTAGTTGGTGTGGGTGTGGTGGTTCTGGGTTAGGAAAGCGCGAGCGCGCTAGGTAAATAGTGTGAATGCCTATCTAGGGGAACTAATGACGAACGCTACGACTTTGTGTTGACGACGACGACGCAGACGCAGACGCAAAATTTGCCGTGGCTACCTACCACAGTAGTCTATCTAACATCGCCTATCGCTTACATACCGGCACCGACACCGACACCGACACTGCACCGGTCCGCATACCCTTGCGTGCCCATCCTCTAGGGCAGTCCATCTACCTATCTCGAAATACAACGCTGGCGTTCGTGCCCAGTGCAATTGATGGCGATGGTTGCTCCCGAGCCAGCAGCGGCCCTCCTCGCGCGCGCGCTCATCAGCGGCGCCGAGATTGACAGCGCCTTCGGAGACATTGTCGCTCCAAGAAATGCAGCAGTCAAGAGACGGACGCGAGGGTTGACGACGGGGTCGCGGAGCGTGGATGAGGCGGTTGGGGGTGGGGTGCGGGGTGGGAGAGTGGTGGGTGTTAGTTGTTGTTGTTGTGAGGGTAGGGGTGGGGGTGGGGATGTGAGTCTGTTGCGTGCTTTTTTTGGGGGGGGTTTCGTGGAGTGTTTCTTTGTGAATGCGTGGGTGTATGCGTGTGCCTGGTACAACCGCTAACTTCCCATCCAAATCCCACAGATCTGTCTCGCCCTCCTAGCGGATTGTCTCCTCGGTAGCCCACAAAGTTCGGCTACGGTTGTAGATACGGGAGGGCATTTTGATGTTTTGCGCTTGTATATGGTTGTTCTGGGGCGGTTGCAGGGGGATGCGAATGCAAGGGCTTCTTTGGGGATTGGGGCCCATACGGGGGTGAGTGTGGAAGAGGGGGCGAAGAGCGTGCTGGAGAGGGTGAAGATTGTGAGGGCTTTTGATCTTGTGGGGGTTGTGGAGGGGGTGGGGGAGGTTAGGGGGGGGCTTGAGGGTGGTTTGGTGGTGGAGAAAGACAGGGAGAAGGAGAAGCAGAAGGCGCAGAAAGTGGTGGAAGCGAGAAAGACGGTTGTTGCGGATAGTGAAGACGAGGATGGGGGCGAAGAGGAGATGTTATTCGGAAGTGAGACTGGGACTACGCATCCGAATGAGTTTCTGCACAAGGTTGCTCAGCCTCTAGACGAAGAGGATGAGATTCTTTTCGACGACGAAGCTCCCACGGTGCACACAGCTCCACCTCCAGCATGCAACTCCAAAGCAGACGAAGAACCTGAGCAGCGGTCCAAAACGACAGACACAAAGCCCGCATTCCTCCTCATCGACAACCTCGCCCACGTCGTCTCCCCCCTCCTAAAAAATGACTACGTACAAGGTCCGTCTTATCCCCACCAACATCAACTTCATACTAACTAACGCGCCACAGGCCACGCCCTCGCCGCCTCCTTCCTCCAGACCCTGTCCCACCTAACGCACACACACCATCTCCACACTCTCCTCCTCAACCCATGCAGCACAGCCAAAACCCCAACCACCACCACCAAGCCGCCGAACCCAAATCAAATGTTCCAGCCACCAAAGCCGCCGCCGCTGCCCTCGATATTCGTATCGAACAATGCGGTGCCGGCCTTGGGAGGGGTGTTGGCACCGTATCTCGATGTGCATTTGCTGGTGAGCAAAATGCCGAGGGGGAAAGCGGATACGAGGGTTGTGTATGGGGATCATGGAGGGGGACGGGTAGGCGTGGGGGTGGGGAAGAAGGGTAGGAAGGGTGGGGAGGTGGTTGGTGTGGTGGAGGTTGTGAGTGATCGATTGGATGGGCGAGTTGGGGCTTGGGGCACGTTTGTGGAGAGTGAACAGGGTGTGAGAGATGTGTGAGTGGGGAGATGGGATGCCATGTCATGTCATGTGAATGATACCCCCGCACGTGAAGTCTATAGATGGAGTCTGTTTATTTATTCGGCTTCGAGGCTAAACTCGTCGTCTCCGGTGTTTTTGATCCAGCCTTTTAACCCCTCTCTCCGTGCGTCTTGTTTGACATTTCTTCGAGCGGCTAGTATCTCGCTCTCCTTTACGCTGCTGTACGTGCCTTGAGTGAGGCAGTGTACGAGCGCAGGTATGCCGACTGTAGCCGCTATCTGGGCTGCTGTATTCCACATGCTGCGTCTGCAAAGGGCACTCGCGCCCCGGGCATCGAACTGTTTGCGGCCTTGCAGCACGCCTCCTATGAGCGTCTCCTGCCACCCGGGCGTCCACACTGCGCTCAAATTACTCGGCACGGCTTTCGCATCCCCACCTACCATCCTCCGACTCCATGCAAACTCTCGCGTCGTACTCCTCACTTCGAAGCCGTGCCAGGCGTACCCGCCGGTCCACCTGCCCTCCACCTCTTCAACTACGTGCTTCATACGCCCCGTTCCTGTCCGGGAGAATGCGCGCTCGCATGCTGACGGGACGTGTTGGGAACGGGGGAGCGTAAGGGTGCGCAGGTAAGCGTTCCGCGGGGAGATGAGCGTTGAAGTCAGGGACGAGAGCAGCGATGTGCACTGCGTGAGGGCGAGTTTGTCGGTGCAAGATTTGCTGAGCGTGGGTGGGGCGTCGGGGCGGGAGGGTTTGAGACGCAGGGCGCCGAGGTGGGAAAAGTGCGAGCGGCCGCGGAGGGCAGTTGGTGCTATTGTTTCGGGCGATGCTTCGGTTGTCGAGTCTCCTCTTGTAGGATCAGTAGCGGACGGTAGCGTAGGGAGAGGCGTTGTCCATGGCGTGGCGTCTTCTTGGGCGGCGATGATGAGCTCCATGCTTGCGTCGCCGCAGGGGGCTTCGGAGCAGTACATGTGCAGCTGGAGATCTTCGTTCAGGGTGAAGGGGTGGGGGTTGCTGGGGGTCCTTTCTTCGGGTGTGGTTCTGCGAATGAGGGGAGAGGGGGAGGTGGAGGTGGTGGTGAGGAGGTCGAGACATTCGTTTAAGAGGAGCTGGTTGAGGGCACGGAGGGCGAGGATTTCGGCGTGCCAGTCATGGAGGGTGGTGCCTTTTGCGAGGGGGAGTTTGGTAGTTGGGAGGCATTTCATGCCGGTTCTGAACATGTTAGATGGGTTATGGTAAGATTATCCAGGAGAACTGTATTGGCAGTTCCTTTCCACTGGGAATTTCTTGATAAAGTCCTTCATTATTTGAACATTCAGAAAGCCCATCATCCCCATACATGCATGTGTGTCCATGGCGGGTCCCGGGTCCACGGGTCCACGGGTCCACGGGTCCAGGGCTAAAGACAGGGCACGTGATGTGAGAGGTTCACTCACCCCAAAGAAACGCATGACAGCTTGCCGTCTTCGCTGAACGATGAGTATAAGCTTACTACAGCACGGTGATGCATGGACGGCTGCTATACCCTTATCTACCAAGACGATCCCGGCGAGAGGCACCCATTCACGAGCACCGTCAGTTCGCGGCCTAGGCTTGCGCTTATCAGGAAGCTGGTCGAAGGTTGCAAGGACGCATTCCGCGACTGCGTCCGGATGCGGTATCATGATGAAGTTGTGTTTCTGTGCGACGGTGCCATGGCGGCTGCTCGGACAATTGATCGGAGGTTGGGTAAAGGAGACAGACTGGGAACGGCGTTGACGGCGGTAGTGACGACCGTCCGAGCGTTCCTTCCTCTCAACCACCGCATGCGTCACATCTCACCATAGCAAATAATACCGATACTGCGTTATTATAGCCGTGACGCAGCGCCGCTCCTCCACCATGCAAGCCTTCGGTGAGGAATGTCTCTCAAGCGCTCCGTCGCGTTTGCGGCACAAACGCTCACCGTCCCAGTGCCCAAGAATCGCCGTGTAAGACTCCACGTCCATGCTGCCCGTGACTTGGACACAATGGCTGACAAATGCGTAGCCCAAGTTTGAGCTGCAGCTGAGGGTGAGCACCACCAACTGTGCGGCGCATTGGGGGAGCTGACTGCCCTCAGATCATCGACCTCAACAACGTCCCGCTCGTCTCCGGCCACTCGTTCGTGAAATGGCACCTGCCGCACTCGACCGCGGCCGAACACCGCGGCCGTACCGAGAAGCGGCCGATCAAGGACCACAAAGTCAGCTATGAGTACGAGGTTAAGCTCCCGGTCAAGCTGGTCGTGGACAAGAATGGGCTCCTGCAGGAGAGCTCTGTCGAGTTCGAAGTGGTGCAGGAGTACTCGGGCAGCGGCAAAGCCGAGCGCATCACGCTGGGCACCGTCAAGCTCAACCTGGCCGAATATGTGGAGCAGAGCGAGATGAACAGGGCAGAGGCCGAAGAGCCGGGCGTCACGCGGAGATATCTCATGCAGAACAGCAAGATTAACAGCACGCTCAAGATAAGCGTCTTCATGCGGCAGACCGAGGGCGACCGCAACTTTGTCGCGCCTCCCTTGAAGACGGCGCAAGTGTTCAGTGGCATCGCCGGTGTCGTGTCGGGCGAGCAGCGAGACGCGGAGGACGTGGGCAGTGGGTCATCTGTGCACGCACTGCTGGGCTATGCTAACTGCTGCAGCAACTCCTACTCTGGGCGCTGGATCGCGGGAGGCTGGCGAGCTTCAAGACATGTATAGGCGGACGCTTGCGGCGTACTGGTCCGCCCAGCCCGGCGAGCTCAAGGCGGACGAGTGCATCGAGGACATCTTCTCTGGCGGGGATGGCTGGGGCGACCGCGAGAAGCCGTACGGCCATCAGCCAGGACGCGCCAGGTTCGTGTCTGGCGGTGACAGCAGCGGGTCCATGAGCGAGAGCGAAGCGCGCCACAGCAAGGCAAGCAGCATACAGCGCAAATCGCACGAGACGCTGAGGCCCAGCGATGCGAGCACGAAGTCGCCGAGCGTGCGTGGCAGAGGAAATCTTGAGCAGCAGGCGCATCAGATGCAAGCCGAAGCCAAGCGGCAAAAGCGCAGGCCGCTCCACGAGGTGGACGAGTTTGAGGTCCGAGAAGACCTGTGCAGCTGGCGAATACCGACATGAAATCCGATCATGGAAAAGCAATAGAGTAATTCATAATGCATGCGTCGTGTCTCTCTGGAATGTGCGGGACGCGCGCCAGGCACGTGAGTTGGCGTTGGCAGAATCGACACGGCTGCGGGCGGTGAACAAAGTTTCGAGTCGGGCTCATGCTGCACCCGCAAGGCAGCGCGAGCCTCCTTGCAACAGCGCCCGCTGCCCTCCTCCCTATGCTTGCGCCCCGCGCCTCCAGTGCATTCGTGTGCCTGCGCTGTGAGCTGCATCTCGCCCGCCCCCGACTGTCTGCCTTTGCTCGCCGCGCGCCGCATGCCCCCTTCTCCACTTCCGGCCGCCGCCGCGATGCGCTCGACGAGCCCGCCGACGAGCCCGCCGACGAGCCCAAGCCACGGCCCCAGTTGAGCGAATATCCGCTCGGCCGCCTGCGCAAGAGAAAAGGAGAGCGGGCTGTCCGCGCGACGACGGCCCACCTCGATGGCACCAAGACGCTGGGCGAGGATGCCGCTATTCTCGTCCTGAAGGAGGTGGGAGAGGCTCCCCGCGCAGAAGAGGAGAAGACGCCGCCCGAGATAATCGGCAACGAGGCCGACCGAGGACCCGAGATCATGCAGTCGCTTGGACAGCCGTCCGCCACGCTCGACGAGATCGTCAAGCAAATCGACAGCCTGCGACCGAACGAGCAGACCGAGCCCGACGAGCCTCACTATGTCCGCCAGGCGGTCTTCATGGATCTTGCCGCCCATCTTCTGCGCGCTTTCACGGGACAGCAGCTCTCGCACTACTACTCGGTCATGAAGGGCGTCAAGGAAGACTGTGTGGTTCAAGAGGTCATGCATGGAGTGAAGCAGCTGCAGAGCAAAGTAAAGCGGCCTGCCGAGCGCTCTGCATGGCATCCGGGCACAACTGACTTCAAGCGGCGCCTGCCCGGTCTCGACGTACACAAGGTGAAGCGCAAGGCGATTAGCAAGCATCTGGTGGTCGACCAGATATTACGCGATGTCTGGAAGCTGGTGCTGCTCGAGGAGATCGAGGCCGCCGGCGAGCTGGAGATCGTACTGAAGGATTGGCAGCTCGCACTGCTCACGTCAGGAGGTTCGGCAACTTGCGCAGTGCGTCATGATTTCTGCTAATCTTGCATAGCAACTCAGACGCCTTTGGATCGCATCGGCGTCGCTCGAAAAGCCAAGCTCGAAACGCACGCGGGAGACAGTATTCTGCGCATCACCGCGGACAAGCATACTGCCGAATACGCGGCTGATGATGTAGAGCAGCTTCTGGCGGGCTCCGAGTCCAGCCGCTTCAAGATAGCATCCTGGCTTCCGCACTTGGAAACCCCCAGAGCCACCATCAATGATATATTTACAAAGGAAGCTCTGCAAACAGTGGCAACCATGACCGGGGCTTACGTTCAGCCTACTAGTAACTCTGTGAGTCGCTAATGGCAAATAGCAACGAAGTGCATGCTAACTGGATCAGATCATAATCCGAGCGTTCGACAAGGATACGACTGCAGAAGCAGAACGATGTCTAATCAAGATGCTGCCCCTCAAACAGCTAGTCGGCAACTCCATCGACATTACGGGAATGAACATGGTTGGGCAACCTCAGTATCTCGCACCAGTCACATTTGACAAAGAGGCTGTCCCCCACACTAAACGGGAGGCCAACTTAGGACGCTGGTCACTTCCCGCGAAGCGTTCAAACAATGTGCAATCCAGGCTAGACGCTGTTGACCCACGGATCGAGGCCGCACAGAATCAGATCATAAAATTGACCACTCAAACCAAAGAAGCCCCGAGTGCCAAAGCAGCAAAAGGACACAAATGGCATTCTGAACCAGAAATCAGACTCCGGGCAAAATTTGGCCACGCCCTCTTTCCCTTGGATAGTTCCCAAACGGCCCCTGATTCGACAATGCCCTACTTCCTTCCAGCGTTCCCAGGTCTCTCCACTGTCCTGTCTGACGAATCTTTCAAGATGAATTTTTACACCTTACCAGCTCTGGATTACGAATTCATTGCAGCGCCCCTCCAACATACCTTTGGGAACCCGGGAGAGCCAGAATATCCCATCTTCCCAAAACTAAATATCAAGTTTAGCACCGATTGGAAAACGCGCGAACACAAACTGCACAAAGTTGTGCTCGAATTCGACCAAGCTTTGCACGACGTGCTCCTTCCCGAACAGGCCGTGGATGTTCAGTTCGAGGTGACCAAAAATCTGTACATGGCCGACGCGGCAACCGACACATATATGCGAGAGTTTGCGGCGCAAGTACTGGCGAACATCCAGAGTGGCGAACGTCTGAATGCCCCGCAAGCCACTCTGGATGTCCCACTCTGGACGATACCTGGGTTCGGAACCGATGGCGACAGGAAAAGGACGAGACCAGTTAAATTTTTGTTTACGGGCATTCGCTTCCAGCAAAGCGTTTGGGGCGAGTATATGGGTCGCACGGTGAATTACAGTACGGCGCAGAGCGGCAAGCTGGGTAGGAAGGGCGGACAATTCGCCGCTGTTTACGGGCTTGATGCGCGTAGTAACAAGACGTCTATCTTTCACGACGAGGTTGAGTTGAAGACGTTTGTAGAGGATTGTTTCCAGCTGGCAGGGAGTATTACGAAGGCGGCGGCTGTTAAAGAGCCGACGTCCAAGAAACCGGAGATGATGGAGGCGGGGCATGCACCGAAGAGGTCGACTGAACGGGCGTCCAAGAAGGTTGCAGCTACGGACAGGCCAGTCACGGCTGATAGCCGGGGTGAAGGCGTCGCAGCGGAGGTGTCAGATAATGATGTGCCAATAGCACAGGCCCCGCAAGACGAGACCAGATCATCCCTTGACGACCCCGAAATCGTTCCCACAGCAGCGGGACACGAAACCAAAGCCTCCTCTCAAGAGGATGCACGCATCCCCGACAACATGTTCGAAGACCCGTACCTCTCGAGCGTGCTCAACGACAACCCGTTTTCCCACGACAACAGGGAGACCCAAGAATCCATGGATGGGGAAGAGCAACGAAAAGAGGAACAATAACGCCGTCTGGAGTCTGCGGCTTGAACAGGAAGTGTGATTAGCATTATATGGGCGCAATGGGCTCTCCTGGGTATATTATTGTGCGGCAGCAGGGCAGGTGTATCTTTGCATTTGGAGCGGTGTCCGGACTTGTGTAGAGTATCGTGTTGGGCTGTTTTTGTACTATATTTATATTGTGGTGTAAGATACATAATTCGTAGCTACGTCGTTGACATTTCTGTGTTGTCTTATGTGCATTCGTAGTATGGTCTGGATGGAGGTGACTAATTATGAGACGCTGGCGGATGATCTACTGAGCCCTTCACTCAATTTCTGTCAGTGAATATTCTCAAGAGTCGGTAGAAGGTGTAGATGGAGAAGTGAACCTGACACGCCGTGACACAGGATGGACGCTGACTAATACAGCCACCGAGTCGCGCTCCGTCAGGTCGCTCCAACATTTCACCGCTCCAGTACCTATTCCATGCAACCTCCACCAGCCTGACCAATCTGCTCCCGCGCACTAGCAGCTTCTGTGCGGCGCTTACGCCGTGTTGTGGCCCTGTTGCAACATTGCTGGCCTTTGCAAGGCCCTCTACCATTCACCGTGGCGGCCCTCAACAATCGCCTCGACGACTTGAAGAAGTCTTTCGATTTTCTTCGACAACACCCTGCCCTTGGCACCACGTCGACCCCGCCGTCTACGTCTCCCGCCCACGCTCCACCCCCCACCGACATTCTCTCGCGAATCCTGCACTTTACACAGCACAACGACATCATCGCCCGTCTTACCGACTTTATCACAACCCCGCGCTTTGACGACCCCGCTTACCTTTCTGTCCTCACCGTCGTACTCGCGACCGTCTTCCTGGGCATGTCGTGGTTCTCTCGCGGCACCGGCGGCGGCGGCGGCTGGGGCGGCCGCTTTTCGCCCTTTGGCCGCTCCGGTACCTCGCCTGGCGGCGGCGAGGTGTCCGACTCCGACTTTTCATACATCACCTCGGACGACCTGAAGAAGGCACAAGGCCACAGCCACGCGCGGAGCACCTCACGATCACGACCCGAAGTCGTCGACTGGGACGACAAGAACCCGCACCGCGAGACGGACGTGCTGGTCTTCAAGAACGGGCGCACGTCGTACCCTACGCATTTTGCGGCGCAGAGCATCCGCGATGGCGATCTGCGCATCAGCACGGTGCGGCAGGCGGCGGCGAAGAAGCTGGGCGTCGATGACCCGCGGAGAATACGGCTGTTTTTCAAGGGCAAGAACTTGAAGCATGATGAGCGGACGGCGCGGGAGGAGGGGCTCCGTGGCGATGGGTCCGGCAGCGAGATCTTGTGCGCTGTTGGCGAGGCGGCTGTGAGTAGCATGGCGCCGGGGGCGGAGGAGTCTGCACCGCGAGGAGGAAGAGAAAACTGGAGCGAAGCCGGCGAAGAAGACGACGACGGGACAGAGAGCGGGCTCGACTCGGGCGCCAACAGCAACGCAGGCAAGAAGAAGTCGCGGAAACGCGGGGGCAAGAAGAGCAAGAAGAAGAGCCATAATAACAACGCTACATCCGCTTCAGCCTCAGGCACCAGCACACCGGGCTACTCCCACGCCGGCCCCGCAGGCGCAGAGTACCTCCCGATCCCCTCGAACCTCCCCGGTCCACGACCTCCATCATCCGCAGCATCAAAGCTTCCATCCGGCGCCGCAACCCCGCAAACGCCCCTCGGCAAACTCGACGCCATATCCTCCAAGTTCCACACCGAGTTTGTGCCCCTCTGCGTCAAATTCATGCAGAGCCCGCCCGACGACAGGTCCAAGCGCGACTTTGAATACAAGAAGCTGTCTGAGACCATCTTGACGCAGATTCTCATGAAGCTGGATAGTGTCGAGACCGAGGGGGATCAGGATGCGAGGATGAGGAGGAAAGAGCTGGTCAAGGAGGTGCAGGGGATGCTGAATACGTTGGATGAGCATGGGAAGTGAGGCAGGAGTTTCGTCTGCTCCGTTTGATGAGGAGCTTGGGATGCGTCGGGGGCTCATGGGCCATGGCGATGGATTTACGTCTGTTGGTCTTTTTCGGTTATGACGTCTGACGAACCACGCATGCATGCTGGGGGTGTACTCTTCAACCTGATAGAATTCGCCGATTGATACCAAAATTTCGGATCCTTCAAAATCAGTTTTATCAATTGTATCCTTGGACGTACGTACTCACGATGCTACTTGTCGAAATCACGAGTGGCAGAAATAGACACGTCAAGTCAACTCAATCAGCGTGCAACCGAGAGCCTACTTCCACTCTCCCAACCAGATATCATATACTCTATCCTTCTCCAGCTGACCTACGTAGCGCCGCATCTCCGCAGCAGCACATTTCCATCCACTATTGCGTCGGCTCGGCCCAATCCACCTGCTCCGTCACAGGTCCACCCCCAGCCGAATACCCAATCTTCAGCCTCAGCCTCAACCTAGCAGGCGGTGGCTATTCCCACGTTAGCAGACTATTCCCAAAAAAGACACCAGAAAGAAAGTAAAAACTCACCCCGCTGACAGACGTTACCCTCATCTGCTGCGTAGCCTCCTGCCCCGCGTCCAACTCGCTACTGCTGATAGGCTGGAGCTGCAGCTTCTGGCTCTTGGGCACCGCCGCTTGCAGGCTGACTCCGGAGAGTTGACCAAAGGTGCCCACGTTGCGGAAGCGAGCAAGAAGTTGGACAGCGTTAGCATCACGCTTCAGCTGGAAGGTTATGTGGAGATGGTTCTTGTTGTATGCGACGTGCGCCGGCGGGCCTGACGCTCCGGATGGCGAGGGCTGTGGTGGTGGGGATGACATGCCGCCAAGGGCATCCAACGATGAGGCCGGTGGTGGTCGCGATTGCATGGGTGCAGAGGAGCTGGAGGGGCCGGAGTTGAACAGATCCATGATATTGGCAACGTTGGACGGGGGAGGTGATGTAGAGTGGGAAGCGAGTGAAGAAGCAGAAGGACCGCCTCCCCCGAGAATATCTGCCAGCAAGTCGGCGCTTTGAGCTTGTGAGCCATTCGTGGCACCGTTGGCATCTCCCGGGACACCGGAATCGCCCATCAAATCGAGGAGTAGGTCTTCGGTCGCGGCTTGTGCCGGTTTCTTCTTCAAGATCTTCGACTGTCGCTTTTTGGTCGCCTCCCCCAATACTCGCTGCTCTTCCCGTATTTCCGGGGCAGGCATCTTCTCCAGCACACCTCTCCGGACCTGGTCAAACCCAAACAGATTTACATATTCGACAGCGCGCTGCTGGATTTCAACATCCAGATTCGTGCCATAACGTTGGAGGAGCCGCCGCAGCCGTTCGATCTGCGCTGGCTCGCTTAGTCGTGTGGTGAGCTTCATGGCGGCTGTGACGATGTATTCGGTAACGATGAGTCCCGCATAGCTACTGTTCAGTATCGTGTCGAACAAATCAACGATGTCGCTCTCCTTCACCTCTTTAACAAGCTCCTCCTCTTCATACTGTCCACCTCTTAGCAACGCATCCCCGAATTCGCCAATGACCCATGAACCCGCAAGGGTCAGCCCCTCTTGAGTGATGTCGTCCTTTAATGCAGCGTAGAGCTTCTGGACCGAATATGTCTGAAGGTCCGGTGTCGTAGCGATGAGCCGAACGAATGATGATAATATCTGCTCCTTTATGTAGTTCCCGGCCTGGCAGTATTAGTAGCGTCCTTCAGCGACCCGAATTGCAGCTTACGAGTTTCAACACACGCAGCATCGTGTCCACGTGCCATCGCTTATTCGGCGCGAAACGGTCTGCTGCAATGCCAATTTGCGAGGTCATCACGGGCTTGAACTCATTGTCGGCAACTTCTAGGAACGCAAGCAGCTCTCGGATCAGTACCCGAACATTGCTCTCGTTGATCAAGGTAAAACTAAGATCTAGCGCTCTTCTTCGGATGGAAATATCAGGGTCGCGGAGACAATCCAGGATAGTGTTCCGATGACGCTGTACTGCGTTTGGTTCAACCGCAACGACTTTGATGAGGGTGTTGAGAGCGACGTATCGGATGTTGTTGTCTCGGTTCGACAAGAACTTCCCGAGAATGTTCACGCCTAGCACACGGAGGCCCGAATCGGCTTCAATGTCCAGAATGGTAAGAACAGCTTCGTACAGAATCGAGTTGCCGACGTTTTTCGACGATTCGGTGTTGGTCGCAACCTATATTCATCAGCACTTATAACATCTGAAGTTTGAAGTTGGGTACCTGTGCCAAGATGTCATTGATTTGCTCGCTGACCCCCGTGTCGCCTCGTGCTAGAACCCGGAGCAGTTGCAAAAGTTTGCACTGTAGGAACGGATCCGTGATGCCCTGGACGTCGTGCTCTGGGGCGTATCCAGACGCTGACAGTCCCTTCAGAATCCGAACCATGTTTGGCACCATCGGGCGGAATTGTTCTCTGATGCCATTCTCGTCGTCCTCCATCTCGTCCGCTTCGCACAAACTTGTCACGAAGGTCAAGCCGCAGATTAGAACGCCATGATTCCGGTCTTGAAGGAGCGCCTTGGCCTTTTCCAAAAAGTGTTCCTGGAGATCGGGCACCTTGCGACATATCCTCATGGCGCAAATGGCGGACTTCCGCCGTATGTACGGGTTGGCGCTCGCTATTATGGTTTCGACTTCGGGGAACAAGTCTCGTGCCATCTCGACGGAGGCGATGTTTCCGAGCGTGCAGAGGGCGAGGCCGACAATGTACTGGTTCGGATGGTTCAAGTCGCTAGGCAGTCGTTAGCATGCTGCGAGCAGACCGAGGGCCGGCAGCGCACTTCTTGAGCGAGTTTGTCACCAAGGTCAGGACTTCTTGATTCTCGTCCAGCAGCAGCATGGTTCCCAGGTAGCCCAGTCGCTTATCCGCAAAGCGCGGGGAAGCCAGCAGCTTCAGACATTCAATCTGGCCAAAATGCGTCCTCTCGCCTAGGGTGAAGAGATACAGAAGCTTCGCGACATTGTTTCTCCTGCGGTGTTGTGAGCGGGCGGCCCGTCGGCTGCGACGTGGGCGGTACACACCTCACGCCCGAATCGTGGCTTTCCTCGCGGAAGCTTGCTCTGATGGCCGCGCTCTCCTTGTGCACCACGGCGCGCTCGTCGGCGATGGTCTTGGCGGCGCGCACATTGCGGATGAATTGCTTCACTGGCTTTCTCTCAGTTTGACATGCAGACCAGGGCGGCGCCAGGGCATACAGGAAGTCATTGTGGCGGTCTCACGGACCCCACCTAAGTGGAGCGTCGAAAATCAGCAGGGCGGCAGAAGGCAGACTGGATCTAGAAGGTTTCCGAAGTCGGGAAAGGGCAGAGGAACAGGCGGATGGGTCCGTATTTCGAGGTTGTCCTGGTAGCTGATATCGGGAGCCCTGAACAGCAACCGCACTGCAGCGCGGCGAAAAGTCGGCCCGTCGCACCTGCCGCTGCAGCTCAAAGGGGCTAGCCGCCCATGCCTGCTGATGCAAGCGCAACCGCGACGTGCGCCTTCCGCTGCCCTTTCCGAGCATTCCATCATAGCCCGCCAAGCTATTCCACGAGCGCGTTTGGATCCTGCATTTAGATCTTAGCTACACACGGTTCCTCTTCGGACTGCGACGCCACGCTCTCTGCAAGACGAACCCTGCAACCCTTCAGGCTTCACCCACCGTGGCACGAGACAGCCTCGGGAATTCACAGACGCGCCGAGCACCGATCAGCAGTGACGGCTGGGCTGACAGCGCTTTAAAGAAGGATCTCCCCTCCCACTTTCGACTCAGCATGTTCGCACCTTCCTACGTATTATAATGGCCGAGTCTACGTCAATCGAAGTCACCCCCCAGAACGGGGACCCGCACTACCATGAACCGCGCGCCCGCAAAGCCACGAGGATTGACTTCCTCAGACCGGGTTTGAGCGATGAGGCCATCGGCACAAATGGCCATGCGAATGGCGACGCATCGGGAGTCTCCAGGTCGGTAGATACTATGGGGGCTTTTGCAGACCCTGCAAGACCATGAAGCGACAGCAACCATCGCTGACAGCGACAGTGGCCGAAGCACGCCCATCCCCGAAAATGCGCCGCCGTCAGTCAAGGCTACTTCGTCCGCGCGACGCCAGATCCGTGCGGAACAGAGACGACGGATCTTTCCTTCTATCGAATACGTCGACCGCCTATCACACTTCGACCCGGAGAGTGACTATCGGGACTTTCGCGGCTTCTTCGTGCTGTTCTGGATTGGCCTAGCCATCATGGTCATCACCACTATGCTGCGCAACTACAAAGAGAACGGCTATCCTCTGTCTATTAGGCAGTGGGGGCTCTTCACAGACAAGGTCTACGAACTGGCCATTTGCGACGGGATGATGGTGGCGTCGACTGCTCTCTCGCTTCCACTGCACAAGCTTTTTATGAATAGTAAAGGGATACTACGCTGGAGCAAAGGCGGTATGGCCGTACAGAGCCTATACCAGGTCTTCTGGCTTACGTTCTGGTGCACATATCCCTGCATACGTGACTGGAGCTGGACTGCGCAAGTGTTCTTCACGCTGCACTTGCTTTCAATCTTCATGAAGATGCACTCATATGCGTAAGTGGTCCGGCTCCTTCTATGTATGGACGAGGACTGACTTGGTCAGGTTCTACAATGGCCATCTTAGCGAAACCCGGCGTCGGCTTTATGAACTTGACACCCCAGACAAAGCTTCCAAGGCCGCGGCATATAGATATCCGGGGACACGTACTCATCTCCACGAGATACCCCAGTCTCCATCCCATGAAGACCACGATGCCTCCGAAAAGGAGCGACTACAACAGCTACGCGAGGATCTGGCGTATGAGTTGACATCCCCTCTTGGGCATGTCTCGTATCCCGAGAATCTCACCATCGCCAATTTCACTGACTTCATCTTCTGTCCTACTCTATGCTACGAGCTTGAGTACCCCCGGACCCAGTCCACTCGCTGGATGGAGCTCTTCTACAAGACTCTAGCCGTATTCGGCTGCATCTTCCTTCTCACCATCACGACGGAGGAGTTCATTCTACCCGTGTTGGATGAATCTGCCATCGCTCTACAGGCCTCAAAAAGTCCTTCCGAGTTCGCCTTGATTCTTGGAGAGACGATAGGCCGTCTTCTCTTCCCGTTCATGGTCGCGTTCCTTCTCGTGTTTCTAGTAATTTTTGAATACGTACTGGGCGCCTTTGCTGAGATCACGCGTACGTAGCTCTTCCTCCACCTTCTACTATCATGCTAAACCTCGCAGGATTCGCCGATCGTCAGTTCTTCGCAGACTGGTGGAACAGCTGCGATTGGCTGGAGTTCTCCCGAGAATGGAACAAGCCTGTGCATCACTTTTTCAGACGACACGTCTATTCAGCTTCGCGAGGTCACATGTCGCGGCCGTTGGCCACCACGATTACGTTCTTCATCAGCGCCCTCGCACACGAACTGGTCATGGGCTGCATCACTAGAAAATTCCGCGGCTACGGCTTCATCGCCATGATGCTGCAAATGCCGATTGTTCTGGTGCAGCGCTCCAAGTGGGTGAAGGGACGCACTCTCTTGAACAACGTGCTCTTCTGGTGCTCCATGATCCTTGGGCTCGCAATGGTGAGTGATGGTGATCGCGCTGTCTTGATACGTCGCTAATGTTTATAGATGTGCGCTCTGTACGTTCTCGTGTAGTAGACCGAATATGGCTTTTATCAGCGAGCGAAATCTCCTTTGTGAACGCAATACCCTTTGTTATCTGCGAAGACAAGATTTTTGATATTGGAGACCCTATTGCAGCGCGTTTTAGTTGATACCCCTCTCAGTAGAACTGTGTGAATACGGATATCTTGTAGTATATTTAAGTACCCAATAGAGGATATATATGGTATTCGGCGATCCGTGCAAGATCTAGGTGATGATAAGTCCTGGGTATACATAGTCGTGAGCTACTGAAAGCACCTATCGTACCTATAAATGGAAATGAATGAATAAATGAGCCCCTATCGTAAAAGCTTAGCGCGGGTTAGCTATCAATGCCATGCTGTCGAGCAGAAATGCGTATACGTAGCCTTGCGCGTATTTGCGAGGTATACGGCGTATTCGGTTACCGTATGTCTGCCTGAAAGTCGACCTAACCCCAGTGCCTACCCCTCATTTACACAGCTCTAGAGATATTAGATGGGTGATAGTGCGTTGTTCGAGTTCTGTTCCCGTCCACGTTGTCTGTGTATAAGCTCGCATGCCGAGGTCGCATCAGCACGCAAGATCCGCGTTCCGAGGCGTGTTGTAACCGCAGCCATCCGCTCGCGACGTGCAGTCGTCGGCATTTGCGGATGAAGGAAGGCCGAGTAGTAGTCGTGGCGTTAGAGATCTTGGCACTGCTAGGCATGACGTCCGTGTTGACGGTTTGGTACGTGCTGCTTTTATACCGCCATGGCAATTGCGAGCATGTTCCTTGTTCGTTCTTCTGCAAACTTACGTTCAGTCTTATGCTCACCTTTCTCTTTATCCAGCAATACCAGTTGAAAATTATCTTAGGAACATCGCAATACAATAGCTTCATTTGACAACGTCGCTCGCTCACTAGGCAGTCGACGAAGAGGCCTACAACAGCTGCAAGCCAGCTTCATTGCACTCACGCGCACGTTACGAGGTCGACGGCAGCATGTCCGAGCTGCATACCGCACTAGAATGTCTGCGCCCTAAAGACTTCGCAGACATCCCCGTGAACGACCTCAAGCGCTTTATCCCAGACATCTTTGCCAAAGCAGAACTCATAGTGAACTCGGTGCCACCTCCTCCCAATGGCACACCCTACGAATCCTCGCACCGCGCTCGCTCCGACGCTAACGGCGCCAGATGCGCTGCCGACCTCACCGTCTCAAACGCTCGAAGACCGCCGCACAAGGAGCATGATGAATTGCACAAGGCGTGGGGAAAGCCGCTCAATCTGGGGGCGAAAGAGAAGGCGACCGGCATCAGCGTGTTCAAGATGGCGGGGCATGACAGACATGGCGCGTGGTTTGCGAGAACGAGCGTGCACGAGGGGCTAGGCTTTGCCAAGTGGAAGAAGGCAATGGTGCGCGAATTCCAGGCGAGCCTAGAGGTACAGGGCGCGCCTGGTGAGGGCAGTGTACGAGGCATCGGCGGCGACAGAAGGCTAGAGGACATCAACGTTGACGGCCTTGGGAAGCTAGAGGGTACGTTGTCTGAGTCGCAGTTCCACGGGCGATGACCGACCAGCCCATCCGAGCTAATACATTGCGCAGTATACCAGCTATCAGCTCAGTTCCCCGGTCCTACTGCGCCCCGAGAGTTCATAACCCTCGTACTCACCTCCTGCAACTCGTTGAGCGAGGCTTCTAGAGTAGGAGACGTTGTACCGCGCCACTACATGGTTGTCTCGATACCAGTGACGCACCCCGATGCACCGCCACGAGATGGAATGGTCCTCGGTCAATACGAGTCTGTCGAGATGATCCGCGAGATTCCGATCGTGCGCTCCAAACAAACTTCCGCCTCGACGTCTGATCTCCTGAAGCACGACCAGAAGAAATCGAGAGCTAGGGGAGATACCATTGGTTTTGCGGAATCGCGTGGGCCAGGCGCAAAGGGCGAAAAGATGGATCGAAAAGAGCAGGCGGAAGAGGACGATCCGGAGACAAGCCCAGTGGAATGGATTATGATAACGCGGAGCGACCCAGGAGGCGGGATACCGCGGTTCATGGTTGAACGTGGCACACCAGGTAGTATTGTTCACGATGCCACCAAGTTCTTGGACTGGGCTTGTTCGCAGGAGGATTTCCCTTCAAGAGAAGAAATTGAGCAACATGCTGAAGAAGCTCCGAGGACGAGCATGGATCGCGAGCCAAGGCTATCGATTGCGGACAACAACGGCATATTAGCTGGTGTCGGGACGAGCATAGCGGACAGGCCTGGCTCGATCCGACGTCACTCGCACCGAACGCTGGAAGGCCCGTTTGAGAACTCGGTGCTAAGTACCATGGACCCGGCTATGGCGTCTACGGTCAACTCGCTCCATCGAACCGAGTCGCAAAGCTCCACGACCAGCTCGTCGTCTCTCGACTCTTTCGCGTCAGCAGAGCAATTCAACACGGCCCAAGAAGATCTCTCTCTCTCCACCATGTCGGGACAATCGATACCAGTACATCGCGCCGGTTCCCCTACCCCTTCGAATAAGCACACAACACGGGAACTCCAGAAAATCGAGCAAAAGCGTCAGCAGCTCAACGAGAGACTCCACCACGCGCGCAACAAAGAGTCGCAAGTATCCCAAGACGCAAGTCTCAAGTCGGCAAAAGATATCGAAAAGGCGACCGAGAAACACAAACGCGAGCGGCAAAAGCAGGAAGAAAAGTTTGCCAAAGAAGTGCAAAAGCTCGAGGCGCGGCGCGAGCGCGAAACGCGCAAGTTGCTCGCGCGCCAGCAGAAGGAGGCTGATAAGACGGCGTTGAACAAGGCACAGCGCGAACGCGACGAGTACAAGCAGCGCGCGGAGCTGGTGGAGCGGGAACTCGGCCTGCTGAAGGCGCAGGTTGGCGAGTTGCAGCGGGAGAATACGGCGGTTGTGGCCAAGTTGGGGAAGGTGGAGGGGGGGTTGGAGATGTTGAGGAGGGTGAGGGAGGAGTTGAGTGGGAAGAGTGGGAGGAATAGGGCGAGTAGTCGGAGTAGTGGGGAGAGCGCGGGGAAGAAGGGGCGTCGGCAGGAGGCGAGTGCTGTGGAGGGCTCAGGCGGTTAGGCGTCCGCTTGGCAGTATTGGCTTTGATGCGTTGTGGTATGCGTGGCGTTTATGAGTGGTGGCGAGGCGTTTTGGGGAGCCGCAATGACTGGTGTGGTTGATACGACGGTTATTACTATCGTACGGATGTGTGCAAAGTATGTCGAAAGAATACCACTGGGATCGAGCGAGGTATCACGTCCATCACAAGTCTACTCCATTTCTGCCTTTGACATGTGTAGAGCCCTTTTGTACCTCCTCCCCTTTACCAAACAAACTCTCCCAAGCTTCTATCTCTACTACTCTTGCTCTCCATACCCACACCTCTCCGCCACACACCCAAACACCACCCCACCCCTCCCAAACATAGCCCTCAAATCCCTCGCAATCGCATCCGGACGTTCCCACGCGGCAAAATGCCCACCAACCTCGTACTCGCTCTCATACACGACGGGCCCCAGCGTGTGATTCCACAGCCGCGGCAGGAGCACCGTATCGTGAGCGAAGCGCGCGACGCCTAGTGGGACGGGGATGTAGACTTGAGACGCGGCAAAAGCGCCTTCTGGTTTGCGGTGTTCGGTGGCGTAGAAGAAGTTGCTGGAGGCGGAGGGGGTGGGCGTAGAGAACCTGAGTGGTGTAGTGAGCGTGAGTTCGTGGGGATGGTGTAGAAGAAGGGGAGGTATCCTGCCCAGGCCAGGAAAGACTAGGTTATACTCACCAATACACACTCACCCACGTACAAATCTCCTCCTCGGTCCACCCATACCTTGGATCCGACCACTCCTGCAACTTCTCATAGATCCAAGCTAACAGGCCGACGGGGCTGTCTGCGAGGGCGTACCCCAGTGTCTGGGGCTTCGTCGATGCAAGGCGGTAGTAGCCTAATCCTGTGGCGAAGAAGGCGGTTGCGCGGGCGAGGTTGGCGAGGTCGGTGGCGGTGGGGGGCGTGGATTGGAGGGTGGCGTGGAGGGCCGGGTGGGTGGTGGGTGTGGGTTCGGAGGGGAGCGCGGTGGTGATGTGGAGGGCTTTGCAGTGGGTGGGGCTGTGGGTGAGGGTGAGGAGGCGGGCGGTGAGGGAGCCGATGTCGCTGGCTTGGATTACTGGGTGGGGGTGAGATGGGTGTGTGGTGTGGGGGTTTTGTGGGCTGATGGGCTTACCGTATTCGTTGTACCCGAGGGAGAGCATGAGGTTGTGGCATATCTCGGCGTGCTGGCCTACTCCGAAGCCTTCCTGTGTAGCTTTGGTTAGCTTGGAGACTGGGTAGGTCCTGGGGCATCACGTACTGTTCTGCTTGCTGACGAGAAGCCAAAATCGACTAGACTTGGGGCGACCACGTGGAACGCGGGATGGTCCCCGTTGTCCGCAAGATAAGGTAACAGCTTGGTCACTTCGAAGAAACCACCAGGCCAGCCATGGATGAACAGAAAGGGGATCGCGTGCTTGACGCTGCTCTGTTGATGGACGAAATGGACGTCGTATTCCCCAAAGCTTTCCAGTTGGATTTGCGTGATGAATTGCGGGAGCTTGTTTAATTCGGTTTCTGCCTTTCGCCAGTCGAAGTCGTGCGCCCAGTAGTGGGTTAATCGTTTCATTTCGGCGAGCGGCACGCCGCGGGCCCAGGGGTCTGTAGGGTCGACTACTTCGTCTGGGAAGTCTGTTAGAGAGAGTTTTTGCTTTAGGCGCTGTATTTTGTCATCGGGGATGGCGATCTTGAAGGGCGTAGCAGTGGCCATGATTGTTGGAGTGTTGGGGGGGTGTAGGTAGTGACGGATGTGCGAATGCGAATGGAATCGAAGAATGGGCACTTCTTATACCCCAAGGATGATCCTTCGATGGTCGCAAGATGTTGGCTGTCATACTTACTTTCGTACCACTAAAATGAAATACGCGCCAGCCAATGAAAGCGAATCTCACAGGCCTTCCGAGTAACACCGATGTGGAGCAGACAGGGTTCGTAATCTAGCGATATGCAGCCAGGCAAGAAACCATTGAGTGAGTATACGATACGGCGTGCAGAAGATATGCCGTTTCCGGCTGATGCTGAAGGTGTAGGCCATTAAGAATAGATCGCGCGCTTCGTAGGTGCGCTCCGACTCTATCATAGTTTTCGAGGAGAAACTCAAGGGTAAGGAAAACAATGCTGGCCAGCACTACTCGTATCGCATTCTGAGACGAGTCATCCAGGCGAATAAGTTCCTGGACTGCCCTATTGTACTGCCTTAGAGCATACCCGTGCGTTTTAGCCTGTGGTTGGCTATGCCCGAGGTATCGACTTCTGCTTAGGGCACTGATGGCAAGGGCGATGTGATGGAACAACGGCTCTGTGCTTGCTGCTTGCAAGACCACGCTGCCCCAGGCGGGTGTGTCAAAGAAGAGCGAAAACTCCGGAGCACAGACGTGTCTGAAGTAATCGAAGTGCATTGCTTCGGATGTATCAAGCTGGAGAGAAGCAGGGAGGGGCGTGGCGCCTGTGCTTGTAAAAAGTCGCATTTCCAGCCCGTACGCACGCACAGGGAACAGGCTGGCTTGTTTTCATCACACTTTTTGCGTCTAATTCTTCGAAATGGTAAGCAGGATTGTCGGGTTAGATCGTATCTTATACCCACTTGCATGTTGAACAAGCTGTCTTCACTTTTCGAGCGCCTCTGGCGCCATATCGGGCCCGTACAGGGGCTGTTGTGACTGATGAGTGAGCGGTCATTGTGTCAATGAGGTTGCGATGATGGTAGTGGGATGGTTCACCGATAGATGCATAAACGGTCAAAGGCAATGACGATGTAGGTGGTCCCCCGAGGTACACCCTATTGGCTGGAGCGTAAGTTGGCACGCGCTAATGTGGGCTGCAAAGCTTACCTGCACCTGGACAGCACCATACAACACACCTGGGCACATAACAACACACATGACTTTTCTGTGACTTGGAAATAACCTGGTCATTCTTTGAAAAAAATTCTTATCGAGGGCACTATCGTCTTATAAAATCCTTTCCCATCCCAGCATTGTCCTTCCAGACCCCAATCAATCGACCCGTTCATCGTAAAGTCTCATCATCTGATTTGATAGTTCAAATAACAAGCGCCATTGCACCAGTAATCGCAATATTTGGAACCAGAACGGTCCAGAGTTCAGGGTCACCCCATTTATTGACCCGATTCCAAAGTCGCCATGCAGGACTCTCTTCTGTAATGGACTCGATGCCTTTAGCAACAGCTCCCGGACCAATACTTGGTTTTTGCGCTCACAGATGACAGATTCGATTCTGTCGATCACCCTGTCGTTAAGTTGGTCTGCACTAAGTCCGTGATCTATCAGATATTGCATCATGACTAGGTGGGAGCCTTGGCGTGCAAGCAAAGCATCTTGCAACAACCGGGGATGTTCTTGGACGTCGGCTCCAAACTCAATCAATATGTCGACAATAGACCGGCGACCGTTTCGGATAGCATCTGCCAACCCGACGGCAGGGTCCTCAAGAAGCCCGTTCTCCAGCACGTAGCGGACCATGTGAGAATGACCCTCCGCGCAAGCATCCTGGAAGCTGCTAATATGCCGCAAACTCAGATGATCGTAGTTATAACAGTCGAGCACAACTTCCAGACAAGCAATACATCCAGCCCCGATTGCATCGCTTGTAACGTTGAAGTCTTCCTCTGGAAATTGCTTTCGGCAGAACCGCAAAAGGATCCAGAGTGACTGTGCCTGTTTGAATTTAACAGCACTAGACAACGCCCGCCTTACATGTTTCAATAGGTGCTCGCAGTAAAATACCTGTACACATGATCCAAAACGATCAAGGTATGGTGGCAGCTCTTCATCTGCTCTATCAACCAAGAATGCTTCGAGCTCACAAAGGAGGTAGCGAAGCACGTCTGTCTTTCCTGTAGTTGCTGCTGCTCGAAGAGGGTACGAATACACGCCACTCGCGTTGTCCCAACAACCCAAGGGAGTAAGTCGGACAATATCCAGTTGCCCGATTGCAGCCGCAGCCGTTAACCCTTTGAATCCAGCTTTGCCATCGCTGGTGTTGTCGTCTTCATCGCTTTGGAAATTATCGAAGTCCTCTCGAGGACGCTGGTCAAGGACCGCTTTTGCTAGGTCCCGCACATACTGTTCACGGATCTTTTCTAGGTTGGTGTGGCCGCCAACGTACTCGAGCATTTCGTCCGCGAAATTGTTTACGATAGTCGGGTAGTAAGGACTGGCTCCGCGAAATTTCTGTGTATGATGGATCACATGGTACTCTTGGTAAGTCTTGATCAAGTCGGTGGGTTGGGGCATTTCTTGTTAGAAAAAGGCCGTAAAAGGTAGTCAAAAGTAGTTAGTTAATTGTTAAAGTACATGGAGACGTAAGGTCGGAAATCTGGCTATTCTGTGTGGGTCTTGGCAAGACGCTAGTCCTAATTTGATAATTCCAGTATTTTAACATTTCTTGATGGCAAACTCGAGTACTGGAATATTCCCGGAATCTCTGAAGGGGAGTCTTCGCGAGGAGTTCGTGAGTAATGTAGCTCCAAAACAATCCTGCAAGACATAAGCATCTTATATACATTTAAAAGCAGGTATAATTACTTACTACAGGTGATCCGAGCCTTGAATACATCCGCAAAAACCTCGTTCTGGACGTAATCTTCGAAGATTGTTTCGAGTATCTCCGGTGGTAGTTGGGGTAGTCGAGACATGGCGGTTGACTTAGACTGCCGTATTCAGTGGTGCTGCATGTCTGCGAGGTTTATATAACGAAGGGCGGTGGTGCACAGACCATGTGTGCACAGTGCACGGACAGTACCCTAAACTTTCCCAAGGTTCTTGTTAATCACATGATCTCCCAATTCACCCTCCTCGATGCCTTAATAATACAGCTACTGGGCAAAAGTCTAAGTACAGCTGGGCTTCGTATAATTTATCCTGGGGTAACACACAGCACTTATACTTTTGTCCTAGTACTGTACACCGAACTTCGTGTTCTGGAAATTCGGCTCGACCGGCCACAATACTGGTGAGTAACATATATATACAATCGACGGCAGAGCACTTTCAAGACGGCATTAACGAGGATGCGAAGGTGCGTATGTACGTATAGCAGCCAAACAAACTATGTAGATTTTTCTGTAGGAAACTGCTTTCTCCACATCGAGGGAAACAGTACTGTTTAGCACTAGAAGCAAACTGAACAATGCAATCGGTTAACAGCTATTAAAACGGAGGCATAACAGTATTAACACTTTTTTGAACAAATGGTCGTTGATTGTGAGAAAGGCAGGGATAAGCTCATGTCCCACGCCCGCATGTACTCTGCCTCTTCGTCTGAGTTAGCACTAAAAGTAGCATTGAGTTAGGATCTACTAACGACTTTGCGATGGGAAGAAGGTCCGGCTGCACCCAGAAACTGACATTGTGCAAAAGACGGCTCTATGCTACGCTCGTTATATCTTCTAGATAAGGCAGGCACTGCGGCCCTCGCTTGGCGTGGTGTCTTTCACCGTCTAGTGCTGCTAGTGCCAAGCGCTAGCGCGGCTGCCCGTTAAGTTTTCCGCACCGCCAGCTCGCTTCCATTTCGACAACACCACAAAATGAATATACCGAATCAAAATCCTCAACAAGACCACATATCCAACAGAATGCAGGTGGATGGCTCACAGTCTCACGAGCATCCTCAGCCTCAGCCTCAGCCTCAGCCTCACCAATACCCTCAGCAGCAGCAGTTTTCTCGCTCGGGCGGGCAGTTATTACTAGGCGGTTTGCGTAAGTGACTCCAAGGGTCGCTATGCTTGGCCCATGCTGACCTATTTCTAGCTGTGGATCTGTTGCTCCCTCACCGCAATGGGTGCTTCCTCATGTCAGACCCATACGTCAACGCACAGATCCCAAAAGGGCCATACAGCCATCATCCCGACAACAGATGCCGAAGATGCTTCCAGTTCTTTTACGATCACGAAGACGGCCACAACACTTTCCAGACATGCAACAAGGCCTGTGGATGTTGCGGCGCAACCGATCACCCAATCGGAGAAATGTGCCCTTACATTTACGGTACAGCAAAGCAAATGAACAGGAAGTTTGGTATACCCACAAAGAATCACCCAGCGCACCGGCACAGAGCACCAGATGGATGGCAAGTACTGGCGCTTCAGAGAGAAGCCTACTTGCGGAGTGGAAGTTATGCAGAGAATGAATTGCCACCCTTCACCGGCAAAGCTTGGGCGTTGCGGAACGGGCAGCGTCCACGTATTAGGCACAACATTTTCTCACCAGACACAAATGCGGGGCAACGGCCGATTTTCAAGCCTAAATCACAGCGAACCTCATCGCAGGCGCCTTTCCAGCACACTCCGCAGCCTGGTTACCCTCCACAGCGGCCAGAACACAATCAGTACGGGCGGTCAGAACATCCGTCGTACGGGCGGCCACCTCATCCGCCGTACGGGCGGCCACCTCATTCGCCGTACGAGTCACCAGAATATCCGCCGTACGGGCCACCAGCATATCCTCCGTACGGACCGCCGGCATATCCACCGTATGGGCCGGGATACCAGTACCCACCGCCAGCATATCCTCCGTACGGGTGGGGATACCAGTACCCACCACCAGTATATCACAGCGTTTCCAACGTAGCGTAGTACGGCGTACAATTACGGCCCGTAGGGCTCATGTGGGCCGTACCGTAGCGTACCGTATCGTAGTTTGTATACGTTTTACGCCGTAGTACGGCTCTACGGTAGCCTGTACTATAGGCCTAGCTGCATACCCCTATATAGTCACCCGTGGACATCACGTGGATACTATATATAGTATATACGGGCCGTACTACCCCTATTTGCCCCTGTCTTGGCGTACTACGGATCCTTGTTTTGCCAATTCACCGTAGTACGGTTACGGTCCGTACTTTGCCATTTTTGATGGCTGCCGTACGTACTGGGCTCCCATACAGGCCGTAGCGTAGAGCGATGTGGGTCGCCGTACCGTACTACGGTACGTTGGAAACGCTGAGTATATCCTCCGTACCCGCCACCCAGAAGCCCCTCACCTCGGCTAGAACGTGGTTATCAATCAGCACACTCTTCACAGCCAGCTCCGCGGTCTGAATATCCCACGTCGCTAGCAGAGAACACGCCACGTCAGAGCCCACTATTGAAGACTTCCACTACACAGCAAACTCAGCGTGAAGCATCTGGTCAAATTTTGAATGCAGAAAAGAAGTCAGAGGTCAAGGGAGCTGTCAAACGCAGGTATGAGGAAGACCCGGACGATGATGATTCCGAGGTGAGACGCCACAGGCCAACAAAGCGCAGTCGGCCATCGCCCAGCAGAGCAACTCCTGTCCAATTACAGCAGACCGGCATCTTCAATGCGTCCAAACAATCGCAACGGCCAGGGCAATCCAGCGATCCACGCCAGAGCGCATCAAGACAAGAAAATGATGCGTACAGCCCGTCCCACGACAGCTATGGAATACAAACGAGAAGTATCCGGAATCTCAACAATCAGAACAACAGTGACTCGCTCAATCCATTCCATCGTTTCGGTTCCCAGTCAAATCACGATGCGCTCAGGAATCAGAACTACGTCAATTCTGGTAACAGTTTCAACGGGCTCGGTGCACAACCACCACATTCCAACCGTGATGCACTCAGGGGTCATGGCTACAATGACTCTGGTGATCCGCACAATGGTTTCGATGATCAACCACGATAATCGGATTTCGGTGGAGCTGCACAGAGTCGAAAACGAGCCGTTACGTCCAGGAGATTGTCTCCATGAAATGGAGGCTTAATAGTCCCTTTTTCCAGCGCTCGGCGCTTCAAGCACGATCTTCCGTGACGTTGATCAGTGTCAAAGGCCTAATCTTTCGCGATGTTGATTAGTGCTAAAGGCTTAGTTTTTTTTATATTAATTAGTGCCAAAGGCCTAATCTTTTGTGATGTTGGTTAGTGCTAAAGGCCTAGTCTTTGCGTTAATTAGTGCCTTAGGCATCTTTCGCGACGTTGATTAGTGCTAAAGGCCTAGTCTTTATAACGATTAGTGCCATAGGCCTAATCTTTCGCGACGTTGACCAGTGCCAAAGGCCTGCCTAGTCTTTACGAACCGGATCTCAGATCCACCGGCTTCGTATTCTGGCGTCTGTTCTTTCGTATATAGCCTACAGTATGATATCAGAAATAAAATATCATTCTGTTCCATCTATTGTTTATTGCGCTGTTACTACGAGCTCGTAAACTGATGCGATATTCTTGGCCGCCATAATCGTATTTACTCATTCATTCACATCCATTTATAGTCAATTTGACCTTTTACAGATTATGAGACTTAACATCACAGTCATAGTCCAACAATGCAGCTGCTACTTTGGGCACAGTGGGCGGATTAGCGAGACTGAGGTAGTTATTATCGTAGACGGAGCTGCTATCATCTATATTGCTGCTTTCTCTTGTAATGTAGCTGCTGACACTCTAGCTGGTGTTGCGTTCGATTTGTGAGTCGAGGTTCCCGAGTGTGGGTATTCGCTGAGCTACTAGTGCTGGCCGCCTAGATGCATGGTCAACACAAGCCCATAACAACTGCGCGTTGACGTATTACTCACAAACTTCTGGCGTGAAGGCCGCCGTGTAGCAAGGCAGCCCTTCAGCTCCTCTCTTCTACCGAGGTTGCTTCTTCCTGCTTCTTCCTGCTTCTTCTTGCCCGGTACGCTTTGTGCCTGCTGTTGTGTAATTCCGCTCATAGTTGCCTGCTCATCCAGCTCCTCTACAAGTCGCTGACTCTTTTGCTTCAAGTCTTGTGCTCGTTGAATACTCTCATCCCATCTCTGGATGTGTTCGGCTGGGCTGGTGATCGTCTCTTGTTTGGGAATCTGCTGCAGCTGTATCTTTGGGTTGGAAAATGACCGGCATAGCTCCTGGATGGACTCGGATGTTCTCTCTGCGAGCATGTGAGCAACGATATACACATGCAACAGGGTACTTACGCCGGACGGGAAGCGGATACTCATTGACTCCGAGAGTTGGCTCGGTCAAAGACATTATTCTTTCAACGGCTACATCAGGCAAACTTGGCCGCGGCTGTGGAAACTGTTGCTGCCTCGCAATGCGGAGGTATGAATATGGCTGTGCTAATTTGGATGATTTGGACGGCTTGGCCGCTTCTCGCTCGTCGGTTTTATCCATTTGTGTGATAGAGTTACAAGTCTTGCTTTCACGAGCGGGAATATTTTCGTCTCGCTGTGGGCGGTTGAGATCATTGGGGCAGGTGGGGTGCATCGCTTTGCACCTTCCTCTTGTCCGAGCCACGATTGTGCTCAGGCCTTCCGCTCTCGTGGCAAGCCGTGCTTGACATGTATATGGGAGTCGGGTCAGCTCTAGACACGTGGAGGATCTTTGAGCCACGTAAGTAGATCCGCCTGTAGTTTCTCTATTACGACCACCAGGTCGACTGCAATTGCGCCCGAGTGAACGCTGGGCCTAGCGCGCTACTTTCACCCTCGCCTTCCCGGAACGGCTTGGCACACGCGCTACCGAAATAAACACTCACAGCGCACGTTTCCTTCTCTTCTCCACACACATCCAAAAATATGAACGACCAAACACATATACAGTATACCGACAACGCGCCTCGTAAGTTGCATTGCCATTTAGAGTCAGCACGCGTTAATCTCAATACAGCGGGCGAAACCTACAGTTCCAGCAGCACACAGCCCCAGGAACAGCAGCCTACTGTCATGGTATCAACAGAAGAAGAGTCGGTGGAGGTCTACAAACAGTACTACCTTGGCCGGGTTTACGGCTACCAGAGCCCATTGCCAAAACGATCCGCAACCTTTCAGACCTGTTTTGACGTGGCGCGTGCCCAGCTTGCAGCGCAGAATGACTACGGTCATCAGCAGTCGCACCCTCAGCCTCAACAAGACTACAATCAACCCGCAGCGGCCCCGCAAAATCATTACGATCATCAGTCGCACCCTCAACCTCAGTACAATCAGCCCTATACCTCACAGGCTCGGTACGAATATAACCAGCCTTACTATCAGCAGCCGCACCCTCAGCCTCAATACAATCAGCCTTACTGTCGTCAGAAGTCGCACCCTCAGCCTCAAATCAATCAACCCTATACCTCACAGGCCCAGGACGAATATCATCAGCCTTACTGTCATCAGCAGTCGCACCCTCAACCTCAATACAATCAGCCCTATACCTCACAGGCTCAGGACGAATATCATCAGCCTTACTGTCATCAGCAGTCGCACCCTCAGCCTCAATACAATCAACCCTATACGTCACAGGCTCAGTACGAATACAGTCAGCCTTATCCTCAACCCGATACCTCGCAGGCTCACTATGAATACAGCCAGCCTTATCCTCAGTCATATACTTCCCAGACTCCGTCTCCCCCACACCAGTCAGAACAGTTTTCGAATCGCTCGCCACACGGCGCTCACGCCACACAGGCGCATGATGGCTTCTCTCACCCACACTTTCATCAGCCATCTATCGAAATCCCAGACAACCAGCGCTTCCGGGAAGTGTATGACAGCGACGGTGGAAAGGAAGAGCCTGAGCCAATTGCTGGACCCCAGCAATACTCGGGGGAGCATGCAGAAATTGTCGCGTGCACCACCGCCGCAGTCTCAGACCGGCCTTATCAATCTCCGGAAGTCGCCCAAGACACAGAAGCTGTCGCGCGCACCAACACTGCAGTCTCAGACCGACCTTCACCCTTGCCGGAAGTCGCCAAGGACACAGACCAGCTGGACATTGAGTGGCTCGACAGCGACAGTGAAGACGGCGGCATTGCGCTTGACCTCCCTTTCGACTGCCCCGAGGCAAGCTCCTTTCGCCATCCACCGTCGCGCAACGGGTCTGCCGACACAGCTTTCAATTCAGACGAGAATGCAGACTCCTTATTCTATTGAGATGGAAGAGAACCAAAGGACAGCACCTTTGCGGCCGCATTGCGAGAGCTGATCTCTCCCAAAGAGGCGAGAAATGCACTAATCCCGTATGCGTCGACAGTGAGAAAAATTTGCGGCAGCCTGAAGAGTAGGATTTTCCCCCGGTGGCAAGAGCCGCCAAAGTCAGGGAGCAGGATTCAGCTCCGTATGGCACTATACAGGCCACCCAATATCCTCCTCAGGTAGGGGTCGTGACTACCCCTCAAAATAGAGCCTCCACCTCTATAGCTACTCCAGCTACAGCTTCTCCCCCTCCCTAAGCTAGGTTTCAACCTCAAACAGCTCCGCCGCTTGCTCAAGCAGACCCTCGAGCAGCACCTCCGCCTGCTCCAACAGCCCCTCAAGCAGGCTCTCAGCTCCTACGGCTCATCACCCGCCTCCTCAAGCAGCTCCACCACCTCCCACACAGCCTGGTCCAGGTCCTTCAAATTCAGGAGTTCCCGCTACCGCAGCCCATCAGTCTCCTCCAAAGACCGAGCCGCCGCCTATGTCAGACGACAGCGCGACCGAACCCATCGCTTCGAAGAAGCTGGGTTCCGCCTTTACATAGACGGTATCTTTGTTTTTAATTTGAGAGATCACAGATCCTCATTTAGACTTTTTGAGAGTCCTTAGGTCCTCATACTATATTAAGGGATCCCAAGGCCTTTCATAGTACACAAGTCAAGGGATCTTACATCCTTGGCAAGCCTTAAGAAGCCTCAGGCTTTACATCAAGCCAAGGGATCTTAGATCCTTGCCCAACCGTGAGAAGCCTTAGGCTTTGCATGAAGTTAGGGACTCTTAGGTCCAAGTCTGGCCTTAAAGGCCTTAGGCTTTATATCAAGTCAGGGGATCTTAGATGCTTGTCTAGATTTAGAAGACCTTAGGTCTTTATGATTCATTGTTAAGAGATCTTAGATCCTAAACACATCACTAGAGCTCTTAGAGCCTCACGAGATTGAGGCATCTTATATTCTCAATTAAGTAGCGAGGCATCTAAGATTCTTGTTTCTACTCTTGCCGCAGAAAAGTTGATAGAAATTCCAATCATTCAATCAATCGTCGCCCGTCTTGTTGCTATCCCAAGCTAGCTGTAGTGAAATGTAATCAATGCACCGTAATTGAGCCTCATCCACCATGTCCAATTTGCCTAGGTCGCTGTCCCATGGTTCGCCTGTGATGTGGTGCACCCTGAACATTCATCGCCACGCTTTTGACTCCGCGCCGTGGTTGATCCTATTTGCGCCCTTCTCTTAAAACGTAGTGGTGCTGTTGAACTTACATGATCTGCAAAAGGTGAGTCGGCATAAACGTATATGAATGAAAAACGAATACAGTTTACCTAATGGGACCACATCTCTTACGTGGTGTCACGGTGGAGCCATTTCTTAACCCTTAATATTTCCCAGACCCTTGGCTCTCAGACACTTTAAAATCATGGCCTATATATAATATGAGAAGGTTGAGTTGACTGTCAGGGAATAAAAAGGCATCCATAAATGGTTAGAGGATCTACACATACACACAATTGGGCCATTGTTTATATATCGTGTCACTCTGGTTAGCAAAGTGGGTACGAATAATGTACTACAGTGTCTAATTTGTCCTTTATTCGAGTCTAATGGACTGGCGAATGGAGAGAAATAAGACAACAGAAACCCAGACGATGATAGGTGGTGTTGCGCCTTCGTTTGCCGCCCCTAGAATCTACTTTTACTCCTGAACCTTGTACGTCTACTTGGATAAAGAGCAAGTCAAGTGGGATACGGAATTATCAGTCTCAATGCTGGAAATCGCGAGATATCATATTAATGCCTAGTTAGAGACCTACTCACTAAATTATACAACTCCAAAATGGTATATTAACGCGAATAGATTACCGGTCTTCACTACACTCACAGGCCCAGAATTATACTCATTAGTCTTTACAACAAGCTAATATTCGAAACATGCGTACAGCTAGTTCACGAATATTTGGGTAAAATTAGCCTTCGTATTGCTTATCCTGGGGTAAAACACAGTACTCAGACTTTTGTACTGGTACTGTATATGCTGCGTATGTCTGCGCTGCTGCTATCAAGTTTGGTAGGTCCGCTACAAACCACGGTACATTATCCTTAGATAACTTAACAGTTACCAAACAGCGGCTTTATCCTCGCTAACGGGTCCCTGCCCAATGTATCTCCTTAGCTAGGGGCAACTCCTCGTAGTTGAACTCTTGCTTGTATACAAAGATGAATTGTTAATGTTTCAAGAGCGAGAAGCATTTTCGAGCTGCCAGTAAACCACTGTTGCTCGACCTCTTGCGACTTCACAACGTGGTAAAAAAAATTCCGCCCCGTCCTATACGGGTCTTCTCGGGTCTTCTCACCGGCAGGTGATGCTACGATTACGATTTCTTAAGGAGGGCTCACGGCCCCTCACGGCCCCTCTCGGCACCGATGTTCCAAACATCAACGCGTGAATACCTAGGTAAGGCCATCCGCTCCTCCATTGTTCTCCTACCTCCATGTATTTAAGAGAGCTTGCCGTGAATAAAAAGTAAAATGTGTTGACCGAATGTGCTTATAAGTGAGTTGTAGTACTGAGTTGCAGTACATCAGTTTTCCGGCACGCGTTTCGTGCTAACTAGGCTAGTCCGAAATAGGCATGGACAACCTTCGCGTCTTGCTTGCGCACACGCCTGTTCACACCCCAACCCTCTTCCTGAGGTCATTATCTCAACAAGGCCTAAAGCGGAAAATGTGGTGGCTTCTGCCGCTCGTCGGCGGAGCCATTCTCATTTCGGATCCGCCAAAGGCTGCACCTCCGCCCAGCACGCAGCTATGGCAGCCAGGATTGTGGGCTCTCGGCGCGGGCACGTCGATATACGTTGGGCTTGCAGCGATGGAAGGAATCCATAATCGCATCACTCATGGCTCTCTTTCTCGAGCTTTAGCAAAAAAGAGAGGCGAATATGCCACAAATCGGCCTAAGCGGATCTGGACTCTATTGAACCCACACCAGCTCGAGGCGAGGCTTTCACTCACGGTACTTGGCCTGAATTATACCATCTATCGTTATTGTCAAGAGGATTTTCGTAATGCCTTGCGGTTGGCCGATTCCTATCAGACGAACTGGAGCCTCCTGACATCCGCATTCTGCCACATCGAATCGGGACATCTGGTAAGTTACTACCCAGGGAAGTCTGAACCTAGTTAATATATATTCTTCCTAGGCGAGCAATATGTGGGCCATCATCCCGGAAATACCCCATTTGCTACAAGCATGTGGGCAGGGTCCATACCAATTTGTCGCATTCTACCTCTGTGCTGCCATCTTCAGTTCTTACGCGCAACGAATCGTCTCATACACCCAATGGTCCCGGTCGTGGATGTCTTACATCGATGCTTCACAACCTCGCGGTATAGGCGCTAGTGGTGTAGCGATGGCGGTATTTGCTGCTTCTTGCTTCACACAATCTTGGACGACACCCTCATTTCTGCTGTCTGTTTTATCATTGAGCACGAACATCAAGAGAGACATTGAAGGATTGATCTGCAATGAACAAGGTATTGGATTCGTGGTATGTAGCACCCGACGTGTTAAAACTTTGATATCGCTCACGCTTTTAACAGGCTCATCTTGCTGGCGCCGCGTTTGGAGCCGCATATGCCTACCTGAACGTCGATTACTACCTCTGGGCAAAGTTGGTCCGCTTATTTAGCGGAAGGGACAGCAAAAAGAGTCGACCAAAGCCATCTTATCCGCAGGACGAAACCGCCGACCTTGACATGGACGAGATTGTACGACGACTCAACTCATCGACATAAGAGGCCAGGCCCATCATGACTCGCAATTTCCCTCTCCTCCAAGTGTTCACTCCCATCGAAACAACCCTTAATCGCCACTCTCACCAGCTCAAAGCATCTCTCACGCAATCCACATTTCCCCTCCCAAGGGTTGACCTCGACCTCTTTCACCTTCATATCAACCCTACACCTCCCCGCCCACCCAATCTTACCCAAATGCTCATCCGTTGCCGCACCCATCTTCTTACTCACCTCCCTGTGCCGCCCTGCCTCATAATACTGCACAACTTGCTTCTCCCCCGTTGGCACACAACCACGCGACTGCAAAAAGACGACCAAAGAATCCAGCTGCGCAACGTTCCGCTGCCACTGCACCTCGCGGGGCCTGAAATTTGATTCATGGTCGCCTAGAGATGCTGGATCTTTTGGGATGAGGAGACGGGCGAAAAGGTCGGTGTTGTAAAGCATCGCTTCGAGCGACGGTGCGCCGAGCCAGACGCTGTCGTCTAGCTAAAGCTCAAGCTTGCGCACCCATTTGCTGACGGCGGGATTGGGATGCGGGAGAGCGATGAGGTACGGGCCTTCGTGGTCGCGTTTTTTGCGGAAACCTTGGACCGGTCTGATGACAAATGTGTTGGATTGGTAATACACCTGGGTGGCGAGGAGCTTGAGGTGTTTGTTTGCGAGAGCTAGAGGATAAAGGGTGCGGATTACGAGGCTGCTGTGTCGTTCTAGGGTGATGGGTATGGAGAATGTGAGGCGGTATTCGAAGATCTTGGTCTGGAGGTGAACTGGGAGGTCGCCCCAGCTTTTTCTATTTGAAGACGTTGCGTATCTCGACGGAAGGAACGGAAAAGTTGATGGGACGTTAAAAGTGAGGTTGCAGAGCTGTTACGGGATGAAAACGAAAGCATTATGGATGTAATGCGAACAAATCATGTCGTGTTCGTAAAAAAGGTGTATTTGACATCAATTCGCTTGATCACGAGTAAGAGACCGTTACCGGTAAAATGTAGCGTTACGGGAGCAGCAGTCAAAAGCCGAGGCCAAAAGCGGGGTGGCGGGGCAAGAACTCCAACCTCACACACTGCATGGCCGTCGAGACTACCCTCCGCACTACGGCCAACTCCGACGCCTAATTCGGAATCAAGCGACCCTGTTTCTATTCCAGCATATTTTATAGTTTGGGTGGCCCGTTTGCGACACCGTACACTTGCACAATGGCCCAAACAGAAGGGCTCACGCCCGAACAGCTCGCCTTTTTCAACGACAATGGCTACCTCCTCATTCCTGATGCGCTGTCACAAGATACCGTCCACCAGCTACTGCAGGACACGAACAAGATGTTGGACGAGTTCTCGCTGGACGACCATCCTATGACCAAGTTCTCGACCGGGGGAGACGATGGCGCGGGGCATGTGGGCGATAGTTATTTTCTCGAATCTGGAGACAAAGTGCGGTATTTCTTCGAAGAAGGCATGTCGCTCGCATTTCGTCTTGTGTACAAAACTCTGACGATAACTCCAGAGGCCTTTGACAAGTCAGGTAACCTCACGAAACCCAAACAACGCGCCATCAACAAAATCGGCCATTATCTCCACGAGTTGTCGCCCTCCTTCCGCAGCATCTCGCTCTCTCCTCGCAACGCCGCCATCGCCCGCTCGCTCGGCTTCAGCGACCCACAGTGTCTACAGTCTATGGTGATATGCAAGCAGCCACAGATAGGTGCCGAGGTCCGTCCACACCAGGACAGCACGTTTTTGTATACGGACCCGCCGAGTGCGGTGGGCTGGTGGTACGCGCTGGAGGATGCGACGGCAGAAAATGGATGCTTGAGCTTCGCTGCCGGCAGCCACAAACGATCACCGGTGACGAAGCGGTTCGTGCGGATAGGCAAGGACGGGGCTGAGGGGACCGGGTTCATCGAAAACGAGGGCGCGCAGTTCCCGAAGAGTCTGCAGGCGGCGCAGAATGGAGCGACGAACGGGGACAAGGACGAGGAGTATACAATGGGCGAGGTCAAGGCCGGTACGCTGGTGCTGATCCATGGAAATATTCTCCACCGGAGTGAAAAGAACAGCAGCGACAAGAGCCGGTTCATATACACATTCCATGTCATCGAGGGAGACCACACATATGACAAGAGGAATTGGCTGCAGCCGCCAGAAAAGGGGTTCTCGAGATTGTATGCGCCATAATGTAATGCGATGCGAATATGAACGGCACGTCTACGATTTGCTCTGTACACATAACGCAATGCCGCCGAGTACCAACGCCATTCCTATCCAGGTATCTGCCCACTGTTAGCCAAGCTTGTGATATACTGGAGGGAAGCTGACCTCTGCTGATCACTTTCTTCTCGGCCCACCACTCTCCTAGTACGGTGAATAAAAAGGCCAACGAATTGGTGATGGGCACCGTAAGACTCAATTCTGCGCTCGTTAGCCAAAAGTCTAGTGGTAACAGATATACGTACCAGCCTGTCCAATCAGAATAAAGAACCATACACTCCCCGTAACGTTCAAGAGCAATGGTACCGCGTATGCTGGCCGACTCAGCACCCCAATGACTGCGTACCATATCCCTAGCACCTTTCGCTTCAGCCACGAATTGTTCGGATCCGTGAGCGACGGCCGCGCAGGAGCTGTGTAGTTCATGGCTGCGCGGCGCATAAAAGGCGTCGTCAGGCCCCAACAGGCGCCGACCATGAGGAAGCCCAGGATCCATCGGAAGAGGGAGGGCTGCGGGGCGGGCGTGGCGGGCGTGTCGGGATCCATTGCGCTGGTAGACGGGTGCTAAAAGTATTCTCGGTATAATTCTGCGCTATCAAAAAGCGAAGCAAGCATCCTGCGACCCAAAGTCTACGCGCGAATGCTGCTGTGCATCGTGAACCTCGTGGAACGGATGCCGACGTCTGGTCGCCGGGATTATTCGGGAGCGGTCGCGAAGATTCGGAGCGGTGGGCTTGTCCGTGCGTTCAACACCTTGGGCTTATTCACGATCCTTTACCAACCTCCGCACACTCCACCGCACCAGATCCGGGCATGCCATCCGGTCTCAAGCACGCGCCTAGACGCAGCAGGCGCTATCAGATGGAACATGACGGTGTCCGGTTGTGCGACGGCAGGACCCTTAGCCCCAGGAGTCACCTAGCAGTGCCTAGCTACCTTTATCCATTACCATGGACTTCACATCATGCAGATTCTCGATCATACGTCTCCTCTAGCTACTATCTCTTTGAGTCAAGTTTCAAGTCCCCATCACCTTGTCTCTACGTACCGTACCGGCCGCTTGGGTGTAGTGCTGTTTGCGGCATGCACACCTTTGCGTTCCGCCCAACCGGAAAAGTGGGCGGCCATTGATACCAACCACCCAGAATGAAGAGAGGAATAGTGCTCTTCGTTGTCAAGAGATATTGCAAGAGGAAATTGATGCGCCAAACGCCAACTGGACCGCATGGAATCTGTCTGGAAGTAGACGCCGTCACTGAGGACTTCAGCACGCCACGCCCGTCATGTAGGTACCGAACAATCAGAAAGCCGCTCAACAAGATTGTCACGCTGCAGTTGCTACGGAGTCGACTAGACCCTGGAATGCAACGTGGTGGGTGGAGTATGTGGCTGTTTGCGGCATGCTGCCACCCTCGCCACACCCGCTGTGGGCTCCCAGCCTCCCGCAAGTCTAGCTCGTGTTTGCAAAGCAGTCAAACCGTCTTTCGTCACGGTTTGGTGGCTTATGTCAACATTCATTCCTCGCTCGGTCGCTAAGTATAGGACGTCGCATCCCTGGAATGCACCCGATCGACGAGGCTGGGAGGAACTCGGATGCACCATCATGCAGCAGTATATATCGAGTATAGGTTTGTTCGTCTATTTTGTTTACCATGTTTGCTTTCCACACCATTGGTGCATTAGTTCCAGTTATTGCTGCAGCCTCCTGCAAGGTACGATTGCCACATTCACACGCTCTATTTCCGCCTCCCTCGCGTCCAACTTGCTTCGCGCACACTTCCAGCAACCCGGTATTCCTACCGCACGTGAAAGACAGCATCTCCATGACATCTCTACTAGCACACACCGATAGCTCGATGCGGTCAAGCATTGACAAAGAACTCGAGGCCATCGACCTAGATCGCCTCTTCGACCAATACGTTGAAACAGACCTGTTCCAAGAGTGCAGCGATGCTACCGCGGACCCGTCCAGCTCTGATGATCTTGCCTATCTCTTTGAGGTTCCATCCTCAAATGGGAGCGAGCCGTTCGACACGACCACCTTGCCTAATTGGGACATCTCCCACGAAGATGATGCTTGGCACAAGGCTGTCCAGCAACTTGATGAGCAAAACGCAGCCCCGCCCCTCACTGGCAAAACTTGTTCATCCGTATACCCTCGAAGTAACGGAAAAGCCAGCTTGAGCGATCCCGAAATCTCCAGTTTCGACCATTTTTTCGAATTGGACACTGCACAGCCGAGAGCTGTATCTCAGCCTTCAACCCCCAAGCCGCAGGTTGCAAAGCTCGCGAAGAAGGCTAGATCAAGCCCAGACTGGACAATTCGTCACGGCGTCCACAAAAACACGAAGAAGTCTACGACTTCAACCATCATCGGCAAGATGTTGCGGCCTTCGACATACCGGGCAGGCTTCCAGGACCTCTGGGCCCGCAAGATGGACACTGCGGCAGACGCGTTCAACCTTCACCTATCCCATAATGGTATTCAATCACCGCCTCCTTCGACCAGGTTCGTCCAAGATGAACATTCAAATGGTTTCTATCCTCGCGGCCCACAGCCTTACACCATCGCCATGTCCCCACTATCAGGCGACAACATAATATCGCCAGAGACACAAGCCGCAACCTATCAACTTACGCCATTGTCGTCGCCAGCGATTGATATGAACTCGGGTAATGGTGCGGGGAATCAATTCCAGTTTTCCAACGATGGGATGACCGGCGCGTACATCACGCACCCCCGCTCGAATGCGGCTCTTTCAGCCTTGCAAACCCCGCCCCCGTCGCACCGTCTACCGACGAATGCGTGGGGCTCCGACACATCACCGAACCTAGACTTCGGATCCTTCTCGACATCACCAGAGTTTCAACCCTCCACGAAGACCACCGGGTGGTGGAACGGCGCAGGCTCGGTCCCCGTGACTCAACCTTCCACGCCCAACGCATACCATGAGACGGACTCGCCATCGGGGAACCGCAACGCCGGCTTCACCACAGCATCAATAGCAGGATTAGGCATCTCCTGTGACACAGCCAGCTTCTCGGGGTTCGGACCCGAGCTCGACGGACCGGACCTCGAAACCGGCCCAAACGGCCTCCCTCCAGTCCCACCCTACGACATGGCTCCCTATACCATGTACCCCACCACACCAGGCATCCCCATTGGCCACGGACCCGACAACCCACCCTCGCGCTCACACTCTCTCAGCCCCCTCCCACGCTTCACCCGCCGCCGCCACTCGTCGCAAAACCACCACCGCACATCGTACACCTCGCGCCGCAAATCTTCAAACTCATCTAACCAGTCTTCCGCGGTGCGCAATGCGTCTCTTAACGGTGGTAGTGGCGGCGGCGGCGGCTTCGTCAACTTCACGCCCGACGATTCGCGAAAGATTCTCACGGGTGTGGCGCCGAGCGGGAGCAGCAAGACGAAAGCGCGGAGGGAGAAAGAGGCCGCGGATAAGAGGCGGAAATTGAGCCAGGCGGCGGTGAAGGCGGTTATGGAGGCTGGGGGGGATGTTGCGAGGTTGGAGAAGGAGGGGCTGCTTGTGCTTGAGGGGTAGATGTTGAGTTGTAGTTTTGCGGTTGTTGCGTCGTCGATGATGATGGACCTTTGACTCCTCTCCTGTCGTGGGAGGGTTGAGTTGGGTTTTTCTTTTGGAGGCGCGCGGCTGTTGGACGACTCGACTCGCTCTTCTGGTATGGGGTCTGTGGTCCTTTTTTTCTTGTACTGATCTTCTCCTCCTTCTTCGTGTGCGCTGGTGTGGTGTATCGTAACGTCCCGTATCTACCTATATGTGTGTTTCTTTCCCGAATTGGCGTTCTGGAATTGGGATTGGGATTGGGAGCGGGAGTGGGAGCGCCGCGGTGACGGCTGTCTGTTTGTTTGTTTAATTTGGTCGCTGGAGATGTAATGCGTTTATAGTCGTCGACGAATCTACATACATGCATACATACATACTGATGTTCTCGGTTGTTGTTACTACTTACTACTTCGTTGCTGTCTGCTGTATGTATTTCTGATAGATGGTCGTGTGAAGAAGTATTGTGCGTGCTGTTTGTGATGTGAGTGGAGTGGTACCAATCGAGGTGTAAACGTAGAGTTTCGGGATGAGAGTTGGCGTGCACTAGCCTGGCGGGTGGGGGGTGGATGCACTGTGCTTATCCCGGACTCAAGAGGACGCGAGGTAGATGGTGAGGTACAGCGGTTACATCCAGTCACATACATTGCTTCTGGGCTAGGCTGGATTGAACGGCATTGTTGCTTGGTAGGGTGGGATTGCATGAATCATATTGGACGAGGTTGGATAGAGATACGCCTATATGTGCATTTATGCAGTATATATGCAGTATATAAAGCATATGGCTTGCGACCCAAGCGGCGATGATGCGGCTGGGTCTTCCTCTTCCGCCCTGCATCGCTGGCGGTACGTGTGCCTGGTAGTAGGCAGCTCGTATATAGGGGGCTCGACGCCCTATGCCAATGCTCTTTTTGCCTCATATCCCTCTCCGTGTAGATTTAGTACATTGGGGTATTTTTCTTCAGATCCTGGTCGAAGCCGTCAAATAGCCTCACCCACCCATCTCCAGCCGGTCTAGCACCGCTTCCACCACCGCCTTTGCACCCACGGCTCTACCAACGTCGCCCATAACCTTCTCTTCCGCCTCCAGCTCCACAGCGCCCTCGTACACTCGCACAATCATATCTTCGTCCACCCGCCGGCCGCACGCCACCAGTCCCTTGATCAGCGTGCTAACCCGCGTGATTTCGCTGAGCACACCAGGCTCAATGTCGTCGTTCTGGCTCGAATACAGCGTCTCGGAAACGCTCTGGTCGAGCTGCGTTATACTGACATCCTTCTGGTCCTGGCCCGATTTCGAATGCGCCGACACGAAGATATACCCGTTGACACCCAGCACGACATCAATCTCGCCCGCCGCCGTATTCAGCGTGAAAGTCTGCCGTTTCGAGCGCACGACGCCTCCTTTGCGCGACAAGATACCGCCGCCCGCCCCCGAAAGACTTGTAAACATGCCGTTGCGCAGCTTGCCGTACTTGAGCGACCGCGTATGCAACGACGCCGTGTTGTCCTGGTGCAAGCTCTGCACCTCGGCGACGAGCAGGTCGCCCTCGCTGAAGAATGTCCTGATGTTCAGCTCGTCCACCGCCGTTCTCCGCCGCAGAATGCCGCCGGGAAGATTGATGGCGCTCAGCGGCAGGCCGGCCAGCATCGGCGCTGCAATGTCTACCGTCCATTTCTTCGTCTGCACGCTGACGATGCGGCCGACGACCAGGTCGCCGATCTCGGGTGTGTAGCGCGCGCGGAGGGGTTGCACGGAGAGCAGCTTGTTGGTCTTGTGCAGGTGGCCCGCGACGGTGGATATTATGGTGGTCGAGTCGGCGGGGATGTAGGTGCCGTGGCCGCGCATCCACTGCGGGTCGCTGGTGATGGTCTCGCCGGGGGTGACGATGGAGTTGGTGGTGGCAACGGCGAAGTCGTCGTCTTTCATTTCGTCGTCGGAGTCTTCGCGATTCAGGTGCTGCGACGCGACGGGCGCGGAGGGTGGGAGGATCGTGACGGGCATTGTGGTGGTGTCGGCCTCGGGAGGCTCTCTTGTTACAGGCGTGTAGTCGTAGAGCAGTAGGACGTATTGAATCGAGGTTTGAGGAGCTTTATAGACGTCAAGAGTATAGTGTGGAGTGAAGCTCTCGAAATTTTGGCGGGGACACTGGGAGTTTGGCCATGTTCGCGCTAGTTGAGCTAGTTGAAAAGGGACTAGCGTGGATCGATAGAGGCCCGCCCTCCAGCACCAGTTTCCAACGTCATTCCATCCATCCCAACACCACGAGGCTGTGAAACTCAATTCTTATCACGCATCCTTTTCGTCTTGTGGCGTCCTGGCCCAAGGAACCATGTCCGGGGCATCGCCTTTTGCGCCTCCTCCATCGCCATTCCAAGAGCCCTTCATCAAAACACTGGATGTCGCTGCGAAACGCAATCACCAAGACGATCCGAATTACTATGCCAAGTACCCTCGCTCTTTGATCTCGACATCCACGGTCAATTCGTTTCAGACCGGAACTGGAGATAGTATCTACGACTCACTAGCTCCTCTTCTGGCAACCACAAACCATGAACTTATTCTCGTGACCTGTTTCTGGGCCCGCTCCTCGAGTCTCGATACGCTTAATGATATCCTACGGAAGCTATCCGAAAAGGCGATCCGCCGCGGAACCGAGAAGATCAAAGTGCGACTATGCTTCTCCTCGTCGTCACTGTTCCAGAAGCTATTCCACAAGCAATCCGTGACAGGCCAAACGTACCCTCCCAACGTATGGACTAAGCAACTGGGACTACCCGATCAGAAGGAGCTCTGTGGGTTGGATCTGGAGATTAAATCTATCTTTATCCTCCCATTCAGCGTCATGCATCCCAAATTCATCATAGTCGATCGGCAAACCGTTGTCCTGCCGTCCTGCAACATCAGCTGGGAAGAATGGTTCGAAGGCTGCATTACCTTTTCCGGACCTATCGTGGATCAGTTCACAAAATTCTACAACCTGTTCTGGGCTCGACAGGAGATGGCCGAACTACCAGACTCCGTTAGCGATGACGAAACGCCGTGGCACGCCAACGAGGTCAAAACAGATGATCTAGGCCACGCTCATATCGCCTCACACTTCTCCACCGCAGCCAAGCCATCAGATATCTCAAACGTCCAAACCATCTTTCTACCCAGCCCGCACCGTCGAAATCCGCACTTCCGCCCCTTTACTTCATCAGACAAGATCAGCGCACCACCCACCCCGCTCAACGCATTCGTTCTCACTCTGTTAGCCAAAGCCGAGAGGACCATACGTATTCAAACGCCGAACCTCACATCCCCGCCCGTTCTCTCGTCCATCCTCAAAACCCTCACGCGAGGCGTCAGCGTCACCATCCTAACGTCCGCCAAACTCATGATACTCGAGCAACTCGTGACAGCCGGCACAACAACATCGCGCTGCGTCAACAAGCTCATCAAGCGCTACAAAGCTCTCAGCCGACCTACTCGCGATCCCCTTAGCGATGAGGAGGCAGCACTCCCCATCTCTCGACCAGGGCGCTTGCAGATATCGTACTTTGCGCCAATGGGAGGAGCGGGTGAACCGCAGCAGTCTCATATGAAGATGATGATGGTGGATGGCGAGGTGCTCGTGTTGGGGTCGGGGAATCTGGATCGCGCGAGTTGGTTCACAAGTCAGGAGCTGGGGGTTGCGTTCTTTGATGAAGAGCTAGTAAAGAGGGTGGAAAGCGTGGTGGACCAGGCGATGGAGGGGAGATCAAAGCTTGTCTTTGATAGTGGAGAGGTGTCTCCGTCATTGTCATCAATGAGTAGCGCTATGGATAACTTCCGTAGCGTGTTTTTACCCCCCTGTATGTAATGTAATCCAAACGCGGAGCACTAAGTCGGTGGAGTTTATTCTCTCACCAAGTCCAGTAAATAACACCAAGCGTCCCAAATCCGCTTCGGTGTCTTTCTTTCTACCGACACTCGTTCCTGACTGGCACCTCCTCGCAGCCCTCCTCCTCACAACTCGTCTCACACTCGAACCCCCGCCTCACAAACACTCTGTACGACTCATCTTCCTCCCTGCCTCCTACTATATTCCTCCATTCCACCCTGTATTGATCCGTTCCGTTGAAGTCTGCGCCGTTAGCGCGGTAGCCTGCCTGGCACATACAGAAATATTGACTGCGGTGAAGTGTTAGTGGGGAGGAAGGAGGCTGGGAAGTGAGGGTGACAGTACCCATAGTTGGAGAACGAGCCGTAGCCCGGTCCGACGGGGTCGAAGAGGGTGCATATTTCGCGCGGCTGTTAGGGTTGACGATGCTGTAGGCGAAGGGGCTGCTGGGAGATGCAGGGTTCGATGCAGGCGGGTGGTGGTGCGGGTTGGGGGGTTGCGGAGGCGAAAAGAGGGAGGAGCGTGGTGAGGAGGACGGTTGTGGGATGCATGGTGAGAAGAGGAGTTCTTTGTGTGGGTTTTTTGGATTGGGATTTTAGGGTTGAGGGATGTGGGAGTGATTGTAGGTCTTGCGCGGGCTTTTGTATTCCGGGCTGGAAGAGATAGGTTGGGATGTTGGCGATGGCTTGAAGCCGTGGGCGTTGTTGTGGGATTGTTGTGACATTGGGATGGCCGCCTCTTCTATGTCGAGTCGAATGGATTCGGTGAAGCTGTTTACCTTGGGGAATGGGCGCCGCGGGGCGGAAACCATGGGATCCGAGAGTCTGATGTATGACTTTCCCATCTTGGGCCACCACAGCTCGCTACACGGTGGGTTGGTATCATCAGGATGGACAGGGCGAGTCGTACCCGGCGCCGCAAACGGATCTCCAAACACACGGATAATTTCCCACCCTCACAACACACAATCAGCAAAGGACACGACGTAGCAAGCCTGCAACGGAGAGATGCTCCAGTGAGGGATTGTACCAGTAGCGGAGGACCGTTGTGCTCATCACTCAGAATAGCGGCCAGAGGCCTAACCCGACCATGGCGTAACAGATTTTCATTGACTGCAGAAAAGTAAAGAATGGCTGATCTCTTTACAGGCCCTGAAAACAAGCTGGTACGTGACATGCCATGTGCACCCCAAGAACGATCCAACTCGCTGATTGCCCCCGGTGGTCTTAAAACAAGAAGAAAAACGGACAGCTTGTTGGTTGTAACGATTGTCAAGTAGCCCATGAAGACCACCCCCGGACCGGTTCTATCCCCCGCATTCCAACAAAAGACCGTGTTATCTCTCCAAACAACTGAGCCCCTTTCATCGTTCCGCCGTCATCGTGTGCGATCCTCCGCACACCTTCAGTTTCTCAATAGGTGCAGCAACCTACGAGCAGTACTGGATGAGGCAGTTGATGGTGCAGGCAAAGGCGGGAGCGAGGATGCTGCAGTAAGAAGTGCAGTCCTGGTACCCGTGGAGGTTCTTGCAAGCAGCGCCCGCCTTAGCAACTGTTTAGAGACGACCGTTAGCTGGAACACGACTTTTCTTTACGCAATGAATGGATAAGAGAAAAAAAGTGTTTGCGTACCGAAGACCTTCTCCTCGGTGGCAGCGCCAGTAGGGGCGGCAGTGGCCGCAACGGCGAGGGCAGCGATGATGGTAGCGAAACGCATGGTGGTGGCTGGTAGGTAATCCGAAGGATAATAGTCTTTTGAAACGGCGTGGGTGGTTCGGTGTTTTGAAGGTACTCGAGGCTTGATGGTGAGAGTGTGAGTTGTTGTACACGACGCAAGACAGCTTTATATACACGTTTTCAATCTCGTTTCGCAAATGTAGTCCCTCGACCGTATGTATGTAGTTAGACGTCTCCCTACACGTAGTGTAGGAACTCGGCTACGTCTACGCGATGGCTCGGCAAACAGTACACCTACACCCAACACGACCCCTCGTCAGACGGCCTACACGCAGGATCGCCAAAAGAAAAAGAAAAAGTAAACTAGACTCCTACCTACGCCCATTGAGGAAAATGGTACGGGTGGGGGATTGTATGACGGGCTAAAAATTTGTGTATAAGCGCGGAGAAAGTACACACGCGACGCATAAAGGATTGGCGCTACCATCCCGTACTTCCTGGGACGGTATACTGTGGTCGCGCGAAGGAGCGCCAAAACACAAAATTAATAGCATCCCTTCCGTCGCGGCCTGGAGGGGAGGTTGATTCTGGGTCCACCAATGGAAATGTGGAGGATGGTCGTCTATTCTAGACAGCGTGTGTACTGGGGGACGGATGGTGCGCGACTATCATCACCTGGTTGGGGATACGGGCTAGCATTTTACCATCTCGTGCGAAAGCAAGCGCAGGTAGGCTACCAAGTCGTACGAAAGAGGGGGACGGGTTAGCAAAGGGTTGATTCTGAGGAGCTGCGAGATGAGGCGCCCTGATGGGAGTACCTGCCCGCGCAAGTATTCGTTGCTCTTGTTTTCGAAACTGTGGTTGTACGGATTGTCAAGTTCTTGTAATTTGTAAATGGTTGAGTTGAGTGTTCATGGATATGGAGGGATGAATGCAGAAATGCTTTTTACACGTAAACAATACCGTATCACATCTACTGCAGCGCTGTGCCTAGAAGGTACAATGCATGTCCTTCAAGCCGCTTACGTCGATGAGCTAGAACGAAGTGTGTGCATAACGGTCTTTGAGGTAACAGCAACCAGTGACCACATGCAAACGCTCCCGGCTCTACGACCAGCAGCCGCCGTCAAACTGTAACGGCATCTTCCGTTGTGGAGAACCGGCTAGGGCGGGAAAGATAATGTTACTGTTCTTGACGAAGCGAGTGCATAACAGTCTTTGACGTAACAGCAACCAGTCCCGGCTCTACAGCCACTAGCTGCTGTGAAACTGCAGCGGCACCTTCCGTTGTGGAGACCCGTGTAGGGCGGGAAACATAATGTTACTTTTGTGGACGGTCTGAAGATTCCTTCAGAGACTTGCACGTGCAATTCCACCTATGGGTATTGACTGTGGTGTTGAGGTGTTCGTTTACAGCACTAAGGACGCTTTAACGCTGTCAAAGAAGACTCCTAGACGCACTGACGATTCCTTCAGAGACCAATTGACCTCCAATTCCACCTATGAATTGGCTACAATCTTGAAGTGTTCGTTTACAGCATTAAGAAGGCTTTTCCACACTATTTTCCTGGACACGCCGTCAAAGAAGACCCTAGACGCACTGATGATTCCTTCAGAGCTAGAGACCTGCAATTTCACCTATGAATTAGCTACAATCTTGAATCGTTCGGTTACAGCATTGAAGAGGCTTTGAACACGTCATTTCATTTTCGTGGATAAGCCGTCAAAGAAGACATTGCTTCAAATAGTGATGGGCCTTTTATGCAATAGTAATTACTATTTTGCTAAGATAGTAATTACTATTATATAAAAGGCCTATTACTACTATATAATATTACTATCGAATCGCCCATCACTGGCTTCAAAGTCCTGTAATTCCACCCGTAAAAGCTTGAGTTGACTATAAACGAATCAGAATCGATAAACTTTAGATATTAGATATCATATTCAATCGTTCATTTACAGCACCGAGGAGAAGTAAGAACTCCGGGCCGCACGCGGACCGTAACAGTATAAGTGGATACGCGCAAATTCGGCCGGTATAGAGCCGTTCGCATTCGGCTATCCAAACTAAAAAGTCCCACATCCATCAAAGAAGATCTCTCTCGCACGTATACTTTCTCCACACCGTATGTGCAGTCCAGTGTCGCTACGGTATTGCGGAGCTGCTCGGTTGCAGAACCATGCATCCGGTTGGGCTGCGACGTGGTCGTTTGTCAAGATCAGAGTTTTTTTTACCGTCACATGTTCTGGCGTGCCTCGTTCTTTTCAAGTTGTTGGAGTCTGGCGGCAGATTACCAGTATTAGCTTGCGATTACTTAGCGATTACCGTGTTCGTGCGCGTAACGGGCCACGTCGCGTAACGGGCCACGAACAACATGCTCACCACCACAAAGATGAGGTTATTGTAACAGCTATAATAGCTCTTTTAACGAGATTTTTTGGTGGAGAGACCCGTAACATGCTCGCGATTGATTTGTATTATCTATATTTGCGTGGAACGTTGATGGTGCGGCCACGAGAGTTGATTTTGGGTGGAGCAGCTGGTGCAGCTTCTGGCGACTCCCTGACAGCTGCAGTACCGCGCGCGCGTCTCTTGGGCTCACGCTTTGCTGAGGGCGCTCTTGAGGCTTTGCGCTTACCCGTTTGGGCAGTTTTAGATGCTCTCTTAGTGTTTTGGGCCTCGATTCTGGCCGCGCGAGCAGCTGCCTGTTCGGCCTTCAGCTGATCTCTCACCACTTTGGCTCTCTCTCTCGCCACGCGTCTCTCCTCAGCCTCTTGCTCTCGGAGGAGCTTAGCAGCAGCTTGAAGCTCCTTCCTGTTCGCCTTTGCAAGCTGCTCCTCATGCTCTTGGTGTTGTACTACTGCCTCACGTGCACGTGCCTCTCTCAGCTTGCGCGGTGACCAGAAGACAGCACCACCATGGTACTCCTCGCGCTGCTGCAAGTCGAGAGGTTTGCCGCGCTTTTTGTGCCTCCTCTTAACAGTAAGAGCCTCTCTCAGGCCGTTATTCTTATGGTGTAGCAGCTCGTTTTGAGCTGCGAGTGAGTGGAGCGTTTGAGAGAGCGTCTTGGAGTCCTCCGCGGCAGTATCCCTCACTGCAGAGCGTACGAGACGCTCCATGTGACGCCAGTCGCTCTCTTTGGGTGCTGGGGGACATGCTTCACCTCCTCTATGCTCGCTGGAGCCCTCTCTCTCGAAGCGTTTGAGTATAGCCTCTGGCTCCATGGGCTATATGCCAGTGGCTTCAAAGGAATTGAGGATCGTCTCTGTCGTGAAGGCAGACTGCCAGGCACCCCAGAACAATGGGAAGAAGTCTCCCTTCGTGACTGGGATGAGCCCTTGGCTCCTTTGGAGGTGGCTGGAGAGCTCCTTGAGTAGCTACTTGAGAGAGGCTTGAAGCAAACAACATCGAGTGGCTGAAGCGTGTGAGTAGAGTGAGGGGGAAACACGGCCAGGAGTATACGATGGGAGTCGCAGTAGTCGATAAAGTCCTTTGTGAGGTGACTGCCATGGCCGTCAAGTATGAGGAGACGCCAGTCCCTCCCGCGACGCGCTTTCTGCTTCGTACAGCGATCGAATACCTGCTCTAGCCACGCCAATCCGATGTCGTTGTTCGTCCATCCTGACGGAGATGAAGCCACAAAGACGTCGTGTTGCCCGGCTTCAATGGCGGCCACCCATGAGGCCTGCAGTGAGCTGTTCGCCGACTGGTAGATGAGGCCGGGCGAGAGAGCACTCCCATCTGCGCAGACGGCTGCCAGGAGGGTGATCCACTCACGAGAGCCATCTTGGAGAGCTGCAGTGACCTCCCTACGCTCCCACATCCGACGGCTGAACACTCGTTTGGAGCGGCTGAGTACACCGATCATGAAGCCCTTCTCATCCATATTGTATATATGGCGAGGCTCCAAGCCGTACTGAGTGAGCTTGGAGTGTAGCAGCTTGAAGTACGCCTCGTACTTGTCCTTAGAGTCGGCTCTGTGGCGTGTGGCGTCCATCCCGAGGGTGTATTTAGAGGTGAGATGCTTATGGTTTTGGCTCAAGAAGCGCGTAACCTAGGCATTAGAGGCGCTCTTGGAGGAGATCTCAGAGGCGAAATTTCGTATCATCTCTCTTGTAGGTGGTAGCCCTCGCTTTGTTAAGCCTCCAATATACTCTACAAGCTCGTACTCTTGTTGTGGGCTGAGGAGTAGTTGATCGCGATGTTTGGCTTCCTGTGGGCGCTGACGACCTTGGTGTCTTTGAGTCAACGTAGTCTTTGGTACACCGAACTGACGAGCAATTGCGCGGTACGAAAAGTGTTCTCCTGGTTCTAGCGGATTAATTGCTGCAATCACGTCATCAATCGGAGCCATAGTGGTGGAGTTACGACGCGTTAAAGTTGGTGGCTTGTCTGGTGTTTTGGTGTTCGTGACCCGTTACGCGACGTGGCCCGTTACGCGCACGGACACGGTAGTTAGCGATTGCTTTACAATTACCGTGGGTCACCACCTCGTGCACGGCCCCACCTCGTGCACGGCCAACACCAAATCTCCCGCACTTTCAGAATCGCTTTACACCACCAATATACACCCAATAGAGGCTGCCCTAGAGTCGTTAAAATTGCTAAAGCTTGGAGAGAAGCCTAATTATACTCAGACTGCGAAAAAGTACGGTGTTGATCAAACGTTGCTGTCGAAGCGTCACCGCGGGGTTATCGGCAGCTATACGGAGAAAGTCGATAATATGCGCCTTCTCAACTCTACACAGGAAACTGAGCTCGTACAATATATTGATAAGCTCTGTGTACGAGGGCTACCACCTACAAGGGAGATGATACGGAATTTCGCAGCAGAAATAGCAGGAAAAGAGCCAGGAAAAAACTAGGTTGATCGCTTTATTGCGCGGCATCATATTGAGCTTGTATCTCGATGGGCATCCGGCATCAATTCCACACACCACAGAGCTAACTCTGCCTTCAAATACGCCCTATATTTTAAGCTCCTAGACCAGAAGATAACTCAGTACGATATTGAGGCTCGCAATATCTACAATATAGATGAGAAGGGCTTCTTAATTGGTGTGCTGTCAAAAATGAAGCGCGTGTTCTCCCGCCATTGATATGATCACGGAGGCGTGAAACAAGCACTCTAGGACGGCAACAGGGAGTGGATAACTACGATAGCCTGTATTTGCGCCGATGGTAGCTATCTTACGCCTGCGCTAATTTATCAGGCTGTTTCTAGCAAGATACAAGACTTATAGCTTTAAGATTTCGACCCTACAGAGCACAAAACCTTCTTTGCCTTATCGCCCAGTGGATGGACTAACAACAAGCTAGGGCTCGCATGGCTTGAACAGGTGTTTAATCGCGAAACAAAAGCAAAGGCAAGACAATTATATTGTCTACTTATCCTTAACAGCCATAGCTCACATATATCAATAGAGTTTATCAAGTTTTACGACAACAATCGGATTCTTCTGGCCATCTATCCTCCCCACGCTACCTACACCTTGCAGCCGCTCAACGTCTGCCTTTTTAAGCCTCTATTAACTGCCTACTTAAACGAGCTCTCCAAGTTTATATATAGCTGCCAGGGCATCTCCGCGATTACAAAAAGAGACTTCTTCCGCTTGTTCTATAAGGCCTAGCATACAACGTTTAAGGAAAAGACAATCTTAACAGCTTTTCAAGTCACAGGGCTTTCGCTGTTAGACCCAGAGGCTATACTTAAGAAGTTTAAAATAGAGGAGACTAAGAGGCCCTCATCAAGCGATAGTACTACTTCCGTACTCAGCGCTTCAGATTGGAGAAAGATTGAGCGATTACTGCGCCAGGTAGTGGAGGATATCTACAATCGACGCTCCTAACAGCTAAGCCAGACGATTCACGTGATGGCTGTACAAAAACAGCTCCTCTAGCATAAAAACGAGCGACTTAGAGGGGCCTTTGTCAATAAGAAGAAGCGCTGTTAACGTAGCAGGCCTCTATTACTTAAGGCACCGCAGGAGTATAATAGTGGAGCTATATTCTAGTCGCCATCCAAAGTCAAGGACGCCCGCGATCGCCAAGCACAAAAGGATGCTAACAAGCAGCTACTACAATAACAGAAGTCTAAGGAGATTAAGCGTAGGGAGCAGCAGAAGCAGGAGAAGGCTACTATGCTTGAAGAGAGGCAGCGCATAAGAGAGGTGGCCAAAGAAATACGCCTTTAAGAACAGCGCGAGAAGGCCGTGCAGCGCGAAGAAGCTAGGATCGCGCGCGAAGCCAAAAAGCAACTCCAACAAGATATACAATTCTCCAAAAAGGGTAATAGACGCCGTCAAAGGCCTTTGCACCACCTCCTCAAGTCGCTGAGGAGACAGAGGATGTTGGTGTGGATATATCATCTGTAGTTGATGTGGTGCCTACACCCGGCCCTGCCACGCGCACCCGCAAAGTACGCCTCCCACAGAGGTATCGCACGTAGTTTATCGTTACCAATCAATCAAATAGGTCCTTAAAAGCCCTCCACTAAAAAATCTCGCGATAATACAATATATATGCGACTCTACAGCTGCAAAAGTTGTGGGTGTGGGCATCTGGAAACCGTGCACCAGGTGGGGCCGTGCACCAGGTGGTGACCCACGGTACTTGGCGAATAGTTGGCGATTTCTTCGCGCTTTCGCCAAAAATTAAGTATTTTCTTGCGAATTCGTCCAGAATTCACGGGTTTATTGGCGCTTTCGCTCTTATTTCATAACCTTTTCGCGTTTTATTATAATATTTGTCGATGATCCTTCCGGACCACCCTCAAATGCCGTTGGTCGCCAATCCACATCTAGCAGCTCCTCTAAGCTCTCGAATGTTTGCTACAGCTTGTGCGTACGGCATTTTATGCACTCGTATATTCTGCGCAAACAACACACTCCATGAGCAGCTGAAATGGCGATGGTGTCTAGAGATGCGCTAAAGCATAAGGTACATAGCCCTAGATCTACGGCTAGATTGGGCCCATTGTAAGAGCGAAAAAACGAAGCAGAAAAATCTTATTTCTACCGTTTCTCGGATATGCGTGCGACCATAGCGGTGTTTTCTGCCTCTAAGCCAAGCTATGTTGTGCGCGTTGCCGAAGATCGATGATGATAGGCGTCATTATTCCCGAGGTCGCTCTCGCTGCGTTCAAATCCAGCCCAGCTACGCCTCGGAACTCCGTAGGCGCTGGGGAGGAAGTATAATGACGCCGGGGGCAAAATGCGCATTGTAGTGAGATAGAAAGGCTCTGAATTCTGCCTAGGTGCGTTGAAGAGCACGTGGATCCGCCATGACTCTCACGTGACGTGTGGACGCCTGAGGCCCCGAAACACCACAGCGACACAGCGGCAGCCTAAAATACACCAAATATAATCTCTACTTTTCCACTTTCCACCTCACTTCACCTCCACCATCCACGCACACAAACTTCCAACCCCACACCCCCTCCAGCCCACACTCTCTCTCACCCACCAACATGCAACCCCCGACCTCCCCTCCCCCCCTAACAGCATTCATATCCGGCCCCCTAGACCCCACCCCCACCTACTTCACAACCCACTATCTCCCCGCCCTCAGCACCGCCATCGCCTCCAACCACAACTTCATCATCGGCCCCGTCGCCGGCATCGACGCCCTCTCCCTCTCCTACCTGCTCTCCCAAAACGTCTCCCCCGCCCGCATCACAATTTACATGGCCAGATTTGAGTACGCAACCAAGAACTGGCGGGACCAGTTTTTGGAGCGGGGCGTGCGGGTCAAGTGTGTCGAGGACGCGGTTACGACGCGCGAGAGAGATGCGGCCATGACGCGGGATAGCGATTATGATATTCTGAGGTATAGGACCGAAGAGGAAGCGAAGGAGACGTATGGGAGTGCGTGGTGGCCGAGAGTTAGTAATACCGAGATGAACGAGAGGAGGAGAAAGGGTATCACGAGTCAGGCGTACAAACTGGATGAGGGAACGGAAACAACGCGGAAAACGAAGACGAGTTGAGAGCAAGCGGGGAAAAATCTGGAAGATCGTGAGTTGCACAATTATTCGGGCGACGGTAAACGACATACGCAGCCTTCATCATCTTCAGAGTACCAGATTCGTAGATATGCACATGTTGTATTCATTACAGGATACACTAGCGCCGTTCTCATGATGCCCAAGTCGTAATTACGAGATGTCCGCCACGGACCTGTGTCAAAATGGACATTGCAAAGAGAACAATCTTACACCTTTCGCCAATTGTGTCAACCATACCGAGCGCCGTGTGATGAAGGAAACTGAATGAGAGTAGACCGAAAAGAGACCGAAAAATGGGTAAAGAGAGTCGTTATCGTGTGCCCCAAACGCCAATTTCGCAAACTTGGTCGACGACATACACAACATCCAAGACGCGTCAATAGACACAGGCGCACTTCGTAACGTAGAGGATAGAAAGACGCGACCTCACTCCATCAGCCGAGGATAGCACCAGAGAGACACTACGAAGGGGATATCCAAGGCAACAACAATTAGCTTAAGCTTTTCCGCGCCTCGGAGTGGACAAGAACGCAAGCCTAGACTTACTGATCGAGCTTCCACGTGGAGTATGGCGGGGTAGCTTCGATGCAGTCTTTGACGGCGTCTTGGGGGCCTCATCCGGAGCAGTCTTGACTTTCTTCGCGGAGCGTCCTTCACCGTTTGACGGCTCATTGTTCTCCTTCTCGGAGCTCTCGGCGACTGTCTCGAGCTTTCGCTTCTTGCCTTCGGCGAGCGAAGAAGCATCACTCTTGCGAACCAAGCGGATCGTGCAGGCCGAGGAAGGTCCGAAATCAATAGATTTGTCGGACTCGAAAGAGAACGTGGTTGGCGTATTCTGGGTAGCGCCACCGAAAGTGAGTCGTCGCGATGGTGAAACCCGGGTCGACTCGTCATCTGGACGGATAATTGGGTACTCGACTGCACTGGCGTTACCGAGAGTAGGGTACAGGACCGCACCAGTAGGAACCTTAGAGCCGGCACGGAACTTCATGGGTGACGGGGACTTGCCGAGCTCGTCCCAAGAGGCTCGCTCCAACGTGCTGTTGGTGAAGTTGACGTGTTTCTTCACAGGCGCGGTTTGGGGCACCTCAGGGAGGGGTTTGCTAAGGTTCCATCCGGATGGGGGAGACATGTGGGTGCCCGCAGCAACCTGCTCAGGATCCTCGGAGAACTTGCGGTTTGGGGTGCGAAGGATGGACCTGACGCGTTGCAACGAGTTGCTTGTCTTGCGGATTCCGTCGCGGACGCCCTCTTTCACCACAGTACCAATGTTGGTGGGCGAGAAAAGGTTCTTGGTGGAAGGCGAGCGGAGCAAAGCGGGGTCGGGGATCATCGACTGTGACTTCAGAGCCTTGACGCTCTGTGATCGAGCGATGGAAGCTTTGGTCGGAGTCATGAGTCTAGATGCTAGTCGAGGCAAGGCGGTCTTTGACATGGTCTTCCGAGCCGGTGTAGCAGCAGTCGTAGCCGGCTTGCCAACCTCAGGTTTGCCATCGTGAGAGGCTGGACGCGCCGTGGCCGCATCGTCTGTCTCGGTGCGCTTGACACGTTTCGCAAAGGGGTTGTCATCGCGAGTCGGAGGCCGTCCATCCCGCGACGGAGGTGCCAGCCCAAAGGTCGACTGCGAACGCGGAAGGCTAGAGCCTGTCAGATCGACTTTCGATTGAAGTCGCTTCACTGGCGTGGGGGGGATCTTCGTTGTCGATTCCGTCACATCCATCTTCGACTGAGTGCGCTTCAGAGCCGAGGCAGGGGCCTTCGGAGCTGGCTCTGTTACGTCCATCTTAGACTGCGTCCGCTTCAGCTTGTTCGGAGTCTTTGTGCTCGGTTCGACATCAAGACGAGAGGACGATTTTGGCAGCGCATTGGTAGGCTTGACTCGATTCGGGTCGGCACGGAACGCAGAAGGATGGTTGGCGATCGAGTCCATCTTCTTGAATTCTTTCTGTTAAGCACGTAGTCAGCGTGATGTTCCTCACAGATATTGCACAAGTTTGAGAATACGTACCAGATGCACGTCGCTGAAGCGCGCCATCTTGCCCTTCGGTACTGCCGTCTTGCGCTTAGGCGTCATGTCTACCGGGGCAGTAAACTCATCTGCCTTGAATAATTCTCGGCTATCAGTCGCCGTGTCTTGCTTTTGGTCCTTCAAGATGCTGTGCGAAGCTGGGCTAAGAGCGGCCAGAGGAGACTGGAAGCGGAAGCGGAAACGGAAGCCTGGTGACGCAGCAGTAGCTTCCGCTTTGCCTGGAGTTGTCGGCACCGGGGTCTTAGTCGGTGTGCCTTGTCCAGCGGCGAAGCCCATTGGCTTTGGCGGGGCTGTGTGCGCCCCCAATGCTTGAAATCCGAGCCAGCGTGCCTCGTCCAGAACTTTGGCGGTGCTGGCGTGATGGTGCGCCGGGTGCATCTCATGTCCAGTCGGCTTGATTGGCGTGCGCGAGGGCGTCGCTGTGGAGGGTTGCGGAAGCTGGGATGCTTTCGAAGCTTTCGCAGCTCCCGCACGCTTTTGCGGCGTCTTCACCGCAGGCTCGGTGCCTTCTGCAACGGACGCAAGTGGCTCATTGCGGGGTGATGAGGGCGACGGAGCAGTCTCCCAGCTGGAGCGGGAGCTGTCCGCAGGCGAGGGCGAACGCTGCTGGAGGCGGTGAGCACATGCACGTAAACAAACGTCTGGAGAGACGGTAGGATGCATACCTTCTGCAATCGAGCAGAGCGCCGCGCCATGTTGTTTCCTGATGATGGAGAAGAAGATTGGCAGTGGAGCAAGTTGCGTAAGGACTGGGATGAATATATGCGGTGGTCTGTGGGATGTGGGGAGATCGTTCGTCATGTGCCAAGATGAAAGCCCTGGAGTAAACAAAGCGCTCGGACCATTATCACGTGTTTCGTCTGCGCCCGGCCCGTAGAACGCGCGGTCATCGCCATCGCCATCGATATGACTCTGCCAGCGTATTGATTTCCATTGCCGTCACCTCACCTCGACTCTCTGATCGCTCTTGGAGCCTTGTGCAGTAGCTCTCGTATGTATGCTTCCTTTCGGCTTCACAGTTCGTCCCACGCCGTGACGTCCCGATGCATCCGAAACCATCATCGATTAAAGTCCTCATTTGAACTTTGCCCATTGCGTAAATACAAGACGGCACACGTGTCAAGTCCTAATAACGATGACGAAGACGAGCAGTGATGGACGCGCCGTAGACCGAGTGAAACTCGCATTTGAGGGCTTGCTGACAGACAGTAGACGTGATCTGTGGACTTTGGCCAACGCACTGCGTGTGGCTACTGATTGTTTGTCGTAGTTTATCCTGGCGTTAGATGCAGATATAATCTGCGGGATTTGGCCGACGCACCGCGTGTGGCTACTGATCGTTAGTTGTAGCTCATCCTAGCGTTGGATGCAGACACCTGCGAAGCTTGTCGTGTGGCTACTAATTGTTTCTCGTAGTTTATCCTGGCGTTGGATGCAGACGCCGGCGAAGCTTGTTGTAGGTACGGAGAGTTCGTTGCTATGAGTTCGCCGGTATCTGTCACTTTTCCTGCCCAGGTGCCCAGGTGGGGAGCTATCCATGTGCTCCTTCTAGCCCCAAGTTATGTCTCAGCGCTTGCATGATGGCTCTGGCGCGCGGTCCGCCGAGTCCCCGATGGTCGGCGGGGCGTTGACATATCGAACACTTGTAGTGACAATAGAGGTGACGACCATTGTTGGATAAGGGCAATCAATGCTGTCTGTGCCGTCCCACGGAAGCCGATCAACTGTAGGGTGGTGAGATATCAAACACGATAGAGGTGACGTCCATTGCTGGATAAAGGCGATCAATGCTGCATGTGCCTGTGTCCGCGGCACCTCGAACAACCCATAAATGCTCAGCCAACGATAAACTTGGGTTCGGACATAGTGATACCCAAAGTCGCCCACAATCCCATTCAAGCACGAGGAGCTGTAACAGCCACGTGGCAACATGCTGACTTGATCCAGATCCTCAGAAAAAAAAACTTACAGAAGCCACAGAAGATCAAACAGGCGAAAACTGCAAGCCTCAACCCCTTGCTTCTAGGACCACTAGCCCGCGTCACACAAAGAGACCCACAGTACTCAATATCAACTACAACCGCAACCCAACCATTTCATCAGGAGTGGGGAATCAATCGACCTCCGTATGAGTAGAATGGTGGGATAAGAGATGGAATGCGACGGTAGAGGTCGGTCCAGAGCGTCTCCCGCAAACGGGTGGTTCACTGTTCTGTGGGAGACGGACCGGGGAGGAACGCACACACTAATAAAGTAATACACGGATTAGTCCAGCACGATGCGCAACTACCAGATCATGCCAAAGATGAATCGAGGTCGGTGAAAATAATAATCAGCGAAACTCCCACGCGGTGTCCAGACCGAACACGTTCGTGATGCATAGCAATGCCAACAGCCTGTGCCAACAAACTATGCGTAAACAATCACAACACGTGAGCCAAGCATGAATCAAGGTACAAGAGACTGCAATTCACAGGGGCACAAGAGGTTATAAATCAAGTTCTCAATTGACTACTTCAACCGCAACACCCATTACAACTACCCACACCTTACACCATCGAACCATACGCGCTTGATCATGCAAAGTCATAGCCTACCCGAGGGCAAGCTCAGCTGAAGATTGACATTTACAAGAAGAAAGCGGCGAAAGCACCGACACCGGCAACGAAACCAGCCGCGTTGTTGAGCGAAGCAGCACCAGTGAAGTACTCAGTGGGAGACGGTGGCACGGGATATCCAGTACCGCTGCCAGCAGGAGGGGCAACGGGGTACCCAGGGGCAGTGCCAGCCGGAGGGGCAACGGGGTAGGGAGCAGAAGGCTGGGGACCAGACGGGACGCTAGGGACATAGCTGCCAGCAGGAGGGGGAACGGGGTATCCGGTTCCGGCGGGAACTGAAGCAGACGGGTAAGGAATTGTAACAGTGATGGTCGTCGAAGAGTAGCACTCACCGGATGGGGCGGGGTGCTCAGGGACCGCAGGCGGGGTGGCGACAGGGTATCCGGGCTTGGTCTCCTCAACAGGCTTGGAGGGAACAGGGACTTCCTCAGTCTTGTGAGGATACTCGACAACGGGGGTAGAGACAGCGGGAGTCTCGTGAGTGGGATATCCGGGCTTGGTCATGGACTCTTCAGTAGGATATCCAGGCTTAGTCATAGACTCAACCGGAACCTCGACGGAAGGAGTGCCATAGCTCGGGACTTCGGCAGTCTCGGACGGCTTCTCTGGCACATACGATGAAGCTGGCGCAGAGTGCTCAGGCTTGCCGGGTCCATAGCCGGGAGCGGAAGGGGTCTCGACGGGGTACGCGGGCACTGCCGGAGTCTCATCGCCAGTGGGGTAGCCGCCGTATGAGCCACCGTAGTGGGGAGCCGCAAGGGCGGCGGAGAAGAGAGTGGCGGCAATGAAGTAACGCATTTTGACTTGATTATAGTATTGAACTTGGTGGTAAGAGAAAGTTCGGTTGAGGGTTGGCGGAGGGAAGTATTAAAGAGAGTATTAAGTTGGTAAACGATTGGACGACCGAAGGGTCAGGTAGGACTTGAGCTCGTGGATTGGCTTGAGTGAAGTGAGGAGAAAAGGTCGGAAAGCGAGCGGAGCAACCCTTATGTACAGTAGGGAGATTACGAGCGCGGTAGTGTGGCCAGAAACACGCGTGCCACTCAAAAGGGGAGAAACGGGCGCCAGGGGCATACGGATTTCGGGGCGTGCGAGTGGTCTGCGCTGTGCATGCGCTAGCGCAGGAACCATGCCATCTTGCAGCACGATGACCAATGGACGAGCTCGAGCCCCTGATGCTAGGCCGAGAGCGGCAGTTCTGTGTGTAAAAAGTACTGTTGTGGCGGTCGTATTTCAGATGAACGGCCATATGCGCGCTGCCGGTCGATTGCTGAGTCTGGCATCCATATTGCGCTGCCTGACAGCTCAGCCGGGCGGCTATTGCGAAATTTTGCCTGCGTTCCCATGGCGCTCCAGGCTCCTAGCACAGGCCGTCCGACTAGGCCGTCCGACGCGTTGCAGGCATTCAAGTGCGCTGGCGATGGCGGGGCGCTGGTGGAGGGCGGAAAATTGTTAGCAGTCTTTGGGCAGCAGTGTTGTTCGCGCTTTGCCGGAAGCAGTCAGGGGTTGGCACAGTGCGGGGCCCTGTCAGCACGCCGTCTTTCTGCACACCGAGAACCCACCGCAACTGACGTGAAATGAAAAACATGGAAAAAAGCATGGGTAAGGGTACCGCCCTGACAATCACTCCTCGAATTCGGGAGCCGTTGTGTCGTCAGCCAGTCCTGCTGTCAGTACCTCCGCTGTCGTTATCTGCAAAAATCACCGACCATCTCTGCCTTGCGCCTGGAGACCACTGTCCAGTTTCAACGGAGATTTACCATCGTGTGCATCTCAGATTCTCGAATGGGCCGCACTCCGCTGTCGACAACGGAGCGCCGTGTTACGGTGTTAACGCCATTCCCCAGAGCTTCCAAGCGCCTGCAACCCGAGTCGCACGTAGAGGAGTCGCCGCGCGGCGGCCCGTTCAAATCGATAAACACCGAGCACGTTCGCACTGGGGTTGGTGGAAATTAAGCATGGGCTCCCCATGATGCCAGCCGTGTTGGGTATTCCAAGATTATCTTCTCTAGCCTTTTTCTGGAGAAGCTTTTGAATCCTTCTCTTTTAAGGTGCCGAGCCTCATCTCGGCTGTGAGCCTTTCACGTTCCGTCGAAATCGTCGTTCATGCCATCGCGTCGATCGCCCAAAAAGGCGGGGAGGCCGTTGTTGTCGCTCTAGCCTCATTGCAGTCGTGCCTCAACCGCGGCGGCCAACTCTCGCACCAAGTTTCAGCCCATCGTTGCAGTTGCAATGTTGCATCGTCCAGCGGTGCGTAGAGCTGGGGGTAAAGAGATGAAAGAGATCAGCTACACTAGAAGCTGCCTATCTTGTTCACGCTAATCAGGACACTGCGACGTGGATGTTCAGCGCTGCCCTTTTCCTTCCAACAAACAGATCTCTCTATAGCTCTTTCCATATGGCCAAGGATCGAGAACGCCATCGAGAACGCAATCCCCCCAAAAGACAACTTCCCCCTGCCAAGCACCACTGATCGTCGTGTTATGGGCGCCTAAAATCTTATCAGGCTGTTTTGTGGCTTTCGGCTCGACCGCTCTGTTTGGCGACGCGAAATGCGACATTAATCCTGCCGTTCGCTTGGAGATTCGGGCAATCTGGCCGGGGGCACAGTACACGGCAAAGCTGCTTCGTTGTGTTAGTGTTGCCGTTCCAGTGGCCCGCTATATCATACCAGTACATGTCATGTCTCTCACAGCGGCTTGATATCGGGGACGCTATGACACCTCCACAACGTCCACGTTGGCCCTCTTCGTCGGGGTCTTCAATATGTCCTCTCGACTTCGTTTTTGAACGTCAACGTCCAACGCCTTCTCTCACAGTGGAGCTATTATCTTGTGCGAGCCCAACAAGCATGCGCCAGCGCCGTGGCTCTTGCCCGACATTTAGACGTCCTCACGAATCGCATGCGAGTCCTGATTTGCGTTTGTCCATAGCGCAATCCCCAGAAAGATGAACAGGCCTCGTCTCTCGTGCGGGTCAATTGCAGAACCTTCGTTCATCACCACGCAACCGCGCCGCCGATCACACACCGAACACATGGAGGGCACAATATAAGCGACTTTAACCACCGTGTTCCTTTTTTAGAACACGGTGGGAATTTCTGCAGTTGTCAACACACCGCTGCAGGATGATCATAATGACCAGTGCTACCAGATGTAACCATGCGCCTCGGGCTTTTGGCACCGCTCATAGACCACCACTTTACTTCATCGGCTCGATTGCAATTCGTAATAACCCCCTATAAGTCCCTAGGTCGCTCCTTCACTTGTACTTTCTAGGTCTGCCCTTTACTGAACGAGCCCGAAGAGGGCACTCGAACCGCTCTGACGAACACGACGAAATCGAACGGAAAGCGAAGCGGAACGACTGCGAAGACGTGACCCCGCAAAGAGAATGACTGTACCGAGAAAACTCGACTAGTCTCGGAGTCGTAGTGGCTGGCTACTTTTCAAAGTAGAGAGTAACGACTCTACGGGGTCGAGGTCGCGCTTTATCTGCATCCACTCCTTCGTCGACAGTAGAACCCGCCGCTGACTGACGCTGCGAAATATGTCAGGACTCAGTACCATGTGTTACCCCAGGATGAGCAATGCCAAGACCAATTGGACTCAAACTTATGTCCTCTGGCTGGTTAGCAGGACTTTTACCGGTACATAAAGCAAGGTAGCTCGTCCTATCGATAGCTTCGTCAAACACATACACATCCACAGAAAACCTCTCCTCCCACCCATCATCTACCGCCCCTCCCCCCCAAACACCCTCAACGGATGCGCCTCCGTATTAAACACCCACGCATTCTTCCCATCCTTGCCAATCTGCCACTCCGCCTCGGGCGCCTGAATCAAATAACTATACTTCAACACCTCGGCAAACCAAAAGCTCTCCTGGAAATTCGTAAACCCGCCTGCCCCCTCCGCATTCACATTCCGGATGCTCGAGAACCCCGACCCCACGCGCGTCGTCTCGTTGATGGCGAGAAACGCGTCCCACGCCCACTCTTGGTACTTGGTGTCGCCCGTCGCGCGGTACGCGTAGTAGTATGATTCGATGACTTCGGGACGGAGTTGGTAGCCGCCGTTTTGGATATAGAAGCCCGTTTTGTTGAAGAAGGCGGCTTGGCCTGCGGGCACTCGGGCGGAGTCCCAGCCAAAGATTTCGGGCCCGATGCGCGTCGCGGTTTGGATGTAGGTCTCGTGGCAGCCGTTGACGAGGTCGAGCCCGAAGTCGATGTACGACTGCTCGTTTAGGACCTGGCCACCGAGGATGAAGTTGCCGCCGTCGAAGCAGCCGAGGTGCTGCGATGATTTTATGATGTTTTTGCCGTTGTACTCGGCGAGGAAGGTGATGTCTGGGCGGTGCGCGGGGGAGGATGCGAGGGACGCGATGGACGAGTCTACGGCCACGATCCAGCGGTCGCGGTAGGTCTCGTATCGCGAGGGGTCGTAGACGTACATCTTCATGAGGTACTCGTAGAAGGAGTCTGCGCCGGCGACCCATCCGCCGCGGGCGTCTTGGAACTCGCCCGTCTCCGGGTCGATTTCCATACCCAGGAGTCCGGGGAAGGGCTCGCTGGTAGCAGGCGAGGGGTTGAGGAGGTACGACTCTCCCTTCTCGGCGAGTTCGCCGTAAGTCTTGTTCCCAGAGAGGTCGGCTAGACGGACCCATTCGAGGACGAGCGTGCCAACGGTTGCGAGGCCGTTGTTCGAACCGTCATTCCCGCGGGTGGCGAAGTTGAGATTGTTGTAGGGCACGCCGGACGGAGTGTCGAAAGCGTAGGAAAGGGCGTTGGCCAGATTTTTGGATTGTTCAAGGAGGGCTTCCACATTGGTCTTGTTGTCTGCAAGATCGGCTAGAGGTCCGTTCAGAAAGTCGTATCCCGAAAGCATGCCGCCCAAATACCGGATAGTCGTCTCGAAGAGAGACACTTGGGTCGCGGTCTCGAAGTAATTGATCGTAGGGATGTATTCGATAATCTGGTTGACGATATCCTTCTGTTGCATTATCAGAGCCGTGCTCAGGGCGTCTACCGCAGAGGCTCCCCATTTGTTTCTGTACAGACGTGTGAGTGATGTGTTTGGTGATAGATCTGGAAATACGCATACCGTGAGTTGCTGAAGCTGTTGGTAACTGGCCTGAGCTCATCATTCGGGAAAGCATAGGTGTAGTATCCTTCCCACGCGGTCCTGAAGGTGTCCACAACACTTTGAGCGCGCTCTTCTGCTGACGGCAAATCCTGTCTTTTAGACTGGGGCGTGATGTGCCAGGGCTTGGTGTTCCTGGGAAGAGCAGAAGCAACCGCTAACAATGCTGTCACGGCGACGGCCGACTTTATCCTTGCCATGGTTTATTCTTCGGCTTGATGTCAAGAGATGACCCAAGAGGCAATGGCAGCGCAAACTGAATTGCTCACTACCAATAGGTATGTACAGGCAGCGCGTAAAAATATAGAATGGCGCGGTGATGGTCCAGTAGCTCTGGAGAGGACACAAATCCCGTGAGCCAAAAACCTGCGAGCAACTGCGAAGCCGGGCTTTTATACCTGATGTACTACCCGTCGTGCGCATTGTCCCAAGTCTTGGATACTTCGGCAGGGGCGGAGGTCCATCTGACGGAGGCCTGCCGTACTAACCCATACCAAGGCCCGCGCGTCTCCACTTCCGTTTTGCAAAGCAAAACAAGCCGCGCCGCGACGGGCGAAGGCAAACTTTTGAGGAGACGCCTCTTTCATGTAGGAGCAAGGGTAGCAGCATGGTGATAGCGCGCCGGCGCAGCAGGTGACGACGAGACATGTTGGGAAGGTGGGAGTAAAAGGTTACTGGGCGCTTAAGATATAGGATTTAACGGTGCCGCTCCACAACTAACCTCTACTTTTCTAGTAATAGTTATATATAGTAATACTACAAGTTTTACTAATTACTTTTAATTTTTAATTATAATATTTTAAATACTATTTTTATAATAACCTTTTTATACTCTTTTAATTACTAACTTGAAGTAGAAGGCTCTACTTTTTTTAATATATTATTTAAGATAAAAGCCTTTATTATTCTACTCCTAAGTAGTTAATTTAATAATATATATATTAATAATAAAAGTATAGTATATTAAATTAATCAACCCAGAGATAGGACGACAAAGGCTTTTATCTTAAATAATATAATAAAAAGAATAGAGCCTCATACTTAGTAGTAAATTAAAAAAGCGTAAAAGGTAATAAAAGTATATAGTAAATATTTTATACTAGCTAAGTTAGCTATATAAAAAGCTATTAAATTAGCTACTAAAGTTGAATTTTAGCTAAGTTTTAGGGTTAGGAGAAGAGCCGAGCAAACGGGTGCTCTGCACGCTATTGACGAGCGTCGATCTTGGAGCTGCCCCTGTTGGCAGTCAGCAGGACTGGAGCATCCTGTCGGTCGTCATTAGCCATGTGAGATTCCGGAATCAACAGGTCAAGGACTGCCGTGCGGGCCAGCTGACGGAAGCGCTGTCCAAGGGAGAAGCTGCGTAGGTGTATATTGCAGACAGTCAGATGGGCGATGCATGAGACGCGGTCGTGCTCGTGTTGAGAGAAGGTTGTGCCTGGACATCTGTTGTTAGCTGCCGAGACGAATGCGGGGTGATCTGCAGGCTGACCACATGCGTGAGCCACATCCATCGGCCGCGACATCTTTATTTGCACAACACAGTCAGAGCAGCCATCAGAAGGCCATCGTCTCTCGAGCCATGTTTGATGTTTGAGTGTAGGTGATCCTTTACTTCGCCTATCGAGAAAGATTTACGTAGTATGCGGGATCAAGTTCGCTCTGCCACCTGCCGCCGTGGCTACCTGTCGGTGCAAAAGGCGCTCGTCCTCCCTACCCCATCAGAGACGGCGGTTACGGCAATGCCCATATCACGTCCTCATCCAATTTCCTGCTTGCGCCGCCTTCTTTCCAGCCAAGCACCGAAATACGCATGTTGAGCCGGAGCCGCCCAAAATCTAGCATGAGCCAAGATCCGCAATGTTAGCCCAGTTCCAAGTATCCTCCATCTACTTGCTATAGGCGGCCGGTGGTATTACAAAGGCCAGTTTTGGCATAGCTGATGCCTTTAGCCCCGACCCGCAAGCTGCCCGTGGGTATTTTGTATCATGTTACACAGTTGCAGCGGAACACGGAGGTTGCTATCCGTCCTCGAAGAAACCGCCGTCGCTGTCTTCGTCCTTCGTGTGCTGTGCTGCGTTGGCCGTACCCTTGAGCTTCTCCTCCCTCTCCTCCCTCTTGTGGTCTTTTTTAGTCTTCCTTGCCTGGATGCTCTCTGGCGCCATGGGCATGATAACACCATCCCTGCTCTCTCGAAGCGCGTCGAGCGTGTGATCCTCCATGGCCTTCTCCACCATTTTCCACATGTCGATGTCGCCTTTGGGTCCTTCCACTGGCTCTACTTTGACGTCTGCCGGTCCTGCTTTGGCCGCTGCTGGTCCTTCGGATGGGTCGCTAGATGCATCCTTGTCCTGGTTCCGTGGGAACAGTGACACGTACGGCTTCAAGAGCGGGTAGTAAAGGGTGTAATTGACATCTACCTCGGCGTTATGTATGCTGCGCAGTTTGTCTGCCTTTTCTGACTCATCTTCGAGGGCGGCAAGTTGTTTCTGGAGTCGCTTGACGATCCTCGTGGCCTTTTGCCTCTCTGCGCCCAGTCAGCATTTTTGCAGTTATCCTCGTAGCATGCGGTGACGGACCGAAGAATCTGATGTGGTGGTATTTGCCGATGATCTTATTCCTGAACTCTGCCTCCCGATGCGCCGTCTGCTTCTCCGCCAGCTCGTGTTCGCACGTCTCCAGCTCGCGCTCGCGCTCAATGCGGATTCCCTGCGGCATGCGATTCTCCGGGTCGTTGTCGACATGCTCCAGCAATCGCTTGATGTCGCGTACTTTGTTCCTGAGCACGTTTATCGATCTTTGGCGTTCCTCTTCCGGCTTCAACTGGGGTGGTTGCCTTGGGTATCCTTTGCGCAACTTGCGGTTCGACTGCTGCCGCTTGGGGTTGCGCGCTTGGTCGCCTTCGCCGGGGCCCTCGGCACGCTTGCGTTTCGGATATCTGCTGGACATGGTGCTCGTCGTGCTGTCGAGGCTCGAGTCGTCGCTCGTTGCTGCCAAAAGTTTCGGCGGGGCGGCAGAATGATTGACCGCCCTCCATGGATATCTTGGCGCCAAGAAACCTTGGGCTGATCACGACCGCGAGGCCGTTCACCTCACAGCCTCCGACCTCCACATCCGACGTCGCGCTCAATGTGATTCACGAGTTGACGGCGAACATGCTGAACACATTCTCCGAGTGCATTCCATTCCCTTGATGTCTCGCTTGTAGTCTACAGACCTAGTACTATGGAAGCAGCCATCAGATGGTCTCCCCACGCGACTCAGCACTCGCCCCGGTTTCTGATCATTGACGTCGCGGCCAACCGCTTGAGGCTCTGCCAGGTCGACAGATATGAAAAGAGCAAGGTGAAATACAAGCAGTTATGTCTCCGCGACAAGCTGCCCAACTACACGGCATTCGACTGGTCCAAGGTCAATGAGGCTGTTGTGGGCATCGGGTCCGCCTCGGGCGAAGCAACCATTGTTCAGATAGATCCAGCCCGTCCCCAGGGCGAGTTCATACATTCCTTTCCCATTCGGCACCAACGTAAATGTAACTCGATAGCTTTCAGCACCAAGAACTATGTTGCCACCGGTCTGGATCGAGTGCGCAACGACGTGTGCTTGAACATCTACGACCTCACGAACCCCAATGTCACATCCACTTCGGAGCCGTACAAGAAGTTGGCGAGCTCGGAGGCTATTTCCAGCATCAAGTTCTTCACCGGTCAGCCAGATACCCTGGTTGCCGGCGTTTCGAGGCAATGCATTCGCATATATGATCTTCGAGGTAAGCTTATTACGATAGCCTCGTGACTAGGATATTGATGTTGACTAGATGCTTCTACCTCGGGCGTGGCTCAATACCCCACGCGACAGGTTCACAACATTGCTATAGACCCTTTGGATGAGAACTATTTCGTCTCGGCTGGTACGGCCGGCGACCCGACCGTAACTGTGTGGGACCAACGTTTCGTGAAGCAAAGAAGCTCCAACGATGGAGCGGTGCTGGACTTTCGACCCATAGTGGACAACAGCCATTCTGCAACTATATGGAGCTTGCGATACTCCGGGACGAAAAAGGGAACTTTTGGAGTCCTTGCGAACACTGGCGAGTTCAAGATTATCGAGCTTGCGCAGCATTCGCATCGGCCAGAACCTGACCAGGTAACTAAGGTTGGAGTAAATGCTCAAGCATGGGATTCACAACACTATACCAAAGTATCGCACAACCTTCGATATCCGTCCTACGATATTCCGAACAAGCAAGAAGAACAAGCTCGAGTTGTGGCATATGATTTCATGAGCCCTGGAAACCCATTTGTTGGCCCCTCTGCGCTGGCTCTACACCCGAACAGAGACATCGAGATCATGAGAATACCACCTATAGCTCCTCGGATCAACGTGACAGCACTGGAGGAAATTTATAGAGATCGGACAGCCATTGCCAGGCCCAGTCGAAGAGAGGGTACTACAGCGGAGGATCTGATCGAGCTGCAAAACAAGGCACTGAGCGATGAACTGAACATCAGTCCGGATCCGAAAGAATCTCTTACCGGAAGGCTGGATAGACTAAACGTTGAAACTTCGCATTGGAGTATTCCGTTCGAGTCAGCAACTCAAACAAGCCACCAGATGCATGAAGAGCTCCTCACCCTTGCGTATCCAAACGTAAAAATACCAACCGAGGACTACTTGAAAGTGCTGCAGACTCAGAAGCGTCGTTGTCAGGAGGGTTACAACCTCGACTGTCGCAAGAACAAGGACATAGTTGCCAACGATCCTTGGCTCGTAGATGCTTGGAATCTCGTTGAGCGAATGGACACGCATGCTTGGCAGGATGGTATGGCGTCCACTCATCTGGATCTGAAGTACTTGGGTATAGCTTCTATCTGGGCGAACGAACTCACCATGTACGATCAACGACTGATTGACCCCGACGCCCAAACTTCTCAAGCCATCTTCGCTGAGACAGTGACGGGAATATGCGAGAAGAAGGAGTTCCCTCCATTTACCGGCATTGCAACCGATCGTCCAGATAATCGCCAACTCTGTCTCTCCCTGTGTGGCTGGAACCTTTCCAAAAAGGGCCTTCGCGAGCGCTGTGGCTTGCTGCTTGATGAAGGGAAGTACTATAAAGCCATTGTTTTGGCCGTGTTCCAAGGATTCAAAGATGTCGCACTGGATATCCTCAAGGAAACCATACGAGCCAAGCAGATCGAAAACGTCGGTCTGGGCGCAGTAATAGCATGCGATTCCGTCAACGAAGACCAGCGACATCTCTGCTCTTGGATGGCAGACCTGACTGACGAGCCCTACCTTAAAGGTCTACTCGCATACTTTATCAGTGGAGACTGGACCTCCGTCGTGGAGATGGAGCAGCTGTCGCTTACCGACCGCGTTGGCGTAGCCCTGAAATACCTTCCTGACGACAAACTCACACACTTCCTCAAACTCTGTACTCAAGAGACCATCGCCTACGGCAACATCGAGGGCCTTCTTCTCACAGGTCTCACGAACCGCGCTATGGACCTCTTCGAACATTACATCGCCAAGTTCGGCGATCTCCAATCCGCCGTCCTGATCCTCTCCCGCGCTTGCCCGCTCTACATACAAGATCCGCGTTGGCCACTCTGGAAGGACATGTATCTGAACCAGATGCAGGTCTGGCGCACATTTCTCGAACGGACGAACTACATCAAGGAACACAATCTAAAGAGTGTCGACAGAGGCGGCCTGGCGACTTCCAAGCCAGCATCCCCATCTGTATCTCTCCGCTGCTTCAATTGCCAGCAAAATCTCGCCCTCCGCCGCGATGCCCGCACGAATCGCTCCTACCTCGTTCCCACAATCCCCTCCCACCCCAACGCGTCATCGCGCCCGCTGCGACCACCAAAACCAAAAGGCAGCACCACGTCACCGTCCCTGGCATGCCCAAACTGCAATGCGCAGATGCCGCGCTGTGGACTGTGCATGATGTGGCTTGGAAGTCCCGATCCGAGCAAAGTGGGTGCGGCACAGACTCTGAAAGAGGAGGATCTGGAAGCCAGGTTGATGGTATTTTGTATGAGTTGTACACATGGGTTCCATGGGCATCACGCGAGGGACTGGTTTGCAAGACATGCTATGTGTCCGGTGCCGGATTGTCAGTGTATGTGTGGGTTGTTGAAGTGAGTATTCGAATGACGTGGAAGATGCTCGGCCACATTTGTGCATATAGTGACTCGAGAGCACCTTGTCAGGGTATATCGTAATCCACTACTGCCCCATTTTGTAGGAGCGGACAACCTAATGCCATAATTGTTCCCAATCCAAGCCCAATTCGCTCTAAAAGCCTCTATAATGCAGTCTTGATGAACGTCCAATACCTCACACTTTCGCCGCTCTTATGCCCCCTTCTGCACCCCCTCCCACGTGCCCATGACCCAATTTACCAACTTCTCCGTATCCTCCGGTATCACCGGATAATGATGCCCCATACTAAACTCATACACATGGCCCTTACCAGGCTGCCCCTCCCCATCCGCCTCATACGACCCCTGCACAAGCAACTTGCCCGCCCACCGCCACTCGTCCTGATTCCCCAGCACATGCAACGTCGGGATCCTAATCTTCGCCTCCAAAAGCTCCGCCTGTCTCTCCGCCGGCACGACATCCCGACTCTGCACGCGCTGCACCACACTCCCTGGCAACAACGGCGGCGGCGTCGAACTACACACGCTCAGCCCAAACGCAAAGTCCAGCCACTCGAGCCCCGCCGCCGCACCAGGGCTTTCCGCGTCCAACGCGGCGCGCAGCTCGGCGCCTTTGAGCAGCCCCGCGACGATGCGGGTGCCCTGGGAGAAGCCGATGAGGCCGACGACGCGGCCGCCTTTTGCGCGGATGCTTTCGACGGTGGATCGTACGAGGGATTCGACTTCGGGCGGCATTAGGGAGGGGGGTGCGCCTTCTTTGAGTTTGGACATGGTGAGGGATTCGGTGGGGGGCGCCCAGCGGTAGTAGGGGCCGCAGCCGTCGAAGAAGGGGAGGATTCCTGGGCCGGCGGACGAGGGGATTGTTCCTGGGTGGGAGAGGCTAGGTTAGGGGGGTTGTTTTACTTTGTTGTTGGTGGTGGTAGGGGTGTGTATGTTATAGGAGGGTGGGGGTGGGAGTGTGTCGGTTGGGGAAATGGGGTGGGGATTATTTACCGGTTAGTGACTCGATTTCGAAATCGGGTTTTAGAAATCGGGAGAGGCGGGCTAGTTGTACGGTGTGGATGGTGCCGTTGCTGCCTGAGCCGTGGAAGGCGAGGAGCGTGGGCTTGACCTGCGCCATGTGTGCGGGCTAGGAAGATTCCGGGACGGAGGTCGAGCGGGCTCTCCAGGATGGGTTCTGTGACAGGCGGAGAGTAGCAGGAATGGCGACGCGGAAGAATCAAAGGTGGGCGCGTTGGTGGCTGTCGATCCGGAGATGCTGTCGGCAAGGAACGATCAAAATTGTCTGAACAGATTCTTTCCGTCCTCTTTGACCGTTTCTAAAATACTCGGTTCAATCGCCCCTCTCTTTCTAGTAGTCCTCTTGCCCCGAACGTGGGTTTTCCCTATCCACAATTCCTTGCTCTTGCTCTTTCGCTTCTCAGCTGCAGGGGCACGTCGCTTTTGCTTCCGGAAGCCCTTCTGCAGGTGTGAGATCCAGGCGGCGCTGAAAATGGTCCCTTCAGAATTGCGCTTCGTAGGCCTTAGAAGGGTAAAGTTCTCTCGCGACGTAGACGAAAAAGTAGACGTTGAGCGGCGCTGAGGCTGAGAACATGGATCGGAGGCCGGGTGGGCGCAATCCCACGCCAAGTCGGGATTGGACGTGATTGGCTGTGGCTCCATACCCACGCAGTGTACTCAGAGTAAGCAAATCCAAGCACGAACGTGTTCTATGCATTCTCTGAGATGGAGTCGTGACTTTGAAGCCGGAATATCAAGCAATATCCATTACCATGGGGATGCCTGGTACGCTAAGCTCCGCAACGCACGTGAAAATCGCCTTTTAGGTATAGCTCTTCTCCCACACTGTGCATCCATCCGATTCTGTTCACATCAAACTTCTCCAAACATCACACTCACATTCTCGAGAGACAACATACCCAGGTAACAGCCATCTCCTAACACAAAGCAACAATGTCATCGTACACATCCGAATACCCAGCCCTCAACTTCGACCCTGCATATAAGAAATTCTTCCAAGACTTCTACGCCGTCTCGGATAGACCGGATGCGCATGACGAATACATCCAGTTCTTCACCAAAGATGCGACGCTTATAATGGCTTCAAAGCAGGCGCATGGCTCAGAAGGTACTTTCCCTTTTGACTTCCCAATCTCGTCGTCGGTGGAGAGACTCACTCACGCTTACTTATTAGAAATTCTCGCCCTCCGCAAGGGCATCTGGGAGAAAGTTGCGAGCCGTGTACACAAGCCGCTGAAGGTGTTTCCGTATGGGGAAAACTCTAACGAGGTGATGTTACGAGGGACGGTTATGTATGGACCGAAGGCTGGTGGGGAGTCTAGTTTGGATTGGGCGGCGTATGCGAGGTTGGTCAAGGATGGGGACAGGGTGAAGATGGAGTTTTACCAGGTGTATTTGGTGAGTTGTGTAGCGAGTGAGAGGCTGTGCGATGATGTGCTGATGAGTGGCAGGACACTGCTGCACAGGCTAAATGAAGGATCGAGGGAGAAAGGTGCCCATCTATGCTCGCATTTAGCGACGAGCTATCTCTGTTACTTCATGCGAAAAAAAAAATGCAGATGATCATCACAAATCCAACTGTCACGAACGGCGTATTTTCGATGTATTTTGACGCTGAAATCGTTAAAGCCAACCTCTTTCATCGACCCATTGGACTACTCGTGAGACACATGTGCTTACCAGAATCAGTATTGAAAACGTTCCAGTCCCGTACCGATGCCACCGTGCACTCTATTCATATGAGCATAGCAAAGGTCGCCCCTCTCAAACACTTCCATGCATACCCAACAAATATGCGCTTTGCAGCCGCCACAGGTCATATGATTACATCCTTCTATCTTCTCCATCGGCGTAGAACACTTTGGACAGTCTTTGATATTAAGTTCCTTCTTGAGCTTCTCCAACGCCTCATAGCCGCCTGACTGGATGTCTTTGTACTCCGCACAGGTATAGCTTCCATGGCGCGCGTGGCAAGAAGTGCAGAGCAGTTCGAGACAGTTTGTGCATGCGTAGGTGGGTCGGGTTGAGCCGGAAGCAGTCGTACATCGATAAACGTAGTCGCAGTCTGGAGTTGGACAGTAATGGAAGACATTTGGGTGCCGTTTGATGTATTCTTCGAACGATGACTGAAGCACCGTTTCGAGGACGGATGACGAGAGTCGATCTCGTAGTTCATGTAGTGTAAAAACGTGCGCGCAAGTTCCTTCGTTGCCTTGACATTGGATCTGGAATGAGGGGTTGTTACCAGATGCGGCGGCTTTGCAGCATTCTTCGAAGCATTCGAGACAGTAAGTGTGGCCGCAGGAAGTGTCGATGGGGTTGTCGGCTTCGCATAAGCAGATTGGACAGTCGTCTTTTGGGCCGGATTTTATGGTCGAACGAGGAAGGGCTGTGATGCTGCGCTTGCCGTCTATGATATCCAGGGCCGCTTCGTGCTGTTGATCTGTGCCATGTACAGCAATCTTCTTCGAGACGATGTCGAAAACGGCGACATCCTCTCCCAGTGCTTGTACGATACTTTTGAATCCGCCTCGTATTGCCCAAGAGAATTGAAGCGGACTGAGGCTGATTTCGTGATTTGCCACAGGCTCGTGCTTGAGCATATCGCTGATCTGGCAGGCCGTTTGTCCCAGCTTCTCGGAAGGGCCATGGTAATGGAATTGTCGCCTGATTTTGTCTCTGGTAACGATAACGCGGAGTGCTTTCTCAATCGCTCTAAGCTTTCTGTACGCACTTCCATTGCTACTGAACGCAGGGCTCCACAAGATTTCCTCGTCCTTCATCAAGACGACTCCGCTGAAGATTTCGTCTATACTTTTGCGCGCACTGGCCACGTCTTTGGCATTCTCACCTTCAACCTTCAATGTCGTGAATTTTTGCAGAGCATCGTGATAGACGTGGAACGTGAGATGTTGTTCTTTCCACGTCTTACTCTCTTTATCAATCCTTGTCTTTGAAGCAGTATAGATTGCGGTAGACACTCGGGCTTTTGCCACTTGGATCAGAGTTACGGTGAGTTTGCCTTTCCCTAAGACGGGCAGTGGCGTACTGTTTAACGAACATGCTGATCTGGCATCCGCTTCGTCTTGGAACCAGGCGGTAGCTTTCACCCGCTTTCCCGTGTGAGTGGGCGACAAGTAGAAGTTCTCTAGTGGACCATGTTCTTCTAGACGCGAACGAACATGAACGCTGACTTCAACATCCGAAGCTCGATAGCTTGCAGTTCCCATCTCGATGTGGCGCGGCTTATCGTGTGGCGACCGTATGGCTCTCTCAATATCTTTGGTAGTCGCTGTGCTAGGCACATCGCTCAACGTGGCAGTCCAAGCGACCGGATTGTTGGAGCGGCCGTGTGAGAAAGATGCTCTTGTCCCAGCACTAGATTTGACAATCTGATCTAAAACTTTGTAGTCGCCATTGTTAAACCTCTGCGCAACCTTGTTGGCCTTCTCACCGTTACCATAGTTTAGCCATGCATTGCGAGTGGACTTGTGCCAGGAGATATAGACCTTTCTGGCGTTCGTTCGCCTCGAATCGTTCGGCATTGATGTGGCGACGAGCTTAGACTGCTGTTTCTCGAGTTCAGCACTTAGTCTCTGTGAAAAAGCTGGATCCTCCACTTTCACGATGGCCATGGTTTGTACCGTTGCATCTTGCTTGGGGATACGGACGCAGTTGACGTTGATGTCATAATCTAGTGTACGGAGAGTGTTGACAACTGTCTCCGGGCTGCTTTGTGGTGGGAGGCCGGTGAGACGGGCGACAGAGTAGTCTGTTGAGAGGGAAATCTTCTCAACGTCGCCGAACCCATTGAATTGTACCACTGCCCCGGCAAGATCGCGGGTGAAGTCGTCGTGGGGTTCTTGGTCCTAATGCTGTCAGCACTGATTCTTATCCATGTGGGGAAGTGATAACTCACTTCATCTTCCTTCTGATCCAACTCGAGAGCGCTTCTGTTCTCTACTTTCGGGCCGTCTTTTACATGAAGGTATGGACAAACAGGATTTCGGCAGCCCCCAGGGCTCGCAGCGAACTTGCACGGAACCCTTGCGCGAGAATCAGATGCTGCCTGGGCCACCTCACCTGAGTTAATCCTGAGCGTGTCAATTGCGGGGAAACTTGGAGCACCAGGCTGAAGATGGGCTGCAGTTCGTGGCCTCCCTTCGTGCAAGAAACTGCACGCGTCACCGTTACGGCACAGGCCGCGCGCGAAGAATCTGCACGCGATCATGGTAGTATCGTGACGGAGTCATTGTAGAATGATGTGGAACTCGTCCTCAAGGCTCCAATTCCAATGTTGCACGAAGCGGGCAGCCTGCATAACATCCATGGTCATGCATATGTCACGTGCCTGTCAGGCTCCAGGTACAGACATCTGGAAGGCATGACTGACACGTACATTACCACTGCGCATTCGTACCTGCATATTCAGCAAAAATTGGAAGAACACTACCATTTGCGCACTTTCTAGCATACACCCAACAGCTAGCTGATAAAGAAGTTTGGAGTTTCAGTCTGCGTTGTTGCCTGCTAGTCCCGTCAGAATCACCCGCAGTGGTAACGAAAAACACGGAAAATTCGGAAAACTTCAATCAATCAGTGCATTATGTTACCTTAGGATATATACTAACACCGACTATAAAAGAATTGCCCTCAAAAAGGTCAACTTTCATTGCACTCGCATCCCGCCCAATCCATCGCTCCACCAACGACACCCACCCTCACCAACACAACAAAACACTAACCCACCACCCACCACCCCTCGGGATAACTCCACCACATGACTCCACCCTCCCTAGCACAAAGATAGCCTCTCTGCGAAACCAAAAAAATCTTCCGCCAACAAGGCAACTCTACGCTATACCGTGAAACCTGCTACGGAACGACTCGACTACCCCATGCGGAAGGAAGTGCAGTACATCTCCCAAGCGCATCATCACGATCACGATCGCTCCTCTCGCTTTCTTCCATGTACCACCATCGTGCCCGCTCTGTCCACCTGCACATGCCCTCATATCCTCGGTCCAACTCAAACCACCCCCATATTTGCTCTCCAGCAAGCCAACGACCCTCAATGCCGCCCACGCTGCGTACTAACTAGGTAGGTATACGTACCCGTACCCGTACCCAGCGTGCCAGCCCAGCGCCAACCCAGCCCACGCGACCGACGATCTCTGTCGTCATCCCGCGCACCGCGCAGATCACCATCTCCCTCCCCCGACCGAAGGGTTTCGTTCCCGTTGCGCAAAACAAAACGCCCCCGTTAGCATCCCCATTCCAAATCCCGTCTTTCTTCTCAATTTACACCGTACACCCTCCCGCCGTATATAATAACACCTCTCCTCTCGCGCCTGCACAATCGCATCTTACATCTGTCATTTCATTCATTCATCTCACAATCCCACCACCCATCCCTCCCCACTCACCAGCGCCCAACCCCCAAGCCCAAACCCAAGCAACAGCCCAGCGTCGCCCATACCACCGCACCGCAACGAGTCAGCGAGTCAGCCCAATTGAAATCGAGCAAAAAAAAAAAAAAATCTCCACCCATCCATCCATCCTCACCAAAAGACCCAAAAACCAGCTCCCAGCTCAGCATCCCAATCCCACATCCACATCCTCCCACAGCCTCTCTATCCTCTCTACGTTCCAGGCAGCTTCGAAATTCGCATCTCCAAGTCAAGTGAACAACAAGTACCAAGTACCAAGGAAGGAAAGAAGGAAAGTCGAGCGACAGGCCGGACGAACGGAGACGCGAGACGGGGAGACAGCGGCCAAGATGCGAAACGAGAAGGATACGGCATCGGCATCGTGCCCTTATCGCTAGTCTAGCGCCCCGACTAACCTTCCCTTCCTTCCCTCCCATTTCTTCCCTTTCCGAGACATGAAAAGAGAGAGAAAATCCGCTCCATCATTTCTCGTTATTTCAAGGATTGATTCCACGTCTTTTCTTCATCATTTCATTCATCGATCCTACGAACTCTCGTCACGACGAAGCATCACATTTTCATTTTCCACGCATCTCATTCCAAAGCGCTCACATTGCGTGTTCAACTAGCTTACTTTCCTACATTGTCGTCCATGACACATCACCCCACCCCTCCCCTCCCAAAATCCATCTCTCCCCAGTTCCCAGCCAGATACATACAAGGTGGGCTAGAAACCAAGAGACAACGAGATGATGGCACACACAATACCCAAAAACGTGGTCGTCCCAACCACCAACCAGCAAAGAAAATCACCAATCCAGTCGTCCCCAGGGTCGGTTAGAAGAATGTTGTTGTTATGGCTTTATAGGTGGTATAGATGTAGTAGTGGAAATATCAAGAAAGAAAAAAGTCAAAAAGGAAAAACGCCGGTAGATGGTGATGTATGGTGAGGCTCTCGACGCAAGACGATACAAGTGGATTACCAGCCCGGGGTCGATCCGAAGCTTTAACCTCGAGGGTTCGATGTTGAAGGACGACCCTCTCCTCGGTACTGCGGAAAGCGGGGTGGTGTCTGCGGAGATAGATCGCTACATTGCTAATTGTTTTTGTTACAGGCCGGAAACGGGAAAAGGAAGCAAGAAAGATGGTAGGGTCGTTGGAATCATGGCGAACGTCGATGAACTTGAGAGCAAACATCATTCTTCCATGCGGCCGAAGAAGGCGTCATCATCCTCATCAGCGCGCCCGTGGCTGCGAGAGTTGGAGTGGCGGAAATCGTCATCATCCGCGAAGCTATCGTCGTCCATGTCGACGTCTTTACTCTCGAGATGGTAGCGGTGATTACCACGGACGCTCGATTGCTGCGCTGTTACCGTGGTGCTACCCGATATCGAGAGGTCGTTGCCGTATTCCAAGAACCTCGCTGGTAGCGGCGGAACGGGAGGAACATCCGGCGGGAGAGCAGCGGGGCCAGACTTGGGCGTGCCATAGGAGCAGCTCAGCAAACCGACGGCGGCAGCAAGGTCTGCCTGATCGTTCTCGTCTTCGCGATACGAGCCGGCAACCGATGTACCCGATGTTGTGGGCCGATCGGACACGTTGCTCCACTGGCGATAGTGTCCGTGCTGACCGTTGTCAGAGAAGACGGCGGACTGGTAGGAGTGGCTGTAGGCAGAGCTGTTGGCGGAGTAGCGCTTGGTTGCGCGGCTGCCAAAATGGGAGCGAGGGAAGGATCCCACGGCGTGATCGTCAAGTTGCGGGGGCGGGGTAGTGCCGTTGGAGCTCAAATCGTCACGCAGGTCGGACGAGCCCGAAGCAGGTGGCGACGGCGAGGAATGATCGCTGTCACCGCCCTCGGTGTTCATGGCAATGAGCACAGAGGCCGCCTCGAGCAGCTGCACCTGCTGGTGCTTGGAAATCAACAACTTGGACGTGTACTGCCATTCCGGCGTGTGCTCCCAACTAAAACAAAAAGTCAACGCGCATTCAAACAACGACCTGGTGCGTGCGGAGTGAGGAAAGGGCATTCGAATTGAGCGGTGAAAGTGTGTGGGAGGACGGTCTACTTGGGGCGACTGACAGGTGTTTGGTGAGACAACTGCTGTGCTTGTATCCTTTCCCACATTTTTCACATCTCAGTTCGCTACCACTTGTGCGCTTGCCCTCAGCCTTGGTGAGGCGCGAGCCCTCGCTCGCACGGCGTATCCTAGACTTGGAGTTGCCCTTTTCGTGCTCCGGCATCGAGGCCAGCGGAGGCCCGTCGCCTACGGCTTCAGTCTTGGCAGCCGCGCCGTAGCTGCCCGGGCCAAACACGGAGCCATTGCTCGGGACGCTGGAGGCCATGGAGGGTACCATGTTCAGACTGGGCCCGCGGAACTGCGTCGCAGGCTTCGAGGAGCGCCGCGAGGCACTGCTGGCTTCGAGCGGCGCCCCCGATATGCCTTTGGCCGCAGCGGCCATGGCGGCCGTTGAGCTCATGCTCTTCCGGCGAGTGACGCGGTGTGCCGGGTTCATGGAGGCCGACATGGAGTGCGAGTGCGGCCGCGACTTGGGGAGCGAGCCTGCCACCATGATGTTCGAGTGCCGGTGCTGGCTGGCGGGGCGGACGGTGATGGGTTCCTACAGAGAGAGGCGTGTCAGCAGGCACTCAGGTACAGAGAAAGAAATTATCAAAGAAAAAAGACGTGCCTTGATGACAGTCATGGTGGGCAAGGCCAGTGCTCGACCTGTCGTCTTTGTTCGTCGGGGCAAGCGAGCTGTCTGGCCGAAAAACAATAGACCCGGGCACCGGAGACTTTTGTTGACAGGCGAGGTGGAGTGAGCGGACGCAATCCGAGCTCGAGAGGGCGAGGGGAGGGCGAGGAGTCAGAGAGGGAGAGTGGAAGCTGGAGGTGAGGTTGCAGGTGGAGTTGTGCAGATCGGTTGCCGTTCACAAAAATATGTGGAATGTGGACCCCTCTTCGATATTGCGCTACACGCTGGCCGGATCGTTTCACATGCAGGCTCGTCCAGGAAGTCCGAAGGCGACCAGGCTCAGCGAACTGGCTGCGGCAAAGAGGCACGGGCGAGGTTGGGGGTGAGGATAGGATGGGGGGAGGTGTTGTGGGGGAGCAGCTGGCCAGCGGAGGAAATGTTTAATGCGAGCAGAGCACACGGGCGTGAGAGCACCTGGTGCTCCTCTTTGGTCAGCTGGCGCATCTGTCGCGCAGCAGCGTCTAGCGCAACGTGATCACTGATAGGGCGGCCGGCGAACGCTCAGCGCGAGGTACCGGGCAGAGTGTGGCTAGGGCAGGCTGGGGTGGAGAGGGATGATGCTAAAACAGGCTCGCTGGGCCGCCGCCGTGACATGTTTCAGCGTCGTCAACTGGTCGTCGGCGTAGTCGCCATTGTCCGGCGTCATCGAGGTGCTCGCTCGCTCCCAGGCACCGCCGTAGCGACGCAGGCTCACTCAGGTTCCTGGCCTCACGCAGGTCACCGTGGTGTGTGTGTGTGTGTGCCGCTAGCCCTCTGGTTCGGGCGCGCTGATGATGAAGCGCATCTGCTTTGGGACGAAGTGCCGATCGCCTTTGCTGGGCGCTCGAGCGTCGCCCGGCTGCGCATCCCCTGGGGGACCCCCCGGCGCACCGCTGCCATGCTCGCCATGAACGGCACCGCCCGCCATCGCTGCTGTGACGGACTGGAGGTGCAGCGCAACCATCGTCTTTGTGGGGAACCGCTGCTCTGTGCCGGACAGCGACGCTCTTGCACCCTCTCCACGCGACCACGCCGCCGTGGCTGCGCGCCCGGCCTGTCTCTGGAGAAGGCCTGGGCCTCTCCGCTGCGCGCTGGCGCCATCGCGATCGGCCCCAAGTCTGGCTAGCCAGAGCGCTAGGGAAGCCACCTCCTCACTGCGCTGTGCTGGCCGTGGGGCGCCCGCCACTATGGCATGCCAAAGTGGGAGGCATTCTACATTCCCAGTGCCGCCTCTGGCTTCCCGCAGCTCGAGCGCCTTGCTTGCATCCTGGGGACGACGAGACGACGATGCCGTCTGGCCATCCAGGGCCGAGACGCTCCCAACAGTCGGCAGAGACCACTCGGTGTGGCACGAACGACACCACCGTAGAGACCGACTCCGATTGCAGGCTGCGGTGCGAGCTCCAATATCCGATGTGTTGTGGAATCGCGAGGCTAGAACCTTTCCGTCCCGAGGTCGTTTATCCTCATGCAGCTGCCGAGGGCCCACTCACGCTACCTGCGTGTTGTTGGCCGGTGGAACAAAACAAGGCCCCCGGATCAGCTCGACCGCGAGCCTTCTCGACTCGTCGTACCACAAACAACTCTGGGTGTGCCGTGGGCATCGTCGGTCCTGGACGTGAAGCCATGCGCTTGTCGCAACGTGAACAGCCGCTGCGTCAAGTGTCAATCGCGGTCCCAAGTCTCGGCGGCCTGTCCCTGGACGCATAGCCCGGCTTTCCTGGTCGGTTGGCAAGTGGGAGCAATTGAACTCCGTTGGCGGCTTGCCGACGCTAAACGCCTTGTCAAGCCGCCGCGCGAGCACAGTAGGTACGTTTCGACTCCACAAAGCCATGACATCATGCAGTTACAGAAATTGAAATTGTTCCCACTCTCCCAACATTAATAATTTGAAATTTCCCCCAGAAGGGACACGCACCGGCTCCTGCAGCGAAACAGCGCTTTTCCCAAAAATTGGAAATCTCTCTTGCGACATCATGCTCCTCACTCTACGTCATCAATCAAACATGCCCGAGACTTCCATTTGCCGTTTAAGAAATTGGTAGGAACCCACTTTTAACTGGTGTAATAGTGACACAGTCGTTGCAGTCGACGCACAATTGTGGTGTGATTCGAACGGGACTATAATCCCGCCCTCATATCCATCAATTACTCGCCAAGCAGGATGCGGGATAACTATGCGGGGAAGCCCTAGACAGGTAACACGCACAGAGTAAGGTATTCTAACACGAGGTATACTTCGTATATATATATCACAGTGCTCGGCATCCTCGACCGTCGGTGAATGTCGCTCGCAAGGTAGACATTCGTTCTGGAGTCCGGGCAACTGCGAATACGCACGCGAGCTCAGAATCCCTCGGTGAGGGCGCCATGGGCGCTCACATAACACATGGCATGCCGGCATGCCGTATTGTACTAGATAGGTGACATTCTCGTGATTATTTACATGCAAGACCTTGGGACCGCGGTTGCAGGACTTCAGAAGCCAAGATACCAGGAAAATGTAGAGCCTCGACAAGGGATACAGCATTTCCTGCGCCCAGAAAGTATGAAAGATTATTTGGCTTGAAACACTGCTACAAGCATATACCTCTCCCACCAAAGATCCGACCCGGTGACCCCAACAAAAGGCGGAAGTGGTTCGCCGTCTCAATAGCTACACCATGGTCACACGCATTAACACGCGCATCCCTCTTTTGCGCCGTCTGGCCGTCCATTGCCCAGGTTCACCCGCGCGTCTTCTTGTCGCCCACCTAGATTGGTTTGACCGCCCGCTCCCCTCGGGCCCTTGAGGCTCGTTTCCGGTATGGCATTCGCAATAGCCGTAAAAACCTCCGCCACGTTCTGACCTGTCTTCGCACTCGTTTCAAAGAAGAGCAGACCCTCCTCGTCGGCATACGTCTTGGCCGTCTTGGTAGGGACTCTCCTCGCATCGGTGCCGGCGTCCTCGTTTGCCTCCTCGCCTTCCGCAGCCGGTGCGGCATCCGCATCTTCTGCACTCTCCTCGCCCGCTGCTGCCGCCAAGTCGGCCTTGTTGCCCACGAGCGCGATGACGATGCCGGGCGACGCTTGACGATGCAGTTCGGCGACCCAGTGTTGGGCTTTTGTGAGCGATGACGGTTTCGTGATATCGTATACGACGAGTGCAGCTTGGGCGTTGCGGTAGTACATGGGAGCGAGGGAGGCGAAGCGTTCTTGGCCGGCTGTGTCCCAGATTTCGAATTTGATGGTCCGAGTCGGGAGGTTGCATTTCTGCGTCAGGAAAGCAGCTACGTCGTGTCAGCTCGCCATGTAGAGCTCAAGATAGGGCTAGTCATGTGAATGACAGTAGTGGCGTACCTCCTATGGTAGGCTCCTTGTTTTCCTGGAAATCGTTGTTCACGAAACGCATCACCAAGGAGGACTAACCATGGGTTAGCTACGCGCCGAGGTTCTGTTGGCTGCTCGATGTCTGCCTACCTTTCCGACGGCTGCCTCGCCCAGCAGCACGAGCTTTACGCTGCTACTGGGCTTCGGTTGTGTAGATGTGTCCGCCATTGCGGGATATGGGATCGATGGCGCCTCGAGCAGATGCGGAGTGCGAGCTGGTCACGGCGTTGGGGTAAGTTTGATATGCTAACTCGATCTCTAATATGCTTTGAATACAGAGAGACACAGGGGCGAGGTGGAAGAATGGCGAGCGCTGAGGTAGGCAGTCGAAGGGCACCAGCGCTGGAGTTACGGAAGGTTCCAAGGGCGTCAAGGCACGTGCACACGCTAACCCAGGATCACCGCAGCTTCACTTGAAGCCTCTCTGATATCAATTTATTAGAAAAGACTGCCATATTGCATCAATGTCTTGATTGTCTAAAGAGGTGAATGAAGCACTCACTCTGTTTCTTGAGCAACCGTGACCTTCATCAAAGTTGGATCGATCTTTCACCTGTACCTGCACGATGGTGGGCGCGCTTTCCGTAGACACGGTGAGAGCCGATGGTGGGCGCGCCTTCCGTGACTACTTCGGTGAGAGCCCGTGCCTGCTTCCAGAATACGCCTTCCGATGATGTATGGATCAGTCACTCACGCTATCCACCTGGGCACCTTCTAGTGCACGTACTGCCGGACTGGCTCTTCTCAAGTCGACGTATCCTTCACGAAGGTCTGGAACAATTCTACGCCAGCGCAGTCTTCCGCATTTTCAACACAAACTGGTCCGAATCAGTCCGTGTCGGCAGCAACCGTTCGAGCATTCGCTCGACGGGTGGTGTACTCTCCTTTGCTGCCGCGAGGGAAGTCACGTTCGAGCGTCTTGAGCGGCTACAGCTGTCCACTGTCAGTACACTTGGCAACAAGATCGACTCTGCCACGATCGGCTTCCGCGGGACGGAACAAACAGCATTAATTGGCCCTATCCACCAATGGGCGTCACCTCTATCGTCACTACGAGTGTTCGATATGAGAATTGAATTCGGCCTATGCTCGTTGGGCAACATGGATGACATCGGACTTCCACAATTCGAATTAGGTCTTTTTGACAGGCTGCCAAAAACATGATTAACGTCGGTTTCACCATTGTGGATCTGGTTTCCCGGGAGGAGCGACAGATACCGGCAAACTTGGCTATTAAGCAAGCGCTGAGACAACAACTCATGACCATCATGAAGGAGCACGTGTATAGCGAGGGGCAGGAGTTTGAAGAATGCGAACACAGGCTTAACTCCCCGCGTTACGCCCCCATCGTGTATCTTCGCTGTACGTCCCCAGCCTATAGAAAGAGAGGACCCTCGCATTGGTTATGGCTCCCATGAGTGTACGTCGTTAGCACACAGGAGGCAGTGGTTGACCGTTGGTAACTTGCTCATCGGTCATAGTTTACTGCGGATGCAGTACCAAGGCACAACAAGTACACATAAACTTTTTGTATCCTAGCTCGAGTCGTATGTTTGTACCAGGTGGGAACAGCAGAATACAACACGGTATTTAGATGAAAACCTCCAGCAGTAACTACCTAGATACTAAACACACAAACAGAGCATGTCACACGCCTAACACAGTCCCGAGGTCGTTTCTCCCCCTCCTTCCTCGTACATACCCACAACCCCATCAGATGCACCTTCCTTTGTTTCTTCGCCGCCCTGTCCCCGCTTTCCCTCCCCCGCCGCGCACACATCACAGGATTCCATGATACCCTACGATATATACCACTCACTCCAACATTTCCTCCACAACTATAACATAGGGCATGTGGTCTAGTGGCAAGGCGCCGGCTCAATTCGGCAGACGTAGAGGCGGCTGCGGTTGTGCGCGTCGACCTGGGTTCGATTCCTGGCGTGCCCCTTCCTTTTTTGTTTTGTGCCGATAAGGCATCTCTCTTTTATTCATTGATGCATATTCCATATACATACATAGGACTAAAAAATAAGAAAAGACGGACTAGTCGCTGGCACCGGGCAGACAGAGCAAGAACAATAAATACACGCATGACCTTTGAGCGCCCGATATCAATCAATTACATCTATGTTCACGTACCCTTTTTCATCCCCCGCTCATGATATATATAGTACAAGACCCAGGCCCACATGACCCTCTAACCCGACCACCCACCCAACCACCTAACCACCCAGACTCCCAAACACTGATAGCAACCGCGTCCGAACCAAAACCATGTGCAAGAAACAAAGAAGGGAGGACTGACGTCCTCGAATGATGATTGGAGAGTTTTTATAAACAGCAAACGTGTCGAAAATGCAAACGTACAAGGGAAAAACAGAACCGCAGGCACGATTACATGGCTAATGTTACACACAATGTCGGCCGTAAATCAAGCAATGTGTACTTTTGGGACAACGATATACGTTGAATGGAATATCGGTGCTGTTGTGAATACAGCCTCCCTATGACGCCGCCTTCTGGGTTCTCCTCCTAGGGTTTGTCGCAGGCGCTCGCTTCGTGGGCGTCTTCTTTGGCGACTCGCCCTCAATGTATCGCATCAGCTCGTCGATACTGCGCTGGTCGACGCGGTTGGTACCGCTTCGCGGTCGGTTTGCAGTCGTGGTCTCATTCGCAGTCTGTCCAATCAATGCTTGAGGCCGGAGATTGCCGCGGTTTCCGAACTGAAGGCGACGGAGACGTCCAGAGTTCTGCTTGGCTTGTGTCACGGCGCTCGTGGTGAGCTGCTCCAGCCACTGCTCTGCCTCTTTCGTGTTGCGATCATCTGCACCCAGGACGGTGTTGAAGATGGTGTATGATTCGCGCATACGGTTCACAGCGCCGCGCATATCTTTGACCAACGCCAGAGACTGTGCAGCCTGGAAAAGCATCGTGGCCGTATTGATCGAGTTCTTACCGGACACCTGTTCGCAGATAGCAAGAGACTCCTCGAACCACACTTTCGACTCTGGGAAGTTCTTGAGGGTCTGGAGCATCACCGCTGCGTTATTTAGTGTTGTTATGGAGTCAGGGTGATTTACACCATAGACGATCTTCCACAGCTCCAACGCATGGCGAACGTAGACAAGAGCGGTCGTGCCGTTACCCGTAGCGTGTTCGAACAGAGCGAGGTTGAGGTATGCCAAGACAGTGTCGGTATGATCGATACCGAGAGTTCGCTCTGAGACAATGACAGCTTTGTGCGCAAGTTCTAGAGCGGACGCCTTGTCGTCGAGGTTGAACAGCAGGTTGGAGAGCGTGTGGTAGACATGTGCAACCTCTGGATGCAATACGCCGTAGATCTGTTCATGTAGAGTGAGAGATTCCAAGAGAAGCTCCTGTCCAAGTTCCTTCTGGTCCTGAGCTACAGACATGCGGCCCGCCTCCAAAGCTTCTTCAGCCAACAAACTCTTCGGGGAGGCCTCCTTCACGATTGGGACGATATTCAAAATGTCGTCAGCATGGAACGTCTGAACAGTGAGGGTTGTTGGGCTAGCTGCTCGGGTGGGCGAAGCATTCTTGTTCTTCTTCTTTTTGCTCGAGGTGGAATAACCGTTGGTAGTAGGAGCATCCGGGGCGGTTCCATTGACTGCCGTCTTCTTCGTGAACGGATAGTCCTTGTTCTCTAGTTGCAGGCCAAGCTTGAGGGCAATTTCACGGAGCATTTGCAGCTGTTTACCAGACTCGATCCAGGCACCGCCGAGGTTATAGCGATACCGTAGCGCGACCTGCGCCAGGACCTCCTTCTTTACATCCTCAGGGGTCAGTTTCTCGAAACTGAAGTCGCACTCTGGGTAAAGCGACTTCAGATCGGCATCGCACTCAGCCACAGGCTTCGAGTTCAACTCGCTACCGAGAAGACAGTTGAGCAAGTGTGCGACGCAAGGAGCAGCAAAAGGAGCAGACAGTGCGCGCAGCTTCGAGTTGGCGAAATGCTTGAACCCACGAGCAATCATCTCCTGGACTGCGAGTCGCTTAAGGGCCTGGAGACGCGGGTCTTCCTTGTCCGAGAGTTCTGCGAGCTTGCCAAGGTATCGAATGTTGATACCTCGCCTGTGTAAGAGGAGACTCAGTGACTGGCCATCCATCGGGAAGCCGACGTCGCCGTTCTTGAGCTCCTGGATCAACCGCGGGACCACCTCAGAAAGAAGATGGCCGCAAGCTGCGCGAACCTCGGCCTCGTCTTTGGCCCACTCTGCCTTGTCCTCGTCTGACTGCGGGTGCTGGCCGCAGAAAACATCCGGGTTGAGGGCGTATGTGAATCCAGAAATGTCGACGCGGTCCTGGTCGGCAGCTTCAGCCTCCTCTTTGGCCACTTCACTAGATTCGCTTTCGGATTCGCTTTCGGACTCGCTTTCGGATTCACTGTCGGATTCACTATCAGAATCACTAGTGTCATCGGTCTCCTTCTTCGGCGCATTTTTCTTGCTCTTGGAGGCTTCAGCCTTCTTTTGCGCATCCTTTTTGTTCTTGGAAGCTTCGCCCTTCTTCAGTAGCTCGTTCTTCACATATTCCCGCAGCTTCAGTCGGCCATATGACTCTACCAGTTCAGGGCGCAGCGTTGCCATGCGGTGAGGGTAGTCCTTGTCCTTGGGTCGCTCCTTGCCATCCTTCTCTGGTTCGCTCCAGTGCTCTTCAATCCAGTTGACGTCAATGGGAGTGAGGCGGTAGAGGTCGAGCGCATACCGCCTTCCGTCAGTACCAATCAGACCTTTGGTTTCAACGCTAGCCTCCAGTTCATGCCGGACATTATCCTTGTCCCAAACAGGATGCTTCTTCACACGGAGTGCCTTGGACAACCGCTCAAACAGAGGGATGAAAGACTCGTCGTCTGCTACAATCTCCTTGCCCTCTACTGCGCCATAGTCGATCTGGTGCTCTCCGGGGTCACGCTGCTTGAATATGCCCGGGACGATGCTCTGACCGACAACGCGTTTGCCAAGGTAGTCGACGACAACCGTGCCAGATGTGAACAGATTTGGAATGTCGAGGTTGTTGACCGCGCGGACACCAAACACATCTTTACCAACGGCGACACGGGCGGCCTCGTCACCACCCTCCGTTCCGAACGTTCCGACACCATCAGCGCCGAACGAATAGAAAATGTTGTTGTACACGAAAATCTGAGCATCTTTCGCTTCGGTGGGGTTGAGAGGGGCAATCTCGCCGCGGGCTACAAGCATAGCTCCACGGGTCGCGGCATCGTTATAGTCGGCGAACAGCTTCGATGTAAGCCGCTCGCGGAAGACGCGATCCTGAACAGCCTCCTTGGGCATCTCCCGGGTAGACTGGAACTCTTCATTCCAGTCTCGGAGCGTCTCCGTATTCTCCACTCCCGCAATCAGGTAGCTCTCCTGCGTCCGCGCAAGGTCGGGCTGATGTGTAGCGTGCGTGGAGGTCGCGGCAGGAACCAGCCAGGGGTTGGCGGGGATGGCATTGGAGAGCTGGAAGAAGGTGAGCGGGTCTCGTTTCTGCGTGTGCTCGAGATACGACTTGAACGACGCCTGGAACGAGGGCGAAAGCTCCTCTATGAGAGTCAAGAGCGAATGGGCGGAGTGGGTCCTTGGGGCCTGGCGAGGCGATGGATCAAACTTGGCGTTGGACGACTTGTTCACGTAGAAGCCGGAAACAGTCGCTGTGATGTGGTGCTGCTCGTTCTCGTTGGTGGTGAGTAGCAAGTATAGGAGATGACCCTTCGTTCGCAGGTGGTATGGTGGCGGGTTCCAGGCCGAGACAGAAATGGCCTTGATGGTCTTGGGCGGGGACTCGACCGCGGGCGGCAGCAGCGTCTTGACCGAGGCGCTCGACTTGAAGTCGTAGTCGCTCAAGGGGGTCTGCTCGGCCGCCATTTCCTTCGGTTTGCCTGACTGCTCGAGCCCAACCGTGTCGTGCAGCGACAGACCAGCCATGATGCCGTGGAGGGCATCGGTGCGGTCGCCGGCAGCGCCAATCAGCTCCCGGATGCGGATGACGTGCATCCGCGCCTCCTTCTCCGTGTATGGGTCTTCGACGAGGGTGATGACGGCATTGGGCTTGAGGCCCGGCACCTCAGATAGCTCAATGTAGTCGTTGATGCGCTGGCCGTCGAGCTCCAAGTGGAAGCACGAGTACTGGAAGAGCTGCGGCGCCTCGATGATGGCCTGGCGAAGGTCCTGTACCTGCTCCTGCGTCGAGATCTGTTGTGCATCAGCCTGCAGGCTCTTCGATTCCATGGCTCAGCCACGCACCCTGATCGCGTGCTCATACGGCACATGCGGCAGCGCGACCTTGATCTCGAAGATGGCTGCATGTCTGTCAGTTCGTCCCCAGCGCCATGCTTGCCGTGTCCAAACGTACTGTCGGCGAGGCCATTGGCACCTCCTTCGGCTGTCTGCTCTACCGCAGTCTCTCCGTTGGTCGTCTTCCCGACGACGGCAGTCTGGGTGACTTCTGCTGCAGCATCACGGTCAGTTTTAACCTCTGGCACATGCATGGCGCTCAAGGGTTCGAGTATTCGCCGGGTTGCTGGTGGTGCGGGAGCTCACCAGATTTGGAAGCGTCATTGTTGCTAGACATGATGGTGTGGACGGAAGGGCGTGGGTTTCCAATTACAACTCCCGAAGCGCAGCTCAGAAGGAAGGAACGGCTGCAGACTGTGAAGATAAAATACAGAAAAGGGGCATTAGTGTACAATGGACACGTCAAGCAAGATAGGAGGAAGAATGGAGACAACGAAGCTGTCTGCTCCAAAACTTTTTTCGAGCCGAGCGGAAGGGCCGCTAGCCCGGGCTGCCACGGCTACCGATGACGAACCGCCCGAGTCCAGCCCTATTACCCACGATGCCCCCCCATTGGCCCCTCTAGCTACCGTTGCACATGTATATGGGTATGTATATATTCTCCGGGACGACTGTAGACGTTCTTGCTGCTGCTGCTGCTGTTGCTGCTCGTGCAGGACAGCTACCGCAGCCCCCCCATTCACTGCCCGGGTCTGCCCGGTCTATGCACTGACCAGTCCCTAGCAATGCCCTGAGATTTGGCGTCATGGATTCATGGCCGACACCTGGCGGAGCTCCGCCTGGCTCCCTTATTCTCAATTGCTACCCGTCGACGCGCACGCCAGCCCTTCTTTTGATTTCCCTACCTAGTCGCCTTGATTGAGGGCGAAAAAGCCACTTCTGGAACGCGTGCGGTCGCGCGACACGGCGGCGCGTCAGGATGTTGATGCGCCGGTCCACCATCACCACGGCCATTGCACGCGCCCATGCCCTGTTTCAACGCCCGCGTCCACAAGCCCCCTCTCGGCGGTTACAACCGGCTGGCCGCATAGCATGCCCGCCCCAACAGCCTTCGTTCACGCGGGCTCTTACGGGCCAGACAGGTCCGTAGGAACCACTGCAAGTAGACATCATCTGCTGACTTGCGCGTCGCCTCGTAGGCCCGCCAACACCAGGAAACGATGCGCCCAACCCCGTCGACGATGCAAGCGAATCAACTGACCAGGAGGAAGAGGAGAGGCAGCAGAGGTATGAAAAGTACAAGGGCACCGCGTTCAAGATGTTTGAATCGGCCGCGACCACAGGCGCCTCCATCTTCGTCCTCGGTCTAGTCGGTTACAGTTACACGCGCTACTACAAGTACATGGTGCTCCAAAAGATGGAGAACGCTTTCACCCCCGGGGACCCGGTTCTTGAGCTCGCCGCTCTCGGCAAAGAAGTTCCCCACGCGCCGCACGGAAGCACACCCGGCGTGACGGAGGAGGGCGGCTATGACCGCTGGATACCGCGGGAGGAGCAAGAGCGCATCAATAGGATCATACGCGGCGAAGAGAAAGGCCGGTACCATCTACTCATGGGCGAGAAGGGAACGGGCAAGAGCTCCATGCTGATCGAAGCCATGTCCAAAATCGACGGCGAAGGCGTCGCCATGATGGAAGCGCACGCAGACCCTGAGATTTTCCGCATTCGCCTGGGTCGATGCTTGGACTTTGAGTTTCACGAGGACAATATCGGAGCTCTGTTTTCAATCCGGGGCCCTCGCGATGCCTCCGCCCTACTGGACATCGAGCGAGCATTCAACAAACTGGAGAAGGTCGCTTTGAAACGTCGAGCTGCCGTTGGTCGCCCGCTGGTTTTGATCATCAACCAGGCTCATCTGATTAGAGATGACGAGGACGGTCGGGATTTGATTGAGCTCATCCAGCAGCGGGCCGAGCAATGGGCCGCCGCGAACCTCGCCACCGTCATCATCAATTCCGACAAGTACTGGGTCTATGAAAGGTTAAAACTTCACGCGACACGTATGGAAGTAACCCAAGTGTCAGATCTGCCCAAGGACCGAGCTATGCAGGCATTGAGGAATTATCGGATGAAATACTATAGAGAAGTAACACCTGATTCCATTCTTGCGGAAGTCTACGACAAAATAGGAGGCCGTCTGACTTTCCTCAACCGGGTCGCCAAGGCGCAGGATATGATTAACAAATGTGATGAGATTTGCCAGATGGAGAAGACATGGTTTCTGAATAATTGCGGCATCCTGGGCACAGAGATGGACGACGATGTCATGGATCAGCAGAAATACGCGGTATGCAATCATTCGAGATGTATCCCCCGGGAAGCGAAACTGACAACACGCAGTCCACGGGCATGGTGCTCGCCCTCGCGCTGCACCAGAAGTCTCTTGAAATGGACGCGACATATGACGAGAGACTCGGGCATATTCTCCCTGAAATACCTCTACATCAGGCCCGCTACATCATGACACGAGCCGACTTTATTCGGCAACATCACGATCTCTCCATCTTTGCTATTGATCGCCACGGCAAGGTGCGTGCGGATAGCGTGCCCATGCAGCGTGCTTTCAACGAAGTATGCTCTGAGTCCGGCTTTGAGAAGTTTCTGGAAGCAACTCTGGATCGTATTGGCGATATCGAATCGCTTGGACGCACTAAGGAGCTTACCTTCAAGGATCTTTGGGAAGGCGGGAAGTACAGGATTACGGCCAAGGACAAGAAGGGCAACGTCGAGAAGGAGATTGAGATGGAAACCGTGAAGCCACCTGAGGACGATGAGGGTGACGAAGGAAAGTAATGATTATGGACGCCGTCGACGACGGTGCCTGACTGGGGTAGGGAAGCGTACTACTGGGAACTTGATACTTGGTGCTTGATGGGACAACAGGTGGGAAATCTGTTTTCAGTCGCGGTGAGAGGCTTGCAGGATCGAGATACCCTTCCTATGTCATTGTATGCCTATGATTTTCTTCTGTATAATGTCACGTTCCTGCTTCACTGTAGAGGTTCTCGTATTGACTTTGTTTCACCTTCCACGCCCTCCAGCAAACGAAAAAGGAACCAAACCGAACCCCATCGAACCTCCGACCCACGTCTTTCACCTTCTAGGCCCCACCCAAGGCACCTACCACCCCCACTAGCGCGCACTAGCGCGGTCCCCCCGCCTATATAAACCCTCCCTCCACCCCCGACTCCCTCTTCTTTTCTTTTCTTCATACTTACCTTGTCAGGGCTGTCTGAGCTCATGAGTCGGACAGCCAGTTCTCATCAACGCATTGCACAGCGCGATTGGTTGTGGACTTTGCCTGCCTTCGGGTTTGCTTCTGGCGGAATTTTTGCTGGGCTTCTTCTCTTTATCTCTTCATTGATGGCCTTGGCGGTGCTGAGGCGTTGAGGAAGAGGGTGCTGCGTGTGGGTGGTGCGACGGTATGGTGGGGTGGGGTGTGGGCTGAGGCCAGTGGTGTTTGTTTGTTTGTTAGGTGGGTACTGAGGACTCGCTGTGCTGCCGTACGCTTGCACCATATTAGCTTCGCGCGGGGGTTACGAGGTTTGAATCTTGTCGCACGGCATCCAGTATCGCCCTTCTACATAGCTGGTTGAGATATGGAGGACACGAGCTTCGATGCGGGTCGCTCTGCCTGCGAGGCTCTGGAACTTGAGGATAGAGACGGGGCACGCGAAGGGGATCTGTCGACGGGCATGGGCTTGGGCCGTGGTATTTCGGTTGCTCAGAGGGACGCTGGTAGGCATTGGTCTTGGTATGTTGACGTGCTGCTGCGGTTGATATACAGCTGCACAGTGTTGCTTCAGGCAGTACGGCAACTGCATCACCGGAGCCTCTCGCGGCTGTCCAAATTTTTCACCGCAATGCGAGTCATTTCCTCGTTACCGCTAGCAGCTTCCGATTTCGATCATTCACTGTAAGGGGATATGGATATATTGTATGAATGATGAGGGACCAAGACTAGCTACTACCGGGGAGGATATATGGGTGCCAAGACCCACGTGACCACGTGACATTCACTGTTCGGTCACCCTAGCTTTCACTCATTTCAGCTATGACCAACTACGTAAGCAACCCGCACATAAATTCTCACGCAGTACTCGCAATCTCAATCCCCGCCCCAGCGAGAACCACCGCCAACCCGTCGATATGCAGTTTCTCAAATTCCTCGGCGCCCTGCTCTGGCTCGTTGGCCTCTCCATCGCCCTCCCTCCGACCCCGTCCACGCCTCCCTCAGACAACTCCACCTCCGCCGACAACTCCACCTCCGCCGACAACTTCATATCCGCAGACAACTCCACATCCGCAGACAATTCCACATCCGCCAATCAAGGAATCATTGCTCCCGTCATAACTATTAGGCCACATCCTCAAGATCCTCGACCTCCTTCCCCCGATCCCGACGTAGATAATGAACCTCCTCCTCACTCATGGCCAATTAGCTGCACGGGCTCGACTTGGTGTGGTATTTGCCATAAGACCGAGATGAGCAATATAATCGAAAAGCTCAGCCTCAGTACGTTGTCCACAGTTCAAGCCGCAAAGGCAATCTTGCGATCCACCTGCTAACAGAAAACTCGCGTGATCAGTGAAACCGAATGCCAGGTACAAAAATGGCGAGCGTATGGCCTGCCAACCGTGCTCGGGTATTCGATTGCCTGGCCAAATCGATCCGGCCATCGTAAGTATCACTACTGCCTGGGGACCCAGGCACAACCAGGAAGCTCGAGGGACGGCAGAACGCGGCTAAGAATTTTCCAGTGTGTCTGGCCTCTATATATACCTGAGAGGGAGGGACCAATGACCATCGAGAGAGCTTGGGTGCTGCTCAAGGAAGCCAACCGGAAAGGATGCGGACGATGTAAGTAGGCCCCGTGGAGCAGCTGGTGTGTTTGAGCTTTTTCGGGCCGCAGGATATGCTATGAGGAAGGGTCGTAACGCTAACCGATGAGCAGGCGGCCGCAATCCGACGGCCCTTGGCGAGATACGTGTCGACTATGTGACAGACATCAAAGACGGTTGTAAGGTTAGGGAGCCATGGGATGGCACATGTCGGAACTATGATCTCAAAAACTAACCGCCGGTTCTACTCTTCCCTCATCAGCATCTGGTTGGCGCACACAATGGTAGAGTTTCGAGAGCGGACAATGTGCATTGAGCGCCGCCAACATCTCCACCATGCGTTGGGTCCAGCAAGGCTTCGAATGGTGGTTTGGCCAGGCAAGGTCGTCCGTCTGCGTCTGCATCTAAGCATGGTTTAGGTCCAAGGACGATTTCTATTCGGCGCAGAGAATTATACTCTGCCTTGACCATGAGTGCTGTTTGTTTCTACTCTCTTTCTTTACAAGTTCTTGGGTTGACTGCTCTTGCTGGTTTGTTTCAACTCTCTTTACAGGTTCTTGGGTTGCCTCCTCTCGCTGGTGACAATCCACCTACGACACGGATCGAGGCTCGTCAGTCAGTTCTACGTATATGGGTGAGTGAGACATCTTATGGCGCGATATCAACAACATGTGAGGTCGCGGAGCCATAGCCCCAGACATCGGTCATCCGTCCCCGCACTCATCAAGCCATCACCAACTAAGTTAGCGTACGCATCACGAACCCCAGTATACACACTGCACTGGTACCTACCTACATGCACGCAAGCAACAACAAAAAGACATCCCATCCCACATTCCACAAAAAACCCTACTACCATCCCCCTCCCCCTCCCACAATCTACTCCAAATAAAAAACCTCCTCCATCTGCCCCCACCACCCAGGCCCCCTCTCACTCCCCACCGCCCCCTCCACCGGACTCTCCTGCATCCCATCCGTCAACGCCCACCACTCCCTCACCGTCGGATTCTCCGCCATCCGCTTCATATCCTCGTCGAAGCTATTGCCCACGTACTTGAAGCTCGCGAAGAGCATGGGGCGCGGGGTCACCGAGAGGAATATAGAGTCTGTCATTGATTGACGGGGGATGTTAGATGGGTGTGAGAAAGGAAGCGCGAGATAGATAGGGGAAGGGTGTGAGGTACATACAGTCTTTGATGTTGGAGTCTTTGATTTGCTCGAGGACTTGGGGCCAGACGGCGGCGTGGCATTTTTTGTACTCTTCGATGGAGGAGGGCTTGAGGTAGAGCCATTGGCCGATGCGGCGGGGGCCTTGGTTGGTGCTTGGGGGCATGGCGCGTGGATTGGATATTGTATTTGGAGGGGCGTGGTTGATGTGAGAAGAGGGGATAGAGAGAGCTTTTGTGCAAGGAGGTGTAGATTGGGTATGTTGTGCGATGTTTTTGGCACTATATACAGCTCGGCCTATTAATACACCGAGCGGGACCCCGCTTGCGTTTTCTCTCTGCGTGATGATGCGACCACCTTGAAGCCTTGGTCACACAAGAGTGTGCAGAGTGAATTTCGGACGTGCTCTATTCTCTGTGACAGGTCGATTTGCCAAAAGCGAGGGTTCGGACCCAGCGCTTTTTAAACGCCAGATGCACAGATCCGCTCCCTCCTCTATACAAGATACCTAAATCCGCGCTGCAACTTGATTCCTTCCTCTACCGACACGCCCTCCGTCGCGGCAGTCTGTTCCACCACATCTCCACTCGTCACCCATGCTGCCTCGCCTTCCTCAATCAGCCTATTCAGTCTATCCAAGATGAGCTTGAAGATGAGGCATCCAGCAATCGTAACACCGAACATGGCCGTGACAACCCCATAGCTCTTCCTGTATCCATTATCTTTCATACCCCAGACATACGAACCAGCAATGTTGCCCAGCTGCGCGAAAGCGTTGATCATCGCAATGGCGACGGCACGTTTCGCTGGCGGACGTGGGAACGAAGAGGAGATCCACGAGTAAAAGACGATGAAGCCGGCGTAGGAAGCAGCTTGTAGGAAGAGAGCAATGTAACGGGCTGCTACGTTTTCTGTGGCCATGCTGATGATGAAGCCAACTATACCACCGATGACTAAATACGGAGGGACAGAGTCAGCAGTGGTTCTAAAGGTAGAGAAGGCATAGTGTGGGCATCTTAGGTAAGTGACAAATCTCTAAAACCTTCAAAGATCGACTCAACCTAGGTATGTACCCGGTTTGTGCCGTGGCATCACTTACGGGGTCCCACAATGTGCCAGAAGCGCTCTTCGGTGCGATCGGCGTGCCATGCGTTGATCAAGCTGACAAGGCAGGAAAAGGCCCACGGCGGAGCCGACATGAGCAACGTCGGAATGTACGCAAAGCCGAGAGTCCCGGTAAGTGTGGGGAAGAAAGCATTGAAAGATAGACCGAGAACGTAGGCGGTGAAAGTGAGCATCATTACGTAAATCTTGGTGTCCTTGACAGCCATAAGCAGGCCTGCGAAAATGGACTGTGACTCGGAGTCTACGTCTGCCTCGCCCACATCTTCGGTCATGCGCCAGACGGCGACGGCCCGCTCCTCTTCGCTGAAGCCTTTGGTGTTGTGGGGCAGATCAGGTAGGATGAATATAGCGAAGATGGCGATGGCCATGGTTGCTGCGCCTTCGATCCAGTACAACCAGCGCCATCCGCGATGGCCAAGCGTTCCGTCCATGTTCGATAGCACGGCGGCGCCGACAAGCGAAGAGAAGGCATTTGAGATGAGGTTGCCACAGAAAAGGATGGCGTTTCGTTTGGTGAGTTCGCGATGGGCTGTCCAAAGGGTTGTAATATTAGTGATTGTCTTGTGTGCAGTTGGGACGTGGCTACGTACTGTACCATTTGGAAAGGATAAGAAGTGCGCCGGGAAGGAAGGCAGCCTCGACGAAGCCGATACAGAAGCGGATTGCAACCATGCCTCCAAAACTATTGGTATTTCCAGACAGTGTTGAGATCATGCCCCAGAGCAGCATGACGGCGCCGATATACCACGAAGGCCTAGAGATACGATTGATGACCATGTTGGACGGGACTTGCCTGAACGTTGTAGGGACAGTCAGTATTTGTTATTTACATGGATTTTGTGCCATATTTAATGTGCATGGGACATACATGAGAATGTATCCGACGTATACTGTAAGTAGCGTAGTCAGTGTCCGTTCTTCTCGTGAAATGTGAAGCGCTTACTCACAAATGCTCAGACAGGTCGCATACTGGGTGTCGTTGATGCCCAAATCTTCCTGGAGACCACCAAGGCGAGCAGCGGCAATGTTGTTTCGATCCAGGTAATTCATGATGTACATGAGGACGAAAAGGGAACACCGCAAGTCGAGTTTCATCTTCAGCCGCTTCTCAACCTGCTTCCTCCGTTCAGGATGCATCTCGCTCGCGATGTTGGTCTTGCGAACATGCTCCACATTCTGCGTCTCAGGGCCAATGGCCATGTCTTTGGTGTCTGGAGTTGCCATGATGTGCTACCGTCAAGGTCCAGGTAGGAAGAAAATCGGGCCTTGGAGTGCGATGAAGCGGGCCAGAGAGACTTTTTTATCATAAACGGCGCCACTGGTCGGTAGATATCCGGGAAAAAGATGTGGGATTGCATCCCCTCGCCCCATTTCATCGTTTTGCAGGTACGGGCAACACCCTGCCCCTTCCCTGAATGACGATTCCCAGGCAAGGAGATGTTGCCGCATGAGGCAAGTGGTCCACAGCGCTAATGCGGAAGAAAGATCCCAAGGGTCCTCACAACGTTGCCGCGATGGCTTCGGCCCGCAGCAGCCAGTCGAACGCCATAGAAAGGGCGGAGCAGGAGCAGGTCGCGTGGACAAGAGGATTTCGTGTCCAAGGACGAGCAGCGTTGACGGGCAGGCCTCGATGCCATAGCGGGCAGGTCCTGAGATGCCCATCATCCTAGGCTAGTAGGCCTGCACGCCATGCGACTATTTTGAGCCGCATCCCCAGGTATCGAATTCATGGTGCCGTCAAACCAGGGTGCTTGGTATGTAACTTGACTCGTACGCAGTTGGCGGATGCACAACGATTCTCGCGAGGCTGAACGACTTGAGCGTGTCCTACACATGTAGGTTCGCCGTCGAGGCGAGCGTCAGCGGGTGAAGCAATGACAAGATTTCCACAAGCAAGGTGGCTGGGCTGGGGACGTTTCAGAGGCCCGTGCCCTCGCGCGTGGATGACGTCTCAACAAGCAAAACAACACACGACGACGCAGTCACCCAGCCCGCGAGGCGCGCACTCTCCCCCATCCGCCCACCTACGTCGCCTTCTCCGCCTCTCTCTGCCGGCCCATCCTGCTGCCGCCCGCCATGGCCGCCCGCCCTCCGCCCCCCGTCGTGCCCAGCCCAGCGCGACGCGCCACGCTGCCGGCTGTTGCGCGCCTGCCCATCCTCATCGGCCTGAACGCTTTCCTATCCTCCACGCTGTGGTCCGCCGCCGAGTCGCTGCTGGGGTCAGAGCTGGGGCCCGTGAGCAAGCGGCCAGACCAGGACGACTGGGTCGTGCCCATTGCGCGTCTTCTCATCAAGATGACCATGGTTTCGGTCGCATGGCGGCTGAAGTACGACTGTAAGGCGCGCAGCCATGTCCAGACAAGAGCAAGGTGCTGACCAGATTAGCTTTTGATGTCGGCGCGCTCGCAGCCTTGGCCAACTTCCCCTACGCCTATCTGCTGACGACCTTCTACAACATCACGCCTTTTACCGCCTTGGCCGTGGTGGTCAATGAAGTCATCGCCATTGCGCTACCCACACACCTTCTGCGCCCGCTTGCCGACGTCAACAACCCGTCCGTGAGCATCCGAAATCGCTATTTGCTCAACAGCACCATGGTGTCGCTCTCAAACGTCGCTCTAGCCGTTGCTGTGTACACGGCCGTATTCCACTCGGCCCTAGAAACCAACCGGCTGACCGATTTCCTCGTTGGCCATTTCGACATACCGACTGTACAACAAGCCCACGATGCGACTGTTCTCGCTCTAATCGGCACGTTTCTACTACCAGGTCTTGCCACGAAAGCATTCTTGCTGAACCCCTCCATTGGCGCAACCCCGGACACCGGTGCAGCAACCCCCATCGAGCATTTCGACCCTGCAAAAGCAACTCTACCACAGACCTTGGAACATAACTTCTGGTTCTTCAGCCGGCGTACGAGGACTTTGATCCAGCGAACGATGGTGTTGGCTCTCTTCTTGTGCGCGAATACCGTGCAGCGCAGCTGGACTTTGGACGGAAGCGAAGCACTTGGTGCTGTAGGCTACTCAGGATTCTGGATCTTGGCGAGCGTAATTTGCGCCGCCTGGTATGGATGGACCGGTGATGCTGAGGCATAAGAGCATCGAAACGGAGTGGTGCATGATAGCGTGCATAAGCGGCGTGAGGCAAGCAACGGCTGGGCAATGGGCATGAGAGCAGGGCATTTCTTGTTGATGGGGTAATCTTCATTGCTTGCCATCTCTTAAAAGCACGAGGGACTAAATGAGCGATTTCGGCTAGGAGCTGGAAGATGGATTGTGAGATCTGGGGCGCTTCTTGGAGATTTTAGATACCAACGTTTCTTTGCTGTCTGATGTCTCTTTTCACTTGCCCATGCCAGACGAGGATCAAACCAACGTCAACGGGCACTGTCAAGCAATGTCTCACCCACCCCGGCAGTCGGCTTACTAATCGGCCGAGCCATGACATCAACCATTTTGCACTGCAACGCCATAACCTCCCTCCCACGCTGCATCACCAATTGCTAGAAGCAACACTCGTGTCGCAACATATACACAATGGCATCATCGCGTATTGCCCTTCGCTCTTCGAGGGCGCTCTTCTCCTTCGCCCAGCCTATCCGCCCATTCTCCGTGTACGCAGCACGATACAACGAGTTCGAAGCTCTGAACAAGCGTGCCAACGACACGGCTCCAGAGTACCGCAAATTCCAGACTTCTAGGCCACCCAATCCGCATCTCACAAACACCACCTCCACCATCGCAAATGAAATGCCGAGCGTCGGCAAAGATGCGCCGCCCCCGGAAATGGTCAGCGCTGCGGACCCGGGCTTTACGCCCAAGGATGCAGTGCCAGAGAACACGGAGCGCATGACGGGCGGTACGCAGAGCAGCAAGAGCGAGGACGTCAACGGCTCCAACAAGGATCTGAAGGGCACAAAGGAGCTCGGGGTGGGAGAAATGGAAGGCGCCACGTTCAAGGTGGAGCCACTGCGAAGGACGGGCGAGGATGAGAACACCATGCGGGCGAGGTTATTATGTCCGTTTCCTATGACATCCACAGCACATTTATTCCCGTCCCTTCCCTCACTTTGTGTGTCTGGCCGGATCGAGATGATGGTTGTGGATGTCCGTCTTCATCACACGTGCTAACATCTACTAGACCAAAGCCGCAAAAGGGGCACCCTCGAAAGTGAGCTCCTCATGTCCACCTTCGCCGACACGAACCTCGCCACCATGACCGCCTCTCAGCTCGCACAATACGACCTCTTCCTTGACGAGAACGACTGGGACATCTACTACTGGGCCACGCAAGAACCTACACCATCGTCGATGGAAACGGCCGAGGGACAGAGTGGCAAGTTTGCGACGGAGAAGGCGAGGGGCCAGGACAAGGACGAGTGGAAGAGAGCGCCGGCAAAGGGGGAGTGGGCGCAGACGGTGGGCACGTTCAAGCCTGCTTATCGACCTGTGCCCGAGAGGTGGCAGGGCAGTGAGATTCTTACGATGCTAAGGGAGCATGTTGCAAGCAAGAGTGCGGGCCGTGTTCGGGAAGGTGGCGCTAAAGTGGGTGGGAAAGGTCTGGCGCCAGGTGTCAAAGGAACTGGCGGTGGTGGGCTCGGGATGATGCCGGAGATCCGACAGTTTGACAAGTAGGTGTACAGGTCAGTGCATCGTCTTGATCCCTCTGCAACATCATTGCTTGTACCCTATCAATGTACCGCTATTGCCAGACAATGCACCTTTCAATGTCTTGTTCCAGTACTGTTTGCACGGAGTGTGGCGCACTATTTCAGCACTTGAATCAACAGGAAAAGAGAGCATCCCATTTAAAAGTCTTGGCGTTTTGGTACCTACCTGATCCGAATTACCATAAACCCTCCGAGGACCGGGTAGCTTTCACCGAGAGCTCCTAATATTCTACTTTTGACGGGCCAGACCAAGGTTCTTCGGAGCGCAGCGGACGTCGGCACCACATAGAGCGTCCAATCCAGGATCTTGCATCCAGGCGAATAAATCCCCCGGACCCCGCTTTGGCTGTTGCTGTCCATCTGCATGGAGTGAGTAACGGGGTATAGAGCCGCCTTGTGATTGGCGCATTGACTTTCACCGTTATCGATCCGTTTTTCTACTAAAAACAATTTCGACGGAAGCAAGTGTCCCTAGTGCTGGAAAAGTACTGTATAGGAGCCCTATATAAAGACATGTCGAAGTCGCAGTCGCTACTCTGTCCCCTTTTGGCATTTCTAATCACCATGCGCTTGTCGTCGATAATCCCATTGCTGTTCGCAGCGCCCAGCTTTGCTGCCCTGCAGTACAAGGGTGTAGACTGGTCCTCGCTCCTCAACGAAGAAAAGGCCGGAAGAAAATACAAGAACACGGCCGGCCAGACGCAGCCCCTCGAGACCATTCTAAAGAACTCGGGCGTCAACATGGTGCGTCAGAGAATCTGGGTCAACCCCCGCGATGGCAGCCACAACCTCGACTACAACATCAAGCTTGCCAAGCGCGCTCAGGCGGCCGGCATGCAAATCTACCTCAACTTCCACTACAGCGACACGTGGGCCGATCCCGGAAAACAGGCCAAGCCAGCTGCGTGGGCGAGGCTGTCCACCAACGACCTCGTCGGGCAAGTTTGGTCCTACACCAACAACGTCATCAACACCTTCGCGTCCAACGGCATCCCCCTCGCCCTCGTCAGCATCGGCAACGAAATCCGCCCGGGCATGCTCTTCCCCGACGGCAAGCTCAGCTCCCCAGGCGGCCCCAAGGTGCTCGCCCGGCTGCTCAAGAGCGCCGCAAACGGCATCAAAGAGTCCAACATGAACCCCAAGCCCAAGATCATGGTCCACATCGACAACGGCTGGAACTCGGGCCAGCAGACAAAGTTCTACGACACGGTGCTGAATGCCGGGGGCAACTTCAGGTTGGCCGACTTCGACGTCATCGGCGTCTCGTACTACCCGTTCTACAACACGAATGCGAAGCTCTCGTCGCTGTCGTCGACCCTGTCTACCCTCGTGAGTCGGTACAACAAGGAGGTCATGGTTGTGGAGACGGATTGGCCTGTCAGTTGCCCGAACCCGGCACACGCGTTCCCGAGCGATACCAGGCATATTCCGTTTACGAGCGCGGGGCAGACGATGTGGATGAAGGAGGTGGCGAGCAGGGTGGCGGGTGTGGGGAGCAAGGGGACGGGGCTATTTTACTGGGAGCCGGCGTGGGTTGGGGCCCCGGCTTTGGGGAGCAGTTGTCGTTCGAATATCATGTTTTCGAGCAGTGGGCAGGCGTTGGATAGTTTGGCGGTGTTTAAGAGTATTTAGGAAACTAAGAAAGGAGGGTGGGGTGTGGAGGTCGTGGTGGATGGATGGATGGATGGATGGATGGATGGATGGATGGATGAATTAGCAGGGCTTTTTGTGTATACTTTTGGGGTAGTGACGTGGGGGGTCATTGGTGTCATTAATTTGATGGTTTATTACTGTACATGATCAACTTAAAACCTCTTTTGCCGATTATAGATCAAACAGTGCAAATTACGGTTCAATCGTAGAATTAATCCAAAACAAGGGCGTAATACCTACAATATCAAGCAGTGGTCATAGAGGCCCGGATATCATAGGGCTCCCAATGTACAAAAAACTTGCAAGTGCTTTTCTCGTACATAAACATCAGTGTCCCATGATGGAAGAGTCACTCTCTGATACTCAATGCTTATGTAATGACTTTGTTAGGCATAAAGATAAATCAACCCACAACACAGCTAAACCCACCCATATTGTTTAACTGGCTGAAAACCGAAAACGTAATCGCCTACATGCCACTATCTGCTAACGCTGTTCAGATAACAGCATCATGAACGAATCATAACAGGTCCCTAGTGAGATTAGTAGTGGCCTATCTGAGTCTGTCCCCACAGGTCGAAAGCATACCATTCACCTCTAAACCACGAAGCTGTAAGGCACTGACATACAGGAATGACTATATTGTCAGGATGGCAATACGTTAATGCCACGACACAGACGTATCAGATACAGGACGCGTTCCCCGTGTTCAAGATATCACGCGAACTTCTCGACTACATCTATATTCATCCTCTTCTTCAATACCTAGGTAGTGTATACCCTTTTTTTTTTAAAAAAAAGAATAAGACTGCCCCTTTACAGGCACTTCTTCATCCAGGACAGATAGCATTTAGTACGTACTCTTAGTCGCCACTATGGTTTTTCCTTTCCAAGCAAATGATAAAGGGAGTGATCGCATTTAATATTATCGTGCGTTTCTCTTTTAAACCAGGCTTATCCTTGTAAGCTTCTGAATAGCATGTTAGGAAGATACCCTAGACTTTTAACTTGGAACGAGAGGAGCATGGGGTGAAATGGATATTGAGCCTGCTTTTAATTAGAGATCTAGGAGAAGAATGGAAGGGGGGAAATAGACGACATGAGTGAGCCTAGGAATGCCAACGCGTATCTAACATTTTAGCAACGTCTCTAATATTGATAATTTGAGTTTGTTTTATAGAACATGCATAGTACTGTGAATTCCGACTACTAAATTATATAACGCTTAAGAAATTTGACCATATTGGAATTCTACATGTCGACCTGCTGTTCGGCTTAGATAATAGCCTCCTAGCTATGACAACAATCTAGTATCTTGTTGTCGCACAATATTAAATTCTTCTCTAGAACATTTAAGATTCTATAGCTAGTAATTAAGCACTCGTATAGTATATAATAACCTAACTAGTAGCATCTGGCGCAGTAAGAACATATTGTCTGCTGCGCGAAAATTTCAAAAGGTAGACTAAAAAAGGATAGAAGAACTGTTTTTAGTAAGCCTTTGCTAAGGATTGTAACAGAAAGCCAAGTAGCTTACTGCCTAGCTCCCCTACCAGCTTATCTATAATAACAAACAACTTAATCTTACTTATGGTCTATTCCCTAACGCGGCTGGAAGACTGCTACCTATACTAAGTAACCGAGCTTAGTTGAGCTTTGGGAGTCTCTTGCATACCCCTCCGCCACGCCAAAAGAGACTCCAGAGCAGTCATATCCATTCTCGAATTATACCGACCGCGAGCCAGCATGGTCAGCAACACGGCAACCAGTTCCCACCCGTCTCAACGACTCAACTGCAATCGACCCACCATCCTATCTCACCCGCTCACATTCCTACGTTGCCCAGTTCGGTAAATGAAAACCTACCCATGCAATCAAGAAACTACGCACGAATTACAACCACCACTTCCCCACATGCAACGTCGCTGTCTTTGCTAGTTCCCACATCGAGCAAGAAAATACTCAAATAACAACGGAAATGTCACACGCAATATACACGCAAACTCTCGCTACAGCAAACAGACAGATATGTACCCATTCCCTCGAGTGATACAAAAGATAACGAGCCCTCTGTCCGTCTCCAGAACAGACTAATCCCAGTCTACGACAGACAGACAGATCAAACCGCCCAACTTACCACCACTGCAGCCACAACTCTCAAAGCTGAAAATTAGTATACGTCTCATGCATACTCTCCACGCCACAGCCCCCACCCGTTTTACCAAGCACACGCGCCTGACCATCCGCCCGCCATGCATCCATTCTTCAGACCCAATTCGGTCCACTGTTTAGAACACTGCATCACTAGTATATCTATCTACTCGACTACTCTCCCCGCCCCAACCCTACACTTACGTACATGCAATATGTAAATGCCTTTTTCCCACACGAGAGCTGGCAGCGCAACCACAAAAGCCTACAATTGTATGCCTCGTTATGGAGTAGTAACTAGTACACGATATGGAAAACTCTCCTCGTGACGCTCGCTGCAGCTAGCATTGCGTCGATCCTGGGATTGGGTGGTTTCGCCACTCAAGATCAGTCCCCAGGTTGAAAATAAGTGTCCCGTCTGTCTATCAGAGCTGAGATGTGATAGAACACCTAGTTGTTCCTGCAGAAATCCTGCGGCAACCGGTTCTTTGTATGAGGAATATATGTCACAGAGGGGAGTTTTGTTCATCAAGGAGTATTCACAAATGAAAAATAGCTTGAAAACGACAGGAGAAAGGGAGACAATATAATGACGCGAACCACAGCGCATCGACTCCAAACATACTCCCTTGAATCTCCAATGGCATACAAATTGCCTCATTAGCAGCCGTCGATGCCCCCGTCCCATCTCCTAGGAGTGAGTCACCAAAAGTCCCTCGAAACTCACCGATCAAGCACGCACACAACATACTCAACAAACGGAACCGGAAATGAGCAGACGAGCCGACCCGACCCGACCCGACCGCATGCCGCGAGCACATTGCTGATATTGGGTCGCTCTGTTGTGCAGGATAAATCTGTCCAAACCTCATGCACTCAGCACCAGCCCCTCTTCATATCAACCGAGTCAGCCCTATATCCAGTGGCGATCTGCATACATGTGCATATGCATCGGCATCGGACCCCAAAATGCAGTCCAGTCCGGTCCGGCTCACCGCAACGGCGTACACCCGATGCGGTTCGCCAACGTCAGACGGAACATGTGGGGCCACGTGGGAAGGAGCCTCCCGCCCGTACACATGTGTGTTTGGTGCGTAAATGTGAGCATGCATTCACCGTTCGGGAAATCGGCATGCTGAGCTCAGATCAGAAAGGAGGTGAGTCCAGTGTGTGCATGGAGGGGTGGGTGAGCGGTATCCTGGGACGAGGCTGTCAGATGCGGTGCGGATTAGAAATGATGCAGGCGAGAGATAAGCCGAACTCGCTTGTCGTAGAGCTGAGGGCGCAGGAACGCGTTGCTCTGCAGATGACGTCAGCAACAGAAAGGGAAATTGAATCCAGAGGATGTTCCGGGGCTATTGCAACTGAGTGAGTTAACTACATATTGTATGGGATATTGCTGCATTAGGTGGGTTGCCCGACATGTCGTTGCGCAGGTTCCGTGAAAATGCTCGAGAAGATCTATTTGGAGAACGTGAGACGAACACATATCTGGTCTCTGTACGCTACCTCCTTGTATTGCGGCGATATCGACTTGGCTTCCATGGTGTGTTTAGACCTGCACTGGCTGCAGCTGGCGAATGGTCGAAGAACTAGCGACGGCGCCGTCACACACCCGCCCTGCGCATCCAGCTCGTACAGTAGCGTCGGTATAGATGCGTGGCGTTCGTTTAACCCCTGACGGCTAAACGTATTTCATATGCTGAGTTTGTGGAGTTCTCAGCTGGAGGTGGATGTGGAAGCTGCCGTTTAGTACCTAGTGGAGAAGTGTGCGAGGCCGAGGCCCCGCAACCTGGGAACTGGTGTTCGTCGTCCGCATCGAGAATTCCCAGGTCGGATACTTGCAGTGTAGACATGCGATGAGGCAGCAAACGGTGCTTGGCTGGTCGCCACAGGGGGCACAGCAGCTGCCGAAGCACGGAAATGTACCTGTTACCGGGCAAAACTATCGAAGCCTGTTTGACCTACTAGCACAGTAATAGGAGTAACGAGAAGTTTCAAGCGGGTTCGCATGCAGTTGCATTGATAGTCTTGTTGGCGGTTTCGACGGTAGGAGGTAACACACGATCGGATCCGTCTGCGGCTGAGGGCTACTCGACTCTTGGACGCGACGGAAGATGACGAAGCTGAGAGAGTTCCGCTCACCAGGTCGTCCTGCTTCGAGAAGTTGGTTGCGTGCCGTCAGGCGCTGTGCAACGTTGCGAATACGCAAATGGGACGGCATCCTCGTAAGCCATGTTGCCTATTCGGGATCGAACTCCACCGGCTAATGGGCGCGGTTGTCGTCCCGGTTGCGTTGTGTTCCTGGATGCGCTCGTAGCCTGGTGGCCGGCCCGAATGAGACGGGAGTTTCTTTTCGGTCGCGAGAGGAGACATTTTGCGGCCGTGTCTGCTCCGGCACACCTTCTAGCTTCCGCTCTCCAGCATGGCGGCGACGGTGATGAATGGCCGCAGTGGAGCGCCCCTTGGCTAGCCAGGCACAAGGCATTCCACGTGTCGGCAGGGTTGCCATTGCGACCCCTGTTGCGTTTCCAGAATCCGCCGACGGGGAAGCGCGATGTGCAGTAGCGTTGCGCGCTCTGGCTTCGAAACCGTTGCAGAAGCCACACTCCCGACTCCCCGCAAGCCAAAAATGATGCGACGCAATTTCAGCGAAAAGTTTTCTGTGGAGAAGCGCGGCAGGAGCTGGCTGCTTCGGGAAACTTGCAGCCAACGGTCGCAGGCGAGCCGCGATGAAGCTGGTAAAAAGTAAGAATGGTTGTGCGACGAGCCGCGCGCTCACGCAGCGCGACGGGACGCAGGCCACTGGAAGGAGAGCCGCGTCAGAGAGGATGACGGCGACGGGTTCGCACACTTGTCTTCTTTTTCGACAGGCGATATTCGCCGTGGGCGGGCTGGGTCGCGGCGTGGTGGTGTCTCACGGGCCGCTGTCGATAGGCAGAAGGTATATGCACGGCCGGGCGAATCGCAGGGCGGCCAAGGTGTGAATTATCTGATTGGCCGGGAGCCAGATGGATCATGGGCGCATGTCCTTATTCACGACGGAGGAGTCAGCGGGCAGTGGCCGCGCCGTGGACGACTGCAAAAGAAAGGGTGCCGTTGCAGCCGGCGGCAATCCATGGATCACAGTCAATCCCCAAAGCAAGGCAACACGGGCAGGACGGCCACAAAAAGGCGACGCTGCTGCAACGACGACGGCGACGAGAAAGCGCTTATGTGCAAGGACAAAGGCAGAAGCGACTGTGCGTGAAACGATTCCAGACGCAGACGCAGATCCATGCGCTGCACGTCGGATGCCTGCAGACAGTTTCCACTCCCCTGGGCAAGGCTTGCAGCGATCGCTCCCGAAGACGAGCGCGCAGCACACGAGTAACGACAGAGCAGAGGCAGCCCCGTCTCGTTTGCGGCGAGCTGCGAGTCTGTGAGCAGCTCCCTCGCCGCCACTGCGTCGCCACTGCGTCGCATCCCATGGCTCGACAGAGGGTGCGTCGACTCGTGACTGGAGGTGACCCGTGGACATTCCTTCCAATCTGCTGCCTTGTGCCTTTCTAGAATACACCCAAGCGAAGCTTCGGCGCCACGCCCCAAGCCCTCTCCCGCCTTTCCCCCAGGCCCGCGCTTTTGACATGTCGCTGCGACGGTGCTCAGTGCTGGCGATGCTGCACGGCGGCTGGTGGCGGCCCTTATGCCTGCGTTTGACAGACGCCGCCCGAAATAGCACCCAGGATGCGAGGCGGACGCCCCCAATGTTGTGACGGGCACACGTACCTGGCCATGCTCCCACGTGGAGCCTGTCCATCCATGGATCCAGCCAGCACGGCACGACGAGCGCAGCGGATGCGCGCGGGCGGACAGACGGTCGTGGAGGCGCAAAAGCAACGCGCCCTGGCGCCGTGCTCATCGCACTGATAGCAGATGGGGCGCAGAGTGCAGGCAAATCAGAAGTGCACTCCCCATTCCAACAACCTGGGACAGGGCGGCGCGAGAGAAGGCGACCGGGGCCACTCGGGGAGCTGGATCCGGCTTCTAAACTTCTGCGAGCCTTCTGGCGCCCGAGCGAGTCGCGGCCGGTCAGCGCCGCGCACGCCATGGCCGTCGACTGGACGCTGGACGCTGGATGCTGGACGGGCGTCGTCTCATGTCATGTCAGCGGCGACAGGCGCTGTGCAGCTGGCTGATGCCAGCGAGCACTCCTCCCCATGTCGGCGACCGTCACAGCCCGCGTGGGATGGGATGACAGCGCCGTGAGAGATCACGTCGGTACGTAGCGTCAGGAGAGGCGTCAGCCGTGGCCAAACTCGCAGGCCGTTGGCGTCTGACTAGCCGACGCTGCAGCTGGAGCCCGGCAGAATGTTACTCCCTGCTAGGCCCAGGGGACCTGCAGATCCATGCTGGCTGGCGGCGCCCAATTCAAGAGCACCGGCCGATGCGCACGGCAGGGTATGAAACAGCCCCGACAGAGCCGTCTCCCGGCACGTCATGGAGCCTGCGCTTGGGTGCCAAAAGCACTGTCGCTCTCATTTCGTTTTGTCTCGTCGCAGGCCAAGGCCAGAGTCAGTAGTTGACAGGCCCCTTAAGGGCTGCTATATGAGGATTCCGCCGCCGCCGGAAACTCCTGGCCTTCACTACCCACCTCTCTCTCCTGCCCCCGCGACCCTAGTGTCTCCTGTCCATTGCCAACACTGCTGGGCTGTAGTCCTTTGGAACACGACACGATCAACTAATTGGCCTTTTCGCTCTCGCCAGGCCGCTCCGTACACACACACCTGCCAACACATACTACCCTCGCTCGCTCCTTGCAACCGCATCGCACACGCACTCAGCCGTCTGACGCCACGCATTCAATCCCTTCTGCGTATTCTTGCTGTGAGTCAATCCCGTCCTGCCGGATGTCTGACGGACGCCCCCGTGTGGAACCGACCACTGACATATAAAGCAGCCATCCCCACCCACAACCAACATGATACTTAGAGAAACCGAGTCGACCAACATGGGCCGCGGTGCTTACGACACGACTGGCACGCCAAAGCCACCGCCGCCCAAGCCCAAGAGGCGATAGCGACCTTAGCCAGCTCCCAACTCAACTGCCACACGACCACCATCTGCTTCCACCCGGCATTGCCATCCGCTCGCTTGTTTTGATTGTGGACGCTTCGGCCGCGGCGTTCGTTGGAACGGAGGGATGCCAACACTCGTATCCGTAAGTGCCAGGGTCTGCTCGCCTTGCATAAACACCCTGACTGACCAATATAGCTCTGCAGCCTGCAGCCCTGTCCCCATTTGGCTACACCGCGCCCACTCGACCTTCCACGCTGCATCTTCGCCCTTTCACGCCTCGGTTCCTAGCCTCCCTCGGGATTACGCCGTTTTTAATACCTAGCGACTCTTCGTTTCGACCAATATGCTTAATACCCCTTGTTACCCACTCAGCGTTTCCCGGGCGACTCCTTCATCAACATCTTTCCCTTGCTTGCCAGCTTTAGCGACAGCATCTCCTTGCGAAAAGTCTATTTACACTGGCGTTTTATCATAGACTAGGTTGGGCCCAGGCATCGGATACCAAAATCGGACTTTTTTTTTCTCTTTGGACAACAATATGTATCGGTAGAACTTCCATCGCCTGCCTTCATTGGCGCGTCGGGCGTGGACCCCTTTGTACTATATAGTTCGCGGGCTGGTTGAATCCGCGGATTCACGACCAGCACACGATTTTGCATTCACCGGACGACCATCTTGGGTGACGATAGCCGGATGTCGCGTCGCATCAGGTACACTAGGTAGATGGAATGGTTGCCTGGGTTCCTGGTTCTTACTTTGTGTCTCGCGGCACAGCCAGGATGGATAGACGCGTTATAATTGCAATTTACAAGAAACTTTCTTCTCGCGACACTAATGTTTTCTCACTTCCCGATTGTCCATGCAGTAGCCTCGTCGCACCCGTGACGCCGCCCGTCTCCACTTTTGGCGATCGATAGGCTTTCTGCAGCCGACCGTTTCTGCTCCGATCTGTTTCGAGGTGGGTGGTGAGTGCCGACCCTTGCTTGCGTAACCTTCTGAGGTACATCGTCCTGGAAAAGCTCCGGTGGAGCTTTTGGCCATGGATGTCTTGGCGTTTGGGTGACCCCACGCAGACACTCGTGGAGCTGCCTCCGCAACGCATGCTACCTTGCCGACGACATCAACGCCTCCGCCCACCGCGCCTGCAGCCACCGACCCTACCACCGCCGTACCGTCCTCGCTGCCTCTCGCAGCACACACTACCACCATGGCTACGCTGAATTGGCGCACAATCAATATTGACGCCCTCGACCCCGACTCCCCCGCCAACTTCGACCTCACCACTCTGACCCCCGACCTCGCACCAGTTTCGACCGCCGATGTCCAGTCGCTCGCAGGCCAAATACGGCAGCTGCTAAGAGGCGGAGACAGCCATGGTGCACTGCAAGGAGCACTCGAGAACCCGCCCTATGGCGCAGACGACAAAGGCAAGGTATGTCGCAGTATGCTGTTACCTCGTCCCCCCGCCAGCTCCACGCCATGCTCCCAGGCCGAAGTAACGGAACGCTGCCGTCCATGTCTCTCCATGTTCGGGCCCGTCCGCCGTTACGCCCCCGTTACGCCCCCGTTACGCTGCGGCCGGGCTTCCAGCAACCGGGACGAAGCGCTCCCACCGTGGTACAAACACACATAAAGGGGGACCGGGCTGACTTGTGTCTCACTACCTTCTAGGAAGTCCATCTAGCAACCGTGATCGAGATACTTCCGTCGATTCGCCAGGCCGACATGTCACCAATATTAAGCCAAATATACAGCGCACCAGGTGGAACCGAGGCACTTGATGTGCTTATGAAGTATATGTACGCTCCACTTCCTTAAACAGGCCTCGCACCATTAGAGCGTCATTTGGCATGTCTTCTGGACTGTCACGCAACTCCCCGTGTCCAGCTGCGCGTCTCATGGGTCGGATTTTGACCGAATCTGGCTAACTGTGTCTCCCAAAGATACAAAGGCATGGCGCAGACGAGTGCGGCGACCACCTCACGTACCATCACGCCCCAAGCAACCGGTTTCTCCCAGATCCACTCCCGTGGCGGCGGTGAGGGTGGCGGCCAGGCCATGAGCGTGCTGCTGAGCTGGCACGAGAAGGTACGACTAGCGTCCCGTCCCGTCCAAATTGCTCCGATTGCACCACGAACAGGGCACTTCGTCTGAGATTTTCAAAACAACTATTCTGGACGCTAACGTGACCACAGCTCGTAGAGATCGCAGGACCGGGTAGCATTGTTAGAGTGATGACAGATCGACGCACGGTTTGAGTGGGTACGGCATGGGCAGAATCCCACGCTCTGGAACTCTTCCACCAACAAGCGACGAAGGAAGGCCGAATGTGAGGGTGGCTGGGCGAAGGATCTGATTGTTATAGAGAGCATTCGGCAGCTGATCGCTTCCACGGCCACCATGACCATCCAACGGCGGAGACGGGTACCAAGCCACGAATGAAACAATTATCAACACACACATGGTTTTGCTTTTTAGTCAACCTTTCAGAAATGCTAAACTATACCGACTAAGTTTCTTGCGCATCGCACGAGCATCACATCACAATCACCCTCGGCTTTATTACACATGATGCAGAAATCTCTCGTGTGGTGGACCCCGGCTCTTGAAAGCCGAGCACAGGCGTTCCCCTTTTCAGCCTTACTTTCGAATCTTCTTCAGCCTTAATACTACCTAGCAAGGACGACGACCCGTGTCCCCAGCCACCCTGCAAGCTTCTTTGATATTTTCCCGCCCGCTGGCAGGGAACGGGGTGCTAGCGGTGCTTCCTCGTGTTCTCATATGGACCCACCGCACGCATCCTTGATTCCTTCCTTCCTTCGCCTTCCTGAAGCCGTTCGCGCTGCTTTGGAGGGCGGGTCAGCTTCCGCGAGCTCGGCAAGCCGTTAGCGCAGGAAGACGCCGTCGAGGCAATCGCCGAAAGCGGCAAGTGCACACAAGGTGCGGATCTCCGGCCCATGAAACGGCTTTCTGACTTTGATCAACTTTGGCGCAGTGGATCATCACCGCACCAGCAGGCTTCTGGCTGCTCTGTTCCGCTCCGCCTTTGGGCCTTGGGCACAAGCTTGCTGCTCGGGCGCGGAGTCGCGAGCGGGGGCTTCCTACCGAATGAGGGTCTTTTTTCCCCTCGGCCCTTTCGAAATGAAGAGTCATTGACTTGTTTGTGATTGATTCTTCGTGATGAGCCACGTGCGTTGCGTTTCATCTATGTGGGTTCCTTTTTTTCTCGCCGCACTATTTCTCAGCAGGGCAGCCCACGCGAGTGGGCGCTGGGTGAGATTGATTTCTGGAAGGCCGACCCACTGTGAGACGGACATTTGGGACTCTCTCGCTCGGAGTAAGCCGACCCACTTTGGAGGCGTGCATGTGCGTGAGGTGTGGATATGGAGGCGTCTGGCTGGAATTAAAACGGTGATTAGGGTCGCCCGCACGTGCGTGGCCTGCATGCGGCTCTGTTTGGCGGCGGATGGCGGACAGCGCAATGCCCAAATTTTTTTTTCTTGCTTTTGATTTTGATTTCCCGGGAATTACTTGCGAACTCCACTCTTCACGCCGTCCTGCAGGCCCGTTTCCATTCGCGCGGTAACGAACGATGCGCAGGGCGGATGGGTCATGTGCGTGGCCCCTTGGATGACGCGGGTTATCATTCATGCGTTTGGTTATATGTGATCGTGCGGGTAGGTTTCATATGTAGTGTTGGCTGACAGTGACTGAGTGACGATGCTTGGGGGCAGGTACTGTAGATGCCTCGTTCTCACTTCGACATGGCCGAGCGGAGTACGGTACGGTACGCCAGCTACTAGGTACGGTACTCGGTTGATGATCTACTTACCTACTATATTCCGGAGTCCATTTCCGTTCCGCCGGTTTCTGTCACATGGGAGTTGACATATCACATCTGGGCAGTAAGCCCGTCCTATGTACCTCCTGTTCTGGGTTTGCCGGTTCGTCAGGTACCCGTGCGTACAGTACGTACTACGTACGCGTCTTGTTGGGCACCTTCTGCATACGTATAGGTAGGTATACGTACATATAAGGCTTGGTTCACGTTCTTGTCCCTTTGGTTGGTGGGTCGGTATACGGGTACGGGTGAGTGCATGAACTCCGGGGGTGTGGGTGTGTGCATGAACTCCAGGGGTATGAGTGGGGGTTTTACACAGAACACGTGCTGGGGATGACGGTGGTGGCAGTTGAGACGTACGTACGTATATGCACATGCTTGTTTACACCACATACGACGAGTATCGATTCGTTGCATCCATCGAGGGTAGGGTCCATTCATCGTTCAATGGGTGTTGTTGATATATCTATGGTATTCTTCCATACTTTTGTTGCTGAAGTCAAGGTTTGGATATGATGTGTGGGATGGTTTGTTTGTTTCTCTTTTCTGGTCTAGTCTTGATGTCGAGTGGAGGGGAGGGTAGGAAAATATTATATGCATTTGCGTACGCGGAGGACGGGGTGCCCTTGGATTGTTGGGGGTTAGCTGTTGGATGGGTCATGCATACGAATTAACGAATGTACGTGTAGATGGATATCTTTAAGAAATCTTGGACTCGTCAACTCGGCTGTGTATTTATTTGTATTTAGGATACGTTTGATAAACCTGTCCTCGTGGGAAGTTGGTCGACTAAGAAGGGAGTCAAGGTTCATCGATATGTATGTTGCTCATTATCCAAGGTAGATGTACGTACCATAGATACAAAGTGCTGTACGCACACCTTGGGCATGAACTGCGCATGTGAGTTAAGAGTTTGGCCAAGCCGTTTTATGGATACGCGGAGCTAGGGATTAGGCGCATGTAGTATGTCAATGACTTAAATAGCGGCTCTAGATTCCGAGGGGCTGGACCGTGGGATAGTGGAGCTTCTTTGGGGGCGCGCGTGGGGTGGTGGGGGTGTGGGGGCGTGAATTGTTTGTGGTAGAGCGTGGGATGTGGGTTCCGGAGATCTATCAGAGGAGGTGCGCTATGGATTGGGTGGATTATTGGGTTTGAAGGCTGATATAGGTATTTGTATAACCGAGCGCACGTAAGTTATTGGGAATGTGGTTGGTTTGATGGATGTATGTGTGTGTGGCGTTGAATTAACTACCTAGGGGTAGAACGACAAAGGCTTTCATCTCAAATAATATGACAAAAAAAGCAGATCCCCCTGATTAGTAAAGATGGATATATTCAAGGTTCAAGTGCAGGTGGGAAAGGTGTAATTGTGGATTAAGACCGTTGGCATAGTCGAGGACCTTCTTTGAAATGTTCATCATCGATTTTTGGAAAGATGGCATGGAGCTTATCTTGTAAGCTTTTCAGCAATTTAACTACTTCCGTGCAATCTTTACTTTGAATAGCTTCGTACCAAATATAGCAACCCTTGCATATATAGTCTTTCAGTTATTAAACAACAACTTTCTTGCATATCGGATAAGCTAAAACATCCTACTATTTTCCATTACAGTATCGCTATCTTAGCTAAGCCAGCACGCTGACATGGTTCCGCGCTTTTGATAATAGTTACTGTTAATAATTGTAGACTGCTGGCAATATATAGGTGTATACTGCTCTTTTTGATTACTAAGCAGGGGGCTCTGCTTTTTTTGTCATGTTATTTGAGATGAAAGCCTTTGTCGTTCTACCCCTAGGTAGTTAATTTAACAACACATAGGTGTATACATTTTCGAAAATCTTCCATTCACCTTACCTTATGCTGCCAAATAGCTAGAACCAGAATAACTACCTATGTCAAAACAGTTCAAAAGGCAGCAATGAAGTCTGCGGTGAAGACACTCACCAGAGAATTAATGTTAGCAAGAACATTCCAATTGTGTTAAAGGTGGCTTAAAAGACCGTAACCTTCCTTTTCGAACATAACCTAGCGTTAAAAGATATTTGGTTTTTAATAGTTAGTATATTATCCAGCTTGTGTGAGACAAGAGAAAAAGCAAGCAATACGCATACATATCAAGACTAGACAAAGGGGCTAATACTACAAGAATTGCGTAAAGGCGCTGGTATAAGATAAGCACCAACAAGTCTGTAAGGACATTATACCTATTTATAAACTTAAGAGTTAGCTATTTAATTTCCACGCAAATCTTTGCCTATATATGCGCTGTACTTTTTTTTTCTTAGTAGTATATAATTCCGCGATAGTTGTAATGAAGACCATATGTATAAGACTAATAACTACATTAGTATTTGCTACTAATGTCTTTCGACATAGACATTAACAAGTACAAGGCAAAGGATAATTTAGCGGAGTAACCAGGACAGCACTCCCGACACTAATAGGATATCACCTACTTGGCTACAGCCGTATGATTGCCAAGTGAATAGCAACGCACAGTGGTCACTCATCTAAGCATTCCATATCCTACACAACCTGCAACGCACTAATAGACTCTACTAAATCCGCACAGAACTCAAGTGGATGTATGAATTTGTATTAGGAGAATAATCGCGAACAATGGGGCGAGTACATTATTACAGACATGCCGAGAAACCCTGCTCCAACGCCGTTTCTAGTCGTCGTGTACTCGTCGTGGGGTATCAATATCACCAACGCCAAGATAGAAATGCTAGTTCATTTTTGTTGTCTTCCCCGCGGGGGGAGTATTTCTACAGCTTTTCGGTGGCTACGTCGTCTTGCACACGGGCGTGCGTCGATTTAGGACCGTGGGCGTCGATGTGGGAAGGAGAGTGCCAGAGTAGAGCGGTGCTGTGAGAAGTTCGCGCACCCAGTGATACGCAGTGTTCAGATGATTTTCAATCTCGGGATGATACGCAAAAGGTCGGCCAAAGCAGAGGTTTTGTCTACGCCACGTAATTGATCTGAGCACCCTGGGATAGGGGACTTGACGCACCTAGCGATTGTAGAAAGCATTCCAGGCCACAGAAACACCACACTAGCGATAGCCCGTCCGTTGTCTCTGTATCTCATCGGGCTCCCACCATACTCGGCAAGCAGTCTGGACACGGTTGCCGCATCGGTACCAGTTACAAACGCGGACCTAGTGGCGAGAATGACGGTGTAGGCAATAGCTGCAGACAAGGTAAACAGGCATGCCAGCACGGAGCACACGCGCCATGCCATCTTGACAGCCTTGGACTCCTGGCGTTCAGGCCAGAAGAGGTCGAAGAAGAAGGCGGACCCGAAGCAGGCTTCATTGCAAGCTGCATAAGCACCGCACTGATCGACGCCAAAAGGCTTGTTGCGGCATGTCCTAGGTGGTGGGGGATCAGCGCTTAGCGAGCAAAGTGTAACTTGAAGTAACAGACGATGTCATCGGACCAAGGGACTCGAACACTCCCAGCCACATGCACCATCTCCGACAGCACGAGGCGCTTGCTTTTCACAGCTATTTTCACATCTCTGTACGCGCTGTTAGCAGCCGATCATGGAAGCCTTGGACAGATCTTGTTGGCATTCCAGCCACGTATTTACTCGGATTACTCCAGGATATCTACCTGGGTAATATATAGGTCAAAAACCACACTCTCATTAATTTTGCTTGGAGAGTTTCATAGCATTACAGCACACTACCATATGTCACTCCAACTGCCGTACACCGATGAGTCCGAAGGGAAGTACTGAGAGTTTCGAAAAAGCTTGTCCAAGGCCAGTACCTAGGCACCTAGTACAGGTGAGAAGATACGATATACTTTCACTTGGCATACGATGTAGAATCATCTCGCTACGGATCATCTCCGACAGGACTTATTCCACCGAGCCACCTGAACCTCTTGGCCCTTGCTCGTAGACCAAGCCGCATGTACCACGCAACGCCCTCTCTTGCATCCCCATATCACTCATTACTCACCTTGCTTTCACTTCGACACCGGGCTTCAATATGTTGACTACGGTCTTATCAGCAGCCGCAAAATGCATGAGTGAGTATACAACCCACGTTTGCACCACGTACGCAGTCTCATCCCCACTAGAAGTTCTACTCTCCAGGGCTCGGACCGAAGTGCGCATCGCCTTGACGTACCAAGGAAACTGGACGCGCTCCACACAATCGTCCAGACACTAAAAGTCCGCCACGCACGCATCCAGTACACTCAAATTCACAGTCTGAACAGCATTTTATCACTATATGCACGCACTCTCCAACCCACCAACCCCCTCAACCAACCAACTCAGGCCCAGCCATCATCCTCAAACCCCGCTAATACCTCAACGGCGTCGTCCCATTTTCAAATCTCAAACAGTAAAACAAAGCATCGCAGTGGCAAAGTCGAACCAAACGTAAGAAATAACCTAGAGAAGCGCATGGCAGCAAAGCGTGCTGTTCGTCCCAGTCGGACTCACAAAGCTCCAAATGAAAAAGAATTGCTAAGAAAACAGCTTGGGGAAGCAAAGACTCGGCCGCGTGCCCGAGCGAGCGGGCCATATGTGAAAAAAAATAGACAGTGAAGGGGATGGGATATCAGCAAGTCGCTGTACGCTAGCAGCCCAAACATCTGAACCGAGGCCTGAACTACGAGGGAACTCGTGTCTGCGCCAACTACTCCTAGAACAAATGGAAAGCGCCCCTTGTGAATGTGCGCTGGTGGCGCGCAGCCGAAAGTAAAGGTGGGGTATACAGAATGAAAACGCTACATGACAATGCAGCAGCAGCCCTTCTTCTCCTTGCCAGACTCTGGTGGCGGTTCCGGAAGACGTATGGTATTCTTAGGCGTCACAGCAGCAATAGGAGGAGCGATCTTCTGCTCCGAAGAGCGGGAAGGAGCGCGAGGAAAAGAGGGGGCTTGGGGTATCGTTGGAGTGAGCTTGAACTTGCCCTGTTCGTTGCTGGGAGATTTGACAGTGGTGTCGATGGGCTCCACAGTAGATGTGTCGGGTTTTTCGGGGCTCGGCAACGGCCACGTTTGGTTTTCTTGTGCTTTTTCAAGATCAATCGACTGGGTCTGTGAGGCGCTGTTGTCGGGAAAATCTTCGGGATTCAGCAAGCGGAATTCCTTGTCATACAAATTGCCAACACGACCCTCAGTCTCCCACTGTTGTTGCTGAATGCGTTTAGCATGCGTAGGTATTATCTGTTGGTCTGGAGGAAGCCTCGGGTCAGGCTTATACATGGTAGCTAGCCAGGGAGCTTCGCCTTCCGGCTTGTGACTTGTGGTGGGCCGTCTCTCGGCCCCACCACTTGTTCCAGGGCGCTTCACTGGCGAGGTCCCAGAAGCGGCCCGGGCGCCTGTTGACGCATTGCGTGCCTTCGCCTGCGACTTTTGCCTACTGACTTTGCGAGAAGTAGGTGTGGTCTTGCTCGGTGTTTTTGATTTCGGCGCCTGACCGGTGACTGGAGGTGTCGGTGTACTGAAATTGGTTTGAACAGGGCTCCTACCAGAGTCTCCAAGCGCATTTGGCTCGTCGAGGAGTATCTGGCTGGATACACTTCCGCTCCTTACCCGCGCTCCATTGGCAGCAATCGATTCCCAGTTGCCGCTCCCATTCGTTGGCCTCGGAAGAGGTTGGTCCCGGTCAACGAACGTGGGTGGAACCGGCAACGGGCTGGTTTTCGCAACAGGTATTCGAGAGGTGCTGGGCCTTACAACGTGATTGTTCCGCGCCGCATACTGCTCTCTTTCTGCTTCTATCTCTGCTGCCGACCGTATGTCCCACCCATTGTGCTGCGGCTCCTCTTCTTCGTCCTCGGCGGGTATTGGAGATATCATGCGGGGATATTCATGGCGGTCATCGCCATCCGTTGCAGGATCCGTGAGCTCAGAGTTAGCACGGCCTCGTGATGCATTCCTGGCAGCGCTCTGTGACCTGCTATTTGATCGGCTTGCACGCCCCATCTTCATGCTAAACTCCTTCAGCTCCTTGCTTTCGATCTCCTTCAACTTGTCACGGTGGATCCAGTTGTTCTCATCCTTCTCTGCTTCGACCCAACCATGCGGAGCCTTTTTAGTACCCTTTTTTCTTCCTCTACTCTTCGAGGCCCCATTCGTCTCCTGCGCTCTGTAGTATTCCTTGATGCCATCTGACTCGTTGCCACTCATACCGACATCGCCGCTGCCCACCTTGTTCAGCTCGTAACCCTGGCTCGAGGCGTGGTATGCATGTTCGTCCTCCCGGTGGTGTTGACCATGGGAGTCGACAGGATCCGAGCGGGGCGTATTCGTCATGCCATTCGGTTGAGGCGCGAGGGGCTGGCGCGGGGAATAGGGATGGACGGGCGCGACGTCGTCGGACATGAAAGGCTCGTAGTCGGGAGAGGCGGTCTTCTGTATCGCACGCAGTCAGCAATCAGCAGTAGTGTCTTTGGGCTTGTCGAAAGTGTGTGGCTGCGAGGCAACAGAGCGACCAAGGTTGGCGCTACGTGCGGGACGAGACATGATAGTGTCAATAGCGCGGGCCGCCGCCGACGCCATCCATGTGACCGGAACTTTGAGGTAGTGAAAGGTACGCACCGCGGAATTCAGAGGCACTGCAAAGTCCCACGAGCCTCTCCCGCCGTGCGAGCTGTTGGGGGGCGTCAATTGCGGGACCGCTGTCTGTGGCTGCCGTGGGGATGCTACAGCCATGAGATGCAGCGCCGCGAGAAGGATGCCTCGTTGAGTTCAAGGAGCGTCCGGCACTTGCGCAGGGCAAGCAGGCTTGGGCGCGTTTGAAGTCGTCGCGATGCCGTCGAAAGAGAAGCGGAAGCGTTGTGAGATGTTGCACGGGTCGGGAAGGGGCGTGGCGCAGGGAGGACGGTCGCAGCTGGCGGAGATGCGCAAGGCGACGCGCTTCCAGAGACGCAGCGAGGATGGCTATCGAGCGTATGCCATGAACGAGCGGGCAGCGTTGGGGATGTGGAGAAGAGGATCGCGTGGAGAGGGGGGGCGTGTGCGACCAAGATCCGTGGACGTCCCTGCAGCTCGGGAGAAGTCAATTAAAAAGGCAAGAGGGAAATGACACAAACGAAGGGCAGGTGAGGGTACAGTCGCTCGCTCTCACAACGTCCAGCTGCTGCAAATCTCTGATTCGAGTCTGGCAAAGACGATGGCGCAGGCACTTCCGCCAACGGTCGGAGACCTGGAGTCGAGCTGGGCCCAATCAATCCGCGGGCACGCTCGGACGCACCTCCCTATCAAACCTTGTTGTTTTTATGCTGCGCTTCCTCGAATCAAGACTAGGCAGCGAGAGGAATCACTGATCGCTGTCATGGTCTCCTGCTCCCAGCGATCCAATCACTCAGTTGCTCCAGGTACAGCAAAGCAATGTAGCAGCTGTGATGAAGCTGCATTTGCTGGACTATCTGCCACAACTAGGCTAAAAACCATCCCCTAGCCTTGCAACACGCACCACCTATCCTCCCCAGAAGCACCAAGAAATGCCATCGAGTGTATATAAAAGGGTATCGAACTCACTCCATTCTCATAAAATCCATCCTGTTGTCGCTACCGTGACCACCTCCCTGTTTAAAGCATGTCGTCGTGAAATCCATGCCGCAATGCAACCGTTACGATGCTAGAAAATAATGCGTCCCGTCGCCATGCGCAAACAATATTCGAGTACGAGTAAAAGCAAAATTGACGATGCCAAGGTTCTAGTCTTGACCCATGAGCTCGCTGCCGTCGCCAAAGTCTTCGTCCATATCCTCAATGCCCATGCCGTGGGCCTGAGCTGTGACATTGACAATCATTTCACCCTCGCCCGCCTCGTCGTCGAACATGGTGCCTTCGTCAAAGATGGGGTTGCGGCGATGAGCTGCGTCAGTGTTGAGGTAGTTGCGGAGGCGTTGGACTCCGACGCCACTGAATACACAGAAAACGTCACGTTGGTGTTCATTGAATTCTAAATGAAGCTTAGTATAACCCACCACAATACAATGCGGGCTTGAACGTACCTTGCGGGGCTTCGCGGCAGAAAACAATGAGGTCGTCGCGTAGGAAGGCTTGCACACCAGTCAAGCTCAAGTGTGTCAGACGCGGACAGCTGTTGAGCAGCGCATGGATACCGCTCAGTGTGAGGTTTGTGCAGTAGCTGAGGTGCACCCTCTCAAGTACACTAGGGGTCACCGGGCCACCGTGGCCAATCGACTTCGGTTTGGCAAGCGCGAGAATGCTGCGATCGGTGATGTTGCCGCACTTCACCAAACCGATTCTCTTCAATTTCGGCAGAGTAGCCAGCTGTGTAACCGAGCTGTCCGTGAGGTTCGTGCAGCACGCCAAATCAATATATCGGATGCGGTTGCACAGCTTCACGAGCTGCATTACACCGGCGTCTGTGATACGCGAGCAGTGACCCAGGTGGATGTAATGCAGATTCTTCCCCAGCCGTGTTATGGCTAGGACGGCGCGATCCGTAATGTTGCGGCACTTGTTGAGCACAAGATTGCGAAGACGGGGTGCGGCTTGCACGATCTTCTGAACACCCGCATCTTGCAGCTCGCTACAGTCGGTGAGGTCGAGGATGCGGAGAGCATCATACGTCACGGCCTGCGGAAGGCGGAGGAATGCTTGATCTGTGATGCGCCAACAGTGAGCCAGCCTCAATTCTCGCAAGTGCGGTCCGTCCGTCATGAGGGTCGTGATCGATTCGTCTTCAAGGTTCTTGCAGTCGTGAAGGTCGATTTCGAGGATGTAGCGGCAGTTCCTCGCGAAAGCAATAATGGATCTGTCGGTCAGCTGCGAGCAGCCATTGAGTTTGAGCTACAGATATTAGCCCAGCTTCCTGTCAATGGGATCAGATCATCTTCTTACCCGCTTTAGATGTCTACAACTCTTCGCGACCGCCTCCAATGACTCGTCCGTGACCTTCTTGCAGTTTGTGATGTTCAAGCCTTGAAGTCGCACGGCGTTCTCGGCCAGCGCAAACATGGACCGGTCCGTGATGGCGTCTAAACCGGTCACATCCAAGGCAAGGAGGCTCCGGTTGCCTTGGAGCATACCGGTTAGACTGAGGTCGGTAAGCTTGGTACAGTTGGTCAAGGTCAATCGTTCCACTCGTTTGCAACCCGACAATGGTTGCAACGTGCCGTCGCTGATATCGGGCGCCTATAGCAGAGTCAGTATAAGCAGTTGCGCAAACTGGCAACGAGGACATACCAAAGCAGACAGGTTCAGCCGCTTGATGAGGCTAGGATAGTCAAAAAAACTATCTGCCCTCCTAACCGTGGAGACGACGCTCTTGATGGAGCTCCACTTGCCCGTCTGCGGCCTGTGCCACAGCAGGCCAACGCTGTTCCTCGACCATTCTCTCGAAACGAGCATGCAGTTCTTTAGGTCCCCGGGTGAAGACAGCTTGGAAAATATGGCGATCATCAGCTCTGCGGGCAGGCGGGAGATGGGCGACAGGCGACATCGCTCCTCCAGCGCGCGTCGAAGGGCTTCTTCGTCCGAATCTAGTGAGATGGAAGGGGCGAGGGAGGACTGCGAGTCGTTTGCTTGGAACATGAGCGAGTCGTTATCGTCGTCGACGCCGCGTTCGGGAGAGGTGGAAGAGGAGGTGTCGGAGCGGGAGGCGCTGACGTCGCGCTGGGGTCGTCGGGAGCGTGCCATGGTGTGGGAGTGCTGTTGGGGACGAAGCGTGGTGTGGAAGTCGACGGGCAATGCGTACAAGTCGCGGGCGGGCGGTGCGGGGTCTGGCACTGGAGAAGGCTGAGGCGTCGGGTGCTGTTGTACCATGCACCTGGTGAAGACGGCGGTTGGCGGGTCGACTAATAAGGCCCAGCACAGCCTACTGTGTACAGCGCTGCGCACAGGGTGAAGCGTAGCTGGCCTTCACGGTCCCGTGCAAGCGAAATTTCGTCGGGCCTAGCGGATACGTGAACCGGAGAGTGACACTGCGTCCGTTGGACCTGGAGACGGACTTCAAGGTGAGCTTGCTTTTCGTGGTCGTGAGGCTGAGGAGGCTCGCTAAGAAGGCGATGACGAAGAGGGCCAGGAAATGCGACGATGCGGTGCCAAACAATGCGCAACGGAGACGGTGGAAGGATCGCGGCGAGCGGTGCCTTCTTGCAGGCGGATGGCGGCGGCAGGATGCAGAGGGAAATAGTAGATGCTGTGACAGGGACGACGAGCAGTTGCTGGTCGAAGGCCCATCACCGTCTTGGCGCACAGATGTTCTTGGGCTTGGGCTTGGGCCCCTCGCCAATCTTGTCGTCGACCATCCTTCTGCAGTGAGCTGTCTGAGACGCGCCCGGAGCCTGTTGCTCGCTGTGCTTGCCCCCCACTGTTCCACGCTGCGTCAAGCGCCTTCTAGCAAAACAACGAGCCTGCGAACGCCTTGCATCATCCGCAGCCTCGGTCGGCATCGGCCCATCCACCCCCGATCTCGCCAGGCGTTGCAACACTGAACAGGTGATGCATGGATGCCTGCCAGACGGCTTCCACCAACGACCCTCCACGCTGTCTCACGTTGCTTCGCTCGACCCACTCAGATCTACGGCGCACCTGCCTTCTATCTGCTGTACCTTTGAAGGCAGTCCCTTCTCGAACTCCCGTTCACTGCTCTACGTCGCAACGACGGCAGTAGACGCAGGGTGCAATCTACAAAGACGGCGCTTCTTCGCCTCTCCTTCCACGCGGTTGTACCGACACTGAAGTGTGGTTCAAAGTCCACGCCAAGGGGATCCGCTCAACTGACACTGCTGTGACATTGCTGCCCGCGTGATGGCTGCAGGGCAACGTATGCGTCCGGGAGAGTAAAGCCGACAGTGCCGAAGCTGGTGCTCCTAGACGACTTATTCGTATGAAGTTTGCGCTCTAGTGCAAGTTGAATAATCCGCTGATTGTCCCAAACGTCTACAAGTGTTCCAAATGTCTATTCCACGACATGGGATGCAGATAGGTACAGCTTGGACACAATCACGGGCTTGGGCTGGAAACCCTTTTGAAGACAGTGTCACAAATCAACAGTCTCAAGTGCTTTCAGCAGCGCACTGCGTGCTACGAGAGCCTACATGGCTTGATCTGCGTGCAAGCATACACAGATGTCTCGAGGTACGGGTAGCGCGAGCGCGCCTAAAACAGACTAGCGCGATCGGTGCGAGCCTCATCGTACGCCACATATCTACGCCGAATGATTCGAACCGAGTAGTGTAGAAAACCGTAATTGGAGCCCTAGTGTTAGTAAATATGTGATTTAAAGAGATTGCCGCGTGCTCGTATGGTGATATCCGTCGTGTATCGCACAACAGTCCCCATAGAAATCGCAGTGGGCCGTGTGGCTTCGCTGGTGCCCATGTGCTGGTGACCGCCTCAGCCGACGAGACTCCCAAGCACAACACCGTATGACCCCGATACCACTCCCACCACGCTCCACGCCCATCCCACCCACGCATCCACTTGTTCCGCCAGGACTACAACCTACATGCACGTTCGCTAGGTCCACCGTCGCTCCTGCACCGCAGCAGGCTTCACGTCGCCCGCAATGTCCTCCGCTCGCTACGCGCAATCCGCGTCTTCAGTACCGCAACAAGCTGCCTACCGAGGGCCGGCTCCTGTATCCAATGCACCGCCAGGCACCTTTGCCTCGGGGACCAAGGTCCAGGTCGGCAACCACCGCGTCACCATCGAGAGATACCTGTCCGAGGGCGGTTTTGCGCACGTCTACCTCGTCCGCATACCCAAGGGTGATGAAGGGCTACCGGATGTTGGGGTGCTGAAGCGGGTCGCGGTCCCGGACAAGGATGCGCTGGCGAACATGCGGACTGAGGTAGAGACGATGAAGAAGCTCAAGGGCCACAGGCATATTGTGACCTATATCGATTCGCATGCCTCGCAGTTGAAGGGTGGGGGCTACGAGGTGTTCCTGCTGATGGAGTTTTGCTCTGGCGGCGGCCTGATTGATTTCATGAACACACGGCTGCAGCACCGGCTGACGGAGCCAGAGATTCTGCATATCTTCTCCGACGTGGCAGAGGGAGTTGCAACGATGCATTATCTGAGGCCCCCACTACTGCACCGCGACCTCAAAGTCGAAAACGTCCTGATCACGACGATTGGAACAAACAGGATGTACAAGCTCTGCGATTTTGGATCCACGGCCCCGCCGCGGCCGGCCGCAAGAACCGCGGCAGAAGGCAGATTGATCGAGGATGATGTACAACGCCACACCACGCTACAGTATCGTAGCCCGGAGATGATAGACGTCTACAGGAAACAGCCTATAGACGAGAAGAGTGATATTTGGGCGCTGGGTGTGCTGCTATACAAGCTGTGTTATTACACGACACCGTTCGAAGAGGTCGGACAAATGGCCATCTTGAACGCGAGCTTCAAGTTCCCGGCATACCCCCAATTCTCAGACCGGATAAAGAAGCTTGTCTGTAGGTCGAGAGTTTTCGGGTAGATTTGGCTGTTGCGCTAATACGAAACAGCGTCAATGCTGCAAGAGGACCCCCAGCGTCGGCCGAATATCTACCAAGTGGTGGTTGAGGTGTGCTCTATGAGACATAGGGCGGTGCCTATTAAAGACGTGTGTACTCCACTTCCCTCTCGAACCTGCTACTCACAAATTGTAGATCTACTCCAATCGAACACAGTCTGAAGATCGAAGAAACCAGCAGCTACCGAGCTCCGAACCTCACGTCTCCTCGCCCCCGATTATTGGAATTCAGAAGGTCGAACCCATGAAACAAATACAAACTATTCCAGATATTGCCCCCATGAGAAGAGGAAGGCCGGCAGTCCCCACTCAAGCACCGTCTGCAGCCAAGCCAAGCCCTTCTCCCGGGAGAGTTGCCGATCCTTTCAAAGCCCTCGATAACGAGGACGAAAGGGTCAGAAGCGCAGCAGCAGACGAGCTCGCAGCGAAGTTTCCTTCATTGGACGACTTTTCACTGCTACATGACCGGGGGCAAAAATTCGAATTCGGCCAGCCATCAGCAACCACCGATATTCCGCTCAGCAAGAAGGTTACAGCAGCCCTTGCTGACTCCGCATTCGCGATTCCACCTTACAATACAACCAGCTCTGCTCCAGCAAGTAAACTCACACCAAGGGCGCCTTCGACAGGTGTGTCTCGGTCTACGTCTGTGAAGAAACCACAAAACTTCGATGGGCCGGAGGACAGCCATCTCATTTCCAATCCGACTCTTCATCAGCCAACACCACAACGATCTGCCATGGTTTCTACCGGCGTGCAAACCTCGCCCGCACCTTCTCCTACTTTGACCCAAACGCAGCAGAAGTACCCAGATGTCACCAAGCGACCCGTATGGCGTGTTCCCGAGATAACTAGTTCCCACAGCCGTACTATGAGCCAGAATCGCACATTGGAGAAAGCTCTGCCCAGTCCCTCCTCCTTGAGGCCTGATCACACTGTTCCGAATCGCCCACGCCTTGATCCCGCAAGATCAAAATCGCACACCCCTACGCTCACGATACCGAAATCGCCGGCATCTTCACGACCGTCGCTCGAAAGCCAACGTCCGTCCGCTTTGGATCTTGGCAGCGCGCTCGACAGGTCCAAGTCCGCGCAGTCTAATGTCCGGCCTGTTAGCATGCATATACCAAACAATCTTGATTTTCTTCGCGAAAAAGAAGCAGCACCTGGACGGAACTTCGATGCGCCGTCGAGATCAAAAATGGACCATTCACCAGCGGTGGCAGACTCTGAGCACGATGTGGACGAAACGAACATTGCTTCAGATGTGAGCTTCCTAAGAACCATGGAAACAGAGGATAGCAATCAAAAGAAACATCGTCGAAGCAGCAGTCAGACCACACACGCTAAAAGGACCAGTATAAGCGCGCTAACCAGCAACACTAAAGACATTATCAAGGGTAGATTTGGTGACGCTTTTAGAAAATTTGAAGGCAATTCAGCTTCCGCATCAGATCGCGGTCGATCAGAAAGTTCTCACACGCCGACAGATATAGAGTCTGGTTCTCGTGGCAATGTTTTGACACCAATCGCAGGATCAGAAGCGACGGGTGGACCATCTGACGATGAGCGCGCGATCGACGAAACACAAGACCTTCCACCCGAAGTTCGTCGAGAACTCGAACGGCGACGTCTCTCGCAAGAGGAACGGCGCGTCGAAGCTGCAGCGGCTGAGTACCGGAAGCGACTTGCTGAAGAGGGGAAAGGAAAGGCCGGGCCTACGCGTGCCTCCACAATCCAAAATCGCGTTAAGAACCTCCTCGATGAAAGTCAGAAACAGGCGCCCTCTAATCGAACAACTGAAGGCTATGGAAAATATACCGACACAGGAAAACCGCTTCCTTCGAGACCGCAGGATCAGAGCGGCCCCCGCCAGCCCCCTGCGGTCAGTCGCAAACCCATCGCCCTACCCCAACAAATTCAGCAGAATGTTCCATCAGGTCTAGCACACACGAAGACTCGTCCGCAAATCGCAGTGCCACCGACGTCCACATCCGCCCCGCCAACAACTCATCGCACCACTCCTGGAGTGTCTGCACCTCGTCCGCCTCCGCCATCCAAACCGACTAAACTCAGGACTGGCGGAACAGGTGACATCTCTTCTGGCCTTTCGCGACAAAGTCCTATCGTGAGCAGCGCAAGAGACAAGCCTTTGCCTTCCGCAGGCGGACAGGGCGATGGCGTCGCCGGAGATGAATGGGACCTGGATAGCTTCAGCAAGCGGTACCCTAGCCTTAATAAGCTGGAGATGGTCGAAACGGAGATCCCCACGAGAAGCAGGAACGTTAGAGATATTTGAGTAAACAGTTGACTAACTAATCCGCGATTATTTGAAGCTTCTTTCGTATAGACGCTAGATTTAGCCTCTCTTTTATTGCATATATGCAAGAGCTCACAGTTAGAAGGCCGCTTTGCGTCGCCTCTCTGGATGTATATAAGCGAGCATCTACGAGATAGAACTGATTGCAAACGCAATGTGATGAGAAAGGAGACCATCCTCCCCGTATCCGATCTCTATCAGTCAACAACTGCTTCTACCGCAGACTCTTGCCTATAAGCATCATTGTAACCCGCTTTTAGAATCCCTGCCGAGCCAATCAGCAACACCACTTTGGCCCACATCAGCCTAACCAAAGGGCCTTATTGGACGGACAGGGATTCTAAAAGCGGGTTACAATGATGCTTATAGGCAAGAGTCTACGGTATCTATCTTCCTCCACTTGCAGGTGGGTACACGTCTGATTATGCGTGTTGTCGCTGCGGAGAAGGCGGAAGGGATTGCTAAGCACCAATATGCCATCCCCACTTCGCGCACCTAATAGGGAAAGTGTGCTGGTATAAAAAAGGTCCGACCTCGGCTTTCATCTCATGTCGCAAGTTCGTGACTTGTTGATTTGAATTTCAACAGGTACTTGTCCAGGGAGCATATTGATTTCCCGCATGATGGCGGAGTCGAAATCGGATATCACGCTGTATACTACGCAGACGCCAAATGGCATCAAGATCTCCATCACGTTGGAGGAATTGGGGTGAGTTGACACATACACAGTCCTTTCTGGTTGGAACGTTGACACGTTCAACCTTTCGAATTCATGGTTCTTGTTTCGTTTCTCTTCGTTCCCATCTAATCGCATGTTATTTTCTTGCCACACACTTTGATCGCTTCCTTGCACGACTGCAGGCGGATGATAAGTTCTATAACGAAAGGACAAACAATCCACCGCCCACCTCCTCTATGAACAGCTCCGAGTCTACAAACTCTCGTTGACGACAAACACACACGTCATGGTATATATCTAGCCGCTCTTCACATACGAACCGTGATGCCAAAACTATACCTTCACTAACAACACCTAGCCTCCCCTACAAAGTCCACAAAATCGACATATCTAAAAACACGCAAAAGGAGCCTTGGTTCCTCGCCATCAACCCCAACGGACGCATTCCCGCGCTGGTGGATACCTTCACCGACGGCAAGCCGATCAACTTATTCGAGTCGGGCAGCATCATGCAGTATCTGGCCAAGCGGTATGATACCGAGCATAAGATTAGTTATGAAGAGGGGACGCGGGAGTGGTACGAGATGAACAACTGGTTGTTTTTCCAGAATGCAGGCGTGGGACCTATGCAGGTGAGTTCTACATTGGTCAGTGGTCCTTTTATTACGCTTTCTAACCCGTTGTGTAGGGGCAAGCTAGTAAGTGATGTTTGCTTTTCTGTTGACATAGTCAGACTCTTAGGGTAACGGACGGGCGCAAGCGGTGGAGGAAGAGTTGAACGACTATGCAAATATCGACTCGACTCGACGAGCACGGAATTGTGGTGCTTTAGTAGCAGGGTTCCATGTGAATCTCTTAACTGACGTTGGTCATGCGTGTAGATCACTTCACCCGCTATGCACCCGAACGCATCGAATACGGCGTCAATCGATACCAGAACGAAACACGCCGTCTGTACGGCGTCCTCGATCAGCATCTGTCGTCTAAGAACATACCGTACTTGGTGGGCGACAAGTGCACCATCGCTGGTACGTACCCCTCATGCTAGAACTACGATTAAGAGTTTGTCCCTAGAGCAGTACTTACTTCGGCGCTTTGGAACTGGACTTGGGATTTGACCCGTTTCAAACGAAATCGAGGCTGACAAGCAGCAGACATTGCGCACTGGGGCTGGATCGCAGCCGCAGGCTGGTGCGAAGTCGACATCGACGAGTTCCCCGCTCTAAAAGCATGGGAAGACCGCATGGTACATCGCCTTCCATACAAACCCACACATATACCCGCCCTAGCTAACATTATCTCCACCAGGCGGCTCGTCCCGGCGTCGAGAAGGGCCGCCACGTCCCCAACCGACACGGCATCAAAGATCTGCTCAAAGACAAAGCAGCTGTGGAGGGGCGCGCCGCCGAAGCGAGGAAGTGGGTACAAGCCGGCATGAAAGAGGATGCTAAGAAAACTGAGAAGTAAGTCTGCATCGGGTTTTCTTACTACCTAGCTCTGATCTCTTTTCTTCCCTTTACTCTCGCTTGCACGGGACGTGGTTGGTGGTCGCCGTTCATTTACAAACTCATGGTTGAGGCGTGGACGCATACGTGGACAATCAATATCATGGATGCATGTTTTTTTGCATGTATGTACGGGAGGGGAGAAGGGGCAAGTTCGCATGCGAGCATCTCCACAGCAGGCAATTCTGCGATAGCGGCTATATACTTGGGTCTGTTAAGTATACGTGGACGAGCGCTCCGAAACTTTCTTCGGTGGGGAATGCTTGTATGTACACTCAACTCCGTTCTCCGTTTCCGCTTTGGTCCGCTTGTGCTTCTAGCGTTGCTAGTCTATACGTTAACGTCTGGGTATTATGAATAGGTTGTAAGAGGATCGAAGATGTGGGTGTTGGGGGGAAGCTTAGATGCGTTAAGCCTGGTGGTTGAGAAGAGGAAGGTACGTGTGACAAGGGTACATGGTCGTACGGTCCGAGATGCGGCTTTCCCGTGAGGGAATCCGGCACGGATGATCTCTTAGTGTCTGTGTTCTGTCTGCTACATACTTCGCAGAGCATGTCACATGAGCGTCAGATGCTTACCAAGTCCATACCCCATATGTAGTCGACAGTCGTATACCCACCCACTCCGTAACTGTTCAGTGCTGGTTTCGTTAAACTTCACGTGTCGAAGCGAGCTGATCGTCCCCACATAGCACCTCCTCGCTCTGCTCCTACATGCGAGAATTATCAAAGGAGACGCTCCCATTCCAAGTTCAGAGCCCTAATATATGCTTCCCCAGGTTGAGAAGGTCTTGCGGTCTCGCCTCCGAGCTTCAGTGCAGCTCGCATGCGCACAACCGGGCCAGCGTAAACAACATCAATATCAACAGTGCCACTGTTGCTGCAGCTCGTCGTCACATGAAAGTTCATCGTCACATGAAAGTTCATCGCCACCACACCGTCCATACATAATCCAAACTTGTGCTACTTCATCAAGTAGCAACCCTATAACACCCTCACATAATACAGGTACCGCATCCCCACCTCAGGCCAATTCACCGCTGTCATTTTCCCCACACTCACTAAAGCGCTGTAATGGGGCCTCTGGCTAGTCGAATCCCACATCAATGCACACATTTCGACACTTAGCTGCAGTCCTTGAATCTTCCACAGCTTCTGGACCGACCCTCAACGGTGACTGCTAATTTACTCGAAGCGGCTATAACAACTAGTAGGACTTGCTCGACGGGGTCTTGCTGCTCTGAGAAGAACTGGCGCCATGCTACGCCATATGCGTGGATAAAAGATCGGATTAAGCGTATCGCTAGGAGCCGATGGCGCTGCACGTCAAACGCCATCAGCCCGCGCTTCCTTAATTGCAACGGCCAGTTATAGTCCGAATTAGGCGCTGTAGTCCGCGGGAGGAGCGCTATATCGATGCCCTGGGGATACGAAGTGCTAATCTGGTCGAATTATTACCAGGTGAGAGCCGCAGAGCTCATGCGACTTCGGTTCCCACATATTGCGATTCCGCCCCTAGCCGACTGTCTGTGAGACGCAGTGCCCGCATATGAATCAGACCCAAGTATTGGGATTGTGAAGGTATTCGCGAAAGTGATGGGCGGCGGTGCATCCTGATCAAAGGTCAGGTGGCCTTTCAAATTAGCTCCTCTTCATATTAACAGAATCGAAGGAGGTATGGCTGCAGCCCTGCATGCACAAAGCTGTACTCCACAAACGGTCGTGCAACCTGCCCTGGGAAAGGAGAAAGTCGTGCATGACGCAGACCTTTTCTAGAAGCATGCAGGCTCATTTTAAACCCAGCCAACGGCAAGCCGGCTCTTTTTCAAGAAACGAAAAGCCACGAAGACGTGCAAATGAGCCGGAGCAGTCACACCCTGGTGGTTGCGGGGGATGTGTAGTGATCAGCACCAGGGTGGTCCATTCAGGCAAAAAGAAAATAAACCTCCACATGCGTACTCGAGCACCATGCCCGGCACCGCACCACAGACGGCCCCGGCTTTTGGCTCAACGTAGTACGCGGTTTTCGTGGAGCCGTGGGTTACACAAAGTGGTGGATGTTGCACAGTCCAGATGAGCAGTGTGGAGTGCATGCGAAATAGCAGATGTGGACCAATGCATATGTCTTGGGTCCTGCGTGCGAGTCGGAGGATAGTCGAAAATGTGGGGGATTCTGCCAATATGCTGACTCCTTGTCTCCTGCGCAAGCGTGTCTTCGTCTGAACGGCTTGCGGCTGCGTGTGTGATCGTGGTCTGCCACAACGTCTACCGGTAGGGCGGTCCAATCAGAGTGGAGCAAACCGCATTGACGGGCCGGCCACGCTGTGAACACGACCTCTAATTGCGACCATGCGACGAGGAGAATATTGTCGGAGAGATGGAATGTCCTTTGAATAGCCCTAAGGGCTTATCCCTTAACTTGAGCGGTTTCAAGTCGCAGGGAGAGGTGCTCCAAAGCACTTGGTCTGTGAAACGGTACGGGTAGTGGCGACAAGGGTCAAAACGAAGCGACGCCTACTGCTAGTCGACTTCGACTAGAAAGTAGCTAGGTAATGAATCACTCTACGGCTGTAAGAGATGCTTAGCTTACTGGGAAATGTATAGGCTGGGATCGGAATATGAGGCACGCCGTCGACATCTCCCCTACCTTCAAGTAGCATTATTAGCAAATGCAGAGTTGCATCGAGGCATCTAGAATGGGTCAAACCAGCTACCTGAGACGGTTGCCCGCCGTGATTCTGAGCTTGCTCGCCAGGCGACAAGCCGTTCTCGTTAATGCTATGCGCTGAGTGGACAACGTGGTCAAGCCTCATGCATGCACTCAGGAGGACGTCAGCATCGCTACCAAGAATTTGGATCACGTCAAGTTGGTTGCTTGAACTTGTGAGCTGTACAGAGGTACGTCGAAAGCGCGTGTGCGTGTGAAGATGATACGTTCTGTGCCTTTTGCGAGTCATTCACCGTAGTTTCAGGAACCGCGTAGCATGCGGACGGGATCGCCAACGTCGTTTTCCGGTCAGCATTATGGATGGCATGCAGACTCCGTCCCGACGTTTGCTTGATGGCCGCGACTCGAGAGAATTCCAGGAGCGTCAGGGTGAGCGCATGGGCAAAGCGAACCGTCCGGAGTAAAGGAACTACGCTATAATACACAGGATTAAGAAATCTCCGGGCCTATCATGACGAATGTGGTGTCCGAAGGGCTCGTTGGTCAACCAGGCGCGGGGACGCCATCCGATCGACTGTTGCAGCTGGTCAGGCGCTGCCAGCCACTGTCAAGGGGGACCGACTGGCCTCAGGTACAAAGCGTAGATGCGTGGCCAAGATGTCTTGAATGTGCGGAGCGGGTGTTGACGTGAGGTCGGTGCGCTAGAGACCCTAACTGCTAGGGTTCTGACAGGCATCATGCGGGGCGGCCGTCTTTGTAATTTATCCGGTTGCGAGTGGGACTAATCAGACGATGCTGGTTAAATGGATAAATTGCTGTCGTCCCCGCGCCCCTGCAACGACTTGCCTTCCAGAGACCAGGTGCCGTGTGCTAGTGCCCCAGATCGTCGAGCCAATCCTCCACGGCTTCAATTAACACTGCTTTTTTGTGATATTGACCTCGACGTGATCTCGCTTCTGGAAGCCCTCGTGGACGCATGGAAGATTCAAGCCCCAGATCTGACCCTTGCTTCGGCCCATCTTTACCAGGATTCTCTGAGTCGGACGCCGCTTCGGCACTCCAAGTGTCGACAGCGGCCCACTTCTGAGTCCCCAAGTATCGCATGACCGCCCAAACCTTTCCGCGGTGATCGCAGCACTCGTCCTTGCACTTGAACGGACAGAATTCTTCCCCGAACGTACCGCAATGGAGACCTCCACAACAGATGTGACCAAGCTAGAGCGCAGAGGTTCCGCTCCCGTGAAGCGCAGAGTCAGTCGGGCGTGCGACCATTGCCACCGGATGCGAACGAGGTGCAACGGCCAGGCACCATGCTCGCGTTGTGTCGGTACGATACGGATACGTGCTGTAGCGCGGATGTCACTGACTTGTCTACAGAACTCGAATACGTGTGCCAGTACAACCGAGAAAAGAAAAGACGGGGAAAGGTCAGACGACACCCTTCGCCTAGCTGATTGTGGGGTTGACTCTTCTAGGTACCACGACATATCCAGAAACAGAGAGAAGAAGCTGCCCAAACTGGTCAGCATCAAGAACATGGACTTTCGATACAAACTCATTTCGAGAGGGGCGACATGATGTCCGAAATGGACGAGGAAATCTGGTCTCCGTCAGAGCCAACACCAGTTGCGCATCATTTTCTTGGAAGCAAGGATGACCTCCACCATGTTACCTCGCCAACTCTGCACGGCCATGCGATGGCGGCATCGGATTTTCATCACGACCCGAACCAGATCAAATCCTCTCCTAACTGGCATGAGCTAGCTACTAGTAAGTTTCGGTTGTTGAGTATATCGGCGGCTTTTACTCACCAGACGCCTAGCTGTGGGATTTAATCCACCTGCCACACATATCATGATAGATCCTCTCCTGCTGGGCCCAGGGGAGGGGCTTGCGCAACCCCAAATGCACCACCATCCCATGGGTCGAAATGAAGAGCTCATGTATGCTATGAACGACATGCACATAATCCAGGACACGCGGACACCGATGTCGGTCCCGCCTGAATTTGGAAATATGGGATACCCGATGCACTTCGCACCCGTAAGGCAATCGTCACCGCGTAGTTACGGATCCGTCGACACAGGATCGCCTCAGTCGGGTATCAGCGCCGCCTCATCCCACCCGGGGATCCTTCCATGCAAGTATCCAGTGCTGAAGCCTCTGATCCCTCACTTGGGCTCGATCATGACTGTTCCGATGGCATGCGACCTTCTTGAATTCTATTTCCAGAGCTCATCTTCGGTGTTCATGGAGCCGCTATCGCCATATATTTTAGGAACTGTCTTCCGAAAACGCTCCTTTCTTCGACAACATAAGCCTCGCAAATGTAGTCCGGCATTACTTGCTAGCATGCTTTGGATTGCAGCTCAGACATGCGAAGCAAGCTATCTGACGTCGTCTCCATCTGCAAGAGGTGTCTTCTGCCAAAAATTGTGGAAGCTGGCCGTTGAACTACTGAAGCCGTTGGTTCATTCCCCCGCCTCTCATAATTTTGCTCAGGGGTATGGACACGTCGTCAGCCCTGCCGTTCACGACGCTTTCGGCGCAGAACGAGCCATGGGACAGCTTGAAAGCAGAACAGATGCGGCGACGCCGCCTACTAGCACTCTGGATGATGTCGCAACATACATGAACCTCGGTGTAGTTACCTCAGCAAGTGAATACAAGGCCGCAAGTCTCCGGTGGTGGAATGCTGCCTGGAGCCTCGCAAGAGAACTGAAGCTAGGAAGGGAAATGCCGCAGGAATCCGCAAAAGATCGCGATACGGATAACGACACTGATATCGGCATGTCCGACTGTAGTACTTCTGGCGCACATATTCCAGCAGGCACTCCAGCTGCCGCCATTATCGAGGAGATGAAAGAAGAAAGGCGCAGACTTTGGTGGCTTCTATACATGATCGAGTGAGTATGTCCATGCGGTCTTTCTTGGCCTCCTTGCTGATCGTACTTTCAAGTCGACATCTAGGTCTTTGTTATAATCGTCCGTTGGCGATGCTGGACAACGAGTGCGAAGATCTGTACCAGCCCGTGCCAGATACTTTGTGGCAAGCCGGTGAGTTCTATACCGGCAATTCAGGACCCAAGAGGAAGGGTCTCTCGTTCCAATGTACTTCGCACGATGTTTTCGGCTTCTTTCTCCCGCTCATGACGATTCTGGGCGACATAGTCGACATGAACGCACAGAAGAATCATCCTCGCTTCGGACAGCGGACATCCTGGGAATTGTTCGAATCAGAGATCACGCGCCAGCTCGAGGCATATGCATATAGCCTCCAGGAATTTAAGACGCAGCACGGTTGTGGTTCACCAGGCGATGAAAGTACAGATCCGATCCTTGGAGAGTGTGTACACCAGACAAGGAAGGTCGTCGCGTATGCTACGCACATCATGCACGTCCTGCATATCTTGCTGCATGGGAAATGGGATCCGGTCGCACTGTTGGAAGACGACAACATGTGGATCTGCTCTCAGTCGTTCCTGGCGGCCACTTCGAGTGCGATTTCCGCTGCGCATGCGGTGGAAGAAATCCTGGAACTGGACCCTGATCTCTCGTTTATGCCGTACTTCTTCGGGATGGTAAGTTCCCCAGTCGAAATTGCTGCGGCGTCTACTGATCTTACTGTATAGTATTTGCTACAAGGAAGCTTAATTCTTCTTCTGCTCGCTGACAAGTTGTCCACCGAGACGAACGAAGGCGTTATTCGGGCTTGCGAAACCATCGTTCGAGCGCATGAGGCAGCTGTGGTGACACTTAACACAGAATACCAGGTATGACTCCCTCCCAGTTTTCACTGACCTGTGAGCTCATCCATTCGCCAGAGAAACTTCCGAAAAGTTATGATTTCAACGTTGGCACAAATCAAAGGCCATGGTCACTCTCGAGAAATGTCGCCTGCAAAGCGTCGAGAAGTATTGTCTTTGTACCGCTGGACGAGCTTGGGAAATGGTCTTGCCATATAGAGAGGGGGACAGGAGCGTTGGGCGTTGGCTGTATTATTATGTATCATGGTTTGACGATCGCATCTGCATAGGGGTTCTGGACCTTCGTTTGATACCAAGGATAAAAGTCGCATCTATGCGTGGTTAATACCGAAGCTTCAATCGAAGCTGCAAATACTTCAAAGAGTACTTCCGAATTGCTTGTACCCTCTCATCTGTGGTAACTATGCCTTGTTGGGATGCTTGATTGAATATTGGCACTGCCGAAGGCGAGGTAGATGAGGCCCCTTCGGTGCTTCCACAATTGCCGTTGGGTAAATGGGGGGGATACTTTGAAGGGTATCATGGGAAAATAGAAGGGTTTGGCGTAAATGAGGTCGAAAGTTTGTTTGCGGCAATGCGTTTTGGTTTAGAAAGCGCGACCACGACTGCGACCTTACCTGCCTGCACCTGCCCGCGGGCTCTATTGCTACACATGACGTTGTCATTGCAGATGAAGATGCCCCGCTGCTTGGAGCTTCAACGTGGAAAAATGCCACAATGCAGGAAAATGCCTCTGATGCCATCTGCATTTCACTAGTTTTCGGCGGAGGTGTGTCGCGTGGCGGCCCCATGCAGGCATACGACAACGCATAACTGTTGCACAGATTGCGGTTCCTATTACAAATCTTGCTTCGTCACGAGGTACCACGGGAGCTCTGGAGGTATGTGACGTGGAAATCGAGCGTCTATGATATATTCCTGGTTGCTTTTCTGAATACAGTAGTGATTCTCATGAGATGAATGCATGATGCAAAAGTATTTGAGAGAGGATATTGGGCTTGAATTGATCATAATCGTAAGACGAATACCAGAAGGTTGAAATCGACGCGAATGAAACGAGAGAGCTCATGCCGCTTTTATAAGCTCTTCTCCACTCTCATAACTTCCGCGATGCCATCCGCGACAGCCTTGACATTTTCTTCTGAGAGTCTCTTCAAGGGCTTGCGGGGGTAGCCACCATAGCCATAGTAAGACTGGATAGCTGATTTGGTCCCGGGGATGGCAGCCTTGGTAAGGACCCAGTCACCCTTGCTAAGGACTTTCTGCAGCCCAAAGGCCTCGTCGTGTTTGCCCTCGGCCCACAGGTTCCAGACCTTGACACAGGTCTTCGGTATGACGTTGGCTCCACCAGCGATGATGCCAGAGCCACCACTGGCTGCCGTCTGAGCGGTGAAGTCAGCCATTCCGCCAAATGCCATGTATCCGCTGCCGTTGCTCTTCGCCGTCACGGCGTTAGTGGCTAGTGCGACTCTCGTGAGCTTGCCAGTGTTGCCGCATGTGAACTTGGTTCCCACGATGTTGGGGTGCTCTCCTAGCCTGATGATGAGATCGCTGTCCATGTCAATCCCTGAAACAGCCCCCGGGTAGTTGTAGAGAATGACGGGGAGGGGAGAGCGGTCGGCGAGCTTGGTGTAGTACTCGTAAATAGCGTCCTCGTCCATGGCGTAGCGGTAGTAGCTCGGCGGCACGATGAGGACGTATTCGGCGCCGGCGTCTGCGGCCTCTTTGCACGACTCGATGGAGAGCTTGATTCCGTGCTCGGAAGCTCCTGCGATTACGGGAATATTTTGGTATCCTGCCTCGTCCAGAGCCTCACGAGTTGCTCGCGTGATGGCTGCTTTCTCGGCGCGGTTCAAGTGTACAGCCTCTCCGTTGGAACCCATGGTGACGAGCCCGACCAGGCCAGCTTCCGCAAGCCGCACCGCATGTCTCTTGACGGTGGGAATGTCAACTTCCTCGGTCTCGGGGTCGAAGAAGGTCATGGTCGGCGAGTAGATGCCGGGCCGGAGCGGCGTGCGCTCTCTGGCTTGTCCATTGGCGCCGTTGGCCGCGCTGGCTGAAGTCATGCTGGGGATGGATGCTGAGAAGTCCAAGGACGGGTAGAAAATAGGAAACCAGGAGGAGAGGGGCACAACTAGTCCACGGCAGCCGCTCGGGTCAGCGTTTAATATAACAGCGAGATGGAGGGCATCGGCGTAAAGCAGGGCTCTGGGCTCGGCCGGCCGCCCAAAGGCATCCCGCCTGTCGTTCGCTCGTCCATGGTCGCTGTGGTCAGGAACGCGTTGCATGCGCGGCCTTCATTCGCCGCAGGACCGAGCTTGCGCCAACGAAGGCCAAAGGGCGCCAGAGAGCCGCCGCGTGCGCCATCTCTAGTGGGCCAGCCGACCGTGGCAGCCGTCCTCGGGGCACATTGCGCGAGGAGCGGGATGCGACCACGGTGACTAAAATGCTCGAGGCCGCATGGGACGAAGAAGCGGCCGTGGCAGAGCGGCGGCGGCGGACGTCGAGTGTGGGGCGCAGCAGCGGACAAACCATTTGCACGAATGGGCGCCGGGCGACGCCGTGGGGTGCATGGCGCGTCGCTTGGCCTGGGGAAGCGCGCTTGCTGGGTCTCGGCCGTGGAGCTGCGCGACGGGAGGCGGGAGGCCGGCAAAAGAGCGACGTGCCCCTCCACCGCATAGATGCCCTCCTTCGCGGAAACATGATTTTCCGTCGCCATCGACCATCACCATCGACCGCCCCATTGGAGATGCCGACGCAGACGCCGACGTCGTGGTGCTCTTCTTGCGTCCCCAGCCCGTCCTTTCCACCCGCCTGCTCTTCGTCCTCGCTGCATTCACCCACTCTGAACTGGCTGCTGCATTCCCCCACTCTGGACTGGCTGCTGCATTCACCCACGCTGGACTGGCTGCAGAGCAATCATGGCGCCGCTCCAAGTGTTAATGGTCAGTTACCCCTCGCCTCTACGTCTCCATTGCTTTTGGTCGAGCTCGCCCATCGTTCGCAGCATGCAGGACTGCTTTGTTTTTGCTGTCAGCGGTGCATATATCGCATCGCCTCTTGCTCCAAAGTCGGGCATCGAGAAGCAATGCTGACGAGCCCTCCAGGTGGGGACGGGGGAGTATACCACCGGCTTTGTCGGTGGAGGTGCTTCCACCTCAGATAAAAAGGTGGGCGTTGTGGGATTGACCTTGTTCGATCTACGTCGGCGTGGAAAGGTTGGAAAGCTGGGCATGGTGGGAGTGTCCGGCGACAAGTTCCCGGCCATCCGTATGTCCTCCGGGAATCCATAGATAAGACCAAGCGCTGATCATTGGCAGGCCAGCATTTGGAAAAGAACATCTCGCAAGCGTACAACGGGCTCGACGTGTCCTTCCAGGAGTACCCCAAGGAGGGAAAGCGCGACCCGGATGCGTACAAGGAAGCCATTGATGCACTGCCGAAAGGCAGCGCCAGTAAGTTGTCGCATGCAACACCCCCTACGCTCGGGTCGTGCTGACAGGCGCTAGTCACAATCTTTACCCCAGACACGACCCATTACCCGATAGCGTTGTATGCGATCGAGCGGGGCCACCACGTTCTTGTCACGAAGCCAGCCGTGAAGCTTCTCGAACACCACCAAGGACTTCTCGAGGCCGCGGAGAAGCACAATGTCTTTGTCTACGTCGAGCACCATAAGCGTTTTGATCCCGCGTATGCCGACGCCCGGTTTAGAGCTACAAAGCTTGGTGACTTCAACTACTTCTACTCGTACATGTCTCAGCCCAAGTAAGTCCCTAAAACCTTTGGCATGCGCAAGATGACTGACATGTCTTCTTAGGAGCCAACTGGAGACATTCAAGGCTTGGGCCGGCAAGGATAGCGATATCTCATACTACCTCAACTCACATCACATCGACATCAACGAGTCCATGATACCGGACTACAAGCCTGTGAGGGTTATGGCGAGTGGAGCAAGAGGTATTGCAACCGACCTTGGCTGCGTCGATGGGACTGAAGATACCATCACTCTTCTGACCGATTGGGTGAAGAAGGACAACCCGAGCAAGCGCGCAACAGGTGTATACACCGCCGGGTGGGCCGCGCCCCAAAAGGCTGGTGTGCATTCGAATCAGTACTTCCACTACATGGCTAGCAAGGGAGAGATCCGGGTCAACCAAGCGAAACGTGGCTACGATGTCACTGACGATGACACCGGTCTTCTGTGGTACAATCCGTGAGTACAGGTTCAAGATTGTTTCTTCTCCTCTTTGCTGATAGCAAGTAGCTTCTACATGAAGTATGCCCCTGACGAGGAAGGCAACTTTGCCGGACAAATTGGCTACGGCTACATCTCGTTCGAGAAATTCGTGGACGCGGTCAATGCGCTAAATGAAAGTAAAGTCACGCTCGAGCAGCTAGACAGCCGCCCGTTGCCCACGCTCAAGAACACCATTGCCACCACTGCCATTCTGGAAGCCGGCCGAAGATCGCTAGACGAGAACAGGCCGATTGAAATCATCGAGGAGAATGGCACTTGGTCGCTCAAGTAGAGCAAATGTTCTGGAGCGATGGCTCCTTTTGCCGACTCTATCCGCAGTAATACACATACCCTTAAATACCTAAGTCTCTACTTCTTCTATTAAACCCCGGCAGATCTAGATACAGAATTTCAATTGTCTAAAATTTCCTACACAATCGGCCTCTTTGTGTCCGACATTCGTGCAGTAAAAGTGATAGATGTATTCTTGAACAGCCTTTTTATTTATTATAGGAGTGCTCTGCTGTTCCTGTTATACTATGTCAGGCTATAACCTTCGCCATACTGCCCTCAATGGAAACACATTAATACCTTCTCAAAGAAACGGATAAGTTAATTATATTTAATATCAAGCTAGCGCGTCCTTGTTTCATGGATACGTGTAGAGACATATTGTTTGCAATTCTAGACATAGAAACAAGGCACAGGGCAGACGCCTCTTTACACTCCGAGGTCGTACCTAGAGAGTGATTTGTCCGCATCGGGGTGCTTGCTGTTTTGTATCTCTCATTAAGATTGTAGTCATCGCCGTTATGATGTAGTTGTGTCGCTAAGCGTCGTTGCCTATGGTAAAACCCGCTCGCTGCGTCACTCAGAATGAAGGCACGCATGATTGTGTTCATAACTTCATATGCAAAACATGAGGGCTGACCTCGGCGGAGCTTCGGGCGTGATCCAAGAGGGCTTGGCACTGTCGCCTAGCGGGGCTAGCGTGTCTGGAAACGGACATAGCTTGCCACTTCTCCTCTTACTTTGCCGCACACTTTTGCCCACGACCCTTATCCCACTCCATCGCTCAACTCGAAACATCATGTCGTGGCGCAACCAAGGCATCACCGGCTCGAACAACATTCCGCTTGGCAATCGTCGACGCATCGGCGGAGACAGCAATGGCGATGACGGAGGATACAACCCTGCGGAGCCAGCCACGGGACTGTCTGAGCTGAAGCGCGGTCGCAGCCCGACACGCGGTAAGTTGAGCTTCATTACTTCATCGGTAGTATACTAACAACTCACCAGAGGTCGATGGCCCGGCGCGCCGCAAGAAGCGCAACCGATGGGGTGATGCGAGCGAGAACAAGGCTGCCGGTCTGATGGGCTTGCCTACGCAAGTCAACCCCAACATGACCACCGAGCAGCTTGACGCGTACACCCTGCACCTGCGCATCGAGGAGATTACCCAGAAGCTGAAGATCAACGACGTCGTTCCAGCCGACGGGGACAGGTATGTTTTCACCCCTCCGCCCATTCCTTGATGCTAATTGATGCAGGTCACCTTCTCCTGCGCCGCAGTATGACAACTATGGTCGCCGTGTCAACACGCGCGAGTTCCGCTACCGCAAGCGCCTTGAGGACGAGCGCCACAAACTTGTAGAGAAGGCCATGAAGACGCTTCCTAACTACCACCCGCCGGCAGACTATAGGCGTCCTACTAAGACACAGGAGAAAGTCTATGTGCCGGTCAATGACTATCCGGAGATTAACTTCAGTATGATACTAACCCCTCTAACTTTCTTTATAAGTCTTATTCCTTTCCCCTGCCTTCGTCTTGACCGGCTTGCACAACCTGCCGATCGTGTAGCATCGCATCGGTGGACCTGCTGCATTGCCAAGTCACTAACCCACACCTTCCAATCCGCCCACAATTCTTGATCATCTCACTAACTACAGATTTTCTGTGCACTAACAGTTGGCTTACTCATTGGCCCGCGAGGCAACACGCTCAAGAAGATGGAGTCTGAGTCTGGCGCTAAGATTGCGATCCGTGGCAAAGGCTCCGTCAAAGAGGGCAAAGGTCGATCTGACGCAGCTCACACCAGCAACCAGGAGGAGGACTTGCATTGTTTGATCATGGCAGACACCGAGGACAAGGTGAACAAGGCGAAGAAGCTGATCCACAATGTCATCGAGACGGTATGTATTGCAAGACTTGAAAATCGACTACGTCCTAACAGAACACAGGCTGCCTCTATTCCCGAAGGCCAGAACGAGCTGAAGCGCAATCAGCTACGTGAGCTTGCTGCCCTCAACGGTACTCTCCGTGACGACGAGAACCAGGCCTGTCAGAACTGTGGCGAGATAGGACATCGCAAGTATGACTGCCCGCAAAAGCAGAACTTTACTGCCAGCATCATCTGTCGTGTCTGTGGACAAGCTGGACACATGGCTCGCGATTGCCCGCAGCGCAAGGCCGGCACCGGTTGGCGGAACGACGACCGCTACCCTCGCAATCAAGGCCAGATTAGCAGTGCCGAGCACGAGCTCGACAACTTCCTCAACGAGATGGGTGGTGGTGGCGATTCTGGCCGTCCGACTGGAGCCATCGAATACAATGGCAACGGTGGTGGCTATGGTGGAGACGAGCCGCGCGCTGCTAAGCCTTGGGAGCAGCGTCCAACTGGTGCACCGGCTCCTTGGGCACGCGGCGACCGCGACGAACGCGACAACGGTGCGGCTGCCCGGCCGTGGGCTGGTGCAGGAGGCTCGGGCGGTGGTGACGCCTACAACCATGGTGGCTACAATACTGGCGCAGCTGCTCCCTGGGCTTCTGCTAGCAACGCTTCGTATGGCTATGGCAACTACGGATCTGGATACGATCAGCATGCGGCTCCTCCCGGCATGAGCTCATACGGCTACGCTGCTCCCGCGCCGCCCGGCCCGCCTCCTGGGCTTGGTCCTCTGTTTACCAACTACGGCAATGCTGGAAGCCCTCCTCCGCCTCCGCCCTCGGGTGCCGCGCCGCCTCCGCCTCCCTCGGACATTCCGCCCCCGCCCCCGCCGTCCGACATTCCTCCGCCTCCTCCGCCAGCTTAGGTGGGAGCATTGACGCGCTATTGCACAGCTGTTACTGTCGATCGGGCTATCCTGTCTATCAAGAACTAGTTTTCACCGGAAACTGTCTTCTGGTCTCGGAGGACGTGGGGCATCCTAGCTCTCTAGCGTCCCGTGGAAGTAGAAGCTACTGGGATCATTTGGAACTCGACATGGCGCTATGCACCTTGTATCCTCTCAGCGGAACACTGCTATATTTGCAGCAACCAGGGTAAGTCAGCACAAATTGGTTCCGATTTCTTGTTTGTCCTTTTGGTTGGTTTCTTCGGTTTCCTACAGTAAGTATATGGAGCAGTTGTCTTCTGACACTGTATATAACTTGCTTTCTACCTATGTACCTGAGTACCTACATATGTGGATAATGATTGCAGCACGTGCGCTATTGCCGCTTGTGGACGAGGAACTGCATGTGATGAAAAGTGAAATTCAAGCGGCTTGAAGCGGTGCAGGTGTTGTAAATATGATACGGGCCAACCATACGATATGGCCTACAGTAGTGCAACGGTGTTCATTCACCAGGCCCAGGGTGCTGTCGATCCTGCCAAGGCTGCCTAAGGAAGCTGCAGGGTGCGCGATGACGAAGCGCGACTGTTCATTATTTCACTGGCCGAAACGTCAACAGGCCAGCGAAGCTCACGCAGTGACTCGACGCCGCTCGCTCTTATTACTGTTGTTCTACGTTCGCACGCCCGCTCTTATTACTGTTATTCTACGTTCGCACGCCCGCTTTAATTTCAATATTGCTATCCGCCCCGCCCCGCCCCCCGCTCTGCGCTCAACCGATCCGGCGAGCCGCACTGCAAGCAACATGGAGAAGATACGTGTGAGCAAGGTAGCTTCTTCCCTGCACGCGTCAAAGATTGAAGCAGCTCACGTTTCAAAGGTAGAGAACGTCCAGGCATTCCGCCGTGGGACCAGCTACGACGGCACGCTGCATCTCATGCCCCACCACATCGTCTTCAGCTACCTGCCACCTCCCCCGCCGGGCGCCTCCCCGTCCGCCAAACCGCCGCGCCAGAAAGAAATATGGATCACGTATCCTCAGATATCCTACTGCTGTCTGCGACCATGCCCATCCGTCTCGCACTACAAGCCGTCGATCCGCCTGCGCTGCCGCGACTTCACCTACTTCGCCTTCAACTTCCTCGACGAGAAGCAGGCACGCGATGTGTACGATAGCATCCGCTCGCTGTCTTGCAAGATTGGGAGGCTGGACAGACTGCTTGCGTTTAGCTACCAACCGAAGGCGCCGGAAGATCAGTTCAACGGGTGGCAGATCTACGATGCACGCAAGGAATACAAGCGATTAGGCATCAGTCCCAAGGACACGGAGAAGGGCTGGCGGATATCAGAGATCAACGCGGGATATGGGGTAGGTTTGACGGAGAGGAGACGGCGCGCATCATCTGACGCATCGTTGTAGTACTCAAAGACCTATCCCGGCCTCATCGTCGTGCCCACCAAGGTGTCTGACAGCGTCCTCCGGTACGCAGGAGACTACCGCTCCCGACAACGCATACCAGCCCTCGTATACCGTCACCCCATAAACAACTGCTCGATAACTCGAAGCTCGCAGCCGACGCCGGGACTTAGCGGCAAGCGCAATGCACAGGACGAACGCCTCGTTGCTGCCATATTCGCTACCAATCGTGGGTGGAAGACGACGGCTACCCCGATCCCCACTACTCCCGCGAACTCTTCTCCTGAGTCAAGTGTCATGAACTTGAACGAGTCTGCTGCTGACAGTTCGTTTGTCGGCGTAGGCGATGCGGAGGCTCTCAACACCGGAAAGACTATGGTAGACGAGCTTACCGAGTCGTCCGAGACCGAACCTGACATGCCAAAGGTATACGGAGCTCAACAGCGGAACCTCATCGTCGATGCAAGACCTACAGTGAACGCGTACGCTATGCAAGCGGTCGGGTTGGGGTCGGAGAAGATGGACTACTACCCTGGCGCAGAGAAAGCGTATCTGGGAATAGACAACATCCACGTTATGCGAAAGTCGCTTGCATACGTGGTAGAGGCGCTGAAGGAATCAGATTTTCTTAACATTGCACCTAACCAAGAGATGCTCAGGAAGAGTGGTTGGATACGGCATATTGCCAACATCTTGGATGGTACCGCTCTCATTGCACGAACTGTGGGCATCATGCACTCGCACGTTCTCATTCACTGCTCCGACGGCTGGGACAGAACCAGTCAGCTCAGCGCCCTCAGCCAGATTTGCCTCGACCCCTATTATCGGACCCTGGGAGGTTTCATCGTGCTCGTAGAGAAAGACTGGTTATCGTTTGGCCACATGTTCCGTCATCGGTCAGGATTTCTGAGTAGCGAAAAATGGTTCACCATTGAGAATGAGCGGATAGACCGTAACCGCGACGGGTCAGGTCCTGGTAACGCGTTCGAAAACGCTCTTCGGGGTGCTAAAGGCCTCTTCAACCGCCACAATAACGATTCCAACGAGTCCCTTACACAAATGACGGATCCCAATGGGACAAAGGCGGAACTAAATACTTCGGATGTCGATCCTGCCAAAGAAACGCCTACTAAGCCCTTTGCAAAGGTTGGAGCTGCGGAAGAGCACCGCATCACCAAGCCCAACGAACTCTCGCCTGTCTTCCACCAATTTCTCGATGCGACGTACCAACTGTACTACCAGAACCCAACACGTTTCGAGTTTAATGAACGCTTCTTGCGCCGTTTACTCTACCACCTTTATTCCTGCCAATATGGTACGTTTTTATTCGACAGCGAGAAAGAACGTGTTGAAGCTAGGGCGGCGGAACGGACGCGGTCTGTATGGGATTACTTTTTGTGTCGCCGGGAAGAGTTCATGAATCCGAAATACGACCCAGTCGTTGACGACAGCGTTCGCGGCAAGGAACGCATAATCTTTCCCAAAAAAGGTGAGGCGCGCTGGTGGTCGGAGCTCTTTGGCAGGACCGATGCGGAGATGAACAGCTTTGGCCCTCAGGCTCCTACGAATCTACTCTCTCCTCAGACATCAAATGTTGGCAGCCCTCCAAATGGTCGGAGCGGGACTTCCACGCCTATCCCGCAAGAACCCATCGTTATGGGAACGGAAACTGCAGAGAGCGCTACGGGTGCAGGTACCACAGCCGATCCGATGCCGCCGACGGACGCTGTACCGAGTAGTTCCTCGAGCCACGGCCATGAGGCAAATACTCCCGCGCCCTTTTACGGAGCCGCCGCATCCGACCGGGAGCTCAGCCAACAATTCACAGCTAGTCTTTCTTCCCTCGGTGAGACTCGATCGTCCGAAAGCCGCAGCCGCAGCCACAGTACCGAGGCCCGCAAGAAACTGGAGGTTGAGATGCAGTAGTACATTGTATCTCACGGCCCTACTGTTTTCCAGGGCACGTCGGCCCTGTACATGGCACCTGAATCAGAATCTTGCGAGCTGTGGACGAGCGAGGGTGAGAGTGCTAGCGGTGAGTGTGAAAGCGCGCCCTCGCCGAATGAGGTGATACAAGCGTCAGTATGCAGTGGAGATGCACTATCGCTGGACTTCAATAGAAATGGAGATGGTCCTGAGGGGGGCGACGAAGGTCGCGAAGGTGCCCACGGCCATAGGCACGGCAACGAAAGCAATGACGGGGTTGGCGAGGGGCATGACGACGACGATCGCGACAGCGATGCAAACGAAACCGATGACAGCAGCAATTTGGGCACCAGCATTGGAGACATATCCGAGACCTCCGGTACTACCGTCGTCTATGAAACTCCTTTGAGCATGAGCTGGCCGGGAGAGTTCCCGCGGTCTTGGAGGGGCCGCCAATGTATGTGGGACCCGGGTGTCAGGAGATCGAAGAGTTGTTTTGAGTAGCATTGCATAGGTAGCATAGCTTTGGCGTTTTTGTGTAAACAGTTAACGGCCCGGAATTTCTTCATTGTAGAGGAGGCATGCAAGAAGGGAATGGAAATATCTTCATTCCAGGCTGGCTAGGTTTCTGTTTTGTTGTATCTCTGTGGTTTCTCTCGTAAGTTGTGATTGATAGAATGCATGTGATTGTTATTCTGGGGGAGATGCTGGGGAGGGAGGTTATGTAGGCGTATGTATTATACGTACGCTTATGGTGGGTGCATGGTGCTGTGGAACTCACACTCACATGCGGGTGGGAAGTTATACTAGACTTGACATTGCTATATTCAGTGAGCGATACTTCCCAAAGGAATGCGCCCAGCTGCTTACCTTCTAGTTCCCAGACTACGTGCGTCCTTTGAACAATCGAGTCGAGATTTGCTCGACCACTTGGAACCATGGTTCTCTCAAGTTTTGCATGCATTAGTTCGATACGATGGTCTTGGGTGGAAGGGTAGGAGTTTAAGCTCTTACGAGAAAAGGGCTTTTCAAGCGCCAAAACAAGATAGATAAGACTTAGTCGTAGGGGATTTGTGGAATTTGTTGTTGATGGAGGCTGTGAAGGATGAGGGGCCCACACGCTGCCCTTTGGACGTCGATTTCACGTTTCGAGCTATCTTCAGGAAGGATTTCCTGTCTCATGTGAATGTGTACGTTGGGCAGGTATGACTCTGTCTTATCTGTTCAAGAGCATCACAGTCGTCATTATTAAAGAGCCAACAGTTGAAGTGCTTGTTTGATGGTCAAGCCATGTTTTCCATTTTGCCTTGGGTGTTCCGAAAAGAGTACACAGCACAGAAGACTCCGTAACCTCCTTTGATCAATGACACATGAATTGCCCATCCGAACGCAAAGGAATTGATGTAAGCATGGTCCTCATCTCATGACGTAGCCATCGTCAGCCCGCTCGCATGGAGACCGTACCCCGTAACTAAAACCACTTCTCAATCTGCCTCGTTTCTACTCCTCTGCGTAGCCCTCTGCAGGCGCAGCCTCACCACCCTCACCCTGCTCTGCCTGTCTCTGCTGCTCTGCCGCCTGTTGAGCAGCAATAGCCTTTGCGCCATAGTCTTGCGACATGGGCTGCACAACGGGCTGCTCCTCCTTGGGCTCGATGATGGTGACGGAGTCGGGAAGCGACTTAGCGGGGCCGGCCTTGCCTTCGGGGTCTGCACCGCGCATGATCTTGACCTTGATACCCAAGACACCCTGGCGGAGGAGAACGTGGCGAGTGGCGTTGTCGATGAAGTCCTTGGCTGGCTGACCAGAGTGGATCATGAAACCGTCCTATTCCATGTTAGATGCGGTCCCAGACTCGTCAGGAAGTAGGCGTACAGTGAACTTCATGCTCTTCGCACGAGCGGCCCTCAGCTTTCCGGAGACAACGACTTCACAGCCCTTGGCACCGCTCTCCATTATGAACCTGAGCACACCATAGCATGCTCGTCGCACCGCAAGACCGTTGAGGAGCTTGTATCGGAGGGACTCGCACTGGGCGACGGCAGAGAGACCACGGTTCTGGACCTTGGCGGCGTACAGCGAGACGCTGTTCTCGGGGAACTTGAAGCGCTTCTGGATGAGCGAGGTGAGCTCGCGGATGCGGCGACCCTGCTCGCCGAGAACCTCTTGTGTGTGGGTTGCGCGGATGATGATGTCGGTGACGGTGGGCGTCACGCGGACCTCGACGCCGGAGTAGCCTTCCTCAGCCAACTCGCGCTGAAAGAACTCGTTGAGCTCGGCGTAGAAAACACCGTCTGTAAGAGAAGTTAGCCTGTGCCTTCTGCGCAAGCCGTTTCCATGCCCCGATGTCTTCCAACCATGCGCTCTTCGAGGATCTGACAAACTTCTCACAAAGCCATGTCGCCCTCGCCCCTCCACGAGAAATAGAAAGGGTGTATCGTACCAGCAACGAACTTCCTGCGCTTAGAACTGCATGCTACATTAGCATTCGCCTCGATATCTCTCAATTGCGGAGCATCACTCACATCTGACCCTGAGGAGTGGCCATTGTGTCGGACTGTAGGTTAGTGCTCTGAACTCCGGGACTGGCGTTCAGATATGCGAACCGGGTGTCGTGTAGGCGTTGGTTGTGGTCGAAGATAGGCGGGGAGGTCGAAATACTCTCTGGCCATCGATCATAATTAAGCGAAGTGGGCGCTAACGGCTTGGCATGACGCGAGCCACACCACAAGCCACTCACGATCTATTTTCATCACGATTGCACGGAAGAGTATACGAAGACTTCGCAGCCTTCGAAGTTAATCTGCTTAGCTCCTCGATACTCGACGCACACACATGACAGCAGTATTTCAAGCAGCGCAGCAGCTCTGTATTGAAGATCTTCGTCGTGTTAAGATTCTAACCAAGGTCGAGTCCGCACCATACACAGAGGAGTAAAACAGGAGGCACTAAAACCCAGTACCTAGCACACAGTGGTGCAGCGGCTCTGTATACCGAACATGTACACATCTATGCTGAGACCGACTTCTCTAAACAATGCACAACACCCCAAACTCCACGTGTCCAATGCTCCAATGATGCGAGGTAACAACAACAACAACAAGATGGCCATATCTTACTTAGATTTACATATGTTCAATGGGTTCTTCGGGAAGAAGTGGCTCCGGCCGTCTCTCCACGCAGCTCTTCAGCGGCGGCCTGACGAGGTCGTTGAAGACAAAAGTCCCATATACCAGTAGTGCGAAGCCCAAGACCTGGAGCCACTTGAAGGTTTCCCAGCCGAGTCCAAGAGATACGATCCAGATGAACAGAGTACGGCAGGTGTCGACGGTAGAACGAGACGTAGCGGTTACGGTACGAGTGACGCTGAGACCGAAGAAGTTAAATCCACTGTATTTGTTAGCCAGCTGTATAACGATGGAGACGAAGAGTTGTGCAAAAGACTTACCCGATGCTGATCATGATAAGGACGGAGCTGATCGCGATAGCCGGAAAGTGCGTCATCTGATACAAGCCCTCCCTTGCATTAAAGTACCCAGTGCCGATAGCAAAATGCAGAACGATCATGACTATGAAAGTCACCAGGAAGCCGAAGATGCCTTCCCACCCAACAACCTTGATCGGCTCCATGGAGTACTTCTCCATGATTCGCTCCTCCAGCACGAACTGCGTAGCGGTAAATATCTGGGCTCCGGCAATCAAAAGTACACCGAAGATAGTCATGACGGCCTGACTCGGCGCGGTCATTGTCGTCTCCTCTCTCCTCAGGATGCTGCGTGCAGTCTCCGCAAGCGCCGCGTGCGACGGGGTTGCCTTGTCATCTCTGGTAATTGCGCCGGCAAGCCCGACTAATGCGACACCGAAAACTACCACGAACAGTGAGAACCACTTGTATAGCCCCAAGTGTCTCTTCAGGAACCACACGCTGAACAGCCCAACGAACAGAACTAGGGCGCCCCTCGTCATTTGGTAGATGCTCGCAGCTACGAAAAGCAGGCCGACGTTCATAAGAGTGGTTCCGGCGATGTCACAGCACGCCGGCAGCGCAAGAAGCATCACATTTGTACCGGTCAGCGGCAGTCTCCCCTCATCATCCGGATGCGTAGGTTTAAGCGGGTTGGCTACCGCAGGAGTTTCGCTGTCGTCCGACAAGGCCGGAGTAGTAGTTCCCTCATCGTCCGCCTCGGGAATAGCTTCGTAGCCTGCGCGGCGCGACCTGAAGCGCTGGTATGCGGAGAACAGACCGATAACGAGCCAACAGGCCGACTCGCCGATGAACATCTGGAGCGTTTGGAGAACAGGCTGTTCGAAATGTTCGCGGTACTTCTTCGAAGGGGAATCGCAGTTCTTGACGCATTGCATGTCCTAGCAAGCCACATGCACAGTTAGCTGGCAGGTCCTCGCGAACAGAGGCACACAAGACGCGTACCTGGTACTTGGTGAGGAGCGTATTGCACACTCCTGTCAGCAGCATCATAGCTACAAGAAACGGAACTATGGCCTTGACCGCCATGGTGATGGTGCCTGGTACCTGGTCGGTCGACGGTATCCGGGGTTGGACTCGATGGAAGAGGGAGGCAACAACAAAAGACACTCCAGCTAGCAGACTATGGCCCTCTTTGGGAATTAAAAAGGAGTAGAAGGATGAAGGGAAAGGCAGCTCACACTGCTGCCGGAACGATGTTGGCTCGAGCAGACATCGCGTGCGTGGCTCGGTGACATAGCTCACCGGATAACGTCACGTGGAGATAGCGAAACCTTGGAAGTCCCCTAGCGGATCTATGATCTATCCGACGCGCTGGGCCGGGGACGCGTGATTGCAAGAACGTCAGGTGCGCCTGGAGCAGATCAGGTGCCGCCTCTTCTCACTCCCAATTTGCATTACCTCCACCCATCCATGTCTGATGAAAAGCACGGCGACATTGCAGACACTCTAGCAAAAAGGCATCCTGATATATATTAACCTACACGCTACAGATCCATCATGCAGTACCCATCTCCGACCCAACCACCTACTCGCCACCAACGAATCCCACAGCCTTCTTCTCATTCGCCTTCCTCAACCTCAACACCGTCTCCAGATGCCCCATGCCCAAACACTCATCGTACTTTGTCGCCAACAGCATCGCCGTCTTTAACACGTTCTTGATCTGCCTTCCGTTGAGCTGTACCTCGGCCGGCTTCTCCAGCTCCGCGTCCGAGAAGGCGCCCACGTTCGAGTTCGTGGCGCGAGCATGCGTGGTTAAGAATGTGGACCAGATGTGCTTGCGAGATGTCTTGTCGAGATCGGTGTAGTTGAGGGTAAGGTGGATGCACGATTCGAAGGCCGCGTCCATATTCTCGAGACGATTTGTGGTCAGGAACATTATGCCAGAGAAGTATCTAAACACGAGTCAGTAAACAGAATATAGATGCGTCAGTCTAGGACGTAAGATAAGGAAGCTATGTACTCAAGTAGTCGAAGGAAGATGGCGACAAGTTTATTGCCGTCCAGGTCGGCGGTGGAACGAGCTTCCATGAAGACATCTGCTTCGTCCAGGAGGAGTACTAATCAGTACGTTAGTATCTTCCCTGCAGGTTCAAAGACAAGAAATGATGTCTTACCAGCATTCCACTTGGAACACATCTCAAGGATATCCTGAAGCTTGTTTTCCAGCGCACTAGGCTTGGAGCCCAGATCCGCGGCACCAATGCTGTATAACGGCGCCTTCATGGCTTCAGCAACACTGTCAGCAGTCAATGTCTTTCCTACTCCGGGAGGTCCAGCGAGCAACATGATGATGCCCTTGCCCTTCCCTTGAATCAAGTCATCGAAGTCCTCGCGACTCTTAGCCTGTGACTCGGCAAACGAAAGAATAAGATCTTTCTGTTCCTGCGGTGCAACGAGCGACTTGAAAGCATCCTCATTCCAGTCAATGTCCTTGATGCTGTCGATGAAGAACACCAACCACCTCTTGTCACGGAGCGAGTAGCCACGGACCCTGGCATCGGCAATCAATTGCTGTTCCGTGGTTAGAACGGACGGAGAACCCTCGTTGACAACAAGTCGTTTGCCGACAGGAGCGGGAGCTTTCTTCTGGCCGACGTTCTTGTCAAGCAAGACATAGTCTTTGTTGGTCTCTTCGCTGCTGTTACGTTTTGCATCGTGTTGAGGAGGGTTCGGTGTCTCGAACAGCTCCAGAGACGTCCTCTTTTCATAACGCGAGAACGAGTATGCGTCAACGATGATGCGGCTATTCACGTCGAACCTTTGTTCCCCGCGATGGGGTTTACCCACGGCGACTCCGTCGTAAGCCACGAAGTGATAGCCCTTGTACGCTTCGAATAGTTTTCCGCGCGCGATAAGCCTGGCCTTGAGCTTCTCAGAATCTGCATGGAACGACAATGGATAAGCTGCAAACTTGGTGATCTTCTTGGTGCCTTTGAGCTCGGTGATGAGGAGGTTCTCCTTGTTGTATCCAAATTGCGTGCCGTCGAAGTCAACGTACTGACACTCCAACTTATACACCTTCATGCCGTTGTTGCTGTCGAATTTGGCAGTCCTGAGTTTGTAAATGCGGTCGTGGCCATCAAGTGTGCGGTAGATGAGGCAACCCGGTTGGTACAGAGTCCAGATCTTGCCGAACGTCGTCACCCCATGAGAGATCAAATCGCTCCTCTCACGAATCAGTGAACCAAGCTCGGTCTCCAAGGTGGAGCATAGAAGCTCCATATGGGATACGGCTTTCTCGGTCAATTCAACCCCCGAAGCCGACGCAATCTCTTTCTGGCGTTTGAGTGGCGCGCGCTCAAGTTGAAGTTCATCCCATCGGTGCACGAAGCATTCGAATGGCGCATTAAACTCCAGAAGTTCGAGCTCAGTCATAACACCTACGTAGTTCTCCAACACGCGAGCCAGGCTGTCTTTAAGGACTAGGCTCTATACAACAACAGAGTGCAGGTCTAGGGTTTTACTAGGATCGGCCAAAAGCTTGTACCAAGCGACCAGAGCATGCTGCGCCGAGTGTGCGTCCTCTGCTGGGGGTCTAACTCGAGTAGGGTATTGCGTCGTCCACTTGATTTTGTTGTTAGTCCATGTTCACGACCTTGGGTACTAGAATGCTACAACAGGTTCGATGCTCTGCCCATCTTAGGTATAGCACTTCCTAGCACAAGAGAAGGCAGCCCGGTGAAGTAGACTTGGGGTGAAAGTTCTGTATGCGTACCTTATTAGGCAGGAACGGATCTGCGTAAACGCTATGAATGCTCGCAAGACTGCCAGTCGGAGCAGCTTTGATTGTTGCCGCAGGAGCACCAGCCATGCTTTTGGACAGAGTAGACGTACGGGGAGGGTGGGGCAGGAAAATGTTCGAGTATGACGGAGCCGTGTTGGATCAATTGAAATGACAAGAGAGGCAGTTGATTCTTGGATTTATATATATATTTTCCTTTTAGCTATTTTCACCGTAAGGGATGTTAGCTGGCTATAGTAAAGCGTATATAACGCTTAGTTGTTAGTTATATAACTTATTATACAATATTAGTTATATTAGTTAGGTGCACTATACCTATATATATATTAGTAACTACTCTATACTTATATACTATAAGTATATGCAACGTGTTACTATAGGCAGAACTGTTAACTGTTAACTATCTCCCCACAAGCCCACACAATAGGTTAAAATACTCCTTAGCAACGCTGCTCGCTCGCCTCCTCTTCTACCTCCTCCTCCTCCTCTTACCACTATGTTAAACGCGACACTACCGCTGAACCGACTAACGCGACTTGTCCTCACGCCTGGGGCACTCAGCAAAGTTCATGTGCGATTCTTGGATTTATATACCTGAGATATGCGTCACATAGCAACTAGTACCTAGTGGTTGCCTAGCCTGATCTGGATGGGCAGGGACGTGATTGGATCGTAAAGTTGGAGCCGGAGCATTGTACCACTCACAAGCAGGTGGCAGACTACTCCTATTCACATTGTTTCCAAGTGAGCATAGTATACACAGTAGCGATTAGCAAAAGGCGATCTCAAGTCCGCCTTACGGTTACTCGAAGGGGGACCACTGCCACTTTCGCCACTAGGTGGCAAAGAAATGGAGAGTACCAATTGGCTGAACATAGTAACGTGGCTGATAATATTTGTGGCGAAGTGCTTTAACGTTGACTATCGTACGAATTGCTCAGATCTCCTCTATATGTAGCTAGAGAGAGGCATACCAAATGGCGTGTCCTAGAACGTTGGTAGAATAGCCATACCGCAAATTCGAGCTACGACTATCAAAACGTTGACTGTATAGTGACCTGCAGCGACAACACTTGAAGCAATTGATAATAAAGATAGTCAGAATCAGAGTCACTTCACCTAGGCACCTAGGTACCTAGGTAAGCGCTAGATCACATGATCCACGGCGCACCTGTCATCACCACTACGCTCGATGCGGATAGCGTGCCATTGTTAAAATATTAAAGCAACCATGTGCATGTATTCGAAAGGTATCTAAGATAGATTCTACTATTCTTTTTCTCTCCTTATGCTATTCCTTATGCTATTATCACCGAGTGGGACACCAGCCGGCCGTATTAAGCATACATTTACGCTTCCAAGGTTCCAAGGTTCCAAGCTTCCAAGGTTATCAATCACGTGATATGAATTTCGCCAGGGTGTTCCATGCTCGTACACATGTCATTAACGACACCGTGATCACATGCTGTCGAGTAAACCTTGGAATTTCACTATGCATATCTCGCGGACGTACGCAGATAGTTGGGCATATCCACTAAATCTACATATTTCCAAGCCTACAAAAACCATCTGAAATCTGGATTGTTCGGCCCATCCCTCAACTTCTCCGTACTCACGTCCCTAGCGCTGAGATTCACACCCTGCTTCTTGTTCCTGCGAGCATTATCGATGATCATGTACGTTCCCAGCAGAAGGGCAATAAGACATCCCGTCGCACCAAACGCAGCGGTGGTTGCCAGAGCAGGCGTGTATTTCGGCTTGTCTTGCCCTCGGAAGATGTTTGAACTCACAACGCCCATAAGGTTGGCGAGCGGCACGCCAACAGAAGTGAGTGTAACGCGGCGACCTTCATGTGCGATGTTGTTGTTGTACCATGTGGAGAGCAGCACCGAAGGCGCAGAGGTACCCCAGACCATCATGAAGGCGGCAAAATAACCAAGCGAGAGATGTGTTGGAACATCGATGGCGGCGTAAATGATGAAGCCGATGAAGGTGAGCGTGAAGCCGAGCGCAATAAATGGAAATCGCAGGCGTGTGAGATCGGATGTGAAGGCAAGAATGAGGAGGAAGCATGCGCCAACGATATTAGGCGCTACCGTGTAAAGGTTGGTCTTGACCTTGTCGTACTTCATCGCCCCGATGATCTGGGGCATGAAAAGGCCGACAGATTGAAGCGGAACACCGAGACATAGCTCGATGGCCAGGAAGCCATACGTGGATGGTAACTTGAAGATCTTCAGCGAATCCTTGAAGTTAAACTTCTCGTCCACCACGCTACTCGAGTCCATCTGTATGCGCGTGAATGCCAATTTCTTTTCATCCTCATTCAGAAATTTCGCTTCATGCGCGTTTTTTGGCAACCACCAGTAAGCGACAAAGGAGAACACGATGGTAAGGCTGCCTTCGATTATGAACAGGTAGCGCCAAGCTTCGAGCTTAGACTTGATGTGGAATACCGCATAGGCGAGGAGGCCAGAGAAGGCGTTTGCGATGTTCGAGGCGGCGTAAAACAGGGCGAGACGACGCGCGAGCTCGCCACGACGGTAAAAGGTGGTAAGATAGTAGATGACCAGCGGGAAAAAAGCAGACTCGGCCATTCCTAAAAGGAATATTAGTCGTGGTTCATAAACAACGGGCGGTTAGGTGTTCGCCGAGTACCAAGCGTGAGAGACACGAAATGCACTCGCCCAAGAACCATCTTAGAGCCATCATTCCACCCCAATTTTTCACAGACGCACTCAACAACGTCATGCTTCCGAACGAGAACATCAAAATCGGTAGCATCCGATGCGGCCCAATTTTCTTTCCTAACATGGAAATGGGCGGTGCAAAAAGCACATACGGAATAAAGAATATGCTCAGCATGATGTTGTACTGATTGTCTTTGAAATCCAGGTCCTTGTCCATATCGTCTGTCTTTGCGTTGCCGAGATTGCCTTTGTCGAGCGCGTTAAAGAGGTACATGAGCGCGAGCATTGGCAAAATGCGGATATCGAATTTCAGGGCAAGAGCCTTTTCGTGCTCAAAGGTCGGAAGGTGCTCCGTCTGTCCCTCGAGGGGGACGGGCGCATGACCATCTGAGGAAGAGCTGGAGGCGGTTACTTCGAGACCGTCCTTTGTGAGCTCGGGCTCAGGTCCTTTGCTGGTGGCCATGTTTGGCAGACGCGTGGAGCGGATTTTAACCGCCAAGTCCTCTGGTGCTCTCTTCAGAAGTAAGAGAAGAAGTCGCCAGTCGCGCGAAAGCAAAGGCAACCCGGGGGTGCTGGTCTTTGTATCGCCAGAGCCCGCGTCAACGTTACAATGCAACGTTCTATTGAGCTTCCTAGCTCCTTGTAAGCAGCTGTGTATGCACGCGAGCGGCGTTGCAGGCCTAAAAGGTTGCGGTCAGGACTCACAGCGTCGTGCAACCCTGCTCTTCCGCATCATGATAGGACGCTACCCAATCCGCGTGACATGATTCTGAGCGGTCAGCTCCCTCGGTGGCCTGCGAGTGGTTCGACGGACGGTTCTGCGGAGAGAGGATCGACGAGAACCTTGTCTGATAAGGATGGGGGAGGACGTGAAGCCCTGGAGAGTCGGGACGCTCGATCGAGTAGCCCGGCCGCTGGGTTAGCGTCTGTCACGAAGGAAGGAAGGAAGCGCTTTGTCTGGGAAGGCTCGACTGCCTCCGCGGGTCTCGGGAGCGTTTATTGTTCGTTGACTCCTTCCTGAACCGCACGTGGAGATTATCGTTCTTTCCCCGCAAATCCCCGCGTTCAGAGCCCGACCTGCGCCGTAGGTATCTCCCTCTTGCTTCCCCCCACCGTCCCCATTGTTGCTACGCCAGAGAACGGGAAAATGTTGCCCAATGCTACAAATGGCGCTGCTTCTATTGTATGTAAACTCTTGACACTTATCTCTACTGAAACATTCCTATTGAGATAAGTCGGGTAGCACAAGAGGTAGATATGTCGGGAAAACCGACTTATCTCTAGGAATGTCTCACGACAAAAAACGCTGTTTTCTGTTCCAAGACACGCTTCTGGGAGCACCCTATGGATAAGGTAGCACAAGCAGGGGTAGATATGTCGGGAAAACCGACTTATCTACCCTCTTGTGCTACCCGACTTATCTCATGGGAATGTCTCACGACCAAAAACATCGTTTTCTGTTCTAAGACACGCCTCTGGGACTACCCTACGATAAGTCGGGTTACACTAAAAGGTAGATAAGTCGGGGAAAACCGACTTATCTCAATAGGAATGTTTCACCTGTGGCGCGGCAGAGAGGCTGCTTACTCCGTTTATTGTGTTCCAAGCGCGCAAGTTGCAACCATCGACACCCATGGCTCGTATTTCCTCTACAAAATGCAGCGTTTTCAAGGCAGCCATACATACACTCTGGACGTAAGCATAGAGCAGCGCACCACACCTCCTACCTCGGTCTACGTACCTAATCGTCGTCGCACCGCCAGCCGCCCTCCAAGCTTATCAGGTAGACAGCTGCCGCGCATTTTCGTTCTCTGGAGTCTGTACCACGACTACTGATAAGTACTCGGACGTGCATCTCACCCATCTCCATCTCAGCCTAATAGCGAGCGACTACATCAACAAAAAAAACGTACGATTCATCCAGCCGCAGCCACGTCCCTGCATACATATATTATCTAGCGGTGGCGAGTCGACCAACGACGACACCGGCGCCTTATCCGAGGTCCCAAGCCCATCAGCCGCTAGGTACGCAGCTGGGCAGTGGGCAGATGGCAGGGCAGGGGCAGGGTGCAACAACGACAGCTTATCTCCCGCGCGCCGACATCGTGTCGAACCAGGCAGGTCTGTCGATGATTAGAGTTGCACAGGTCACCGCTCCTGCAAGGTGGCTACAACCAAGTAGGCAGCTGGGACCCGCAACCACAGATCGCGTTATACACGTCGCATCACGTCGCTTTATCCGAAACATGTTGGGGCAGGGCTAGAAGGTGTAGCGGCCTATGCCAAAGGATATCCATATCGCTGCAGCTGTGCGCTAATCATACACCTGCAGCGTGTGCATTTTGCAGAGCTGCTGCTAGTCTATCATGTCCATGAATAACATAAAGAGATAAGGTCCACCCAAGCTGCAAATAATGAAGCCGTGGAAATACATTCAACGCCATATGGGTATCCTTCCCTGCCAAGTCTTTTGATTGAAACGCCTGTACAAGATTCAAAATGGTGTACATGTGAACAAAAGGAATAGGTATCAAGCGGCTCACTCCTGTATCGCGGCTTCTTTGCCTTTGGAAGAGGGATGGAGGAGGGCTGGTCGCCATTTCGCGACATTCGACACGCTGAAGTGGAGTGGCTCCTTGGGGCCCTTCTCGCGAACAGGCATCTTTCGCTTCGATCGACCGGAGACGTAGATTGGTGTTTGCACGTGGCCCGCACCGTTGACGATGGGCATTGACTGCTTTGATCGGAGCTTGGGTTTCTTGTCACGATGCTCGTCGTCTTCCGCCTCTTCCGTCTCGAAGCTACGCAGACTACTACGCTCTGATGAGTAGTGGCTTGACTGTTGGCTCGAATGTTGGCTTGACTGGGTCTGTACGCGCCCCAGGGGGCTCAGCATAGAAGCGGAATCGGCAAGAACGTCTAGCTTCGAGGGCGCCCTATCCGCCATCGAGTGAGTTCGAGATGAATAGGTAGGTGGAGGGTCCTGGTAATCGTACATAATCTCTGAATCGAGGCTCTTGTATTTAGCATGGCTGTCTAATTCTTCGTCATGCCTCCAGCACGAATCATCGGCACCGAGGATTGCCGGGAGGAAGCGGATCTCGTTCCAGGTCACATCTTCGAATTGCAGCGTAATGTAGAGCACGTCGCCTTGCATTTTATCGTGCGCGATACAATGGTCCTCCAAGAACGGATAGTCCCAAACACCGCGGTGAATGAGATCTGGCGGCAGTAGTGCAAGTGCCATACGTCCAAACGGCTCGTCAGCAGGACGATGAGCTGTCAGAGGCATCCAAGGCCGACCACGGAGGATTCCTTTGAAGACAGTCTCAATGCGGTTCGCAAAGCAGGAGCTGTCCTGGCTCGGAAAGTCCAAGTTTTGCTGCAGCTTGCGTGTGGCGCATCGTTTGTAGCCATTGCTGTCCGGGTCATATGCGAACTTTTGGCTCTTGCGCGGAACAAAGATGACGCGCGCGCTCCAGGACAGCGGATATTTTTTGTCATTGCGTATAGGCAGTTGGCCCAGCGTATGCTGTGACTGCATGAGGAGTGGCAGTTGCGGGACAGGAGGTGCCGACTTGGGACTTGAAAGTTGAGGTTTCGGGGTTGCTGGACCCGGTGTCGTCTCTCGGGAAATTCCACTGCTCACTTCGACGCGGTCCATCCTATTCTCGAGATCCATGGTGACTTCATCGACCATGGTCAGTCGCTCTTGCATAGCCTTCATCTGGTCGTTGAACTCCTGCGTCTTGTCCACGACCGCCTCCACCTTGTCGTCCATGTGCACTTTCAGATGCTGCATGTTCGCATACATGCGCGCCTCGGTAGCCTTGTAGACACGGAAGTGTTCTTCTCTTGCCGCCCTCTCCTTGAAGAGTTCCTGCTTCAGGTACTGCTCCAGATTTTCGTGCTGCTTGACCTCCTGCCTCAACCGGCTCAATTCCTCTATAATGCGGTCATATTGGTCTGCCATGGCCGTCGAGGGCGGCTCTGCTTCGTGATGCCAAGCCTGATGCCCGCAGCCGCATTGCGAGCGGACCAGAGCGTCTGGATAGAAGCTACGGCACGAACAGCGCTGTCGTACACGGTCCGTGGCCGCCGCAGGCAGGATGAAGCTGCATTCTCCACGAGGGAGCTGCGTGTCGTCTGCACGAGGGATGCGCGGGTCGTTCCTCGCTGCGGGCTTTACAGGCACGAGGTAGTTGTGGTGATTGTTATTGGACATCAGGGGAGGCCCGAGTCACACGGCCGTGGTGTGCGTTTTGGGAGGCCAGTGGGCGGCGCATGGAAGGCCCGCAGGAGGGGTTCGAAGGAGCGTACCAAACAGAACAACGAGGCGGAGAGGCTACGAGGGCATTGTTAGCGGAGGGTGGACTCGACGAGATATATGAAGGAAGGGCAAGTCGGCAAGGGGCTGGCATACAGTACACACGAGATAAGAGCGGGCTTTTACGACCACAGCGTCGGTGCACGCGGGAGCATCCGGCGACGACAGGGCAGCGCGGCGGTCGCACAGCCAAAAGGAGCGCGCGGATCGTGTCCAACCGTGGGAGGGCTGAGGGTTTGTCAAGCTGGGAGGGCGCTGGGGGCAGAGGGCAGAGGGCAGAGGGCAGAGGGCAGAGGGCAGAGGACAGGTGGGCTGGGAGCGGCGGCGCAAAGGGTGGTTTCTTTTGAACGGAGGCTAGCCCCCCGGTGCCTGGTGCTCACAGGTGCTGGTGCCTGGTGGCCTGGTGCCCGCGCTGGGGTGGGAGTCGGGAGCCCTGCCGTGAAGACTGAAGGCGGGTTGATGCGCTTTGGTGAAGCCATCCGGGAGCCGCCAAGGGTGATAAGGGCGTGGGGAGGAGGAAGGTGCGCCGCGCTGATTTGGCCGGTGCGCAACTGCCGACGCAGCGACGACGCAGGAAGCCGCGACCGGCGGACCACACTCAGCACAGCCGCATGCGCCTGCCCCTCAGACCTGGACTGTCGCCATTATGCTGGAGCGCGCACCAGGCGTGTCCACTCCACTGTCCGCTGCTCCCCCACGGCTCCACCACCCGCCGCCGCCCTCGAGCGCGCTCAGCTCGGCCGCCACCACGCTTTCTCCGACCGTGGACACGATGTGTGCTGTCACGGCCACCCGAATGCTGCAAGAATGCTGCAGAGTCAGTGCAGAGTCTCAGACGCCGAGTGCGCTCCAGGGCTCCCCGGGGCGGCGAAGTCTCCACGTGCACGCACATTGGCCCTCGGGCGCCAAAAGCACCCTGCTCACGGCCATCATTGTTATCTGCGCCCAGCCTGCCGGGCCCTGCACAGCTGCGAATCTCTTATCGCTTTCCTATGATAATGCGTCCATGCGCCCCCACGCCGCCCATTGGCGCCTGCCACTCGTGCGCTCTTCCCCAACACACACCACACCACAACACAGTCATCCAAGACTGCTTGGGATGCTTATGGCAACTTGCAACAGGCCGCATCCATGAGCGCCGTTCGCCTTCGCCGTTTGGACCTGTCGCTGTCCGCTGTCCGCAGTCCGCAGTCCGCACTTCCACATGGCGGGCCCACCACAGCGCGCCCTCGGGAGCAGCCTCTTTCTCGTCTCTTGCCGTCGCCCACCGTGGCCGCCGGCCATCGGGCCGTCACGAAAAGCTACGTAGCATCAACCTCCATCACATGCCGTCGCCTTCCCGGGCCCACGAATGCTTCATATGGCAATCAGAGCATGCCGCCATGCAAGCGAAGCCTGAAGCGGGTTGCTGCCGCCGCGCCCCTCGAAGCGTTGGCGACACAAGGCAGATGAAACGAAAACACCCATGACATGCAGGAACCTTTGCAATCGAGTCACTCGCCAACGTGCTCGCCAAAACACCTGACTTTTGCTTGTTGAACCCAACTCTGAGGCTGGCTGTGCACGCCACAAGGCCACACGACATATTGTTAAGAGACACCACATCCTCCATGGAGCAACGTAACTGTATCCCGCGTTTTGTAAGACGCATTACACCTCAGCCCACACGTTCATTAGCCAGGCACAAGATCTGACCACGCCAATCAGGCGCGGGGTACTCCGTATTTGCCCCAGCTGGCTAACATATTCCGTTGTGAAATCAGATGTCGCTGGCCATTGCAACCACAGCAAAGCATCTCGCCTGCTCCGAGTAGTACCCAAGCGTTCAAGCACACATCTCTCGCTGCAGAATGAGGTACACAAAGAAAGGTCCGCTTTAATACTGCGCCGGATATTCATTACCGTGATGCACCGTGGGTTTCTATTCCCATATGACGGTTATCTGTGGGGGGGCTGTCTGCTGCAGGCCCATGCTGTCACTTTCTTCTCCGGTCCCACCATATTCATGACACCCCATTACCCCATTATTCGCGACCTTGATTTCAGTTATCAAACATTTAGTCCGTCGACGGTTCCGCTATGTATCACAGTACGAGCCAGTTCCCCACGCAACCGTGCATAACCCATACGCCGCATCGCGATTACATTGAAGTCCGTCGCACCTACAGCCTGTGCATGGGACAGTTGTTCGCTATAGTTGGTACCCCAATCAGAACCACCTGAATCCTGATATACCAGGAAAATTTGGAAGAACTCACTTTGGAGGGTAAATCACTCCCTTGCAGTGGAATACTACGACCCCCTCATAGCGCATGAAATGCTTTTCCCACATGTCCTTGTAGTGGAGAAGCCTCAAGATTACATCAACGTGGAAGTCGTCGCTCGAACGTGCTTGCCTCGCTCTAAAGGCGGTGCACCGGCGACCTTCAGCCTTTCCCCGCGATGGCATTTCAATCCTGCTTTCTGAGACAGGTGAAATGCTGCGCATTAAAACAGAAAAGTCCCAGCAGTATGGGATATACGATACGGTGCAAGTCGATTTGATGGTTGAAGCGAGGCACAGCGACGCCAACCTCGTATTGCGCCTCGCTCGTCATGTGTTCGGGTTTGGAGGTATTGACTCACAGATGGAAGGATGTAATGTCCTCCAGGCAGTTCTTCATCTTTTCTCTTATCGATTTGTGTTTGTCGCTCGCGCCTGCTTTCATTCATAAATCTTGGTCTGTCAATTTACGAACCTGCACTGGTGGTCACGGTTTCAGCCTATGTACGGGATGGCATCGCCTAATGGAGACACACCGGAGCCGTATGTCGAAAGATATGGCCCCTCGTTACAAAGACGGGTTCGGCAGCACAACCAGCTTTCCACTCTTCCAGAGAAGATCGGGAATTTGCGTGTCAAGGGACCGGGCAACGACCAATCCTTTTTGCGATCGCACCGCCTATTCAAATACAAAAAGTTACCTGGCCCAAACTATATTCGACTGCTCCATCTCAAACCCGCCTCGAAAAACCCCTTGGAGTTAAGAGGCACTCTTAAGGCACACAAGCTCGACAGCCTATGCGAATTCGAAGCCGTGTCATATACCTGGGGCGATTTTCCAGAATTCAACCAAGTTCTCTTCTTAAGAAACAGAGTCTTGAGGATAACGGATAATCTTTACAGTGCACTCATGGCATATAGTCTCCCTGACCACGTTAGAGTACTATGGGCGGATGCTGTATGCATTAATCAAGCCGACTCCGTTGAGAAGACGCAACAAGTTGCGCTCATGGCCAATATCTACAGCAAGGCAAAAGTAGTGCAAGTATGGCTCTCATTAGCCTCCGGATGGACGGCAGATGCGATGAAGTTTTTGAGAGCTCTCTCTTCGAAATCGGAGTTGTTTGGCATAAACAAGGATGTCGGTCGGCCACGGGTGCTCGAAGGTTGGCCCACTGTCAGTGTGACTGACGAAGAGGCAAGAAAGCTCGTCCGTGATGCTATTCAACATCACGTCGATTTTCTGCTCTTTCGCTCCTGGTTCAACCGAGTATGGATTGTTCAAGAAGTCGCCTTAGCAGCAAAGCTTGTCGTGTCCTGTGGACACACCAAATTGGACTGGGTTGATATGGCACGCGCCTTGGAGGTACTCCGCGGAGCCTATAGGCAATTGCCCCACGGGGAAGATCGAGAAAGACTAGATGCCATCAAATCGGCCTGGTCACTTGTACGACATCGGGACTCGTTCAGGCTGCTAGATCGATATTTCGGTAGGGATCATCATCGCCTGACCAATTTGACCGCGCGAGAGATGAGTAACAAGGCTTGTACCGACGACCGTGACAGAGTCTATGCGATGCTCGCAATGACAACGTCCCCAATGGGCATGACTCCGGATTACAATAAGACCGTAGCTGAAGCTTATACTGAGTTCACTAGGAGATATTCACCAAACACACAGATATATTGGGCTGGGCTGGCTCGAAGACAACCCACGACCGGACCGGAAGACGCATATCTCGATACCAACGATGATGAAGAACCGCAACTTGACGTGACGAGTCGTGACTATTTACCTTCTTGGGTACCGGAATTTCGTCCCTCGTTGAACCTCGCGTGGGCCTCACCCTTCGCCGGAGTCTACACTACCGCTACGTCAGCGCCTTACTCCTTTCTTCCACATCCAGATTGCTTCACCGTCATGGGTGCCACAGGTACCATATTTGACAGGATAGAAACTACCAGCCCGGACTACGACATGAAGGCGCCAGATTGCTTCGATAAGCCGGCGTTTTTCTTTTCGGTCATTGACATCCTTCGGGGGCTACTTAGTCTATCACCGGACTTTACGATCCAACCAGATTCAGAACCACATTGGCTAATCCTGGCCAAAGTTCTAACGGGCGGAACGAGAGAGGGTAAAAAAGGAGAGAGCGTCATAGAGCGCTACCGTGCATTCGACAGTCTCAAGCACCTGGGCCCCGGCAGTCTGCCCTGGTTGATGGTAATCTGGCTATGCTTCGCAGAACACTGTCTTTCTCCAACAGGCGAAGTCTTCCAACAAATACTGCTCAAGGCCCTTGGAGCGAGGGTGCCCCCCCTTTCCACTGACGGCGTGATCGCGTCTGGCTTCCTAAACTACCTAGCCAACATCCTCATTCCGAATCGCCTGTTTGTAACCAAAACCGGACACGTAGGGCTTGCACCCGCGAAGATGCGTCCCGGCGACATGGTAGCCGTTATTAATGGATGCCACATGCCCTATGTGGTGAAGCCAGCGAGGAAGGCGACGTACAGGGACGAAGCGTTTGAGTGGGCGATTCTGGTCATTGGGCCCTGCTATGTGCATGGAATTATGCAGGGGGAGATTTTTAAGGAGAGGGACGCGGGGCGGTTTGCGAGGCTCAAGTGGACGAGGCATGAGGGTGATGAGGTGGATTCATTGGAGGGGTGGTTGGTATTGGTTTAGGCGCGAGCGATGTGCTCGTGGGCATGTTTGGTGTTGAAAGGACTGTTGGTTCTAGAGTACGGTCGCTGCAAGATTCTATCTGGGGATTTCGATTGTTCGTTCTGTTGTTCGCGGTTGTGGGGTTGGGAAGGTTTTTCTACTTTTGTACGCTGGAGTTGTTTGCGATGGTACGAATGTGAAGCGTATACCACTAGATGGGGTCTATGAATAGGGCGAGAGAAACTTGTTCTATGGCTGCACTACCATCTAAGATGGAGAGTTCGTGGCAGGCTCCGCAAGTGAGCTAGCGTGTCCACGCTGTGTACTAGAACGACTCCAGTCTCGGGTAGGTGCTAGGATTTCGCCTTCCGAACAACTGACGAAGTACAGCCACGGAATAGGGGTGGGAGTTCGCCAACGGAGGGATATGTTTTTGCATCATGGCCTGTTGAGCTTGATTTTGTCTTTGTTTTCAGTATGGGGAGCGTTGAACGGACGACCTGTACAAGTGCATGTACCTATCTTTGAAACACGGATGTAGGCACTTGAGAGATGGGTGGCTGGAAGTTATCATGCACTTTCTAGATTTGCGCACATAATGTGATATTGTTGATAGCATTGTTAACGGTTGTCGTAAAGCATTGAATGTTCGGTCAGCTGGTAATGATGAGCTGTACCCTGGCACAGGATGTGGTAACATCACGTGAGTCACAACGCCAAGACTTTAGTGCTTCGGCAATGGCGCACATCCCCCTCGTGAATTTCGATTCGAACTTTTATACTTCCATCACTCATCCACCCCAATCTTCGAGGAAAGCCGACAGATACCAGTCATCATCATGGTACGCCCCTTGCACCCTCTACGCTCGCCTACTCCTCGCAATGACACCCACTAACATCACACTCAGTCGGACGGAGAAGACAACCAGTCCGTCGCCGCTGTCGAGGAGGTCGAGGTATCCGCCGATGCCACCGCCGGCAAGGGCCAGATGTCCGTCCTGGAGGCGCTAAAGGGCGTTCTCAAGCTTGCCCTCATCCACGACGGGCTTGCCCGCGGTCTCCGCGAAGCCAGCAAGGCGCTCGACCGTCGCCAGGCGCACATGTGCGTGCTGAACGAGGCGTGCGAGGAGGAGGCGTACAAGAAGCTTGTCGTTGCGCTGTGCTCGGAACACAAGATCCCGCTCATCAAGGTGCCCGACGGCAAGCAGCTCGGCGAGTGGGCTGGTCTCTGTATGTGGATTCTCCGACTGGACCTAGACGGCCTTGGGATGGGGATCTGAGACTAACCATTGTGGCAGGCCAGATCGATCGCGAAGGCAACCCCCGCAAGGTCGTCAACTGCTCTTGCGTTGTTGTCCGTGACTGGGGTGAGGACTCCCAGGAGCGCAGCATCCTCCTCAACTACTTCCAGACCGAGCAGTGAACGCGTCGCACTCTCGATTCACCATCTCTCGCAATACCCCATCTTCGGCATCTCTATCGGTTCGGTTTGCGCTACGGCTGGCAGGACGGAGTACGGCAGGACGGATCGGAGTCGACAGTGGGGACATTGTGTGGGGATAGAGTTTTGGGTGGGAATGTCTGCAATGAACGGAATAGATCATGGCTTCATGCCCGTTGATATCACAAAATATATGGAAATGAACGCATGCATGAGTCTGCGACCACCTGTGGACACTTTTTGCGTTAACCTGACAGGCAAACCTAAACACTTGAAATATTGCAATTATATTTTCCAACGATGCGTTATCTACCATCCAAACGTCTCTTCATGCCAGTAAACCTCCACGCCCTGCCTAACCCACTGCCCCACGCTTTCACTCAACTTCCTCGTCAACCGCTTTGGCCCACAAGTCACTACTGCGATCCTAGTCCCCTTGCTAAATACCTCATCCACGATTGCGCCAATCTTCGGACGGCCAGCCTTGATGAGCATACCCTTTCGCGGTCTTTTCATTTCCTCTTCCATGGAGAGTAATTGGTGGTCCTCGGCAAGCTCAATTTCCTCTCCATTCTCACCAATTGGTAGGGTAGAACGGGAGCCCCGGGTTACGAAGACTTCGATACCTGTCGGTGTGGCGGGTGCATGGCCGTTTGCGTCTCGCTCTGTTTCTGGCTCTTCGTTGTCGGCGTCGTCATCGGCATCGGGTAGCGTCTTAGTATCAGACGGGAACGCCCACTGTGTATCAGCGAGTCTTTGCACAGCCCAGATGAACCGCACTTGGGGATGTGCTGCATGGTTGGGGTCGTGGTATTCCACGATACTGCGATAGATGGGGAGGATGAAGGTTGCGCCTACACCGCCAGCTACGAGCAAGACTTTGTCATACGTGGAGAGGTCGGGCAGCCGTGCGGAGGCGCCGTAGGGCCCTTCGAGTGCGAGTGGGATACTAGGTGCTTCGGCGCCGTCTTTGGACAGCGAGCGCGCCAGCTCCGACATTTTTTTCGTGTTCCCTGTCAGTGTCTTCGCGACGAGTAACAACTCTTTGTCCTTGACGGGGATGGAGGCAACGGTGAAAGGATTCGTTTTATTCCGCAGGATAAACTGGTCGGAGAGGGAGGTTGAATAGTGTCTCCCCGTCGGGAGGGAGAGGTAGACGTGTTGACCTGGTTGCCAGGACAGCGTCGACGAGAGGGTGGTTAGCGGGATGCGGATTTGCACGAGGTTCGTGCCTGGGAGGAGGGTGATGGTGCCGGTGTATGTCTTTTGGCTTGCGAAGCGGAAGATGAGATGGAGCGCGTTCACGGCGACGACCTCCCATACGTACGGCCGGATATGGTGTACGTGCAGATACAGCGGTATAACCAAGACGTTCGCAATAGCTACGTGGCTCACGTAAAAGACTCGATAGTTCCATCTTCTTAGTTGCGCTAACGCCGTCGTGCTGATTGCGCTGAATAATGCGATGCTGATGATTCCGAAGATGACGTCTTTTTCTTTGATGCGTTTGGCGAGGAGAGAGCTTCTTATGAAAAAGTTGAGGTAGAGGATGGCGTGGAGGGAGAAGAGGAGGAAGACGATGCGGCCGAGGATTTGGTGGGGGGACTTTAGGGATTCATGCGAGAGGCGCGTGAGGAGTTGGAGGGGGGAGTAAGGCGTGCGCATGGCGAGGAGGTAGTGGAGGGGGAGTTGGGAGGCGCCGATTGCACCGAGGCGTTTGGTGAGGTGGAGGTAATCTGATATTCTTCAACTCGTGTATTCCGACATGATACGGATCGATGCTTACCATTTCCAGTCTGCGCAATAGAAAGGTATAGTAGCCAGACTGTCCAGAGACCGCCTCCGATCCACTCAGCCCTCGTTCCCCAGCCGCTCATCACATCCTTCCTCGTCCACCATATCATGCGATCCCAGCCTCGTCTTGACTTTCGTAGCCACGTCCACCGGCCCTCCCATCTTTTGTTGAATGAGGGCGACCGCGGTCGGTCATATTCTAATCCCTGCTTTGCGAGCCATGAGAGCAGGAAGCAGAGCTGGAAGCCGGCGAATACGACCAAGACAGAGCATTGCGCCACTAAAGGATACCAGTCGAGCAAGACTCTCCGCGCATGTTTTTGCTCATCGTCTAGCGTGACGAAGTCGTATCCGAAAACCATGGTCGCGGTGCTCGCGTGCTGCGTGTAATTTATTGAGCCTAATCTATCTCTTCTGCATCCGGAAGCTCCGAGCAAGGTACCGTGCCGTCGATCACAGTCGTGAGTTTTGAGCGCGCGCTCCGCAGCCCAGCGGTTCTATTGCACTTGTATATCGTGAGGTGGGATCCAGGAGGACAGGTGTGCGGGAGGCTGGAGAAGCGTGGGCTTTCCGTCCCACGTGGAGCTGACTACAAAGCAGCAGCTCGGGGCCCGATTGGATCCTAAAGTTCGTGGCGTTGGTTGGGGCCGCGAAGCGTGAAGTACTACTCATCCATATCGGCCTGTCGTACGGATTCGACGGTTCAAGAGACGACGTTACCTTTGGTAGGCCCAGTCGGAGCGTTCAGAGGACAAGACGCATCGAGTCGCACCTGGGTGACAGGCGGTAGCAGCCAAATGCAGTTTAGGCCAACACCGGCCGCACCTTCCTTCTAGCTGACGGCCAGGGCACAACGGTCGCTCGTCTCACCGATCCGCAAATTCGCTGCATTTACCGAGCATAGATATCTGCTGTGCGAAGATGGCTGCAGCAACCGAAAGCCAGAGAACTCCGCTTTGGCTGGACTGTGTGTGTAAACACCCCGCATCCGACATGGTACCGCCAATGCTAACAAGCAGCCTTAGGATCCAGGGCACGATGTACAAGCCCCACGCAAGGTATTGCAGGCCGTTTGCTCACCGGAACTTCTCAACAGGACGCATACGCCCTCCTCCTAGCCGCTCACGATCCGCGCGTCGACCTGCTGGGCGTCAGCACCGTCCACGGAAACGCCTCGCTCGACCAGACCACATTGAGCGCACGAGCGCTGCTGGAAGCGATAGGAAAGCGCGAGATCAAAGTCTATCCTGGCCATGCGAAGCCCATCATACGCAATGCCGTGTCGGCCGTAGACATACATGGTAGGAAGCAAGGGAAGGACATGGCAATCGTGATAGTGGACTGACACAGGCAGGTGAGTCCGGATTGGACGGCGTGACGCTCCTTCCGGAGCCAGTGGAGCCAGCGGCCACGGATATGGATGCCTTGGAGGCAATGTACAAGGCGCTCATTGCCACACCGCCGAACACAGCATGGCTGGTGTCGACAGGCACCCTGACAAACATTGGCCTGCTATTCCAGAAGTACGAGGATTTGGCCGGCCACTTGAAGGGCCTGAGTATTATGGGTGGTGCCATCGGTGGCGGTTTTACGAACGCTCCGATGGGCAAGGTGAAGCTTGAGGGTGTGCGCTTCGGAAATCGGACGCGTAAGTGCCAGCGCTGTGGACATGTAGATCGAATGCTGACTCGAATCCAGCATATGCCGAGTTCAATGTGTGTCATGATCCAGTTCGACCGAGACCTCGCTAACTCAGAATAGATTTATGTAAGGTAGCCCGCGATGGCGCCAGCTGGCAACCACTGATCTCAGACAGGTTGATCCTGAAGCATCGCACGCCGTCTTCTCGCACCCGGTACTCAAATCAAAGACCACTTTGATACCTCTGGACCTCAGCCACCAAGTTCTCGGCACAGACGCGGTCCAGCACACGTTGCTCTACGGCTCCGAAAAGCCTCTAGCCCCGTCGGCAGCAGACACAGACAGGACCCCTTCTCGCGTTCGTGCTCTATTCAAGCAGATCATATCATACTTCGCCGGCACATACGCCGAAGTATTCTCGATAACAGCAGGCCCACCACTTCACGATCCACTTGCCGTTTCTGCTGCAATCTACCCGGAAATCTTTGACGATAAAGGTGGTGAGCGATTCGAGGTGGACATTGTAACGGAAGGTATTCACTCAGATGTACCGGGTGAAGTGGGAGAATTGGGCAGGACTAAGGTTGTCAAGTTGCCTCTCAGCGAGGGTGGCTGCAGGATACCAAGAAGCGTAGACTTGGCCAAGTTCTGGGAGAGCATAGAGAACTGTCTTCAACGCGCCGACGAAGCTACTCCAATGGCGAACATCTCTCGCGAAGAGTTGGTCAAGCTCGGCATCATATAGCGGTAGATGGTAGCGCGCTATAACTGGAAAGACGAAGCAAGAGAAAGGATAGATGTAGATCCGGGTAGAGTGGACAGCGACAGCTAAACTACAAGTTAGTACGCAAGCATTCAAGCTTACGAAAAAAGCAAGTCACGTTTCCAGAATGCGGCGTCTATATTTCCATTTAGCCTATTGACTTATCTAGCGCCGATTGGGGCTTCGTCTTCTATGGACGATTTGCCCCGGTCGAAGATTATGCTTAGCGAATGGATACATCGAGTCCTGAGTCTGCGGGATGTGCCAACGACGACCCGGAACCGAGCGCACCGGGGTCGTTATGTTTTCGCTGAACGGTGCCCCAAGGAGACAGCACGGTATGTTAGTTTTCATTTCATGTTACATACATAGTGGGCCTCCGGAGGGAGTCAAGCATGTCTATGTATCATTGGATGCAGTCTTGCTCGTTGAAATCATCGTTTGAACGAAATCGGATTCAACGAGTTGACAATAAAGTTCCTACCAAGTTGCCTGCCTTGATTATCTTTCGCCATCGAACTGTGATGACGCGGACTGCGGCGTCCAAAGCACGCATAACACGGGACGTGAACAACAAACCTAGACCTCCACTCACGACCATGAACAGCCATCAACCCACCGTTCAACCTACCAGCATCTCAAGAAAAGAAAACGCAACCGTCAACCAAACCACCAAGAGAACCAAAAGCTCACCATTCAGGCCTAGTCCCGGCAACCTGTCCCGCATCTACCTGAATTTATCCGCCCCGGATCAGGAACACCCCTCCCCGTTAATAACCCAAGACGCGATTGGGACGCAGCAAGGTATGACGGTTCTGCGGCTCGGGTAATTGCGTACATGGTTCTAGAAGGTGATGGTTGTTGTTGTTGCCCGGCTGCTGGACCCTGATTACTACGGCAGAGGTAGGGGTAGCTCTGGGCAAGATGTACTATATAGTGCAGAGGGGGCGGGGGGATGGGGAGAATTGCCTCGTTCTCTGCCTTTGTTCGTTTTGTATTTGTTGGAGTTTATCTCACTGCAATCGCTCGAGAAGGGTCTGGACGCGATTGTCCATTGATCCACCACAATCCGCCCACCATGAAACTCTCCCTCCTCTCCCTCCTCCCCCTCGCCGCCGCCACCCCAACCTGGCCCCCCTCCTGGAAACCGCACCACCCCAAACCCCTCGCCTACCCCGGCCTCGATGTCCTCGCCAAAAAAGCTGGCCTCCTCTACTTTGGCACCGCCATCGACAACGTCGTCCTCAACAACACAGCCTACACCAGCACGGCCTTCAACCGCTCCGAATTCGGCCAAGTCACGCCCTCCAACGGCCTCAAATGGATGTACACGGAGCCTGCGCGCGGGCGCTTCAACTACACGCTTGCGGACCAGGTGATGCAGCCCGGCAAGCGCGCGGGCCAGATGCGCCGCTGCCACGCCTTTGTGTGGCATAATCAGCTGCCGGAGTGGTTGACGGGGCGCAACTGGACGAAGAAGGAGCTGGTGCGCGTGTTGGAGAATCATATCAAGAACGAGGGGCGGCGGTATTATGACGAGTGTTATGCGTGGGATGTGGTGAATGAGGCGTTTGAAGATGATGGGTCGTTGAGGAAGACGCTGTTTTTGGATGTTATTGGGGAGGAGTATATCGAGCTGGCATTTCGGTTTGCGAGGAGGTATACGAGTCCGAGGACGAGGTTGTATTATAATGATTATGGGATTGAGAGGGTGAATAATAAGAGCACGGCTGTGGCGGCGTTGGGTACGTTCTTTTCTTTCTCCGTTGTTCTTGAGGGAAGGTTAGCTGATGTTGGAATAGTCAAGGATTTTGTTAAGCGCCGTGTACCCATTGATGGTGTGGGTCTCCAGGCACACTATACCGTAGGGCGTGCGCCGACGTACGATGATCAGACGGCTGCCCTGTAAGTCGCTATTCTTCCCCCTTTCCATTTCCACAGACCGTCTAACATGTACACACAGTAAACTGTTCACCAACCTGGGCATGGAGACGGCTCTCACCGAACTCGACGTCCGCATCGAGTTGCCCGACGACTCCACCAAGCAAGCGCTACAAGCAGCCGTTTATGCTGATTCTGTGAAATCTTGCGTCGATGTCGACGACTGTGTCGGCGTGACGGTATGGGACTTTTATGATCCTGTCAGTTGGGTGCCTGAAACTTTTCCTGGATACGGCAATGCCTGTTTGCTCGACGCCAATTTCACGCGCAAGCCAGCGTACTTTGCCATCTCGGATATGTTGAAGACCTATCATTACGTCTGGTAAGAGATGTGAGGGATGTCCGTATGTAGTCAATTACTCATGAGTAGTGTTCTCGGTCCTCCTGTAGGCTATAGGAAACAAGCCCGTGGTATCTCTTGCTTGTATACTGCTCTCCAGCCTACATGAGCCGAGCTTACCACCCCCTCCCCGCCTTCGCACCGCCTAGCAAGGCACCTGGCGGTCGCGCCAACCCAGCTTCAACATCCCTCTCCACATTCTCACTAACCTTCTCTCCCATCTTTGCCTCTTCGTCCCTCTTCCTCTTGCCCTCGCTCTCATCTTTCCAAACATAGTTCCCCGCACCGCCGCGTCCCGCCCTGGCTACGGGCATCTGCTGATTCTCCGGATGCCATGGTGTAGACACTTGAGGTTTCGACGTCGTAGGAAGGGCGGTAGCGTCCGACGGCGTAGTAAAAGTGCCTTCTTTCTCGAGCTGGGAGGGCTGGTACCAGTTCCCCGCGCCCCCGCGCCCGGTATACGCGTATGGTTGGGTTGTGGAGGGCGAGGATATTGAAGGAGGTGCGGCGGTGGAGGCGTGGATGTGGTTGGCTTCTACATCCTGTTCCTGCATTAGCAAGGCTTCAAAGCACAGTCATGCGCTGTAGGAATTCCGCATCTGCTGATGCGCTTCTGATACGGCCAGGAAGCGAAGTCGCCAAACAGAGACCACATACCTCAGCAACCTTTTTGCTCTGTTCCTGCGCCTGGATGATATTTCCTGCCCCGCCACGCCCAGGCATCTTATGTGCGCACTATCTCAAATTGCAGTCCTGTTGCTGATATCGGCGTCCCTGATGGTGCGTCGCCTGCTGACAAGAGTTGCTAGCAAGCTCACAGATGGAAACCGAATAGAAGGGAAGTAAGTCTAGAAGGAGCTCAGCCGAGCTCTAGGTAAACGGGATCATCTATGGTGATTCCTTTTGAAGAGAGCGCGGCGCCTGTGGAGCGCGGGGGACACACACGCTTGATGATTCGACTGCGGGGTGAAGGCGGATGGGCGAGGTGACTGCATTAGTCATAGGAATTTGAATATGATAACCACTCCCGGAGGAATCTCTCCTCACTCATCATCGTCCGCTACCATACATCACATTTCACCATGGTAACAGTGGAGCTGATTGAGGAAAGAGAAGAAAGAAGTCGTGATTTAATGGCTACATACTGTTTCCTTTGGGAACAGCCAGACACTGGATATTGAGTTAAGCAACAAACCGTCCGTACTCTGGATGAAGAATCAAAATCGATACCCCCAGAAGGCCACCTCCCGGCCATGCCGTCATGAAGTTCGCTGAACACCAGAACGCCTCATCACCCCTTGTAGATACCCTAAACCCAGCCGCACCGGATAGGCAAAGGTCGAAGATCATTCTCTGCCTTCTTGCACAGCCCGGAGAACAGGATATAGATCCCGCGCATCGTCGCTCATCCTGCGCTCATCCTCGTGCTTGACGTCCTCATCGTCGTAATAATCTTGAGCCTCGAGCCGCTGCTTGACGTAGGCTCGGATTTTCTCAATCGTACGGATGTTCTCCACCCAGGTTTGTTGAGAGATCTCGTTGGGCTGTTCAGTAGAAGCGGACGACACTGCACTAGGAGAGCGCACAGACAGAGCGGGATCGACCTTGGGTGAGTGGATCGCTAGCTGATTTACAGTGTGATGTAGGTTCTCCTGCTCTTCAGAGGCGCGACGAGACGCCTTTGCCTCTTGAGAATTATCCGAAGTGACCATGTGGTCACTTCCCCGGCGACCGGGCGCTGCCTTCTGCAGGAGATTGCCAGAATAACGCCGGCGACCATCAGCATCAAAGGCAGGTGCTAGTCCGGACGAAGGAGCAGCGGCAGACATATCCGACATGGCACTGACCGAAGGCAGCGTTGGATACATGCTCCCCATTGAAGGCCTAGTGGTGGGAGAAACAGTGCTTGCTGAGTGGTGCGATCCAGGCGAATGTTGGGAAGCGTAGGACATGACACTTGATGCCGGCGTCAATGCTGGGGTGTCGGTGCTCGGCGGGGCGGCAGCAACAGCGTGTGACGATTGAGCATGGGTTGTCGCAAGCCCTGGAGGAGAGTGGCTAGAGCGATAAGCTGCGCCAGTGTGTACGTAGTGAGAGCCAGCTTGCTGAACGCCGGCGACGGCGGCATGGTTAGGGTTTTCGTACACGGTGCTCTGCAGTTGCTCCAAGAACTGGTCGATGTTCAACAGGTCGCTCTTGGTCCTCAAGTTGGGTAGCGGCAACGAGTAAGGATGCATGGGAGGATGGGAGGCTTGAGCTACCATGGTACCTCCATGGCCGTATTCAGACATGCCTCCGGGGTAGCCGGAGCCAGTGGTAGGGAGGTGAACGCCGTTGAGCCCCATGAGTCGTTGGCCTACATCATAATAGGTAGCCGGGTCGATTGCACGGCGCTTGGCATCTCCGAAGAACTCATTGAGGGCGTCATAGGCAGCGCGTTTTCGGATCTCGTAAGAATCATTCAGGTTCTGCTGGGCAGGGTTGACAGCATAGTAGACGGGGCCATAGGCGGAATTCTGGGGAGGACCGCCGTAAAAGCCGGCGGGAGCGCCACCGGGGTGCTGCTGCCCATAGCCTCCATTGGGTCCCATGCCACTGTCAGGATATTGGTACCCACTCGCTGTAGCGGCAAGTGCCTGCAAGTCAGCGACCACTGTGAAGCGCGAGTTAGAATTGAAAAGGAAGAGGGATACATTGGCAAGGAGCGGATCGAGTCGGGCAGGAGGTACAGAGACACACTGGAGGTCTCGAGGGTAGGTGATGAGAGAGAGGAGACTTACGTTTGCCGCCTTGACCCGGGTAGCCGGGACCACCGTGGGGACCACCACGGTTGGGCTCCGGAGAGCGCAACAGGACCGAGTCATCGGCGTGCGTCTTGACGTGCTTCTTAAGATCCTGGGGACGCTTGAAGGCTTTGCCGCAGAAGTCGCACTTGTGAGGCTTCAAGGGGACGTGGACGCGAATGTGAGAGGTGATGTGGTCGCGTTTGACGGTCGTGGTGCGGCAGTTGCCCCACTGGCAGGTGAGATTGAGGTTGTTGGTGCTCTTGCGGCCGACATGGCGCTCGCAGACGTGATCCTGTGCAACTGTGAGCGGACGACGACGCGACGAGGGAGTGGGCGGCGCGCAGCAGCACGTTGTTGCCTGCGTCGATGGTAGACGCGGGCTGCGCGGGCGCGGTGAGCACGCGGAGGGACTTACGTAGAGCTGCTCAGCGGTCGGGCATCGCTCGCCACAGTTCTGCCACTGGCAGACGAGCTGGTCGGTCGCGCCGACGTTGGAGGCGGCGGGGATCTGTGCGGGCTGCTGTGTGGGCGTGCCGACGGGCTGCTGGGGAGCCGTCTGCGGTCCGGATGCTGGGGCAGGCTGAGGGTCGGCCATGGTGGTGTGGTGGTGTGGTGGGCGGGGCGAGGGAGGCCTTGGCAGGTTCAGAAGCCAAACAAGATAGAGAGTCGCGCGTGCTTAGGTAACGCACACGGCGGTGCAACAGGAGGAAGGCGCGGGCGGCGAGGGCGAGGGCGAGGGCGTCCCGTCGAGGGAGGGTCGCAATGCGGAGAAAGAGTCGAGGAATGCGAGGACGGGGCAGGCCGAGTGAAGTATGAAAATGAGCGGGGGGAGGAAAACCTGGGCACGCTCTGGGCGCCAAATCCGTTCCGGAAAGCTCCAAGAAAGCGCCCAGCCAGCGCCCAGCCCCCGTCGCCCTTGGCACCGCGGCCACGGCCGGCGCCCAACCGCGACTCGGCGAATGCCGCCGGCTCGGCCATCCGGACGTCTTGGTTGCGCCACGCCCAGCCGCGCCCAGCCGCGCCGTCGGCCACACACCCCGGCTTTTCCCACCTGCAGCCCGCGCAGCGCCCCGTGGCCTGCGAGGGAGCTGAGGCGCGCCGGCCTCGTACCCCGCCATCGCTGATCGCTGATCGCTGAGCGAGTCGAGCATGGGCAGGTTCCGTACTGCCTGTGTCCGTCGAGCAAACGCCGGCAGACGCTTGGTTCGAGGCGCGGCGAGCAGCATGAGACGAGACCCAGCCGAAACTCCCGCCTGCCTACGGTAGAGCCAAGAACGTGCCCGCCCCCTTGGCTTCGGCGGAATGCTCGTCACGCTCTGTTCGCCCAGACCTTCCGCGCTGCCCTTCTGCTTTGTCCTGCGTTTCAACCTTGGAAGCACCTCTGTCACGCCATCACCGGTGCCCTTGCCCGTATTGCACTAGCAGCCATGCGAGCTGGTCCGCGTGCTTGATACCATGTTCGAGCGGCATCCATCGCCGTGACTGAACCTTGCGCTTTCGCTACTTTCCATACCATGCATGCGAGCGTACCTACACCATCTCGGGGACCTTCTGCCCCCATGACCAGCACCTTGGCCTGCACGGCCTTCAAGAGCGGGACGAGGCCCCTTCCTTGGTACCAAGATAGCGTGTGCTTGGCCGCTGAGGCGGTGCAGTGCACGTCATTGTCAGCCAAACCACATGCTGCAAGTACCACGCGATTAGCCACGTGTAACAAGCTCAACCATCGAGAAGGACTGCAGGCTTGACTGTCGACTTCTGTCTCGCACACAGCAGGGTTACAATATGTGGAAACTCACCGTTACCAAACAAAGCGCTAAAGTTGGATCAATTCTCACCTTCTCGAATTGGATACACATCGAGCGTCAGGAACTGACCCGTCACATACAAACCAATAGTAGTACCGTCGTCTTTTCGGGCGCATGGGAGCCGCATAGTGTGGCGCACATTGAAGTCATAACAAGCAACCACTCCTCAGCGAAACGCTCAGCACCCAACTTCTCACGCGAGCTTCCTTGCACGGGGCATACATCCCCCGGTCTTGGCTCCCCGTAGGGGATGCATTGCGGCTTTCGTCGCCGAGACGGATCAGCGCGGAAGGGTTTGAGTGGTGCCGAGATTCTTGGGTTCAAGAGCGGAGATGGGGTGCCAAGGGAGCGCAATCTCAAGAAACGTTTGTCCAAAGTGTTGGAAAGTGGCTTTGCATTGTTGGTGAGCCCAGTCCACCTCGGGCTCTCTCTTGCATGCTCTTGAGTCTTGAGCTACCATCCGCCGACAGTCTCTCATATTATGCAAAATGAACCTCGGGTTGGGTAAACCGGTCATCATCCATTTCTCTCCAAACCCCGAACCCACCATGGGAAGAACTTTGATACAGTGACAGTATAGACATAATCTATCGAGGCTATGTAACAACCAGAGCACCTGAGAAACCCTCCATCCCATCATGACAACCATAGAACCGATCTTTCAATTCGCGCCAAACACGAAACCCACATCCCATGCCCTGTCCCATCTATTTATTCTTCTTCCCCAACTTCTCCTCCAAGTCCTTGATCTCATCGCGCAGCGCCCTCGCCGCCTTATCCGAATTCTGTCTCTTCAGCTGCGACTTCGTCTTGTACAGCTGTAGCTCCCATCTCGCAATCTGAAGTGCCTTCTTCTTCTTCTTGAGCGACTTCTCTTTGGCTCTGCGCTCATCGGTGCCCTCTTTCGTTGCCTTCACCGCTTTCTCGGCGTTCTTCACTTTTGTTTCCAGGTCTGCTACCTGGAGAGAGAGCTCTTCTCTCTTCGGGTCTGACATTTCTTAGTGAGATTCAACATAACCCAAGTGCTGTGAAAGAAAGTTTACCTGAAACCAAATTCAAGTCATTGAACATCCCCAAGTTCGGAGGTGCAAGGAGATTCTCCTTCACGATAGATCGCGTACCGATCACCAAGTCGACCTGTGCACTCTCCGACACCAAGAAGCGCATGTGCTTGAAGATCTTTGGGCTCGTATTGTGGAACCAGGACACACGGATCGCCCCCGATACCTGGTGTATTTCACCAGTTGCGACCACGGCGCCATTGCCTTCCGTCTGCGTCAGAGATCGGAACTCGGTGAAGCCCAGGCGGCGCGCCAGGTCGGCAGAGATGATGTTGCCTTGCATACAGCCGGTATCGATGAGGCATCTTGCTGTAATGTATTCTGCGCCGTCTTGTCGGTATACGGAGACTGCGAGCATGAATTCGTTTTCCCTATCACGGAAGATCTACATACATCAGCGCTCCTGCTCAATTTCTCTAGAATGGAAGAATGTCATCTTACATTTTCACCACTCTCTTCTGGGTCAGCCCATTCCACGGTAGCAGCCAGTTTCCGCTTCAACTTTTTTGGTCCAGTAAAAAAGGCGGCTTTGAAGCAATCCCACCAAGACAGTTCGACTAGGGCGACATGAGTGCCGCGCCGTTTGATGGCATCCTGACCTGTTTCGGCACCGGCGTTCTCCGCAACTATTGTTTGGGTAGAGATGGAAGACGAACGACCTCGCGGAGTCGCCAATGAGACGTTCTGTTTCTCGAAATCAACGGAAAGATGCTGCCCTCTGCCAGACAAGTCTGCATCATATGTGTATCAGCATTTTTCAAACCGAGGTTAAGAGGTGTGGCTCACTGGATATTTTGGTCTCATCCATCTTCGATATAGGGTATGAAGTGATTCGATCTAGTGCCCTAGGTGGTCGCCCTTGAACGTGAGGATCAACGTGGGTTTATATGCCAGTAGGCTGCGCTGGCAGACCCGCAGATCCATTACGAAGCAAACGCACGGAAGCAAACGCACCAGGCAACGAACTGAGCGTCTGAGCGTGACAAGGATCCTGTTGAGCCTCCTCGTGACGGTATGGGTTGCTGTGACCGGTTCCGTGCAGGCTTTGCGGTTTTGTGGAGGCAAAGCCCCTCGGTAGCGGTGTCAAGTAGGATTACGATTCGCTAGCGGGCCAGACTTCGGCCATGCGAACTCCTGCGCAGAGCTTCATAATGGCACCGAGAGGCGTCAGTTTGCCTGGTCTGGGTACATTGGGGGCCGGTAGTGGCGGGCATTCCGTTGCCTGAGCGCTCACAAGGGCCATCTAGACCGCTGTTTGTGGCGAAGCCATCCTCTATTTCCAGAACCATGGTCATGAAGTCCTTGCGGCGTAGCTGCGGAATAAGAAAGGGTTCTGCCCTCTTCATCGTCTTTCACTCTTCATAGTCCCCAAATTGTCTGCCTTCTTCAAAACCTTCGTGTTGCTGACACCACGCAGTTACTTCGCCCCCACCAACTTCATCGTTGACGCCCCTCGTCAAGCCGGTCGTATGGAATAGACACAGTACGCAAGCCGCTCAGGTAACTGGAAAATGGCTCGCAAGTACCTCATCCGAACATGTCCTTGGCGACGAAAGGGTGCTAAGTTCCGATGATGGATGGCATGCCGATAATAACGTCTAGGACTGGAGTTTCGACTGACTCCATCGCCACCCCGCGACTTGTCCTGAGCCCTGGAGAGGTTGTGGTCACCTGACTGACGCGTTCAGCCCGAGGCCCTGAGGCAGGGCCGGTGGAGCTGCATGACCTTGCCAGGGCGGGGTTCGGCTCCCAACTCGAAGCTACAGATAAGGAAGGCAAAAGAGGCGCAGACGCTCAGCCTGACCGGTCGAAGAACACGAAACCTTTAGAGGCTCGGATTTTAGCGACAATTTGCTGTTGCCTAGCTTTGTGTAAGCGGTCACAGCAGCTGAAAAAAGATCGGGTTTTCAGCAGCCCCAACAGCTTGCTTGCACTGTTACCCTTTGTAAGTACATCTCTGCCAGTAGAGCCACCTTACTGGTCCCTTAGAAGAGACCCCGTAGTTATATACAACGTGTTGTAAGCGGCCAGCTTGTAGCCGCAGAACATGACTTTGGGTACCTTCCGCCTTTGTATCGCCTATCCTGGAGCCGCACCGAGTAATTAGACTTTTCTGAAGCTGTAGGGTGGACAATAAGAATGATCTCGTACTTCGAAAGTTGCGATGCAACCCAACTTGCTTGAACAAGAGAAAAGAGGGCGGGAGTGGAGGGGATCTTCCAGTGGACCGCTCCAGCTCATGGCTTTCTGATGCCTCGATCGGTACACGACGTAGCTGCAGACAGTCGTCCGCTAAGCTAGCGGTGTGCATGCACGTTTGACAAACATGCATAGTCGAGCCCATGGTAACATTTGCCAGGATCTGAATGGACGAGAGATTTTTACCGCCTTTCCATGATAGGCCAGATGCAGCAAGATGCATCGTTGCCACCGGAAGTTGAGCGACGGAGTGAAGCTGCGCCTCAACGCCCCGGACGGATATCCTTTGGAATATAAGCCTTGAGCCCGTCGTTATGTTTCTCCCAAGTCACCAGTCTTGAGAGCGCCGGTCCTATTATAGTCACGAATATGAAGTCGCCAGAGAATGATGAACGTCCTTCCACACCAGATCACACACCCAGTCTGTCAGCCTCAGCGACGGCGGTGAACAGTCCAGCCACGCCCCAGTTTCCGCAACGCGCCGCGCTATCCGACACTACAAGCTTTATGTCCAGTTCGCTTTCAACTGATGACGACGAAGAAGATGACGACGAAAGCTTGAGCGAAGAAGATGATCTTCCCGTAGACTCCATACCAGGATGGCCTCGCTTGGCGCAGGTGATGGCGAAGACGCCTGACTTCGCAGCGTTCCCTCGATTTCGGGACTTGAACGTCAAAAGCCTGTTGTACTATCAGTGCGAGCTCAAAAGTCTTCGAGAGAAGCTCCACGAGCTAGAACGTCATGATCAAGCTACAGGGAAACCTTACGCCGAGTATGCAGACGATCTTGTCGAAGATGGGATCAAATCGGACCAGTTCAAGGCGATGCAGGATATTCGAAAGGTCTTGAAGGAGTACAGTACGTTGCTGGCAATCACTTGAGGCGTCTTCCGGACGACTGACAACATTTTAGACGAGGCATTGCTACAGTACTCTCAGATATGTGCCCTGCCGGGCCCTGAGCCTTTCAACATGCGCACTCTGCGAAACTGGCTACGGCATGAACGGTGCGGAGACGGCAAGGTTCGCGACCGACATGGCCCAGTGGATACGTGGGGAAAGCTGCGCAAGAACCCCGAGGACAACGTTGGCAGCCTTTGGTCGCAGTTTCGCAAGCTGCTATTGGGTTTTGTTTGGCCGCGGCCGCCAAAAAGCGAGCTCGACCTGGCGCTCACTGCGCCGCACACCCAAGTAGACGGACTGACTCATTGGGTGGCTTCGGAATTGATTCCCTTCGGTAGGGCGCTCAAGAAACAACGGAAGCCGAGGGAGGACGCGGGAGATGTAGAGAAGAATGCGGAAAAGAAGAAGAGAGCGGAAGAGAAGGCGCGGAGAAAAAGCCAGGAGAATACGGTCGTTGATCCGACGACCTGGGTGAGTAAAGTCAAGAAAGAGAAGACGCTGGCGTCGTGGTCAGAGAGCAGCGCTTTGAGATTCACCTCTGGCATCTCTACCGTGGTTGCTTGTCTGTTGCCAGTCATTGCCATATCGGTCCTGTCACAGCTCCACGGCCTTGAAGACCTGCTTCTTTGCCTCGCCGGTTTCGCGCTCGTTTTCGCCGTGGGCTTGATCGCTTTGACCCAGGGAACTAGCAAACGGACAGAGATTTTTGGAGCAACTGCAGCGTAGGTTTCTCCTCTGCCTTGTAACTGTACCGTTAGCTAACCTACGACGCAGATTCTCGGCGGTCATGGTGGTTTTCATTTCAATCCCTCCTGCGCCTGTTATCGTAATGCCTCCGGGTTCGTCTATGCCGTCAGTGTCCCCTAGTGCAGTGGTGTCGCTTCGATGACCATGGGTACGGCGTGTATTGATAGACGAGAGTGTTTATTTGCAACCTTGCAAGCAACGTTGTAATGTGGCAAGAAAGTAGTTGAGGGAACTTTGAGTGCGCTTTCCTTTTGCAGCCGAGGCAGTCACGCACGAGTGACAGCTCAGGCCAGGGTGCACCTGCATGGTTCCGGGCACGTGAGCCGTTTCTCTCCAGGGCTCCGGCTGTGCAAGTGATTACATTCTTGGTTATCTTGCATGCGTACGTGTAGGTTGGAACGAGACTCCAGAGCCTCGTAAAGGGGTGAGTTCGATGTCCGACCGTTACGGATACGACATGGCCAAGGACAAACCCTCCCTTGGATGCTGTTGATGCAGGACCCAGGTAGCGACCCCAAGTGACTGGTGATCAATTCGAGACTGCTCCACCCAATTCGGAATTGGAGTTGCTAGTTGTTGACGAAGGCTCCATCTTGGGGCGTGTTGGGGGCCAGAAGCGCTGCGCTGTGCAGTCCTCTCTTGCTGGCCCCCTCTGGCGTCTTCGCAGCAGGCGGTCCAACGTCAGCCACGGCCAGCCACGGTCCATGTCGTGAAAAGGCCTGACAGCGCATAACGCAGGCGCCCGAATGAGGGCCCTCTACGTTGCGGGTCGGTTTTGAAACCGGCCGGCCTCCACTCCCCCATCATAAAGGCGCGTCCTCAGCGCTTGCGAGCGTGCTGCCGAGCCAGTCAAGCGGGGTTGTGCTGCCGCCGCCTGCCGTGACCCGTCCCTTTTTGCATTCTGTCTGTCCTGCTCTCGTCACCACTCGAACCTTCGACCTTCACACGCTCGTTTGCTGTCCTCGCCCCTTCACGTGCGTCTCTCACGGCGGGCTGCCCAGAGCCCACCATCCCTCTTCCCGGCACGCCTCGCTCGCACGCGCCCTCTCTCCACGTCCACCACGCCGCTCGAGACTCGAGTCGACAGCACGGCTAGCCCCTCCGCCGTCCGTCGAGCGTGCTGAAGCCTCGTCGAGTCGCACAGCGCCAAGCTCTCTCTCTTTCTGTCCCTGCGTCTGCCCGCGAGCTTCTTTCTCCCCCCTCTCTCTCCCTGCGTCTGCCCGCCCGCAGCAACACCGCCAGGCCGTCCGCCGTGCCTCGCGGCCGCCCCCGCCCCTTGATCGCCCGAGAGGTGCACACCGGCCTCGCTCCCCCACACCGGCACCACGTCTGTGTCGCCCGTCGCCAGCGGTTCTATTGTGTCAGCACCTCTCGCCTTGCTGCCACGCCTGCTGCTAGGCCCACTCTCCTCCAGAGCACTGGCCGGAAGCGCGCGTCTCTGAAGAGGCATACATGCAGCATCTCGCGCACGTCGATACACCGCCGCCGACGGCCCAGCCCAACATGTCCTCACCTGCACCCCTCCTCCGGCCACCTATCCCCGGCGCCCGCACCCAGAGCGGTGGCCGCACACCACGCCTGGGGCTCTCGATACCCCCCTCGCCCCATGCGCGGCCTGTCGTGAATGGCACCACCGACGGCCTGACCCTTGCCAAACCCGCCCCTCCCCGGTTGCACCTCTCAACGCCCATGGGCACCAGTCACACTCCGCAAGAAGGTCGGCCTCACCCCAGAGGACTCCCACCGCTGCAGATCGGCGCCGGCCTCTCCGCAGGAGGTTCCAGCGATGCAAGCGCGCATTCAAGATCAGGGAGCTTCGGCGAAGTGCAAGCAACTGGCTCGGCGTCGTCGTACTCGGGTGCTCCTTGTTTCCCAGGCCTCCAGAGGGCCCAGGGTTCGGATCCCACCTCTGCGATATCACAGGGCGGCAGTGAAAGTGCTCCGTCAATGGAAAGGGAAAGCAGCAGCCACCCATTGCCCGACCTGGATCAGATGGCTGCCGACAAAGGTGCGCCATTGGACGTGGAAGACCTTGACGACATGGGTTGGAAAGCAGCTTCTGCAAAGGGTCTTATTGAAGAGAAAGGCAGTCTTGGAGAAGGCGCTGGGGGAGCAGTAAACAGGTGCATATTGAAGAGCGCAAAGACGCTTTTTGCCCTCAAGGTACTACCTCTTTTTCCATCGCCCTGCCGTTACTGATTGGCCTCGCAGATCATTACGACAAATCCTGACCCGGATGTCAAGAAGCAGATATTGCGCGAGCTTGAGTTCAACAAAAATTGCGCCAGTGACCACATCTGCCGCTACTACGGTGCTTTTGTGGATGACACCACCGGAACCATCAGCATTGCCATGGAATTCTGCGAAGGTGGCTCTCTGGACTCTGTCTATCGCGAAGTCAAGAAGCTAGGAGGCAGGACTGGTGAGAAGGTGCTTGGTAAAGTAGCCGAAGGCGTTCTCAATGGCCTCACCTACCTCCATGGTCATCGCATCATTCACCGAGACATCAAACCGAGCAACATCCTCCTTTGCCGCAATGGTCAAGTCAAGCTGTGTGACTTCGGTGTGTCTGGCGAATTTGGCACCAAAGGAGACGCCAACACCTTCATTGGGACGTCATACTACATGGCACCTGAGCGGATTACCGGACAGAGCTACACCATCACTAGCGACGTCTGGAGCTTAGGCGTCACTTTGTTGGAAGTTGCGCAGCATCGATTCCCGTTCCCTGCTGACGGCACGGAGATGAATCCACGCGCTGGCCTGATTGATCTGCTAACATACATTGTGCGACAACCGATTCCAAAGTTGAAAGATGAGCCAGAGAATGGTATCAAGTGGTCTGAGAATTTTAAATACTTTATCGAGTGTTGGTGAGTTTGACGCTGCTAGTCCACGATATGATGCTAACTTGAGCAGTCTTGAAAAGGAGCCTCCTCGGCGAGCCTCACCCTGGCGCATGCTCGAACACCCTTGGATGTTCGAGATGAAGACGAAGAAAGTCAACATGGCCCATTTCCTTAAACAAGTGTGGGATTGGAAGGACTGATTCATTAAAATTCAACCATTTTAATTTAGCGAGCGTCTCTTGCCTACAGCGACGCTCTACTGGATTTTGGGAACCATACCTAGGGTCGCGTGCTGGGCATAGACTAAGGGAAGACGGCTTTATTCGGGTCCATTTAGCGGAAAAGGCGGAGGACAGCATCGTCATCGGCATGCATAGGAGATTTGATACGGAGTTTTAACGTGGTATAATGGATTGCTATGGGCATCAAACGAGTACGAGGGGCGAGGAGCTTTCCAGGGAACTGGGTTGATCGACCCGTTGATCACCATGATATGGCATGGGCAGGCGTTTCGTGTTGTCCTGTTATGCAAGGTAGCATGTTCTGAGTGCAGGATACCGTATAAACTAAGAGATACCAAACGCAAGGTGAAAAGTTGAGCATAATGTGCTTCCTGTTCTTGGACTCTTATCTCCTACATGCATCCGCAAGCAACTCCAAACTCTTGTCTGTCTCGAGGTGCCTGCCATGTTTGGCTGATTGGCTATCCGGAAGAACAGTCGGCCCGCTGTTTTTCCGATAACCCAATACCTGTCGGAATTCAATGTTGAGTCAGAAGAGGGTCACTGGGTCAACTCTTGCACCTTGTCGCAGGACATCGTACCGGTCAATTCTAGCCTTTCGGCTCCTCTACATCTTGACTCGATCAAGACCAGTGCAATACCTGCCGATCACCATCTAGAATTCATCGCAACTTGGGCAGTTTACCCCACCAAGCCGCAGCCCGCCGCTTTCTGCCCCCGTCTAGCGACAACAAGAGCCCGCCATGCCTACCATCACGGTAGACAAGGCTGATCTCTTCAAGGAGCTTGGCCGAGAGTACACGACTGAAGAGTTCGACGAACTATGTTTTGAATTCGGGATCGAGCTTGACGAGGACACGAGCCAGAGCACAAAGCCTGAGGTCCAAGCGCAGGCGCCACAGCTCAAGATCGAAATACCTGCGAATCGATATGACATGCTCTGTTTCGAGGGCATTGCGTTGAATTTGAAGGTCTTCTTGGAGAAGCAGCAGCTGCCGAAGTGGTCGCTTAGCCCGCCTGCGTCTGGGGAGCTCGAGATGCTCACCGTCAAGGAGGAGGTGGGTCGGTGATGGGCTACTTGCGCCATAGTACGGAAGCGCTAATCGTGCGCCAGACAACGAAGATCAGGCCGTTGATCTCGGGCGTCGTGTTACGGAACATCAAGTTCACCCAAGAGCGCTATGACTCTTTCATAGCTCTGCAGGACAAACTCCACCAGAACCTGGCGCGACAGAGGACATTGGTCTCTATTGGAACCCACGACCTCGACAGTATGTTTGCGTACAAGGCCATGCGAGGAAGCTTGACTGACGGCAGGCAGCGATCAAAGGTCCCTTCACATACGAGGCTCTCCCGCCTGAGCAGATTGAATTCGTCCCTCTGAACCAGACCCAGAAGCTGAATGGGAAGGAGCTCATGGAGTTTTATGATGTACGTATTGATTCATGCACCAATGAGCCTAGCTGACCTATCAATAGAAAGACAAACATCTCGGTCGATATCTGCACATCATTAGAGACTCGCCGGTCTACCCTGTGATATACGACTCGAATCGCACGGTCCTCTCGCTACCGCCGATCATAAATGGGAACCATAGCAAGATCACCGTCGATACGAAGAACGTTTTGATTGAAATCACGGCACTAGACAAGACAAAGGTCGAGATCGTCAACCACATACTAGTAGCCATGTTCGCAGGCTATTCAGAGTCAATAGAGCCGATTAAGATCGTCTCGCCGCACAACAATGAGTCAAGAGAAGCGCCAGGTCTCACTCCGCGCCAAATGCAGGCCGAGGTCGACTACCTGAACCAGGTAACAGGCCTTGAGCTTCCGGCGGACCAGATCGCAAAGCTTCTAGCGCGCATGGGCTACGAAGTGACGCCGTCGAACACGGATAAGAACCTACTTGACGTTGCCGTACCAATTACCAGAGCGGACGTGCTTCATCAGGCCGATATCATGGAGGACTACGCCATTGCGTACGGCTTCAACAATCTTCCTCGGTACTACCCCAACAAGTCATCTGCGGTTGCGGCACCACTACCTATCAACAAGCTCTCCGATATCATACGCTTGGAGTCAGCAGCGGCAGGATGGACGGAAACCATGCCGCTTATTCTTTGCTCACACGAGGAGAACTTTGCCTGGCTCAACCGAAAAGACGATGGCAAGACCGCCATCAAACTCGCCAACCCCAAGACTGCAGAATACCAGCTTGTGCGAACATCGCTATTACCTGGTTTACTCAAGACAATCAACTCAAATAGACATCACGCAGTGCCTATCAAGGTTTTCGAAGTGAGCGACGTTGGCTTTATAGACTTGTCACAGGAGAGGAAGACGCGGAACGAGCGACACTTTGGAGCGGCTATCATGGGCAAGACGAGCGGCTTTGAACAGGCGCACGGCTTGTTGGACAGGCTGATGCTGATGCTCAGGTCTGCCTTCATTACGAGAGAAGATGGCCTGAAGAACCCCAAGCTCGGTGGATACTGGATTGAGGAGCTCGATGGTAAGTCGCTGTAGTGATATGGACGACGCAATCGCTTACAACTGCAGACCCTACCTTCTTGAAAGGACACTCGGCAGCTATCAAGCTCAACATCGATGGCAAGAACCAGACTATTGGCGTCTTCGGCATTCTGCATCCTTCGGTGTTGCATAAATTCGAACTACCGTAAGTCGACTTGGCATTATGGCCGTTCTTGATACTAATGGACGCGATATAGATACCCTGTCAGCACAGTCGAATTCAATCTGGAGGTATTCATGTAAACGAGATGGGGAAAAGCTGGTTTCACATGCACCGTTCCATGACGAACTTCACGTACAATAAGGATACCTCGGCCGCAGTGCATGCCACAATAAAATCGCCGGACGACGATCCGGCATCATTTGACGCTACAACCGTGTGCTTTGAGGATGTCTGCTGTGATCTTCGCGTATCTAATATAACGTAGTACAGGCCATACTATAGTCTATAGTACCACCTTAAAACGCTTTTCTATGTCTATAATAGTAGAAGGGATAACTACTACTATTATTATCTTTTTATTAGAAACCTCTTAGTTGTAAAAAAAAAACTATAGTAGTAAAAATACCTTAATAATATAATATAATATAGTCGGCTTGCCAAATACCTTTTTTATCTTTTTTTAGTTTAAGATTAAAGTATATTAAAATAGAAAGTTATTATATACTATATATAGCACCTAATTCTAATTAAAAACTAATTTTAAATATTACCTAATAATATAATAATAGTTTAAAACTTATTTATACTTTATACTTTATACTATCGTATTATTTATTTAGTGTTAATTACCTTTTTAATATATTTTTTAAATTGAGTCTACGTAGGTTAGGATGGAAAGGCCGCTCTAGTCCAGCGCCTAAAAATACAATCTACTCCTAGTCTCTACTAACGTAATAACAGTTTATAAGGATAGTTTATAAACTATACACTTACCTTCTAATTATCTATAAGCGCTCTAATACCTATTAAAATTTACCTAAAGCGTATATAGTAAACTAAGCTCTATTATTACTATTATTAGCGACTACGCTGTATTTGTGCACTACTTATATAGTACACTTACGCGTTGCGCTTATTTAACGCTATAATAACTACTAATATTTTCTTATTATAAATGTGAAAAGTGGATAAATAGATAAGAAGGTGATCAAGTTGGTATTGTTAAACTAGTTGATTAATTTTAATAAACTGGCTACCTAGCAATCTATATATAAAATAATTTAGACTAACGAACACTTAGTTTTATATAGTTTAATTATGCCTTTAACTTTTATACGTGCTAGTGTTTTAAACTAATATTTAAACTAGTGTTTTATATGCAATAGTGTTATATATGCGAGCTATTGTTTTATATACAGACTAGTGTTTTATATATAAGCTATTATATGCAAACTAGTGTTTTATATACAAACTAGTGTTTTATATGCAAACTAGTATTTTATATACAAACTAGTAATTTATATACGAGCTATTATAAACTTTGTTTTACTATTGCTTAGTTATAACGTTAATAATAAACGCCTTATTTTAGAATAATTTATTACTCCTTAGTTTATTATACGCTAATGTAACATATTCTATTAGTAGCCCGGACAGATCAGCCCGCCGGACAGTTTTTCTTGGCAACTTCGAGGTCCCTCATAACTCATTATAGAACACCACCAACGTTACTTCATAGTAACTCATAATAACCTACTATAACTTACAATATACCAAGTTACTATTTAATCTACTTTTTACGTCGTGCAGCCTCTTTGCGCGGCTACAGCAGCCGCGCAAAGCTAAGGAGTCTTTCTTGGCAGTACGAACTTACAACAAGACTCCCTATAATATACGATATATTATCTACCATACTATACGTAGGCAATATATAGTATACTTATTATGATTCGCAGTGAAGCATACTATATCTTAAGTAGTACTTTATCTAATTTTCAGTCACTGAGTGCGTACTATTGCAAGATGAAGTTAACCCGTCATTTTTGGCCTTATAGTAACCTATAATAAAATCACTCTGATTTACTATCAACACTATCTGAAAATAAGCCGCTAAGGGTAATATCTGACTCCTCCTCTATCTCTTTATCTATCTGACAGGTCCTTGCGTTGTGCCCAGGCTCTCCGCACCTCCCACAGCGGCGTTGTGTTAAGGGACCTGCCTCTCCCTCACCACTACCTCGCGCCCTTTTCGACAACTTCACCCTAATAGAAGGGCTTTCTACTCCCAAATCTGCTCCTAAGCAAAGCCTAGCGTCCCACCTTTCTGAATGCGCTTTCTTTTACGCGTTTTTCGCTTCGTTAGAACCTTAATTTGCTCCTTAAGTTCCTTAATGCGGGTCTCTTGAAGTACACCATGGTAGAGCATAAGTTCAGCACCTTTTATGAGCTGTGAGTAGCTCAATTTAGCATTGGGTGGAGACCGAATAAAAGAGTCGCGTACGAGCTTTGACTGGGATCCAAACTTAAGGGTATTGCTTGGGGTCCTGGCTTGCCATGGTGTATCCGGTGGGGTACCCTGAGGTGGAGTGTGAATACGCACATTAAGGCAATCTACCACTACTAACGCATCTAAAGGAACAAGTCTAGAGGCCTTAAAGGCTTTCTTGCAGTTTTCTAGTATAAACATATTAAAAAACGCGTCGCAAAAGGCTAGTAGGAAGCCCTCTTTGTTAATATAAAAGACGCGTTAGCGCGCTAAGTCCCGCACGCGCTAGGAGTACTTTAGCTTTAGTGGCGCGAAACAGACCATATTAAGCGGCTGGAGGATATGAGATAAGTGCGCTGGCATACAGAGTGTTAGGATCTTCTGTTCCAGGCAATAATCCTTGAAATCCTAGGAGTGGTGGCTTTTATAGCCGTCTAGAATAAGTAACCTCTATAACCCTACTATGCGCGGCCTTATATACGCGTCAAAGTGCTTCAACCACGCGACTCTAAGCTTGTTATTAGTCTAGTCGGTCTTAGAGACTAAGAGCTTCCAATCGCGGGGGATACTGGTCTCCTTATACCACGCTAAGATGTGGACTCGCCCTTTATAGATAATAAAGGGCGGGGCAGTATACCTAGCAGCGCAAATACTCTAAATTACTATAACCCACTTACGGTTGCCTGGCTAAACAAGCGTAGGTCGAGAATGTCTTTCTGAACTAGTTACAATCTTTATTGAGCCAATAACTCCTATCTAGAAGCCTGTCTTATCGAAGTTATAGATGTCTTTATTCTACACTCTATACTTGGCTTTTATGTCCTCTACTAGCTAAAACCACGCGTTTATAACCTCTAGGTCTTCCTGTTGTATTCTCTATTAGTTCTTCGCTCAATTAAAAGCCATTTTAAGCTTAGGTACGCGCTTTACAAAGCGCTAAGTCTAGTATTGTCCTACAGGGTCTCTATGCCGCGCAGCTAGCAGTTTGTTGGCCATATCTTCTACCTTACCTAGCTAGGGTGCAAATCCTCGCGAATCTAGGTTGAGGATATACTGTATGAGCGTCTGCTCTTTAGTTGTAGTGAGCTTTGCTATGCCTAATTGTGTATCTGCTTGGGCGGTGATTCTGTTGATTCGATCGCTTAGTGTAGACTTTGGGATATTATATGCTGTAGCAGCGCGTCGCAGGCTTGAAATTTGCTTATTCTGATAGGCGTGAAGGGCAAGCTTAATTCTGCCTTCTTGATTAGATGATAACGCGTCGTATTGTTAAGACATTATGATTTATAGTGAAGTGTTGTGGTCTTGGCAAAAACTGTCCGGCGGACTGATCTGTCCGGGCTACTAATAGAATATGTTATTTTATATTATAAAATAAGTCTTTTATATGTTATATTTTGTTTTTTAGTAATAAGTAACTTAATACATATAATATTGCCTTATTTAGTATATTCATTTTAGCAATTGCTTAAAATTGTTAAAGCGCTTAATTGCGACAAGTTTGTTAAAAGTTATTAATTTAGAAAAATTAATTACGAGCTTATTTATATTACGATAGCGTATTTTATAATATTTATTAGGTTAGTTTTCTATTATATTTTAGTTTTAGTTTTAAGTAATTTAATATATATAATATTAGATTTCTTGCAATTATCTTTTAGTAAACTTTTTATGTGTTACTTAAAGTTAACTTTGGCTTTAATTGCAACTTATTATCGGAACGACTATTTTAGTTTATTTTTAGGTAGCTTATAGTTATTTATCTATTTATCTTTTATTATAACAGCGAAATTCTAACATGTTATTTTATTATTTATTTTGCTTACTAATATAGTTTTAATAGTAATAGTTTCTAGACTTTTACTAATTACTAGTATATCGTCTACATAGACAATTAGGAATATTTTTTCTTTTAAATTAGTTATTTTATTAGTAAAGATTCCTTGTTCAGCAAAGATAGGATAAAAACCTAGTTGTTGTAATTTATCTTTTAGGTATAGATACCAAGCTCTAGGAGCTTGTTTTAGGCCATATAAAGATTTATTTAATTTACAGACTTTATGTCTAAATTTATTAAAACCAATAGGTTGTTCTATATAGATTTTAGAATCTATAGGGGCATGTAAAAGGCGTTTTTAATATCTAATTAATGTATTTCAAGATCTAAAAAATAGGCAAAAAATAGTAATAGCCTTATAATTTCAATTCTTGTTGTATTAGCAAAGGTTTCTAGATAATCTAAGCCATAAATTTGACTATAATCTTTTACTACCCATCGGGCTTTATATTTTAATAGATTATTATTTTTATCTGTTTTAATTTTAAAAACCCAACAACCTTTTAAAGGTTTTCTATTGTTAGATAAATCTACTATTTCCCAAGTATTTTGATTATTTAGTTGACTAATTTCTAGTTCCATAGCTTTTAGCCAATTATCTTTATCTTTACTATTTATAGCTTCTTTGTAGCTAGTTGGTTCATTATTTTCAGTTATTAATAAGGCTAGTTCATCTATTAACTTATCTGAGTTTTCTAAAGTTATTCTTTTAAAGTTTTGCCTTGTATTATAGGTATTAGAAATGATTCTTTTATTATTATTATTAATAGTAGTATTATCAAGTAATATATCTAGACTTGATTCGCGAGAGCTTATATTATTCTCGTTATTATTCTCGTTATTATTTAAATCTAGATTTTTAGAGTCTATAGTTTGTTCTATATTATTATTATTGTTATTATTATTTAGGTTATTACCTAGATATATATTATTATTACTATTAAATAGTATATCAACTTCTTTATTAGAGTCGTTATTAAAGTTATAAAAGTAATTTTTAAGAATTTTAGCATCTCTAGTATACACTAGTTTATTATCTTTTAGATCTAATATTTTATAATTATAGTTATTATAACCTACTAGTATACCTATTTTGGCTTTAGGTTCTAGTTTAGTTAATTGTTATTTAACTAAGTAGTAACTTAGTGAGCCCCAGATTTTAATATTATTATAGTTAGGTTTCTTTTTATAAAGTTTTTCATTTGGGCTTATAAAATTTAAATTACTATGTGGTGTAATATTATATATATACACTGCGTTTTCAACAGCGTATTGTTAGTAACTAGTTGGCAAATTACTATAGAACAATAAGCTTTTAGCTGTTTCTATTATAGTTCTATTTATTCTTTCAATTAAACCATTTTGTTCTGGTGTATATGGCGGATTAAATTAGTAAATAATACCATTTTGTTTATTAAATAGCGTAAAATTACTATTAGCAATTTCCGTGCCATTGTCGGTTTTAATAATTTTAATTTTTCGATTGCTTTAGTTTTTAACTTTTGTTTTAAAGTCTTTAAAGGCTTCAAACGATTCTGATTTATGTCTTAATAGTTTAAATTCTAATTTTCTAGTAGCAGAGTCTAGAAAGAATATAATATATTTATAATTATTTTTAGAGAGGGTAATAGGCCCACATAAATCAAATACTATTTTATCTAAGTAATTATCTACTTTAGTAGTAATTTCTCTACTGTTATTATTTGTTAGCTTAGCTTTTATACAGCTAGAGCAATTAATTTTATAGTTAGTAGGTTTAGTTATACCTAGTATTTTATATATAACGTCTAGATTTTTATGTCCAAAACGATTATAATAGAGATATATTAAGTTCTCTTTATAGTTACTAATAGTTTTATTTTTATTAATAACCTTTTTAGTAAATAGAATGTTATCTATTACTATATTGTCTATATTTATTATATAAAGATTGTCAATTAGAGTTGCTTCTAATATTATTTTAGTGTTCTTTTTAATTATAGCTTTGTCTTTTATAAAGTTTACTACAAAGTCTTTTTCGACTAATTTCTTTACTAAAATAATATTTACATTAAATTCAGGCAAATAAAGACAGTTATTTAAAACTATCTTAGTATTATTATATATAAAGCTTACGTTGCCAATAAATTGCGAAGTTAAAATATTGTTATTTCCCCATTGTATTTTTGTAGTTTTTCTAACTAACAAATTTTCTATAAATAGGTTTTCGTTAGAGATAATATGAGATAAACTACCTGAATCTAGTATTAGATTAGGGCTTTTTGACTTGGTAGTTATAAATACCTTAGTAGTTTTTAATCCTTGTTTAGGATTTCTAGAATTAAATTCTAGATTTCGAGGATTTCAATGTCCTTTTTTCGAATTAGTTTGTTTTTTATTTAGGGTAGTTAATAATACCTTTTTAATTTCCATTAGTTCAGATGACTCAGCCATTTTATCTAACAGCTTTCGATCTAGTCGATCTAATGGACATTCGGATTCACGATTTAATAGATTTTTATCTATTTTTTCATCTTTTAGATTTAAAATCGTAATTTGTTTTAAACCATTTAGGTTTATTTTTAGAATGTAAATACCAACACTTATTAGTAAAGTAGGTATTTATTTTACACTTATTACAAAATCGTTTAGACTTTATAACTTTGTGTTAATTCTGAAATTTAGTGTATAAAACCTTAGTTTTATCACTATCCAAGTGCGTCTGACGACGACTTTCATTAATTAAATTAGAGAATAAATTCTCTAGATTAATATTTAAAGAATCATCCCGAAATAATTAAGTTACTAAAGTAACAAACCCCTCATAATTAGGAGTTAAATTGTTTAACACCCAGGCCACAATAACCTGTTTGGGTATTTTAATTGACTTATAGTCAAGATTTGTTGTTAAATATTTGATTTTATTAAGGTACTCCTCTATTAAATTAAAATCTAACAAGGTACTATTAAATAACTCCTTTAAAAGAAGAAATTCAGAATAGTAACCTTTAGGAGAATAAAGATTCCCTAAACAAATCCACATCTTATTAGCTGTAGATAAATCCTTAATATGCTGTAAAGGACCATCTTTGACTAAGAAAGTAATAATTAATTGTGCTTTTAAATTAATATCTTTCGACACTAAATTAATTGCAATATTATCACCACTCTAAATTGCAGCCATATAATTTTCTATTATAAGAATAGAAATAGCCCCAGACTTCTACATCTCATAGTTGGAAATACCCTTAAGCATCTTCTGCTTAGAGATAGAAGAAATCTTAGAACTCATTGTGAATGAGATTGATAGGCCAAAAAGAGCTTAGAAATCTGAGAAAAATAAGATATTTCTTGAAAAATTAATAAGGCTTGTCGAAATTGCCTAAAAGGTAATAAACTAGTCCAGCTAGTAAAAGAGCTCAGAAAATTCTAAGAAAAATAAGGTATTGGTTAAAATATCGATTTTGCCAAGATAGCTTAGTAAGCTAAAAGGACTAGACCAGCTAGTGTAAAAGAATCAGAATCTCAAAGGAATTCTGAGAAAAATGAGGTATATATCGAAAAAATTAATAGAAGAATAGCTTAGTAAGCTAAAAGGTAGATAATAATAAATAATAAAATTGTTAGAGCGCCGGGCTCATAACCTGTAAAAAGTAGATAAATAGATAAGAAGGTAATCGAGTTAGTATTGTTAAACTAGTTAATTAATTTTAATAAACTGACTATCTAGCAATCTATATACAAAATAATTTAGACTAATAAATACTTAGTTTTATATAGTTTAATTATGCCTTTAACTTTTATACGTGCTAGTGTTTTAAACTAATATTTAAACTAGTGTTTTATATGCAATAGTGTTTTATATACGAGCTATTATTTTATATATAGACTAGTGTTTTATATATAAGCTAGTGTTTTATATGCAAACTAGTGTTTTATATACAAACTAGTGTTTTATATACAAACTAGTGTTTTATATACGAGCTATTACAAACTTTATTTTACTATTGCTTAGTTGTAATGTTAATAATAAACGCCTTATTTTAGAATAATTTATTACTCCTTAGTTTATTATACGCTAATGTATTTTATATTATAAAATAAGTTTTTATATATTATATTTTGTTTTTAGTAATAAGTAACTTAATATATATAATATTGCCTTGTTTAGTATATTCTTTTTAGCAATTGCTCAAAATTGTTAAAGCGCTTAATTGCAACAAGTTTATCAAAAGTTATTAATTTAGAAAAATTAATTACGAGCTTATTTATATTACGATAGCGTATTTTATAATATTTATTAGGTTAGTTTTCTATTATATTTTGGTTTTAGTTTTAAGTAATTTAATACATATAATATTAGATTTCTTACAATTATCTTTTAGTAAACTTTTTATGCGTTACTTAAAGTTAACTTTGGCTTTAATTACAACTTATTATCGAAACGACTATTTTAGTTTATTTTTAGGTAGCTTATAGTTATTTATCTATTTATCTTTTATTATAATAGCGAAATTCTAACATGTTATTTTATTATTTATTTTGCTTACTAATATAGTTTTAACAGTTATTACTACTAATTGCTCCTTAAGCTTATATACGCGGGCGGTTAAAAGAGCGTTTTAATATAGCATAAGTTTACTACCTTTTATAAGCTAAGAGAAGCTAGCCTAAGCTATAATAGGCGATTAAGTGAAGGAGTTGCTTACTAGCTTTAGCTAGGATCTAAACTTATGCGTATTGCTTAGTGTTTTTAATTGCCATGGCGTCTTCTGTGGTAGGAGTGCTAGTGGGGTACGCAGCTATACTTTAAGGTAATTTAACACTACCTACGTGTTAATAGGGATAAGGCCTAATGCCTTAAAGGCCTTATAATAGTTTTTCTCTATAAACACGTTAAAAAACGCGTCTTTAAAGGCTAGAAGGAAGCCTTTTTTATTAATGTAGAAGACGCGCCTACGTGCTAAGTCTTTAATACGCTGAGAGTACTTGCGCTTTAATAGCGAGAAGCAGATTATATTAAGTGGCTAGAGGATGTGCAATAAGTAAGGTAGTATGCAGAGGGTGAGGATCTTGTTTTTAAGGTAGTAGTCCTTAAAATCCTAGTTAAGGTAGCTCTTATGGCTGTTTAAAATAAGCAGTCTATACCCCCTACCTAGCGCGCCTTTGTATACGCGTTAAAATGCTTTAACTACTCTAGACTAAGTACGTTGTTAGTCTAGCTGTTCTTAGAGACTAAGAGCTTCTAATTATGTAGTATATCTGCCTTCTTATACTACGTAGAGATGTGGACGCGTCCTTTATAAATAATAAAAGGTAGAGTTATATACCTAGCAGCGTAGATGCTCTAGATAATAGTAACCTACTTGCAATTACCTAGCTAAATAAGCTTAGGTTAAGCATGTCTCTCTGCGCCTATAACAACTTTCATTAAGCTAATAACGCCTATCTAGAAGCTAGTCTTGTTAAAGTTGTGCACATTGTTGTTATGGACGCTATACTTGGCTTTGGTGTCCTCTACCAGCTTAAACTACGCGCTAATTACCTCTAGATCCTTCTAGAGTATTCTCTAGTAGTCTTTAGCTTAATTAAAGGCCATTTTAAGCTTGGCTAAGCGTGTTACAAAGCGCTTAGCCTAGCGCTTACTAATAGGCTAGCCACCGCGTATACCTAGTAGTTTGTTAGCCATATCTTCTACCTCACACAGCTGGGGCGCGAATTCTCGCAAATTAAGGTTAAGGATATATTAGATAATTATCTGCTCTTTAGTTGTAGTAAGTTTCTAAATCCCTAGTTAAGTTTAGGCGCGTGGAGTAATTCTATAAAGCTAATTAGAGAGGCGCTAGTGTTTAATATTAAAGACAGCAGCTGCGCGTTATAGGCTTTAAATTTAGCTAGAAGTATAGGCCTTAAGAGCAAGGTTAAATCTGCCTTCTTAGGTAACTAATATCGCATTGTGTTATAAAGATATATTAGAGTTACTAAAGTGTTAGTCGTGCTAAGGAAAAGTGGCCGGCTTACTAATATGGCTGGCTCACTAATAGAATATATTATATTAAATTACTTAAAACTAAAAACAAAATATAATATAAAACTAACCTAATAAATATTATAAAATACGCTATCATAATATAAATAAGCCCGTAATTAATTTTTCTAAATTAATAACTTTTGATAACTTGTCGCAATTAAGTGCTTTAACAATTTTAAGCAATTGCTAAAAAGAATATACTAAACAAGGCAATATTATATATATTAAATTACTTATTACTAAAAACAATATACAATATATAAAAGACTTATTATATAATATAAAATATATTAGCGTATAATAAACTAAGGAGTAATAAATTATTCTAAAATAAGACGTTTATTATTAACGTTATAACTAAGTAATAGTAAAACAAAGTTTGTATATAAAATACTAGTTTGTATATAAAACACTAGTTTGTATATAAAACACTAGTTTGTATATAAAACACTAGTTTGTATATAAAACACTAGTTTGTATATAAAACACTAGTTTGTATATAAAATAATAGCTTGTATATAAAACACTATTGCATATAAAATACTAGTATAAAATAATAGTTTAAATATTAGCTTAAAACACTAGCACGTATAAAAGTTAAAGGCATGATTAAACTATACAAAGCTAAGTGTTTATTAGTCTAAATTATTTTATATATAGATTGCTAGGTACTTAGTTTATTAAAATTAATTAACTAGTTTAATAATACTAACTTAATTACTTTCTTATCTATTTATCCACTTTTTATAGATTATAAGTCTAGCGCTCTAATAATTTTATTATTTATTATTATCTACCTTTTAGCTTACTAAGCTATTCCTCTATTAATTTTTTTAATATATACCTTATTTTTCTTAGAATTTCCTTAAGATTCTGATTCTTTTATTATACTAGCTAGTCTAGTCCTTTTAGCTTTCTAAGCTATCTTGGCAAAATCGATATTTTGACTAATACTTTATTTTTCTTAGAATTTTCTAAGCTCTTTTACTAGCTGGACTAGTTCATTACCTTTTTAGGCAATTCCGCCAAGCCTTATTGATTTTTTAAGAAATACCTTATTTTTTTCTTAGATTTCTAAGCTCTTTTTGGCCTATTAATCTTATTTATAATAAGTTCTAAGATTTCTTCTATTTCTAAGTAGGAGATGCTAAAGGGTATTTCCAACCATAAGATGTGAAAGCCTAGGGCTATTTTTATTCTTATAATAGAAAATTATATAGCTATAGTTTAGAGTAGTAATAATATTGCAATTAATTTAGTGTTAAAAGATATTAATTTAAAAGTGCAATTAATTATTACTTTATTAGTTAAAGATGGTTCTTTATAGCATATTAAGGATTTATCTATAGCTAATAAGATGTGGATTTATTTAGGAAATCTTTATTCTCCTAAAGGTTACTATTCTAAATTTCTTCTTTTAAAGGAGTTATTTAATAGTACCTTATTAGATTTTAATTTAATAGAGGAGTACCTTAATAAAATTAAATATTTAACAACAAATCTTAACTATAAGTTAATTAAAATACATAAATAGGTTATTGTAGCCTAGGTGTCAAACAATTTAACTCCTAATTATGAGGGGTTTGTTACTTTAGTAACTTAATTATTTTAGGATAATTCTTTAAAGATTAATGTAGAGAATTTATTCTCTGATTTAATTAATAAAAGTTATTGTTAGATGCACTTAGATAGTGATAAAACTAAGGTTTTATACACTAAATTCCAGAATTAACACAAAGTTATTATGAAAAGTGGATAAATAGATAAGAAGGTAATCGAGTTGGTATTGTTAAACTAGTTAATTAATTTTAATAAACTGGCTACCTAGCAATCTATACACAAAATAATTTAGACTAACGAACACTTAGTTTTATATAGTTTAATTATGCCTTTAACTTTTATGCGTGCTATTGTTTTAAACTAATACTTAAACTAGTGTTTTATATGTAATAGTGTTTTATATACGAGCTATTATTTTATATACAGACTAGTATTTTATATACAAACTAGTGTTTTATATGCAAACTAGTGTTTTATATACAAACTAGTGTTTTATATATAAACTAGTGTTTTATATACAAACTAGTGTTTTATATACAAACTAGTGTTTTATATACGAGCTATTATAAACTTTATTTTACTATTGCTTAGTTGTGACGTTAATAATAAACGCCTTATTTTAGAATAATTTATTACTCCTTAGTTTATTGTACGCTAATGTATTTTATATTATAAAACAAGTCTGTTATATATTATATTATTTTTAGTAATAAGTAATTTAATATATATAATATTGCCTTGTTTCGTATATTCTTTTAGCAATTGCTCAAAATTGTTAAAGCGCTTAATTGCGACAAGTTTGGTTAAAGTTATTAATTTAGAAAAATTAATTACGAGCTTATTTATATTACGATAGCGTATTTTATAATATTTATTAGGTTAGTTTTATATTATATTTTATTTTTAGTTTTAAGTAATTTAATACATATAATATTAGATTTCTTATAATTATTATTTAGTAAACTTTTTTTGTGTGTTACTTCAAGTTAACTTTGGCTTTAATTGCAACAACTTATTATTAAAACGACTATTTTAGTTTATTTTTAGGTAGCTTATAGTTATTTATCTATTTATCTTTTATTATGTGTGTGTAGTGTTAAATTAACTATTTAGGGGTAGCACGATAAAGGCTTTTATCTTAAATAACATAATAAAAAAAGTAGAGCCCCCTGCTTAGTAATTAAAAAGAGCGTGAAAAAGGTAATAAAAAAAAGCGCGTTCGAAATTCTAAGCGAGCTTGGCGGTCTTGGCGCGGGGCTGCTCCCATAAGCAAAATCTTCACGAAGAGGCCACTTAGAACTTTGGGAGAGATAAGACTTTAGCGCAGCTACGCTATAAGCTATCTCTTCTCCGCTATCCTAAGTTGCAAACCGCCATCTAGATTATCACAAATAACACAAGTTAACATATTAATAGGTATGTTTCTTATAAGTAGTAGGACGAGGGTAACACGTACTAGATACACTATTACTCTATCGCCGCATTAAGGTTGTCCTTAATAAAGTCTCTACTATCTCTCTAAGCCCTACTATCTGTTTAGGCATTAACATCGTTTTTAAAGAAGTACTTGCCATCGCCAAAAAGTACATACTAAAGATTCGCGCCGCTACTACTAACGTGGCCACGCTAGAGTTCTATTCTGTCTATAAGATGCTTGTCTAGCGCGATAGACAGGTATACTTAACTATTTATAACGCTATCTACGTATACTAGTTAGGCTAGCAGCTAATCTAGTTTGCAAAGGATGGCCAGACTATATTCCTACTCTAGTAGACGCAATTACTCCTTATTAGTAACAGAATTCTCTAGCAGGGGACGTAAGAGAACAATGAGGTCTTTAATTAACAAGCTCTAGTGTGGCGAGAACGTCGCATAAATCTGCGAGATCCTCCTAGCTATTATCACTATTAAGTTAGCTTATCTAAGCAAGTACACTGCGTAGCGGCGCGAGCGCGGATAACTAATAATAGTAGTGGCGATAAGCCAGGTATACTATATACAGCGTAAGTGAATCTTGTATAGATTAGGAGCTTATAGGGTGTAGAGTTATCGAGGTATTTAAGATTAGTCTTTAATTAGAATTAGGTGCGGTACATAGTAGTACATATAACCTTCTATTTTAATCTACTTTAATCTTAAACTAAAAAAAGCTTAAAAAAGGTATTTGGCAAGCCGACGATCTTTTATCTTTTATTATAACAGCGAAATTCTAACATGTTATTTTATTATTTATTTTACTTACTAATATAGTTTTAATAATTATTACCTTAAGTATAGTAAAAGCTTATTTAAATATAGTAGCGCGCTTACATAAAGCCTAAATAAGAACCTTTTATTTAAAGTCTTTTTAGACTTTATAATAGCTCTAGTTACTAAATCTAGTGCTATTTTTAAAAATAGGCCTTAAGAAAAGCAATATTAAGCCTAAAGCTAATAGGTAGCAAGTAACTGTCTTATTTCTAAGCTATACTAGATTAATTAGTCTAGCTTAAATTATTCTATAAATATATTATACTTATTAGTAGCTTTAAGTTTAGCTTTGCCTTAGTGTATAAGCTACTTAAAATCTACTATTAAAAATTTGTTACTTAGCTAGTCTGCTTTAAGTATAGTAATATAGTAATTATACTATATATTATAAAGAATTTCTTTAGGGTAGACCTTTTTAGTAGTTTAATAATACTCTTTTTCTTTATAAGGCTAGAGGCAAAGCAACTAGTTATTTAGAAAGTAGCTATTAGCTACTTTCTATACTTAATAGATAATAGCTTACTAATAGAATTAAGTAGAAAAATCTTCTTAAAGTAAGTATTATATAAACTATTATTAGTAGGGTGTAGGCGAACGTCTACTTCTATATTATTAATCCTAGAACTATCTAAGGGTAGAGAGAATGTAGGGAACGTTTTAAGAGTCTTTTAGATTAAAGGGTAGTAGCTTGCTATAGTATAGGCAATAGTAGGGTTAAGCAAAGTAGGGATTACAGAAAGGGTATAGTAGATAGATTTAAAGTAGTAGGTCTTATATAGCGTGCGAGCTAGCGTATAGTCTAAGCTAAGAAAAAATTAGGTAAAAAATAAAGTATAAAATAAAATATTTAAACTTTAACCTTTATATTACCTTTATAGCCTAGCTCTAATTTCCCTAGCTTTGTGCCTTATGCCCTTACTATAATAGCGCTAAAAGGTAGTTATTAGGTAAGTTAGCTTTGCAGGGTATAGCGTAATAGTTATTATTTAGTAATTATTAATTAATTTTTAGAAACTTCCTACCTAACTAGGTAAGCAACCTCTCTAAGTAGGCCTTAGCGCAGTATAATAATACTACCTGGCACTAAAGTAACTAATAAACTTCTAGTCTAATTTAGTAAGTAATAGCCTAATCTACCTTAGTGTAGTATAGTAATACTATTTAGCACTAAAGTAACTAATAAACTTCTAGCCTAATCTACCTTAGTGTAGTATAATAATATTGCCTAGCACTAAAGTAACTAATAAACTTCTAGCCTAACCTAGTAAGTAATAGCCTAACTTATCTTAGTGTAGTATAATAATACTACCTAGTACTAAAGTAACTAACACACTTCTAGCCTAATCTAGTAAGCTAAAACTTCTACTAATTTAACTGCCTATAAGTAGTGTTTTAAAAGAGAAGTAAATATTATATTGCTATCTATAGCTAAAGAAATTTAATCTTAGTATAATATAAGGGCGGTACATAGCCTTAACATATTCTATTAGTAGCCCGGACAGATTAGTCCGCCGGATAGTTTTTCTTGGCAACTTCGAGGTCCCTTATAACTCATTATAGAACACCACCAACGTTACTTCATAGTGACTTATAATAACCTACTATAACTTACAATATACCAAGTTACTATTTAATCTACTTTTTACGTCGTGCAGCCTCTTTGCGCGGCTACAGCAGCCGCGCAAAGCTAAGGAGTCTTTCTTGGCAGTACGAACTTACAACAAGACTCCCTATAATATACGATATATTATCTACCATACTATACGTAGGCAATATATAGTATACTTATTATGATTCGCAGTGAAGCATACTATATCTTAAGTAGTACTTTATCTAATTTTCAGTCACTGAGTGCGTACTATTGCAAGATGAAGTTAACCCGTCATTTTTGGCCTTATAGTAACCTATAATAAAATCACTCTGATTTACTATCAACACTATCTGAAAATAAGCCGCTAAGGGTAATATCTGACTCCTCCTCTATCTCTTTATCTATCTGACAGGTCCTTGCGTTGTGCCCAGGCTCTCCGCACCTCCCACAGCGGCGTTGTGTTAAGGGACCTGCCTCTCCCTCACCACTACCTCGCGCCCTTTTCGACAACTTCACCCTAATAGAAGGGCTTTCTACTCCCAAATCTGCTCCCTAAGCAAAGCCTAGCGTCCCACCTTTCTGAATGCGCTTTCTTTTACGCGTTTTTCGCTTCGTTAGAACCTTAATTTGCTCCTTAAGTTCCTTAATGCGGGTCTCTTGAAGTACACCATGGTAGAGCATAAGTTCAGCACCTTTTATGAGCTGTGAGTAGCTCAATTTAGCATTGGGTGGAGACCGAATAAAAGAGTCGCGTACGAGCTTTGACTGGGATCCAAACTTAAGGGTATTGCTTGGGGTCCTGGCTTGCCATGGTGTATCCGGTGGGGTACCCTGAGGTGGAGTGTGAATACGCACATTAAGGCAATCTACCACTACTAACGCATCTAAAGGAACAAGTCTAGAGGCCTTAAAGGCTTTCTTGCAGTTTTCTAGTATAAACATATTAAAAAACGCGTCGCAAAAGGCTAGTAGGAAGCCCTCTTTGTTAATATAAAAGACGCGTTAGCGCGCTAAGTCCCGCACGCGCTAGGAGTACTTTAGCTTTAGTGGCGCGAAACAGACCATATTAAGCGGCTGGAGGATATGAGATAAGTGCGCTGGCATACAGAGTGTTAGGATCTTCTGTTCCAGGCAATAATCCTTGAAATCCTAGGAGTGGTGGCTTTTATAGCCGTCTAGAATAAGTAACCTCTATAACCCTACTATGCGCGGCCTTATATACGCGTCAAAGTGCTTCAACCACGCGACTCTAAGCTTGTTATTAGTCTAGTCGGTCTTAGAGACTAAGAGCTTCCAATCGCGGGGATACTGGTCTCCTTATACCACGCTAAGATGTGGACTCGCCCTTTATAGATAATAAAGGGCGGGGCAGTATACCTAGCAGCGCAAATACTCTAAATTACTATAACCCACTTACGGTTGCCTGGCTAAACAAGCGTAGGTCGAGAATGTCTTTCTGAACTAGTTACAATCTTTATTGAGCCAATAACTCCTATTAGAAGCCTGCCAATAACTCCTATCTTATCGAAGTTATAGATGTCTTTATTTACACTCTATACTTGGCTTTTATGTCCTCTACTAGCTAAAACCACGCGTTTATAACCTCTAGGTCTTCCTGTTGTATTCTCTATTAGTTCTTCGCTCAATTAAAAGCCATTTTAAGCTTAGGTACGCGCTTTACGAAGTGCTGAGCCTAGTATTGTCCTATAGGGTCTCTGTGCCGCGCAGCTAGCAGTTTGTTGGCCATATCTTCCACCTTACCTAGCCGGGGTGCAAATCCTCGCGAATCTAGGTCGAGGATATACTATATGAGTGTCTGCTCTTCGGTTGCAGTAAGCTTTGCCATGCCTAATCGTGTATCTGCTTGGGCGGTGATTCCGTTAATTTAATCGCTTAGTGTAGACTTTGGGATATTATATGCTGTAGCAGCGCGTCGCAGGCTTGAAATTTGCTTATTCTAATAGGCGTGAAGGGCAAGCTTAATTCTGCCTTCTTAATTAGATGATAACGCGTCGTGTTGTTGAGACATTATAATTTATAGTGAAGTGTTGTGGTCTTAGCAAAAACTGTCCGGCGGACTAATCTGTCCGGGCTACTGATAGAATATGTTATAGGGCAAACCTCTTAGAAACAGCTAGTATAGTTAAAAGAGATAACTAAATTAAGACTATACTAAGATAGGGGATAAAGAAAGGACCTAGGGGGCCCTTACTTATATAGTAGGCGGCGTAGGGCACAGGCCTACGCTAACTACGCGCTAATACTAACTAGGAAAGGCGCCTTCTATAAGGTAAAAGGCGCTATTAGGGTGTGAAAGAAAAGGTAATAGTAAATAACTAGTAGGGAGGCAGGCACAAACTATTACACCTACTATCTTAGTTATTAGAATATACTTAAAGGCTTACTAGAAACTAAGCTATAAGGACGCCTTTAATAAAGATAGTAGTGTTAAGGCTATTAAGCTGCCTTTCTTAGATAAGGAACTATTAGATAACAAATTGCCTTTTAGTTACCCTATCCCCACTACCTAAAAAAGCTACTAGTAAGACTAGTTCCTAGAAATTATATAGTAGGATCTAGGTCTTACCTCTAACCCTAGACCTAAAGACTATAAACCTACTAGAGAAGCTAATCTGTAAATTAGGTAGCTCTTACCTATAGAATTAACTATTTAATTAAAACTACCCTAGCTAAAATAACTTAGGTTAGCACCCTTCTACCCTACTAAATTGCTAACCTAGAAGAAGAACTTAGCATTACTTATTATAATAATAGCCCTAGTAATTATAGCGCTGTCTATTATAGCAATAGATTAGAAGACAAAGAGCCTGCCTATTATAATAACCTCTCTAATAATAACCTTAAATTTACTAACCTAATTAACCCTAAGTCTAACTCCCTATAGAAAGAATACTTAGACAATAAATCTAATAGTAAACTGCCTAGTTAAGCAGCTTCCTAGCCAGCCTAACACGCGTAGGCACCTATTGCTTTTAGCGCCTTTACTTCTAGTAGCTTTTCTACTAGCTAGCTTACTACTAATTTAGTAGCACCCTAACTAATATATGTGCGTAGGGTACCTATAACTATTAGCACTCTTACCCCTAGACGTCCCTACTACTACTAGTAGCACCTATAGCTTTAGAAGCTACCCTGCCCTAATTAAAAACTATATAGTTAGGTTAATATATTTTTAACACTCTTCTATAGTACTAGAAAATATTATATAATATAATTGCGCCTGTGCGCAATAAACTAATTAGAATTTTTTAGCTAACTATATTTTTATATAGTGTTAGAGCTAAGAATATACTCTATTAGTAAAACGCTAAATACTAAGATATAGTTTCTACTATATTTTTCTACTAATCTACTAATTTATCTCTAATAACTTTCCCTAATATCTCTACTAAATAGTAACTAAATTAAAACCTAAAGCTATTATTAGAACTATAAAGGCCTATTGCCCCTATTAAAACTATTTTTAGCTCTAAAATAGTGCTAGTTATATTAAAAATTCGCTAAAACACCCTATTCTTATATACTTTCCTTCTTATTTATAGACCTTAAAAAGGGGGTTATATAATAGTTCTATACTAGCCTCCTTACTAAGCACACCCTATTATCTTTTTTTATACCTTATTTCTCCTTATTTATACCTTTTACCTTTCTAAAGACGCCTTTTCTAGTTAGTATTAGCGTGTAGCTGGTATGGTTTTTTTTGCGACTAAGGGGTTTCTAATAAAAATATTATAATAATAGCAGTTATCCCTCCTGCTATTATTAACACAAAACAGCGTTTTAAGGTAGTATTAATAAAAAGGAGTTAGCGTGTTATAAGCGAACTAAGTAAGCTTAGTAGGCTTAGCGCGCCTACTCTAACTAAAAAAAAATTATATATAAAACTATGCGTAAGGCCAAATTACTGTTAAAACTGTATTAGTAAGCAAAATAAATAATAAAATAACATGATAGAATTTCGCTATTATAATAAAAGATAAATAGATAAATAACTATAAGCTACCTAAAAATAAACTAAAATAGTCGTTCCGACAATAAGTTGCAATTAAAGCCAAAGTTAACTTTAAGTAACGTACAAAAACTTTACTAAAAGATAATTGTAAGAAATCCAATATTATATGTATTAAATTACTTAAAACGAAAACTAAAATATAATATAAAACTAACCTAATAAATATTATAAAATACGCTATCGTAATATAAATAAGCTCGTAATTAATTTTTCTAAATTAATAACTTTAACCAAACTTGTCGCAATTAAGCGCTTTAACAATTTTGAGCAATTGCTAAAAAGAATATACGAAACAAGGCAATATTATATATATTAAATTACTTATTACTAAAAAATAATATAATATATAACAGACTTGTTTTATAATATAAAATACATTAGCGTACAATAAACTAAGGAGTAATAAATTATTCTAAAATAAGGCGTTTATTATTAACGTCACAACTAAGCAATAGTAAAATAAAGTTTATAATAGCTCGTATATAAAACACTAGTTTGTATATAAAACACTAGTTTGTATATAAAACACTAGTTTATATATAAAACACTAGTTTGTATATAAAACACTAGTTTGCATATAAAACACTAGTTTGTATATAAAATACTAGTCTGTATATAAAATAATAGCTCGTATATAAAACACTATTACATATAAAACACTAGTTTAAGTATTAGTTTAAAACAATAGCACGCATAAAAGTTAAAGGCATAATTAAACTATATAAAACTAAGTGTTCGTTAGTCTAAATTATTTTGTGTATAGATTGCTAGGTAGCCAGTTTATTAAAATTAATTAACTAGTTTAACAATACCAACTCGATTACCTTCTTATCTATTTATCCACTTTTCATAATAACTTTGTGTTAATTCTGGAATTTAGTGTATAAAACCTTAGTTTTATCACTATCTAAGTGCATCTAACAATAACTTTTATTAATTAAATCAGAGAATAAATTCTCTACATTAATCTTTAAAGAATTATCCTAAAATAATTAAGTTACTAAAGTAACAAACCCCTCATAATTAGGAGTTAAATTGTTTGACACCTAGGCTACAATAACCTATTTATGTATTTTAATTAACTTATAGTTAAGATTTGTTGTTAAATATTTAATTTTATTAAGGTACTCCTCTATTAAATTAAAATCTAATAAGGTACTATTAAATAACTCCTTTAAAAGAAGAAATTTAGAATAGTAACCTTTAGGAGAATAAAGATTTCCTAAATAAATCCACATCTTATTAGCTATAGATAAATCCTTAATATGCTATAAAGAACCATCTTTAACTAATAAAGTAATAATTAATTGCACTTTTAAATTAATATCTTTTAACACTAAATTAATTGCAATATTATTACTACTCTAAACTATAGCTATATAATTTTCTATTATAAGAATAAAAATAGCCCTAGGCTTTCACATCTTATGGTTGGAAATACCCTTTAGCATCTCCTACTTAGAAATAGAAGAAATCTTAGAACTTATTATAAATAAGATTAATAGGCCAAAAAGAGCTTAGAAATCTAAGAAAAAAATAAGGTATTTCTTAAAAATCAATAAGGCTTGGCGGAATTGCCTAAAAGGTAATGAACTAGTCCAGCTAGTAAAAGAGCTTAGAAAATTCTAAGAAAAATAAAGTATTAGTCAAAATATCGATTTTGCCAAGATAGCTTAGAAAGCTAAAAGGACTAGACTAGCTAGTATAATAAAAGAATCAGAATCTTAAGGAAATTCTAAGAAAAATAAGGTATATATTAAAAAAATTAATAGAGGAATAGCTTAGTAAGCTAAAAGGTAGATAATAATAAATAATAAAATTATTAGAGCGCTAGACTTATAATCTATAAAAAGTGGATAAATAGATAAGAAAGTAATTAAGTTAGTATTATTAAACTAGTTAATTAATTTTAATAAACTAAGTACCTAGCAATCTATATATAAAATAATTTAGACTAATAAACACTTAGCTTTGTATAGTTTAATCATGCCTTTAACTTTTATACGTGCTAGTGTTTTAAGCTAATATTTAAACTATTATTTTATACTAGTATTTTATATGCAATAGTGTTTTATATACAAGCTATTATTTTATATACAAACTAGTGTTTTATATACAAACTAGTGTTTTATATACAAACTAGTGTTTTATATACAAACTAGTGTTTTATATACAAACTAGTGTTTTATATACAAACTAGTATTTTATATACAAACTTTGTTTTACTATTACTTAGTTATAACGTTAATAATAAACGTCTTATTTTAGAATAATTTATTACTCCTTAGTTTATTATACGCTAATATATTTTATATTATATAATAAGTCTTTTATATATTGTATATTGTTTTTAGTAATAAGTAATTTAATATATATAATATTGCCTTGTTTAGTATATTCTTTTTAGCAATTGCTTAAAATTGTTAAAGCACTTAATTGCGACAAGTTATCAAAAGTTATTAATTTAGAAAAATTAATTACGGGCTTATTTATATTATGATAGCGTATTTTATAATATTTATTAGGTTAGTTTTATATTATATTTTGTTTTTAGTTTTAAGTAATTTAATATAATATATTCTATTAGTGAGCCAGCCATATTAGTAAGCCGGCCACTTTTCCTTAGCACGACTAACACTTTAGTAACTCTAATATATCTTTATAACACAATGCGATATTAGTTACCTAAGAAGGCAGATTTAACCTTGCTCTTAAGGCCTATACTTCTAGCTAAATTTAAAGCCTATAACGCGCAGCTGCTGTCTTTAATATTAAACACTAGCGCCTCTCTAATTAGCTTTATAGAATTACTCCACGCGCCTAAACTTAACTAGGGATTTAGAAACTTACTACAACTAAAGAGCAGATAATTATCTAATATATCCTTAACCTTAATTTGCGAGAATTCGCGCCCCAGCTGTGTGAGGTAGAAGATATGGCTAACAAACTACTAGGTATACGCGGTGGCTAGCCTATTAGTAAGCGCTAGGCTAAGCGCTTTGTAACACGCTTAGCCAAGCTTAAAATGGCCTTTAATTAAGCTAAAGACTACTAGAGAATACTCTAGAAGGATCTAGAGGTAATTAGCGCGTAGTTTAAGCTGGTAGAGGACACCAAAGCCAAGTATAGCGTCCATAACAACAATGTGCACAACTTTAACAAGACTAGCTTCTAGATAGGCGTTATTAGCTTAATGAAAGTTGTTATAGGCGCAGAGAGACATGCTTAACCTAAGCTTATTTAGCTAGGTAATTGCAAGTAGGTTACTATTATCTAGAGCATCTACGCTGCTAGGTATATAACTCTACCTTTTATTATTTATAAAGGACGCGTCCACATCTCTACGTAGTATAAGAAGGCAGATATACTACATAATTAGAAGCTCTTAGTCTCTAAGAACAGCTAGACTAACAACGTACTTAGTCTAGAGTAGTTAAAGCATTTTAACGCGTATACAAAGGCGCGCTAGGTAGGGGGTATAGACTGCTTATTTTAAACAGCCATAAGAGCTACCTTAACTAGGATTTTAAGGACTACTACCTTAAAAACAAGATCCTCACCCTCTGCATACTACCTTACTTATTGCACATCCTCTAGCCACTTAATATAATCTGCTTCTCGCTATTAAAGCGCAAGTACTCTCAGCGTATTAAAGACTTAGCACGTAGGCGCGTCTTCTACATTAATAAAAAAGGCTTCCTTCTAGCCTTTAAAGACGCGTTTTTTAACGTGTTTATAGAGAAAAACTATTATAAGGCCTTTAAGGCATTAGGCCTTATCCCTATTAACACGTAGGTAGTGTTAAATTACCTTAAAGTATAGCTGCGTACCCCACTAGCACTCCTACCACAGAAGACGCCATGGCAATTAAAAACACTAAGCAATACGCATAAGTTTAGATCCTAGCTAAAGCTAGTAAGCAACTCCTTCACTTAATCGCCTATTATAGCTTAGGCTAGCTTCTCTTAGCTTATAAAAGGTAGTAAACTTATGCTATATTAAAACGCTCTTTTAACCGCCCGCGTATATAAGCTTAAGGAGCAATTAGTAGTAATAACTGTTAAAACTATATTAGTAAGCAAAATAAATAATAAAATAACATGTTAGAATTTCGCTATTATAATAAAAGATAAATAGATAAATAACTATAAGCTACCTAAAAATAAACTAAAATAGTCGTTTCGATAATAAGTTGTAATTAAAGCCAAAGTTAACTTTAAGTAACGCATAAAAAGTTTACTAAAAGATAATTGTAAGAAATCTAATATTATATGTATTAAATTACTTAAAACTAAAACCAAAATATAATAGAAAACTAACCTAATAAATATTATAAAATACGCTATCGTAATATAAATAAGCTCGTAATTAATTTTTCTAAATTAATAACTTTTGATAAACTTGTTGCAATTAAGCGCTTTAACAATTTTGAGCAATTGCTAAAAAGAATATACTAAACAAGGCAATATTATATATATTAAGTTACTTATTACTAAAAACAAAATATAATATATAAAAACTTATTTTATAATATAAAATACATTAGCGTATAATAAACTAAGGAGTAATAAATTATTCTAAAATAAGGCGTTTATTATTAACATTACAACTAAGCAATAGTAAAATAAAGTTTGTAATAGCTCGTATATAAAACACTAGTTTGTATATAAAACACTAGTTTGTATATAAAACACTAGTTTGCATATAAAACACTAGCTTATATATAAAACACTAGTCTATATATAAAATAATAGCTCGTATATAAAACACTATTGCATATAAAACACTAGTTTAAATATTAGTTTAAAACACTAGCACGTATAAAAGTTAAAGGCATAATTAAACTATATAAAACTAAGTATTTATTAGTCTAAATTATTTTGTATATAGATTGCTAGATAGTCAGTTTATTAAAATTAATTAACTAGTTTAACAATACTAACTCGATTACCTTCTTATCTATTTATCTACTTTTTACAGGTTATGAGCCCGGCGCTCTAACAATTTTATTATTTATTATTATCTACCTTTTAGCTTACTAAGCTATTCTTCTATTAATTTTTTCGATATATACCTCATTTTTCTCAGAATTCCTTTGAGATTCTGATTCTTTTACACTAGCTGGTCTAGTCCTTTTAGCTTACTAAGCTATCTTGGCAAAATCGATATTTTAACCAATACCTTATTTTTCTTAGAATTTTCTGAGCTCTTTTACTAGCTGGACTAGTTTATTACCTTTTAGGCAATTTCGACAAGCCTTATTAATTTTTCAAGAAATATCTTATTTTTCTCAGATTTCTAAGCTCTTTTTGGCCTATCAATCTCATTCACAATGAGTTCTAAGATTTCTTCTATCTCTAAGCAGAAGATGCTTAAGGGTATTTCCAACTATGAGATGTAGAAGTCTGGGGCTATTTCTATTCTTATAATAGAAAATTATATGGCTGCAATTTAGAGTGGTGATAATATTGCAATTAATTTAGTGTCGAAAGATATTAATTTAAAAGCACAATTAATTATTACTTTCTTAGTCAAAGATGGTCCTTTACAGCATATTAAGGATTTATCTACAGCTAATAAGATGTGGATTTGTTTAGGGAATCTTTATTCTCCTAAAGGTTACTATTCTGAATTTCTTCTTTTAAAGGAGTTATTTAATAGTACCTTGTTAGATTTTAATTTAATAGAGGAGTACCTTAATAAAATCAAATATTTAACAACAAATCTTGACTATAAGTCAATTAAAATACCCAAACAGGTTATTGTGGCCTGGGTGTTAAACAATTTAACTCCTAATTATGAGGGGTTTGTTACTTTAGTAACTTAATTATTTCGGGATGATTCTTTAAATATTAATCTAGAGAATTTATTCTCTAATTTAATTAATGAAAGTCGTCGTCAGACGCACTTGGATAGTGATAAAACTAAGGTTTTATACACTAAATTTCAGAATTAACACAAAGTTATAAAGTCTAAACGATTTTGTAATAAGTGTAAAATAAATACCTACTTTACTAATAAGTGTTGGTATTTACATTCTAAAAATAAACCTAAATGGTTTAAAACAAATTACGATTTTAAATCTAAAAAGATGAAAAAATAGATAAAAATCTATTAAATCGTGAATCCGAATGTCCATTAGATCGACTAGATCGAAAGCTGTTAGATAAAATGGCTGAGTCATCTGAACTAATGGAAATTAAAAAGGTATTATTAACTACCCTAAATAAAAAACAAACTAATTCGAAAAAGGACATTGAAATCCTCGAAATCTAGAATTTAATTCTAGAAATCCTAAACAAGGATTAAAAACTACTAAGGTATTTATAACTACCAAGTCAAAAGCCCTAATCTAATACTAGATTCAGGTAGTTTATCTCATATTATCTCTAACGAAAACCTATTTATAGAAAATTTGTTAGTTAGAAAAACTACAAAAATACAATGGGGAAATAACAATATTTTAACTTCGCAATTTATTGGCAACGTAAGCTTTATATATAATAATACTAAGATAGTTTTAAATAACTGTCTTTATTTGCCTGAATTTAATGTAAATATTATTTTAGTAAAGAAATTAGTCGAAAAAGACTTTGTAGTAAACTTTATAAAAGACAAAGCTATAATTAAAAAGAACACTAAAATAATATTAGAAGCAACTCTAATTGACAATCTTTATATAATAAATATAGACAATATAGTAATAGATAACATTCTATTTACTAAAAAGGTTATTAATAAAAATAAAACTATTAGTAACTATAAAGAGAACTTAATATATCTCTATTATAATCGTTTTGGACATAAAAATCTAGACGTTATATATAAAATACTAGGTATAACTAAACCTACTAACTATAAAATTAATTGCTCTAGCTGTATAAAAGCTAAGCTAACAAATAATAACAGTAGAGAAATTACTACTAAAGTAGATAATTACTTAGATAAAATAGTATTTGATTTATGTGGGCCTATTACCCTCTCTAAAAATAATTATAAATATATTATATTCTTTCTAGACTCTGCTACTAGAAAATTAGAATTTAAACTATTAAGACATAAATCAGAATCGTTTGAAGCCTTTAAAGACTTTAAAACAAAAGTTAAAAACTAAAGCAATCGAAAAATTAAAATTATTAAAACCGACAATGGCACGGAAATTGCTAATAGTAATTTTACGCTATTTAATAAACAAAATGGTATTATTTACTAATTTAATCCGCCATATACACCAGAACAAAATGGTTTAATTGAAAGAATAAATAGAACTATAATAGAAACAGCTAAAAGCTTATTGTTCTATAGTAATTTGCCAACTAGTTACTAACAATACGCTGTTGAAAACGCAGTGTATATATATAATATTACACCACATAGTAATTTAAATTTTATAAGCCCAAATGAAAAACTTTATAAAAAGAAACCTAACTATAATAATATTAAAATCTGGGGCTCACTAAGTTACTACTTAGTTAAATAACAATTAACTAAACTAGAACCTAAAGCCAAAATAGGTATACTAGTAGGTTATAATAACTATAATTATAAAATATTAGATCTAAAAGATAATAAACTAGTGTATACTAGAGATGCTAAAATTCTTAAAAATTACTTTTATAACTTTAATAACGACTCTAATAAAGAAGTTGATATACTATTTAATAGTAATAATAATATATATCTAGGTAATAACCTAAATAATAATAACAATAATAATAATATAGAACAAACTATAGACTCTAAAAATCTAGATTTAAATAATAACGAGAATAATAACGAGAATAATATAAGCTCTCATGAATCAAGTCTAGATATATTACTTGATAATACTACTATTAATAATAATAATAAAAGAATCATTTCTAATACCTATAATACAAGGCAAAACTTTAAAAGAATAACTTTAGAAAACTCAGATAAGTTAATAGATGAACTAGCCTTATTAATAACTGAAAATAATGAACCAACTAGCTACAAAGAAGCTATAAATAGTAAAGATAAAGATAATTGGCTAAAAGCTATGGAACTAGAAATTAGTCAACTAAATAATCAAAATACTTGGGAAATAGTAGATTTATCTAACAATAGAAAACCTTTAAAAGGTTGTTGGGTTTTTAAAATTAAAACAGATAAAAATAATAATCTATTAAAATATAAAGCCCGATGGGTAGTAAAAGATTATAGTCAAATTTATGGCTTAGATTATCTAGAAACCTTTGCTAATACAACAAGAATTGAAATTATAAGGCTATTACTATTTTTTGCCTATTTTTTAGATCTTGAAATACATTAATTAGATATTAAAAACGCCTTTTACATGCCCCTATAGATTCTAAAATCTATATAGAACAACCTATTGGTTTTAATAAATTTAGACATAAAGTCTGTAAATTAAATAAATCTTTATATGGCCTAAAACAAGCTCCTAGAGCTTGGTATCTATACCTAAAAGATAAATTACAACAACTAGGTTTTTATCCTATCTTTGCTGAACAAGGAATCTTTACTAATAAAATAACTAATTTAAAAGAAAAAATATTCCTAATTGTCTATGTAGACGATATACTAGTAATTAGTAAAAGTCTAGAAACTATTACTATTAAAACTATATTAGTAAGCAAAATAAATAATAAAATAACATGTTAGAATTTCGCTGTTATAATAAAAGATAAATAGATAAATAACTATAAGCTACCTAAAAATAAACTAAAATAGTCGTTCCGACAATAAGTTGCAATTAAAGCCAAAGTCAACTTTAAGTAACGCACAAAAAGTTTACTAAAAGATAATTGTAAGAAATCCAATATTTTATGTATTAATTTACTTAAAACTAAAACTAAAATATAATATAAAACTAACCTAATAAATATTATAAAATACGCTATCGTAATATAAATAAGCTCGTAATTAATTTTTCTAAATCAATAACTTTTGACAAACTTGTCGCAATCAAGCGCTTTAACAATTTTGAGCAATTGCTAAAAAGAATATACTAAACAAGGCAATATTATATGTATTAAATTACTTATTACTAAAAACAAAATATAACATATAAAAGACTTGTTTTATAATATAAAATACATTAGCGTATAATAAACTAAGGAGTAATAAATTATGCTAAAATAAGGCGTTTATTGTTAACGTCACAACTAAGCAATAGTAAAACAAAGTTTGCAATAGCTCGCATATAAAACACTAGTTTGCATATAAAACACTAGTTTGTATATAAAACACTAGTTTGCATATAAAACACTAGTCTGCATATAATAGCTTGTATATAAAACACTAGTCTGTATATAAAACAATAGCTCGCATATAAAACACTATTGCATATAAAACACTAGTTCAAACATTAGTTTAAAACACTAGCACGCATAAAAGTTAAAGGCATAATTAAACTATACAAAACTAAGTGTTCGTTAGTCTAAATTATTTTGTATATAGATTGCTAGGTAGCCAGTTTATTAAAATAAATCAACCAGTTTAACAATACCAACTCGATCACCTTCTTATCTATTTATCCACTTTTCACAACTATAGAATACTAAAGTACTAGGTAGTGTAGGAAGGGTATAACTCTAACTTAACCTACTACGCTACTAATAACTTTATTAACTCTTCTTTACTAATTAAAGCTTATTATTAAGAGTACCTTAAGTAAGCTAGTCTACTAAAATAGTTGCCTATTTAGCTAGACGCTGCCCTTTAAGATACCTTTCTAAAGCCTATTCTTAAAGATAATATGCCTATAAAAATATAAGTAAAGTGTCATATTAGGTGTGCTTAGCTAGGTGTATATTACTTTTTAACACTTATACGCCCTTAGGCTTATGTATATAACTAGATACCTATTACTTTTTAGTACCTTTACCTCCTAATAGCCCCTCTACTCTTAGACGTCCTTACTATTACTAGCAGCCCCTATAGCTTTAGGAGCTGCCCTACCCTAATTAAAAACTATATCGTTAGGTTAATATGTTTTTTAAAACGCTCTTTTATAGTACTAAGAAACCTTATATAATATAATTACGCTAGCGCGTAATAAACTAACTAGAAAAATTTTAGCTAACTATATTTTTATATAGTATTAGAGCTAAGGATACGCTCTATTAGTAAAATGCTAAACACTAAAATATAGTTTCTAATCTAGTACTAATTTACTCCTAACTACTTTCTTTAATATCTCTACTAAATAGCACCTAAACTAAAAACTAAGGCTACTGCTAGAACTGTAGAGGCCTATTGCCCCTATTCTAGCCCTCTTTAGCCCTAAAATAGTGCTAGTTATATTAAAAATCCGCTAAAGCATCCTATTTTTATATACTTTCCTTTTTATTTTTAGGCCTTAAAAGGGGGGTTATATAATAGTTTATGCCTGCCTCCCTACTAGTTATTTACTATTATCTTTTTTTATACCTTAATAGCGCCTTTTACCTTATAAAAGGAGCCTTTATTAGTTAGTATTAGCGCGTAGTTAGTGTAGGCCTGTGCCCTATGCCACCTACTATATAAGTAAGGGCCCCCTAGATTCTTTCCTTATCCCCTATCTTAGTATAGTCTTAATTTAGTTATCTCTTTTAACTCTACTAGCTATTCCTAAGAGGTTTGTCCTATAAGACTGTGTACCGCCCTTATATTAACTAATAAAAGTGTAAAAAGTAAAGATAATATAAAAGTAGGTAAAAACTAAAATAACTACGCTAAGTCTTACTTAATAGTACTTTTAGCTTCTAAATTAGTTAAATGTCTTAAAGCACCTTAATAGTATAATAGCGCCTAATAAAATAATAACTATAAGAATCTAATATATCTATACAACACTTTTCTCCCCTAGTAACTTATTAACAAATTTCTTTTTCTTTTTTTCCTTAATTCTACTCTCTATTACCGCCTTTCTAACTAGTAGTAATATAAAGAACTATAGTAGGAACTCTATGCATCTATTATTACTACTCTTATAGTTACTAATTTACTACTAGCCTAACTAGTACACTAGGACTACCTTATATAGGGTAAGGTACACCTACTTTCTATTAATAATTTTATAGATAGAGTAATACTCTAGTGTAGACCTAGTAATAGTAGCAAGTAGATAGATCTTTAGAGCATACTTTTAGGCAGCCTTATTAGCAGTATTAGTATTAAAGCTTAGAAAGATAGTAGGAAATAGAGCAATAGTAATAGTAGTAAAAGTCTTAAGGTTAACTTTAATATAAAGATAGAGTATTACAGTGCCAAGCCAAAAGTCTGTTCCCCCAACACGCTAACGCGCGTACACCAACACCAACACCCTATTTTCAACACTACATTACTCCACCAATATGAGCTCTTTTGGTGTAGAAATTTCAGGAAATCGTCGCCGCAATGCCGAATTATCTGTCTAGCAACGGGATTTAATTATCGCGAAGTGTGAGGCGGGCGCGTTATTGCGGGAGTTGGCTGAGGAGTTTAACTGTACGCGTCGCTGCATCAACAAAACATTTCAGAGATATAGAGAACAACACCACAATTAATCGCGGCCTCGATTAGGGCGTCCCTAGGCGCTTAATACACATGACAAGCGTGTACTCTATTAAGAGGCACGAAAAAACCTAAGGATCGAATACCCAGCCCTCCTCCACAAGGCCTCCCTCCACCGCATCTCTTAAACAACTGCATATCGCGCATTAAAGGCAGAGAGCCTGACCAACTTCCAGGCAGCGCGGAAGCCCAAGATCACTCGCGCGGTGGCCAGGAGAGGCGTCAATTCGAACGGGAATATCGCAATTGGAATTAGCGCGGACAGCCCTTCCAGTTCTTAGATGAGTGCTCTATTCAAAGACGCTCTGGCGGCACATCTACATGGGTTTTTCGCCTCCCACATGAGAAATAGAGATATGAGATGATTGAGGAGACAGTTATATTAAGATTTCGCGCGGCAATGGTGTAGGCGAGTATCTGGCTTGATTGGAGAGGGCGGGTTTGGCGGAGTCCCTTAGTGATCATGCCCAGGGACCTAGCAGCTCGTCGCAAAGGATACAGCGCATAGAGTTATATTAAAGCTCTACGCAAAGGACTCCTCTGTAATTATTACGTAGGAGATATCTATATGCACGACAACGCGCCCATCTATAGGGCGCGACAGTCGCTCGATTTTTTAGCGGAACACGGCATACAACCGATCGAGTGGCCGCGTTATTCCCCCGACATCAACCCCATCGAACATCTCTGGTGGTCCCTTAAGAGAGAACTCCATAAGCGTTACCCCAATATGGGCGACCTTGGCGACGGCGATGAGGACTTTGAGACCTTCTGCGCGGCGTTGAAAGATTGCTGGCGTAGGATCCCTGATTCGCTGATTCGCAAGCTTATACTTAGTATGCCGCGCCGCCTACTTGCTCTCCAGCGTGCGCGCAGGTATTAAACAAAATATTGATCAAATAATTATCTCTATATCAATTATCAACTCTCCGGGAGCGATATTGGGGGTGCCGGAGCGCTCTGCGCGACGGGGTGGTGATGATGGCGGACCTCGCTTACCCCTGCGGGGAACAGACTTTTGGCTTAGTACTGTAGTATACCTATAGTGTATAAGCTTCTACTTAGTATATATTGCTTATAAGTAGCACACAAACCTACTAATATAATAGCTATTACTTCTAGTAATATTTTTAGGGATAATAGTAAAGGAAATAATAGTTGCAGCGTTATAGTGTTAGCGCTATCTTATACCTCTTTCCTACTCTAAACTATAGTATAGCAATATAGCCTTACCTATAGTTTTGTATATATATATTTTTTAGTTAGAGTGGGCGCGCTAAGCCTACTAAGCTCGCTTGTAATATACTAACCCCTTTTTATTAACACTTTAAAACGCTTTTCTGTGTATATAATAGTAGGAGAAATATTTGCTATTATTGTAATATTTTTATTAGAAACCCTTTATTCGTAAAAATAAATAAACTCTACTTTATACTTTATAAGCGTTTAGTTTTAATATATATTATTAAATTATCTATCTAGGGGTAGAATAATAAAGGCTTTTATCTTAAATAAGATAATAAAAAAGAAGAGCCTCCTACTTAGTAACTAAAAAGAGCGTAAAAAGATAATTAAAAAAGCGTTTAGTATTAATATTAAATTTACTTATACTATACATAGTCTATTTAGTCTTTTTATAAAAATTTACTTATAGAAGCCTTATACTAAAACTACTAAGTTTACTTTATAGTTTAAATATACTTTTTTATAACTACTTTTTTATACTTTTTTAATTACTAATTAGAAAACTCTACTTTTTTATTATGTGTTATTAAAGTATCTACCTAGGGGTAGAATAATAAAGGCTTTTATCTTAAATAACATAATAACAAAAGCAAAGCCTTCTACTTAGTTTTATTATATTCTTTAAGATAAAAGTCTTTCTTATTCTATTTCTAAATAGTTAATTTAACGCTATATAGTATAATATAGTTAGAATTCTATTAATTACGTATATATTAACACGCCTTTAAAAATGAAGTTATAATAGTATATATAGTATTAAAGATCTTTATTATATTAAAATTCTAACTAAGGTTAAATTTATACTATATATAGTCGGCTTGCCAAATACCTTTTTAACCTTTTTTTTAGCTTAAGCTTAAAGTAGATTAAGATAGAAGGTTATTATGTACTACTATATACCATATCTAATTCTAATTAAAGACTAACCTTAAACACTTTAATAACTCTACACCCTATAAGCTTCTAACCTATATAAACTTTAGGGTCACATTGTTTATTTAGTGTTAATTACCTTTTTTAATACATTTTTTTAATTTGAGCCTGTGCAGGTTAGGATGGAAAGGCCGCTCTAGTCTAGCACCTAAAAATACAGTCTACTCCTAGTCTCCTTTGCTAACGTGATAATAGTTTATAAGGATAGTTTATAAACTATATACTTACCTAATATCTATAAGTGCTCTAACACATATTAATTTACTTAAAGCGTGTATAGAAAACTAACTTGCTCTATTATTACTATTGTTAGCAATTGTGCCACTTACGCGTTGCGCTCACTATCTAACGCTATAATAACTATAAGGATCTAGCATATCTATGCAACGCTCTCCTCCCCTAGCAACTTATTAATAAATATCTTCTTCTTTTTCCCCTTAATTTTGCCCTTTATTGCTGCCTTCCTGGTTAGTAGTAATATAAGAAACTATAGTAGGAACTCTTTATACTCTTTATCCTTTAAGTTACTAATCTATTACTAGCCTAACTAGTATACTAGGACTGCCTTAATATAGGCTAAGGTACACCTTCTACTTTAACCTATTAATAATCTTCTAGACAGAGTAGTACTTTAGTGTAGATCTAGCAATATTAAGTAAATAGATTATTAGAGCGTACTTTTAGGCGGTGTTAATAGCGGTATTAGTATTAAGGTTTAGGAAGATAGCAAGAAATAGAGCAATAGTAGTAGAAGTCTCTTTAAGGTTAACTTTAATATAGAGATAGAGTGTTAGTGTACCTATAGTGTAAATAAGCTCCCTATCTAGTATATATTTTATAAGTAGCATATAAACCTATTATTATAATAGCTATTGCTAGCAATTTTTAGAAATAATAGTAGAGGAGATAATAGTTATAGCGTTGTACTAATTGCAGCGCTAGCGCTACTTTATCTTTCCCCCTAACTCTAAACTAGTATAGCAATGTGGCCTTACGCATAGTTTTATATATGAATTTTTTTTAGTTAGAGTAGGCGCGCTAAGCCTGCTAAGCTTGCTTAGCTTGCTTATAACGCGCTAACTCCTTTTTATTAATACTACCTTAAAACGCTTTTCTGTGTTAATAATAGTAGAAGGAATAACTGCTATTATTGTAATTGTGAAAAGTGGATAAATAGATAAGAAGGTGATCGAGTTGGTATTGTTAAACTGGTTGATTAATTTTAATAAACTGGCTACCTAGCAATCTATATACAAAATAATTTAGACTAACGAACACTTAGTTTTGTATAGTTTAATTATGCCTTTAACTTTTATGCGTGCTAGTGTTTTAAACTAATGTTTAAACTAGTGTTTTATATGCAATAGTGTTTTATATGCGAGCTATTGCAAACTTTGTTTTACTATTGCTTAGTTGTGACGTTAATAATAAACGCCTTATTTTAGCATAATTTATTACTCCTTAGTTTATTATACGCTAATGTATTTTATATTATAAAACAAGTCTTTTATATGTTATATTTTGTTTTTTAGTAATAAGTAATTTAATACATATAATATTGCCTTGTTTAGTATATTCTTTTTAGCAATTGCTCAAAATTGTTAAAGCGCTCGATTGCGACAAGTTTGTCAAAAGTTATTAATTTAGAAAAATTAATTACGAGCTTATTTATATTACGATAGCGTATTTTATAATATTTATTAGGTTAGTTTTATATTATATTTTGGTTTTAGTTTTAAGTAATTTAATACATATAATGTTGGATTTCTTACAATTATCTTGTAGTAAACTTTTTGTGCGTTACTTAAAGTTGACTTTGGCTTTAATTGCAACTTATTGTCGGAACGACTATTTTAGTTTATTTTTAGGTAGCTTATAGTTATTTATCTATTTATCTTTTATTATAACAGCGAAATTCTAACATGTTATTTTATTATTTATTTTGCTTACTAATATAGTTTTAACAATAGTCTACTTTGCTATTAAGGATATAAGAAACTAGCTACTTAGAAACTTTATTTATCTTAATAGGTAGTTCTAGAGGTTGTAATTAACCTAGTAAGGGATTATTTAAATCTCTTTAAAGCCTATTAGCATATAACACTAAGTAAACTCTTATATATTATAGGAGTTTAAGTATAAATAAATAGCCTTTCTTATCTATAATTAGATATAGTTCTTTTATTTAATAATCTAACTTAACTAATAGGCATTTAGTAATAAATCCCTTTAGGGTAACAAAGACCTAGTTCCTAACGTTAAAATTAATAGCTTGTCTATATTTACTAGCCTACTCTAATTATATTTCCTAGGCAGTAAATATATTAGCTTAGGCAGTATTATAAATAAATTTATAGGCTTTAGTATAGGGCTTAACTTATACCTTAGCCTTTTCTAAAGTAATATTATTTAGAGATTTAGTAACTAATTAGATACGCTTATACTAGTCCTAGTAAAAGTATAGCTAATACCTAAGCTTAATTTTAAAAGGCAAAACTCTAGTGCTATTATAGGGCAGTATTACTTAGGCCTAGTCTATACTAGATAGCAAATCTAACTAGTTATCTTAATAAAAGTTAATAAATAAACGCAGACGCTAGTTAAGGTACTAATTTATAATTTTAGTTTAGCTATTAGTTTATAGATATCGCACTATAAAGAAAAGTTACTTGATACCTATAAACTTACACAAAGTAGCTAAGAAAGTAGAAATAAACTAGGGGCTATAGTTAGAGATAATTAATAAAGGGGGGCTAAAGACTCTAAATATATACTAATAGTAGAGATTAGTGGCTTATTTAGTAGTAACTATTTTATAGTAGGGCATAGAAAAGGCACACTTAAATAGGCAGCAATAAGATACTATTGCAATATTATACTCTTTCTTATCCTTGTGAAATAATTTAAAATTAATTAAGATATCTTGCTAGACATTTTTAGGAATAGAAAGTAGGCATAACAAGTCTAGCTTTTTATCTAGTAAGGGCTTACTCTACTAGTAGTCTTTGCAATTAGAAATATACCTAATAATATAATAATAGTTTAAACTTTAAACTTACTTATACCTTACCTACACCCTATAAGCTTCTAACCTATACAAAATTTACACAGCACACCTAGCTTATTACTACTACTATTATTAGTTATCTATGCTCGCGCACTAAATAAGCTAACTTAATAGTAATAATAGCTAAAAGAATCTTATAGATCTATACAACACTTTTTTTATTATTATTTAAGATAAAAGCCTTTATTATGCTAACCCTAGGTAGTTAATATAACACTATATATAACACTCTTATTACACTAGAGCTTATTAATAAATACCTTATTCTCTATCTTTTATTTCCCCTTTTAGATTTAGTTACTAATAAGAAGTAATTATATCTACTAGAGTAGAAATTTAACCTTATAGTCCTTTGCAAACTAGATAAGCTACTAACCTAACTAGTATACTAGGACTACCTTATAGATAGTTAAGTATACCTACCCCTTACACTAAATAAGTATCTAATAAATAGAATAGAACTTTAGCGTAGTTATCTTAATAATAGTGTTATAAATCTTTAGTGTATACTCTTTAGTATTAGCGAGTATATAAGTATTAAATAATTTAGGGTTAATACTTAAGTAGATAGTAGGGTGTAAAGAAATAGAGATAGTAATAGAAGCTTTATTAAGGATAACCTTAATAGAATAATAGAGTAATAGTGTATCTAGTATATATTAACCTTTTCCTACTTATAAAAAATAGTACGTACCTATTAATATAACGTGGTTTACCAGCGAGTAACTCACACTAGTGAGCGCGCCACCTTTGCCAAGATACCACCAAACCATTTTATTTATTATTAGACTGCGTCGCAACACTACTTAAAAATATATACTAAGTTAATGCATCTAATTCAGATTCTTCCTCTTTAACTCCCTGGCAGGTTTGTGCATTGTGTCTAGGTTGCCTACAGATACCATAACGCCGTTGAGTTAATGGCCCTATTGCAGCGCGACTAGTACCTAACAAATGTTTACCCTTCTTCTGTCCACTAGCGTCCTTAGGAGTGGCTAGCTAAGATCCCTCTGCTACTGTAAGTGATCCCTAATACTGGATATACCTTCTTTTACGCGATTTTTGTCTTGTAGTCTCCTTAATTGTCTTGCGAAGGCCTGCAATTTTATCTAACACTAGTACCTAACTATGCATTGCACTTAGAGCGCCTTTTTTAAGCTTCTTAAGCATCTGCATAGTTAAAGTTAGTAATAAATTAAAGTGATCTCTAATTCTCTTGCGAACTAGCGTTAATTGCGCCTTAAATTCGCGTAGGTTACTTAGTGTTTTAGACTCCTAGGTGGTAGGCTCTTTAATGGGCAGACTAGGTGTACGGATGCGAATGTTAAGGTACTGCAACACCTTCTCTAAATTCAATGGGACTAGCCTAGCACTGCGAAAACTACTCTTAATTGTCTCTGCAGAGAAAATCTTTAAAAACGCGGTTTTAAAGACTAGGATGAACTTAATCTTTGTAATGTAGGTTATTAGCTAACGCGCTAAGCCTAAGATCTTAGCACTATATGCCTTCTTTAGTAGAGAGAAATAGCCTACATCTAATAGCTATAGTAGGTGTAACAAATATAGCGGCATATAGAGAGTAATAATCTTATGTTCCTTATAGTAATCCTAGAACTTAATTAAGTTATAGCTCTTATAGCTGTTAATAACTAGCAGCTAATAGGTTCCTTTGGCGCGTCCCTTTGTATGCGCGTTAAAGTGTTTTAACCACGCGATACCGAGCTCATTATTTGTCCAGCTATTCTCGCTAACAGCGATTACCCAATCGCCAGGAATTGACGCGTCTTTGTACCAGGTAGAGATGTAACGCTTGCCGGCGTAGATAATAAAGGGAGGGATTGCCTATCTAGCAGCGCAGATACCCTAGATCACTGTAATCCACTGGCGGTCGCCTGGCTATATCAATTTAGGTTTCGCACGCCTCTCTAATGCTGTGACCACAAGCTAAGACCCTATAACCCCTATTAGGAAGCCTAATTTATTAAAGTTGTAGGTGTCCTCATCTGTAATGCCGTACTTAACTTTAATGCCCTCTACAAGCTTAAACTATGCGTTTATAACCTTAGAATCTTTCTATTATATTCTCTACTTATTATATAACTAAGACTAACGCGTTTTAACTTTACGTCTGCGCTTAATAAACCTATCTATCTAGTTAATGCTAACAGGTGGCTTTCCTCTCTATAAACGTAGTAAATTAGCCATTGTGCGGATTATAAGCTTTGTAGGAGGGAATCCACGCGTGTCTAGCTTAATTATACAATTAACAAGCGCCTGCTCCTTAAGGAGAGTAAAATTCTTTAATTTAGGTGGGTTATCGCGTTGTGCAGTTGTTCCGTTGCGTCTTTAATTAAGCGTTCTGCGATTAACATTATATAGCCCTGCTGCTGCTCGCTCTATAAGATTTAGGTTTTGTTTAATAGCTCTAATAGCAATAAGTAACCAAGCTTTATTAGATGGCTTAGAAGACATAGTAGGTGGTTATATTATAATGGTATTGTTGGTAATAGTGGGGTCTTAGCAAAGGTAGCGCGCTTACTAGTGTGAGTTACTCGCTAGTGAACCACGTTATTAACTTGTATTATTTATAATAATCTAGATAGTAGTTTATAACTTAAAATAGTAAAGAAAGAATAGTTAACTATAGTGTTGCTACGCTAAAGTTTTATTCCTTCTCTAAAGTTCTAAGTAGCCTTTTTATAAAAACTTTACATATTAAAGCTATGCGTGCTAAGACTACTAAGCTTACTTAGTAGTTTAAATGGGCTTTTTTTGTAATTTCTTTTTTATGCTCTTTTTAATTACTAAGTAGGGGGCTCTGCTTTTTTTATTATATTATTTAAAATAAAAGCCTTTATTATCCTACCCCTAGATAGATAAATTAACACTATATTATTATTTAGATAACTTAATAAAGTCTTATATTTTCTTTAAGCCTAGTAAAGGTTTAAATAAAAATTTCTTTACTTTAAATAAAAGTAGGTAGTAATTTATTTTATTACTACTTCACTCTTAATATTATTCTATTTTATTTTATTAACTATTAGGTATTCTAGTAGCGCCCTTATAATATATATATAATTTTTTTCTAATATAGTATATAAGTATAAAAGTAGTTACTAATATATATATAAGTATAGTGCCTTCTCTCCTAGGGTCAATCCGTAATGTCACGTGATCCCGGGCCGGCTATTTGACCGACCACCGTGTTACGTAATTAATAATTTCTTTAATAATATTTTTCGCTGCAATAATAATAATAACAATTATAATAGTAGTTATGCTAGATAGTAGACTATTTATTAACTACTATTAATAATACTATTATACAGAACGCTAATAATAAAATTATTATTATTTTACATATATTTTATTACTACTACTATGTGCTAGGTACTAGGTTATAGTGCCTCCTATTTTACTCCTCTCTATATATAGTGTAGACTTAACCTTAGTTAGAATCTTCACATAACAAAGATCTTTAATATAAGTATAGTGCACTAAACTAATATTATATAATTAATAACTAAGTGTATATGCTTACTATAGCTAGCTAACGTCTTAGTGAGAATAGCCTATTAAAAACGAATAAAAAATAACCAGCCTACCTAAGGTATCAACGCGTGACCATTTTTCCACATCTACAGTTACACGACGTTCTGACATGGCGCTCTCCGTCTCAAGCCTGTAAAAATGACAGTCGACATGCTACGCAGCTGCGAACACTTAGCTCAAACGGGCGCCTTCCGCGTCGCTTACCTGCCCCTCCAGATTCTCCTTTGCGGACCATACGTCCTCCGTCTGAGCCCCTCCCAACTGCTGACTGTTATTGTTTGAGACAATGCTAAATATTGGGCGCCTTGCGTTCAGTTTATACGGTCAGTGCATTGTAGCGTAGTATGCCCAGGGCCCCAGGCGGGTCTTCTCATCGCCGTCTCATCCCATCGCTCAGCTCAATCCCTGCTACACCCGTAGTCGACATGCCAATCTATACATATCTTACCACTACGTACACGGTGTATGTTCCCTACCCCTCATCTGCATATGTCCGCCCCAAAACGAATCCAGCTGCAACGCCGTTGCCTTCCAAAGGTTCTTCGGTCCGTAGACCGCCCCGGCCTGCTCCTTGCTCTTGCCTCCGTTTCTCGGCCTCCGCAGGTGGTTGTGTAGCGACGCTCGACACCGATCGCTAGGGTAGGCGCAAGGCTGCATGTACGCTGTATGGGGATTTGGACAGCCTTTCGTATATTGAGTGAGGGTCCACTGCCTCGGATTTGGAGGATTACTTACCTCCGTTTAAAAGTCGAGTCTGTCGACCAGGCATAACCATCTTCTCGCTCACGTATCACTCATCTTCGGCTTTTTTCTTATTGTTGAAAACACGCACTGCAAAGAGATTTGGGCTCTTGGTTTTTGATCGTGCACAATGGCGATCCCATCATTCCCTTCTTTGGACCAGCTACCACCAGCCCATGTAGCGGAAGACAACAGCTACCCTCTCTTCGCAACCTGCATAGCATTCCTCGTCATGGAAATAACCTTTGTAATTCTCCTCTACGTATCGCTTTTTCTATCGAGCGAGAAGAACGCGAATTGGTACATGTTAGCCCTCATGACCGGCGCGTACATCGTCTGCTTAGGCAAGAATGCAATTGGCCTGCGTAAGATGCTCCCACCCCCTCTTCTTTACAGAACTAATGGACTTTCAGTCGCGGTTCACATCGGCGGTGCAGGACACCACAGCGTAACCCTTCCACTCAGTACCATAGTGAATTCTCTCAAACTGGGCACCGCTCTTCGGGTAGCCTGCCCTCTCACAACGTCATTGACCAAAATGAGCATCTGTTGCCTCTTGTATACCATACTCGGTCGAACCTCAGAGCACGCCCGTCTCGCCATCCGGGTCACTTTTGCCCTTACCCTCATTACGCTTCTCGTACAATTCATCATTCCATTCGTAAATTGCAGGCCCTTCGGCAAAACGTGGGCGCTCGACGGAAAGGAATATTGCACCATCGACGACCTGGCCCTATGGCGCTACCTGAGCATCCCCAACGTCTTAACAACACTCATGGTCTTCGTCATTCCAATTCCGGCCATGTACAAACTACGAGTCGATACCGCGACTAAAATCGGTCTTGGGGTGATCTTGGGCGTGTGTGTATGCGGCGCCGTCGCAGCCATCATGCGCTTCGCATCCTTCCTCGCTGTCGAGAGCTTTGATGATTTTAACTATGTGGAAATCAAGCCGCTTTGCTGGACGATCGCAGAGTCGGGGATTTATTTGGTGGCAGGCGTACTACCGACGCTGAGGCCGTTGATGCAAAAGATCTTGAGCAGCGTCCACTTTGAGAAGATCTTGTCCGGCCGGTTCAAGACGTCGAAGGGCAGTCGAGATGACGGTAGCTGGGGCAATAAGAGCAAGCCAGATGGTACATATTGGAGACGAAGTGGCTCTTGTTGACAAGAGAATGGTGACAACCTCGTCTGTTGCTAGTGCGGATGATGAGGAAAAGGCTAAGGTGTAAATTGGGAGACGATGTCTTGATCTATGGGCGTTGATGTAAAATTGATGAGACATCTCTTCCTGAAGTCGAGTCCTGGTGACGTATTAAGAAGACAATGTCTGGTCGGGTTCCTAGCCACCACAGAACGCATATTGCAAACGCCAATTTCTGGCTACTTTATGGCTTAAATACTTCTTGCGTACCTTCACCTAGTCCTTAGTCTACTAACGAGAACGCCGATGACTAGAAGGCATGCAAGCCCTGCAGCTTGATCGGGGGCAAAGATTGCGGAACGAATAATGATAAAAGTACCAACCATTACGAATGCTGTAGGGAAAATCACGGTAGGTTTGTATGGTCGGTGAAGCTCTGGCTCCCGGCGCCGCAGGATGAGTAGACCCAGAACGGTACTGACGTAGAAAACCCACGCCGCCATCCCAACGAAAGTTAATAAAGTCCGGAAGCTTCCCGTAAGAATGTAGAGGAGCGTGATGCCAAGTGTTAATAAATTCGCGTAACTGAGGTACGTTAGTGTGTTAGACTTGTGAATTTTGACGACAACATACACGGGCGCATCAAAGCGAGGCTCAGCGTCTGGGTTCTGTGAAGGGATAACACCATTCGGCGGCCTGATATTGGCATCTAATGGCTGAGTGAGTACAGGGTTTGGAAGCCAGGGCAAACCCCGTTGAGCTAGAATGGCTGGGAGGTATTGCCGTTGTGCTGCTGCTACCGTCAGTCGTCCGATGGTGAAGACGTTGCTAGTGATTGAACCGGCACAGGAAAGAGCCACGAGAATGGAAACGAGTATGCCAGCCCAAGGCCCAAACGTGGTATTCATGGCTACCACAGCGATGGCGTCGCTAGAGCTCACGGTCGACCAAGGAAGGAGAATGTAGTAAGCGATATTGACGAGCTCGTAAGAACTCAATACAACTATCATGGCAGCCTTGATCGCTCGAGGCAATGCTTGTCCTGGGTTCCGAATTTCACTGGCAACGACGTTTGCCTTTGTTCCAATTAGTTCAATATCTTTCAAACCAATAGTGACCACCCTCACGCGTTCTGCAAATTGAAACTTACGTTGTCCCACCCGTCATAAGCCCACAGGCCGCCGTATATGGCAGCAGAATAATGGCCGTATCGCTCCCACGTGTTCATAGAAGTCCAATCGATGATACGCCCTTCTGAGACTGTTGACCGGGTGGCGAACCAGTCTTTGCTGTACCAATCCGCGCTTCCTGATAGAGAGGAGTTGGGGTTGACTACGTGGGCAAGGACAGCAACTAGTCCTGCAACAACGATCAAAGACACGGTCAGTAGCTTGAGGCCGGTGAACGATTCGCTTAGCCGAAGGGTGATCTTGGTGTTGATGGAGTTGACAAGGACCACGGCTACAAAGACCAGTGCAGCTATGAGTTTCAGCAGCCACGCAGCAGGCGTGTGAGAGCTGAGGGAGCCCAGAGACTCTGCGATGACGATACTTTGAATGGCCATGGCCGAGGGCTTTGCAGCCATGATATAGACCCAAGCCATCAAGAAAGCCATGGTATCTCCATAAATGAACCTTAGATACTCTTGTTGGCCCCCGTTCAGGGGGATGGCGGCACCCAGCTCGGCAAACGAGGCTGCTCCCGCCCAGGACAGCAGCCCTCCCAGCACCCAAACAAGCAAGGCAGCTCCTGGGGAGGGCACGTTGGCGTCGACCTGGGCTGGCGATGCGAAGATTCCGGATCCGATCTGAAGCGTGACGAGCACTGCGAAGGCATGCCGCGTCGTCAGCTGCTTGGAGGCTGCTGGGCTGGGCTGCGAGGCGGTCGACGTGCTTTGGCCCAGAAGCGGGTGCGTGTCTGGGGGTGTCGCCTTGCTGCGAGTCGGGCGTCCGGACGGACGGTGCTCGCTCATGGCCCCGAGGACTTCACCTCGTCATAGTACCCTGTGTGGTGGACGCTGGTGGAGTCACTACTGGAGCGTGTTTGGGCAGGAGCGTTGGAGCAGTCCGACAAGGGCAGCGGCAGGTGGCAGTGGGCAGCCACTGCCCCGCCACAGGGTGCCCGCCAAGCCCCAAGCCCACTCTCCAGGAACTGCATCACGAAACAACGACGGAAACGCAACACGCCATCCGGCTTGGAAAAGACGACTCCTGCGCGCGACATCTCCCTTCGGCCGCTCTTCGCTCGCCCGACGCCCGAAACCTGCCCTACCCCCACTGCCCTAGCCTGCCCGCCCACCCACACTGCAGCACCAGGTACGTCAACACGGCTGCACATCGCCCACGCTCCCCAGCGCCTGTTCTCGCAGGGCTTACCCTCGCACAGCGCCCTCTGCCCACGCCCCCGTCTCCCTGCATCGCTACCTGACCGCCGCCCGTGAGCCCCCGAGGACAGTCGCCGGCCTCGAAGAAAGCCCGTGGTGTCCTATCGCAGCCGTGCAACATGGAGGCAAGCCAAAACGACGAGCTGTATCCGATCGCCGTTCTCATCGACGAGCTGAAGCACGACGATGTGCTGCTGCGATTGAACGCCATCCACCGCCTCAACACAATAGCTCTGGCATTGGGCGCCGAGCGGACGCGGGAAGAACTGATACCCTTCCTCGACGGTAGGCTGCAGCAAGCAAACAACCCACGAAGGGCTGCTAATTAGGCGACAGAGTCGGTAGAGGACGAGGATGAGGTGCTTACCGCGTTGAGCGAGGAATTGGGCAAGTTTGTGGAATACGTCGGTGGCCCAGAGTTTGGACACGTGCTGCTCTCGCCTCTGGAGAACCTGGCTGCGATAGAAGAGCCGCTCGTGCGGGAGAAGGTGCGCGCTGAATATCCCGAGTCCTCGAATTTTACTGATGGTACCAGGCTGTGGAATCCTTGAACAAAATCTGCGAAGAGCTCTCGCAGCAGCAAATCGAAGAATACTTCATCCCCCTCGTCTTGCGCCTTTCCAAGGCCGACTGGTTCACTTCAAAAATCTCCGCGACCGGTCTCTACTGCGTACCCTACACACGAGCTCCCCCGCCCTCGCAGGAGCAGCTCAGGCAGCACTACGGCCAGCTGGTCCACGATGATACCCCCATGGTGCGGAGACAGGCCGCGAACAATCTGGCCAAGTTCATCAAGTGCATGCCGCCTGCCATTGTCATTGATGAGATGATCTCGCTTTTCCAGCACCTGGCAGCCGACGACCAGGACAGTGTCAGGCTTCTGACAGTAGATATCCTGATTGCAATCGCAGAAGCGGTGCCAAAGGAGCAGCAGTCAAGCCATGGCGTGCTCCTCACAGCTCTGCGCAGTCTTTTTGAAGACAAAAGCTGGCGAGTGCGCTACATGGTCGCTGATCGGTTCGAGAAGGCAAGTTTAATTGTGGGTGAAACAAGTCCCAAGCTAACTCGGTGTAGATCGCGAAGGCTGTCGACGAAGAGGTCGTCAACCGAGACCTGGTACCCGCGTTCGTGAAGCTGCTCAAAGACACGGAGGCAGAAGTGCGGAGCGCCATTGCGGGGCAGATTCCTGGTAAGGACAGCCAGCAAACGTCTTGGCACATGGCTGATGATCTTGACAGGCTTCTGTGCGCTTCTCGAACGTGAGACACTCCTCCAAGAGGTCATGCCGAGCATCGAGGAGCTTGTCTCGGACCAGTCGCAGCATGTCCGGGCCGCCCTCGGCACCCAGATCAGCGGGCTGGCCCCGATTCTCGGCAAAGACGAGTAAGTAGTCGTTCGCGCGTGACCACGTGCCTGTGCTGACCGAGTTAGGACCATTTCACATCTTCTCCCCATGTTCCTTCAGATGCTCAAGGATGAGTTCCCTGATGTCCGGCTGAACATCATCTCCAAGCTCGAGCTGGTAAACAACGGTACGTCACTGCTCGTTCTCCAGGAGCGTTATTCTAATGATCGTTAGTCATCGGCATTGAGCTCCTCTCACAGTCTCTTCTTCCTGCCATTGTTCAACTTGCAGAAGACAAACAGTGGCGCGTACGGTTGGCCATCATCGAATACGTTCCCCTTCTTGCCTCGCAGCTAGGTGTCAATTTCTTCGACGAGAAGCTAAGTAGCCTGTGTATGAGCTGGCTCGGCGACACCGTCTTCTCCATTCGAGAGGCGTCTACGCAAAATCTCAAGAAGCTCACCGAGGTTTTTGGTGTTGAGTGGGCAAATGAGGCCATCGTGCCTAAAGTGATGGCCATGGGCCAGCACCCCAACTACCTCTACCGAATGACCACCTGTTTCGCTGTTTCGGTACGTTTGTCGCTTCTTCCATGAGCGCATTCACTGATAATGGTAGACTCTTGCACCCGCCCTCAGTCTTGACGTCATCGAGGCCTCGATTCTTCCGATGATGGACAAACTAGTCAACGATGACATACCTAACATCCGCTTCAACGTGGCCAAGTCATATGCCGTTCTCATTGATACTCTGAAGCAGCTTCCGGAACAGGGTACGGTTTTGGCGTTACAGAAAGCAGGCACACCGGGACAAGGCTGCCAAAAGGGCCAAGAGCTCACCACGAAGAACATACTTCCTAATCTGGAGAAGCTGCAGCAAGACGACGATGTGGACGTGCGGTACTTTGCAACGACGGCGGCGCAAAGCTATGCGGATGCGATGCAGACTTAGGAACCTGTATCGGCATGGAGAGGTCTTGTCAGAGACCTGTTGCCATCGTTGGGATGAGATTACGAACAAGGCTTCGGAGTAAAGTTAATGATTGGGCTCTGATAGAGAGGGGGGAGTAGGAGGGGAGCCTTGGCTTCGTTGCCGGTATGGTCTGAGCATTGCAGCGCAACTCGTCGTGAAAGGTAGTTGGGCCAAGTCATGGAACATCATTTGTCCCTCTTCCTTGGGTGGTGCTGTATCTTGTTCCATTCCTACTGGTGTAGACAGTGTACGATGTTGGGGGATGATGGGCAGGGGGACGCGTGGGTGTGCAAAACCAAGACTACTACCCTTGTTAGATTTCCGATGTGTTATGTTTGGAATGCATTGCTTTGGCGTCACTGATGGCTCAATCAAGTGCATGTAAAAAGGACGTCATGGCCATGATTGCCCACGACAAGGTGGGATAAGTTCCATTTCCTGACTAGGTGTTCATGAGGCAGCTACCTTCCCCTGACGCGATTATAGCTTGGCACGTCGACCAGGTAGTCAAACGGCGCCGGCGTCCTTGAGCAGAGACGGCAGGTTGCTCTTCTTGGACTGCAACTCGGAATTTCCTCCAATGTGCTGCTGGCCGATGAAGATGTTGGGGACGGTGGTCTGGCCGGTGATCTCGGCGAGGCTGCTCTGGATGGCGCTGCCGTCATCTGTTCACGGGGGTTAGCAACTGTGCTGCTGTCTCTGTCGAGTTCTCCCTTGGCGTTTCGCCAGCAAGGACTGGCTCAGAAGAACCTACCCACTTGGTCCAACTCGATGGCGTAGAACTTGGCGCCGCTCTCGGAAAGCAGCTGCTTTGCCGCGCGGCAGTAAGGGCAGTAGGACTTTGAGAAGACGGCGACGGGGTTCTCGTCAATGATGCACTGGGCTTTGGTCTTTGTGGCGGACATGGTGTTGGGGCTGTGGGCGCGCGAGAAGAAGCGCGCGAGGAAGGAAATGGTGGCGGTTGCGAGGTAGACTGGGCGGGGGGGATCGGGGTATATACGTGTGGATGAGGAGGCGTTGATTGGAAATGTAATGTGGTCGAGAAGGTAGATATGGTAGTGATGAGTCGATGTATGCGCGCCCGCAGTCGGTTCCGAAGAGAGCAGCCGCTTGTGATTGATGCAATCGGTCGGCGTCTTGTGGTAGAGAGGTTCAGCGGCTCGGTGGCGACTCGGCCCAGCTAATCCCCGAGCCAGGTCCCCCGGCGTCTAAAGCCGGGTAGTCGCCCATCTATCGTATGTATGATGTATGACGACGACGGGGTCATCCGAGCTGAGGGCTCAGGGTCGGGAGCTCGGAGCTTGGGAGGTGGAGGTGGCAGAGTGACTTTGAGAAGTACTATTAGATGCGCACACTGTGCCTGTACACTGTAATATGCTATGTGCCTGAGATGGCCGGGAAGGAGATGGGCTACTACCTTTGCACTGCGAAAGGGAAGAACGGAAAGCGCAGCTTCCGCGCGCCGAATGGTTCCTTCCGCGTTTTTTGGCAACATCTCACTCATCAGTGCCATCACCATCCCTCCCCCAGGGCCCCAGCCAACCTTGCACCGTTCGGCGCTGCCGAACCCCCATTATCATTGACTTCACACACTCCACCCACTCCACCCACCATCGCCCCCCGGACACACAGCATCGAGGCCGCTCCAACAGTCCCGTACGCCCGAATCCATTCATGCGCGCCGGTGCGCGCCGCCCGTAGACGACCATGGCAGCCTCGCCCGCCGGCTCCACCGCATTCTTCGCCCTCGCCCTGCTTACCATCTGCGCCGCCGTGCTCCTCCTCCTGCGCTACTTCCTCCCGCTGCGCTCGACGCCCGCATACATCACCGTACCCGTGTTCCTCACCATTGCGCTCCCCGCTTCGATAGTCTTGCTCGTGCCCATCGACCTCGCCAGCAGCGCAAGCACCGACACGGATGGAGGCCGCGGCATCTGGCTCCATGTCCCCGTCGTCTACAAGTCATGGCGCGTCATGTACTGGCTTACCTTCGTGCTGTCGTGGGCCATCCTGCCGCTGCTGGGAGAGTACGCCGATAGCGGGTACCGGGAACCAAAGGCGAGGTTTCTCTACAGCGTGAAGAGCAACGGACGATACTGGGCTGTGATGTTGGGGACGGGCATTGTCGGATTGGTGTACTTCATTTGGTACAACGGCTTCAATCTGGCCAACTTGAAGGGCATGGTCATGGCACTTGCCTATGCGTGGTCATTGGCCCTCGCCATCTACTTGATGGGCCACGGCCTGGTTGCCTTTCCGAGGAGCCTGTTCCGCTATGCGAGTATCAGTGGAAGGCTGAAGCGACTGCAGGCTCAAGCGCCCAAAATACATGAAAAGTTGACCGAGGCGCTGGACAAGCTGGATCAGGCAGAGTGGCAAGTCGTGCAGCTCAAGCAGAGGAAGAACGGCACGGCAAGGGACTTCCAGGGATGGATTGATGAGTTGGCGGAGAAGAGCAGTCTGCCCGAGAACAGGGCCAGCGTCGTCGGACGCACGACGACTGCAACGGTACCGCCGGTCATCACGGAGAGGTATCTTGCCGACTTGACAAGGAAATTGAAGAGGGCGAGGCACGCAAAGGTGCGTTTTGAGAGCGAGTGGGATAGACTGGTCGGAAAGGCAGTCCAGACCCAGGCCATTCTAGATTCGAAAGCGAGCCAAAGACTCGAGTTCAAGAATTCGCAATTCCGGACGCGTGGCGGCGCTTTTCTTGACCGGTTCGGCCTACTCACGCCCTACACACGCTACGTCGTCCACGTCCACATTGTTCCCAACCTATTCTACCTCGCCTGGGTCATCACCGCACTGGCCTCGCTGGCAGTCGTCTGGTCCGAATGCATCCGTTCCCTCGTCCGCGACTCGAAACTCTCCGTCATCGGCCTGACAGTGGTGCACCACCCTCCTTCATCCCGAGGCCAAATCGGCTTCGGTGGCCAACTCATCGCCGCCGCTTGGCTCTGTTACATGCTTACATGCTCCTTCTTCTCACTCACCGAAGTAAAGATTTGGGGTAACCGCGCTCTCGTTCGGCGCAATACGTACCAAGAGTCCGCCACCTGGTACGCTCTCCAGCTCGCTAAGCTGACTGTGCCTCTTTCGTACAATTTTGTCACCTTCATGCCGTACACTATCGTGCACGAAACCAGCTTCTTCAAGCTATTGGGCAGATACGTCGAGAGTACACCCGTGGGTGGAAACTTCAGCGACTATTTTCCCATTTTCATACTTGTACCCGTGCTCGCGACGACGTTTGGACTATACAGGAAGGTGAAGAATATCAGCGGGTTTGGAGATCTGCTAGAGGACGAAGAGGATGAAGCTGCTGAGCTTGCGGGAACCGGAAGCTGGCGTGAAGGTCGCGCGCTCATCGAGCGAGAAGTCCAAGGTGCGAGTGGCAATGCCCTCGGTCTTGCACAACGCGGAACAACATCACCACCCAACGAGCGCTACAGCGATAACCTTCCAACTACGTCTTCGGTAGCCAATGGTGAGGCGAGTACAAGACGCCCGCGCCCGGAGCGCAGGAGAGCGCCCATTGATGATGACGAGGATACGGGCAACTTCTTCGAAAACTTTAGTACGAGGGTGAAGAACACCTTTGAAACTTCGGATTTTCGGTTCGAGAGGCCGAGGTGGTTGGGTGGGCAGGATGAGGTGGAGACGGGGCGCAGGGGAAGGGCGAGTGAGCTAGGGGACGAGAGAGGAAGCGGATTTCTGGGACTGTTTGGAGGACGGCCTCAAGAGGGGAGATTGAGGCTTTGAGGGAAGTCGTGAGGTATCGCATTGCACGGCGTGGGAAGGCATGGCATGGCGTATGGTCTTGAGGTTCGAAGGCTGGCTGCATTGGGTTTGTGCCGCATGCATGGCATGTACGGCTGGTGGGCTTAGCACCGAATTGGCGTTTCTAGAACCTGCATCTATTTTGTTGTATTACGTATTGGAGTAAGGGTCTGTGAAGGATTCTGACATGACTACTTCGATAATTAATTGTAATATGAATTGCTTCACTACTCAAAACGGTAGCACGGTTGCTCATAGGAAACACACTCTGGCACGTATGATACAGGTACTTGTGTGTGTTTTCTTTTAGCTATTCTTACTAAGAGGATGTTAGCTAGCTATAGTAAGCTTATACGCTTAATTATTAATTAGATATTATTTTCTTTTCTTTTAGCTATTCTTTCTAAGAGAAATATTAGCTAGCTATAGTAAGTAGTATATAAAATACTTAGTTATTAGTTATATAATAAGTTAAGTAATATAGCCTTACTATAATTTATATATATATTTTTAGTCGGCTTACTAAATACCTTTTTTAACCTTTTTTTTAGTTTAAGGTTAAAGTAGGTTAAGATAGAAGGTTATTATATACTACTATATATAGTATCTAATTTTAATTAAAGACTAACCTTAAATACTACCTAATAATATAATAATAGTTTAAACTTACTTACACCCTATCTACACCTTATAAGCTTCTAATCTACACAAAGTTTACTTATAGCGTATATAGCACACCTAGCTTATTACTACTACTATTATTAGTTATCTACGCTTACGCGCTAGATAAGCTAACTTAATAGTAATAATAACTAGGAAAATCTTATAAATCTACGCAACGCTCTTGCTACACTAGAGCTTATTAATAAAGATCTTATTATCCTTCTTTTATATCCCCTACTAAATTCTATTACTAATAAGAAGTAATTATATTTACTAGAGCGAAAATTTAACCTTATAGTCCTTTACAAACTAGATAAGCTGCTAACCTAACTAGTACACTAGAACTAGCTTATAGATAGTTAAGTATACCTACTCTTTACGCTAGATAAGTATTTAATAAATAAAATAGAACTTTAGCATAGTTACTTTAATAGCCTCTTTAATAGTAGTAGTATAAATCTTTAGTATATACTTTTTAGCAATAGCAAGTACTTCTTTAGAAATAATATTAATGCCTAGATAGATAGCAGGGTATGGGCGTAGAGAGATAATAGTAGAAGATTTATTAAGAATAACCTTAATATAGTAATAGAGCAATAAACGTGTATTTAGTATATATTACCCTTATTTTACTCATAAGTATAGTAGTAGTATATACCTATTAACATATTAACTTATATTATTTATAATAATTAGAATAGTAGTTTATAACTTAAGATAGCAAAAAAGAATAGATAACTATAGCATAGCTACGCTAAAGTTTTATCCCTTCTCTACTAAAGTTCTAAGTAGTCTCTTTATAAAAACTTTGTATATAGGAGCTATGCGCGCCAAGATCGCTAAGCTCGCTTAGCAGTTTAAACACGCTTTCTTTATAATTATTTTTTTTTACGCTCTTTTTAATTACTAAGCAGAGGGCTCTACATTTTTTGTCATATTATTTAAGATAAAAGTCTTTGTTATGCTACCCCTAGGTAGTTAATATAACGCCACATATATATATTTTTTAATCTAGAGTATATATTAAGTTTACTAAGTTTACTAAATAAGCTTATATTATATTTTTTATTAATACTTTTTTATATAAATAAAGCTATATTTTATAACTATACTATAGTAAAAAATCTAGCTATAGCCTTTTTATATATACTAGCTTTATGGTTTATTTTTTTCTTACAACTAAGAGGTTTCTAATAAAAATATTATAATAATAGTAGATATTTCTCCTACTATTTTATACATAGAAAAGCGTTTTAAAGTATTAATAAAAAGAGTTAGCGCGTTATAAGCGAGCTTAGTAGGCTTAGCGCGCCTACTCTAAGTAAAAAAATCTATATATAAAATATAATAAGGCTATATTACTATACTAGTTTAGAGTGGGGAAAGGTATAAGATAGCACTAACGCTATAATACTATAACTATTATCTCCTCTACTATTATCTCTAAAGATATTACTAGAAGTAATAGCTATTATATTAGTAGGTTTGTGTACTACTTATAAGTAATATATGCTAGATAGAAGCTTACACACTATAGGTACACTAACGTTCTATCTCTATATTAAAGTTAACCTTAAGACTTCCACCACTGTCGCTCTATTTCCTACCATCTTCCTAAGCTTCGATGCTAATACCGCTATTAAGGCCGCTTAAAAGTATACTTTAATAATACTAACTTTATAAAATACTATATAAATATATATAACTAAGTTAATAATATACTTATTATTTAGTATTTTATATATATTGTTAAATTATCTACCTAGGAATAAAATAATAAAGGCTTTTATCCCAAATAACATAATAAAAAAAGCAGAGCCCTCTACTTATTAGTATTTTATAAAGCTATTATATATACTAGCTTAAAATTAATTTAACTATAGTTTAAAATAATTACTAAGTAGTAACTTATCTTATCTATATAGGTGATAATAAGATTAGGATATTTATTACCTATATAAAAAAGCCTAATTTTACTATTATCTTATACACTATTATAACTCATAATTATAACTAAATTAAATATAATAAAAATATAATTGTACTATAAAGTAAAGTTTAATCTTAAGTATACTTAATTTACTATAAACCCTTTCTTATACTCTTAAAAAATAATTAATAAGCTTATAACTATTACTAAAAAGAAGTTAAAGCTTAAAATAGCTAATAGTTTTTTTTATAACTAAGGGGTTTCTAAGAAAAATATTATAATAATAGTAGTTATTTTAGTAGTGGTGGAACCGCATCCGGAAATAGAGGTTTCCTGAGCGGGAAATGGACGCTCACTTACCATATTTTACCACCAAATGCACGGACCCACCAAATGCACGTTTTTGCCGCCACCAAGGGCAACACCCCAAAACCTATACAACGCCAAATATATAGTAAAATCACTAGATTTTTTGCAGTAGCACTCGTAGGAGCATGTAAAACCATTGCGCAATGATAAATTACTTGCGATAACGCTGTGGGAGCTGTACAGTACGGGTGCGCGTGGCTCTGGCGGGTGAGGGCACCCTCTCTCCAGTGGGTTCTTGATCAACAATAGTAGCCTCAGGTCTCTTAAGAGCTTGTTTTTTTGGTGTATAAGGGTTGAGGCTCTGTTAATTACCCTTTTTAGACAATTGTATATCACCTTTGAGTTGCTTTTTGAGCTGCTTTTGGAGTAGCTTTTTAGCTCGCTCAGCAGCCTTGGCCTCTTTTGCTTGCGCCTTCAGTTCTCGCGCCGCCAAACGTACGCGAGCTCTCTCCTCTTTGAGAGCTTATTTCTCCTGCTTTTTAAGAAGCCTTTAGTGTTGAGCCTCTAAGAGTTGTTATTGTTGAAGCTTTTTATTAGTCTCAATTTGCTCCTACCTCTCGCGGGCCCTCTAAACTTTGCTAGGTGAGTAAAATACAGCGCCGCTATGCCAATTATTAGGTTTATTAAGTAGGAGAGGCTTGCCACGTTGACGGCGCCTCTTCTTGTTAATAAAAGCTTGCTTAAGCCTATTGTATTAGTGTTAAAGGATCCTATATTTGATCTTAAGCTTGTGATAATTTTGCGACAGCTGTTTACGCTCCTTAGCGTGGTCCTCCGCAACAATGTCCTTTAGTATTTGCCGTACTTTACGCTAATCAGAATTAGAGAGGTTTGACAAGCTACTCCAACTTAAGGGAGGGCTCTTGTGCTCTGCGATAAACTTCTTGAGTATAGTGTTTAGGTTATAAGGTGACAACCTAGTACACTTAAAAGCTTTGAGTATTATTGTTTCTTAAAAGGCCCTTTGCTAGGAGGCGTTAAAGAGTTAATAAAAGTCGCGTTTGGTAATTGCTGAGACGCCCTGGCAGTTGTACATAAACTCTAAGAGCTCTCTTGTATACGCCGTACTTAGAGGCTTGAACATCGCCACATTAAGAGGCTAGAGAGTGTGGGTAGCGTGTGGCGGGAAGGTTGTAAGGAGTATTTTGTTATTGTCGCAGTACGTGATAAATTGCATGGTAATATAAGACTCATGCCTAAGTATGAGTAGTCGGTACTCCCTACGAGCTTTCTCCTTGGTCTCGCGATTAAATACTTGTTTAAGCCACGCCAAACCAATCTCATTGTTAGTCCACCCACTTAATAAGCTCGTAAAAAAGGCCTTGTGGTGTTGCGGATTAAAATCTTAAAGCCATAACGTACTTTGCACTCGAGTCGGACACTCCATCGAGTCGGACACTTTGCCAAGACCCCACCAAGTTCTGTACTATTCACGATAGTATAGAGTCAACATGAACTATTTTCAATAGTCTAAATAGGCTAAACTATTCAGAATCTACTTCTATAAGCTGCCTACAGGTTTTTTTATTGTGCCCAGGCTTGCCGCAGCGTCCACAGCGCCGTTAAGCGGATTCGCCTCCATCAGTGCGCACCCTCTTCTTTGCCTTCTTGCCATCACTACGCACCCCAAAGTCCTTTAGAGTAGCCAGTCGCTGGCCCTCTTCAACTGTAAGGACTCCTTCTTGCTGCAATCGCTTTCTTTTATATAATTTACGTCGTGTGGCAGCCTCATTAGCAGCTTGAAGTTCGGCGTTGCGTTTGGTCATCAACACCAAAGAATGCCCCATCAGCTCAGCGCCTTTAACAAGCTTTTCCACCGCCTCAACCATATAAGTTAGGGAACTATCCACATGCCTTTAAATCCTCTGCTTAACCAGCGTCGATTGCGACCCAAGTTCTGTACTATTTCGCGGAGTTTGCGACTCCCATGTACTATCGCGAATAGTACAAAGTGGAGGCGTACGCAGGCGGACGTCAAGCTGCGATATCACAGCTTCTAGGTTGTGGGGCACTAGGCCAGCACCTCGAAAGCCTCCTTTGATATTACTTTCAGTAAACGAAGCCTTAAAAGCAGCAATAAAGCAAGGCAGGAACTCGATTTTAGTGATGTGCGTGATGTGGTTGCGCATCAAATCCTCAGCTTGGCGCCCATACGCCTTTTTTAAAGGCGCGAAACAGCCCACATCAAGTGGCTGCAAGAGGTGCGACAAATACAAGGGCATACAGAGAGTAACAATATTGCTCTTCTTGCAGTAATCCTGGAATTCGAGCGAGTTGTGACTTTCGTGGCCATCGATAATGAGCAAACATGCTCTACTAGTAGTACGCCTCTTTGTATGCTCATCAAAGTGCTTCAGCCATTGTAGACCAAGCTCATTTGTCGTCCAGCCGTTCTCAGAGACTGCAATAACCCAATCATGAGGTAGATCCTTCTCCTTATACCAGGCGGAGAGGTGGTGCTTGCCCCCGAAGATAATGAAGGGTGGGATCCACCAACCCATCGCGTTGATGCCTTGGATGACTGTTGTCCACTCCCTATTGCCCTGCTGCACCTGCTTTGGCCGTCCTCGACGCTCAGAGCCTGTGACTACTGCTCCAGTCGATATCATGCCCATCATAAAGCCTGCTTCATCAAAATTGTAGGTGTCCTCGTCCAGGATACCATGTTTGGCCTTCATATTCTCCACAAGCTGGAACCAGTCTTGTATCACCTCAGGATCCTCCTAGAGAGCTCTCTTGTAGTCGTACTTTCGATTGAACTTAACTTTAAGCTCTGGCTGGCGCTTAACAAAGTCATAAGGCCACCTCTGGCCAACTGGCTCGTAGTGGCGTGCAGCCAGTAAAGAATTAGCCATATCTTTTATAGCATCGAGCCGAGGCGGAAATCCTCGCGCGTCTAGGTCGAGTATATGCTCCACAATCGCCTGCTCCTCTCTTATAGTAAGTCTTATTTTGTTGGGTGCGCAGTCGCGTCTAAACGTCTTTCCAGCGCGTCGGTCGCTAAGTGTACTTCGAGAGACGTTGTAGATAGCTGCAGCGCGTCGCTAAGAGAGTGTCGCGTCTCGTTTGATAGCCTGGATTGCAAGCTGTATATGCGCTTCTTTTAACGCCAGTGGTTCGTTGTGTGGTTGAGGCATCGCGTTATACTATTGCTGATAGTACGTTTTGGTGGGGTCTTGGCAAAGTGTCCGACTCGATGGAGTGTCCGACTCGAGTGCAAAGTACGTTAAGTCTTGTATATTACCTGTAGTAGCTTAATAAATTAAGGCTGGCGTTAGCGAGGTGCTGTCGGCGCAAATATAGGCAATTGTTGTTACCTACTCTCTATTGCTGTCCTGGAGCATTTGCTTGTGAGGGCCCTGCTTATACAGCTGCCGCGAGAACACTCTTTTCATCTTGGTGAGCACTCTAATAAGGAACCCTTTTTCATCCATATTGTACATATGGCGACTGTCGATATCGTACTAGGTTATTTTGTCGCCTAAAAGCTTAAAGTATAAGGCGTATTTGGTAGCAGAATCAGCGCGGTGGCGACAGGCGTCGATACTAGTAGTCCATCGCGATATGAGCTTAATATTGTTGCGGGTAATAAAGCGCTCAACCTAGTTTTTGCCTGGCTCTTTTCTGGCTATTTCTGTTGCAAAATTTTAGATTATTTGCTTTGTATGAGGCAGGCCTCTCTTATTAAGCTTATATATGTAGTTTACAAGCTCTTTTTCTTATGTGGTGTTGAGAAATTTCTGCTCATTTGCCCTCTCTATGTGGCTTTTATTGATCCCGCGCGCGCGCCGCGATAAAGTTGATCGCTTAACGCCAAATAATTTGGCAATTTTGGTGTAATTAGGCTTTTCGCCTGCTGGCAAGCTTTCGATTGCTGTCAGCGCGGCCTCCATAGCGTTAATATTAGTGGAGTTATGAGCGTTGATAAACTACGTGGATTTTTTCAAAACCGTGCATTTGGTGGGGTCGTGCATTTGGTGATTAGTCATGGTAGCAGCTCGCCGCTTTTATATGGCCCGTGCGCCGAACCCATCACATAAAAGTGCGCCGCCCTCGCCGCCCTACCCTCCTCCATCCATCGTCTCTTTACTCCCAACAACCCCTTCTCTCCTAATTGGTCGCTCGGACTCGCCCGTGAGGCATTTTTTCACCCTTGGCAATCATGCAACCATGTGCACTTGCCGGATAGGCTCCCGTTTTCGCCCCCTTGGTGGACCGACGACAAGGGCGCTGCACCGTATCTGAGTCAATACTCATGTTGTCTTCGATGCTCCGCAAGCAGCTCTCCGCTACTCTGGATTTCGGCCGCTCTGGGTCCCTCGCCTTCCCCATGACTGAGCAGTGTTCATGGCATCTGTCCTCTACTCTGACACTGCCGATGAACGAAATCCAGCCATTTCTTCGGGTCCTCCTTTCAGAAGGTGCCGCATACCAGCTCATCTCGGAGATCGTCGACCTGCCACGTCATCCATCACGCCGGACGGCAACCCTCGATAGCGTCTGAGCGGGAGGGACCAGGTCCGTGCAATCTCAGCTGGGCCGTCAACAATTTAGCGGAACTGCAAGCCTCGGGAAGGTGATTGGCCTGGACTGCCATTGCTGCAAAGTCAGTTTCACGAGAGGTCAGATGAGGCAGACTCGGCTAGGCTACGACCCGCTCTACAGCCAGGCGGGACGGTACAGGCACGTACTCGCCCAGTCTGCACTCGACACCGATTGGTGGAGCCTGGGTCCGCTTGACTGCATGAATGACGGCAGGTTGCGTTCCAGCGTCACAGAGTAAGCGGAGGCAACGGCTAGAGCGGCCTCTTAATCAAGCAGGAGCCCGCTCGGGCGCCAATCTGCCTCCATGATTCGGTCCACTCCCCACGCCAGGAACGTCAAGTTGGAGGCTTGAATGAAGATATGAGCCCAAGTATAGGTCTCGGAAGTGCCGACGAGTGGAGAGCCATTGCTGGGAGCCCCCTGATCAGCGTGCGGGCACCGGATCAGACGGCATTGTTATCTACAAGCTCGTACGATTGTTGGGCGGCCTCTGACGAAAAGGAGATGGATCCGCTTCCTACGGCATCTCTTCTGGGAAGCTGGCGCCACCGTTCCTCGGTCTCGGGGCGAGTATTGGTGGGATATGTGCTCACGGCTCCGTCCGACGGCGAAGGGGCTTAATGCGAAGGCTGCACCATTGCTAGCATTCGGCGGCTGTGCGAGCTCGGGCGCGGAGAGCTCCTCAAGCGTGCTCATAGCCTACTTAAACTCGTTTCCCGCTTCCCTAAAATCCCTAGGACTTCTAAAAACCAACGCCTCGATGACAACACTTCTCAGTACTTTTCCTGTCCAGCAGATGCCAGGCCCCCTCCAATTTGTACCTTATGACGGGCCTCCAAAGCAGACCCCTCGAAGGCTCCAAACGAAAACGAAAGCCCTTCCTGGTGACAACGAGTAAGTACCTCAGTTTCGCTGACATTCTGGGTATCGAGCCTGATTCGAACAGTATAAGGGGGGATGGAGAGGATCTTGCACACGCGGCGCATGGTGTTGAAGTCGTCGATTTGACGTGCTCAGGTAGGCATTCCTATAGACGACGTATTGTTGTCATTGTTTCTGGGATTCTATGACAGCTAATAGAGATGTAGCCGACAACGAAGGCGACTACGAAATCAGCGGCAATGGAAGAGAAGGCAACGATTTTGGCAGTCGGTTGAATCGATCCCAACAGATAGCCAACTCGCGCATATATGGTACGTCTGATGATGAAAGCAGCGACGATGGCGACTGCGCTGATGGAGATGACTGGAGTGGTGTCACCGAACGCGATGATGATTGGTCCCTTCCTCACCGAGACAGAAGCGTCGACTACGAGCAAGACGGACATGCTGGGGAAATCCCACTTGGGACGCTTAAGAGCCTAACTCAAAATTATAATGCTGAGCGCGGTAGCCAAGGTAAGTGGCCTCTCGAATCGGTGTGCTTATCTGTCCTGTGTCTAACATTGTACAGACATCGCATCCAGCATTGACGAAGACGAAGGTGAAAGGGAGCGCAATTGCCCCTCGTCAAGATCAAGGTGCAGCAGCGTTCCGCAAGATGCTCCCTATTCCGCACGGCCTGCAGCCACTGAAAGCCCGACACTCTCGCCTTCAAGCGGCAAAATCCAGGCGGGGGATGCTGTACCTCATGGCGATCTATTGGTCATGGCGGATGACGGCATCTCCTCTGGCGACCGGTTACTCCAAAAGACTAGCACTCATGCCATTCTAGATCCGATGGTCGAACCACGGCAGTCGCAGAGACCTAAGCCAACGAGTGATCCAGGTAAGCGCCCAGGATCTGTAAATGCGTTTGCCGTGCCTAACAATAGCAAGGCGAATATTCACCGCTCAGAGGCGTAAACAGTGGAGGTGATAACCAATGTCACAGCGATGACAATGGTGATGACAGCCACGACCGGAGGATGAGCAGCCGGCGGCTGGTTCAAAAACGGAAACGCGATGCTTCGGTCAGTGCTGTAGGCCGCAAGTGGCACAGTCGCACATCGAGTAGAAAATCGAAGCAGATGCCTACGAAGGCCGCGCACGCTCCAGTACAGCGACCTCGATACCTTCCCCCCTGTCCTCCGCAAGCTACTCCGAAGGTACGGCTATGCGCGTATGATGAGGTGCAGTGTAATGAAGACTCTGGCGCCGAGAGTTGCAGCGACAGGGCAAGAAATGATGAGAAGAACAGCTGTGCCAACTCCAAGGAGTTGCAGAACACAGATCAGTTGGTGCTCAACCAGGGAAGTGCAAGTGACAATACCGAATACGAGGTAGAGCGGATCCTGGCAGTCCGTCTGCGTCGAGGAAATCTGAAGTATCAGGTCCAATGGGTTGGATATGAGGCTGATCCGGAACGGTACAACGCATCTAACTTCAAAAACAGCCCAGTCAAGCTCCGTGAGTTCCACGAGGCTAATCCTACCGTGCCAGGTCCTCCAAAACCGCTTAGTCACTGGGAACGGTGTTGCGAAGAAGACAGGGATGCAGATGAATTTTCAGACGATGACAAGCCCTTCAAAACTGCGCGTGAGGGACGTAGGGCTGTCAGGTTGTGTCGAGCAGCGATCTGAGCTCTCTGGAAAATTAGAGTGTGGGCACTTTCAGTCTTCACCCCTAGAATTGGTTTAGTTTCATCATCTCTAATTCATTCTGACTAGTATAGCGTCACATAGCACGACCGTATCAGCAGGACTCGTGATGCACTTGGTATGCGGACGATTATGCTGACGAGGACAACTTCAGTCACGCCTAGAAACCATGCACGATGTGCAACACCATGACAACGGCCCGCTGTCGCCTTGTTTGCCCCACGCAAATTTCTCCGTCGCCGGCCGTATTGGTATAGTTCAATGGGCGCTTGCGGCCTTTCAATAGCGTGCACGTTCGGGTAGAGGTGTAGATCCATGTACGACAGGCGGGATTCGGGTTATGCTAACTATTGGGTCAAATGAGAAGATCTAACTTAATGTTAGTCGTTGAACCTCCGTTTCCCAACAAGATCCGCTCAATCCTATCGATCGTTCCGAGACAGCACAAGTACGACGACACACTACCCTATCAGGTGGAGCCCCATCGCCTCCAGCCAGCTCAAGTATCTTCGTAGGTGTTATATATGGTCGAATGAACGCTGCGGGGTCTCATCTCGCCGGGCTCCACCTGCTTACGATTCCATCAGCCTTCGATAAACAACAATGAATCTAATGAATATTATTTCCACCTCCAATGAATCAGCCCTAAACTTACTTGGACATCGTTAAGCATGACTCGAATTGAAGCATAATTCCATTTATTCAGCATGCGCTGGCGACTCGCGAAAGTGTTGCTGAAGAGCTTTGGCACTAGCGAAGGATTTATTGCAAGTGAAACAGTCATGCGAAGGAATGTGTGAAGAGCAATTGAGAAAGTGCTGTCTGAGGCTCATATGATCACCGAATTTCCGGTTGCAGTCTTGACAGTCATACGTTCCGGCATGTACAGGTGAACCTTCAAAATGCCGCGCTAGCGCTTGCCGACTCTTGAAATATCTGTCGCAGACATTGCAATGGCACGTCATGACGTCGAAGTTGAAGTTGAAGTTGAAGCTGAAGGTACAAAATGGATGGGATGGAAAGTCGTTTCGGTGACACACGATTGAACAAATGCGAGACGCAGTATGTTAATTAATTCTGGTGCATGGTGATAGGAATTCATAATGGCTTTTTGGGGCAAGTCAGTATACTGCGTACGAATCTCCTTTGCGCGCAGGTCTCTCTTCCATTCCTTTCGACTCCCTGTCGGTGCGAGCCACCTAGCCATCAGATCTTGCACGCCACATTTCACGTTCCATTACCCTTGTATTCATTGCAGTCCCGCTGCGACAAGACGTCATGGCCAATAGCGTTAGCTAAAAAGATGTGAGCAATGGAATGCAACGCGGTTGATGGACAGGTGGTCCAACTCCTGTCTTCAGACGCTGAGGTCGAAAGGAATGCTGCGTAACTTAGCTTGGCTCGTGGCTGGAACTGTCACGCAAGGGGCACCACTTTCAGCCCGCAGTGGCTTAACGTTAATCTTGTCTGTAAGCTCCACCTACTGAACCATTGCTCTTTCAATTCCTGTACTTCTTCGTCTATTCAAGTTTCGGAACATTTGCTGTCCGGAAAATCGTCACTTGTGTCAGAAAGAAGCATCGCGCACGGCATTGCGATACCCAATATTGCGATCGAATGTCTCTTCTCAATCTCCCTCACGAACTCCTCCTCTCGATAAGCGATTGTCTAGCGCAGCTCCGATATGTCAGTGCTCTCGCCCAAACAAGTCGAAAACTATACTGGCATCTCGTCCATTACCTATACGCCCTTGATGTGCTCCAAACGGGGGGTTCAGCATTGACATGGGCTGCCCAAAACGGGTTCAGGCGGACAGCCTGGCTATCGCTTGCTGAAGGTGCAGATATCGAGGCGTCAAGCCCCGTATATATACCACTTCTGCCGGAGCATTTGGACATTTATCGCAAAGCGACATGCATAACTCCGCTTCAAGTTGCGCTTTGCTACGGATCTGATACCGTGGCGAGATTCCTGATCAAGCGCGGCGCTGTATCTTCGTCTCTATTTCCCTTCGAACTGTGCAATTGCACAAGCCTGCACATGGCAGCTGCTATGGCGCTCCCGTCAACGCTGAAAATCTTGATCAGTCAGGGCCTTCATGTTGAAACGCGCGACAGTCAATTTCGAACGCCATTGCACTATGCTGCTACAGTACCGCATCAGGACTCCATGAAATTAGCGCAGGTAGTCATGCGACTCTTGCTGAACAACGCAGACCCTTGGACGGCAGATTCCCAAGGAAGGTGTCCGATCTCTATTGGGAAAAGACGATCAAACCCTGTCGCTAGAGTGCTATCGGAGAACGGTGCAACAGTTGTTGCATATGAAGTTTCGATGCACGATGAAGAATTGTTCGAAGACTGGCGCACCTCAAAGGAGAACCACGAAGAAGCAGCTTGGGAAGACAAAAGAAAAGAATTGCAAATCAATATGAGATCTTCAAGCGCAGAACAAGACCACAAACCGAAAAGAAGAAGAACAAGGAAGCAGAAGCAACCCGTGCAAAGATCTCAGAAGGCAGAAATGATAGTAATAGAAAGAGAGGCTCTAAATGAAGCCTCAGGGGATACGATAGATAGAGCTAGCCAATGTCCTGCTATTCGGGAAGAGTTCGTGGAAGCGAGGATAGAGACAGATCGGTCAGAGAGATGTCGTGCCCTAACAGAGCTCTGGTCCAAGATGAGAAAAGACGCTGATTTGAGAAGCTTGACGGCAGCGAGGTCGGATTTAAAGAGAGCAACTGAGTGCAAACATCCTTCAGGTTTATGGAAGTGTATAGAACATAAGACCTGTCGATCTTGCGGATTGTCTGCGAAGCGTTTGTCTTTGTGCGCAGACTGCGGGATTGTGGTGTGTCAACGCTGTAATTTAGGAACGGAGCAAGACTAATATCGATTATGGCAATCTCTGGGACAACAGAAGTCAGTTTTACTTACTCTCACTGCCTTCTCAAACCTGACACCGCTGTAGACCTTCTTATCAATGATTGGCAACCTTCAGCAAGGCAGTCAGCTTGTCGTCCGGCTGCGAGGCTGGCAGACCTGCACGCTGCTGGAGCCTTTCCCTGCCACCTCGGCCTTGAGATCATGCTGTCCATTTTATATTTTGCGGGCCTAGAACCACAATTTTTTATATTGAGCTTGCCTATCGGTTCAAAGTGTCTGCCGTTTCAATGTTGGCAATAGACAACTGCTTCGGTACTTTGCATCTGCCAATGATCTTATCGGCCTTCTAACACCGTACCGGGCCTTGACTGCGTACGGCATAGTCGTGTGGTTCCGTGGGAAGTCCTCGGCGCGATTACGGGCACCTCTTCTGGACCCGTGCAAGGGTGTACCATGACCAATTCGATGTCCGTTTTCCGGTTGTCGTCTTCTGGTTCCTGATTTCATGTCTCTGTGAAGGCTATAAATAGGTCACTGTCGAATGACTCTCGCCGCGTCGCTGGTAGGAACTTGTGTGTCTCCGCTGCGGAGGGCCTGGAGCGTGTCAGATGGACCTGTTTACTGTAGAATTGCCGGTTCTTGCTTTCGATCCTAGCAACACCATGTTTTAGAACTCAACGAGCTTCGAATTTCCGCTTTTTGTCCTTCTGTGTCCAATTTCTGGTTCTCGATAATTACCTTATTTCTTTTGAGCCCTGAGCTATTTTGGCATCGCCAAGGACTAGAAATAGCCCAGCCACAAAGCGCGCGCTTCAGGATCGCTCCACGCAAGCTCTACATAAAGTGGGGCGGAGCGGATCAGCAACTCAGTGTCGCCCAGTAAGTCCCAGCAAGACCTGCTGCACTATGATAGGTCTATGTGTGGCTTTTGATGAAGCGAAGCCGATAAGTCGATAAGTCGATAAGCCGAATGCCTTGTGGAATAACAATCAGGCCAACATCCCTGTTCGTTCGCATACCTCCGTGCTGAAGTGTTGTGATGTTGATTGCGAGGGTCGCTGCATCGACGAGTTCACCAAGCGCGGCTTGATCGCGATAATCATTCCCATGTTCTGTTTTAGTTTGTGGGCGCAACTGAGGGCTGAATAAACGTAACGTTAGGTGGCGAAGCCTGACCGTGAAAAGGCCCTGGGCGATCTGCGAGGCCTTTTCTGGCTCCTACCAAGATTCTATTCTGGGTGTCAGCGGGCTTCCAAATTTTACATAAGTGCCCAACCTGGAGCAGCTTACGCTCCTAGAGCCGCTAGGCCTGGCGGTTGCGAGTACATAGAATGAAAGCCTCGTGCCCGGCCAATTCGAGAATCGCGTTGTACTGGCATGCTCACCACTCAAGTTGAGCGTCATCTTCATTGAGCGTTGGCGTATGCCTGAACGCATTCCATGGATACATTCTCAACAGGAACCATACTTGTCGTGGAATGTAGTAGGTTGTTATAGAGGCACCAATAGCTTCCCTTCTAGCTCAATCGACCAACAAGTTATGTCATCTGGAATGCGCATCGTCCTAGCCTTTGCTATGTTTGCCCTTCATATACTATTATTCATTATACCCATTGTCGTTATACCTACCGTCGTTATGCTCATGACTGGTGAGTAGGAATCCTGGTAGTCGACGCCAGATCGTTGGGAGAAGCCTTGGGCGACAGGGCGGGCCTTTCGCTCTACAATTCGCCCTGTTCATTCTTCTGGTGTCAAAAACCCACCCCAGCGTTGCACCAGGCGGCAGATCTTCTATATTCACGATTTTGTACGTGCCGTTGGCTTAGTGGGCGCGCACCTCGTGTGCGATGGGCGGATGCTACAGCGGGACATCGGCTTCGATCGTCGCTTCACGCTGTGTACGAGGCGTCCCCTTCGCTAGCGGCGGCTGCAGTTTAAACGTATATTTCAGCCGCTGTTAGCTGATCGAGCGGCGGAGATGAAATCGAGTCGCTCGATTATGCGACGTGCACGTTATTGTTCTGTTTCCGCGCCTTGAGCGAAGGCTTGATGGTACGATCGGATTGGGTACTAATGAAAGTATTCGACGCGGGTCTGAAACTGTCGCGTGTATTCTGCGTATGAATCGCGGCAGCTCGTCGACGTCCTTGGTGAGCGGGGTCCTGTGATTGTGAGGATGATGAAAAGCCAATGAATCAGACATCGCCTGCTTTGGAGAAGGGTCCGCCAATGAGGCATGGCCCAGCGCTGAACCACACAGCGCTTCGACCTCTGCGTAGCACAGCCCTTAGGAACGCGCTGAGTCGTGATTTCAGAAGAAGACCCTACGTGATTGCGGGTTCTTCTTCTGGACCCCAGCAAGACTCTATATTGGGACCAATCTGTGTCCGTTCTCTGGTTCCCATTTCCTGGCTCCGGTCAAATTTGAATAGATCTCTTTTCGCGTCACCGAGTGGGATTCGTTGTTGCTCCGCTGCGAGAAGACGTCGTGAAAGCCATCGAGGTGTCGACGACAAGTGAATAGGCGGCAGCACTCGTCGCGATCGCAGGGAGCGGGTAGCCGAGTATTCGTCGGAGGAACTGGGCCATCGCATCCCGAACTAGAGTGTAGGACCTTCCATTAGGCCGAAGGAGCGATCCAGCGCAGGATGAAGGATAGAGGGTGATCGCTAAAGTCACATTCAAATGCCCGGCCTGGTGGGGTGGACCGGAAGAACCTCGGCACGACCAATTGGCTCAACAAATGTCCGATAGAGTCTTGCTAGATTTTCCCAGAGCCTGAGATCCAAACCAAACCGTCCGCTGACATCGACACTCTCTTCGGAGCCTGGCGAGCTTGCGGTACTCGAAGTCCGCCGCTGCTACTTCGTACTTGCTGACTGACGGCCTCCCGGCTTTGTAGTTTCCAAACAACTTCTGTTTACTGAGTACCGAAGCCAGCACTCGGAGCCTTCGCCGAAAGAACAGCCCTTTTTCTAACATACTACCTTCTTACTTATCGCGTACCCGCCTATACCGGAATGGCAATAAGTAGGCCGTTGAATGACGTCTATGTGGTGGCTGTGGCAGCATCGTATATTCCTTCGATATTCCGAATCATGCATACATCCTGCGATAGGTGCGAATGGACATTTTGAGAGGAGAGATGGTGCATGCATGATGACTGGCAACGAAGGAAGGAGCACTCCAACGTTGTCGCAATGTGAGGGTCATGGTCGGTAAGTAACGCACTAAAGCGTACACCATCATTGCCAGGCTTGTGGAGCTGGACCAAAAAGTCTGACTTGCGAATACAATCAGAAATCGACGATATAAGCCGGCTGACGTGGAACCTGCGCCCCCTAGAACCTGCGCACCCCACCAAAACGCGCACCGCGAACAAAAAGACGCGTATTTTATCAACGCCTATTATAGTTGCCACTCTATACACATAGATTGAAAAGTAGTATCAGCTGCTGCCCTCGCTGTAGTTGCGACACGTCTCTGAGCTCTAGGCCTAGAGTTCTGAGCCTCTGTAGCAGCAGCTTGATCAATCGCACGCTTGATACTCTCGACGTCGGCAAATCTCTGATTGTAATCAATAGTAACCCGTTTACGCTTCCTCTGAGAGCTAGTAGCCTCTAGTTGATACTGTAGCCGAGAGATCTCTGATTCCTGCCTTGCTACTCGACTATTACCAATAGCTATTGCCTTACTCGCTTTCTGGAGCAGTCGGCGCGTAGATCTTGATAGGTTTTCTGATCTCTCAATAGCTCTCTGAGCCGCGTACACGTCTTGGGGTTTCTGAGGGGTGCGATAGAGTATATTAATTGCGCCGAGATCCTGAAGTAGGCGTGGCGGCGTTGCTGGTCTGCCAATAACCTGTGAGGATTGAATTACCTGGTTAGGATTGTAGGGAATAAGGCCAGCAGCGCGCCAGCCAGCCCGAATTACTCTCTCTGAGAGGCCTTCCTCTCTGGCTAGGTGGTAGTAGCAAATAAATCGCTCTTTCTTGATAGGTGCGGCGTCGTCGAGGCTCGCCAGGTCGCGGATGAGATTTCTATAGTTTGACTTGATTACTGAGAACCCTGATAGATGTAGTGGCTGTAGGAGGTGTGTTGAATGAGGTGGTAGAAATAGAAGCTCTACTCGAGCCTGCTTACAAGCCCAGAGGAACTCAATATCCACATGGCTACTATGCGCGTCGCAGAGGAGTAGTCGGTATTGGCCACCCTCGGGCGCTGTTTCTGGTATAAACAGCCGGCGCAGCCACTCAAGGCCTATCTCCTTTGAGGTCCATCCATTCTCTGAGGTTGTATAGAGCCAATTTGGTATAGATGCCGGAAACCAGGTTGTCTGTAGGCTCTGGCCCTTGAATATAGCGGCGCAGGGCAGCTTCTGCCCTAGAGCTGATACAGCCTCAATTATTGAGACCCACTCGCGATTCTCTGGCGACTTGATGTAAGCCTTCTTTTTCTGGCTACTTGCGAGCACCCTAGAGTTGGTACCTACACCAAGGGCAATACCAGTCTCATCAATATTCCAGATATTCTCTGCCTGTATGCCCAGCCTGATTCTGACGCGCTCAAAGAGCTCAAGAAACGCGCGGATCTGTTCTGGAGTAGCTGCCTCAGCGCGACTAGTATCTAGCTTTCTTCCAATAACAGAGGCAACGCGAGGGTTGCGCCGTATGAAGGTTTGTATCCACCGCTTGCCTAGAGGCTCGACGTCGCCGTTCATACGGAGAATTCGGATCGCCATTTCTCGCGCGCGCGTGTGAGGGAGGGTAGCCATTTGCGTCCTGCTCAAGGATCCACTCTACTAGGAAGTTCTCCTGATCCGGCGTCAATCGCTGTTGGTTGGCGTGGCTGGCGTGCTTGTTCGTTATGCCACCTAGTCGAGCGCGTAGGGTGGATGGAGGAATACCGTAGGCCTTTGCAGCAGCTCGTTGGCTTGTAAAAACACCGGCATTGAATTGCGCGATAGCTAATTGTATACTCTGCTCGCGGGCATCCATATTGAATAAGAAGTGTTGATAAAATACGCGTATTTCGTACGGGTACGCGTTTTGGTTGGGGGTGCGCAGGTTCTGGGGGTGCGCAGGTTCCCCGTCAGCCGGCTTAGTACATATTCCCAACTACCTGGCGATCCAACCCGAAGCGCTGCTACCCGACCACTTCGCGATCCCGTCGGTCCCCGCGTGCTCCTATCCAGACGCCGAAATCGTTACACACAAATAAGGAGAATATCGTCAGGCGTAGAGGGTGTACCAGATCAATCAGCGCGTAGCTGTGCCTCGCTGCCCGCATTGGTGCTGCATCGCTTGCGCTTGTTGGACTGCTTTGCTGCGGGTCAGGCGTGCCCAGTAAATCGGCTGCCGTGCCAAGCGGTTTCAGAGCGCACTGTCAACAGGATTTGGAAAGAAATAGGCTAGCGCATATAGTGTCCGAACACATAGGGTTTCCGAACACCGCGCCACAACACCACATCTGCAGAAAACACGCGATATCTCTCCACAACGCTCATCAATATGGACGCCCGCGAGGTTGCTATACAATCCGCTATCAACGATCTTAATACAGGTCTTTATACTAGCCAGCGCGCCGCTGCGAAGGCGTACGGTATCCCTTTGTCAACGCTGCACGGTCGACTACGTGGCGCAACAAACAGCGCACTCAGCCATCAGCATCAACAGCGGCTGACTCCTCTACAGGAGGATTTTCTGGTAGACTGGATCCTCGAAGAAGACGCACGCGCCTGCCCTCCCTCACACGCTCGCGCGCGAGAAATGGCGAATCGAATTCTGCGTATGAATGGCGACAACCAGCCTGTTAGCAAGCTCTGGCTCTCACACTTCCTCCGGCGCCAGCCACGCGTTGCCTCTGTAGTCGGCAGAAAGCTAGAGGCTCAGAGAGCTGATGCAGCAACACCAGAGCAGCTACGCGCGTTCCTAGAGCTCTATGAGCAGACTCGACGGCGGCTCAACATACAGGCGGAGAATACATACAATATAGATAAGACTGGCGTTGCTCTAGGGGTATGTACTAACACTAGAGTACTCTCTAGTAGTCAGAAAAAGAAGGCTTACATTCGGTCTCCAGAGAATCGCGAGTGGGTCTCTATAATCGAGTGCGTATCGGCGACAGGGCAGAAACTACGCTGCGCAGTCATCTTCAAAGGCCAGAGCCTACAGACTACCTGGTTCCCAGCCAAATCCGTGCCTAGCTGGCTCTATACAACCTCTGAGAACGGATGGACGTCGAAAGCGATAGGTGCTGAGTGGCTACAGCGTATATTCATACCTGAGACGGCTATAGGTGATGGCCAGTACCGCCTTCTTATCCTCGACGGTCACGGCAGCCATATTGATATAGACTTCCTTTGGCTCTGCAAGCAGCATCGAATCGAGCTCCTATACCTACCTGCGCATACCTCGCACGTCCTACAGCCTCTAGATCTCGCTCCTTTCTCTGTGATCAAGTCTAGTTACAGACGTCAGATCCAGGAGCTCGCATCACTCGACGACGCTGCGCCTGTCAAGAAGGAGCGCTTTATCACCTGCTATCATCAAGCTAGGGAGGAAGGCTTCACAGAGCGTGTGATTCGAGCTGGCTGGCAGGCATCTGGTATCTGCCCATTCAACATCAATCACGTGCTCAGCTCGTCGCAGGTCTCTCAGAGGCCTACTACGCCTACACGTCAGCAGCAGCCTCAGCAGCAGCTCCAGAGCTTCCTCTCGACTCCCCAGGGCCCTCACGATCTCTATATAGCGCAGCGCAGCGTCCAGAGCGTCGAGAATCTAGGTCGTACGACCCGGCTGCTCCTACAGAAAGCAGGTAAGGCTCTAGCAGCTGCAAATACTAGAGCTGCAGGCCTAGAAGCAGAGAAAAGACGCCTTGAGCAGCAGCTAGAGATATCTACCTCTCAGCGTCAGCGTAAGCGCGTTCGAGTAGACCCAAATCAACGCTTTGCAGAGGTAGAGAGTATCAGGGAGGCTATGCGCGCAGCTGAGGCTTCAGCAGTCCAACCACGTAGATCTACTATATCAAGCACCTCAGAAATAGCTGCTATAGCTACAGCAGCTGCAGCGCTTGAATCTATGTGTAGTCAATGGCAATTGTAAGTAGCGTTGCTGAGATATCGCGTGTTTTCTGCAGGTGTGGTGTTGTGGCGCGGTGTTCGGAAACCCTATGTGTTCGGACACTATATGCGCTAGCTTATTGGTTGCAGGGATACAATTATAGCTCAATAGTGTCTGTTCCCCTGCAAGTGAGCTGCGTGGCCTGACAGGCGTCAGTAGCGGCCAAGACAGGCCGGGCCGTGTGCTAAGACAGCGTCTACCTGGCATTCTATCCAGTTGACAGATGCCCGGGAAAGCTAAGAACTTTAGTCTTAGCAGTTTCAAGCGCTTGATGGCGAGATACTCGAGTCTGAACGATGTACACCATGGCGCATGTTGCGGCTTGCCAGCGCGTGTATAGCCACGTACACGCTAGTGTCTGTGCGCATCCCAATTGGTAGAACCCCGGTCCGTGGACAAGGCTTCCGAGATGATTCCACCGCATCACCAACATTCTTTTAAACTCCGCCTCCCGCCTTCTCCCCGGGCGCGTCAAGTCTCTCCAACGCTCAAAATTTTCGTTACCGTAGGCGCAGCAAGCTCCAGCCGTTCCGAGTCTCGCCCTTCCGTTTTGCGAGAACTTGGCACAGATTGTCGTTGTACCAGCGTCGCTGCTTCGGAGTTCCCCTGACCGTGCCAACTAAGAGTCACCTCGCACCTCTTATCTAGTCAAGTCAGGAGATGGCACGAGCCAAGCTACCAGGCATCTCGGGGCTGCTTGCCCTTATACCACACCGTGTTCGTCGGAACTGGAGGTTCCTGCGCTCGTGCGTGCGCAACTGCCAACACCCTTCATCATCCGTCGCCTCTCTCAAAACGTCATATTCACCTGCCGACACACTCCGCTCGTTGCGAGTACACCAATGGTCTATATATGATGGCCAGTATCTGATCTTAGCTGCCGCGCTCATCTTCTCTCTATCGATCAGCGAGTCGCTGGATCTCTTTGTAAAGACGCTTCTTGTAGCGTTGCTTGTGGGCGGCCTCGTCCTCCCCATCACGCGGCAAGTCCTCCTACCAGCTTATCCTGTACTCACATGGCTTCTCCTGTTTCCCAGCTGCAAGTACATTCCTGCCGACTATAGGCCTGCCATCTGGGTCCGCGTACTCCCCACACTCGAAAACATACTGTATGGCGCCAATCTGAGCAACATCATCTCGGCTCACAAACACCCTGTATTGGATATCATAGCCTGGATACCGTACGGTGTGGTGCACTACGTCTCGCCCATCGTTGTTAGCGGATGCATGTTCATCTGGGGCCCACCCGGAATCCTACCAACCTGGGCGCGTGCCTTCGGATATATGAACCTGACTGCTGTCATCGTTCAGATCATCTTCCCTTGCTCTCCACCATGGTATGAGAACACATATGGACTGGCTCCGGCGAACTACTCGATTCCAGGTGACGCCGCGGGACTGAAGCCTATCGACAAATTATTCGGCATTGATTTCTGGACTTCGCTGTTTCAGGCTTCCCCTTTAGTGTTTGGCGCTTTCCCGTCGCTGCACTCCGGCTGGGCAACCCTGGAGGCTCTGTTCATGGGCCATGTCTTCCCAGATCTGTTTCCGGTATATGTGTTTTACACATTGTGGTTGTGGTGGTCCACCATGTACTTTTCTCATCATTACGCTATTGATTTAGTAGGAGGCAGTTTGTGTAAGTCCATCACAGTCATGCACCGTTTGCTTTTGCTAACAATCGCAGTTGCTGGTATTGCCTTTTTCTGGGCCCGTGCCAAGTTCCTGCCTCGCGTGCAGCTTGACAGACAATTTCGCTGGGACTACGATTACGTTGAAACGGGAGATCCTCAAGACACTGGTTACAGCATAGTAGATTCTCAGAGAGCATTCCCACAACAGCCTGACTATGAAAGCTGGACGAATGGCTCTTCGTCGTCCTATTCTATTGGTGGCAGAAGTCCGGCCGGAGCTCGTTCACCAGCGGACGGACCTCAGTGCTTGGGGGACAGCGACATCGTCAGATCCGCCACGGGACCCTCTCGCTAGTCCACCGGCTGCCTCACCTCACTTCCTCATCCCTAAGTCTGCCTGTCGTCTCCACATGACTTTGTGTTGATACCCTGGAACGGTCACGCTCTTGTAGAGGAAAGGAGAGGGTGTTGTGGGGCAAGGAAGCCATAGAGGTCAGTTCGTTTCATACGAAGTATCGAGCACGACCGTAGCGCAGCAAGGGGGAACGATTCGACGGACTTTGCAAAACCGTGAGAAGCAGTTTCACCTTTCAAAGACTTGATAAAACGCATACCTTTTGTTGACAAAGTCCCATTCAGTTGTGCAAATTCTATGCATCTAACGTTATTCATCAGGTGTCTCCATTTCCCCAAATCCTCTGTATAAGGAATCACTGATGAGTCACTCACCCTCCCCAAGCGTTGGGTCTGCACGGAGTACGGGTTGTGGTTAGGTTCGAGGTACCCAGCAATGGGTTGAGGTCGGGTTGAGGTCGGGTTGAGGTCGGGTCAGGGGTAGAGTTGTCCCATGCTCGAATTGGCTCCAGTCGATTCGTTCGATCGACCAACCACAATCGTCTGTGTGCTTGTGCCGGAGCAAACCCGGATCCTCACGGGCGACGAAGCACACGTACTGCATTGTTTCTATCAACCATACTATACTCTCTGACTTCATGAATTCTCTTGACTTCATCAGCCCGACCAGGACCTAATCTGTCACAAACCTCAGTATTCCGTTCGTCAGTCATTGCGCTCATTACGCACTTTCGCGACTAGCATAAGTTGCAAACAGACGTACGTCCACAGAGTATCACGGAAGCGCGTGTCGCCCGGTTGCTTTGCAAAACATTCCCTGCCGCTTTAAATCTAACACGGAGCACAGTCCCGTACTTAGCGCCGACGTTATATCTGATACCTGGATTGTCACTCCACAGGGGCATGTGATGTTCTCAAAGTCCGTTTTCGTCATAGGACTTTTGAGGGCTACTGAAGGTAAGGCCTGGCTAGGTTAGAAGCCAGTGCAGCACATACATGAGATAAAGCTTCTGCTATTCATAGCAGCGTTCAATGATCGGGTGGCGGAATGCGATTCTAGAGCACCATCACACTCTACAAAGTCTGCCGCCTCTTGCACCTGTCGGTCTGCCACGTAAGCCATTGCGTGCTCGTACTAAGGTGTTACTCGTTAAGGACAGCCTGGTTGCGGTGCGTCTTTTGCTGTGACCATGGTCTTCAACAGCTCGCCTGCAGCTTGCACCTGTTTGTCTGTTTCGTATGTTCCTGCGCGCACGCATCGGGAAAGCAGGCGATCTGGTTCGTTGTCTCCTAGCTAACTTCTCCTTCGGGCGCATCGCTGCCTTTTGGAGCCCTCGCTCCACTTACAAGCATCGTTTCATCAATAGACACAGCTTTGCAACCTCGTGTGCATCACTGTGCGTCCCCATCTCAAGTAGTCGCAGGGCATGTGGCAAGTACACTCTCCTCCAGTGTAGCCGGTTTGCGTAGTCAACAGTTGGAAGGACTTCCACCACATGCCGCAAAGCGTGTCTCATCACATCCGATAGATTGTTGTGCTGTCTCACCCGGACCCAAGTTGCCAAGTGAACAGGTCAGTGCATCTCGTAAAGACCTTCACCAGGTTGATGCCTGTCGCTGTCTCGTTCCGTGAGGAACGGAACGAGTACTCACGCAGCGTGCCGATGGCTTCCTCCATCCGCACATTCCACTGCATGGTAGGTAACAACGACCGCGGTATGGCTCTCGGCTCTACGCATGATAAATTTGCCAGCAGGTCTGCCGCTAACATATCGCGCTTGCGGAGCTGATTGAACGACGCGACCAACGATGTAATAAATGCGTATGATGGATTTTGATAGCGTGTATCATCACGGCACTCCCTGCTCATAAGATCCATACGGTTCTCCTCTGAGCTGCCAAGGAGCTGCAGGTACGTTTTGATGAACATTCGGTACTTATTCAAGTAGGCGACTGCTTGCGCAATGGCTAGTGGGAAGCACGCCAGCTCGTTCAGCAGCTTTGCGATAGTCACTTCGTCTCGTAAAAGGTTCTTGTTCGCTAATGACATCAAGAGGAAGACGGTTGCATCGCGTCGCTCCAGAGAACCTATCTTCACCATGTCGCCGCGCGTTAGCTCAGCTATCTCTGGCGCACGTGTAGTGTATACAATCACTCCACTATCAGCCTCTGGAAGGTACTCAGCAACTCCCTCAGACGTTTCTGTTCCATAGAGTATGTCTGGATCGTCCGAATTGTCGGCAACTAGTAGCCAACGCCCGGCTCGGTCTGTGCCCAACCACGCCCTTATTAGCTCTTTCGCATCATCTTCGTCGTCTGCCGCTCTTGGTATGTGCAATGCGTATGTGATTCTTTCATACGCCTGCTCGAAGCTTTCCATACTCACCGTAGGCACCCAAAAGATCGAACACTCCGGCTGCACCTCCTTGACTTCGTACACAGACTGCAGCGCCACCCGCGGTTTGCCTGTTCCGCCGAGCCCTACGACAGATATCTTCTGGCAGTCTTGCTCGACCAGCACTCGCTGCCGCAGCACAGCAGGCTCGTCGCGTCTTCCGACAAAGTGACGATTCTTGGAGACGGGAATGCAGTAGGTCGGCCTGACTACGCTCAAATGCTTTGTTAGTATCGATGTACCACCAGCGTATACAGCGGCTATACCAACGATTTGCATCTCGTATCGTCTCGTCCGCCGTGCGCTACCTAGGTACTTCGCCACGTCCGCTGGCGGTATTAGAGACAGGAATCCCTTCGCGTACGCTGCCGCTGTCCCTGCCGCGTAGGCCCGCCAGCGCTTATTCTTGTGCGAATCCGCATAGTCGCAGACGCCGCGGCGCACGATAAGACAAGGGAAGCTGTTCGTTAGGCCTGCTGAGCACTACCGTCTGGCGAGAACATGAGCTTGTTGACGTCAGAAGGGCTGTCAAGCACGCTGCGAGCCTGCGACACGTGCCTGTCGCTGTCTCCCACACGCGCACTGTCTTGTTCTTAGATGCTGAGGCGACCAACTGTCCGTCTGGCGAGAACGCCACTGCGTTGACCTCGTCTATATGGCCTTCTAGCACGCTGCAACACGCACCTCAGTCTGCCTCTCTCTCTGACAGTGTGCTTGTTACTGTTGAACTTCGTTAAAAAACGTCTCATTTACAACGCTCGCCTCTGATATAAAGACAAGCGCTAACAAGTAGACCTGCAAGGGTGCCTCTACTAGAATTCAATCAATCCGCAGCACAAACCGGCTAGTATCACGGAAAAAGCTTGCACACGTGCTTTTAGGTAACTGTACTACAAGTTATTACATTGTGCTGTCTACTGCGCACTAAGTCTTACCGCTAGCCAATAGGCAAGCTAGATACTTTTACTAAGACTCTACTAAAGTTTACTTTATTATAGCCTAAAACAACATATAACGTTAAATAACGTACCTAATGGGCAAGCGGATCACACGAGTGAGCGGATCACTTTTGCCAAGACCACACTAAAATCTACCTCATTATAGCCCGTAACGACTCACTCTGGCGCTGTATAGGGCAGAAAGGCTGGCGTGATTTGTCCCCCCGTTTTTGAGATTTGTCCCCCCAATGAGATTTGTCCCCCGCGCTAATCATATATCTACTAGCGCGGAAATAAATTACAGCATATTAGGCGCAATGACGGCGCCCATGAACTGGGGGCCACCCACCTAGCTTATGGGTGGCCCTCCGGCTTATGGGCGGTTACACCCCAACTTATGGGCGGTCGCTCCCCAACTTATGGGCGATTGAACCCATAACTAATGGGCAGCTTATGGACGGCTGAGCCCCCAAATTATAGGCAGTTGCTCCCCGGCTTATGGGCGGTTGCTCCCCAGCTTTATGGGCAGTAGCTCCCTAGCTTATGGGTGGTCGCGCTCCGCGATTGCTCATCAGCTTATGGACGGTTGAGCCCCCAGCCCATGGCGCCGTTTCATCACACACCGGGAATTGTGCGCTAAACCTAATTGAGTAATTTATTTCCGCGCTAGTAGATATATGATTAGCGCGGGGGACAATCTCATGAGGCTAGCGAGATTTGTCCCCAATCTATACAACCTCACTTGCCATTGCTAATAGTGGTGTTGAGTAACGCTTTAATTAGCGGCGTAGGCTCTCACATGCGGAGTAAGAGGGAATGTGGAGGTATGCTCCCGCTCGTTTCCTCTGCTTAGCAGCGTGTCAGCCACTCCTACGCCATTTGTTGTTATTGTTTTGGGCTTTAGTTGAGTGGTAAGGTCTAGCCTGTAAGGAACTGTTTTTGCAGGGCGAATAGCCAATATAGGTTAGTCTTGTAGTAGCGTCTTACTGCGTCCGAGGACTATCTGCCTAAGGCCTGTATCTGTTCCACGGTGAGGTGTTGATCGTAGGCGTGTTGGGCCGCCCCTTTGCGGAAGCTGTGGCCTGTGTAGCCTAGAGCACTTCTGCCGCATCTCTGAAGGCGGGCTGATAGTAGCTGTAGCACTCTTGCACGTGTGAAGGCTCCGTTATGGAGGCGAAAGAGCGGCTGATCGTCCTCTAGCTGGCTCCGTGACGGAAAATGGTCCTGGCCCCGTTGCGGGAAGCAATTTTGGTCCCGTTGCGGGAGGTAGTTCTGGTCCCGTTGCGGGAAAGAGTCCTGTTGCAGGAGGTTCGCCATGTGCCGGCTTGGGCAGGCAGCGTCGTACGATGCTGCAACAACTATGTTTACGCCTTCGTTGTTAAGGTCTGTCTTGCTCCGTGGAAGATGCAAGACAAAGTGGTCTCCCGTTGCCGAGCCTTTTACGCAGCGGCGGGTAAGATTTTCCGTGCGGAAACGTCTCATATCTTTAAGATCTGAATCTTTGTGGGTGAATTCACCTATTCTTAGAAAGCCTGCAAAGGCCAATGAGAACGCTGCGTTTAGATTGACTGTATCCGCCGGGTGCTCTCCGCTGGATGCTCTCTCTGAGAGTATGTCGATCAGCGTGTCTCTTGTGATTGGTACTCGATTGTGTCTTGACTTCTTTGGAAATAGGTTCTTTGCGCCTTGTATAAGCCTTTGGACATAACTGCTGTCGAATACATCAACCGGGAGGTCGAGATCTATGTGGACTGACCGCAGAGCTGCGACGTAGCTCTGGATTGTTGTGCCGTTGATTTGGCCTTGTAGCGGGAGGTTACTGCCGTTTGCCCATTCTACTATCCAATGACCGAGGCTGGTGCGCGTTGCTGGCCATTTTGGGAGATTGTTTAGCGCACAGAACTGCTCGTAGGACTTGGCCGCTAAGCTATAGTTCCGTCTTGTGTCGGGCTTGAGGCCTGCCCATAGCAGCTTAGCGTATAAGTAAGACTCAGTTACTGATCGTACGAGCTTAACAAACTCTGGGGGCCGGTTCGATGGGAAGGGCATCTGCCAGTTTTCAGTAAAGTTAGCTATGAGGGGCCAGTCGAATCGTGATAAGGCATCGGCAAGAGCATTATCCCGCGTTAAGATCCGTCGTGAGTATGGGGTAACGTCCATTGCCGCAGCCTGTATAAGGATTTCGCGGAGGTAGTCCATAGAGGCCTGTCCTCGGGTGGTTCCATCCTTTAGGCCGGCCTCTGCCGTTGTGTTGTCCGTATAGACAATCACCGTGCTATGCGCCCAGTTTGCGCCCCAGAGCTTGAAGGCTAGCTCGATTGCGCGAATCTCTAGTGCGTTTATCTGGAGATTTTGTTCGTCTCGTTCAAGTTTATATGAGAAGGCGTGCCGTTGCGGCACCTTCTTTGAATAGGACTGCCAGTCCCCCTATGCGGGGTTGCCCGTGTACCAAAAGGCTCCCATCGCTCTATTTGATGCGTCAGTGAAGAGATGATGGACAGGGCGGCTGGCGTCGTCGAACAGCCGTATTCCGTTAAACTGTGGTAGCAGGTCTCTCCACTAGGTCAGGTCTTTGGTTGCACCTTCAGTAAGTGGGCGGAAGCTTCTAGGCTTCGCGAATGTGGCCATGTAATCCCATAGTCGTCTCAAGAACGTACGTCCTAGCGTGACGACTTGGCTGCAGAAGCTAAGGAATCCAGCTATCTTATAGGCTTGTAGCTGTGTGAGTCTGCTGTTGGCGAGTGCCGTTGAGACTAGCCGAATTGCCTTGTCAAGTTTTCTTTTGGGAAGGCGAGCCGTCATGGAGATCGTATCAATCTCAACTCCCAAGCCCTCTATAGCAGTGCCTACGGCGTCTTTGGTGCCGTTTCGGCGTAAGCCCAGCACGTCAGTAATTGCGTTATAGTCTTTGTTAATTAATTAAAGTACTTCTTCCGCCAGTGTTGCTAACGGCTCAAGGACGTATATAAAGTCGTCTAAATAGTGTACGAGGTATTTCCATCCAAGGTATGACTAGAGCACCCAATGGAAGCCTTCTGCAAATAAGTTAAATAGGAAGGGTGCTATACGTAGGCCAAAGGGGAGGCAGTTCTCGTAGTAGAACTAGCCTTGCCACTAGAAGCCAAGCAGCCATCGTTGGTGTAGTACTACTGGTATCATCCTTAAGGCGTCCTTAAGGTCCTTTTTAACAAGGAAGGCTCCTCTACCTACGCGGCGTACTAGCTTAAAGATATCTTCTACTGTAGTGTAGTGTAGTGTAGCGACGTCAGGGTGTATCCAGTCATTAACCAAGTCGCCTACAGGATAAGAGAGATAATGTATTCGTCTCCATCCTCCATCTGCTTTAGGTACTAGTCCAAGTGGGGAGCTGTAAAATAGGAAGTCTCCATTATACTAAGAAACCCTTCCTAGCCGCAGGTCCGTATCTAGCTGCCAAGTAATTGTGTCCGGATCTTTGTGGGCTGACGACAGATTCTTTAAGATAACTAACTTGTGGTCTCCTTTGTACCCAATCTGCGCGCCGTATTTTAGGATGTTATATAGGATTGCTGGCAAACTACCTGGGTAGCCTTCTAGAGCTTTCAGCCAGTTATCAGGTTTTAGCGGTGAAGGTAATTGTTCCAAGGGAGGGTATAAGGGGTCGTAGACGTTGAATTATGGGTACGTGTTTACCCTTGGGCGCTCGTTAATAGTCATGCTTACTTGTTTAAGAATATCGTGTTGACTGGACAAGCGGCGCCGTCCCGGCGCAGGTTCCTATTTCTTGCAGTTAATTGCACTATGGTTGGCTTCGCAGTTTTTGCAAACATGCTTCCGTTTATACTAGTCTCTTTTGCAGCCTCTAGGCAAGTTGTAGTTCTCGCAGATGACTGATTCGTTGTTTGGGAGTGATCCTCCTAGACCCCCGCCTAGTAGAGGCCTAGTGCGCTTCGCGCTGCGGAGTGTGGATGGGTTGAAATAGTGACTAGTCCATTTATCTGGTACCTTCTGCCAGCTGTCGGGATCTAGCTCTTGCTTTGCTAGGGCGTGTTCGTGCCGGTTAATAGCGAATTGCAAGACGGTTTGCTATTCGTAGTCGTACGTGTGCTGTATTACCTGTGAAAGGAAATGTAGCATTGCGGGACCAACTATCTAGTTCTGAGCCCTGAACAGCAGCCCTATAATCCGGATATAGTTTATAAAGCACTCTACTCAGACTAGGGGGTTGTCTCCGAAGTCTTTAAAGCTGCCGCGGCTGCGTTTTACCACTAACTATTAGGTACTTGGGTCTAACTTTGTGACGCTTTGTAATTTAGTAGTTCTGGAACCGATGCCGATGCGGAGGCGGGTAAGGTTATATGGGTCAAATTTGTGGTTTAGGATGAGGTGGATATCCTTTGGATGGACGCCTGGGATTTGCTCGACGACCTGCATTATCTGTGGGGAGAAACGCTCACCTTCTAAACCACTGTCATTATTAGTTATTGGCGTGACGCCTTGACGGAGCTGAGCTAGCTCCAGCATCGCCTTCTTAGCCTCTAGCTCCCGCCTTCTTTCTTGTAAGTAAGAGAGGTTGAACTGTCATGTTATTGTTGTTGTATCTGTCTACGTTTGTTATGGAAGAAGCTCCCTTTTATACTCTGGTAGGCGCACCCAGGTGGTGCCTGCTATAATACAGTACGATAACGTTATGTGCCAACATGCTCCTTCCAGACACCGGAAACCGTCACAAAAACAGACGTTAGCATCTCGTAGGTTAATCGCTTTATTGACTGGAACAGCACTAAGCTTATATTAAAATAGACGACTGGAATCGATAGCAATTGCTACAAAGCTGATTTAGAAGCAAAATATAGGCTCTATTTTAAGCTTCTGCAGCAGAAAGTTAGCTAATACAGAATTGAACCTCGCAATACGTACAATATGGATGAAAAAGGCATCCTACTTGATATCCTCTCTAGGTTAAAGCGTATTTTTAGTAGGGCTTTGTACGAGTGCAAGGAAGTTAGGCAGGCAATCTAGGATGGCGATTGAGAATGGATTTCAATTCTAGCCTGTATCTGCGCTGATGGGTTAGCTCTAGATCCAGCGCTGATCTATTAGGCAGGCCCTGATGGGATATAATTAAGCTAGGTAGAAGAAATTAACCCTAAGGATTACTTAGTCTTTATCACCTCATTAAGCTCTGGCTGGACTAATAACGAGATAGGCCTCGCATGGCTTAAATAGGTGTTTGATCGCTGTATAAAGGCGAAAGCTCGTCGATTATATCGACTTCTTATCCTAGATGGCCATGGATCTCACGTTACTATGGATTTTATCGACTACTGTGATTAGAACAGGATCCTCCTTGCGATATTTCCCCCACACGCCACTCATACGCTGCAGCCTCTAGACGTCTGCGTGTTTAAGTCTCTCTCTGCTGCCTACTCCGACGAGCTCTCCGCATATCTCTATAGGAGTTAGGGGCTATTAACAATCGCCAAAAGAGACTTCTTTACGATATTCTGGAGAGCCTGGATGACGTCAATTACGCCGCAATTGATCACCAAAGCTTTTGAGTGTACAGGTATCTGGCCGCCAGATCCTACGCCGATCCTTAGTCGATTTGACAGAGATAAGTCTCCAGAACAGAGATCGCGCGAGAGCTCTACTTTAGTACTTAGCGCATTAGATTGGCGCAAGATCGATCGGCTTTTGAAGGTGGTTGTTGATATAGGGGGAGGTGATGAGGCTAAGAAGCTGAGTTGTACTGTACACTCAATCTCTGTATAAAAGCAGCTTCTAGAGCATGAGAATAAGGGCCTACGAGAGGCTCTTATAAACCAGAAACGGCGTTAAATAAAGGGCGGGACGCTGCCGTTTGAGTAGCCAGATGAGTGGCATGGAGGAGCTGTTTTCTGGTTACCTGCCCGCGTACAGAGGGCGCGCAAGTCTCTTAGCTAACAAGAGGCTGAAAAGCAGCAATTGTAACTCTAAAAAAGCGAGCAGAGAGAGATCTAGATAGCAGGTAAGCAGATGAAAGCTTGTCTACTACAGGAGAAGCGTGTTGTGCGTGCGGCAGCTAGCGATGCGCGCGCCAAGGAGAAAGTTGATTAGGCTGCTGAGCAGAGTTGTCAACAATCAAGCGATAGGCAGATTGATTACTGGATCAGGTCTAACACGGACCTCTCTATGGTCTTTTGGCGCTTAGTTGGGCAATCAATCTGAAGATCGCTTGATTGTTGACAACTGTGCTGCTGAGCGACGCCTCCGTCAGCAGGCTCGTAAGGCACAACAACAACTTCAAAAACGTCTTAAAACTGCCAAAAAGGGAAGCCAGAGAGCTTCAAAAGCTACTTATAAAGTTATAAAGAGGAAGAAATCTACGCCGGCACCTGTACGCGTTGATGTGGCGGCATCTGCGCTATTAACGCCAGCATCGCGCAGTGGCCGAACAATCAGAACACTAAGTAGATATCTATAATTTGACTCTATAGAATCCATCTACAGCTCTATAAGACCTTGACTCCAGAAAATATCGCGATAATAGCTATTGTGTAAGCTCTACAGTCTCGTTTTTGTTGTTCTGATTTTGGCGTTGCGCGTGCATACCGTGCCTTGGCAGCCTGTGCGCAGCGTCGCGCTATGCGCAACCCCAACATAATCGCGTCTCACTTTGACGCGTGATATCTCCACCAATATGGACCCAATTGACGCTGCGATTGCAGCAATCGAATCGCAAAAACCAGGGGAAACTTTCTCATATAATCAAATTGCAAAGAGATTTAACGTTGTGCGATCTACGTTAATTAGAAGGCACAAAGCGATATGCGTACCCCGCGCAGCTACCTACATCAACCAGCAAAACCTCAGCCAACAACAAGAATCTGAGCTTATACGATATATTAAAAGCCTTACTAAACGCGGCCTCCCACCTACACGGCAGATGCTACAAAGCTTTGCCTCTACTATAGCTGGAAAGGCTGTCTCTATGTCATGGGTTGATCGCTTCGTACGGCGACACACAGATGACTTGGTCTCACAATGGACGACTGGGCTTGACAGCAATCGCCACAAAGCTGATTCAGAGGCAAAATACAGGCTCTACTTTGAGCTTCTACATGAGAAAATCACGAAGTATGGCGTAGAGCCTCAGCATACGTACAATATGGACGAGAAAGGCTTCCTCCTTGGTATCACTGGCCGCTCAAAAAGGATCTTCGACAGGCCTCTATATGAGAGTCGCCAAGCAAGGCAATCTATACAGGATGGCAGCCGTGAGTGGATCTCGCTCATCGCATGTATATGCGCCGACGGATCTACTGTTGATCCAGCGCTGATCTATCGATCTGACGCCGCGACTCTACAATCAAGCTGGGTTGAAGAAATCAACGTCAATTCTCACAGAGTCTTTATCACCTCATCAACCTCTGGATGGTCAAACAATGAGATAGGGCTTCAATGGCTCAAACAGGTGTTTGATCGCTGTACAAAGGAGAAGGCTCGACGGCAGTGGCGACTCCTAGTCCTTGATGGGCATGGATCTCACGTTACTCTGGATTTTATCGACTACTGCGATCAGAATAAGATCCTCCTTGCGATATTTCCCCCTCATGCGACTCATACGCTGCAGCCTCTTGACGTCTGCGTGTTCAAGTCTCTCTCCGCTGCCTACTCTGACGAGCTCTCTGCGTATCTCTATAGGAGCCAAGGACTATCAACAATCGCCAAAAGAGACTTCTTTACACTATTTTGGAAGGCCTGGACAACATCAGTTACGCCGCAATTAATCACCAAAGCTTTTGAGTGTACAGGTACCTCGCCGCCAGATCCCACGCCTATCCTCAAAAGGTTTAACAAAGAGACTCCGCTAGAGCCAGAATCACCAGTGAGCTCTACCTCAATACTCAGCGCGTCAGATTGGCGTAAAATAGAGCGACTATTGCGCTCCACTGTTAAGGATATCGCAGCTGAGGAGTCGCGTAAGCTAAGCCAGACGATACACTCAATCTCTGTACAAAAGCAGCTCCTAGAGCATGAAAACAAGGGTCTCCGAGAAGCTCTTACAAACCAGAAACGGCGTCAAACAAAAGGCAAGACTCTGCCCTTAGAGCAACCTGATGAGCGGCATGGAGGAGCAGTTTTCTGGTCACCTGCCCGCGTACAGAGGGCGCGTGAGTCTCTCAGCCAACAGGAGACTGAAAAACAACAGTTACAACTCCAAAAAGCTCAGCAGCAAGAGATTCGTATAGCTAATAAACAGCTCAAAGCTCGTTTACAACAGGAGAAGCGCGTTGCGCGGGCAGCAGCCAGAGATGCGCGCGCCAAGGAGAGAGCTGAGCAGGCTGCTGAGCGACGCCTCAATCAACAGGCTCGTAGGGCCAATCAACAACTTCAAAATCGCATCAAATTAGCCAAAAAGGGTAAAAAAGGGCTTCAAAGTCTACTGTTCTACCTATCAAGAAGAAAAAATCTACGCCAGTGCCTGTACGCGTTGATGCGGCGGCATCTGCGCCATCAACGCCAGTATCGCGCAGTGGCCGAACAATCAGAACACCAAGCAGATATCTATAATTTGACTAGCTAGCAATCATCTATAGCTCTATAAGAACCTAACTCTAGAAAATCTCGCGATAATTGCTTTTGTATAGAGCTCTACAGCCTCATATTGTTGACATCGCGATCACGTTGGGGTTGCGCATAGCGCGACGCTGCGCACAGGCTGCCAAGGCACGGTACGTAAGCTGGCCACCCACCGAAACGCGACACCTACACAAAACACGCCACATCTCTCTACAACGCTCATCAATATGGACGCCCGTGAGCATGCTATACAATCAGCTATTAGGGATTTTAATGCAGGCATTTATTCTAGTTATTACGCTACAGCTACCGCGTACGGTGTTCCTCGATCGACCCTATCGACGCGCATTAATGGCGTACAAAACCGACGCGTTAGTTACCAACACCAGCAGCGTCTAACTCCTCTACAAAAGGACTTCCTAGTAGAATAGATCCTTAAAGAAGACGCGCGCGCCTACCCTCCCTTACACGCTCGCGCCCAAGAAATGGCCAATCAAATCCTACGTATAAACGGCGATACTTAGCCTACAGTCAACTCTCGTTATAACGATGTCCGTTTTAGCGATATCCTCGATATAGCGATATTTTTCGCTTGCACGGATTCAACTCCACACAATCTACCCCTGTATCCGATATTCAATATCTAATACCACTTCAGCGCCAAGTATCGTTATAGAAGCTATGGGCCGCAAGGGGATATCCAATCATGAGAGGAAGGCTCTCCGCGCCTGGGCCTTCTCTCAGCAACCACAGCCACGACAGAAAGCTATCATCGCATGGTTTGAAGCTGAATTTGGCAGAAAGCTCTCCCAATCAACTGTATCTGAGTCTCTCGACGATCGCTTTCGACACCTCGACGCCCTACCTGCCTCCGCCTCCGCCTCCGGTACATCCATATCCGATACAGCCTACCGCTCACGAGCGGCTGCCTGGCCTCTGCTTGAGTCTATCCTGTATGAGTGGCAGCAGGGAATACAAGTGCGAGGGGGACTAGTATCAGGCGATATACTTGCTGAGAAAGCTCGAGAGATCTGGCGTCAGATTCCAGCCTACCAGGGCCAGGCTATTCCTGAGTTCTCGTCTGGCTGGGTATCAAAATTCAAGCAGCGATATAGGATAGCAGAGGTTACACAGCACGGCGAGCAGAGCTCTGTACCAACGCAAACAGCAGCCGAGATGGTAGATGTACAGAACATCTGCATCCGATACCCAGACAGCGATATATTCAACATGGACGAGACTGGGCTATACTGGAGGTGGGCAATATCAAGAGGGCTAGCTACTGCCTCAATGCCTGGTGTTAAGAAAGATAAAGCTAGGGTATCTATCATGCTCTGCTGCAACGCTACTGGTACTGAGCGCGTAGCACCATGGGTGATAGGAAAGTCAAAACAGCCTCGAGCTTTGCGAGGAGTTAATATATTAGCTATTGGCTGTGTCTAGGGGGCCTCCAAGAAGGGCTGGGTAAACACATCTATTATGGCTGAGTGGCTTGCTGCATTCTATAGCTATATTGGCTTAAGGAAGGTTGTTCTTCTCATGGACAACTACTCGGCCTATCTTTCTGGCCTTCAACAATCGCCGCCTCCGTCCAATATCGCGATCTAGCTCTTACCAAAGAACTCAACAAGCATGTATTAGCCTCTTGATTAGGGTATCATCTAGAACTTCAAGACCTACTACTAGAGGCAGTGGCTAGCGTTCACGGTTAAACACTACAACCTTGGCCTTAATCTATTCAAATTCATGACGATTCTCTATACGCTCCACTGGATAGCTGAATTATGGCTGCTCGATATTAAGGATACTACTATCCTACACTGCTACATTAAGAGCACGTGCATCCCGAAGAGGTGGCTAGATCCTAGCTCTGGACTTAATAGAGAGGAGCCAATAGAGAGTCTATATCAGGCTGCTGCCCAGGCTGGCCAGATCCAGGATCCTATGGCTATAGAGAACTTTCTCAATCCAGTAGATGAGGATTTAGAGGAGGAAGAGAAGGATACATCCCTACAGGATATTGTAGTTGCTCAGCTAGGGCTTGTTTAAGGATTAGAGAAAGAGGAGGAGGTGCTACCTCCTCCTGCTCCAAGCGTTGCAGAGGCTCTTTAGGCTGTACAGGTTCTACTCTGCTATTAGGAGTATTAGGAGACTGCAAAGTATAAGGATATATCCTATATGAAGCGGCTAGAGAGGTCGTTGAAAGCTTAGTCAATCAGAAGTATGAGGCAGTCAACAATTTCGGAGTGGCTGTAAGTCCGCCAAGACTAGCTTAATAATCATCGATTAAACGATATTTCGATATAACGATAGAATTTGCTGTGCACGGATTAATCGTTATAACGAGAGTTGACTGTATTAGCAAGCTCTAGGTATCCCACTTCATTAAACGCCAGCCACGTATCGCCTCTATAGTCGGCAGAAAGCTAGAGGCTCAAAGAGCTAATACAGCAACACCAGAGCAGCTACGCGCGTTCCTAGAGCTCTATAAGCACACTCGACGGCGGCTCAACATACAGGCGGAGAATACATACAATATGGATAAGACTGGCGTTGCTCTAGGGGTATGTACCAACACCAGAGTACTCTCTAGTAGTCAGAAGAAGAAGGCTTATATACGATCTCCAGAGAATCGTGAGTGGGTCTCTATAATCAAGTGTGTATCAGCGATAGGACGGAAGGTACGCTACGCAGTCATCTTTAAGGGCTAGAGCCTATAGACAACATAGTTCTCCTTATCCTACGTACCTGACTGGATCTATACAACCTCTAAGAACAGATAGACGTCAAAAGCTATAGGTGTTAAGTGGCTACAGCGTATAGTTATACCTAAAACGGCTATATCTAATGGCCAGCACAGGCTCCTAATACTCGACGGTCACGACAACCATATCGATATAGACTTCCTGTGGCTCTGCAGGCTGCATCGTATAGAGCTCCTATATCTATCTACGCACACCTCACACGTCCTACAGCCTCTAGACCTCGCTCCTTTCTCTGTAATCAAGTCTAGCTACAGACGTCAGATCCAGGAGCTTGCATCACTCGACGACGCTGCGCCTATTAAGAAGGAGCGCTTTATCACCTGCTATTATCAAGCTAGAGAGGAAGGCTTCACAGAGCGTGTAATTCAAGCTAGCTAGCAGGCTGCTGGTATCTGCCCATTCAACATCAATCACGTGCTCAGCTCGTCGCAGGTCTCTCGGAGGCCTACTACGCCTAAACGTCAGCAGCAGCCTCAGCAGCAGCTCCAGAGCTTCCTCTCTACTCCTCAAGGCCCTCGCGATCTCTATATAGCGCAGCACAGCGTCCAGAGCGTCAAGAATCTAGGTCGTACGACCCGGCTACTCCTACAGAAAGCAGGTAAGGCTCTAGCAGCTGCAAATGCTAGAGCTACAGGCCTAGAAGCAAAGAAAAGACGACTTAAGCAGCAGCTAAAGATATCTACCTCTCAGCGTCAGCGTAAGCGCGTTCGAGTAGACCCAAATCAACGCTTTACAAAGGTAGAGAGTATTAGAGAGGCTATGCGCGCAGCTAAGGCTTTAGCAGCCCAACTACGTAGATCTACTATATTAAGCACCTTAGAAACAGCTGCTAGAGCTACAGCAGTTGCAGCGCTTAAATCTATATATAATTAATAGCAATTATAAGCAGCGTTGCTGAGAAATCGTGTGTTTTGTGCAGGTGTCGCGTTTTGGTGGGGTGGCCAGCTTACCCGGGTGGCCAGCTGTAGCCACGTGACTTACGTCAGAGGTGGTGTGTGTAGAAGGTTCCATCCAGGTGCACAGACCACTACCCTCAAGATAAAGCTCTCGCCCTCTCCTTTCTTCCTCGGTAGACTCCTCACTCCACACACTCTTTTCTGCAGATAGCAATACAGCTTGTTGTCCTTATATGCCTTATATGCCTGCCCGCCCACAGTTATAAGCCCGGCTGTCGACTTTGACCACTGCAGCTGCTAAGCACCTGGCTATCGACTTTAAACGCTGTATTAGCTACTGCACGCGTACTAACAAGCTGTTGAGGAGCTGTTGGCAAGCTGTCAACAGAGCTACGTCACTGAGCTACCTTACCGAGCCTTGAGCACGCGTTCTATTACCGAAGAGAGCCCTTCTAGGAGCCGATAGAGCAAGATGCCTACAACTAAGCTAGATGGACTGGTTACGAGGATAATAGTTATACTTGAGAAGCTGGCAGACTAGGAAGAATGGATCTTCCTACGTAAGGATAGCGCGAATCGAAATCACCTCTAGCCTATGGTTAACCTGGATCTTAACAAGGCGGCACTCGAATAGCTTAAGGAGCTAGTGCCCGTGATACCAGAGCACTACTATAAGGGGACAGAGCAGGATACTGGCGTCGTGCTGAAAGACATAACAACCAAGGAGTTCCAGCGATACTAGCAGGCGGAGAGAGGCTACGATCGAGCCTTGGCTAGATATACGATCAAGAGGAAAGCGTTGGACGACTTTACCCAGGAGATCGGCCGAACGATCAGCCGCCGCCACATACACCTGATCCAGAGCGACGATACAGCGTACGCTCGACTAAAGAGGCTTAAGAAGCACCTCTGCCTATTAATGGCTGAGAGGGAGCTGCAGCTTCTAGCAAAGTATTGGCAACTGCAGAGCCGACCCCGCAACAATATTGATACCTGGCTAGATGAGTGGCTACATGTTGTACGTCTGTGCGAGGCAGCGAACCTACCCGACGTGACATCGCCGCGAGCACAGCGCGATTTTCTACTCGCAGTTAAAGGACTTGACGACACATGGGCAACTACTCAGCAAGCCAATCTATTTGAAGCACAGATCCAGGGACAGGCTGTCAAGAGCATACACGACCTTATCGCTCAATTCACTATGTACTAGCGTTCGACGAGACCAGTAGCGTTATCGCTTGGCACCTTTGCCACACTAGGCATTAGCACTAACGAGCCACAGGCAACAGAGAAGAAAGAAAAGACTTAAGATAAGAAGCCTAAGTGTATATGTGGTCTTAATTATTGATTTAAGGACTGCTGGTATCTAGGAGCGAAGGGCAAGCCTTAAGGATAGATACCTAAACCTGAGATACAAGAACGATTTGATAAGGCTATAGCAAGCCGATTATTATTTAGAGGAGCTATAAAGGCAGCACTTAAAGCGAATAGGAGCGCGACAAATACTAGAGACCAAGCAGAACTGGCAGCGTCTGCAGTCTCGACAGCACCTTAACAGTTTGATGATTACAGTCCTACGCTTAACACGCTAAATAGTCATATATCGCAGCTTACTATAAGCTCTGACTGCGCGAGCAAGCAGACAGTCAAGCCGAGTCTAATTAATTAATAGATTCTGGATCCAGGATCAAACACACACGTCACTAACAGTAGAGCCTATAGTTGGAAGAAGTGAGCTGACAGGATAGGTGAAGTTATTAAGGCTAGAGATCAAGAGCTATTAATACACGAGTGGGGAGATATTATCCTACTCATTAACACGCCTAGAGGCACGAAGCAGATAGAGCTTACATATGTCGCCTATGTCCCAGGATTTCTTACCAACGTTGTTGGCCTGTCACGCTGTCGATTAATAGGCATTTATTTTGACTCAGGACGAGACTGCTTATACTAGAAGAGCTGGAAGAACGTTATTTGCAAGCTTAACTATACTGGCGGACACTGGTTAATAGATGCTAAAGGCATGGAGAGACCAGATGCTAGCTCTCTACTTGCAGCCTTAACATACGCCCGCAAGAAGCCTTTATACGAGCCTAAGAAGCTACTATAGTTGACTGCAGAGGAAGCACATGTTATGTGGGGTCACGCTAGCAGAGAGGCGATTAAGCACCTGCCTAAGAATGTCGAAGGCCTACACATTACAAATGGCCAAGCACTAAAGTGGAAGGACTGTGAGACGTGTATACAGTTAAAGCTAACGAAGATTGTTAGTTAAAGGCCACCTTAAGAACTAGCGACTTGACTGTTCGAGCGTATTAGCATAGATCTGATACAGCTCCTAGAGCGAGGAGAGCGCTGCTACAATGGCGATTGATACCTATTTCATGCTTTCGATCAATACACGAAGTGGCACGAAGGATACTATATACTAGATAAGACAAAGGCTACTCTAACAAAGGTCTTTAAGCGATTACTGGCTAAGATAAAGCGGTAATTCTAGAGTTAAGTTATTATTGTAAGGCTGGACATAGAGACTGGATATGTTGAGCTGCTAGAGCTCTGTAGAGATCTCGGAATCGCTATTGAGGCTAGAGCTACAGAAGCTCAGAGCGGAGCTATTGAACGCGCAGGCAAATCTATTATAATTCGAGGCAGAGCTATACGCCTACACGCAGGTTTACCGAAGGCGTACGCTAACGAGTGCGTTATGTCAGCTATATATCTACTCAATCGTACACCAACCGAAGCGATACGATGGGAATGCCCGTACACCAAAGTCAAGGGAGTGAAGCCATCAGTCGCTCACCTTGAGGTGATCGGAGCGAGAGCGTATGTGCTTAACGAGAAGCTACCTAGGGGAGACAAGCTCGAATCTCGAGCTCTGATCGGCCACCTGGTAGGCTTCGATTCAACCAACATATTTCGAGTATGGTTACTGACAATTGGACGAGTTATACGAACTCGAGACGTTGTCTTCCTGCGAGGCAAGCTCTACGATGAGCAAGAAAAGTACGCAGAGAAGAGTTATATTTGTAAGGCAGCAGAGGTGCTTGACATTGAGGAGACGCCTGATCACAGCGACATATTAATTAATTAGCTGTCCACACTAGAAGACTATTCCTATAAGCCTGAGCTAGAGCTTGAGTTTGACTCTAAATCTAAGGCTGAGATTGAGGATACTCAACTAGCTCTTATGACACCAGAAGAGACGCTAGAGAAGCACGGACTGCGCCAGTCACTAGACAACACAGGCTGGGGGAAAGGCTACGCTCTAGCTCTAGAGGGAGAAGAGCTGAATCGAACAATAAACAACGCAAAGCGACGAGAGGAGATTAATAGTTAACTATTATAGGAGAACGTGATAGAGGGTAAGCGAAGTTGGAAGCTAAAGAGCTTTGGCACGTATTTGGCAACATTCGCTGCCTGTATTAACCCTATAGCACTAGCAAAGCTACTTAGCGAGGCGCTAAAGACTTGACTATATCGTGATTAGCTGCCACTAGAGCTAAAGAGGTGGAAGGATCTAGATTGTCACCCATTTGGTGCTGAGTTCAAGAAGGCAAGCAGAGTTGAGATCGACAGTGTTATCGACCGTAGATGCTTTAGAAAAGCCATAGAGCTCGCTGAGCAAGCAAATGCTGAGGTGCTACCACTTATGTGGGTATTCTCGTACAAGTTCGACGAAGATGGATACCTCTACAAATTCAAAGCTCAACTAGTTGTCCGAGGAGATCTGCAGCAAGACTGGGGCGACACATACGCAGCTACACTGGCTGCGAAGATCTTCCAATGCCTTATCGCCCTGGCAGCAGCCTTCGACCTAGATCTATACCAGTACGATGTACTCAATGCCTTTCTCAATGCGGAGCTCGATCGACCTACCTACGTACGCTGTCCAGAAGGATACAATAAAGAACTTGGAAAACTGCTAGAGCTTAAGCGCGCTCTATACGGACTCCGTGACGCGCCGCGACTATGGTACAAGCATCTCACTGCAACGCTTAAGAAGATGGGACTGAGACAAGTGCCTGGAGTGCCCTGTCTATACAGCAGTAACCAGCTTATCATCTTCTTCTTTGTTAATGATATAGTGGTAGCTGTATCCCGCAGCAATCAAGACGCATACCGTCTATTCAACAGACAGCTGAGAACAACCTACAACGTGCGATATCTGGGAGAGTTAAAGTGGTTCCTGGGCATACGCGTCATTCGAGACAGAAAGCAGAAGAAGATCTGGCTACTCCAAGACAGCTTCATCGACAAGGTGGCAAAGAAGTACAACATTGCTCAAGGAAGCACAAAATACCCAGCAGTGCCGCTGGCAGACGGACATCTAGGCCTGAGTAGAGAGGAGCCAGACGATCAACGCACGAAACTCTATCAAGAGCTTGTCAGATCGCTAGCCTACATAGCGACGTACACACGACCAGATGTCGCCCAAGCTCACTCAGAGCTATCTCGTTACCTACAGAACCCAGGCCAGAAACATATCAGTGCGGTATACCACGTATGGAAGTACCTAATTGGCACGAAGAGACTCGCTATAGGAGCTCATACAGACTGTGCGAATAGTGAGTCTGGTGGCAGTCAAACCATCTACCTAAGTTCAAGCTTGGGGGGTGCAGAACCACTATTCTATGGAGCATCAGATGCAGCTTTCGCAGACAACCTAGAGACTAGGCGGAGCTTATAAGGATACCTTTTCATGCTCTACAGCATGCCTATCGACTGGAAAGCGACACGACAGCGCTTGGTTACCAAGTTAACCACTAAGGCAGAGCTTCTAGCTCTGTCAACAGCTGCTAGCGAGCTTTAAGCGTGGAATCGACTATTCAAACACATTAAATTCGACCTAGACATTACGCCAACTATTTACTACGATAACCTACAGACAGTAGGTATTATTACTAAGGACAAGGACAAGCTGTTCACAAAACTACGCCACGTCGACACTCACCAGCACTGGCTGAGACAAGAGCAGGCAGAAGGACGCGTATCAGTCCAGTGGAAGCCTACTAATCAGATGCCAGCCGACGGACTTACTAAGAGCCTTGTACGTCAAAAGCACACCGACTTTATGAGGCAACTTGGCATGCAAGACGTTAAAGGATATCTATAGAAGAAGCTTAAGGAGGACTCTACTTTAGATTCTATCGTTTACTACCTATTCTAGTATAGTACAGAGCATTAGCTTTGGTGTGGGTACACCGCAGCTGGGGGGGTGTGTAGCCACGTGACTTACGTCAGAGGTGGTGTGTGTAGAAGGTTCCATCCAGGTGCACAGACCACTACCCTCAAGATAAAGCTCTCGCCCTCTCCTTTCTTCCTTGGTAGACTCCTCACTCCACACACTCTTTTCTGCAGATAGCAATACAGCTTGTTGTCCTCATATGCCTCATATGCCTGCCCGCCCACACCAGCTTATGTATCGGCTAGCTTAGCCGATTACCCGATTAGGAATCACTCAAAACACCAAATAACTAACACTAACAATACGTATAATTAACTCTACTCGTTGAGATTACTGCCTTAAAAGGCCTTCTCAGCGTCAAATACGGCGTAAAAATAGATCAAAAGAATCAATCAATCAATCAAAAAAATAGAAAAAAACTGAGCTGATTGATTATACTGTGTCCGTGCACTCAACGCCCGGATTCAGTCAACGCCCCGCTGAACACCATAGCAGCTTAACTAAAATAAGGCTGCAGAGCCACACAAAATCGCTATTATTACGAGATTTTGTAGTAGAGTACTATTTTAATGCTTGCGATTCACCTGTGCTACTTATATTTACTTAGAAGCTTAACGTTGCGGCCGTGCCGCGTGGTCTTAGGTGGAGCTGCTAATGCGGCACCTAAAGCCTCCTAAGTAGTTATAGTATTAACTACGCATTTCTAACGCTTATTGCTCTGTATAGATGGCTGCAAGGCCTTTCTCTTACCCTTTTGGATAGATTATAGAGCTTTTGCATCGTCGCAAGCTTCTCTCTAGCGAGTACGCTCTGCTGCCTTCTTAGCCTTCTCCTTCTCCTTAGCTACCTTAGCTGCCTCCCTCGCCACACGCTTCTCCTCTGCAATTTTCTCCTTGTATAGCTTAGCTGCCTTCTTCAACTCAGCCTTCTCAGCTTTTTAAAGCTTCTGCTCCTTCTCCTCTTGTTCCTTTACAGACTAACGTACGCGAGCCTCCCTAACCTTCCTTAGTGACCAGAAAACCGCCCCCCCATAGTACTCTTGACGTTGTTACAGATCTAGAGGTTTTCCCTTCTTCTTGTGCTCCTTTTTCGTAGTAAGAGCCTCTCTTAACCCAGCAATCTCATAGTGAAGTAACTCATTTTAAACTAAGATGTGGTGGAGTGAGCGGCTAAGCTTCTGCGCGTCCTTACTACTCTAATCTTCTACTGCGGATCATACAAGGCGGTCTAGTTTACGCCAGTTAGATCCGCTAAGTACTAACGTAGAGCTCTCTCGCAATTCCTGCTCATCTAGGGTAGTGTTAGTGAACCTTTTAAGTATAACCTCTAGGTTGAATAGTGATATGCCTGTTGCTTTAAAAGACTTAAGTATCGTCTCCTCCTTAAAAGAGCTCGTCCAGGCCTCCCAGAATAGAGGGAAGAAGTCCCCTTTCTTAATAGGGAGGAGTCCCTAGCTCTAGTGGAGGTGATCTGATAGCTCCTTTAAGTACGCAGTTAATAGAGGCTTAAATAGAACTATATTAAGTGGCTAAAGCGTGTGGGTTAAATAAGGGGGGAAGATGGCTAGGAGTATCCTGTTACAGTCGCAATAGTTGATAAAATCCATAGTAACGTGAGATCTATAGCTATTAAGGATAAGTAACTAATAAGACTGTTAAGCTTTTGCCTTAGTGTAGCGATCAAACACCTGTTTAAGCCAGGCAAGGCCAATATTGTTGTTTGTCCAGCCTAAAGGCGACAAGGAAATGTGTACTAAGTGCTCTCCTGCCTTAATATTCTCTACCTAGCTTAATTGTATAGCCTTGTTAGTAGCCTAATAGATAAGGCTTGGCAGTAAGGCTAATCTATTAGCGCAAACATACGCTAGGAGGGTAATCCATTTACAAGAGCTATCTTAGAGAGATGCTATAACCTCCTTATTCTCCCATATTTGTCTGCTAAACACTCGTTTTAATCGGCTAGTGATACCAATTAAGAAGCCTTTTTTATCTATATTATACATATAACGAGGCTCAATGTTATATTCCTTAATTTTAGCACCTAGGAGATTAAAATACAGGCTGTATTTATCCCCTAAGTCGGCTTAGTGGCGATTGCTGTCCATACCAGCTGCCTATTAAGAGATTAGATAGATATTGTGTCGGTTAATAAAGCGAGTAACCCAGCTCTCGCTCACTAGCTCCTTAGCTATTGTTAACGCGAAATTTCGTATCATCTCTCTTATAGGTGGCAAGTAACGCGCTGTAAGCCCTTCAATGTATTGTACAAGCTCCTGCTCTTGTTAGGGACTAAGTTTCCGTCGGTTAAACCCCGCAGTTGCACGCGTCGTTTGAATCGCTTAGTGCCTTCACAATAGCGTACTTCGATCAACGCCATGCTTGCTAGCGATCTTAGTATAAGAGAAAGATTCTTCTAACCTTAGCAATTCTATTTCTTTAATTGCAGCCTCAATTAAGCTCATATTAGTGGCGTTATGGCGTGTTGAAATTTGGGGTGGTTTGCGTTCAGCGGGGCGTTGACTGAATCCGGGCGTTGAGTGCACGGACACAGTACTACATCGCCGCAAAGACCACAATACTAATGTCTCAAATACTACGGATATCAACTCCTAGAATATTTGCTACGGGCAGAGTTGCCAACAATCAATCAATCTATCAATCAATCAGTATTTTTGCTCAGATTGATCCTATTAATCAAATCAATCTCTCCCTCTCTCTACTGTGTCCGTGCACTCAACGCCCGGATTCAGTCAACGCCCCGCTGAACGCAAACCACCCCAAATTTCAACACGCCATAACGCCACCAATATGAGCTTAATTGAGGCTGCAATTAAAGAAATAGAATCGCTAAGGTCAGAAGAATCTTTCTCTTATACTAAGATCGCTAGCAAGCATGGCGTTGATCGAAGTACGCTGTCGCGAAGGCACCAAGCGATTCAAACAACGCGTGCAACTGCGGGGTTTAACCAACAGAAACTTAGTCCCCAACAAGAGCAGGAGCTTGTACAATACATTAAAGGGCTTATAGCGCGTTACTTGCCACCCACAAGAGAGATAATACGAAATTTCGCGTTAACAATAGCTAAGGAGCTAGTGAGCGAGAGCTGGGTTACTCGCTTTATTAACTAACACAACATCCATCTAATCTCTTAATAGGCAGCTAGTATGGACAGCAATCGCCACTAAGCCAACTTAGGGGATAAATACAGCCTATATTTTGATCTCCTAGGTGCCAAAATCAAGGAATATAACATCAAGCCTCGTCACACGTATAATATGGATGAAAAAGGCTTCTTAATTAGTATCACTAGCCAATTAAAACAAGTGTTTAGCAGACAAATATAGGAGAATAAGGAGGTTATAGCATCTCTCTAAGATAGCTCTTATAAATAGATTACCCTCCTAGCGTGTGTTTGCGCTAATAGATTAGCCTTACTACCAAGCCTTATCTATTAGGCTACCAATAAGGCTATACAATCAAGCTAGGTAGAGGATATTAAGGCAGGAGAGCACTTAGTACACATTTCCTTGTCGCCTTCAGGCTGGACAAACAACAATATTGGCCTTGCCTGGCTTAAACAGGTGTTTGATCGCTACACTAAGGCAAAAGCTTAACAGTCTTACTAGTTACTTATCCTTAATAGCTATAGATCTCACGTTACTATAGATTTTATCAACTATTGCGACCGTAACAGGATACTCCTAGCCATCTTCCCCCCTCATTCAACCCACACACTTCAGCCACTTAATATAGTTCTATTTAAGCCTCTATCAACTGCGTACTTAAAGGAGCTATCAGATCACCTCCACTAGAGCTAGGGACTCCTCCCTATTAAGAAAGGGGACTTCTTCCCTCTATTCTAAGAGGCCTAGACAAGCTCTTTTAAGGAGGAGACAATACTTAAGTCTTTTAAAGCAACAGGCATATCACTATTCAACCCAGAGGTTATACTTAAAAGGTTCACTAACACTACCCTAGATGAGCAGAAATTGCGAGAGAGCTCTACGTTAGTACTTAGCGGATCTAACTGGCGTAAACTAGACCGCCTTGTACGATCCGCAGTAGAAGATTAGAGTAGTAAGGACGCGTAGAAGCTTAGCCGCTCACTCCACTATATCTTAGTTCAAAATAAGTTACTTCACTATAAGATTGCTAGGTTAAGAGAGGCTCTTACTACGAAAAAGGAGCATAAGAAGAAGGGAAAACCTCTAGATCTGTAACAACGTCAAGAGTACTATAGGGGGGCGGTTTTCTGGTCACTAAGAAAGGTTAGGGAGGCTCGCGTACGTCAGTCTATAAAGGAACAAGAGGAGAAGGAGCAGAAGCTTCAAAAAGCTGAGAAGGCTAAGTTAAAGAAGGTAGCTAAGCTATGCAAGGAGAAAATTGCAGAGGAGAAGCGTGTAGCAAGGGAGGCAGCTAAGGTAGCTAAGGAGAAGGAGAAGGCTGAGAAGGCAGCAGAGCGTGCTTGCTAGAGAGAAGCTCGCGACGATGCAAAAGCTCTACAATCTACCTAAAAGGGTAATAGAAAGGCCTTGCAGCTATCTATATAGAGCAATAAGCGTTAGAAACGCGTAGTTAATACTATAACTACTTAGGAGGCTTTAGGTGCCGCATCAGCAGCTCCACCTAAGACCACGCGGCACAGCCGCAACGTTAAGCTTCCAAGTAAATATAAGTAGCACAGGTGAATCGCAAGCATTAAAATAGTACTCTACTACAAAATCTTGTAATAATAGCGATTTTGTGTGGCTCTGCAGCCTTATTTTAGTTAAGCTGCTATGGTGTTCAGCGGGGCGTTGACTGAATCCGGGCGTTGAGTGCACGGACACAGTACCCCTAGCTTGGCAGTCCGTGCAACGCGTCACTCCATGCAACACCCCGCCATGCAACACCCCAACTTTGACGCGCCATATCTCCACCAATATGGATCCAATTGAGGCTGCGATAGCAGCAATCGAATCGCGAGAGCCAGGAGAATCTTTCTCATATAGACAGGTTGCAAAGGATCACGGTGTTGTGACTTCTACACTAACGCGTCGGCACCAAGGCGTCACACAAGCAGGTGCAGCTGCCAACTCCGCGCGTCGAAATATCAGCCAACAACAAGAAGTAGAGCTTCTACAATATATCAAACAGCTCACCAAACGTGGCCTTCCTCCTACAAGGCAGATGATACAGAGCTTTGCTTCACATATAGCCAAAAAGCAGATCTCAATATCCTAGGTTAATCGCTTTGTACGGCGGAACAAGGAATCCTTAATATCTTGATAGACGGCCGGCATCAACAACAATCGCCACAAAGCTAATTCTCCAGCTAAATATAAGCTCTACTTCGAGCTCTTACAGCGTAAGATCGAACAATATCAGATCAAGGCTCGAGATACGTACAATATGGACGAGAAAGGCTTCCTGCTCAGCATCACCTCCCACTCCAAGAGGATCTTCAATAGGCCTCTATACAAGGCCAAGACTGTAAGGCAAGTAATACAAGATAGCAGCTGTAAGTGGATATCGATCATAGCTTGTATATGCGCCGACGGATCTGCCTTGGCCCCAGGTCTCATCTATTAGGCCAGCTCTATCAACATACAATCAAGCTGGGCCGAGGATATTAATCCTAAACACCATCAGGCCTTTATTACAGTATCAGAATCTGGCTAGAGCAATAATCAGATCGGCCTTGCATAGCTACAACAGGTGTTTAATTGGCTCACAAAGCCAAAATCTGGACGATCGTATCGGCTATTGATCCTTGATGGCCATAGATCTTATATCACAATAGACTTTATTAACTTTTGTGATCGCAATAGGATCCTGCTAGCTATATATCCGCCTCATTCTACGCATACGTTGCAGCCTCTTAATGTCTGCGTCTTCAAGCCTCTATCAACAGCATATTCGAACGAGCTATCAGCCTTCATAAACAACAGCCAGGGACTGGCCTCAATCGCTAAGAGAGGTTTCTTTAGCCTGTTCTGGCAGGCCTAGGTCAATACAATAAGGCAGCCATTGATCCTCCGGGCCTTTAAAGCTACAGGCATCTCCCCGCTCGATCCAACAACTATACTCAATAGATTTGATCAGTCTTAACTATCTGAGCAAGGATCACAAGAAAGCTCAACCTTAGTACTTAGTGCTTCAGATTAGAGAAAGATCGATAGGCTACTAAGGGCCGCTGTGGATACAGGCGGAGATAATAAGGCCAAGAAGCTTAGTCGAACTGTACACCATATCTCTGTACAGAAACAGCTTTTAGAGCATGAAAACAATGGCCTCCGCGAGGCCCTATCGATACAGAAGAAGCGCTTAAAGCGAGGCAGGCCTTTACCTCTTAATTAGCCAGATGAGTATTATGGTGGAGCTGTTTTCTGGTCACCTTATAGCGTGCAGCGGGCCCGCGATCGTCAACACTAAAAAGATATAGAGGATTAGCAAAAACAGCTTTAAAAAAGTAAGCAAGCAGAGGCTCGTCGGTCCAGCCAGCAGCTCAAGGCAAGACTTCTCCAGGAGAGGCGTATTGCTCAAGCAGCTGCTAGAGATGCGCGCGCAAAGCAGAGGGCCAATAAGGCTGCAGATCAACGTCTTAAACAACAGGCCCGCAAGGCACAAAGTCAACTTCAGAAACGTATCAGATTATCCTAAAAGGGTAATAAGAAGGCCTTAAAGCCTTCTAGTAGATCTATTAAGAAGAAACAGGCTCAGCGTGAGGCTGTAGATATTAATAAGGCCTTATCTGTTGCATCCGCCTCACAGTCACGCAGAGGCCGAATCATTAAAATACCAAGCAGATATTAATAATCTGAGTAGCTAGCAATTATCTACGGGCCTTAGAGACCTCAACTCCAGAAAATCTTGTGATATTATTTTTTGTGGCTGTCTCTATAGCCTCATGTTTGTGGCCGAGCGATTATGTTGGGGTGTTGCATGGAGTGACGCGTTGCACGGACTGCCAAGCTAGGGTAGTGAACATTTTCTCTCGCGCGAAGCCTCCTCGTGCTCTTTCTAGAAGTGTCTGAGCCGCACAAAGCCTGTCTGTGCTACTGTACCGTCTCATGGGGTAGAAGTAACACAACATTTGACCTGCATTAACACCGGGGGATATTCCTAGCTCTGTGCAGGCTTTTTCGCTTCGTATCAACGTAATTTCAATATGGTTTGCCGCCTATTTGAAGGAAAAAGCGAGCAACTGGCGAGACGATTTGTTGATACCAGCAAGGAATCACACAAGACTCTGCACACAGTACAGTCGTCTGAAAAGCTCCTCATGATTTGGCTTCATGGCTGGCCAAACCAATGCTCGTACTATTACACTCCTAATACCTACTGCCTCTACACTTCGTACAGCCGTTGTTACGCTAGCGCATTCGATCACGCCGAAGGGGCCTCAAACTCCAATTAACTCGAATTCTTCCCGAAGGAATTCGGACGGGATCATCTGGGCCATAGTGGTTGTCCTCTGCGCCTTCTCCGTATGGTGCATTGCCCATTGTTGCATTCGCAAGAAACGAGGTCCGCAAGGTTTCCAAGGGGGCTCAGGGAGCTGAAGGAGTTCAGGGCATTCAAGGAGTTCCAGGGCGCGATGGCCGCGACGGCGCGCAAGGCATGCCTGGCATCCAAGGTCGAGAGGGTGTTCGAGGGCGCCCTGGTACGCCTGGTCAAGACGGGGTTCGGGGACCTGCGGGCGCACGACGGTCCCCAGGTCCCCGGGTCCGCCTGGTTCAAGTGGTCTGCAAGGGAACCGCGGAAGCCCTGGACCTCGAGATCCTAACGGAGATCCAGGCGAAGATGGCCGGGATGGCAGAGACGGACATGATGGACGCGACGGTCGGGACGGACGTGATGGAAGAGATGCGTTACAGGGATGCAAGGGAAGAGGCGAGGAGCAGCGGGAAAACCCTGGGGCTTCGCGCGCGTTACAATCGGGCTCAACAAAGAAGTGATTCGTATTTCAGCGTCAGATGTGCTCGGATGCTTTCCTTTACATCTGCAGCGAGATAGCTAACGGTAGCTATGTAAGCGACGAGGGCCTCGATGAGCAAGTGGGCATTTGGTGTTCTAGATGCTCCCGTCTCCATCATGATAGCGATCTAGGGTGGTTGTGCGAGGAGGCAGCGGAGGAAATTGGTTTTTTGCAGGGTGATAGTTTCAGCAATTGAGGAGGCTTTTGTTCATGTTCTATTACGAAGACATTTGAAGTGTTTGCCATTGTGGTATTGGTGGTAGTCTGCGATAGATAGTCGCTTCGGTACGCTGCATCTGCCAATCATCTTATCAGCCTTCCAATACCGTAACAGGCCTGGACTGATCCTCTGCGTACGAGCCGGCCAACCGGCGAGCCGCAGGAAGGTAAGGTGGCTGAGGTTTTGAGTTCTTTTGCACTGAGATTCCAACCCCTGGGCTCTGAATTCTGATGCCTTGATATATAGCAATAGATCTTGTGAAGACTGTCATTCATGGTGTACAGACATTGATACGAGAAGTGCAACACGTCCGACCTTAGCACGGTATGTTATGCGCTCAGCATCCTATATACCCGAAACAAAGGCAAGCCCTGAGAGTAATGCGCAAATACTAGGTGCCTCAGAGCGAGTTCGAGAACAAACTAGAGAACACTATGTAGATTGACCACCCAGCTAGTCCTGTAGGCACTCAGAGATGACCTAATATCTCTTGTGGTCTGTACGCATCCTCAAGGTAGTTCTCCTCTTCTTCCGTCAGTAGCTTGCCCCTCGCCATCAAAGTATCTTCGATCCGTTCGATACTACTGAAGTCTACTACAGGGGCTGTTACGCGACGGTTCAACCACGCTAAAGCAACGTGGCTCATCGACCAACTGCGCCGACTCGCTATCTCGCATACTCGCCGTATAATCTCGCCTGAATCGGCGCCATCGTTAAAGTAAAAAGCTCCGTTCTTGTTGATGGACGATCGCAATGTTTTCCCGTTCTGGTCCGGTTCACGCGCAAGCTGACCGCCGGCCAGTGGTGCCCACTAGCAACACGTTATCTAACAACAAGCTGGGTGTGTAGGGAGCGTGGGTTCCTTACCGGAATTAGTCCAACACCAGTTTCGTTGCAGAACCGGTTCATTTCACGCTCCTCTTCGCGATATAGCAAGTTGTAGTGGTTTTGCATGGCGACGAATTTGGTAAAGCCACGCTTCTCCGCAACGTGCTGCAGAGTGGCGAACTGATATGTCCACATAGAGCTGGCGCCTAGATAGCGCACTTTGCCAGACTTGACCAAATCGTGGAGCGCCTCCATTGTTTCTTCAGGAGGCACAGTCGAGTCGTAACGATGGATTTGAAGGACATCAATGTAAGTGGTTTTGAGCCTCTCGAGCGAGGCCTCGACTGCGTTGAAAATGGCTCCTCTGGACAGTCCTGTTCACGGATCAACTATCTGTATATCGACGATATACTATGGGAAGATACCGACATGTACATACCCCACTGGTTGACGTAGTCTTTGCTCCGGTCAGCAAGACCCCCGTGCATGGTTACTTTAGAGCCGACATCGAAGTTTTCCTGGTCGCACGTCAAGCGGTAGCATTTGGTCATGATGACGAGTTTGCGACGAGGGATGTTGTATATCTGCATTACCTTCCCCATGATCTCTTCAGATAGTCCATTCGAGTAGGTGTTCGCAGTGTCCCACTACTGTAATAAGTACGAAGTCTCATTAAGCGTGCAGGCCATGGAACACACCGTATTAATTCCTTTGTCGTATGCATACTTCAGCAATGGTAGTGCCTGTAATTGCGGTCAACTAAGACCGTAGAGATTCATGCTACAAACCTTTTCTTCATCAAGGACCCACGGTAACCATCTGGAGCTGCCAACTTGCAGTCCACCGAGAATTGGGTTGGATATCCTCGCCACGCGGGAAGAGTGGGATGTGCTTTAATATGCAATGATGTCAGTGATTCTGGACATGCGCCGATGACAGCTGATCATGCACGTACACTGAACAGCCAAAGGATTCTTCTAAACCTGTCCAAAACTGATAAGCGGACCAGGCCAAGTCTACACCAAGTATAATTGGGGCGCCGGATAAAGCCGCTAGCGCACAGTCCTAGTTTCGGTTCGTGCACCTGTAGAGCGATGCGGCAGAGATTGCTCGACACATTCTTGCTTAGATACGACGCTCCTCGCCTGCTGTACGGGCAGCGAGTGAGACTAGATCTTGGGCGCGCTCTTCAAATTTTCTTTGGATGTTGATGTTTCTGCCCAAGTCTGCACACGGCGGCACAGCGCGGTTGCCCCGAGCCGGAGCTTGGCACAATCTCGCTTAGTAGGAGATCTCCAAAAGGACCCTAAGAACGATGGAGCTGCAAGAAGTGCTGCAGAGTGCTGCGGCACAGCTATGACCGTACCCTTCGGAACTTGCACGGACGACACATTGAAGGATGAGCGAGGGCTTACGATTACAAGCACGGAGTACGTCCGTACAAGGAAGGCTCCGCACTGACTGATCTTTCGATCTGGTGCGCTACGTCGCCCAGGCAATTGCGAGTATGAGAGGCCCCTTCATCAGAATGCAGAAGTTGATGAAGTGAGGGGCTGTGGAACTGTGGACGATCGTACAGACAGCCCATGTCCAGCAGGGTCCGTATCCACAGTAAAACACATACGCACACGTTACAAGTTGCCACAGCAACGAGGCTATTCTTGGAGACATGTTGTTCACTGATCGTGAGGAAGGTCAAGGACATGAGCTAAGCAATGTTGGGTATCGCCGGCCATCTCCAGAAGGTCTTACTTGACCTGATTCATCTTGTAAGCTCTCCTGGAGTCTCTCGGCCCTACGCCTGGACTCTCCGGGCGCGCAGCCCTGGCAACTGCGCCGCACGTACACATGTCGCTATCACTGCCACCCGGCTAAAGGGAGCCATTGGATTGGGCCAAGGGCGGGGCGGGACGGGATGTTGTTATCGATAACATAGCCTTGGCGCTGCCTTCGATCGGCGTACTGCCAAGCTACGCGAAACGTGAGCAAGCGAATGAGCAGTGTCAAGCCCCGTCGCTGACCTCGCAGTTCGATCCTCACGACCATATGAATACACCTTGTTCGCTGCGCCGCGAGCATGCGTTCCACAGGTCACGAAGCACGCAGATGAGCAGCAAGGCCCAGATGGTGTCGGCTCAACCTTCGCAGTGCCAAGACCGGTCGCTAACCTGACAGTTCGATGTCTCGCAACCGTATGAATACACCTTGTTCACTGCGCCGTAAAGCTACGACCATGCAATGTGAAGGAGCTGCAGATGAGCTGCAGACACGGCACAGCTACAATCGTAACATTAGGAACTTGGACTACATTGGACGGCGGCACATCGTTTTGCATGCACGAGGCATAGTGGCATGACATCCTTCCTCCTGGCGCTCGCAGGACCGTAGACCTGGTATATACTGAAATTGCTGAGCAGAGCGCGTGAGGGCACTACGCCGCGTTGGTGGGTCGTACGTGGACCCTGTGTTGATTTACGTATCAGTAAAGAGAAGGCGCAAGGCGCACTGTATCCTTCCCAACAACCATCATTACAGTTTTGCAGACATACCAAAAGAACAAACCAAAAGACAACAACAGTGACGTTCAATCCACCACTCAAACCTTCATACGAGAATGGGAGAGGCACGCTCGCAAACGCCGGACGGCATAGAAGATGAGGACGCTCGAGGCGGGTGGCTTTTTTACCAGCAGGATCCGTTGTCCCAGGTGCAGCCTCTGCCCATCCAGTATCGCGACTTCTCTCTTTGGCAGAGACAGCAAGTCCAGGTCGAGGAGCACCAGAGGCAGCTCAGCTACTGGCTCGCGCAGCTGCAGACAAGCCGACCGGCGGAGCTGCCCTGCGACAAGCCGCGGCCCGCCACCCTGTCTGGAGAGGCAGATGTGCGAACGTTCGAGGTTGGCGGCCCGCTGTATGCCGAGCTGCAGCAGTTCTGCAAAGCGCACGGAGTGACGCTCTTTGTCGCCCTGCTCGCGGCCTTCCAAGCCACACACTTCCGCCTCACCGGCCAAGATGACGCGACCATCGGCACTACGAATGCCAACCGGGATTGGTGGGAGGTCAAAGACCTGATCGGCTTCTTTGTGAACATGCAGTGTCTCCGCATCACGATTGGCGACGAGTCGTTCGAAGAGCTGGTTCAACAGGTCCAGGCAGTAGCGGTCGCATCCCTGGCCAACCAGGACGTTCCCTTTGAGAGCATTGTCTCTCAGCTCAAGAACGACAGAGACCTATCTCACCACCCGCTCTTCCAGCTTGTCTTCGTCGTGCACTCTCAGCAAGACTTGGGACAGCTGGCGCTGGAGGGCGTGAAGACGGAGGGCTTGCATGGCGCAGCGACGTCGAGGTTTGATCTCGAATTCCACTTCTTCCCAGAGCCAAGCGGCCTATGGGGCAACGTCTTCTTCTCAACTGACCTGTATGCGCCTGAGACGATTGACAACATGCTATCGCTCTTTCACAGCGTCCTTGAAGGGTGTTTGAGGGAGCCGAAGGCAGCGGTCGCCTCCCTGCCGTTGCTGACCGAGGCCGGCTACTCCAAGCTCGACGAGATGGGGCTCGTTCGGGTGGAGGAGACCACCTACCCGCGTGAGTCGAGCATTGTTGATCTCTTCCGCCAGCAAGCGTCTGCTTGTCTGTTGAGGGTCGCTGTTAAAGACGCTATGGCGGAGATGAGCTACGCCCAGCTGGACAAGGCGTCTGACGTCCTCGCTTGGTGGCTGAGAAGATGGTCGCTCGCTCCGGAGACCCTGGTTGGCGTGTTTGCGAGTTGGTCCTGCCAGACGATTGTTGCATTCCTGGGTATTCTAAAGGCCAATCTGGCCTACCTACCGTTTGATATCAAGACACCAGCAAGGCGGATGGAAGCCATTCTTTCCTCGCTTCCAGGTGAAGACCAGAGGGTCATCTTCGTGGGGGCGGACGACCAGCCTCCTAGCGTCAAGCTGAGCACCGTCGAGTTCGTGCGCATTACGCAAGCACTGGACGAGCAGGCTGACGACGGGCTCGCTCCTTAAGGGTCTGCGACGGCTGCCGCTGGGCCTTCAGCGACCAGCCTCGCCTACGTCATGTTCACCTCTGGGTTGACGGGCCAGCCCAAGGGGGTCATAGTGGAGCATCGCGGCATTGTGCGCCTGGTGAGAGACAATAATCTTGTGTAGCACCTGCCGGCCTCGCAAGTCATGGCGCATATGGCAAACCTTGCGTTTGACGGCTCCACATGGGAGATTTACGCCTGTCTTTTGAACGGTGGGACATTAGTATGCATCGAAGTGATGGCCGTCTTGGACCCAGATGCCATTCTGCGACATTTCTATATGCATACAGTCCAGACAGCATTCTTGACAACAGCACTTTTTAAAACCTACGCTACAGAGCTGCCTGAAATCTTGTCGACACTTGCAATGTTTTGCGTAGGAGGTGAAGCAATGCACCCGTAAGATCTGTCTGTGGTACAATCCAACGTTACGTGCAGGATGATATATGTCTATGGGCCTACTGAGAATACGACCTTTAGCACCATCTTTATACTGCGAAAAGATAACATTTACACTAACAGCGTGCCCATTAGCTACGCGCTTAGCAACTCTGGCGCCCATGTGATGGACTTGGAGCTTCGACTTGTTCCGCTTGGGGTTGTTGGAGAGCTTGTGATCACAGGCGACAGTCTGGCGCAAGGATACACCAACCCTCAGCGCAACGCCAATCGCTTCGTCTTGGTTACAATTGGCAGTCAGATGGTTAAGGCCTATCAAACAGGCGATTATGTCCGCCATCGCCCTATAGATAGTTAGCTGGAGTTCCTTGGCCAGATAAATAGATAGATTAAGATTCGGGGCCAGCGTGTCGAGCTGGGCGAGATTAAGCACATCCTCCGCAGCCACAGGTCTGTACGCGATGTGGTGACTGTGCTACAATAGCACAAAGGTAATAAGGCCCAGCTCGCTAGCTTTATTACAGTCCACAAAGGCACTGCAGAGGTTAACAAGCCGCTTAGCAACAGCGATAAATCACAGCACGTAGACACATGGGAGGAGCAGTTTAACTTCAACGTCTACTCACTAATTGGCAATGTTCGGCCTAAGAGCATTGGGCAAGACTTTATTAGGTGGACGTCTATGTACGATGGCAGCAAAATAGACAAGGCAGAGATAAACGAGTGGCTAGACAACACAATTAACACAATGCTTAACAACTATTAACCTGGCAATGTCTTTAAGATTAGATTGGGAACTGGCATAATCCTCTTTAACCTAGGTAATGAGCTGCAGAGCTACGTTAGCCTTAACCTATTAAGAAAGGTAGTCGAGTTTATCGCGGAGACAGCTAAGTCAATTCCTACACTAGTGGGTAAGGTCCGCATGCACAAGGCCATGGCAGTAGAGGTTAGTTGGCTAGAGGGGCGGATGGCTGTAAACCTTGTTATCATAAACTTGGTCGTGCAGTACTTCCTAAGCCAGGACTACCTGTTTAAGGTTATGCAAGAGCTGCTCGAGCTCAAGGGCGTGCGCACCCTCTTCTTTGGCGATGTCTAGTCTTACGCGCTGCACCAAGAGTTCCTGGCCACCTGAGCACTACGCATGGCTGGCAACAAGGCAGCAAAGGCTAACATCTAACACATAATGGCTAATATGGAGCGAGTAGAGCTAAAGCTACTAGTCGACCTAGCCTTCTTTACCACCCTGGTAGGTCGCCTACTAGACCTTGTAGAGCATGTCGAGATTCTGCCAAAGAAGATAAAGGCGACTAACAAGCTTAGCTGCTACTAGTACGCCGCCGTGGTCCATGTTAGGCATTAACACAGGCAGAGGCACAAGATTTAACATGTTAAGCACGACAAATGGATCAACTTTGTAGAGCGCAAGCTAGACCGCCAGTCTCTTTTATAGCAGCTAAAGAGTCTCTCTAGCGCGCCTATAGTGGCTGTGAGCAACATTCCCTATAGCAAGAACATTGCGAGCCAGTGCCTTGTTAAGTCGCTAGACAGGCCTAAGGCAGAGACGCTTAATACTCTAGGCTGGGTCTCATTAGTGCGTTAGCAAGCGCAGCGTTGCCCATCCCTGTCCGCTACTAATCTGGCTAAGCTGGCGCGAGAATTAAGCTGCCGCATTAAGATTAGCTGGAATAGGCAGTACTCCTAGCGCGGAGGCCTTAACGCTATCTTTTATTAATACTAGCCGCGAGCGGAAGAGAACAGGGTGATATTCCAATTCCCTACTAACTACACAGAGCGGCCGCTATATAGTCTTAGCAGTAAGCTATTGCAATAGCACTTCCTATAGAAAACCCAGCAGCAGCTGCTTAAAATACTATAGGCGCAGCTGCTAGCTTATATAGTGCCCCAGAGCATTACTATTCTGGACACAATACTAATTAACCAGAATAGTAAGGTAGATTGCTAGGCGCTCGCGCAACAAAGACAGGAATAAGCAATTAGCCAAGGGCTGGTGCAGCAGCCAACTTTAGAGGCGGAGCGGAGGATGCAGCAGCTATGGGCGCGCGTGCTAGGCATCAAGCTAGAGAGCATTAGGCTAGACGATAGCTTCTTCCGCCTAGGCGGCGACTTAATTGCGGCCATAAAGCTGGTTGGCGAGGCGCGCAGAGTGAAGATGCAGCTAATATCTTTCGCAACCCTAAGCTTGTCAACCTGGCTAGTGTTGATAATAAGCAGGGCCACATTGTGGCTAAGGAGATCCCCGCCTTCTTCTTGCTAAGCGAAGCGGTGAAGGCAACGCAGGTTTGTAAGGAAGTCGCAGCCAACTATAGCGTTAAGGCCAGCGCTGTTGAGGACATCTACCCCTATTCGCCGCTTTAGAAAGGGCTAATATCGCTAACTTCTAAGAGAGTGGGCGACTATATTATACAGCGCGTGCTGGAGCTGCGGGCCGACGTGGGCGAAGATGGCTTGCGGCTGGCTTGGGAGCGCGTGGCCCAGTTGACGGCCGCCTTGCGCACGCGGATTGTGCAGAACAGCAAGCTTGGCCTGCTGTAGGCGGTGGTGGCTGAGGATCTGCGGTGGACAGAGGCTGAGGGGCTGGAAGAGTATCTTGAGAAGGACAGGTCAGTCTCTATGGGGCTGGGCGATGCGCTCGCGCGCTACGCCATAGTTAAGAAAGTCTAGGAAGAAAGGCGCTAGATAGTGTAGATAATTTACTATACACTATATAATAGCTAGTTGCTATTTTATATTCTAAATATAGTAGCAAAAGTGTGTAGTGGCGGCGTAGTAGAAAAGTAGCCTGGCTTCCACGCCTTTATTAAGTACCTTAGCTAGTAGAACTAAGAAGCGGCCGCGGCGTACTAGCAAGCCGCTCTAGCTAACTACTAGGCGACACTATTCCCTCTACTACTAGCGGTAGTGTAGTAACTAGTTACAAATATATTAATTAACTACTAGTGTCCTCTACTTTCTAAAGCACTATCTAACACAACTATATTAATGCTTATCTGCACCGCCTAGGCTATTATTGCTAGCCGCCACACTAACTTAGATAATATAGTGTTTAGCGCCACACTTATAGGGCGCAATACACCTATAGTAAATATTAATACTATAATTAGGCCTATAATTACCACCATACTAGTGTAAGTGCGCGTGTAGGATAAGTAGGCAGTGTCTACCTTCTTAGAAGCCCTATAGTAATAGGCAATAGAGATAATTCTGTATAAGTAGATAGGACTATAGTATATTACTAGGCTAGGCATAGGCGCGCGGTATGCCTGCAGCTTTTAGACACTGCTTATAGTGCAGCCTATAGGTAACACTTTTAAGAGTAATACGCCGCTAGGGGAATAGCGCGGCCGCTCTAAGCTATAGGACTTTATAACCTATAGACTAATAATATAGTATACGCTAGCTATAAAAGAAATACGTATTATAGGAAGTTTTAATAAGTAGATAGTAGAGAAGTGGCTAGTAAAGAAGCTACTAAGCTAGTTTAGCTATATAATGTAGCAGCTAGCCAAAGTAGGCCCTAAAGTAACACTAGCGAATATTAACGCCCTTACGCCTAAGGATAGGCAAGAGCTATAGACGTAGAACCGCGAGATGCTAGCAATAGTTAACTAATACATTTATAATCTATTTGCTAAGTAGGCCCTATCACGGCCCAAAGCGCCTACTATTTACGCGTAGAACAGCGAGATAATATATAGTAAGCTGGACGTGCTATTAACTAGACTGGCTAGCTGCCTTATTAAGCTTAGTGTTAAGTTAGAGGATATTGTGCCGCTGTGCTTTAAGAAGTTAATGTGGACAGTTGTGGCCATGCTAGCTATGCTTAAGGCAGGCGGCGCGTTTCTACTTCTTAATCTATCTTTGCCTTATAAGCATCTTAGATTAATGTGTAGTAGAGTGTCTAGTATGCTTACTTTGGCATCTTAAGCTAATGCGCTAATTGTTAACGATTTAATTAGAGCTATTATAGTTATTAGTAGAGATTTAATGCTTTAGATTACCTAATAAGCTTCTAAAATAGCTACTGTACGGCCTATAGACATAGCCTATGTTATCTTTATCTTAGAAAGCACGAGAGAGCTAAAGGAATATAGGATTAAGTATTAATTAGTCTACTCTGCCATAGTTAGCCATGGCTACTACGTTAGAATGCAGATAAGCACTTAAATACTATAGTTTGGCTCTTATTCTTTTGCTAGATTATTAGTAGAGATTCTATTAATTTTTACTTATAGGGGCTATATCTATATCCTAAGTAAAGAGGAGCGAAGGAGCAATCTAGTATTAGCTATCTCTTAGATAAGGATAAATTGGGCGTTTTTTACTACAACTATTCTTAACCTTCTTAGCCCCTAGACGTATTTGTCTTTAACTACCCTATATATAGGTAGAAAACTAATACGCGCTTCTTAGATTGCGTAGTAAAAAGCACAGGTGCACTTATAATAAATATATAAAAGTAGTAAGTTAGCTAGTATTATTTTATCTAGGAGACTAACTAGCACCTCTATAACTAAAGATATAGGCCGAGCTAGTATTAGCACCTACTAAATTATAGACCCTAATAACTATAACTAGCTTATTCTAATAGAAGCTATTAGTAAGATACTTATTAAGAGACCCATACTTAGCTAGAAATATATTAACGAGCTAGAGAAGATAGTAGCTACTTTTCTTAAGGCTCTAGTATAAAGGGCCTTCTTTAGAATAGGCATAGGTAAGCCGCGTCTCTATAAGACCGAAGATCTGGCAAGGCTGCAGGAAGATAGGTTAATTAAGCTACTAGGGCAAAAGAATAGTTAAGTTAAGCTTTGCGGGCAGCGTATCGAGTTTAGGAAGATAGAGCACTAAGCTTGGCTTATAGACGCAGACGTAAAAGAGCTTATAGTAGAGCTTATTAAACTTTAAAGGGGCGAAGATAGCATACTAGCGTGTTTTATTATACTTTATAATAGCGTAGATAATTACATAACTAAGAATAGCAAATACGCTTTACTAAGAGCGCGTATATAGAACATTATATAGGTGATTTTAAATAGACTAGAGTGATTTCTTCCCTAGTATATAGTGCTAATAGTATTTATTTTAATAGGCCGGTTACTAGCAATATTATTAAGGAAGATTAATAGAAAGTGGCTATGGGAGATTAGTGCCTTATTCTTAGCCTAGCAGCTAGTAGAGATGCGGACTTTAAGCCAGGGACTAAAGCGGCCGCTAACTTTAGAGGCGGAGTAGAGGATATAGTAGCTATAGGCGCGCGTGCTAGGCATTAAGCTAGAGAGTATTAGGCTAGATAATAGCTTTTTTTGCCTAGGCGGTAACTTAATCGCGGCTATAAAGCTAGTTAGTAAGGCGCGTAGAGTGGAGATATAGCTAAGCGTGGCTAATATTTTCTATAACCTTAAGCGTATTAATCTGGCTAGTGTTAATAATAAGTAGGGCCATATTATAGCCAAGAAGATTTCTGCCTTCTTCTTACTAAGCAAAGTAGTAGAGATAATATAGGTTTGTAAGAAAGTTATAGCCAGCTATAGTATTAAGGCTAGTGCTGTTAAGAATATCTACCCCTGTTCGCCGCTTTAGAAAGGGCTAATATTACTAACTTCTAAGAGAGTAGGCAACTATATTATGCAGAGCGTGCTAGAGCTGCGGGCTAATATAGGCAAAGATAGCTTGCAGCTGGCTTAGAAGCGCGTGGCCTAGTTAATAGCCGCCTTGCGTACGCGGATTGTATAGAATAGTAAGCTTAGTCTACTATAGGTAGTAGTGGCTAAGGATTTGTAGTAGATAGAGACTAAGGGGCTAGAAGAATATTTTAAAAAGGATAGATTGGTCTCTATAGGGCTGGGCAATGCGCTCGCGCGCTACGCTATAGTTAAGAAAGCCTAGGGAGGGAGGCACTAGATAGTATAGATAATCCACTATACGCTATATAATAGCTAGTCGCTACCTTATATTCTAAACGCGATAGTAAAGGTGTGTAGTAGCAGTATAGTAGAGAAGTAGTCTGGCTTCTATACCTTTATTAAGTACCTTAGCTAGTAGAACTAAGAAGCGGCCGCGGCGTACTAGCAAGCCGCTCTAGCTAACTACTAGGCAACACTATTCCCTCTACTACTAGTAGTAGTATAGTAGCTAGTTATAGATATATTAATTAACTACTAGTGCCCTTTGCTTTCTAAAGCACTATCTAACACAACTATATTAACGCTTATCCGCGCCGTCTAGGCTATTATTGCTAGCCGCCACACTAACTTAGATAATATAGTGTTTAGCGCCATACTTATAGGGCGTAATATACCTATAGCAAATATTAATACTATAATTAGGCCTATAATTACCACTATACTAGTGCGAGTGCGCGTGCGGGACAAGTAGATAGTGTTCGCCTTTCTAGAAGCCCTATAGTAATAGGCAATAGAGATAATTCTGTATAAGTAGATAGAACTATAGTATATTACTAGGCTAGACATAGGCGTGTAGTATGCCTATAGCTTCTAGACGCTACTTATAGTGTAGCCTACGGGTAACACTTCTAAGGGCGATACACTACTAGGGGAATGGCGCAGCCACTCTAAGCTCTAGAACTTTATAATCTATAGACTAATAATATAGTACACGCTAGCTGCAAAAGGGGTGCGTATTATAAAAAGTTTTAATAAGTAGATAGTAGAAAAGTGACTAGTAAAAAAGCTACTAAGCTAGTTTAGCTATATAATATAGCAGCTAGCTAGAGTAGACCCTAAAGTAATGCTGGCAGACATTAACGCCCTTACGCCTAAGAATAGGTAAGAGCTATAGATATAAAACCGTAAGATACCAGCGATAGTTAACTAATATATTTATAATCTATTTGCTAAGTAGGCCCTAGCATAGCCTAAAGCGCCTACTATTTATATATCGGACAGCGAAATAATATATAGTAAGCTAGACGTGCTATTAACTAGGCTGGCTAGCCGCCTTATTAAGCTTAGTATTAAGTTAGAGGATATTATGCCGCTGTGCTTTAAGAAGTCAATGTGGACAGTTGTGACCATACTAGCTGTGCTTAAGGTAGGCGGCGCATTTACTCCTCTATACCTAGACTATTTAGTAAGCCGCCACGAAGAGATTATACGGCAGACTCGAGCTATAGTAGTACTCTTATTAATAAAGTATTTATTGCTATAGACACACTTTACTTATAAGGTTATTTTAGTAAATAAAGTAAGTATTCTTTAGACTTTAGTAAAGTTCGAGAACTTTAATTATTAAGTAGTATTAACTAATATTATATATCTAATTTTCACGTCTAGAAGTATAGGGATATCTAAGGGTGTTATAATAGAACACTAGTTAGTATATACTAGCTATCTAGTCTATAGCCAAGTTCTTTATATTATACTACGCAGTCGAGTGCTATAACTTACTATATATACCTTCGACGCTTATATTACTAAGATCTTTACGACCCTTTTATATAGAGGTTATATTTACGCTTTATATAAAAATAATTATCGCGACGATTTATTAAAAGCCATAATAATATTAGATATTAACTAGGCATTCTTTACTCTATTTATTATATAACTACTAAATTCTATCGCGGTACTATTCCTTAAAGCGCTAGTAATAGGGGGAGAGCGGGTTAATTCTATAGATTAGTAAAGATAGAAGAATTATGTTTACGTAATAAGCGTCTATAGTCTAACTAAGTATTATATATTTTGCGTTAGATCTTCTAATATTCGAGATTTTAAATCGAGAGTTCTTAGAAAGTTAATTACTTTTATAAGCTAAATAGCAGACTAAAAGAACTATAATAAGCTGGCCCTAATAGAATTAGTTAGAGAGCTGCTAGTAGAAGGGCCAATTCTTACGCGCGGCTACCTTAACAACGCTATAAAGATAGACGTAGCTTTTATTAAAAATTCTACCTGGCTGCTAGAGGGTAGTGTAGAGTTCTAAGGGCGACGCGGAAGAATATATAAGATAGGTAATTTAGTTTACTATAAGTCTAATAGTAATCTAGTCTATATAGGCTATAAAGATAACTAAGTTAAGATATAAGACTAGTAAGTTAAGCTTAGCGAGATTAAGTACTATGTGTAAGAGTGTATATCTAAGGCTAAGCACATAGCTATTAAAGTAATCTTACTAGAGGGAGAGAAGAATAATACAATACTAGTAGTCTTTTTATAGCTAGACGTTAAGATAGGTAGTGCACTTCTAATAGATAAGGTGGCTAAGATTAGGTTACTAGCGTAAATAATCTTCCTAGTAGAAGTAGATAAAAAGCTAGCTAAGCGGCTGCTAATCTATATAGTCCTAAACGTATACTTTACTATTATATAGCTGCTAATAATAGTATTTAGAAAAATAGATAAAAAGCGGCTATAGAAGCTTAGTGCCTTATTTTTTAGCCTAGTAGCTAGTGGAGATGCAGACTTTAAGCTAGGGACTAAAGTGGCCACTAACTTTAGAGGCAGAGTGGAGAATATAGCAGCTATAGGTGCGCGTGCTAGGTATTAAGCCAGAGAGTATTAGGCTAGATAATAGCTTCTTCTATCTAGGCGGTAACTTAATTACAGCCATAAAGCTAGTTAGTAAGACGCGTAGAGCAGAGATATAGTTAAGCGTGGCTAATATTTTCCGCAACTCTAAGCTAGACTAGTTAACCTTTATAGTTCTTGCTTTTGCTAGCAACTCTATCTCTACTATTCTATATACTAATTATATTAGTTTTGTCTAGTAATTATTTACGCAAGGCTAGCTATAGTTTATAGAAAAACTATACTCTAGATTAAACTAGTATTTTATACTATTTACTATTTATATTAGGGGGCCGCTCTAGCTTATAGCTCTTAACGCTACTTTTTTTATAATTAAGAGCTACTATAAAATGCTCTAGACAATCTTTACTACTAATAGGGATATTAGTATATAGATAGTCTAGCTATTTTGTGCTAAAGAGCTTTATATTATAAAGCTTCCGCTAGATAATAAATATAGTCTAGCGGCTGCAGTGTAGTAAGACTAGACAACTCCCTTTAACCTGCGCACTAAGCCTAGGTAGAGAGTATTAGTCTATTAAGTTAATAAGGAAGACTATATACTATCTATTATTATATACTATATTATCTCTAATAGCTAGTTAGCTAGTGTGCTTATGCGCGAGTTAGCTATATTCTACGCTGCCTTAATCTATAGCTAGAATCTATTGTCCTAGGTGCAGCCTCTGCCTATCTAGTATTGCGACTTCTCTCTTTAGTAGAGATAGTAAGTCTAGGTTAAGAAGCACTAGAGGCAGCTTAGCTACTAGCTCGCGTAGCTATAGACAAGCTAACTAGCAAAGCTGCCCTATAATAAGCTGCAGCCCGCCACCCTATTTAAAGAGGCAGATGTGCAAATATTTAAGGTTAGCGGCTTACTATATACTAAGCTATAGTAGTTCTATAAAGTGTATAGAGTAACGCTCTTTATCGCCCTACTCGCGGCCTTCTAAGCTATACACTTTTGCCTTACTAGTTAAGATAACGCAACTATTAGCACTGCGAATACTAATTAGAATTAGTAGAAGGTTAAACACCTAATTAGCTTCTTTATAAATATATAGTGTCTCTATATTATAATTAGTAATAAGTTGTTTAAAGAGCTAGTTTAATAGGTCTAGGTAGTAGCAGTTACATTTTTGGCTAACTAGGACGTTTCCTTTAAAAGTATTGTCTCTTAGCTTAAGAATAATAGAGACCTATCTTACTACTTACTCTTATAGCTTGTCTTTATTATGCACTCTTAGTAAGACTTAGGATAGCTAGCGCTAGAGGGCGTAAAGACAGAGGGCTTATATAGCGCAGCGATGTTAAGATTTAATTTTAAATTTCACTTCTTCCTAGAGCCAAGCGGCCTATAGGGCAACGTCTTTTTCTTAACTAATCTATATGCGCCCAAGATAATTAATAATATATTATTGCTCTTCTATAGCGTTCTTAAAGAGTGTTTAAGAGAGCTAAAGGTAGTAGTTACCTTCTTACTATTACTAACTAAGGCCGGCTACTCTAAGCTCGATAAGATAGGGCTTATTTAGGTAGAGAAGACTATCTATCCGCGTAAGTTAAGTATTATTAATCTCTTTTACTAGTAAGCGTCTACTTGTCTATTAAGAGTTGCTGTTAAAGACGCTACGGCGGAGATAAGCTACGCCTAGCTAAATAAGGCGTCTAATATTCTCGCTTAGTAGCTAAGAAGATAGTTGCTTACTTTAGAGACCCTAGTTAGCGTGTTTGCAAGTTAGTTCTACTAGATAATTATTATATTCCTAAGTATTCTAAAGGCCAATCTAGCCTACTTACTATTTAATGTTAAGACACTAGTAAGGCGAATAAAAGCCATTTTTTCCTCGCTTCTAAGTAAAGACTAGAGGGTTATCTTTATAGGGGCGGATAACTAGTCTTCTAGCGTTAAGCTAAGCACTATTAAGTTTGTGCGCATTACGCAAGCACTAGACAAGTAGGCTAATAATAGGCTCGCTTCTTAAGGATCTACAATAGTTGCTACTAGACCTTTAGTAACTAGCCTCGCCTACGTTATATTTACCTCTAGGTTAATAGGCTAGCCTAAGAGGGTTATAGTAGAGTATTATAGTATTGTGCGCCTAGTAAGAGATAATAATTTTATATAGCACCTACTAGCCTCGTAAGTTATAGCGCACATAGTAAATTTTGCGTTTAATAGCTCTATATAAAAGATTTACGCCTGTCTTATAAATAGCGGGACACTAATTTATATTAATGCTATAATAGTGCTAAATCTAGAGGCTATATTTAAGATAGTTAATTAGCATAATATTTAGATAATAATACTTACGCTAGCCCTACTTAGATAGTATACTATTAAAACGCCTATAATAATTACTATGCTTAACACTCTCTAGGTTAGAGGCGAAGTATTGTATTCGCGAGACCTACTTATGACGGGAAAGGTTCTAATAGAAAGGCTTATTAACTACTATAGTTCTACTAAAAATATAAATATTAGCATAACTTTTCTTTTATTAAATAATAAGAAATATATAAATAGCGTGCCTATTAGCTATGCGCTTAGTAACTCTAGCGTCTATATAATAGACTCGAAGCTTTAATTTATTTTACTCGGGGTTATTAAAGAGCTTATAGTTATAGGCGATAGTCTAGTGTAAGAATACACTAACTCTTAGCGCAACACTAATTGCTTTATCTTAGTTATAATTAGTAGTTAGATAGTTAAGGCCTATTAAATAGGCGATTATATTTACCATCACCCTATAAATAGTTAGCTAGAGTTTCTTAGCTAGATAGATAGATAGATTAAGATCTAGGGCCAGTGTATTAAGCTGGACGAGATTAAGCACGTTCTTTATAGCCATAGGTCTATACGCAATATAGTAACTATACTATAATAGTATAAAGGTAATAAGGCCTAGCTCGCTAGCATTATTATAATCTATAAAGGCACTATAGAGGTTAATAAGCCGCTTAGTAATAGCGATAAATTATAGCACGTAGACATATAGAAGAAGTAGTTTAACTCTAATATCTATTTACTAATTAGTAATATTTAGCCTAAGAGTATTAGATAAAACTTTATTAGGTAAACATCTATGTATAATAGTAGCGAAATAGATAAGGTGGAGATAAATAAGTGGCTAGACGATATAATTAGTATAATGCTTAATAGCTATTAACCTAGTAATATTCATAAGATTAAATTAGGAACTAGTATAATTCTCTTTAATCTAGGTAATAAGCTATAAAGCTATGTTAGCCTTAACCTATTAAGAAAGGCAGTCGAGTTTATTGTAAAAATAGCTAAGTTAATTTCTATACTAGTGGGTAAGGTCCGTATACACAAGGCTATAGTAATAGAGATTAGTTAGCTAGAGGGGCAAATAGCTATAAATTTTATTATTATAAACTTAGTTGTGTAGTACTTTCTAAGCCAAAACTACCTATTTAAGGTTGTGTAAGAGCTGCTTAAGCTTAAGGGCGTGCGTACCCTCTTCTTTAGTAATGTTTAGTCTTATATACTGCACTAAGAGTTCCTAGCCACCTAAGCGCTACATATGGCTAGCAATAAGGCAGCAAAGGCTAATATCTAATATATAATAGCTAATATAAAGCGAGTAGAACTAGAGCTACTAGTTAATTTAGCCTTTTTTACTACTCTAGTAGGTTGCCTACTAGACCTTATAGAGTATGTTAAAATCCTACCAAAGAAGATAAAGGCGACTAATAAGCTTAGCTACTACTAGTATACCGCTATAGTCTATATTAGGCATTAATATAGGCAGAGACATAAGATTTAATATATTAAGTATAATAAATAGATTAACTTTGTAGAGTATAAGCTAGACCGCTAGTCTCTTTTATAGTAGCTAAAGAGTCTCTCTAGCGCGCCTATAGTAGCTATAAGCAATATTCTCTATAGTAAGAATATTGCGAGCTGGTGCCTTGTTAAGTCGCTAGATAGGCCTAAGGCAGAGACGCTTAATACTCTAGACTAGGTCTTATTAGTGCGTTAGTAAGCGTAGCGTTGCCTATCTCTATCCGCTACTAATCTGGCTAAGCTAGCGCGAGAATTAAGCTACTATGTTAAGATTAGCTAGAATAGGCAGTACTTCTAGCGCGAAGGCCTTAATACTATCTTCTATTAATACTAGCTATAAGTAGGAGAGAATAGAGTAATATTCTAATTTTCTACTAACTACGCAGAGTGGCTACTATATAGTCTTAGTAGTAAGCTATTATAGTAGCACTTTCTATAGAAAACCTAGTAGTAGCTACTTAAGATACTATAGGCACAGCTACTAGCTTATATAGTACCCTAGAGTATTACTATCCTAGATGCGATACTAATTAACTAGAATAGTAAGGTAAATTACTAGGCGCTTGCGCAATAAAAATAAAAATAAGTAATTAGCTAAGGGCTAGTATAGTAGCTAACTTTAGAGGTAAAGTAGAGAATATAGTAGCTGTGGGCGCGCGTGCTAGGCATTAAGCTAGAGAGTATTAGGCTAAATAATAGCTTCTTTTATCTAGGCGGCAACTTAATTGTGGCTATAAAGCTAGTTAGCGAGACGCGTAGAGCGAAGATATAGCTAAGTGTAACTAATATTTTTTATAATCCTAAGCTTATTAATCTGGCTAGTGTTAATAATAAGTAGGGCTATATTATAGCTAAGAAGATTCCTACCTTCTCCTTACTAAGCAAAGTAGTAGTGTAAGGGATCACTTAAGGCATTAAAGGTTAAAATTAAAAAGTTAATTTTACTAAGATATCGAGGTGGCGTATAAAGACTGTTAACAGCTGCCTTATATACCCACACGTAGCCGAGGCGCTAATGCCTAATCGGGTAAGGTTTCGGGGCTCGGCGGAACCTTCCGCCGGGCGCGCCGCATCTCAGGAATCCCTAACAGGTAGAGGCAACACAGATTTGTAAGAAAGTCGCAGCTAGCTATAGTATTAAGGCTAGTGCTATTAAGGATATCTACTCCTATTTGCCGCTTTAGAAAGGGCTAATATTACTAACTTCTAAGAGAGTAGGCGACTATATTATGCAGAGTGTGCTAAAGCTGCGGGCTAATATAGGCAAAGATGGCTTACAGCTAGCTTAGGAGCGCGTCGCCTAGTTAATGGCCGCCTTGCGCACGCGGATTGTGCAGAATAGCAAGCTTGGCCTACTATAGGCGGTAGTGGCTAAGGATCTGCTGTGGATAGAGGCTAAAGGGCTGGAAGAGTATCTTAAGAAGAATAGGTTAGTCTTTATAGGGCTGGGCAATGCGCTTACGCGCTACGCTATAGTTAAGAAAGTCTAGAAAGAAAGGCGCTAGATAGTGTAGACAATTTACTATACGCTATATAATAGCTAGTCGCTATCTTGTATTCTAAACGCGGTAGTAAAGGTGTGTAGTAGTAGTGTAGTAGAGAAGCAGTCTGGCTTCTACGCCTTTATTAAGTACCTTAGCTAGTAGGACTAAGAAGTGGCCGCGGCGTACTAGCAAGCCGCTCTAGCTAACTGCTAGGCAACACTATTTCCTTCACTACTAGTAGTAGTGTAGCAGCTAGTTACAAATATATTAATTAACTACTAGTGTCCTCTACTTTCTAAAGCACTATCTAACACAACTATATTAATACTTATTTACACTGTCTAGGCTATTATTGCTAGTTATTATACTAACTTAAATAATATAGTGTTTGGCGCTACACTTATAGGGCGCAATGTATCTATAGTAGATATTAATACTATAATTAGGCCTATAATTATCACTATGCTAGTGTGAGTGCGCGTGCGGAACAAGTAGGCAGTGTCTACCTTTCTAGAAGCCTTATAGTAATAGGCAACAGAGATAATTTTATATAAGTAGATAGGACTATAGTATATTACTAGGCTAGGCATAGGCGCGTAGTATGTCTATGGCTTTTAGACGCTATTAGTTGTATAGCCTTCTCTTAATCTATCTAATAGTAATACGCCGCTAGGGGAATGGCGCGGCCGTTCTAAGCTATAGGATGTAATAACCTATAGACTAATAATATAGTGCACGCTGGCTGTAGAAGAGGTGCGCATTATAGAAAGTTTTAATAAGTAGATAGTAGAGAAGTGGCTAGTAAAGAAGCTGCTAAGCTAGTTTAGCTATATAATATAGTAGCTGGCTAGAGTAGGCCCTAAAGTAACACTAGCGGATATTAACGCCCTTATACCTAAGGATAGGCAAGAGCTATAGACGTAGAACCGCGAGATACTAGTAATAGTTAACTAATATATCCACAATCTATTTACTAAGTAGGCCCTAGTGTAGCCTAAAGCGCCTACTATTTACGTATAGAATAGCAAGATAATATATAGTAAGCTGGACATACTATTAACTAGACTACCTAGCCGCCTTATTAAGCTTAGTGTTAAGTTAGAGGATATTGTGCCGCTGTGCTTTAAGAAGGTAATATGGACAGTTATGGTCATACTGGCTATACTTAAGGTAGGCGGCACATTTACTCCTCTATACCCAGACTATCTAGTAAGTCGCCATAAAGAGATTATAAAATAGACTAGAGCCATAGTATTGCTAACATCTACGTATTATAAGAAGCTATAGAGAGATACTACCTAGTTAGTTATTAAAGTAAGTAATATAACTATTAACTAGTTACCTATAGAGACTAATATAATTCGCCTAAGAGTTGTGTTAAGTAATGCTGCGTATATTATCTTTACCTCTAGAAGTACTAGAAAGCCAAAAGGTGTAAGGGATCACTCAAGGCATTAAAGGTTAAAATTAAGAAGTTGATTTTACTAAGATATCGAGGTGGCGTATAAAGACTGTTAACAGCTGCCTTATATACCCACACGTAGCCGAGGCGCTAATGCCTAATCGGGTAAGGTTCCGGGGCTCGGCGGAACCTTCCGCCGGGCGCGCCGCACCTCAGGAATCCCTAACATCACCTCCCCCTTCAACAAGCTTCGTCCCGAAGCGTTAATTCCAATGTGGGCCTTTCGTGGCAGTCGCGCCATACCCATTCATACAAAATCGTGTGGGGCTCGATGTGGGAGGTCGCAGATGTGGTGGATGCGTGAATCGCATTGCCTATCCTGGCAACATCGATCGTGCGGGTGTGCGGTCGCTTCGCAACGGCGGGGTGGTCGGATTTTGGCCCTGTCCTGGGCGCAGGGGCACCAAGCTGTCGTGCTTAGAGACCCTACAGCATGTCGCAGCTGATGCGCGGACCTCGATATAGTGTAAGGGATCACTCAAGGCATCAAAGGTTGAAATCAAGAAGTTGATTTTACTAAGATATCGAGGTGGCGTATAAAGACTGTTAACAGCTGCCTTATATACCCACACGTAGCCGAGGCGCTAATGCCTAATCGGGTAAGGTTCCGGGGCTCGGCGGAACCTTCCGCCGGGCGCGCCGCATCTCAGGAATCCCTAACAAAAGGTGTTGTAAGCTAGCGTACAAGGATCCTGATCACCCGGTGTTTCTGATCACTCTACCAAAACGCGACACCTGCACAAAACGCGCGATATCTCAGCAACGCTGCTTATAATTGCCATTGACTACACATAGATTCAAGCGCTGCAGCTGCTGTAGCTATAGCAGCTGTTTCTAAGGTGCTTGATATAGTAGATCTACGTGGTTGGACTGCTGAAGCCTCAGCTGCGCGCATAGCCTCCCTAATACTCTCTACCTCTGCAAAGCGTTGATTTGGGTCTACTCGAACGCGCTTACGCTAACGCTAAGAGGTAGATATCTCTAGCTGCTGCTCAAGGCGTCTTTTCTCTGCTTCTAGGCCTGCAGCTCTAGTATTTGCAGCTGCTAGAGCCTTACCTGCTTTCTGTAGGAGCAGCCGGGTCGTACGACCTAGATTCTCAACGCTCTGGACGCTGCGCTGCGCTATATAGAGATCGTGAGGGCCCTGGGGAGTTGAGAGGAAGCTCTGGAGCTGCTGCTGAGGCTGCTGCTGACGTGTAGGCGTAGTAGGCCTCTGAGAGACCTGCGACGAGCTGAGCACGTGATTGATGTTGAATGGGCAGATACCAGATGCCTGCCAGCCAGCTCGAATCACACGCTCTGTGAAGCCTTCCTCCCTAGCTTGATGATAGCAGGTGATAAAGCGCTCCTTCTTGATAGGCGCAGCGTCGTCGAGTGATGCGAGCTCCTGGATCTGACGTCTGTAACTAGACTTGATTACAGAGAAAGGAGCAAGATCTAGAGGCTGTAGGACGTGTGAGGAGTGCGCAGGTAGGTATAAGAGCTTGATTCGATGCTGCTTGCAGAGCCAAAGGAAGTCTATATCAATATGGCTGCCGTGACCGTTGAGGATAAGAAGGCGGTACTGGCCATCACCTATAGCCGTCTCAGGTATGAATATACGCTGTAGCCACTCAACACCTATCGCTTTCGACGTCCATCCGTTCTCAGAGGTTGTATAGAGCCAGCTAGGCACGGATTTAGCTGGGAACCAGGTAGTCTGTAGGCTCTGGCCTTTGAAGATAACTGCGCAGCGTAGTTTCTGCCCTGTCGCCGATACGCACTCAATTATAGAGACCCACTCGCGATTCTCTAGAGACCGAATGTAAGCCTTCTTTTTCTGACTACTAGAGAGTACTCTAGTGTTTGTACATACTCCTAGAGCAACGCCAGTCTTATCTATATTGTATGTATTCTCCGCCTGTATGTTGAGCCGCTGTCGAGTCTGCTCATAGCGCTCTAGGAACGCGCGCAACTGCTCTAGAGTCGCTGTATCAGCTCTCTGAGCCTCTAGCTTTCTGCCGACTACAGAGGCGATACGTGGCTGGCGCTTGATAAAGTGGTATAGCCAGTGCTTGCCAACAGGACGATCGTCGCCGTTCATACGTAGGATTCAATTAGCCATTTCTCGCGCGCGAGCGTGTGAGGGAGGGCAGGCGCGCGCGTCTTCTTCAAGGATCCATTCTACTAGAAAGTCCTCCTGTCAAGGAGTTAATCGCTGCTGGTGCTGGTGACTGAGCGAGCTCGTTGTTACGCCACGGAGTCGCATCGATAGCGTAGACTAGGAGATGCCGTACGCCTTTGCAGCTGCACGCTGACTTGTATAAAGACCTGCAGCGAAATCGCGAATAGCGGATTGTATAGCATGCTCGCGGGCGTCCATATTGATGAGCGTTGTAGAGAGATATCGCGTGTTTTGTTCAGGTGTCGCGTTTTGATGGGGTGATCAGAAACACCGGGTGATCAGGATCCTTGTACGCTAGCTTACTAGAACACGAAGAAGTGTCTATAAGCTACTTAAGCTATAGAAGAGCTTTTAGATTTAACGCGTAAACTCGAGCTCTTTAGTTTATAGCCTATACATTTAACGTGTATATTACTAAGATTTTTACTATATTAATATTTAGTGGCTATATCTGCGTTCTATTCGAGGATAGTTAATAAAACAATCTTACTATGGCTATTAACCTTATGAACGTTAATTAGACGCTACTAACCCTAACTATTACGCGAATACTAAACCCCAAATTAGTGCATACGCTTAGAACAATAGTTATTAGAGTAGAAAGAGTTAGCCTAGCTAACTATAAGACTTAGGAAGACATAGTAGAGATTATAAATAGATATGGCCTTATAGAATACTCTATCTTCTGCGCGAAATATATTAGTATAGAAGATTTTAAATTAGGAGTTTTTAGAAAGTCGATTACTTCTATAAGCTAGATAGTAGACTAAGAGGACTATAATAAGCTGGCCCTAATAGGATTAGTTAGAGAGCTACTAATAGAAGGGCCGATTCTTACCTGCAACTACCTTAACAACGCTATAAAGACGAATGCAGCTTTTATTAAAGATTCTATCTAGCTACTAAAGGGCAGCTTAGAGTTCTAAGGGCGACGCGAAAGAATATACAAGATAGGTAATCTAGTTTACTATAGGTCTAATGGCAACCTAGTCTATATAGGCTGCAAAGATAACTAAGTTAAAGTGCGAGGCTAGTAAGTTAAGCTTAGTAAGAGTATATGCCTAAGACTAAGCATATAGCCATTAAAGTAATCTTACTAGAGGGGGAGAATAATAATATAATACTAGTAGCCTTTTTATAACTAGACGTTAAGATGGGTAGTACACTTCTAATAGACAAAGGTGGCTAAGATTAGATTACTAGCATAAATAATCTTCCTAGTAAGAGTAGATAAGAAGCTAGCTAAGCGGCTACTAAGCTATATAGTCCTAAATATATACTTTGCTATTATATAGCTGCTAATAATAGTATTTAGAAAGATAGATAGGAAGCGGCTATAGGAGCTTAGTGCCTTATTCTTAGCCTAGCAGCTAGCGGAGATGTGGACTTTAAGCCAAGGACTAAAGTAGCTGCTAACTTTAGAGGCAGAGTAGAGGATATAGTAGCTATAGGTGCGCGTGCTAAGTATTAAGCTAGAGAGTATTAGACTAGATAATAGCTTCTTTTGCCTAGATAGTAACTTAATTGCGGCTATAAAGCTAGTTAGCAAGACGCGTAGAGTAAAGATATAGCTAAGCGTGGCTAATATCTTTTACAACCCTACGCTAGACTAGTTAACCTCTATAGTTCTTACTTCTACTAGCAACTCTATCTCTACTATTCTACGTACTAATTATATTAGTCCTATCTAGCAATTATTTGCGTAAGACTAGCTATAGTTTATAAAGGAACTACACTCTAAATTAAACTAGTATCTTATACTATTTACTATCCGTATTAGGGGGCTACTCTAGCTTATAGCTCTTAACGTCGCCCTTTTTATAATTAAGAGCTACTACAAAACGCTCTAGATAATCTTTACTACTAATAGGGATATTAGTATATAAATAGTCTAGCTATTCTATACTAAAGAGCTTTATATTATAGAGCTTTCGCTAAATAATAAATATAGTCTAGCGACTATAGTGTAGTAAGACTAGACAACTCCCTTTAACCTGTATACTAAGCCTGGGTAGAGAGTATTAGTCTATCGAGTTAATAAGAAGGACTACGTGCTGTCTATTATTATGCACTATATTGTCTCTAATAGCTAGTTAGCTAGTGTACTTATACGCGAGTTGGTTATATTCTACGTCGTCTTAATCCATAGCTAGGATTTATTATCCTAGGTATAGCCTCTGCCTATCTAGTATTATAACTTCTCTCTTTAGCAGAGATAGTAAGTCTAGGTTAAGAAGCACTAGAGGCAGCTTAGCTACTAGCTTACGTAGCTGCAGACAAGCTAACTAGCAAAGCTACTTTGTAATAAGCTATAGCCTATTACTCTGTCTAGAGAGGCAGATGTGCGAATATTTAAGGTTGGCGACCTACTATATACTAAGCTATAGTAGTTCTATAAAGCGTATAGTGTAACACTCTTTATTGCCCTATTTACGGCCTTCTAAGCCACACACTTTTACTTTACTAGCTAAGATAATGCGACTATTAGCACTATAAATACTAACTAGAATTAGTAGAAGGTTAAAGACCTAATTAGCTTCTTTATAAATATATAGTGTCTCTATATTATAATTAGCGACGAGTTGTTTAAAGAACTAGTTTAATAGGTTTAGGTAGTAGCGGTTATATCCCTAGCTAACTAGAACGTTCCCTTTAAGAGTATTATCTCTTAGCTTAAGAATAATTAAGACCTATTTTACTATCTACTCTTCTAGCTTGTCTTTATTATGCACTCTTAGTAAGACTTAAGATAGCTAGCGCTAGAGGGTGTAAAGATAGAGGGCTTGTATAGCGCAGCAATATTAAGATTTAATTTTAAATTCTACTTCTTTCTAGAGCTAAGCGACCTATAGGGCAATGTCTTCTTCTTAACTAACCTATATACGCCTAAGACAATTAATAATATACTATCGCTCTTCTATAGCGTCCTTAAAGGGTGTTTAAGGGAGCTAAAGGTAGTGGTTGCCTCTCTGCTATTACTAACTAAGGCCGGCTACTCTAAGCTTAATAAGATAGGGCTTATTTAGGTAGAGAAGACTACCTACCTATATAAGTTAAGTATTATTAATCTCTTCTACTAGTAAGCGTCTACTTGTCTATTAAGAGTCGCTATTAAAGACGCTATAGCGGAGATAAGTTACGCCTAGCTAAATAAGACGTCTAATATCCTTACTTAGTAGCTAAGAAGATAGTTGCTTACTTTAAAGACCCTGGTTAGCGTGTTTACAAGTTAGTCCTACTAGATAATTATTATATTTCTAGGTATTCTAAAGGCTAATTTGGCCTACCTACTATTTAATATTAAGACACTAGTAAGGCGAATAGAAGCTATTTTTTCCTTGCTTCTAGGTAAAGACTAGAGGATTATCTTTATAGGGGCGGATAACTAGCCTCCTAGTGTTAAGCTAAGCACTATCGAGTTCGTGCGCATTACATAAGCACTAAACAAGCAGGCTAATAATAGGCTTACTTTTTAAGAGTCTATAACAGCTGCCGCTAGGCCTTTAGCAACTAGCCTCGCCTATATTATATTTACCTCTAGATTAATAGGCTAGTCTAAGGGGGTTATAGTAAAGCATTATAGTATTATACGCCTAGTAAGAGATAATAATCTTATATAGCACCTACTAGCCTCGTAAGTCATAGCGCATATAGTAAATCTTGTATTTAATAGCTTTATATAGAAGATTTACGCCTGTCTTTTAAATAGTAGAATATTAGTATGCATTAAAGTAATAGCCGTCTTAGACCCAAATGCTATTCTGCGACATTTTTATATATATATAGTCTAGATAGCATTCTTAACAATAGCACTTTTTAAAATCTATACTATAGAGCTGCCTAAAATCTTATTTATACTTATAATATTTTGCGTAGGAGGTAAAGCAATATACCTACAAGATCTGTCTATAGTATAATCTAATGTTACGTGTAGGATAATATATGTCTATGGGCCTACTAAGAATATAACCTTTAGCACTATCTTTATACTATAAAAAAATAACGTTTACACTAATAGCGTGCCTATTAGCTACGCGCTTAGCAACTCTGGCGCCTATATAATAGACTTAGAGCTTTAACTTATTTCGCTTAGAGTTATTAGAGAGCTTATAGTTATAGGCAATAGTCTAGTGCAAGAATATACTAATTCTTAGTGCAACGCTAATTGCTTTATCTTAGTTATAATTAGTAGTTAGATAGTTAAGGTCTATTAAATAGGCGATTATGTCCGCTATTGCTCTATAGATAGTTAGCTAGAGTTCCTTGGCTAAATAGATAGATAGATTAAGATTCAGAGCTAGCGTGTTAAGCTGGGCAAGATTAAGCACGTTCTTTATAGCCATAGGTCTATACGCAATATAGTAACTATGCTATAATAGTATAAAGGTAATAAGGCCTAGCTTACTAGCTTTATTATAGTTTATAAAGGCACTATAGAGGTTAATAAGCCGCTTAGCGATAGCGATAAATTATAGTATATAGATATATAGAAGAAGTAGTTTAACTCTAATATCTACTCGCTAATTAGTAATATTTGGCCTAAGAATATTAGGCGAGACTTTATTAGGTAAACATCTATATATAATAGCAGCGAGATAGATAAGGCAGAGATAAATAAGTAACTAGACAATATAATTAATATAATACTTAATAGCCATTAACCTAGTAATATTTTTAAGATTAGATTAGAAACTAGTATAATCCTCTTTAACCTAGGCAATAAGCTACAGAGCTATATTAGCCTTAACCTATTAAGAAAGGCGGTTAAGTTTATTGTAAAGATAGCCAAGTCGATTTCTACACTAGTGGGTAAGGTCCGCATATATAAGGCCATGGCAGTAGAGGTTAGTTAGCTAAAGAGGTAGATAGCTGCGAATCTTATTATTATAAACTTGGTTATATAGTACTTTCTAAGCCAGAACCACTTATTTAAGGTTGTGTAAGAGCTGCTTAAGCTTAAGGGCGTGCGCACTCTCTTCTTTAGTAATGTCTAGTCTTACGCGCTGCACTAAGAGTTCCTGGCCACCTAAGCACTACGTATGGCTAGTAATAAGGTAGTAAAGGCTAATATCTAATATATAATAGCTAATATAAAGCAAGTGGAGCTAAAGCTACTAGTTAACCTAGTCTTCTTTACTGCCCTGGCAGGTTGCCTACTAGACCTTATAGAGTATATTAAGATCCTGCCAAAAAAGATAAAGGTAACTAATAAGCTTAGCTGCTACTAGTACGCCGCTATGGTCCACGTTAGGTATTAATATAGGTAGAGGCATAAGATTTAACACATTAAGCATAATAAATAGATTGACTTTATAGAGCGTAAGCTAGACTACTAGTCTTTTTTATAGTAGCTAAAGAGTCTCTCTAGCGCGCCTATAGTGGCTATAAGTAATATTCCCTATAATAAAAATATTATAAGCTAGTGCCTTGTTAAGTCGCTAGACAGGCCTAAGGCAAAGACGCTTAATACTCTAGGCTAAGTCTTATTAGTACGTTAGCAAGCACAGCGTTGCCTATTCCTATTCGCTACTAATCTGGCTAAGCTAGCGCAAGATTAAGCTACTATGTTAAAATTAGCTAAAATAGGCAGTACTTCTAGCGTAGAGGCCTTAATACTATTTTCTATTAATACTAGCTATAAGCGGAAGAGAATAGGGTAATATTTTAATTCCCTACTAACTACGCAGAGTAGCCACTATATAGTCTTAGTAGTAAGCTATTATAGTAGCACTTTTTATAGAAAATCTAGTAGTAGCTACTTAAGATATTATAGGCGTAGCTGCTAGCTTATATAGTGCCCTAGAGTATTACTATCCTAAACACAATACTAATTAACTAAAATAGTAAGGTAAATTACTAGGCGCTTACGTAATAAAGATAGAAATAAGTAGTTAGCTAAGGGCTAGTGTAGTAGCCAACTTTAGAGGCAGAGTAGAGAATATAGTAGCTATAGGCGCGCGTGCTAGGCATTAAGCTAGAGAGCATTAGGCTAAATAATAGCTTCTTTTATTTAGGCGGCGACTTAATTATGGCTATAAGGCTAGTTAGTAAGGCGTGTAGAGTAGAGATATAGCTAAGCGTGGCTAATATTTTCTATAACTCTAAGCTTGTTAACCTGGCTAGTGTTAATAACAAGTAGGGCCATATTATAGCTAAGAAAATTTCTATCTTCTCTCTACTAAGCGAAGTAGTAGAGGCAATATAGGTTTATAAGGAAGTTATAGCTAGCTATAGTGTTAAGGCTAGCACTATTAAGGATATCTACCCCTATTCGCCGCTTTAGGAAGGACTAATATTACTAACTTCTAAGAGAGCGGGCGACTATATTATGTAGAGCGTGCTAGAGCTATGGGCTAACGTGGGCAAAGATAGCTTGCGGCTGGCTTAGGAGTGTGTGGCCTAGTTAATAGCCGCCTTACGCACGCGGATTGTGCAGAATAGCAAGCTTAGCCTATTATAGGCAGTAGTGGCTAAGGATCTATAGTAGATAGAGGCTAAGGGGCTAAAAGAGTATCTTAAGAAGGATAGGTCGGTTTTTATAAGGCTGGATAATACGTTTACGCACTATACTATAGTTAAGAAAGCCTAGAAAGAAAGGCGCTAGATAGTGTAAACAATCTACTATACGCTATATAATAGCTAGTTGCTACCTTATATTCTAAACGCAATAGTAAAGGTGTGTAGTAATAGTGTAGTAGAGAAGTAGTCTGGCTTCTACGCCTTTATTAAGTACCTTAGCTAGTAGGACTAAGAAGTGGCCGCGGCGTACTAGTAAGCCACTCTAGCTAACTACTAGGCGATACTATTTCCTCCACTACTAGCGGTAGTGTAGTAGCTAGTTGCGAATATATTAATTAACTACTAGTGTTCTTTACTTTCTAAAGCACTATTTAATATAACTATGTTAACGTTTATCTACGCCGCCTAGGCTATTATCGCTAGCCGCCACACTAACTTAAATAATATAGTGTTTAGTGTTACACTTATAGGGCGCAATACACCTATAGCAAATATTAATACTATAATTAGGCCTATAATTGCCACCGCGCTAATATAGGTGCGCGTGTAGAATAAGTAGGTAGTGTTTACTTTTCTAGAAGCCCTATAGTAATAGGCAATAGAGATAATTCCGCACAAGTAGACAGAACTGTAGTATATCGCTAGGCTAGGCATAGGCGCGCGGTATACCTATAGCTTCTAGATGCTGTTAGTTGTGTAGTCTTCCCTTAATCTATCTAATAGTAATATACCGCTAGAGGAATAATACGGCCGCTCTAAGCTATAGAACGTAATAACCTATAGACTAATAATATAGTATACACTGACTATAAAAGGGGTGCGTATTATAGAAAGTTTTAATAAGTAAATAGTAAAGAAGTGGCTAGTAAAGAAGCTGCTAAGCCAGTTTAGCTACGTAATATAGCAGCTAGCCAGAGTAGGCCCTAAAGCAACGCTGGCGGACATTAACGCCCTTACGCCTAAGAATAGGCAAGAGCTGTGGACATAGAACTGCAAGATGCTAGTAATAGTTAACTAATATATCTATAATCTATTCGCTAAGTAGGCCCTAGCGTGGCCCAAAGCGCCTACTATTCACGCGTAGAACGGCGAGATAATATATAGTAAGCTAAACATACTATTAACTAGACTAGCTAGCCGCCTTATTAAGCTTAGTGTTAAGTTAGAGGATATTGTGCCGCTGTGCTTTGAGAAGTTAATATGAATAGTTGTGGCCATACTAGTTGTGCTTAAGGTAGGCGGCGTATTTGCTCCTCTATACCTAGACTATCTAGTAAGCTACTATAAAGAGATTATAAAATAGACTAGAGCTATAGTGTTACTAATATTTGCGCAATATAAGAAGCTATAGAGAGACACTACCTAGTTAGTTATTAAAGTAAGTAATATAACTATTAACTAGTTACCTATAAAGACTAATATAATCTACCTAAGAGTTATATTAAGTAACACTACGTATATTATCTTTACCTCTAGAAGTACTAGAAAGCTAAAAGGTGTTATACTAGAACACAAAGGGGTGTCTATAAGCTACTTAAGCCATAGAAGAGCTTTTAGATTTAACGCGTAAACTTAAGCTCTTTAGTTTACAGCCTATATATTTAACGTGTGTATTATTAAGATTTTTACTATATTAATATTTAGTGGCTATATCTGCGTCCTATCTAAAAATAGTTAATAAAACAATCTTACCATGGCTATTAACCTTATAAACGTTAATTGGGCGCTACTAACCCTAACTATTACGCGGATACTAAACCCCAAATTAGTGCATACGCTTAGGATAATAGTTATTAGAGTAGAAAGAGTTAGTCTAGCTAACTATAAGGCTTAGGAAGACATAGTAGAGGTTATAAACAGATATGGCCCTATAGAATACTCTATCTTCTGCGCGGGATATATTAGTATAGAAGGTTTTAAATTAGGAGTTCTTAGAAAGTTAATTGCTTTTATAAGCTAGATAGCAGACTAAGAGGACTATAATAAGCTGGCCCTAATAGGATTAGTTAGAGAGCTGCTAGTAAAAGGGCCGATTCTTGCGCGTAGCTACCTTAACAACGCTGTAAAGATAGACGCAGCTTTTATTAAAGATTCTACCTAGCTGCTAGAGGGCAGCGCAGAGTTCTAAGGGCGACGCGAAAGAATATATAAGATAGGTAATCTGGTCCACTGTAGGTCTAATGGCAACCTAGTCTATGTGGGCCGCAAAGACAACTAAGTTAAGATACAAGGCCAGCGAGTTAAGCTTAGTGAGATTAAGCACCACGTGTAAGAGTGTATGCCTAAGGCCAAGCACATAGCTATTAAAGTAATCTTGCCAGAGGGGGAGAAGAATAACACAATGCTAGCAGCCTTCCTATAGCTAGACGTTAAGATGGGCAGTGCACTTCTAATAGACAAGGTGGCTAAGATCGGGTTACTAGCGCAAATAATCTTCCTAGTAGGAGCAGACAAGAAGCTGGCTAAGTAGCTACCAAGCTATATAGTCCCAAACGTGTACTTTGTCATTGCACAGCTGCTAATAACAGTGTCTAGAAAGATAGATAGGAAGTGGCTGCGGGAGCTTAGTACCTCGTTCTTAGCCTAGTAGCTAGCGGAGATGCGAACTTTAAGCTAGGGACTAAAGTGGCTGCCAACTTTAGAGGCAGAGCAAAGGATATAGCAGCTATAGGCGCGCGTGCTAGGCATCGAGCCAGAGAGCATTAGGCTGGACAATAGCTTCTTTTGCCTAGGCGGCGACTTAATCGCAGCCATAAAGCTAGTTAGTAAGGCGCGCAGAGTAGAGATATAGCTAAGCGTAGCTAACATTTTTCGCAACCCCAAGCTAGACTAGTTAACCTCTGCAGTCCTTGCTTCTACTAGCAACTCTATCTCCACTATCCTGCGTACTAATTATATTAGTTCTGTCCAGCAATTGTTTACGTAAGGCTGGCTATGGTTTATAGAGGAACTGCACTCTAGATTAAACTAGTATCTTATACTGTTTGCTGTCCATATTAGGGGGCCGCTCTAGCTTATAGCCCTTAATACTGCCCTTGTTATAATTAAGAGCTACTACAAAACGCTCTAGACAACCTTCGCTACTAATAGGGATGTTAGTGTGTAGATAGTCTAGCTGTTCTATGCCAAAGAGCTCCACGTTGTAGAGCTTCCGCCAGATAATAAACACAGTCTGGCGGCTACAGTGCAGTAAGACTAGACAACTCCCTTTAACCTGCGCACTAAGCCTAGGTAGAGAGTATTAGTCTATTAAGTTAATAAGGAGGACCACGTGCTATTCATTGTCATACACTATATCATCTCTAATAGCTAGTTGGCTAGTGTGCTTATGCGCGAGTTAGCTATGTTCTACGCCGCCTTAATCCACAGCCAGAATCTGTTGTCTTAGGTGCAGCCTCTGCCCATCTAGTATTGCAACTTCTCTCTTTGGCAGAGATAGCAAGTCTAGGTTAAGGAGCACTAGAGGCAACTTAGCTACTGGCTTACGCAGCTGTAGACAAGCTAACTAGTAGAGCTACCCTGCGATAAGCCGCGGCCCGCTACCCTATCTAGAGAGGCAGATGTACGAATATTTAAGGTTGGCGGCCTACTATATACTAAGCTGCAGTAGTTCTGCAAAGCGTATAGAGTAACGCTCTTTGTTGCCCTGCTTGCGGCCTTCTAAGCCACACACTTCCGCCTTACTAGCTAAGATAATGCAACCATTAGCACTGCAAATGCCAACTAGAATTAGTAGGAGGTTAAAGACCTAATTGGCTTCTTTATAAACATGCAGTGTCTCTATATTATAATTAGCAACGAGTTGTTTAAAGAGCTAGTTTAACAGGTCTAGGCAGTAGCGGTCGCATCCCTGGCCAACTAGGACGTTCCCTTTAAGAGCATTGTCTCTTAGCTTAAGAACAACAGAGACCTATCTCACCACCCACTCTTCTAGCTTGTCTTCGTCGTGCACTCTCAGCAAGACTTAGGACAGCTGGCGCTAGAGGGCGTAAAGACAGAGGGCTTATATAGCGCAGCAACGTCGAGGTTCAATCTTAAATTCCACCTCTTCCTAGAGCCAAGCGGCCTATAAGGCAACATCTTCTTCTTAACCGACCTGTATGCGCCTAAGACGATTAACAATATGCTATCGCTCTTCTATAGCGTCCTTAAAGGGTGTTTAAGGGAGCCGAAGGCAGCAGTCGCCTCCCTACCATTGCTAACCAAGGCCAGCTACTCTAAGCTCAACAAGATGGGGCTCGTTTAGGTGGAGAAGACCACCTACCCGCGTGAGTTAAGCATTGTTAATCTCTTCTACTAGCAAGCGTCTACTTGTCCGTCAAGAATCGCTGTTAAAGACGCTATGGCGAAGATAAGCTACGCCCAGCTAGACAAGGCGTCTAACGTCCTCGCTCAGTGGCTAAGAAGATAGTCGCTCGCTTCGGAGACTCTGGTTAGCATGTTTGCGAGTCGGTCCTGCCAGATAATTATTATATTCCTAGGTATTCTAAAGGCTAATCTGGCCTACCTACTATTTAATGTCAAGACACCAGCAAGGCGGATAGAAGCTATTCTTTCCTCGCTTCTAGGTAAAGACCAGAGGGTCATCTTTGTGGGGGCGGACGACCAGCCTCCTAGCGTTAAGCTGAGCACTGTTGAGTTCGTGCGCATCACGCAAGCACTGGACGAGCAGGCCGACAATGGGCTCGCTCCTTGAGGGTCTGCGACGGCTGCTGCCAGGCCTTTAGCGACCAGCCTCGCCTACGTCATGTTCACCTCTAGGTTGATGGGCCAGCCCAAGGGGGTCATAGTGGAGCATCGCGGCATTGTGCGCCTGGTGAGAGACAACAATCTTGTGCAGCACCTGCCGGCCTCGCGAGTCATGGCGCACATGGCAAACCTTGCGTTTGACGGCTCCACATGGGAGATTTACGCCTGTCTCATGAACGGCGGGACGCTGATCTGCGTCGACGCCATGACAGTGCTGGATCCGGAGGCCATGCTTAAGATGGTCGATCAGCACGACATTCAGATGACAATGCTTACGCCAGCCCTGCTCAGACAGTATACTGTTGAAACGCCTACGACGATTGCCGCGCTCGACACTCTCTGGGTTGGAGGCGAAGCATTGCATCCGCGAGACCTGCTCGCGGCGGGAAAGGTTCTGACAGGAAGGCTTATCAACTGCTACGGTCCTACCGAGAACACATGCATCAGCACAACTTTTCTTCTGTCGAACGATGAGAAATGCACGAACAGCGTGCCCATTGGCCGCGCGCTCAGCAACTCTGGCGCCCACGGACTTGGAGCTTCGACTTGTTCCGCTCGGGGTCGTTGGAGAGCTCGTGGTCACAGGCGACAGTCTGGCGCGAGGATACACTGACCCTCAGCGCAACGCCAATCGCTTTGTCTTGGTCACAATTGGCGGTCAGATAGTCAAGGCCTATCAAACAGGCGATTATGTCCGCCATCGCCCTACAGATGGTCAGCTGGAGTTCCTTGGCCGGATGGACGGACAGATCAAGATCTGGGGCCAGCGTGTCGAGCTGGGCGAGATCAAGCACGTCCTCCGCAGCCACAGGTCTGTACGCGATGCGGTGACTGTGCTGCAACAGCACGAAGGTGATGAGGCCTGGCTCGCTAGCTTTGTCACAGTCCACGAAGGCACTGCGGAGGTCGACAAGCCGCTTGGCGATGGCGATGAATCACAGCACGTGGACATATGGGAGGAGCAGTTCGACTCCGACGTCTACTCGCCGATTGGCAATGTTCGGCCCAAGAGCATTGGGCGAGACTTCATCGGGTGGACGTCCATGTACGATGGCAGCGAGATAGACAAGGCGGAGATGAACGAGTGGCTGGACGACACAATCGACACGATGCTCAACGGCCATCGACCCGGCAACGTCCTCAAGATCAGATTGGGAACCGGCATGATCCTCTTCAACCTGGGCGACGAGCTGCAGAGCTATGTTGGCCTCAACCTGTTAAGAAAGGCGGTTGAGTTCATCGCGGAGACAGCCAAGTCGATTCCTGCACTAGCGGGTAAGGTCCGCATGCACAAGGCCACGGCAGCAGAGGTTGGTCGGCTGGAGGGGCGGATGGCTGCGAACCTTGTCGTCATGAACTCGGTCGTGCAGTACTTCCCGAGCCAGGACTACCTATTCAAGGTCGTGCAAGAGCTGCTCGAGCTCGAGGGCGTGCGCACCCTCTTCTTTGGCGATGTCCGGTCTCACGCGCTGCACTGAGAGTTCCTGGCCACCTGAGCGCTACGCATGGCCGGCGACAAGGCAGCAAAGGCTGATGTCCGACGCATGATGGCCGACATGGAGCGAGTGGAGCTGGAGCTGCTGGTTGACCCAGCCTTCTTCACCGCCCTGGCAGGTCGCCTGCCAGACCTTGTGGAGCATGTCGAGATCCTGCTGAAGAAGATGAAGGCGACCAACGAGCTCAGCTGCTACCAGTACGCCGCCGTGGTCCACGTTAGGCATTAACATGGGCAAAGGCATGAGATTCAACACGTCGAGCACAACGAATGGATCGACTTTGTGGAGCGCAAGCTGGACCGCCAGTCTCTTTTGTAGCAGCTGAAGAGTCTCTCCAGCGCGCCTACAGTGGCTGTGAGCAACATTCCCCACAGCAAGAACATTGCGAGCTGGTGCCTTGTTGAGTCGCTGGACGGGCCTGAGGCAGAGACGCTTGATGCCCCAGGCTGGGTCTTGTTGGTGCGTCAGCAAGCGCAGCGTTGCCCGTCCCTGTCTGCCACCGATCTGGCTGAGCTGGCGCGAGAATCGAGCTGCCGCGTCGAGATTAGCTGGAACAGGCAGTACTCCCAGCGCGGAGGCCTTGACGCCATCTTCCATCGATACCAGCCGCGAGTGGGAGAGAACAGGGTGATGTTCTAATTCCCTACCAACTACGCAGAGCGGCCGCTGCACAGTCTTAGTAGTAAGCTGTTGCGGCAGCACTTCCTGTAGAAAACCCAGCAGCAGCTGCTTGAGATGCTGCAGGCGCAGCTGCCGGCTTACATGGTGCCCCAGAGCATCACTGTCCTGGACGCGATGCTGATCAACCAGAACGGCAAGGTGGATCGCCAGGCGCTCGCGCAACGAAGACAGGAACAAGCAGTCAGCCGAGGGCTGGTGCAGCAGCCGACTTCAGAGGCGGAGCGGAGGATGCAGCAGCTGTGGGCGCGCGTGCTGGGCATCGAGCTGGAGAGCATCGGGCTGGACGACAGCTTCTTCCGCCTGGGCGGCGACTCGATCGCGGCCATGAAGCTGGTCGGCGAGGCTCATCGACAAGGCCTCCGGCTGATCGTTGCCGACGTGTTCAATCAGCCTGATCTCGAGCATCTCGCCCGTGTCCAACGTTCTTCTTTCACTGATCCTGCAGATTCAGTAAGACCTTTCTCCCTGCTTCCCCCTGGCGTCAAAGAGAGTCTCTTTTCTCTTTTGCACCTCGACAGCACGGCAATACAACACGACAATGTCGTCGACATCCTTCCAACTACCTATGCGCAACACCTTTTCATCACTCGAGGGGTTGCGGATCCCCGTGTTGCCTTCAACTACGTTTTCCTCGATCTGGGGCAACACCTGGACGTAGCGCGACTTAAAAACAGCTGTTGGAAGCTCATTGATCACTTCCAAATTCTCCGTACTCAGTTTGCCTTTTCTCAAGGTAGACTGTGGCAAATCGTTCTCCGGGATATTGGGCTTCCTTTCACCACATTCAACGTCGACGGACAGGTAGACAAAGAGCTACACGAGATTTGCATGGCCGATGTGAAACAAGTAGATCCACTCGAACTTCCTATTTCCTTCTCACTTGTTCGAAGTGGGTCCGTGGAGAACCGGCTGATCGTTCGACTTTCTCATGCTCAGTATGACGGTGTTTGTCTTCCCATCATCCTGGAAACGCTTGTCTCCATCTACCATCAGAAACCTCTGCATCCCACTGTAGGCTTCCCGACCTACCTTGCGTATGCTCGTAAGCAGGACATGGCGTCAAGTCGTTATTGGCGCAATCTCCTTCGAGGTTCACGCCTCACCAAGGCTACTGCGAAAATTTGCCCTAAGGTACCGGAGGCCACTCCACGCATGATCGTAGCAAACATGTCCATCGACGCTCCTTGTCTTCCCCAGCACCTGACAACTGCCTCTCTCGTCAGCTCTGCTTGGGCTGTGGTTCTCTCAAGCATCACTGGCGACGAGGACGTTGTGTACGGACAACTGGTTGCTGGTCGTAACTCGGATATTCCTGGAATCGCAGAGATAGTTGGACCTTGTCTGAATGAGGTTCCAGTCAGAGCTGTCACATCTCCTACCAAAACGTCGGAAGAACTCATACAATCTGTCCAAAATCAGTATGTCTCACTTGGACAGTCGGACGCCATGGGTTTAGACGAAATTGTCCGACAGTGTACAGACTGGCCCGCAGGATCTATGTTGGATTCGGTGGTCCAGCACCAGAACATCGATATGGAGCATCAAACTCATTTTGCAGGCTCAGCCGCCAAGGTCCAATGGTTCATCAATCCCTTCGTAGTGGCGCCCAAGTTGATGGTCGTTTCGCAACCAGAGGGTGATAAGCTCAAACTTGCCGTAGCTGGGAACACAGACATGGTAGCAGCCGATATGGTACCCTGGCTACTTGACGTTCTGGTTGAAACGATCACAGCACTCTCATCCAACCTCGATGTCCCCCTTGCTTCATGCAAATCGTCCTTGCCGGCTTGCGCTTCAAGTGCTGGCTAAAGGACACTGCATAATGGAGACTGCATCTAAGCTCTTGCTTTGGAAGTGCTTTCTTTTATCCAATGCATATTTCCAAATCTTTCTTTCCGCTCTCTCTTTCATTGCAGAGATCTGTTGATCCTCTTTTTCTCATTATGGTCACGGATGATTTGTTCGTTGCCGGATCGTTGTAAAATGGGGTGCCGAAGACTTGTATTAGGTATTACAGATTACCACCACCCCAGCAACAGCTAATGTCCGCAACTTCGTACAAAGATCGCTGAAACCCGCAATTAGCTCCTGTAGCATGTACTAGCTTGAACTGATCCTCTCTTTCTATCATAACGTTCTTGAATTTTCACGTGCTGCCCTATTTCCACGCACCCCTTGTATTATCGAGCATCCAATGCTGTTCTGACTCAACTAGGTGTTGAGTACACTTTTGAAGTTGATCTACTGTCAAGTTGTACCATTACTTCATCGGCCTTCGTGTCTTCTCCCGAGACGCAAGCGTGTCCATTGAGGCGCAGCACGGCAATGCAAGAAAGAAGCGCGATGCAGATGCTGAGAGCGTTGCAGGCGTCAGCACCATCCGCAGGCGCCAGATAGAGCTCGATATTAATGACATTGCGGCCGATGCAGCTTCGCCGATGCGTACTAAGATCAATGTCGACGAGGCTTTGAATAATGCGGAGAGGAGGGCAGCCAAGGCTGACTTGATCAGTCATGTCGAGACTCTTCTAGCCGGCAGGAGCTGGATTGCCAGGATACACTTTCCTAGAGGTTGATCGAACGGCCGAACGCTATGCGTTTGGTGGGTGGAGCACTCGTTCTATTGCAGGGTATCTATAAATTTTCTCAGGCACGCGAGGCGTTCCTGGGTATCTGCTCAACTTCTTTGATTGTCTCTACTCTCGGGAGTAATAAGGTATCGGATCACATTCTTCCTATCGATACGGTTTCCCGATCTCGTACATTCTCATGCAACGCTTAGTCCTGCGACTAGGTTTGGAGACGTCTACATCCACACAAGACCCTCATACTGGCAAGCATACTTATGCCCGCGCTTTCCCATCCTTGGCTTCTATCTATACGCAATCGACCTCTCAAGCCACGTATCCCCAGCTTTCGCACAGTACGCAACAACCTCGCCCTCAATCGCAACCCATCCCCTTCCCCATCACCAGCTTCTGCGCCGCCTCGCTCGCCGTCCATTGCGAGTAAACGTTTCAATTTGGGCTTATGCTTTCAGGGCCTAGTTCATGTTTAAGGTTGTTGGTTGTAGACCTTGGTAGAGGTGGCGCTAGTGTGTGAGGCTCCGCTTAAGCTTCAACAGTATTGCCTCCAATCTACACAGAGGTACTTTAGTCGCTCAGGAACTTGATAGGCTCTTCTTCTTCGAACTCCGGCTGGCCAACTCACGCAGGTTGGACATTAATGAGAAGCAGGTGACTGTTGAACACATACTTGAGCTGGTTGTGTGAGGATTTTTCCCTCGGCTCGCAGATGTGGCTGATATGGCCAATTCTTTGCGCAATGAGCGCGGTCTAGGCCATGTTGGCACAAACTGGGCTAGTACGTTTGTTGCGCGTCAACCAGAGCTCAAAGTAAAGTTTAATCGCAAGTACGACTACAAGAGAGCCCTCTGCAAGAATTCTAGGATTATATAAGGCTAGTTCAGCTTAGTAGCTAATATTAAAGCTAAGTATAGCATCTAAAATAACAACATATATAACTTCAATAAGACAGGCTTTATAATAGGTTAGATATCCTATAAACCAGTTATTACAGCTTTAGATTAATAAAAATAACTAAAATAAGTCTAATTAGGTAACTAGAAGTGGGTAATAGTTATCCAGGGCATTCATGCTATAGGGTAGGCTATTACCTTACTGGCTAGTATAAAGAGGAGGATCTTCCTAAGAATTAGGTTATTAGAGTCTTAAATAATAGCTAGACTACTAATAAGCTTATTTTTAAGTAGTTAAAGTGCTTTAACGCGTAGAAGCATACTATAGGCATGCACTACCTACTAGTTATTAATAGCTATAAGAGTTATAACTTATTTTAACTTTTAAAATTATAATAAGGATAATAAGATTATAACTATTTATATACCTTCTTACTTATTGCACCTTATATAGCCACTTAATATTAGTGTTAGATAGAATAAGCTGCGGTGAGGTCAGATCTATACAATCGAGTAGGGACTACTTGGCTTAGTATACTAGCGAAATGTCTAAACTAGCTAAACACAGACGAGGAGACAAGACAACAATTATTAATATTATTAAGTTGCATTAACATCTACTTATTATACTATTTATTAGATTGGATAGGTAATCCGAACAACTATCGTGAGTGGCAGGAGAGAGATAAAACAGCCCCTACCTAAATAGGGATAGTATAGAGGATTAGCCAAGAACCAAAACACCGCACAAGCAGACCGCTAGACAGAGGACACCCAAAAAGAACAAGAACAACTAATATTGCACATTATTAAGATATAGACTTTATTCATTAATAAACCCTATAATCTGACAATTAAGAGTCTTAGTGCCTCTACCTTAAACACCGGAACAACCAGAACGCCAATACAACTCGAGCCGAAACGATGCAACGTCGCACAGAACGATAAAAATCCATTAAGATGTTAACTACCCCGAATCGCGACCCCACAGTAATCCTTATGGACCATACCCAGTGGATTAAGTAGATCGCACAACTGGAGTCGAAGTGTGTGTTGTTGAACGTCTGGTCGAAGATCGACCCCAAATAGATGGCCCAGCCACTCGCCGAAGCTATCGCCCTAATTAGGCCCTTAATAGCCAACTATTAACCAGCTACAGCGGCGATAAACCAATATTAAACCTAATACTAAGCGAATTATGGGCAGCACGCAGTGATACCCCCATTTGTACTGGCTTAACTGTCTAACCTCTTAAACGCTAGCAAGACCTCATACAAAGATGACGTAGACGACTTTAAGTCTATTTTTAAAGAATATAAGGTTCTTAATCAGAAATATTAATAAGAACAAACCCACTTCTCTTAGGTTACTAACTTTATTTGGATGATAGTATTCTTACACCTATTCACTAATTGCTGCAAGCCGTCCCAACTATATTAAAGCTAGATAATCAAACTCGCCGCTACTATAGGCGTGAGATTAGAGGATAAGCTTAATAAAGCAAGGGAATGATACCAAGCAGCCCTTAAACTAATAAGGACAATAGCCTATTAGGACACCTGGCTTACTAAAGTAGACCACGCGGTTATAGAAGCCAAAGCGACTAGTGTACCTAACTGCCTAAATAATTAATTTATTAAGAACGACTTTGTGAAAGCTACAGCAAAGAATTTCTAAGGATAGACAATCTTATTTATGGAAATTAGCCTTCTAGATCCTATGGTAACGGCCACCGACATATTCCTATAATTTAGAAAACAAGCCAACCTACTATACCTAGCTAAGAGCAAATTGTCTAGAGCAGCCTTCGCAGCTAGAGGACTAACCCTCGCTAGAAAAGAAGCTAATAATAATGCCAATACTAAACTAACTTATAAAAGAGGTCGCAACTAATATTAAAAGCGTAGTTATCGCGATAGTAATACAATTAACTATATAACACAGAAGTGTAAGGCTTGTAATAGACTATATAATCTTAACAAGTGTTGGCATACAATACTAGAGACAGCGCCTCTAAATTAAAGAGCCTAAGATGGCGTTAAGAGAATGGCTTAAGAAAGGATTAGCAATAATGCTAAACTTTAGAAGGAAATACGCTCAGCGAAAAGGCCACAATTAAAGACCTTAGCTTTTAAGAAGTCGCACTTAGCAACTCTAATAATAGAAGCTTCTATAGAGGAGTAACTATATAGAAGGCAAATTGGAGAGGTTAATATTGCAATAGCCGTCGCCTCTTTTATAATAAAATAGTTAAGGTACCTACTTAAATAATTCTTTATTCTTAACTTAGGGACAACGTACTATATAGCAAATAATATTAGACAATTCACAAACACTTAGCTACTCACACTAGGAGATTTCTTATAGGCAGAGAACTTACGCGTATAAATTATAGTATATAGCTTACTATATGTAAGAGTAAAGACTGTAGGCTTAACACGCCGTCTTTACCTTAGAGATGTGGCCTTCTGCTTAGACCTACACTATAACCTTGTCTTATTTAGAGTACTCTAATAATAAGGCCTATAGTGGGATACTAAGTTAAACCCTACTATACTATGCTAATATAACGATAGCGCTGTTACGCTTCTTAAAGAACAATACAGACAATGGGTTATTAAATATAATAATATCTCTAAGCCAAAATTAACCTTTGTAACAACTAAAGCACGCATAATTAAGCCGCGATAATAAGTGAGCGGTGAGATGTGGCACAAATAACTAGGACACTTAGGACCTTAGGCACTTAAGCACCTTGTATATTACTCTAAGGGGGTGAAGATTGTTAGCATTCCTACTGTTAAGTGCGACGTATGTGGAAGATTAAAGTCTAAGCGACAGATAAGAAGAACCTTCTAAACAATCCTAGAAGGTCTAGGAGAGTAAATAGCCCTAGACTTTTATAATTACAAAGAAGGGAGTAACATAAAGGAGAAGAGCCAAATGCTAATTATGTGTAGAGTTACTAGTATGCTATGGGATTTCTATTTTAAAGACAACTAACCTACCAGATTAATTATTAAAATCCTCCAAACATTTATTATATTTATGAAGAATTAATTTGAGATTATAGTCAAAGTCATTAAGACTAATAATAAGACATTTCGCTTAGCCAAAGCCTAGAGGTGGAGGGACGAGTAAGGTATAGCAGTTAAGCCCTTAGCACCTAATACCCAAGCCCAAAACGGCGGAGCTAAACGCTCAGAGGGTATAGTAAAGAAAAAAGCTCGTGCAATGCGCCTTAACGCGAATCTACTATGGGAAGTATGGCCTAAAGTGACTCGAACCGCCGTATACCTATACAATTAAACACCCAAGTATTTAAATCACTAGAAGACGCCCTATAAAGCGTTCTTTACTGCTATCGCCTTTTAAAATAGGATAGTCACATTCCTACACAAACTAAACCAATCCTATCTATAAGTATATAGCTATAAGGCCTTTGCCATAATAAATAATATAAAGTGTAGCAAAGGACGTCTATAAAGACTTAACCTAAAGGCATAAATTAAATACTTAGTGGATTACGTTTCCTTAAACATCTTTAGGATATGGATACTATTAATGGGCAAGGTTATTAGCACCTACAACGTAGTGTTTAACAAAGATAGCATCTTTAATAGAGATATAAAACATATTATAGACAATCTTATATATAGTACTCTTAAAGAAATTACAACTTAGATTAGGATAATAGAGCTACCGCCTTTATTATTATAATAGAACAATGCTACAAGTAGGTTCTATAAGGATAAAGTAATAGACGACTCTTTTTCTAAGTAAGTGGGGACACCCTAGTATAACGAGCGCGGGAAGAAGGTTATACTCTACCCAACGTCGCTAAGTACACTACTACTAGCAGCCTTATTAGCGCAACTAATAAGCTTAGATAAATATAAGTAGTGCCCCAACTCGCTGCCTAGCGCTAGAGATAATTAGAAGCTAGATCTAGCCCTGCCTTACTCTAAAGGAATATAGCCTGTTAAGAGAGCCCTTCTGCATAAAGAGGAAGGAAAGCTAGTTAATCTCTAGTTACCCCTCTCTTATAATCTAGACAGACTTTAATCTTTACTTAGTTTCTTACCTAGTAAAGCGAAAGCTACTATATTATAGACTATAGCCTTTATAGCTAGTACTAAAGCAAGTTATATTTGTAAAGTAGAGGAGAAGAAACTAGATAACGCAAGCATTAAACGCATAATAATAAAGGGCTATTAGTCTTATTATAGCGAACTGTTATCAGCACCTTCTCTAAATAGGCTCAAGCCTACGCACCCACTCTACATACTCTTTAAGAAAGCTAAGGAAGAACACCTTAATAGCCACAAATAAACAAAGTTATGGACTAAGGTGCCTACTATTTAGGTAAGAAGAAAAGGGATCTAAATACTAGATTTAATGTGGGTATACACCTATAAGCTTAATTAGCACTACTACTTCTAGAAGTGTAAGGCAAGACTAGTTATCTAAGGTAATTAATCTGTACTAACGTAAAATTGGCTCCCTACTCTTTGTAGCAGTAAATACACGCCCTAATATTATATTCGCTATCTTATAACTTGCCTACTTTCTTACTAATCTAAGCCTAACATATTAATAAGCAACTAACCGCGTCCTCTTATACCTACACTCTACACGAACATACGCCCTAGAGTTTAGAGGAGACAATAGTCTTATTATAGCTAGCGACGCATTGTTTACAGACAACATAATAGATAGAAAGAATTTCTAAGAGTATGTAATTAAACTATTTAGCAGTCTTATTACCTAGTAAGCTAATAAGCAGGACACGGTTACCACTTTAACAACTAAGGCAGAGCTTCTAGCACTATCCTAAGTAGCTAAGGAAGCTATATTTACGTAGATGCTGCTTAACAAACTTTAAGTAATACTAAAAGACCTAGTAATTACTATTTAGTGCGACAATAAATAGACAATTCGGCTAATTAATAAGGAGATCTCTTAGCTAACAACTAAGCTCCGATATGTAAATATTTACTATTACTGGCTACAATAGAAGGCAAAATAAAAGTTAATTAGAGTGATATATATTCCCTTAAGCGATATAATCGCTAATAGATTTACTAAGACCCTTCTTATTAGGACCTGGCCCCAGTTCCTAAGTTAAGTAGGACTGGCAAACATAAAGGACCGCATAATTATAGAGTAAGGAGAAATAGATGCGATAACACAAAAGATTAAAGCCTTAGAAAGAATGGTAGATGCTAAGACATCCTAGATTACCTAAAAATAAATAGTAAACAGCTTAAGGCGAGGTCGCTAAGCTAAGAGGGTGTGTTAAATTAGATAGGTAATTCGAATAACTATTGTAAGTAGTAGAAGAGAGATAAAACAGCCCCTACCTAAATAGAGATAGTATAGAGAATTAGCCAAGAACTAAAACACCGCACAAGCAGATCGCTAGACAGAGGACACCTAAAAAGAATAAGAACAACCAATATTGCGCATTATTAAGATATGGACTTTATTTATTAATAAACCCTATAATCTAACAAGTCTTTATAATATAGGTAATCTAGTTACTTAGAAGTTTTTTGGCTTAGTATCTATACGCCTACTTTAAAGGGATAAAATAGCTAATTATTAGATAGTGTTAGATTATAGAGTTTAACCGCCCGCGTCTATAAGCTTAAGAAGTAATTAGTAGTAATAACTATTAAAACTATATTAGTAAGCAAAATAAATAATATAATAACATGTTAGAATTTCGCTATTATAATAAAAGATAAATAGATAAATAACTATAAGCTACCTAAAAATAAACTAAAATAGTCGTTCTAATAATAAGTTGTAATTAAAGCCAAAGTTAACTTTAAGTAACGCATAAAAAGTTTACTAAAAGATAATTATAAGAAATCTAATATTATATATATTAAATTACTTAAAAATAAAAATATAATATAATATAAAACTAACCTAATAAATATTATAAAATACGCTATCGTAATATAAATAAGCTCGTAATTAATTTTTCTAAATTAATAACTTTTGACAAACTTGTCGCAATTAAGCGCTTTAACAATTTTGAGTAATTACTAAAAAGAATATACTAAACAAGGCAATATTATATATATTAAATTACTTATTACTAAAAAACAAAATATAATATATAAAAGACTTATTTTATAATATAAAATACATTAGCGTATAATAAACTAAGGAGTAATAAATTATTCTAAAATAAGGCGTTTATTATTAACGTTATAACTAAGTAATAGTAAAATAAAGTTTATAATAGCTTATATATAAAACACTAGATTGTATATAAAATACTAGTTTGTATATAAAATACTAGTTTGTATATAAAACACTAGTTTGTATATAAAATACTAGTTTGTATATAAAACACTAGTTTGTATATAAAACACTAGTTTGTATATAAAACACTAGTTTGTATATAATAGCTTATATATAAAATACTAGTTTGTATATAAAATAATAGCTTGTGTATAAAACACTATTATATATAAAATACTAGTTTAAATATTAGTTTAAAATACTAGCACGTATAAAAGTTAAAGGCATAATTAAACTATACAAAACTAAGTATTTGTTAGTCTAAATTATTTTCTATATAAATTGCTAGGTAGCCAGTTTATTAAAATTAATTAACTAGTTTAATAATACTAACTCGATTACCTTCTTATCTATTTATCTACTTTTTACATTTAACTAAACCCTAACCTAATTCTACTTACGTAAGACTCTAACCCTAATCTAACTTATACCTATTTGCTAGCCTAGAAAGAATAGATTTTTAAATTGTCTAGCTTAAGAAGGTCGGCCTATAAATAATTATATAGCTACTTTTATAGTAGCTATAAGCTAACTTTCTTAAACTAAATAATTAAAAAATTTATTTATAGTTAATATAAATTTAGTAAGCCTTTTAAATACTATATAACGTGTTTATAAGTAAGCGGCGCATATAAGCGAGCGGCGCACCCTACTAACTTTTTGCGACGCGTTACCTATTAACTACAATGGCTCTACTAACGCTTATTTAATTGCCCTATAATGAGGCAAATATCTTCCTAGCTATCTTAGCTATTAAATAGAATTAAATTTAGAGTGAACGACGTGCTGCTACTATGTACAGCATCCCTAAAACTACGCTCTAGTGCTAACGCGTAGGAATCGCTACGCGACGCGACTATAAGCCTAAATTAAAGAAGCTTACTAAGCTAGAAGAGGAGGTGATTGTTAAGCACATACTTAACCTAGATTCGCGAGGATTTGCGCCCACTCTAGGTGCTGTACAAGATATAGCGAATAAGCTGCTTACTAAGCGTAGTGCAGGCCATATTGGCCAGCTATGGCCTAGGAACTTTGTTAAGCGAATAGACAGCCTTACAACGCGATTTAATTAATCCTACAATTAATAGCAAGCCCTCTGCAAGGACCCAACAGCTATACAGGCCTGGTTTGAGCTAGTAGCACACACAAAGGCCACTTACGATATCTATAATAAGAGCACCTTTAACTTTAACAAGACTGGCTTTCTAATAGGTAAAATATCCTCCTAGCTAGTTGTTACTAGCTTAGAGAGGCGTGGCTAGCCAAAAGCGATTCAGCCAGGCAATCGCGAGTGGGTGACAGCGATTTACAGAATTAACGCTGCTGGGTGGGTAATCCTGCCCTTTATTATCTTTGCTGGCCAGTACCACCTCTCTGCCTAGTATAAGGACAACAATATACTAGGTAACTAGGCTATTAGTCTTAGCAACAATGGCTAGACTACAAACGAACTTAGTATTGCCTAGCTATAGCATTTTATTAAGCATATAGTAGAGTATAGAGTAGGCGCGTATTAGCTCCTAATACTTAATAGCCATAAGAGCTACAACTCGCTCGAATTCCAAAAGATCTACAGGGAGCTATACCCTATACATGCCACCACATTTGTCACACCTCCTACAGCCACTTAATATGGGCTGTTTCTCGCTATCAAAGTGGGCGTATAGGCGCCAGGTTGAGGGCCTAATACGCAACCATATTAACCATATTACTAAGCTTAAGTTCCTACTAGCCTTCTGCGCCGCCTACAACTAGTTAATTATAAAGGAGAATATCTACGCAAGCTTTCAAAGCGCTAGGCTAGTCCCACACAATCCAGAGGCGGTAATATCAAAGCTTAATGTGAAGCTTCGTACGCCGTCGCCAGCAGCCCTACTAGAGGCCCTATAGGAGTCTAAGCCAGGGGTCCTAGTTTCCGACACCCTCGTGTTTCGGACAGCCCCACAACCGCGCCTCCTTATTATGCACTACAACCGAATATAAGTTCTTAAAAATTTAATTCTTTATTAATTTTAATTTATCTTTTTACATTTTTTTTCTATCTTCTAATGGCTAGATATATAGAGGGCGACGTCCAAAATGCACTCGCAGACCTCGAATCTAGGGTCGCTTTGGCCACTGCTGCTGCTTAGCATAGGATACTACAGAACACTCTTCGCGACCGCTTTAATAGTGTCTAACCTTACTAACACGCTTACAATAGTAAATAGTGGCTTACAACTATTTAAGAAGAGTATCTAGAGCACTGAATTCTCTAGTAGGAGGTCCTTAGTTACGCGCTAACGTATGCGCAAGTGCGAGCCATCGCAACTAGCGTGCTCAAGTAAGAGGGTAACCACAGGAACCTAGGGAGGAAGTGGTCTAATCACTTTTTACGGCGCCACCTAGCCATTAAGACAAAGTTAGGCTGCTGGACTAACTAGGAACGCATAAATGCAGCTACTCCAGATAATATTAGGTACTTGTTTAACCTGTACGGGACCGTGAGCTAGATTCCCTCCTAACGGAGGTACAACGCCGACGAGGGCGGCATTATAGAAGGCCAGAGTATTAATAGGCTTGTTATTGGCTCCTTACAGAAAAATCCGAACTCTATACTAGTTAAGATAGCAAATGCCTGTACTTAGACCTCTGTAATAGAGTGTATCTCCGCGCTTAGTGTCGCTCTAGACCCCCTTGTTATCTTTAAGGCCAAAAGCATCCAGGAGCAGTGGTTTAAGCGGGAGTTTTTAGCTTAATATCTTAGCTAGTATATTACCTTCTCGCAAAATGGATAGATAAGCAACGAAATTACTATTAAGTGGCTGGAGAAGGTGTTCTTGCCCCAGACTAAGCCTGACAATCTATCCAAGGCACGGTTGCTTATTGTTAACAGTTATGGCAGTTATACCTTAGATAAATTTATAACTACATATTACCTAAATAATGTTTACTTACTCTTTTTGTCTGTCTATACTTTATATATACTCTAGCCTTTAGATCTTAGTTGTTTCTTAAGTCTAAAGGCAGCGTATTAGCGGTTCCTTAGCGAGGATACAGCTCTAACAGATGCAACGAAGGTTAGGAAGGCCAGATTTCTTAAATTTTATGCAGAAGCGCGTAAAATCGGTCTTTGAGAGCAGTGCGTACGAGCTGGGTGGAAGGCGATAGGGCTGTATCCTAAGAGCGTGGATAAGCCCTTAGGTTCTTGGTGGGTCGTAGTGCGCCAACGGCCGTTAACACCCCCCTCTTCTACTATAGATATTAGGACGCTAAAACGCGGTGGCGACATTGTAAAGCTATTTTCTAGAAAGAACAACTCTCTAGCTACACGATAATATATTTGGCTTGCTGCTACAGCGCTAGACTATATCGCAATAGAGGTCTCTATAAAGAATTATAAGATTGCTTTCTTGCGCGAGTATATTAAGTAAGTAAATCCGCTAAAACGCCGCAAAGTTGCAATTAATCCAAATAATCGCTTCGCGAGTCTTGCAGAGGTTCTCTCTTAGACTAATTAGGAGCCCTCCTAACGTGTTCGCAAGGCGAGAAGCCCAACGCAGGAGGTAGAGAAGAGTTGCTCTAAGAAGGAAGTGGAGTAGGCATTAGTTTAACATTCGGCACAGGATTAATAACTAACACAATAGTATCTTGCCTATAATTTAAGTGTAGACAAAGAAAGCGATTAAAACTCTTTAAATGCAGTTTATTTTGTATTTTTAGAGATTTATTTAACAAAGTTGTGAACACATTTGTAACCAGGGTGGTGACGGCGGCGGGGCTTTGCAGGGTGTCGGAAACACGGGGCTATCGAAAACTAGGACCCTTGGCTTACAACACTAAGCAACGCGCGTAAGCTAGGCGCTTAGTTAACTCTAGTTTATAAGCAGATCTAAAGGCATTAAGAATCCTCTCCTATATTAGTTATCTAGTCGCTTAATTGGCTTACAAGAGGGGCTAAGAGAATGGCGCATTTAATAGTGCTTATGCGCGATAAGATAGCTAGTCTATAGAGAGTAAATAAGGCAGCTATAACGTGTAAACAGCGCAAAAAGAAGCGGATCTAGAAGCAAGGCACCCTATTAAAGGTAGAGGAAGAGGAAATTATTGCTTAAAAGGCTATTAAGCAGCAACTAGAGGGAGAAACGCGGTATAGCCAGGCGTAGTTAGGTGCAAGCCAATAGGCTTTAGCGCGCTGCACGCGCTGCAGGGAGCCTGGGCACAACTTACGTACGTGCAAGAAGGCTTCTCTAGATACTGCTTAATTTAAGATAGCTATTATATTAATAGAATATTAATGCGTTGTGAATTTATACGCTGCAAAAGGCTAAGAGACTTAGTAGGGTGCGCCGCTCGCTTATATGCGCCGCTCACTTATAAACACGTTACTTATTTTTTTAAATATACCTTTTAGTATCTAAGTATATTATAGTATTACTATTTATTAAATTATTTTTTATAGCTAAAGTGCTATAAACTTAAAGGTAAGGCGTATTAAATTCTAAAGTAATTCTAATATAGTAGAGAAAGAAGAAGATAGTAGAAAATATAATAAGATAGTAGAAAATATAATAAGATAGTATTACTAAGAAGTAGTTAAACCTATAGTATAGACTTATAAAAAGCTAAATAGTTTTACTAATAATAATATATTATATATACTTATCTAAGCAGGGGCTCTACTTTTTGTTATGTTATTTAAGATAAAAGCCTTTATTATGCTACCTCTAGATAGTTAATTTAATATTATATATATACTTATAGTATATAAGTATAAAGTAGTTACTAATATATATATGGCATTAATTTATCTACCTAGGGGTAGGACGATAAAGGCTTTTATCTTAAATAACCTAATAAAAAAGCAGAGCCCTCTGCTTAGTAATTAAAAAGAGCGTAAAAAGGTGATTATCTTAATCTACTTTAACCTCAAACTAAAAAAAGGTTAAAAAATGTGTTTAGTAAGCCGATAACTAATATATATATATATAATTATAGCACCTTAAAACGCTTTTCTATGTATATAATAGCAGAAGAGATATCTGCTATTATTATAATATTTTTATTATAAACCCCTTAGTCGCAAAAAAAAATTATAAGTATAGTGTACCTAACTAATATAATTAATATTATATAATAAGTTATGTAATTAATAACTAAGTGTTATATATGCTTTACTATAGCTAGCTAATATCCCTTATAATAAAAATAGCTAAAAGGAAAAAGATGTATATTATTACACAATATCTATAATTAAAATTTCTATTAAATGATACAGGTACTTGCATTGTTCACAAAGGTGGGAAGCGCGGCCATGGTGCTGGGTGTTTCTCATTTTGACGCTGTCTCTCAAGGGGAAGGACAACAGAGTCTCCTCCGTTGCGGTTTTCATCCAAGTGGATGCTGCAAAGGAACGCATATATTGATGCAATCGATTTGAGTCAAGGTGGACGAGAAGGGACATGTCGCGTGTAGGAAAAAAAGGCACTGGGGTGGGGAAGTACTTCATATTCAGAGAAGCTGGACGCGCTTAGCATTTTCAAGAGGTGTAACTCGTTCTCGGGCATGCGGAGCCGAGGAGCAAACTCTGGGAGGCGGACATACACATAGTTCCATTGCTGATGTTTTCTCGTGTTTCTAAGTGTTGACGCAAAAACAAAGCATTCTCCAAAAGAGTGCCAAAAGGCATGGTGTTCGACTAGTTATCTTTGTGCATAAGAAATGAACACATCCAAGTAGATGGAAATGTCTTGAAACTGGGCGATGATGCCCATAATTTGGGGCCTTTTGAAAGGAGAAGAGATGCGCATTCTCGGGGCGTTTTTCGATTCCGGACCCGGTACATCGAATATGTCCTGGGTGTTTTGAAGGTCTGGAAGAAGATGAGAGAGGATCAGCATAGCGAGGTGTCTTTCGTACTCTGGTTTCCGAGCATGTGACCGATACGTGGTCGTCTTAGAGAAGCAGACATTCACGTAGTAGCTGTTCCTTTCTGTTGTTACATACCATGATCCGGTGGTTAGGGAAGAGGGGAAATGAACAGGCATCAGAGAATTATCGTGGCTTTTTCTCGATCCCCGGAATATGTGGCAAAGGGACGCAGATTTGGTGGAAGAGAGGAGAGCACATAGGCCATATGCCATAACCTTTGTTGCAGAGCATAGTCTTCCACGTTGGAGTTATGTGAAGGGAGCTGGGGAGCAGATATATGGATGTTATAGATTTTTGATGGTAGAGTTGTAGAGTAGTGGACCGGGCATGGGAGAGTGTGCTGCTGCTCGAAGGATATCTGACTGATCAACGTGGACTTCTGGTTTCCGCCGCATTTAGCGATACTTCCGAGAACTATTTCGTTCCTGCCACTACTTTACTTGTAGCAACTGTTACGGCAACGTCCTAGCTCTCCCCTCTCCATCTAATTATCCTTCTCAATCGCCCCATAAGCAGCCAATCTATTCTTCCGATTCTCCGCCAACCTCCATTTCTCAATATACTCCTCTGTCTCGCCACTCACCTTCAAATATCCATTATCCTCACTCGCTATAGGCTCGCCCCATTGCAACCACACCGGCAGCACTCCCGTCCATACGCTTTCCATTAAGCTTTGGTCCTTCAAATCCTTCTTATCGTCATGCGGACCGCCAGTCCGAACTTTGGCGCTCGCCGAGGAGATCTTCATGCGTAGGATGGAAGTGGAATTGAGTTCGGCGGGCGTGGGTGGGTTGCGGCTTTTTTCCCAGCGGGAGGGCAGGAGGTTGTTTGTTATGCCTGGAACCCGATGTGAATATGTGTCTCATATCTCGGTAATTGTCCATGGAGGCTCACGGGTCATAGCGTAGAGCCGCTCTGGTTCGTCGGTGACGAGGGTGGCATAGCCGTAAGCGATTGCCGATCGGTAGTTGCAAGAGTTATCTAGCATTTAGGCGTGAGTTGAAAAACACGACTTTGAGGAGTGAAACCAAGACTTCCCCATGCATACGAGAAAAGCGGGCGAGCCCAGGATTACGTACGGAAGGGGGCGAGAGCCAGGACCAAACCGTCCATGTGTCTACAGTTCCGTGTTCTTAGCACGCTATCCTTTCTTTCCTCCACGGAGTGGAAAAACTTACGAAGCCGCGACCGTGATGGGCAATCCCTCCGGTTCACACTCCCTCCCCTGCTTAAACATCCTCCCGCTTACATACCCATGAATATAGATATCCTGCTCAGAAGCACCAGGATCGGCGTCCTGGTTCTCGAAAGAACCTGTGCAGCCGAGCATGGGAAGTACAACAGGGAAAGGGTGCTCCGGGTCATTGAAAGAGACGTGTAGTATCGGGCTGCTGTTAATTGTGTGATGAATTGTTTGGTAGTCGTATGCTCCTACGGGAAAACGTTAGTAGTAATTCGTTAATGCTGACACTGGAGCAGAAGGGGGGCTCAACCTCTCTTCGGTAGTCGTCCCAGCTTGTTTGCTGTTGTCTTGGGGTACTCGGATGCCATGGTTTGCCACGCGTCCTATGTTATGATAACAATTCCGGTTGGTGTGCGGCTATTGCGAGACCGAGCAAGTAACTGTGTGGTCAAAGCAGGCTTCGAGCTTTATACCACTAGCGTCCGCCGTGACTCATCCTTTAGCTTTCATCGCCCCGTCTTAACACTCCTGCTTAACACTCCTGCTATCAAAGACCTGCGGACGTGTAAGGCTCGCTAGTCATCACGTTGGTGACGGCGTCGGTTGCACTTGCCGGAGGGAGAAAGTGGGGGGTGGGGTGACGGTTGCACGCCAATTGGTCGCGTCATACCGTTACCGTGTTGAGACAGCGTTTGGGGCGTATAAAGCGGTGACTCCCACACACATTTGTAAGGCTGTGCAGCCTATGCAGTATAATGCAGGATAATGCAGGATAATGCAGGATAATGCAGGATAATGCAGGTCATGTATGGCGTACTCGATGGAGATGATGGCATGGTCCCGAACGAAGTCATAAATATGCACAATTTGAAGTATAACACGCTAAATCACTGACTGATCTACATTGCATAACAATTTCACGTCTCCAGTTCAGGGTGAGACCTCCCTCGGCTTGAACTTGGTATTGAAATCCATCTGCCGCACGAACCACGCGTTATGTGTCTTCCACTCTGCACCTGGACGCTCCAGCTCAATCTGTATCGTCGTCAGTCCACACACCAATGCTTTCTGTGTTCTGGTGTGCCTTACCTCAAACCTCCGCAAGAAACTCGGCACTAGCTTATATATCTCCAGTAAGCTGACATTTTTGCCGATACACGTCCTTGCACCAGCGCCAAACTGGAACATCGTAGCCTTCATCTCCTTTAGCTTGGAGGGGCTTGCCTCGATCCATCTCTCAGGTCGGAAGGTATCCACGTCTGAACCGAAGACTTCGGGTCGACGGTGGAGAACCCAGGGATTACACCCAACAATCGTGCCACCTGGGATGAAGTTGCCGAGAATATCCATACCTTGCGGCGGGACGACGCGCTCGAGAATTAGACCAGCGGCGGGATGCATGCGGAATGATTCTTGGATTACAGCGTCAAGATAAGGTAACTTTTGAGATTCAGACCACGAGACGGTCCTGTCGGGCCGCGACTCCACAGTGCCATCGGAGACGGCGTCGTCTAATTCCTTCATCAATTTGGCGTACACCGGTGGATGCTTGAGCAGGAAGTAGAAGACACTGGAAAGAGAGATGGAGGTCGTCTCCGAACCAGCAAAAACCATAGAGGTGCAAGATGATAGAATACGAATGTCGTCCATAGACTCAGGGTGGTCGTGAGCCGCTTGTGCAAATTTCGATAGCAGATCGACGCCGCGCGGGTTTACTTCGTTCTCCGGAAGACCATGAGCCTTGATCTTCTGGATGTCGCCTGCCCGCTCGTCAGAGCGAGTTTGCGCGAAAAGCGTGACGGGAAAGACCCTCTTGCTCAGTCCAATACGTTGGAAGAAGAGAGATATGGGGTTCTTTTCCAGGAAGAGATCGAGAGTCGGTATTTGGCCAATCTGTTCCATTGTCAGTATGAAGTCGGCCGTAATTGCTATTCATTTCGACATACAGGACCTGCATAGCTCAAGAACCCCTGTAGAAAAGCTATGATACCGTCCACATCCCTGTTCTCTTCAACGAAGCCTAGCCGCTTGCTCCAGGTCAAATCTCCAATAACGTCAAAGGCGAAGTACTGTAGCCATTGGCTAAAGTTGCAGCTCTTGCCCGTGTTCGCGTACATTTCCTGGGACCTGTCGAGGAACACGCCAATAGTGGAACTGACAAGGGGCTCGTAATTGACGAGCGAACTCATAGCGAAGGCATTGTTGACACAACGGCGGTATCTGGCATGGTAGTCCTCATCGACAGTGGAAAATAATGACTGCAAACGGTGACCCTTCGAGACAGCGTTCTGAACAGGGTAAAAGTCGGACTACAGAAGCGGAGGCCGGATCAGCGCCGGTCAAGAGGGAGCAAAGTGAAAGCATACCTTGATCATGCCCTTGTTCAAGCCATATATCACCTTGATTGCCCTCGGATCCGCAAACGACAAGACATTAGGCCCTAGTCTTACGACATCTCCATGCTCGCGGTGAAGCCTGATGGTAGTCCAATGGTGCTGTCTCCCCCACACATCCCAGAACCGCCACCAGTTGGTGTAACCCGCCAACCAATGACCCGGATACCTGTTCAAGCCTTTCCAAAACTTGTTGTTAAGTAGCCAGCCGAGTGTAAGCGAAGCGAGTACGAGCGGCCAGTACTGGCCCAGCAACGGCAGCACTTCGTTGAGCAGCATTGTGACCGAAGTTGAAACGGAGTATGAATACAAGGAGGGCACGGCTTAGCTTTCATAGCTGGGCTGGTCAGCCATACTATATGAGCGTGCAGCAGCCGTGATGTGCAAGCCCGATTGCCGTGCACGCAAAGCGCTTGATCGAACGGACTTAAGCATCGCGGCCGTGCCCAGGACTGATGTGACGATGCGACTCGGCAGTTGGGGAGCGATGGTAAAGCAGCATCTTGTAAGCGGCGAAAGCTCCCTGCCCGGGGTCCGGTCTTGGCCCATGATCTAGGTACTGCGGTCGCGGGGGCGGTCTACATAGAATCACATCCCAAGCTGACACTTTGCCCATGAATCCTGCGCTTTCGCATGCGAGCTGTATTCTTTATTGCTTCGACCTCTTCATATAGATGGCGCTGATCCCCTACTTGCGTCTGACAATCTCCGGTTCTGTCTGAGGCGTGAGATGCGTGTGTATATCGCAGCTCATTAGCTGTAGCTCGCCCGTGCTGCACTCCACGACACACGAGTGCATTCAAGAGAGAGATTTGTGGGCACAGCTGAACTGCCGACCCAGCTACCAAGCTTCGTACGAGCGACAAGAAAACGCTGTGGCATTAGCAGTTGGTCGGCAGTTGGGCAACGGCCGCAGGAGGGTCGAATTGCCGAGCTTCGGCGGCCAAATCACCCCGCGCTTGATACGGAGTACCTTTAGGGCACTAGAGGTTTTTGCGCTACGTGATTTAGTATTTCTATTTATTATAATAATAGCAAAAACTATTATTTTAGCTAGTAAATTTAAGTTTTTAGTATTATATGTGGCGTTAAATTAACTACCTAGGGGTAGCACGACAAAGGCTTTCATTTCAAATAATATGACAAAAAAAGCAGAGCCCCCCTGCTTAGTAATTAAAAAGAGCGTAAAAAAGGTAATTAAAAAAAAGCGTATTTAAACTACTAAGCGAGCTTAGCAGTCTTAGCGCAAAGCTACTTTTATAAGTAAAATCTTTATAAAGAGGCTACTTAGAACTTTAGAGGAGATAAGACTTTAGCGTAGCTATACTATAAGCTATCTCTCCTCTACTATTCTAAGTTATAAACTACTATCTAGATTATTATAAATAATATAAGTTAATATATTAATAGGTATGTTTCTTATAAGTAGTAGAATAAGGATAATATATACTAGATACACTATTACTCTATTACTATATTAAGGTTATTCTTAATAAATCTCCTACTATTTCTTTATATATATCTCTACGTCCTACTATCTATTTAGAAATTGATATTGTTCCTAAAGAAGTACTTGCTATTACTAAAAAGTATACGCTAAAGATTTGCGTCGTTACTACTAAGGTAATAACGCTAAAGTTCTATTCTATCTATAAGATAATTATCTATAGAAGCCTAGTATACCTAACTATCTATAAGGCAATTCTTATGTACTAGCTAGGTTAGTAGCTTATCTAGTTTATAAAAACTAAGAAGACTATATTTCTACTCTAGTAGATAAAATTACTTCTTATTAGTAATAGAATCTAAGAAGGAAGGCAAAAGGTAAAGAATAAAGTGTTTATTAATAATTTCTAGTATAGCAAGAGTGTTATATAAATCCGCAAGATTCTTCTAGCTATTATAGTACCGTTAGATTATCTAGCGCGCGAGCGCGGATAACTAATAATAGTAGTAGTAATAAGCTAGATGTGCTATGTACGCTACAAGTAAACCTTATATTAGGACTAGAAGCTTATAGGTATTAGGGAGTATAAGTAAGTTTAAACTATTATCGCATTGCTAGATATTTAAGGTTAGTCTTTAATTAGAATTAGGTGCTATATATAGTAGTATATAATAACCTTCTATCTTAACCTATTTTAATCTTAAACTAAAAAAAAGGTTAAAAAAGGTATTTAGTAAGCCGATCTAGTATTATATAATTAAATAGAGGTGTTTTAAAAATATTTTATTAGTTTATATAGTAAATAAAAAGACAATAAAAATAATTTATAAAAAATTAAATTCCCTTTTTTATAATTTACCTTTTTACGCTCTTTTTAATTACTAAGTAAGGGACTCTACTTTTTTATTATATTATTTAAGATAAAAGCCTTTATTATTCTACTTTTAAGTAGATAAATTAATACTACACATATAAATTTTTACGCTCTTTTTAATTACTAAGTAGAAGGCTCTATTTTTTTGTTATATTATTTAAGATAAAAGCCTTTATTATTTTACTCCTAGGTAGATAAATTAACGCTACATAATTATTTAAAACACTATTAATAAACTATTAAAAGGTAGTAAAACTATTATAAAAACTAAAGAGTAAAATCCTATATGTATAATTTTTATACTACGTTTCTAGTAATAGTGGTAAGCAAATAAGAAGTGTACTTTTAGGCGGCGTTAATAGCAACTTTAGTATTAGGGCCTAGAAAAATAGTAGAAAATATAATAATAGAAATAGTAGTAAAAGTCTTTTTAAGATTAACTTTAATATAGAGATAAAGTGTTAGTATATTTATTATTAAATAGGTACTCTATAGCTAGCTATATAGATATTAATATCTAATACTCTATACTAGTAAGTGTAGAGGGTGTATAGGATAATTGTATAAGAAAAGAAAATAATATAATAGAACTAACTTTTATATTAATTACTTATATCTAGAAGGGATGCAAATAGAAAAGAGAAGATTCTATAGCATATAGGCTATAGCGCATAGGCATTATATAATTTTTATATAATGCTATTATATAGTAATATTAAAACCTTAATACCCTTAGGTGCCCTTACCTATATAATATATAGATACTAGTAACTTTTTATTTTTAAGGTTACTATTAGTAGTTCTCTCTTCCTCTATACAAACTATCTACTTACTAGTACTTACCCTATTTATATATTATTATCCTATCTATACGTCCTCTAATTTTACTAGTATACTCTAGTTAGTAAAAAGATTCTATTAAGTAACTATTTATTATACTTTGCTACTATTTGTTACAGGCGTAATTAAGCTTATTAATAGTAGAGTAGCTGTCTAGCTAATAGTAGTTAAGGGTAAGATTATATAGTTAATAATATAATTATAGTAATGATATATTATTTATATAAAGCCCTTTTACTTAGTGTATTCCTTGTATATTAAATAGACCTATTTATTTTATTTATTTAAATAGTAATATTAGGTAATTATGTAATATAAAATAAGGGAAGATAAACACTAATAAGGGGTAGAAATTAAGGCTTTAGATAAAAGGGAGAGGTATATAAGGCAGGCTTTTCTTTCTTTATCCTTCTCTTTCTTATTTTTACTTTAAACATCTCTCTATATATATTCCTTCTCCCTAGTTCTTTTCTCTTTTATGCAAATAATTAGATAGAAAAAGCGCATTTTTAAACAATATATACGTGCAGAAAAATTAAATAAATATATTACGCAAAAGAATAGATAAATAATAAAGAAATAGTACTATATAAAGACTAAGAAGAGCTCGCATAGGCGGGCTTAAGGCAATTTACTAATACTTTAATAGTACTTATTAAAATATTACTAAAGATTAAGAACTTTAGAGCCTAGTTTAGAGCCTTCTTTATAAAGGCATTAGTAGGATTGTTCTTTCTATTAATCTATCTAATTTTAAAAATCTTGTAGTGCTTATATAATTTGCAAAGTAATATAATATTAATTATAAGGCGCTTTTTATTTATAGTTCCTAGGCGTATAAGGTAGTTATAGAGAGACTTTAAATCTATACAGATAACTATAAAAATTAGTAGTAGACTAAGCGTGCATATAATCTTCTAGAGAGTTATACTAATAGTAATAGCATTATTAAATCCTCCTATTATACTATATAGCTTACTAGTAAGAACACTCCTTATTACTCTTTTATACTTAGTTATATTCTAGTGTATAATATTTACTAAAATCTTAAAGTTCTTGCTATTATCTCTATAATACTTATTGCCTATAGCGATTAGAAATCCTAGCTATAAGCTTAGGTCCTTAGTATTAGCAAATAAGCTATTAGTAAAGATAAACAGCTTCGCGTAATAGAGATCTAATAGTATAAAGGTAAGACTACGCTTACTATTACTAATCTACTATTAGATTTATATATTCAATATCTTAATATCTTTATATAAAGATAATATAGTCTAAGCAGTAATAGAAAAATTAAATGCGGCTTTTAGCTAGTATATAGATATATTATAGGCGTCTCTTATATACTGCTCTATATACTTCTAAGTAGTATCCTTATCTTTAGAATTAATTATATAAAGGCCTTTTACTTAACCTTTCTATATAAGAACTATAGTATTATATATAAGCTAAATTCTTCTACTATTAAGCTTAATAGGCTAATTCTTAGTAAAAATAGTCTTACTATTTATATAGAAAGCTACTTTCTTTAGCTTTTCTTCTTCTTTTTATATAAAGTTCTTATTAATAATGCTAAGAGTATTATCTATCTATAGGCTAGTAATTCTAAAGATATGCTTTTGTATAACAAAGTTTTTATATTAAGCTTCTCTTTATAGTAGTTATAGTAGATCTTAAACTAGTAGAGACGTAATTTAGCTATATTATAAAGTAGTTATATAATATAAAAAATTATATCTTATAGAAAGTTTATATATAGTTTCTTAGTTAACTGCCATTAATAATGCCGCCGTACAAAACGTTAATAACGAAATTATTATTATTTTGTGTATATTTTATTACTACTACTGTGTGCTAGGTGCTAGGTTTTAGTGTCTCCTGTTTTACTCCTCTCTGTGTATAGTGCGGATTCGACCTTAGTTAGAATCTTAATATAACAAAGATCTTTAATATAGTTTCTTAGGTAGTCTAGCATAAAGCGTGTAATTTAGCTTACTAGTAGACTAAATATAGGTCTAAGTAATGTCTCTTAGCTTAAAATATATCCTATATATTATCTTAAGGCTTACTTCTAATATAAAAAGTAGTTGCTAGCTTATTCTTTAGATAGTAGATAATTAAGTAAAGATTTTATTCTTCTTCTTATTAGAGTGGCTAGTAAATATAATGCTGCTATAAAGAAAGTTAATAATAAATTATTGTTATTTTGTGTATATTTTATTACTACCACTATGTGCTAGGTACTAGGTTTTAGTGCCTCCTATTTTACTTCTCTCTGTGTATGGTGCAGACTTAACCTTGGTTAGAATCTCCACATAACAAAGATCTTTAATATAATTAAGTAGTCTTATCTTTTACTTCTTATATAAAATAGAGATTAAAGATTCTACTCTTATACTTAAATAGGTTAAAGAAAAGAATCTTAAATATACTATTAGTAATAAGAGTGTCTATTTCTATGTAATCTAATTCTTTAAAAGGTGCTCTAGGTGTTGTAATTACACCTTTTATATAAAGCTTTAAAAATAGTTCCTAATTACTTATCTTCTTCTAGGTAAGAAATATAGTATCCTTTCTTCCTTTTCTCTAAAGGATCCCTTTATATAGAGCTAATATTATTTACTTTATATAATAGTAGAAGAGTATAATCTTTTATATAATAGTATAGCTTAACCTATATATAGTAAAACTTTACTAAACTATTCTTTAAGTTAAGAATTATATCTTTATTCTTAATGCCCTTAATTTTGTATAGGCCTATCTATCTATTTTTCTCTCTTTAAATTATAATCTTAAATCTAAGTAGAAGTTTAAGAACTTTATACGCAGCTAATAGACTATTATAAGTATTTAGCGCATAATTAATACTAGCCTCATCCCTTTTCTTTTATAGTATTTTTATTGCCTTTTATATAGTATTTACGTGTGTAATAATATTAGATAATAGAAAAGAGTCTATACTAATTCTAGAATATGCGCTAAAGACTAGTAGTATAGGTATAAGGCTATCTAGGCCTATAGTATTATTAATAGCTTTAATAGCTATTTAAAGAATATTTTTTTATCTATATAATTTTTAGTTTAGGCTTAAGAATATTAAAGACTCTATAGAAAAGTGTGTATAAACGCTTAACCTTCCTTATTACCTAATATGCTTTTATAGATATCTGCCTATAGATTATACTAATAATCTTTGCGTAGTTCTTAAACTTATCTAATACAAAGTTTGTATCTAGGTTATATATAATATAGTTAGGTAGATTTTAGTAGACATTAATCTAGCATCTATAAAGAGCTTCCTACGCATCTTATATAGATATTAATTTTAAGAAAATTATAGCTTAAAATAATATATCTATATATAAAATATATAGTGCATTCTTAGTTCTAATATATATAATATTAATAATAATCTTATAGTTAAAGTAGGTAGTATCTTTAATAGTAAACTTAAAGCTATATAGGACTTACTTATATAGTTAGTAATAGTAGTAAAACTTTTAAAATTTATTTAGTATAGTAGTATTAACTTTATAGCTAGTATTCCTTAAAACGCCTTTCTATATTAATAATAGTAGAAGGAATAACTGCTATTAATTTAATATTTTTATTAGAAACCCCTTAGTCGCAATAAAAAACTATAGCTAGTAATAGTAAGCATCTTTTAAAGTCTTTCTATATAGTTTTTTTTGCGACTAAGGGGTTTCTAATAAAATTATTACAATAATAGCAGTTATCCCTCCTACTATTGTTAACACAGAAAAGCGTTTTAAGGTAGTATTAATAAAAAGAGGTTAGCTAGTTATTTATAGCATACTTATATAATAGTAGTATATAGAGAAATTTTCCTAGTAAAGTTTACACCTAATACTCTTTATATAAAGGTAAGCCTATTAATTATTACCTTTAGAACTTTATATAAACTCTTATTAGGATTCTTATATTAGTATTATATAAAAGTTATTATAGTCTAGTCCATTTAATACTAGTTATAGTTAATAGTAGTATTAAAGTAACTATTAAGTGCTTTGTATAAGCACTTCTACAATTATCTAGGGCGGATAGTATAGAAGTAATACTATATCGCACGGCTAGTAAGAATATCTAGAAAGATATCTAGGTATTAATTCTTAGTAATATCCAGGCGTCTATATAGGTCTATAAAGATCCTAGTCTTATCTACTAAAATATTATATAGAGCTCCTATATAGTTATTCTCTTTATTCTATACCTTTTAGAATTAGATTATCTTATTAGCTAAAAGTCTTTAAGGAGGTAGGTTATGCTTAGGTAGAAGCTTATATAGGTTAAATTATAATATAGGCTTAGGTAGTATAAATTAGTATAGTGCCTATAATTCGCGTTTAACTAGTAGTAGCTCTATTCTATATAGTGTTTAATAGTTACAAATAAGTAGGCGAAATAGTAGTTAGGTACTATATATGGTTTTTTTGCAACTTAGAGGTTTCTAATAAAAATATTATAATAATAGTAGTTATCTCTTCTACTGTTATTAACACAGAAAAGCGTTTTAAGATAGTGTTAATAAAAAGGAGTTGTACTATATATAAAGAGTGGTATTATATTTAGTTATTTATATAAATAAAATTACTCTTAGTACTTATATAAAGGTTATCTTAAGATATTTATAGAGACCTATAGCTATATAGGTATCTATAGTAGTAATAGCTTACTCTATTTATGTTTGTGTAATAGCTTAGTTAGCTCTCGTATCTTTAGAATTAACCTTAGTATCTATATATAGGGTATTAAGTAAGTTAGTAAAGATAGTATTATATAAGTAGTATCTGTATTACCTTAGGCTACTTTGTATAGTTTACTAGCACTTATAGCTTTAGTATCTACTCTTAGCTTAATACCTTTTCTTCTAGAACTATTATAAGCTCTTTCTTATATATATAGCCTAACTCTAGAAAATAGTGTTCTTCCTATCCTTTAAAGTCTTTCTAGAATAACTCTAAGAAAGCTGTCCCTTTCTAGTATAACGCATAATACTTAGCAATAGTATATACTATATATAATTTTATTTCTAACTAAAAAAATTATTTACTATATTAATCTTATCCTTCTAATATATAGGTCTTATTCTCTTATCTAGTATTTTCTCTAATATTTCTATCTTGTTATATACTAATTATATAGTCTAGTATACTTAGGAATATTAGTATTATTTTATAAGGTAGTAGAAACTTTATACAAGATAGTAGAGGCTTTTTATAAGGTAGTAGGGATAGCTATTACGTAACTAGTTTGTTTAATAGGTTAGTTATATAAAGAGTTGCACTTTACCAGAGTTTATTATTATCTAACTATATATTTATATAGTTACTAATAGTGGGATTAGTGCACTATCTTCTCTTAAATCTTATATAGTAGTAATATCTACTTACTAACTTAATAAAAGAGTTAATCTACTATTTCTATAGATAAGGATAGATTCTATATATCTTATATAATCGCTTCCTTTATTTTATATAGTAGTACTATTTACTTACTAACTTTATAAAGATTTAATCTACTATTCTCTTATATATAAAGAATAGGATACAATATAATAAATTATATAGTTAATAATAACTTATATAATCTATCTTTGTGAGAGGCTAAGCGCCCTTCTATAGTTACTTAGTCTGCTACCTTAGAGTTCTAGGTTTGTGCTCCTGCCAAGCCAGAAGTATATATAAGTCTATAGCCGGAGTTACTATTAAACCCTATTAAATTTATAAGTTTACTTAGATAACTCTAATCTTATAGTCTAAAGCCCCTTATATTAAATTTAAGTAATCTTATATAATAGGAGAGCTTATAAAATCTTTCTAATACGCTAAGAATAAATATAAGGAAGGAGTTACAGTGCACTCCTTCGCGTCTAAATAACCCTACACTCTAGCCTTAAGAGATATAGAGAGCTATAACCTAGTCTGTAGTATCTTTAAGACAGGTCTTTAGCAAGTAGTTAAGTTAGATATTAAGATTCTCTAACTCTACAAACAAACATGCAGTTAAGTTAAACATTAAGATTTCTTAACCCTATAAATAAACACGTAGTTAAGTTAGATATTAAGATCTTTTAACTTTACAAAATAAACACAAATATAAATACGTAGTTAAGTTAGATATTAAGATTATTTAACTCTATAAATAAATACAAAGTTAAGTTAGATATTAGGATTTCTTAATCCTATAAAACAAACACAAATATAATAGAGGAACCACTAAAGTCTTCCTATAGAAGAGAAAATATTCTTATCCCTTGTCTAGCATAATAAGTTACTAAACTCTAATAGTAAGAAGCTATAGAAGTAGATATTACTACTAACCTTACTAATAAAATATATATAAAAGATTAAGCTAGTCCGCTAGTATTTATAAAACTAAAGATTAGTAAGACCCTAAGCACCTACCTAAAGAAGGGAGGAGGCCTAGAATATAGGAGGAGACACTCTTTAAGACGCGCTAACGTAAATTATAAGCTATTTTACTAGTTTAAAGTAACTCTAAGTTATACTAGCAGCTTAACTAAATACTAATAATTAGCTTTAGAGCTTGCTAGAAGTAATTACTAATTAACTCGCCTAATTAAAGCAACGTGCTAGAGCAAAAACTATATCCTTAACCCCCTTCTAAATAATAGTAGTAATACTAGCGTCTAGCAAAGCGCCACTAGAGTGCTAACATCCCTAACACCCTAATTTAGAGTTGTTCTCTAGAAGCTATTATAATTACTAGTATTAGAAATAAATAATAAAGGCTAAGATCTATAAAAATTGCTCTCTTCTAAAGAATCTAATTAATTATATTATAAGTAGGCTAAGAAATAAAGTAGTAGATATTGCACTAGTCTTTATAAAGAAAGGAACCTATTCTAAAAATAAATTTTAGAGTTTCTTAGATATAAGCTTTTATAATAAGTTAGTAAAGAAGTAAGTATAGAATAGGCTATTTCTTAGCTAATAGGGCAAAACCCTACTAACTAAGTTTAATACTAACTTTATGCGCCTAGCTACTAAGACTAATAAAGATAACTAGAAGAACTTAAAGAATATTTACTAAAAAGCCTTATATATAGACTTATAAGATAGGCTAATTACGCTAAAAATCTTTAAAAACTAGGACCTTATAATATTTATAGACAAAGTTAATATAGTTAAGGAGAATATTTACTATATAAAGATATTAAAGCCCTTCTATATAGCAGCCTCCTCCTCTACTAAGTCTACTAACACTATAGATTAGGAATTTATATATTCTAGCACTATAAAGACTACTAAAGTAAACCTTTTAAAGACTAAAAAGTGCGCTAAATAGGTCTCTAAGAAGGAGTTAAAGAAGCGCTATAAGAAAGGAGTATACTTTTACTATAGTAAAAAGGAATATAGTGTCTAGAATTATTACCTTTAAGCTATAATACCCCTAATATAAGCTAAGGCTAGTAAGGCTTAGAAGATAAATAGTAGTAATAAGGATATTAATAGCTTAGTAGAGTTAGAAAACTAGTTTCTCCTTTTAGAAGTTATTAGAGAGAGGAGATAAAGCGAGTTATAAAGAAACTAAAGAAGAACTTTAATATATATAAGAAGATATAGCTAAATTTAATACTAATTACTATAAACACTTTTATTAATAATATTGCCTTTGCGTATACTATACTTAATTTAGGGTATTTAACTACTATCTTTATATCTAAAAAGTTTACTAGAAAAGCTAACCTATAATATATTAGTTTAAATAATTCCTATTAAGTAATAGAATTTAGAGGAGTAATCTTCTTAGTCTATAAAGCCGCCTATATAAAGATAGATATTAAGGGGCATATTAAAACAATATAGGTATATATTAATAAAAGGAGGCGGACTATAAACTAGTTCTTAGTTTGCTATAGTAAAAGAAGAACGCTATATTAGTAGCCCTAGGGAAACGCTCTATATATATAGAGTCCTCCTATATAAAAATTAAAGATAAGTAGGGAAGATAAACTCCTACTCCTAGTTAAAAAGTCTCTGCTATATTGTTTATAACCTTAAATAGAAGAAATATAAAAGAAAAGAATAGGCTAATAGTCTTTGCCGCCTCCCTTAAGGACATCTAAAAGGTCCTAGCCCTAAAGGTTAAAATAGACCTAAGAGACCACCTCTCTAAATAGCTCCTAAACTAGATAGAAGTTTTCTTAAGGAAATAAGCTAATAAACTTTCCTTATTACAAGACTCTAGAATTAATTACTTAATCCCCCTTATTAAAAAGAATAAAGAAACCCTAAAGATCTCCTTTAGGCCTCTTTATAGTTTATTAAAGAAGAAACTACTAGTTCTTTATAAGAAACTAATAAAGTATCTTAACTATAGCTTTATTTAGGTAAGCAAGTCTAGCATTATAGCACTAGTATTATTTATAAGAAAACCTAAGGGAGGTCTATAATTTTGCATAAACTATAGGGCGTTAAATACCCTATTAAAAAAGGACCGCTACCTTCTTCCCCTTGTTAAAGAGATATTTTAGCTTCTTACTAAGGCTAAGTAGCTAATAAAATTAAATATAATTTAGGCCTTTTATAAATTAAGAATAGCAAAAGAAAAGGAATAGAAAATAGTCTTCTAAACCTAGTTTAGGTTATATAAGTAGTTAGTAGTCCCCTTTAAACTAGCTAATATACTAAGCACCTTCTAGAAATATATTAACTATATTCTAAGGAAGTACTTAAATAACTTCTACTCTATCTATATAGATAATATCTTTATATTTTCTAGTAAATCTTTAGAGGACTATTAGAATAAAGTATAATAAGTAGTAGAGAAGTTAAGTAAGGCAGAACTATATCTAGATATTAAGAACTGTAAGTTTATAGTTACTAAGACTAAATACCTTAAATTTATTATAAAGTATAAAAAGGGAATTAGTATAAACTTAAAGAAGATTAAGGCTATCTAGAATTAGACCCCTTTTATAGATGTAAAGAGTGTTTAGAGTTTTTTAGGTTTTACTAACTTCTACTAGAGGTTTATAAAAAACTTCTTAAAAGTAGTATTTTTATTAATAAAGTTAACTAGAAAGGAAACTCCCTTGTTATAGGGGTAGAAATAATAGTAGGCCTTTAACTATTTAAAGAGAGTGTTTTATACTAAGCCTACACTAGTCTACTTTAATTCTAAAAAGAAAGGAGTATTAGAGACTAACTTTTTAAACTAGGCCTTTAGAGTCTACTTCTTATAGTTTAATGGAAAAGAAGTCCTTACGCTAATTATCTACCTTTTTACTAAATATACCTCTATAGAGGTAAACTATATAATCTATAATAAAAAGATACTTATAGTTATTAAAGCACTAAGAAGTAGTATAATATACTTTAGGCTATTCTTTATATACTTATATACACTAATTATAAAAACCTTATACTTTATAAAGTCTAAAAGGTTAGATAAATAGTATATACGCTAGGCTAATACTCTTAGTAAATATAATATAATATTTTAGTATAGACTAGAAACTATTAACTTACGAGTAAATACTCTTTTGCAACGCTAGTAGAATATGCCTACTAATACTAAAAATAACTAGATTAAGTCCTATAAAATTTAACTTCTTAAGAAAGTTTCTTTAGAAAATAGAGATATTAGGCTTTAAATATCTATAGCCCTAGTAATATAAGCTCTGCCTAGGAGGCTTAACCCTCCTAAGGAAAAAAAGAGCTAAGCTAAACGTAAGAAACACTAGTCTCCTTTTTCCTACTTATTAAAAGAGTTTTCTTCTAAACTAGAAATGCACCTCCTAGTAGATCTAGACTTAGATAAATTATAGTCTTATAGCTTAAAGGAAGATCTTATACTAAGAGAAATAAAAAAAGTGTATTCTCTACTATAGGCGCACTTTTTTCTTCTTCCTAAACCTAAAGGTTGCTATATAAAAATATAATATTAATAACGCTAATTACCTTTAGTACTAGAAACAAAGATAGATTCTAAACTAGAAATTTCTATAGATAATACTAGTTACTATAGTCTATAACTTCCCTATATCTAAGTATCTAGGGAGAGAGATTACCTATAATATAGTTACTAGATTATACTTCTTTCTAAAAATATTAAATTTTATTTATTAATTTATTAAGAACTATAATATATATAAAAGAACTAAGCTATACAGAGATATAAAATAAGGGCTACTAAAATCCTTTCCCCTTTTAGACTAGATATAAAAGGAGATCTCTATAGACTTTATTACTAAGCTTCCTATAAGTAGGGAGAACACAAATATAATAGTAGGGTGTAATAGGCTAGAAAAAAATAGTCTTAGTCTCCCTACTAGACTTAAAGGTAGAAACTATAGTAGAGGCGTTTCTTTATTATATTATAGCCTACTATTAGCTCTCTAATGCTATAACCTCTAACTATAAAGGTTAATTTATAAGCAACTTTTAGAGATAGCTATATAAGAGAATAAAGATTTAGAGAAGATTATCCTTCTTTAAGCGCCTAGAAACTAATAGCACTATAAAATATATAAATTCTATAATTAAGGTATACCTCTACACTTTTATATAATAGAACTAGAAGAATTAGGCCTTATACTACCCTATAGTGCAAATAGCTATTAATAGGAAAGAAGCTACCTCTACTAAAGTAGTACTATTTTTTCTCTAGCATAAATATAATATAGACTTAGCTAAGCTAGATATAAAAATAGAAGCTATTAACTATTACTAGTAGGATTTATAACTAGTAAAGTCTATTAAAGCTTTGCTATAGAAGTTTTAAAAAGTTTTTATATTTATTTAAGCTAAGATAGCTAAGTTTTAATAAGAGTAGGAGCGGCAAGCAAACTAACACTAGAGAGACACTTTAGTATTAAAGGAAAAAGACAAAGTTTAGCTCTAGTATAGGGACTACCTATCTAACTTTTATTCTAATAAAAAGTTAGACTAGAAAAATACAAAGTTTATAGTTATATAAGTAGTAGACTTCTATAATATAAAACTAAATATTCTATCTAAAGTCTACCTAGTATTCTTTGTAAATTGTCTACGCCTAGGTAGAGAAGACCCTCTCCCTAGCTAGATTATAGATAATAGAAAACTAAAGGCTATTATTATTAAGAAAGAAGAGAAATAGGTTATAGAAGATATCCTAGCTAAGAAACCTACCTAAAGGAAAAGGGGGCTATAGAGATTACTCTCTTAAGTTAAGTAGTTAGATAATACTAACCTAACTTAGAAATCTACTATAAATCTCTTTACTATAGAGGTATTAGATCGCTAGAAAATATACATCTTCCTATTCTAAAGCAATAATAGAGAGTTGCCTATAGACTTCTATAGAAACTCCCTAAACTAATAAATACGCTATAGCTCCTAGTATAAGAGTTGCATCTCTAGTAAAGAACCTAAAAAGCCTCTACTAAAAGGAGATTAGAATAAGCCTAAACCTCTAGCCCTCCTTACTAATTACTTAGGGATTAGTAAGAAATAAGACTATAATTTACTTAAAAGAGTAAAAACACTTAAAGAAGTACTATAAAATATTTAGAAGCGTTAGCCCTAATATAAATAAATAGAAAAAGGGAGAATTATTGCCCCTATAATAAAATATTATATATTCTAAGGTCGGCTTACCAAATACCTTTTTTGACCTTTTTTTTAGTTTGAGGTTAAAGTAGATTAAGATAGAAGGTTATATGTACTATGTACAGCACCTAATTCTAATTAAAGACTAACCTTAAATACCTTAACAACCCTATATCCTATAAGCTCCTAGTCCTAATGCAAAGTTTACTTATAGCGTACATAGTATACCTAGCTTGTTACCACTACTATTGTTAGTTATCTGCGCTCGCTGCTACGCGACGTACTTGCTTAAATAAGCTAACTTAATAGTAATAATAATAATAATAGTTAGAAGAATTTTATAAATCTATATAACACTTTTGCCACTATACAGCTTATTAATAAACACCTTATTATCTTTTTTTTGCGTCCCCTACTAGATAATTCTGCTACTATAGTGCTAAGCCAAAAGTCTGTTCCCCCAACACGCTAACGCGCGTACACCAACACTAACATCCTATTTTCAACACTACATTACTCCACTAATATGAGCTCTTTTAGTGTAGAAATTTCAGGAAATCGTCGCCGCAATGCCGAATTATCTGTCCAGCAACGGGATTTAATTATCGCGAAGTGTGAGGCGGGCGCGTCATCGCGGGAGTTGGCTAAGGAGTTTAACTGTACGCGTTGCTGCATCAACAAAACACTTTAGAGATATGGAGAACAACACCACAATTAATCGCGGCCTCGATTAGGGCGTCCCTAGGCGCTTAATACACATGACAAGCGTGTACTCTATTAAGAGGCACGAAAAAACCTGAGGATTGAATACCTAGCCTTCCTTCGCAAGGCCTCCCTCCGCCGCATCTCTCAAACGACTGCATATCGCGCATTGAAGGCAGAGAGCCTAACCAACTTCTAGGCAGCGCGGAAGCCCAAGATCACTCGCGCGGTGGCCTAGGAGAGGCGTTAATTTGAATAGGAATATCGCAATTAGGATTGGCGCGGACAGCCCTTCCAGTTCTTAGATAAGTGCTCTCTATTTAAAGACGCTCTGGCGGCACATCTACATAGGTTTTTCGCCTCCTATACAAGAAATAGAGACATGAGATAATTGAGGAGACAGTTATATTAAGATCTCGCGCGGCAATGGTGTGGGCGAGTATCTGGCTTAATTAGAGAGGGCGGGTTTAGCGGAGTCCCTTAGTGATTATGCCTAGGGACCTAGCAGCTCGTTGTAAAGGATACAGCGTATAGAGTTATATTAAAGCTCTATGCGAAGGACTCCTCTGTAATTATTACGTAGGAGATATCTATATGCACGATAACGCGCCCATCTGTAGGGCGCGATAGTTACTCGATTTTTTGGCGGAACACGGCATACAACTAATTGAGTGGCCGCGTTATTCCCCTAATATCAACCCTATTAAACATCTCTAGTGGTCCCTTAAGAGAGAACTCTATAAGCGTTACCCTAATATGGGCGATCTTAGTAATAGTAATAAGGACTTTAAGACCTTCTGCGCGGCGTTAAAAGATTGCTAGCGTAGGATCCCTAATTTGCTAATTTGTAAGCTTATACTTAGTATGCCGCGTCGCCTACTTGCTCTTCGGCGTGCGCGCGGGTATTAAACAAAATATTAATCAAATAATTATCTCTATATCAATTATTAACTCTCTAGGAGCGATATTAGGGGTGCTGGAGCGCTCTGCGCAACAGGGTGGTGATGATGGTGGACCTCGCTTACCCCTGCGGGGAATAGACTTTTGGCTTAGTACTGTAATAAGAAGCAATTCTATCTACTAAAGTAGAAATTTAATCTTGTAATTTTTCGCAAACTAAATAAGCTACTAACCTAACTAGTACACTAGGACTGCCTTATAAATAGTTAAGTGTACTTGCCCCTTGTACTAAATAAGCATCTAAATAGAATAGAACTCTAGCGTAGTTACTTTAATAGCCTCTTTAATAGCAGTAGCGCAAATCTTTAGTGTATACTTTTTAGTAATAGCGAGTACTTTTTTAGAAATAACGTTAATGCCTAGATAGATAGCAGGGCGTAGAGTAATAGTAGAGGCTTTGTCTAGGACAACCTTAATATAGTAATAGAGCGATAGTGTATCTAGTATATATTACCCTTATCCTACTTATAAGCAAAGCAGTATAACGTACTTTGCACTCGAGTCGGACACTCTATTAAGTCAGACACTTTGCCAAGACCCTACCAAGTTCTATACTATTTACAATAGTATAGAGTCAACATAAACTATTTTCGATAGTCTAAATAGGCTAAACTATTTAGAATCTACTTCTATAAGCTGTCTAAGCTCGGCCATATAGTGGTCGGCCACATATAGTGATCGGCCACCCCACCCAAAGCAGCCACACAGTTTGGAGTCGCGATTTCTCAACAACAACAATTACAATTGCCATTCAGTACACATAGAACTAAGTTCAAGTGCTGCTACTACTGCTGCTGCTTTTTGAGCTTCTTTCTCTAGTGAACTACTTGCCTATTAAGCCTGTAAAGCAGCTGCTCGGTCAATAGCAGCCTTTATAGCCTCAACATTACTAAAGCGCTTATTTGGATTAACTTAAACGCGCTTTCTGACGCGGGTGATCTTAGCACTATCTAGTTAATATTTGAGTCGTTAATTTTCAGCCTCAAGTTGGGCTGCCCTGGTGTTGGCTTCTGCAATAGCCTTGCCTGCCTTGCCAAGCACTACGCGGGTGCTTCGTGAGAGAGATTCTGACAACAGCAGCTGTTGTTGAGCCTTATATAGAGCCTGTGAGCTCCGAGGGGTGTTAAAGACTTGATCTGCAGTTACTAGCCCCTGACTGCTCGCTAGAGGGGTGACTAGCCAGCCAGTTACTTGAGATGAGAGCAGCACAAGGTCTGGGTTGTATGGGCAGAGCCCTGCAGCCCTCCAGCCAGCTCAGATAACTCGCTCTGAGAGTCCTTCTTCTCTAGCTTTATTATATAATATAACGAAGCGCTCTTTTTTAATAGGTGCTGCGTCATCAAGGGCTGAGAGAGCTCGTATCTCACCACGGTACTTGGATTTGAGTACCGAGAAAGGAGCAAGATCCAACGGCTGAAGCAGGTGTGAGGAGTGAGCTGGAAGATACAAGAGGTGGATCTTGTTGACCTTGCAGAGCCATATAAAGTCAATAGGGATGTGGGAGCCATAGCCGTTAAGAAGGAGGAGCCGCTAGCCACTGTTAGATGGTGAAGTATTTGGCATGAAAATACGCTGCAACCATTCATAGCTAATTGAGTTTAACGTCCATCCATTCTCTGACGTTGTGTAGAGCCAATCTGGTGTGCCTTGTGCTAGAAACCACGTTAACTGTAGATGCTTGCCCTTAAAGATAACTAGGCATTGAAGCTTGACGCCGACAGCTGAGATGGTCTTAATAATTGATACCCACTCGCGATCCTCTGGGGATTTGATATAAGCCTTCTTCTTTAATGAACTGGCAACGACCTGGGAGTTTGTACATACCCCTAGTGCGCACCCAGTCTCATCCATATTCCACATATCTTCATACTGTATGCCCAGCTCTATTCTTGTCCGCTTAAACAGCTCAAGAAAGGCTTGTATAGTGTCTTAACTGGCTGCAGTAGTCCTTGCACTCTCGATTGTTCGGCCGACGATAGAGGCGACGCGTGGGTTGCGTGTGATGAAATGGGGTACCCATAGTTGCCCTAGAGGCTCGTGGTCACCATTCATGTGCAGGATTCGGGTGGCCATCTCTCGCACACGGGGATGAGATGGAGGTTGTGCGCGTGAGTCCTCTTCTAGTATCCACTCTACTAGAAAGCGCTCTTGCTCCAGAGTCAATCGCTGTTGGTTAGAGTGAGCTATCGCGTTGGGTTGGCGACCGTTGATGCGCTCTTGGAGAGTTGATCGGGGCACGCCCCAGGCCTTAGCAGCCTTCCGTTGGCTTGTATAAACACCAGAATTAAGATCGCTAATAGCAGATTGTATTGCTAGTTCACGAGGATCCATTTTGAACGCGTGGTGTTGAGGGTATAGATGATCAAAAAGTGAGTAACGCGTTGTGGTGGGGTGGCCGATCACTATATGTGGCCGAACACTATATGGCCGAGCTTATAGGTCTTTTTATTGTGCCCAGGCTTGCCGCAGCGTCCACAGCGCCGTTAAGCGGATTCGCCTCTATTAGTGCGCACCCTCTTCTTTGCCTTCTTGCCATCACTACGCACCCCAAAGTCCTTTAGAGTAGCCAGTCACTGGCCCTCTTTAACTATAAGGACTCCTTCTTGCTGCAATCGCTTTCTTTTATATGATTTACGTCGTGTGGCGGCCTTATTAGCAGCTTAAAGTTCGGCGTTGCATTTGGTCATTAATACCGGTACGTACCAAAGAATGCCCTATTATCTCAGCGCCTTTAACGAGCTTTTCCATCGCCTCAACTATATAAGTTGGGGAACTATCTACATGCCTTTAAATCCTCTGCTTAACCAGCGTCGATTGCGACCCAAGTTCTGTACTATTTCGCGGAGTTTGCGACTCCCATATACTATCGCGAATAGTACAAAGTGGAGGCGTACGCAGGCGGACGTCAAGCTGCGATATCACAACTTCTGGGTTGTGGGGCACTAGGCCAGCACCTCGAAAGCCTCCTTTAATATTACTTTCAGTAAACGAAGCCTTAAAAGCAGCAATAAAGCAAGGCAGGAACTCGATTTTAGTGATGTGCGTGATGTGGTTGCGCATTAAATCCTTAGCTTAGCGCCCATACGCCTTTTTTAAAGGCGCGAAACAGCCCACATCAAGTGGCTATAAGAGGTGCGACGAATGCGAGAGCATATAGAGAGTAACAATATTGCTCTTTTTGCAATACTGTTTGAATTCGAACGAGTTGTAACTCTTATAGCCATTAAGAATGAGCAAACGTGTTATGCTAACAACACGCCTCTTTATATACTTATTAAAGTGCTTTAGCCACTATAGACTAAGCTTATTTATTGTTTAGCTATTCTTAGAGACTGCAATAACCTAATTATAAGGTAGATCCTTCTCCTTATACTAGGCAGAGAGGTAGTGCTTGCCCCCAAAGATAATAAAGGGTAGGATCTACCACCCTGTTGCATTAATGCCTTAGATAACTGTTGTCCACTTCCTATTGCCCTACTGCACCTGCTTTGGCCGTCCTTAATGCTTAGAGCCTGTGACTACTACTCTAGTCAATATTATGCCTATTATAAAGCCTACTTTATCAAAATTGTAGGTGTCCTTGTCTAGGATACTATGTTTGGCCTTTATGTTCTCCACAAGCCAGAACCAGACTTATATCACCTTAGGATCCTCCTAGAGAGCTCTCTTATAGTCGTACTTTTGATTAAACTTGACTTTAAGCTCTGGCTGGCGCTTAACAAAGTCATAAGGCCACCTCTGGCCAACTAGCTTATAGTGGCGTGCAGCCAGTAAAGAATTAGCCATATCTTTTATAGCATTAAGCCAAGGCGGAAATCCTCGCGCGTCTAGGTCGAGTATATGCTCCACAATCGCCTGCTCCTCTCTTATAGTAAGTCTTATTTTGTTAGGTGCGCAGTTGCGTCTAAACGTCTTTTTAGCACATTAGTCGCTAAGTGTACTTTAAGAGATGTTATAGATAGCTATAGCGCGTCGCTAAAAGAGTGTCGCGTCTTGTTTAATAGCCTAGATCGCAAGCTGTATACGCGCTTCTTTTAACACTAGTAGTTTATTATGTGGTTAAGGCATCGCGTTATACTATTGCTGATAGTACGTTTTGGTAGAGTCTTAGCAAAGTGTCTAACTTAATAGAGTGTCCGACTCGAGTGTAAAGTACGTTATACCTATTAATATATTAACTTGTGTTATTTATAACAATGAGAATAGTAGAGAAGAAGAAAGAATAACTATAGTATAGCTGCGCTAAAGTTTTATCCCTTCTCTACTAAAGTTCTAAGTAGTCTCTTTATAAAAACTTTGTATATAGGAGCTGTGCATACTAAGACTACTAAGCTTGCTTAGTAGTTTAAACGCGCTTTTTTTATAATTACTACCTTTTTTACGGTCTTTTTAATTACTAAGTAGGAGGCTCTACTTTTTTATTATATTATTTAAGATAAAAGCCTTTGTTATACTACCTCTAGATAGTTAATATAATGCTATATATAGATTCTAAATTTGTAATTACCTATTTTACGCTCTTTTTTAATTACTAAGTAGGAGGCTCTGCTTTTATTATTATGTTATTTAAGATAAAAGCCTTTGTTATTCTACTCCTAGGTAGTTAATTTAATAACACATAGATTCTAAATAATAGAAAATAGGGCAATTAGAAAGGGAAGAAGTAAAAACTATTTAGAAGAGGATATTATAAAAAAGGAAGAACAGATATAGCGTAACTAAAAGAACTAAATATTTAAAGAGCTAAGCTTATAGCTTAGCTATTTCTATAAAGCTACAGACTATATAAGAAAACACCCTTAGACCTTTATAATACAAAGATAGAAAAATTCTAATATTCTAAAAAAATAAATAAAAATACTATTTCTCCCCTATAAACTCGCTCTTGCCTAGATTAGGATTAAGGTCTATCCTCTTAATCTTTTTATAAAGAATAGCAATCTAATTAGGGCTAGTTACTATAAAACCTAGAATTTTTTTAATATGCTTTAGAAGAGTAGCAATTTTATAACCTTCTAATATCTTGCTAGCGCAGATTATTTCTATAATATCTAGAATAAGCTTAACTAGATCCTAGTAGGGAGGCTCTAGAATAGGTAGAGTAGAAGAAATAAGCAACTATAGTATAATATTAGCTAAGAAAGACAAACTTTAAAATTTAGAACTTATAGTAAGTTTATTAAAAGGAATATTAGAAAGATAAACATCGCAGACCTTTTAGTATATAGTATAACGCTATAAGGAAAAGCTATAGGTATGCTAAAAACGTATTAAAAAAAGTAAAATAGCTTAGAGACAAATTAGTTAGGCTAGTAACTATTTATTAGCACGTGTAAATTAGCCCCTCCTACTAGAGGTAGTTAATTATAAGATATACTAGGTACTAAAGTAATAATATAATACGCAGCTATCTACGCGCATATAATATAAAATCTATAACTAGAAATTAAGTATTTATCTATCTATTACATAATATATTTAATTGTTGCGCAAGACCTTAAGGTCGCCATATCTATTTCTTACCCTAAAGACGCCATCGCTATTGCTACTAGACGTGCAGTATTACGCCCCTACCTAGGAGACGCAAATAACAACATAGCTAGGTACAACGCAGCTAGGTATAATAGTTAGATACTACTTAATAATAAAAACTATATAGTCTCTACTAAGGACCTATATAGTAAGTAGATAGCTACTATAGAATTAGATTGCTATATTAAGCAGAATATAGATATTAGTAAGCAAAAGCCTAGAATTAAAGATAGAATAAGTCTTATAATATAGATTGCCCTATACTAGTTTAGGTGCAAGGTGCTTATAACTATTAAAAATAAGAACTAAAAAATATGGATATTTTTATAAAGTAAGAGTCTAGGCTAGCGGCTATATACTACTATATAGCTTATAGGAGCAATTATTACTAAGGGCTATAAGTAATATTAGATCTCTAATTAATAGCTTATTACTTCTATAATAATAGCTATACTAAGTAGGTGCTAGAGACATAGAGGATATATAGATACGCGCTTATACTATAGAATTTCTATAGGAGACAAGTAGAGTATTAGCTAGGTGTCTAGAGGTTAATAGGTTAATAGATTATTAGCGAAGAATAGTAGGGTGCTATTTAGTATTAGGAGTAGGCGTGCGCGTAATTTATTATATATTATAGTAGTAGAGCGTACGTTTAGGGGTTCTAAGTAGTTAATTATCTAGTAACGCAGTAAAAGATTAAAAGGTAGGTGTTAACTATCTAGTAATATAGCAGGTAGGTGGGTAGATAGGATGTTATTATTATAGGTTGTCTTAAAAGCTAGGGGGAGACGTCGGAAAAACTTTAACGCGCTCCAGTCCTAGGGCTTAGCGCTCGCACATAACGTTACGTTATATAACGTTACGTAGGCACCATAACGCAATAAAAAACGCAATAATTAAATGCAGTGGGGCTACTTAAAAACCAAATAAGTAAAGGTAGTTTATACTCTTGCCTAGGAGGGATTAAAAAGAATATAAAAGATAGTATAAGTATTTTACTAAACTATAACAATCTAATATAAAAGTTCTATATCCTATCTAGAATATCTAGTATTAGTATTATCTATTTTCTAGGGCTTAACTTAAGCACTCTAGATAGTAGAGCTATACTTATAAATAAAAATATTAAGATAAGCTTACTAAAGATTAATAAGAGACTTACTAGTATAACTATTACTATAGAGAATATATTTTAAAATAAGATTAGTAAACTTAGTTTTAGTAAAGTTCTTTTATAAGCTATTCTAGACCTAAGATATAAATTAGTAAAAAGAGGTTAACTAGAATATTATTATATCTTACCTAAGCACTTACTAGAGTAGACAATATAAGCCTTATAGTTATACTTTTTTCTATAAGCCTCTACGCATAGAGAATAAGCTACTTAAGGTAGCGCTAGTAAGACTTTTACAAATATAGGTAGTTTTAAAAATAAAGTTCTTAAGTATTATATTAATAGCCTTAAGAGTTTTTTAATTATAGCTTAAGTCCTTAAAGAACTACTTAAAATTAGTAAGAAATAATATAAAAGAACTAAGAAACTAATTCTATAATAGTCCTCTATAGTCTTATTGCGCATAAACTCCTTAAGGTTCTTAGCACTATAGAAATCTAAAGTAGGAAGCAAAGGCTTACTATTATAAAGGGAAGTACTATAAGTTATTATCTTTATAGGAAAATACTAAGTTATAGTTAAGCTAGACTTTAGATACTTACTTAGAGTTATAAAGGCTAGTGTAAGGCGTTGCTTATTAGTTCTAATTATGGTTTTTTTTTGTTTTTTTTTGCGACTAAGAGGTTTCTAATAAAAATATTACAATAATAGCAGATATCCCTCCTACTGTTGTATACACAGAAAAGCGTTTTAGAGCTCTAACTATAATAGAAATTAATAATAAGAAAGATAGTAGAAATAGTATAAAAGTAGAAGTAGTAATAGAAGTGTAGCGTAATATTAATAGGGAGCGTTATAGATATAGTAGTAGAGTAAAAAAGGAAAGTAAAACTAAGGTAAATACCTTTTTATTTACTTTAACTAGAGCAAATAATACTAGCGCAAATTCTTAACTAAAATAGGTAGCTATACTATAAAAACTAAGAGGTATAAATATAAATATATTAGATATAATAATTATATTACCCTATAGAATCTATAAAATATAAATACAAACGCATTAGATATAATAACTAGATTGCCTTACTAAAGATAAAAGAATAGAAGTCTAGTACTCTCTATAGCTAAGGTATACTTAGAATCTTATAGAGGCTTAAAGCACTATTACTAGTACACGTAGTATTAGATTTATCCTTAAAACTTTAGGCGCGCAAAAGGGGGATTAGTGCTACTACTATAGAAAGTATAGAATATATTACTAGGGTTTTTTAGGGGGAGAGGGCAGAGGAATATATAAGGAGCTAAGCGCCCTTCTATAGTTACTTAGCCTCCTATCTTAAGGTTCTAGGTCTACGCTTCTACTAAGCTAGGAGTATATATATGTCTATAGCTAGAGTTACTATTAAACCCTATTAAATTTATAAGTTTACTTAGGTAACTCTAACCTTATAGTCCAAAGCCCCTTATAATCTTTACTCTTACTAATTTATAGTTAAGAGTTAGTTAACTACTAATTAATATTAAATAGTTACTCTATAGCTAGATATATAGATATTAATATCTAATACTCTATACTAGTAAGTATAGAGGGTGTATAGAATAATTATATAAGAAAAGGAAATAATATAATAAAACTAACTTTTATATTAATTGCTTATATTTAAAAGGAGTGCAGATAGAAAGGGGAAGATTCTATAGCATATAGACTATAGCGCATAGGCATTATATAATCTCTATATAATGCTATTATATGGCAATATTAAAACCTTAATATCCTTAGATGTCCTTGCCTATATATTATATAGATATTTATAGTATATAAGCTTTTACTTAGTATATATTACTTATAAGTAGTATATAAATCTATTAATATAATAGCTATTACTTTTAGTAATATCTTTAGAAATAATAAAGAGAAAGATAATAGTTATAGTATTATACTAGTTATAGCACTAGCGCTATTTTATCTTCTCTTTTACTTTAAACTAATATAGTAATATAGCCTTATTATATATTATATATAGATTTTTTTACTTAAAATAAAAGTATAAACTACCTCTACTTATTAGTTTTTAAGTAGCCCTACTATATTTAATTGCTATTTTTTATTATATTTCTAGCACCTATATAATATTATATAATATTATATATAGCTAGTGGTCGTATTGTTTATTTAGTATTAATTACCTTTTTAATATATTTTTTAAATTAAGCCTACGTAGGTTAGGATAAAAAGGCCGCTCTAGTCCAGCGCCTAAAAATATAGTCTACTCCTAGTCTCTACTAATATTAAAGATCTTTATCGTGTGGAGATTCTAACTAAGGTCGAGTCTGCACTATACATAGAGAGGAGTAAAATAGAAGGCACTAAAACCTAGTACCTAGCACATAGTAATAGTAATAAAATATACATAAAATAATAATAATTTTGTTATTAACTTTCTATATAACAGTATTAACAATAGTAGTTAATAGATAGTTAGGTATAACTAAGTTATATATTATCTTATTATAATTGTCGTCATTATTGTTGCAGCAAAAAATATCGCTAAAGAAATTATTAATTACGTAACACGGTGGTCGGTTAAACAGCCGGCCCGGAATCACGTAACATTACGAATTAACCCCGGGGAGAAGTCTCTACTAAAATAATAATAGTTTATGTGTGTGGCGTTTATATTAACTATCTAGGGGTAGCATAACAAAGGCTTTTATCTTAAATAACATAATAAAAAAAGTAGAGCCCTCTGCTTAGTAATTAAAAAGAGTATAATAGTTTATAAGGATAGTTTATAAATTACGCACTTACTCTATTCTTTATAAGCGCTCTAATACTATTAATTTACTTAAAGCGTGCACAAAAACCTAACTTTTACTTTCTTACTTTTATTAGTAACTATACTATATTTGTGTGCTACTTATATAGCATACTTATATATTACGCCTATAGTTACTAATCTATTACTAGCCTAACTAGTATACTAGGACTACCTTATATAGGGTAAGGTATACCTTTTACTTCCTATTAGTAATACTCTAAATAGAGCGGTATTTTAGTATAAATCTAGCAACTTTAAGCAGATAGATTATTAGAGCGTACTTTTAGGCAGTGTTAGCATTAGTATTAGCATTAGCACTAGGGCCTAACAAATAGTAGAAAATAGAGCAATAGTATATTTCTTATTAAGATTAACCTTAATATAGAGATAGAGTGTTAGTATACCTATAGTATATATAAGCTTCTACCTAGTATATATTACTTATAAGTAATACACAAACTTACTAATATAGCTATTACTTTTAGTAATCTTTAAGAATAATAGTAGAGAGAGAAAATAGTGCAATGCACCTTTTTATTCCCTTTGCTCTAAACTAGTATTGTAATATAGCCTTACCTATAGTTTTATATATAGATTTTTTTAGTTAGAGTAGGCGCGCCAAGCTTGCTTAGTAAGCTTATACTACACTAACCCTTTTTATTAACACCTTAAAATGCTTTTCTATGTATATAATAGTAGGAGAAATAACTGCTATTATTATAATATTTTTATTAAAAATTTCTTAGTCGTAAAAAAACTATGACTATTAGAGAATGGGTAGTAGAGTAATATAGAGTATAATAAGAGGTAACTAAGTATATTAGATAGTAATAATAAATAAAATAAATTACTATAGGATAAAGATCTTCTATAAGTAATATTTTATACTAAAGGTTACTTAACCTATTTAACTTTAGTATATATTTAAATTTTATAATATTATCTGCCTTTTTATAATTACTTTTACCCTAAAAGCGCTTTAGTATACTAAAATAGCTTTTATAGTTACTAACTAGCGCTATATATCTCTTTTAGTTAAAAGATATATTTATCTATACTTTAAGAACTTAAGTATTCTTATATAAAGCTATAGTTATAATTAGACGAAGTAACTAGCTATTTAGAAATTGCTAGAGTAAATAAGTAAAGATAAATAAAGATTTAATAAAAGTAGTATAAGTATTTATAATAAGAAACTAATAAAAAATTATACTAGTTTTAATTAGGTAAGTAAGGTATTTATAGTATACTATATCTTACGCTTTGTTTTAAATACTATACTACTTAATTTTAGTAAGTAGTCTAACTTTTACTACACTTACTTATAGTATAGTAATAGGCTAAACTAACTAGTAGTAGAGTATAATTATTACTAGATTTCATTTTTTTACTAGCTTTCTAATTTTTTTCTTTACTTACATACTAGCTTTTTTTGTATAAACAAAGTCGCATTCCCCAGCTATACTTTAGTAAAAGAAATAACTAGCTATAGCCTATTTTTCTGTGTACTAGCTCTTAGCAAAAAAATCTTAAATACACGTAACTAAGTTAATAACGCGCTTATTATTTAGTACCCCGCAAGGCCGTTACGTACACTAATAGGGTCGACTTAACTAAAGATTAAGTTATTTAGTACCTATAATTAGATAGCTACTAAAGAATTTAAAACTAGTATAGATAACTGGCTAAGTAATATTAGCTATCTAGTCTATTTACTATAAGATATAGTTAAGGCAGGTCTACTAAAAGACTAGATTAATTATACTATTTTAAAAGTTATAACTAATAATTTATTTAAGCTATATATAATTTTTATATAACTCTTTATTTTTAAATATAAAACTATTCTTTTATATAGTTTTTTATAACTAAGAGATTTCTAGTAAAAATATTATAATAATAGTAGTTATTTCTCCTACTATTATTAACACAGAAAAGCGTTTTAAGATAGTATTAATAAAAAGAAGTTATTCTTTTATATAAAGGCCTAAGTAATAATATAATAATATTTATATAATAATAATAGTTTCTTACTATTATATTATTAGTATCACGCTCTTTTTAACTACTGAGTAGAAGGCTCTGCTTTTTTATTATATTATTTCAGATAAAAGCCTTTGCTATTCTACTCCTAGATAGTTAATTAATAATATATATTATTAGTAAGGTTAAAGAATAAACTAAAATATAGTAGTAGGTAATTATTCACAAAAGGTATTTCTTATATAGTACTAGCTAACCCCTTTTATTAACACTACCTTAAAACTCTTTTCTATATTAACAATAATAGAAGGAATAACTACTATTATTATAATATTTTTATTAGAAACCCCTTAGTCGTAAAAAAACCTTATATTACTAGAGCACGCACGTAGTGTAAGGACGGTACACGGCCTTATAGGGCTAACCTATTAGAAACAACTAGAATAGTTAAAAGAGCTAGTTAAATTAATACTATTCTAAGATAGTAGATAAGAAAAGGATATAAGAGGTCCTTTTTTATATAGAGGGCAGCATAAGGTATAGGCCTACACTAACTACTACGCTAATACTAACTAGAAACGGCGCCTTTAGAAAGGTAAAAGGCGTAAATAGGGAAAATAGAGTGTAAAAGAAAGGTAATAGGGTGTGCTTAGTAGGAAGGCTAGTAAATACTATTATATAATCCCCTTTTTAAGGCCTAAAAATAAAAAGGAAAGTATTAAAAATAAGGTGTTTTAGTGGATTTTTAATGTAACTGGTACTATTTTAGCACTAAAGAGGGCTAGAATAGTGGTAATAGGCCTCTACAGTTCTAGTAATAGCCTTAGTTTTTAATTTAGATACTATTTAGTAGAGATATTAAGGAAATTAGTTAGGAGTAAATTAGTGCTAGATTAAAAACTATATCTTAGTATTTAGTATTTTACTAATAAAGCGTATCTATAGCTCTAACACTATATAAAAATATAGTTAGCTTAAAAAAATTTAGTTAGTTTATTATGCGCTAGCGTAATTATATTATATAAGACTTTCTAGTACTATAGAAAAGCATTTTAGAAAAATATATTAACCTAACTATATAGTTTTTAATTAGAGTAGAGTAGCTTATAAAGCTATAGGAGCTACTAGTATAGTAAGAATATTTAGAGATAAGAGTAGAGGTGCTAAAAACTATAAGTACCCTGTGTGCATAATAGCTAAGAAGCTGCTAAATTAGTAGTAAGCTAGCTAGAGTAAGAATAGCTAAAGGTAAGAATATTAAAAGCAATAAGTGCCTACGCGTAGTAGGCTAGCTAGGGAGCTGCTTAACTAGCAATAAACTAGGCTATCTATTTTAGTAGCTTAGGGTGCCCTTAAGGGTAGAATAAGGTAACTAGTAATTTAGAGTAAGGGCTAATAGCTAAGAGGTAGCCCCTAATTATTAGCGTTCTAGAAGATTTTATTAGGTAGTTTGCTCTTAAATTTATTATCTAAGTATCTTTTTATAAGAAGTTAGACTTAGGGTTAATTAGATTAGTAAATTTAGAATTATTATTCGAGAGGTTGTTATAATAGGTAGGCTCTTTATCTTCTAATCTACGACTATAATAGGTAGTATTATTATCTTCTATGCTATTATTATAGTAAGTAATATTAAATTTATAAAAATTATACTTATTAAGTGCCTCTTCTCTAGTATAATTGCTATAGTCCTTACTAGGTTAGACATCTTGTAGCTTGTCTAGCTATTCTAGCAACAGCTAGAGAAAGGTAGTAGAAAGTATTTAGCTAAAGTAATTAGGCTTAGGCTTTACTTTAAAGTCTCTATTATTAGAAAGAGTAGTTAGAGTTGCCTAATATACATTAATTTTAGGACCCTTAAGAAATAATAGTATAGAGTTATTAGATTTAGAAGCTAACTACTAGTAAGTTTAAAGCGAAAGTAAGGTTGTAATAAAAACGTTTAACTATAATCTATTAATAAGTTAAACTAAAAGGTAGCTAAGCAATATTAATAGCCTAGTAATTAGATATCTAGCTAAATACTTAATAGATAGTAGGTACAGGCTAAGGTAGTTATAGCAAAGAAAGTAGGTTCTTATAACTAGTACTACTCTAGTTTAAATATAAGCTTAACTAAGGTCTAAAATAGTAAAAAATTAGGGTAGAGTGTATAAGGCTACTTAGTAAGGTACATTAGTAAAAGATTAGGGTAGACTAAATAAAGCTACTTAGTAAGGTTAGCGCTAGTATAATCTAGTGTTTAGGTTTTCTAAGTATTAGAGTAAGTTACTAGGAGTGTCTATTGCATAGGTAGTAAGAAAAAATAAGAAAAAATATCTAAAAGATTAATAGTTAGGCTTAGTAGGGTACCTAAATTTAGTAGATCTAGGTATCTTATAAGTGCGAGCTAGCGCGCTTAGTAAGCAAAGTAGGGCGCTTTATAAAAACGGTAAAAGTATTACTTATATAAAATTTTTATAGATAGTACTATAGCGCCTTTAGAGCCTAATTCTAAGTTCTTTTACTTAGTGCCTTTAGTCCTTATAGTATAACACTAATTAGGTATTATAAGCAAATTAGTATTTAGAAGTAATATAGTTGTTATTTATTATTATTTAGAAATGTTTAGAGCGGCCTTTTAATAGACTAGAAGGATTTCTTTTAGTAAATCTAGGTATAATCTATTAAACTAGAGTATAAAGTCTTATAAAAGTAACTAATAGGACTTCCTACTACTTACGCTATAATTAGTAGCTAGTAAACTTAGAATTCTAGCCTCTCTAAATAGGCCTTAGTAAAGTTTTAATTCTACTAGTGTAAAGTAGTACTACTACTTTTGCAACTTAGTAATATTTCTTAATAGACTATAGTAGCGTAACCTATTAAACTAGTCTTTTATAGGGGTAACTAACTAGGAGTAGCCTCTCTTAATAGACCTTAGCGTAGTATAATAACTGCCTAGCACTAAAGTAACTAATAAACTAATATACTCTTACTAACTCGCAGTAGGCAAAGAAGTGTAGAAGTAGCCTCTTTTAATAAACCTTAGCATAGTGTAATAACTACCTAGTATAACTAGTAACTAATAAACTAATATACTCTTACTTACTTATAGTAGGTAGAGAAGTTATAATAGCAGCCTTATAAACCTTAGCGTAGTATAATAACTGCCTAGCATAACTAGTAACTAATAAAGTAAAACTTCTACTAATTTAACTACCTATAGGCAGCGTCTTAAGGGAGAAGTAGATATTATATTGCTGTCTATAGCTAAATAAAAAGTTTAGTCTTAGAATAATATAAGGGCGGTACACAGTCTTATAGGGCTAACCTATTAGAGATAGCTAAAATAGTTAAAAAAGCTAGTTAAATTAATACTATTTTAAGATAGTAGATAAGAAAGGAACATAGGAGACCCTTTCTTATATAGAGGGCAGTGTAAGACATAGGCCTACACTAACTACTATATTAATACTAACTAGGAAAAGTATTTTTACGAAGATAAATGGCGCAAATAGGGGAAATAGAATATAAAAGAAAGGTAATAGGGCGTGCTTAGTAGGAAGGCTAGCAAGTACTATTACACATAGCTATAGTAGAAAAGCTCTTAGTAGTAATTAAAATTTTATAGGTGTATAAAAATAATAAAAAGTAATAGTAGTAGTATAATAAGAGTAAAGGTAAGTTATAGTAGTAGTAAGATTCTAGAGAGTAGTATATAGCTTAATAGTTATAAGAGAAAATCTATTATAAAAAGTAATACAATAGTTAAATTAGTTACTATTATAATTATTATTTTTTATGCTCTTTTTAATTACTAAGTACAGGGCTCTGCTTTTTTATCGCGAAAATAGTCTCTAATTTACAAAGTGATTAACGTTTGTTTTTTGCTTTTATATTTTTTATTATGTTATTTAAGGTAAAAGCCTTTATTATTCTACTCCTAGATAGTTAATTAATAACACATAATTATTATTATTATTATAGTAAAAAATATTATTAAAGAAATTATTAATTATATAATATAGTGGTTTATTAAATAGCTAGCTATATAGTTTTTTTGCGACTAATAGGCTTCTAATAAAAGATAATAATAATAGTAGTTATTTCTCCTATTATTATTAACACAGAAAAGCGTTTTAAGATAGCCTCTAATAGTTATAGTGTCTTTTACTTTACTCTTCTTTATATATAGTATAGACTTAACCTTAGTTAGAATCTCTATATAATAAAAATCTTTAATAGAGTATTAATAGTACAATTATTATTATTTTATATATATTTTATTACTACTACTATATACTAGGTACTATATTTTAGTGCCTTTTATTTTACTTCTCTCTATATATAGTGTAGACTTAACTTTAGTTAGAATCTCTATATAATAAAGATCTTTAATATAGGCATAGTGTTAACTTAGGGTATGCTAGGGGCTCTTTAGCTAATTACGTATAGGCCGCCTAGGGCACTAGAGATTTCTACCTTACGTGTCCTAAAGGTAGGTTATTCGAAGAGACCGCTCTGTATCTAGAACATTCTAACTACTAACTAGATGAATAAATTCATGCAATTGTGGACAACTTAAGACTAATATATTATTATTAATCTATTTTGCCACTCTGGTTTGCAATTAGCTAACTGCTATATACCTTTAATATTAGGCACTATGTAATAAAAAGATCCGTAGTTTGACTCGATAAATACCACCCCTGCTTTTCTCTAGACGAAAATAAGCTAGCGCATATAGTCGCCGCCCACATAGGGTTGCCGCCCACCCCGCCAAAACGCGACACCTGCACAAAACACGCGATATCTCTCCACAACGCTCATTAATATGGACCCCCACAAAGAAGCTATACAATTAGCTATTAGCGATTTTAACACTGGCCTTTATCCAAGCCTACGCGCTGTAGCGAAGGCATATAACATCCCTTAATCTACCCTCTAAGGCCGACTAGGTGGCGCAACAAACAGCGCGATTTGCCATTAACACCAGCAGAGATTAACTCCTGCACAGGAGGACTTCCTAGTAGACTAGATCCTCGAAGAAGACACACGCGCCTGCCCTCCCTCGCACGCTTGCGCTTAAGAAATAGCGAATCAAATTCTGCGTATAAATGGCAACAACTAGCCTGTTAACAAGCTCTGGCTCTTACACTTCCTTAGGCGCCAGTCATATGTTGCCTCTATAGTTAGTAGAAAGCTAGAGGCTTAGAGAGCTAATGCAGCAACACTAGAGCAGCTACGCGCGTTCCTAGAGCTCTATAAGTAGACTTAATAGCAGCTTAATATACAGGTGGAGAATACCTACAATATAGATAAGACTAGCGTGGCTCTAGGAGTATGTATAAACACTAGAGTACTCTCTAGTAGTTAGAAGAAGAAGGCTTACATTCGGTCTCTAGAGAATTATAAGTGGGTCTCTATAATTAAGTGCGTATTGGCGATAGGGTAGAAACTACGCTGCGCAGTCATCTTCAAAGGCCAGAGCCTATAGACTACCTGGTTCCTAGCTAAATCTGTGCCTAGCTAGCTCTATACAACCTCTGAGAACAGATAGACGTTGAAAGCAATAGGTGTTAAGTGGCTACAGCGTATATTTATACCTAAGACAGCTGTAGGTAATAGCTAGTACCACCTTCTTATTCTTAACGGTCACGGCAGCTATATTAATATAGACTTCCTATGGCTCTGTAGGCTGCATTGTATACAGCTCCTATATCTACCTACGCACACCTTACACATCCTACAGCCTCTAGATCTCGCTCCTTTCTCTGTAATTAAGTCCAGCTATAGGCGTTAGATCCAGGAGCTTGCATTACTTGACGACGCTACGCCTATTAAGAAGAAGCGCTTTATCACCTGCTATTACTAAGCTAGGAAGAAAGGCTTCACAGAGCGTGTAATTCGAGCTGGCTAGCAGGTATCTAGCATCTGCCTATTTAACATCAATCACGTGCTCAGCTCGTCGCAGGTCTCTTAGAGGCCTACTACGCCTACTCGTCAGCAGCAGCCTTAGCAGCAGCTCTAGAGCTTCCTCTCTACTCCTTAGGGCCCTCGCGATCTCTATATAGCGCAGCACAGCGTCCAGAGCGTTAAGAATCTAGGTCGTACAACCCGGCTACTCCTATAAAAAGCAGGTAAGGCTCTAGCAACTGCAAATGCTAGAGCTGCAGGCCTAGAAGCAGAGAAAAGACAACTTAAGCAGCAGCTAGAGATATCTACCTCTTAGCGTTAGCGTAAGCGCGTTCAAGTAGACCCGAATCAACGCTTTGTAAAAGTAGAGAGTATCAGGGAGGCTATATGCGTAGCTAAGGCTTTAGCAGCTAAACCACGTATATTTACTATATTAAGCACTTTAGAAACAGCTGCTATAGCTATAGCCGCTACAGCGCTTAAATCTATGTGTAGTTAATGGCAATTGTAATTAGCGTTGCTAAGATATCGCGGGTTTTGTACAGGTGTCGCGTTTTGGCGGGATGGGCGGCAACCCTATATGGGCGGCGACTATATGCGCTAGCTTAATACTATTAGCAAAGATACATTGTGTAAAATCGTTTATAGCACAGCAAACACAGTCCTACTTATTTAGTCGAATACCTTTCTATAAAAAGTGAATAAATAGATAAGAAGGTAATTAAGTTAGTATTGTTAAACTAGTTAATTAATTTTAATAAACTGGCTACCTAGCAATCTATATACAAAACAATTTAGACTAACGAATACTTAGTTTTATATAGTTTAATTATGCTTTTAACTTTTATACATGCTAGTATTTTAAACTAATATTTAAACTAGTGTTTTATATGCAATAGTATTTAATATACAAGCTATTATTTTACATACAGACTAGTATTCTATATATAAGCTATTATTTTATATGTAAACTAGTGTTTTTTATACAAACTAGTATTTTATATACAAACTAGTATTTTATATATAAGCTATTATTTTATATATAAACTTTGTTTTACTATTGCTTAGTTATAATATTAACGTCTTATTTTAGAATAATTTATTACTCCTTAGTTTATTATACGCTAATGTATTTTTATATTATAAAATAAGTCTTTTATATATTATATTTTATTTTTAGTAATAAGTAATTTAATATATATAATATTTTCTTATTTAGTATATTATTTTTAATCTTTTTTATTAGTTGCTTAAAATTGTTAAAGTGCTTAATTGCGACAAGTTATCAAAAGTTATTAATTTAGAAAAATTAATTACGAGCTTATTTATATTATAATAGCGTATTGTATAATATTATTAGGTTAGTTTTATATTATATTTTGTTTTTAGTTTTAAGTAATTTAATATATATAATATTAGATTTCTTATAATTATTATTTAGTAAACTTTTTATACATTACTTAAAGTTAACTTTGGCTTTAATTGCAACTTATTATCGGAACGACTATTTTAGTTTATTTTTAGGTAGCTTATAGTTATTTATCTATTTATCTTTTATTATAACAGCGAAATTCTAACATGTTATTTTATTATTTATTTTGCTTACTAATATAGTATTAATACGTCCCCGTAAGTAATATATACTGTATTTAGAATATTTCGCTTTTTACTATTATAGTTTTAACTCTTTTTATTTTATAATAAGACTTTAAAATATATAGTTATAGGTATTATTATTAAGAGCTTTTATTAATATATTTACTAGTTTTTTTATAGGTATATAGTCTAGATTTATTATTTTTTCTTATATTTTTTCTCTTACGTAGTGATATTGTATATTAATGTGTTTAGTTTTACTATAATGTTCAGAATTAAATGCTAAATTAATAGCAGGTTTATTATTAGAGACTATAAAGAAATTAGAAGTTTTTATATTTAATAGTTTATTAGTTTCTAATTATTTATATATATTTATTAAATAGGTGTATTCTTTTATAGCTTCTTTTAGAGCCATATACTTAGCTTTACATATTAATAAAGCAGTTAATTTTTATAGTTTACTAGCCTAACTAATAGGTGTTTTATTAAAGGTAAATATATAACTAGTAGTGCTTTTTCTAGTTATTAGATCGTCACTCTAGTTAGCGTCTATATATCTAATTAAGTTATTATTATTATTATTATTCTTATTATTCTTCTTCTTCTTATTATTATTATTATTATTATTATTATTATTATTATTATTATTATTATTATTATTATTATTATTATTATTATTATTATTATTATTATTATTATTATTATTATTATTATTATTATTATTATTATTATTATTATTATTATTATTATTATTATTATTATTATTATTATTATTATTATTATTATTATTATTATTATTATTATTATTATTATTATTATTATTATTATTATTATTATTATTATTATTATTATTATTATTATTATTATTATTATTATTATTATTATTATTATTATTATTATTATTATTATTATTATTATTATTATTATTATTATTATTATTATTATTATTATTATTATTATTATTATTATTATTATTATTATTATTATTATTATTATTATTATTATTATTATTATTATTATTATTATTATTATTATTATTATTATTATTATTATTATTATTATTATTATTATTATTATTATTATTATTATTATTATTATTATTATTATTATTAAAGTATAGGCCTAAGTTTGTTACTTTATTTAACTATTTAAATATTCTATTAATAGCAATATAGTGTTATTTATTAGGATTTAACATATGTCTAGCGTAATTATATACACTAAATACTATATCTAATCTTATATAGGTTGTTAGATAGATTAAACTACCTATATATTATTAATATAACTTAATTTCTTCTAAAGAAGCTTGTTTAGCATTTTTATTTAATTTAATTCCTAGATCGCTAGGCGAATTAATTGGATTTAGGTTTAGTTTATTATATTTTTAAGCATATTATTAATATATTTACTTTGTTTTAGATAAAGTGTTTTTTTCTATTGTTAATAATTTTCATACCTAGAAAGTAACTAGCTTCCCTAGGTCACTAACGTCTAGTAATGTATTTAATTTAGTTTTTAATATAGTAATAGTTTCTAGATTTTTACTAATTACTAGTATATTATCTATATAGACAATTAAGAAGACTTTTTCTTCTAAATTTGTTATTTTATTAGTGAAAATTCCTTGTTTAGTAAAGATAGAATAAAAACCTAGTTGTTATAATTTATCTTTTAGGTATAGATACTAAGCTCTAGGAGCTTGTTTTAGGCCATATAAGGATTTATTTAATTTACAGACTTTATGTCTAAATTTATTAAAACTAATAGGTTGTTTTATATAGATTTTAGAATCTATAGGGATATATAAAAAGGCGTTTTTAATATCTAATTAATATATTTCAAGATCTAAAAATAGACAAAAAATAGTAATAGCCTTATAATTTTAATTCTTGTTGTATTAGCAAAGGTTTCTAGATAATCTAAGTCATAAACTTGACTATAACCTTTTACTACCCATCGGGCTTTATATTTTAATAGATTATTATTTTTATCTGTTTTAATTTTAAAAACGCAACGACCTTTTAAAGGTTTTCTATTATTAGGTAAATCTACTATTTCCTAAGTATTTTAATTATTTAGTTGACTAATTTCTAGTTCTATAGCTTTTAGCTAATTATCTTTATCTTTACTATTTATAGCTTCTTTGTAGCTAGTTAGTTTATTATTTTTAGTTATTAATAAGGCTAGTTTATCTATTAACTCATCTGAGTTTTCTAAAATTATTCTTTTAAAGTTTTGCCTTGTATTATAGGTATTAGAAATATTTCTTTTATTATTATTATTAATAACGTGGTGTACTAGCGAGTAACCTATACTAGTAAGCGCGCCACCTTTGCCAAGACTCCACTAAACCATTTTATTTATTATTAGACTGCGTCGCAACACTACTTAAAAATATATACTAAGTTAATACATCTAATTTAGATTCTTCCTCTGTAACTTCCTAGCAGGTTTGCGTATTATGTCTAGGTTGCCTGCAGATGCCATAACACCGTTAGGTTAATGGCCCTATTGCAGCGCGACTAGTACCTAATAACTATTTATCCTTCTTCTATCCACTAGCGTCCTTAGAAGTGGCTAGCTAAGATCCCTCTGCTACTATAAGTGATCCCTAATACTAGATATACCTTCTTTTACGCGATTTTTATTTTATAGTCTTTTTAATTATCTTGCAAAGGCCTGTAATTTTATCTAACACTAGTACCTAACTATATATTGCACTTAGAGCGCCTTTTTTAAGCTTCTTAAGCACCTACATAGTTAAAGTTAGTAATAAATTAAAGTAATCTCTAATTCTCTTACAAACTAGTGTTGATTGCGCCTTAAATTCGCGTAGGTTACTTGGTGTTTTAGACTCCTAGATAGTAGGCTCTTTAATAGGCAGACTAGGTGTACGAATACGAATATTAAGGTGCTGTAACACCTCCTCTAAATTTAATGGGACTAGCCCAGCACCGTAAAAACCACCCTTAATTATCTCCGCAGAGAAAACCTTCAAAAACGCAGTTTTAAAGGCTAGGAGGAACTTAATCTTTATAATATAGGTTATTAGCCAACGCGCTAAGCCTAAGATCTTAGCACTATATGCCTTCTTTAGCGGAGAGAAACAGCCCACATCTAATAGCTATAGTAGGTGTAACAAATATAGCGGTATATAGAGAGTAATAATCTTATATTCCTTATAGTAATCCTAGAACTTAATTAAGTTATAGCTCTTATAGCTATTAATAACTAGTAGCTAATAGGTTTCTTTAGCGCGTCCCTTTGTATGCGCGTTAAAGTGTTTTAACTACGCAATACTAAGCTTGTTATTTGTCTAGCCGTTCTCGCTAACAGCGATTACCTAATCGCCAGGAATTAACGCGCCTTTGTACTAGATAGAGATGTAACGCTTATTAGCGTAGATAATAAAGGGAGGGATTGCCTATCTAGTAGCGCAAATACTCTAGATTACTGTAATCTACTAGCGGTCGCCTAGCTGTATTAATTTGGATTTCGTACGCCTCTCTAATACTATAACCATAAGCTAAGACCCTATAACCCCTATTAGGAAGCCTAATTTATTAAAGTTATAGGTGTCCTTATCTATAATGCCGTACTTGACTTTAATGCCCTCTACAAGCTTAAACCACGTATTTATAACCTTAGGATCTTCCTATTATGCCCTCTAGTTATTGTATAACTAAGACTAACGCGTTTTAACTTCACATCTGCGCTTAATAAACCTGTCTATCTAGTTAATACTAATAGGTGGCTTTTCTCTCTATAAACGTAGTAAATTGGCTATTGTGCGTATTATAAGCTTTATAGAAGGGAATCCACGCGTGTCTAGCTTAATTATATAATTAACAAGCGCCTGCTTCTTAAGAAGAGTAAAATTCTTTAATTTAGGTAGGTTATCGCGTTGTGCAGTCGTTCCGTTGCGTCTTTAATTAAGCGTTCTGCGATTAATATTATATAGTCCTACTACTGCTCGCTCTGTAAGATTTAGATCTTGTTTAATAGCTCTAATAGCAATAAGTAACCGAGCTTTATTAGATGGCTTAGAAGACATAGTAGGTGGTTGTATTATAATGGTATTATTAGTAATAGTGGGGTCTTAGCAAAGGTGACGCGCTTACTAGTGTGGGTTACTCGCTAGTGAACCACGTTAGTAGTATTATTAAGTAATATATCTGGACTTGATTTATGAGAGCTTATATTATTCTCGTTATTATTCTCGTTATTATTCTCGTTATTGTTATTATTCTCGTTATTATTCTCGATATTGCTCTCGTTATTATCCTCGTTATTATTTATATCTAGATTTTCAGAATCTATAGTTTGCTCTATATTATTATTATTGTTATTATTATTATTTAGGTTAATATCTCGGTATATATTATTATTACTATTAAATAGTATATTCACTTCTTTATTAGAGTCGTTATTAAAGTTATAAAAGTAATTTTTAAGAATTTTAATATCTCTAGTATATACTAGTTTATTATCTTTTAGATTTAATATTTTAAAATTATAGTTATTATAACCTACTAGTATATCTATTTTAGCTTTAGGTTCTAGTTTAGTTAATTGTTGTTTAACTAAGTAGTAACTTAGTAAGCTCCAGATTTTAATATTATTATAGTTAGGTTTCTTTTTATAAAGTTTTTTATTTGGACTTATAAAATTTAAATTACTATGTAGTGTAATATTTTATATATATACTACATTTTTAACAGCGTATTACTAGTAACTAGTTGGCAAGTTACTATAGAACAATAAGCTTTTAGCTGTTTCTATTATAGTTCTATTTATTCTTTTAATTAAACCATTTTGTTTAGGTGTATATAACAGATTAAATTAGTAAATAATACTATTTTGTTTATTAAATAGCGTAAAATTACTATTAGTAAATTTCGTGCCATTATCTGTTTTAATAATTTTAATTTTTCGATTGCTTTAGTTTTCAACTTTTGTTTTAAAGTCTTTAAAGGCTTCAAACGATTCTGATTTATATCTTAATAGTTTGAATTCTAATTTTCTAGTAGCAGAGTCTAGAAAGAATATAATATATTTATAATTATTTTTAGAGAGGGTAATAGGCCCACATAAATTAATTACTATTTTATCTAAGTAATTATCTGCTTTAGTAGTAATTTCTCTACTATTATTATTTGTTAGCTTAGCTTTTATACAGCTAGAGCAATTAATTTTATAGTTAGTAGGTTTAGTTATACTTAGTATTTTACATATAACGTCTAGATTTTTATGTCCAAAACGATTGTAATAGAGATATATTAAGTTCTCTTTATAGTTACTAATAGTTTTATTTTTATTAATAATCTTTTTAGCAAATAGAATGTTATCTATTACTATATTGTCTATATTTATTGTCTAAAGATTGTCAATTAGAGTTGCTTCTAATATTGTTTTAGTATTCTTTTTAATTATAGCTTTGTCTTTTATAAAGTTTACTATAAGGTCTTTTTCGACTAATTTCTTTACTAAAATAATATTTACATTAAATTTAGGCAAATAAAGATAGTTATTTAAGACTATCTTAGTATTATTATATATAAAGTTCACGTTGCCAATAAATTGCGAAGTTAAAATATTATTATTTCCCCATTATATTTTTGTAGTTTTTCTAACTAACGAACTTTCTATAAATAGATTTTTGTTAGAGATAATATAAGATAAACTATCTAAATCTAGTATTAGATTAGGGCTCTTTGACTTAGTAGTTATAAATATCTTAGTAGTTTTTAATCCTTGTTTAGGATTTCTAGAATTAAATTCTAGATTTCGAGGATTTCGATGTCCTTTTTTCGAATTAGTTTGTTTTTATTTAGGGTAGTTAATAATACCTTTTTAATTTCCATTAGTTTAGATAACTTAGCCATTTTATCTAATAGCTTTTAATCTAGTCGATCTGATGGATATTCGGGTTCACGATTTAATAGATTTCTATCTATTTTTTTATCTTTTTTAGATTTAAAATCGTGATTTGTTTTAAATTATTTAGGTTTATTTTTAGGATGTAAATACTAACACTTATTAGTAAAGTGGGTATTTGTTTTACACTTATTACAAAATCGTTTAGACTTTATAACTTTGTATTAATTCTGGTATTTAGTGTATAAAACCTTAGTTTTATCACTATCTAAGTACGTCTAACGACGACTTTTATTAATTAAATTAGAGAATAAATGCTCTAGATTAATCTTTAAAGAATTATCCCGAAATAATTAAGTTACTAAAGTAACAAACCCCTTATAATTAGGAGTTAAATTGTTTAACACCTAGGCCACAATAATCTGTTTGGGTATTTTAATTAACTTATAGTCAAGATTTGTTATTAAATATTTAATTTTATTAAGATACTCCTCTATTAAGTTAAAATCTAATAAGATACTATTAAATAACTCCTTTAAAAGAAGAAATTTAGAATAGTAACCTTTAGGAGAATAAAGATTTCTTAAATAAATCTACATCTTATTAGCTATAGATAAATCCTTAATATACTATAAAGGACTATCTTTAACTAATAAAGTAATAATTAATTGTGCTTTTAAATTAATATCTTTCGACACTAAATTAATTGCAATATTATTATCACTCTAAATTGTAGCCATATAATTTTCTATTATAAGAATAGAAATAGCCCTAGGCTTTTACATCTTATAGTTAGAAATATCCTTAAGTATTTTCTGCTTAGAGATAGAAGAAATTTTAGAACTTATTGTAAATAAGATTAATAGGTCAGAAAGAGCTTAGAAATCTGAGAAAAATAAGGTATTTTTTAAAAAATTAATAAGGCTTGGCGGAATTGCCTAAAAAGATAATAAACTAGTCTAGCTAGTAAAAGAGCTTAGAAAATTCTGAAAAGAATAAAGTATTAGTCAAAATATCGATTTTGCCAAGATAGCTTAGTAAGCTAAAAGGACTAGACTAGCTAGTATAAAAGAATCAGAATCTTAAGAAAATTCTAAGAAAAATAAGGTATATATTAAGAAATTAATAGAAGAGTAGCTTAGTAAGCTAAAAGATAGATAATAATAAATAATAAAATTGTTTGAGCACCGGACTGATAACCTATAAAAAGTAAATAAATAGATAAGAAGATAATTAAGTTAGTATTATTAAACTAGTTAATTAATTTTAATAAACTAGCTACCTAGTAATCTATATATAAAATAATTTAGACTAATAAATATTTAGTTTTATATAGTTTAATTATGCCTTTAACTTTTATACGTACTAGTGTTTTAAACTAATATTATAACTAGTATTTTATATATAATAGTATTTTATATATAATAGTATTTTATATATAATAGTATTTTATATATAATAGTATTTTATATATAATAGTATTTTATATATAATAGTATTTTATATATAATAGTGTTTTATATATAAGCTATTATTTTATATATAGACTAGTGTTTTATATATAAGTTATTATTTTATATACAAACTAGTGTTTTATATATAAATTAGTATTTTATATACAAACTAGTATTTTATATATAAGCTATTACTTTATATATAAACTTTGTTTTACTATTACTTAGTTATAATATTAATATCTTATTTTAGAATAATTTATCACTCCTTAGTTTATTATACGCTAATGTATTTTTATATTATAAAATAAGTCTTTTTTATATTATATTTTGTTTTTAGTAATAAGTAATTTAATATATATAATATTTTCTTATTTAGTATATTATTTTTAATCTTTTTATTAGTTGCTCAAAATTGTTAAAGCGCTTAATTACGATAAGTTATTACAAGTTATTAATTTAGAAAAATTAATTACGAGCTTATTTATATTACGATAGCGTATTTTATAATATTATTAGGTTAGTTTTATATTATATTTTGTTTTTAGTTTTAAGTAATTTAATATATATAATATTAGATTTCTTATAATTATTATTTAGTAAACTTTTTATACGTTACTTAAAGTTGACTTTGGCTTTAATTGCAACTTATTGTCGGAACGACTATTTTAGTTTATTTTTAGGTAGCTTATAGTTATTTATCTATTTATCTTTTATTATAACAGCGAAATTCTAACATGTTATTTTATTAATTATTTTGCTTACTAATATAGTTTTAACACTTTCCAAATAAGGTCGCAGATTTAAGAACATGCGATTATTATCCCCACTGTATTTGTAAATATTGAAGGCTCGGACACGCCGTCTATAACGCTGAATATTGGAGAGATACAGGTATATATAGCATATGCTACCAAAGACTAGGATATTAAAGACGCGGAAAACATTAAACCCCTTCTTCAGCTTGAGTCATGGTCTTTGTCGTGCTCTACGATAAAGTCAATGACAAATCTCCGCCATGTGCGTATCTTCGTATCGAACTCTTTTCCTCTGAACGTGGATGGCGGTGGGGTCCACGACCAGGAGCTTGTGTGTTGTACGTCCTTTTGGTTGGCTGAGCTAAGGGGAACGAAGGGCCAAGATCTGGGCTGATGACCTGGCTCAAACTAGCACAAAACGTCAAGATGAATCGAGAGGATGTGAAGTTTTAAGGAATTGTATTGTAGATGAAGGGGTAAATTGCAGGTTTACTAGGTCTTTTTGCGGTAAAGTTTGAACTTTCGAATCCATTTGGGAGCTGATGCACATTGTCCTCGCCTGCCTGGGGCTTTTGGGGACCTAGGCGCGTATGATGTAGGCTTGCTATCTTCTAGTAAATGGGCAGAGAAGATGCGACTGGCGTACGACGATGGAAGAGATGGGCAGTTAATTGACATGGCTTACACATTAACGAGATGGCGCAATGCGGGAAGGTTTGATCCGTGGCGCTTCCCCTACTCGGCAAGCGAGGACAGTAACAGACTTCCCTACCAACACGATCGCCACTCGTTTCACTGACGGGTAGATGCTGGCTTTAACGAGTACGGGTTGGAGCAAACAGCCGCAACGCCGAGTTTTTGATTCGGGCATGCGAGGGCGGTGGTCACGGCGGGCATGAGAGCATGACCTCTGACCTGCGCGACTTTTGCGAGCCTGTGCCACTTCCCCAGACTCTCCGAGGCGCACGGAAGACGATGGTATTGGACCGGGTTGAGATGGCATGCAGCGAGCAACAACTGGAGATGGGCATGCGGGCTTGAAACTCGCATGCCAGGCGGGTAGGAATGAGGGAATTACGGGGAGAACAGCGCAACCATGGATGGATGAGTCACGGCAAACACGTCGAAGCGCATGCAGCGTGTCGCCGCGTATGCGGCCGTAGAACTCGCACCGGCCAGCATATTCTGAAACGGGCGACCAAGTCTGTCTGCACCGCTGGCCGTTGGAACGCTGTTGAGATGCATGCTGGAGCCTGGAGGCCGTGGTGTTGGAGGTGCAAGTCGCCGTAGCTAGCCGACGTCTTCCAACCTTGGAAGGTTCCTCTACACCTGACCTCGGAAAGCTACCGAGCACCTGACGGCGCGGTGGACCCCGGGCGAGCTGAAGAGCACCCCTTCATGCGCAAGATGCACCATTGACCGTGCTCGCGGGGAATTCTTGTCCACAGCAAAACACAAGAGCCGAGTGAGAGGAGGCGCAGCGGCGTCGTCGTCCGGATCCGAGCTGCGGGTTTTGGCGTGAAACGCTGGACAGAGCAGACGTGGGCTGCTATCGATAGCACCGCTGCTGTGGGTCGATCATGTGTGTGTGGAAGATGCATACCGGAGAAGGCGACTCCGACGAGGATCGCCATTCACCGCCACGCCACGCACCGCCACCATGGGAACTCGGGATGGCCTCGCTGTGCACGTGGGCCGCCTGTCGTCATGGTCGTCGCAAGAGGTTTGAGAAGGCGCCCGAGCTACCGACCTGCTCGCCATGGCACCATGGCCCGCTGATGAGCTCTCCTCCAGGCCCTGTCTGTCAGTGTCTGGCTGCGAAGAGGGTTTTGGAGGCGGACGGCATCCCTGCTCGCATCCCGGCCGGCCCCCCTGATTGGGCCGACTGTTTCTCGCCCATTTTTAGGCCCAAGCAACGTCGTCCTGTCGTGGTTCCAAGACACTCCAGCCCTCCCACCCTCCTCCAGATCCAAAGGGAAAACCCCCTAGGCCTCACTCTATCCGCCGCCGTCGCTTAATCCGCGTAGGCCCAAAGGGGCAGCAACACCGCCGGCGCGCCTTCTCGTCCTGGGCGTGAAAAGCTTCCAGAAACCCGCACGGGCGGGCCTGGGCAGAGTTTGTTGGGCAGAGAGCGTGCAAGTTGCTCTCAGGACATGGAACATCGCCTACCTTCGTAGGTAATCAAGGGTGCAGCGAGCCCACAAGCATGGTCGTCCTCCAGCTGCCCTGGACCAGCAGCTAGAGATTCTACATACCAGTGATACCACAGTGCTTTTCCTGTTCCCCTCCTCTCGGGGGCCAGGCAATGGACCGCCTCTGTCGCTTTCATCTCCGCCTGCAAGTCTAGACGGGCTGGTGGCAGCCATGAGATGAGCGAGGTCATCGCAATATTCCCTCGCTCGGGCTCCGCCTATCCACGCGCCCAACGGCGAGCAGCGCCATCGCCTTGTCCGTCGGTCAGCTTGGATCCGACTAGTAGACCTGCAGCTGCATCGTCGCCATATATGCACGATTAAACAAGCTAGATGCGCAGTGTAGCCAAACGGGGCAGTGTGCATGATACCCTTGCGGGCCTTGTGGCCACCACGCGGAGCGGCCTATGATCGTCCCCTCGTCAGCGCTCTTAAGAAATGCCCACCCTCCACCGCTAGCCTTCTCTACCCTCACCTCACCTCTCTCACTTCGCCTCCTCCCCTCCTCCCCTCCTCATTCGCCCGTCCCTCTCTCGTCTCCCCCTCAAGCAAAGGCGCCCGCAAAGACCTAATCCCGCCTGAGACGTCTCTTTCCCTTCTCTTTTGTTCTTTCGTTGCCTGCCCTTGATTCTGCCGTCCCATCTAATATCGCCTCGTCTCGCACATCGCCCCAGCCAATTAACATGCCCATACAGTTGCTGCCCGCCTCGGCGGCTGCCTTTGCGCCACGCTCAACCGTCAACGTCGTCCTCAGTTCAAAGGCCGAGCCCTGGTTAACACAGACGCTCAAGAGGACAAATCGGGTCAAGCGACCGCTCAATAGCGTCCAGCAACATAGCCGCTGTCTCACCGAAACCCTGTCCGGCCCCAATGCCATCTGGTCGCTGTGTTCGGTCATGGTTCCCAAGGCACCCGATTCGGAACTGCACAAGGACCCCAACCCGCTTGTCGAGGCCATCTTCAACTACCAGGTCATCCACATCGAGGCCTATGTCGTACACGTCGACATGGTCTCACAGCATGAGGTTGCATTCAAGCTCACGCCCGAAACCATCGAGGCGCTTACCGAGTACCACAAGGACATCTACTCGGTCGACGTGTCCGCAAGCACCTGGAATTGGCCCGAGAAGGAGGCACAGTTGAAGAAGCTACAGACCGAGTTCGTGCAGGCTGTCAACCGCTACGTGTTCCGCACCGGCGCACGCGCTTTGGAAGGCATGGAAGAGGAAGGCGCGGGGGAGCTACTCGAGGGACGAGGAGAGGATGTCAAGGGCGCCATCATGGGTTTGTTCCACCCGCTTCTTCCTCCGCCGCCTAGGATCATCGACGTCGTCCGACCAGCACCGCTACTTCCAAGCTCGCCGGGCGCCACGCAATGGTGGCCATCACAAGTCCTGCAGTCACAGCCGGCGCCTAACGAGTCCTGGAGGACGCTTTCGCCGGCGCCTGTCGAGTCCTGGCGAACGCTTTCCTCGTCACCAAGCCCGACCATTGCCACCTGTGGTGAAACGTCTCCGTCCTTTTGGGGTACCATGGGCCTGGAGGCCGTTCAGCTGCCGTCGCCGACACCTTCCTACAGCCAGCCATTCCACACCACGAGCCAGTACTACAGCCCGCCTCAGGCTGTTGCTCCGATACCTGCGCTTCCTCTGCCCAGCATGCTCGCCCAGCAATGCGGGTCAAGCGCCGTGCACGGCGGATTTAGCAGCGGGTTCGGGTGGGACACTGGATTTGCACCACAGTACGCCGCCTTCACGTAAACAGCGTACCCTCAGAACGTGGTACTTGTCCTCTATCCAAGTTTGGGAAGCGCGGACCTGGCCAGTCCCCTTGTCCTTTCCCCGCCGCACCGGGTTGATGCGCACAGCCTTGCGAGCACGATACGAGACGAAAACTCCGCACGAACGTGATGTACAACATCATATACCTAGGCATGGGACGGCGTTTCATCGATTTTAGCGACTGTTTTCTCTCTTTGTTTGGAGCGACTTTACTCTCTTCTCTCATACAAATTTCCTTGATATCCGTTTGGTCTTGTCTGTTTTTAGCGAGCGTTTTCCTTTGTGGCTTCGATGCATCCAGCGGCCGAACCAGGTCTTTCCTTATTTTGGGTCTGCATCTCAGGGAGGTTTGCATGTCAGGCATTTTAAAGACGGATACAGCCTCACGGCTACGAGCAGGTACACTCGGCTGGGTTTTCATTTTCTGTTTAATGTCGTTTGGACGGCTGCTATCTCTTCGGTGAGCATGGCATGCCACTCATGATTGGACGCAGCTACGTTCTCGTCTGCTCAGACTGGCATTGAGTGCCAGCAGGACATGCTGAGAGGCAAACGACAAAAGTATACACGCATCTGGGATGCCGCTGTAATCGTCATCCCTGGCGCTGAAGAAGACGGCAGATGGGCGACGACAAGGGGCCCCGCGTTCAGCCAGCACGTCCGTGGCGTGTCTGGCTCTCGGGGATGTGGTCTTCTGCTTGCGGAACAAACACTTGCCAACGCCGGGCGCTTGCTCGTCGCCCGTCTTGTCAGAAAGCTCGGCGCAGGGACTGTAGGCTCATCTCCTACTCTTCAGGACCGTGTCTTGGAAGAAGCACCTCCGGGCGGGGTGAATCGGATGCTGGACAGAAGCAAGCTTCTCTATAGCGTTCAATTAATAAAAAAAACGAAACCTAACTACCCTTTGAGAAGACGTGGTCCCATGGTTTTGGCGGCAGCTTGATGTGACGTGAATGCAGTGGCTATGTGGTGTGGTGAGGCCCGCTACCGAGCACTAGAGAGAGTCTGGGGTGGAAACGGCTCTGCGGATCATGGAGCGAGATCGCTTGGCTCTTCTCACCCCTCCCAAACTTAACCAAAATTAACTTTAATAGCTAGTTTAATAGCTCCCTACACAGCTAACCCTACTAGTATAAAATACCTACTATATATCCCTATTATTAATAGAAATAATAGCTCTATTAAATTTTATATATATATATTAAAGTTCTCCCCAGGGTTAATTCGTGATGTTACATAATCCTGGGCTGGCTGTTTAACCAACCACTGTGTTACGTAATTAATAATTTCTTTAATAATATTTTTTACTATAATAATAATAATTATTATAATAGTAACTAACCTAACTATTGTATTAACTCTTTTCTATAATAGATCTCTCCTTACAACTAGCGAGCTATATTCTACTTCCCTGGAACCTTGCTACTACCTATCTCCCCTATACTTCTACTACTACTACTTACTCTTATTCTTATTACTTAGTTATAGTCTCCTACTTTAATAGTATTTTAAATAATTACTACTCTATTTATAAGCTTTTTACACTATAGCTACGCTTTTAAACTTCTATAGTTTTTAAGAAATTACTACTTATTATCTAGTAGTCGCCTTATATCTTTACTTTGCTAGTTTTTATCTTTAAGCTTCTTTAGTAATATCTTTACTTTATCTTATTATTATAGTATAAACGCCTAACCTAACTTTTTATTTAAGTACTAAAGAAGTATTTTACACTCTAGAATTTAAAGTTATAGAACTAGCTAATAGGGCCTAAATAGCTAAGACTAGGTGTTATTAAAAATATTAAGATTAAAAGGCCTTTTAACAATCCTACTTACTATATAAAATTGCTAAATTTCTAAGAATTATTCTTAACTTTACCTAGCTAATCCTCTATATACTCTTAGAACTCTACTATAGCTATACTATCTTATATAAAAGAAGTAGTATAGTTAGACTACTAGAATATTATTATATTACTAAATATAATAGATAAAGAGCTAGATTTAAAAGATAGTAGTAATAGTTATATATTAAAGATAAAGATTTAGTATACTAGATATTACTAATATTATAAAAGTAGATAAACTTTATACACTATATATATAGTAAACTATAATTATACTATAGTTACTAGATTATAAATGTAATAACTAAACTATAGTTAAGCGTTCTATTATCTATACTACTTTTATAGTTATAACTCTATATAGGTCTACTATAGCTTTTATTACCTTTTTTACGCTCTTTTTAATTACTAAGTAGGGGCTCTGCTTTTTTGTTATGTTATTTAAGATGAAAGCCTTTGTCGTGCTACCCTAGATAGTTAATTTAATGCCACATAGCTTTCTAATAGTCTACTAGTTAAGAGATAATATATAACTTAGTTATGCTAAATAGCAAACTATCTATTAACTACTATTAATAATACTACTATAAAGAAAGTTAATAATAAAATTATTATTATTTTATATATATTTTATTACTACTACTATATACTAGGTACTAGGTTTTAGTGCCTCCTATTTTACTCCTCTCTATATATAGTACGGACTTAACCTTAGTTAGAATCTTTATATAATAAAGATCTTTAATATATATTATTACTTATAGCTATTATAATATTAACTAGTTTATAGGCTTTACCTTACATTGCCTATAATACTAATACTAACTATAATAATAACTACTAATACTACTTTATATGGCGTTATTTTATCTATCTAGAAGTAGAACGACAAAGGCTTTTATCTTAAATAACATAATAAAAAAGCAGAGTCCTCTGCTTAGTAACTAAAAAAGGCATAAAAAGGAAAAAAAAGGATACTTTATAAAGAATACTTATAGCTACTACTACTACTAAATAAAGTAGTACTATATTTACTTTTAACTATAGTATTAATAAACTTAATACTAATATAATTCTTACCTTAAGAAAGTAATAATAAAGGAATATATAATAGATAATATAATAAAAGCTAATAACTTAGTACTTACTACTACTCTAGATCTAGCTATAAAAATAGCGCTTAGGCAATTATAATAAGTAATTAAAGGCAATTAGTGCAGCTTATAGCGTTACTATATATATAACTATTGCTAGGAGAGTAGAGCTTAGCCGCGACGAGCGGCACCGTTGAATGAATACATAGGCTCATGAAGATACGTCGGATTGGGTGGTGGGGCCGTTTGTGCGTGCGCCGGTGCCTGTTTCAAGTGCACGCTGGGTGGAGCGAGGCCGCCATGGGCATCCGAGTGCCAAACACAAAGAGCCGCACGCAGACCGCAGCCAGCAACAAAGCCGGGGCCGCCGCAACTTACCGCTTATGAGTGAGTGGCCGTCGACCGCCTGCCTCTGGCCATCCGCACGATGCACCCTGCACCTGCGCGTGGAGACCACCCTTGAGCTTGAGAGCCTCGCATTCACACAGCCGTGGAGCACCGGATCGAAGCCTTCACCGTGTTGGCGCCATGCCGCCCAGCCCGCGCGGCGACGTGCGGCAGGTACGTCCTTGAAGCGTGAGCCGTCACCACCGTGGCCCTCACTGCCCCTCCCGACACGGACTGACTGTGTTGCCAGCAGCGCGCGCAGACGCCGCCGTCGTACATTTCGGCCCTGTCCGCCGCGCTCGAGAGCCCCGTCACCCAGGACGTGTATAACCTGGCCGCCACGCTCACCACGCCCGCCGACGACGAGGAGGGCGCCCGCCTCCTCCACCGGGACCTCGACCTCGACCGCGACCTCGACCTCAACCTCGACCTCGACCTGCACCAGTCGCGCCTGGAGAGGTCGCGCGACCGGCTGCGGGCGCTGGAGCGCGAACGCAGCCAGCTCGAGCACCGCACCCGCAGCGACCGCAGCGACCGTCTGCGCCGCGTCATGGACCGGTTGGGCCGCCTCCACGACGACGCGCGCGGGGCTGCCACGGCTGCTGCCTACGGCGACCGCGTCCCCAGCCAGAACAGCCTGTACGACTGGTCGCCCGCCAGCGAGGCCGACGACGCCGCCGAGCTCGACCAGATCCTCGCAGAGCTGCGCCGCGAGCAGCCCAACACGCACCCCGACATCCTGCGCCTCCTCGGCCGCTCGCAGCTCGACTCGGAGCGAGAGCGCTCCCGCGCGGCCGTCTCGCGCCTGCTCCACTCGTCGCAGCCCTCGCAGTCGGCCGACAGCTCCCTCAGGTCCGCCGCGATCCTGCAATCTGTGCGGAGGCATCCCAGATTCTCGGCCCGCACCCGGGACCATGCGCAGCGCGCCAGTGCGGACCGAGATGCTGCCAGCAGGTCGCCCCACCCGAACGACTGGAGAGACCGATACGTGACATCCGAGTCGACGCGTGGCCTCATGCAGCGCCTGTCCGAGCGACGAACCTCGGTCGACCACGCTCGCGACCGCGACATGCTCGCCAGAGTGGACTCGTACCGCCGCAGCTACCTGGATCGCGCCTTGACTGCGTCGTCGGCCGTCTCGCCCATGTTGGAACAAACCATCAAGTACCTGGCGCAGATACGCCAGTCGAACAGCATCCATGACAGTCTGAACCATGCCATCGACGCCGGCTTTCTGGAGAGAGACTACTTCTTGGCACACGACGAGGATTTTGTTTTGGATCCATTCACGATACCACCCCCTGCAGAGACGTCGTGGCTGGCCCCCGGCGCTGTGCTGTCCGGATGCCAGCATGCCACGACCATCACCTCTACTGTCACTACCATGGGCACGGGAACCAGCACGACCTTGTACCGCTTCCGAAATAACGACTCCATGACCTCCACTCTGTTCGACTCGCCCAATCGATCGTGGCTGACTCACAACTACTCTTCTCCCCGGGCCCGGAGCACGCATACATCAGACCCCGAAGTCGTAACATCACACTCGCCGCAGCAGGACCGGTGGCCAGTCAAGGTGACGATACATTCGGTCGACTATGACCGCATGACGCTTTCAGCAACCATGGAAGCCTACAACGTCCCTTCCCATCCGCACTCACATCAGTCACTACTCAACAGCTCCATGGACGGCGCATCGACATTGCAACCCTTCACGCGAACCTCTTCGATAACTACGTATCTGGAAGGCGAAATCCTGGACTTCAATACCCACACCCTGCTTACGGAATCTTTCAAATCGACTTCGGGAAACGATGCCACATATTGGAGGAAACTACCTCCGTTTCAACTGTTGACAGACGACGAGATAATACAGAATCTAACAAGTCGAACATGGTTCAACGAGGTGTTGAGCAAGGAATGGATCCTTATGCGCTGGAAAGAACGCTGCTTCGTCAAATCACTCAATCGCTCGACCGCCGACCCCGTACAGCCGCCTTCTACTACCACATCATTTATGCCTGCGCCAGCTACATCATCCTTCGATTCGTCTCTTCACTCGTCGACACGCGAAAGCAACCTTGAGCCTACGGGTGCAACCATGGGTGCGTCTCTTTTCTGGCCGAGCGGGAGCGGGAGCGGAGACGCGGAGCATACTAGTTTTGACGATAGCGGTTGCGGGCTCACAATTAGCGGGTTCTACTATGTTTGTCTGAGGAGGAGCGACGGGCATCTAGAGGGGCTCTATTACGATCCGCAAAGCAGTCCGTATCAATGTTTGAAATTGGAGAGTGTGGGGGGTGGCGTATTTCCGGCGTGGCGATTCAGGTAGCAAGCGCCTGATGACTCGATCAGGGACGGGCTCTAACTCTATGGGCATCGCAATCAGGATGGGAGTGCATGGGATAGGGTGACGCGTTTCGATTATCTTCATTGCATGTATTGGCGTTTCGGTTTGGGTGGGCGAGCATTTCAACCGGCCAGAGGGGAATTGGCGTTTTGAGGCCCGCTGAGGCTGGGTTGGATATTTACTTTGGTTGGACTGAATGATGCATTGTAAGCCCTGGGAGGAGATGGGTCTAAAAGATGCAGGCTTGCGTGTGCAGAAGGTAGATTGGGTAAAAGTAGATCACTGTACTGGGGTTGTTCAATTTTGATCTCTGATATCGTTAGCTGTATGTGATACACTTCATCTGAATGCACGGATGTTCAGAGTATGGTGGAGATGTTTGGTACACTTGTAGAGAGTATAAAACGCATGCATGGGGTTCTGTTGTTCGAGCGCTTTAGCAGAATATATGTATCGTAGAAAACAGATTTCAATTGCCTCAAATTCTACTAAAGTTAATGAAGTTCTGTGGGTACATTAGCACATAAGGGCGATGAGGATCGATTCGCATTACGTATGTAAATGATCTGTGCGCTTATCGATAACCCTAGCGTGAATGTACCCCTGCACGAAAAACTGGCATGTAGCCTTCGACTTCACACACAACGAAACAGCGCGCTGAACAACACCAGAAACTGCGACAACAGAAAAGGATGCCTTCGATCTCGTCAAATACCTCGAGCGATGATGACGTCTCCGCTCTGAATAGCACCAGGAAGTGGAGGAGACTGTCTTCGGCTAAGGATCCAACCCAGCAGCCACGAAGTACTACTTCACACATCAAGATGAAGCAGACTGCCTCGGCACCAAATGCGCAAAACACTCCTGGCGTCTTCGCAGCGCCCGATGCAACGTGCGTCATCGAGAAAGTCAGTTTTGCGTCGCTCGATGTCTCGCCTTGGTTAATCGCATCGCTCGCAGCAATGGAGATTAAGAAGCCTACCGGGATTCAAAAAGCATGCATTCCGGAGATTCTGAAAGGAAGAGACTGCATTGGAGGCTCGCGTACGGGTACCGGTAAAACTGTTGCTTTTTCAGTACCAATCTTGCAGAAGTGGTCCGAAGACCCGTGCGGCATCTTCGCCTTGATGATCACGTATGTATAGCTATCGTTCACCAAGCCTAGCTTCAACGTGTTGATCGACATGCAGTCCTACCAGAGAGCTCGCTATCCAGATCTATGAACAAGTCAAGGCTATCGGCGCTCGCCAATCAGTCAAGGTCATCCTCATTACTGGCGGGGCAGACCAACGCGAGCAAGCGCTTCAACTCGCTTCGCGCCCTCATGTTGTCATAGCGACTCCAGGCCGCCTTGCCGAACATATCAAAACTTCGGGAGAGGACACTATTTGTGGTCTCAGGCGAGTTCGTTTCGTCGTCTTTGACGAAGCAGATCGTCTTCTCGCGCCTGGTAAAGGCTCAATGCTGCCAGATATCGAGACTTGTTTGTCGGTGCTGCCGGCAGCTGGGCGGAGGCAAACACTATTGTTCACTGCTACAGTAACGACTGAAGTCTTGGCTTTGAAAGAGCGGCCGAGGCCAGCCGGTAAACCACCGATCTTCGTATGCGAGGTGGACACGGACACGTTGGCGGTTCCCCCCAAGCTCCAGCAACTGTATATTATGGCACCAGTGACCCATAAAGAGTGCTACCTGCACGTTCTTCTCGGAACTCCAGGTAAGCCCCACTGTCAGCCACGATCGGGCAAGCGTTCGCTATCTATGCTGAATGACGTGCATATTCAGTCAGATAATCAATATTAACCGAGTATAGAGAACCTCAAGAGATCCGTCATTATCTTCTGCAACAGGACTAAGACAGCTACCCTACTCGAGTACATGCTCCGACTGCTTGAACACCGCGTGACAGCTCTCCACTCAGGTCTCAAGCAATCAGAGCGCGTCAGCAACCTCGCCCGATTTCGTGCTCAAGCCGCTAGGATTCTCGTCGCCACGGACGTCGCCGCCAGAGGTCTCGATATTCCAGAAGTCGCACTGGTCATCAACTTCGATGTGCCTCGTGATCCAGACGACTATATCCACCGTGTCGGTCGTACAGCACGTGCAGGCAGAGTCGGTCACAGCGTTACCCTCGTCGGGCAGCGAGACGTTGACTTAATCCATGTTATCGAAGAACGGGTAAGTTGCTTTGGTATACTTAATGCGTGGGAGACACATCCTAATTAGGTCGTATCCAGGTTGGCTCACAGCTGGAAGAGTACGCCGAAGAGGGCGTCAGTATAGAAGGTAGGGTGGTGAGGGAAGCGCTAAAACCTGTTACGGAGAAGAAGAGGGAGGCAATGCTACAAATAGAGGAGGGAAGGGATGTTTTGGGGAAACGGAAAGTGGGCATGCAGAAGAGGCGGGTAGAATAAACTTAGTGACGTATCTCTGGCACTGCATTCTAGCTATGCGGCACTCTATACCACTATTTAGCGCTTTACTATATTAGAAAAAACTCTAGTAGATAAAAAAGTAAAAAAGGTTTATATCTAGTACTCTATTATAATTATTTAGTATCTTATTTAATAAGTTAATTTAATCTACCTAGGGGTAGGATAATTAGGCTGGTAAATGGGTTCGGGGTACCCAGCTTGGGTATAGGGTTGGGTTGGAGTCGCATGGACCCTAGGTATAGGTTAGGTTGGGGTCGCATGCTATAGGTTAGATTAGGTCGCATAGACTCTAGGTATAGGTTAGGTTAGGTTGTATAGACTTCTAGGTATAGGTTAGGTTAGGGTACCTATTAGGGTTATATAACTTATATTATATAAAATTAATAGTAATAAGATTAGTAACTTTAGTTACTTTCTAAAGGTATATAAAAAAGAGATTTAAGTAAAACTAAAATTAATACTATTTTGCTATTAATATATATATTTATTATATCTTATTATTGCTAATACTATAGTAGTACTAAGGCCTTAACTACTTTTATAGTAGCTGCCCCTAGTAGAAAGAAGTTAGTAGCTTGCTATCTAAAACCTTAGAACCTTATATAGTTTTAATAGTCTTTTTATTAGCTAGTAGCTTATATAAATTATTCCTCTTATTTAATAGTGCTATATTTCCTAAATTATTCTCTTTTATATTAGAATCTAATAACTTTATAGATTACTCATTAGCTATTACAAACTTAACTATTATAATCTTTTAAATTATTTAGGTAGTAAGATTATGCCTTTAATCTCTAATTATATCTTTGCTAGTATTAAAGACGCACTTAACACCTATTTATAAAATCTACACTATTAGGATATTCTTTATAACTTATATAAGTTAGAGATAAGATATTTAATAAACTTTCTACTATACTAGTATATTAAACCTATTACCCTTTTTAACTATAGAAGTACTTAGATATATTTCTTCTTTTATTTAAGTTAGACCTAAGTTATAATTAATATCTAGCGTAGCTAAACTTTAGCTAGAGGTAGAGAGACTACTAGACTATAAACTAGGTAGTAAAGAAGGCTTTTAAAACTATTTACTATCTTATAACTATCTTAGGTTAGTATTTAAGACTAAAGTAGGGTCCCTAGCTATTAGGCTATTATAGTAATTAAGGTACTCTAGAAACTATTAGTAGTATATATATTTATTCTAGGTCTCCTATATTTTATTCTATGCAACTATTAGTATATAACTATAATAAATAGCTATAATTATAATATCTTATATACTATAAGCTTTTGTAAAGAATCTAATATTATTATATATATAAGGGCACTATGGGGGTTATTACACTATATATAAAATAATAGTAGTAATTAGAATCTAAATATAAGATAGTAGCAATACTTATATAAGGTGGATACGCAAGTAGACTATATATATAGCCTCGCTTAAAACTGCGCTAGTCCTAAAGGGAGAAATAGCTAAGGATAATATAAGTGAGAGGGCTGCACCTTAGATTAGTAATACTACTCCCCTCTCTATAGTAGCAACTCTAGTGCTGCTAAGAACTATCTAACTATATATTAGTTTCTATATAACTATTGCGCTCTATTATACTTTATTATTAATTATTATAATTATTATAGTAATTTACACTAAATTACTATAACTATTATACTTTATTACGCTCTATTTCTAATTTATTATAAAACTTATAGTGATTTACACTAAATTTCTATAGATTTAATCTAATTTGTCTATGTTTATTAGTGTTACGTTATTATAATTGCTAGTTATATTATTATAACTACTATTAAGCTAGCTATTACTAGAATTGTTGCCGTATAAGTTAGAATGTGCTGCCTTGCTAAGAGTATTAATACTAGAAGGGTTTCTAGGGGGACTACTATATATTATTAACTTAAGATCTATATCTAACTATTTCTAGGTATTTAAATAGGTATCTAGAATAAGAAGGGCTATAAGATAAGTAATAATATTTTAGCGCACAATAAGCTTATTAAAATTATATAGTATAGTAGGTTTCTTTAGATTCTTAGCATAAAATCTAGTAACTAGATAAGGGCAGTTAAGCAAGTTATAGTAAGACTCTTAGGTAGGGTCTTTAAAACTATGCTATATAATCTTATACTCTATAACGCTATAATTAGGGGCGTATAGGTTCTTCTTAGACTTGTTTAACTAATAGATAAGTATAGTCTTTACCTTATATTCCTTATCTATACGCTTACCTAATAGTATGTTATTTTTATTATACGCCTAACTATTAAGCGGCTAATTATTATATAGGTATAGTAGTGCGCTTTTTTTGTAATTACCACCTTTTTTACGCTCTTTTTGATTACTAAGCAGGGGGCTCTGCTTTTTTTGTCATGTTATTTGAGATAAAAGCCTTTGTCGTACTACCCCTAGGTAGTTAATTTAACGCCACATAGGTATAGTAGCTATAGATAGAAAACGTTATATAATTAGCCTATTTCTTTAGGTAGATTAAGCTTATATACTATATTATTAATAACTTATATAATATAAAAAGGTCTCCTATTCTTATAGTTAAGTAAAGAGCTAGGTCTTTTAGTTTTTAGATTGCGTGTATTTAATATTATCTTATTATTAATCTTAAAAATAGTGCTAGTGCGCGCTTTACGTTAGTATACTTAGTCTACTTAGCTTATACCTATTATAAATTATTTTATAGAAAGTTGCGTAAGTAAATAAACAAGTTAATAAAGTTATTTGTATATTAATAATCTATATAGGTAGGTGCTATAAGTGGGCGCTTACTAGTATTAGCGTTCCTACCTACTAACTTAATATTATATATTTGCTTAGGCTCTATACTATTATATGGCCAATAACTCTTTGTAGTAATAAAAGGTGCTATACTAGTTAACTTACTAACTAATAAATTAGCGATAAACTCTACTATAAGTAAGTATAGAGTCTAGTTATTTTATTAGTAGTTAATATATACGCGTAAATACTTCTTTAGTATAGTATTAGTAACTTTAGTCTAATTATTAGTCTTAGAATACTAATTAGTAAATAGTTATAGTTTTGTACTATAGTGTGCATAAAATTATTTCTAGAAGTAGGATATAAACTATTAACTACAGTTACTAATAATATCCTTTAGAAAGCTTTCTTAGCGCTAAATACATATAATAAAGGCCTTTATAATTATCTTTACTATAATCTTAACTATAGGGATAAACTTCTTCTTTTACTAAGCTAGTCTATAATAACTATAATAGCTATATAGGTCCTATTATTATTATAATAAAATAGTAGGCTAATAATAAAGTCTATTAAGATTAGTTTCTAATAATAGTTTAGGATTAGTAGTAGGTAGAGTAAACTATGCTTAGCGTTATAGTATAGTTTACTATAGTAGTAAGATATATAGGCACAAATATAATAGGTAATAGTATGCATTATATATAGCTAGTAGTACTAGCAACTAACACACTTATAAGTACTCTTATAACTAATATATTTAGTAGTAACACTATTATAGACCTACTTAAGGATATATATATATAAATCTTCTTATTATTAGGAATATATAATTAATTCTTACTATATAGTATATTATTATTAGTAAGATATTAACTTATAACCTTAATCCTAAGTTCTTATTTCAGAAGCTTCTCTAGCAAATATTAAGCCTTAGCCTTAATAGTAGTAATAATATCTTAGACTGTCTTATTAATAATATAGGCTGTTTTAATATTCTTAAGCAATTGCGCTATTTTCTTAGTTGCTATTATAGTTATAATAATAGAATTATTATTATTAGTAGTAAGTTTAGCAACATAGTATAGTATAGTTACAAGTTATAAACTAGAGTAATAACTTTTATCTAGCAAAGCATAGGTAGTAGTAACTACGTAATATAACCCTTTGTCTTTAAAGAGCTCTAGGCATAAGACTATTTATACTTAGTATTACTAGTAGGTATTATTATTACCTTTAGGTAAGTTATCTAGGCAGCGTGTTAAGGCATTAGGTTTTATGCCTTATTTACTAGAGCGGTACTAAATTTAAAAGTTAAACTTAGCTAGAAACTTTGCCTATTATACTTATTATTAATTAAGCTACTTACTAGTTATAAAGTATTATAAAGCTAGATAATTAGTAATAATATTAATAGGATCCTAGGTACCTAATAGCTTAGATCTCTATTCTTTAAAGGCGTATATAATAGCTAGAAGCTCCTTATTATAAATCTTATAGTTACACTCTATAGGATTTATTTTATATAATAAGCACGCAATAGGCTATAGTACACCTTACTTATCCTTTTATAATAGTACTATAGTAGTAATAAAGTCTAATACGTTAGTCTCTAACTAGATTTCCTTATTTAAGTTAAAATAAACTAGGATAGGTACTATTATAAAGGCCTATTTAAGTGTTTTAAACGTAATTGCTGCGAAAGTCCTTAGTTTAATAGGCTAGTCCTTTAGCGTGTTACCTTTTATTAGATTTGTTAGTAAATAGGTAATCTAACTAAAACCTTTAATAAATTATTAGTAGAAATTTATAAAATTAAGGAAAGCCTATATATCTTTTAGTAACTATAGAAGCTACTAGTTATAAACTGCCTAAACCTTATTAGGATCTATTTTAATACCCTTAGTAGTTAGAATAATCCCTAGGTACTTAAACTTTTTAACATTAAACTAACACTTATTAATATTTAAATATAGACCTACTTACCCTAGTTTATTAATAATAGTCTATATATATCTATTATGGTCCTCCTCTATTTTACTATATATAAATATATTATCTTAATATACTATGCAAAAGTTATTAAGGTGTTATTATAATATTTTATTAATATAAGTCTAAAAAGTGCTAGGGGCGCTAGTAAGACTAAAAGGCATAACTATGTACTTATATAGGCTATAGTAAGTTAGAAAAGCAATCTTCTCTTTATTACCTTTCTTAATATATATATTATTAAAACCTATAATACTATCTATAATAGATATAAACTTTGTCTTGTTTATACGTACTAGCGTGTCTTTTAAAAATAGTGGCGCATTATAATTACGCTTTATAATAGCGTTAATTACGTAGTAATTAATATAGATGCGTAATCTACCCTCTAGTTGTTTAATAATAAGGATAGGTAATGCGTACTAAGATATGCTTGTCTATAAGAATTCTTTTATAGTTATTTTATTAATATACTCCTTAATCACTATAGTTTTTAGCCTAGTAAGTCTATAAATATATAGTTAAGGTGCCTTATTATTAATAAGGTTAATAGCATAATTAACGCTAGGATAATAGAAAGCTAACTTATTAGCTTCTTATAAATTAAAATTATAAAGCTTATTATAAAGCTAATTAGGAAGCCGCTGCTTTAGCTTATCTATTGTCTATAATTTATTACCTAGCTTTTTATAAACTTATTATAGTTTATCTAGCTATATACTACTAGACCTATAGATGCGCAGAAAGCTTATGCGTCACAGTTACTATTTTTAGAGTTAGATAGTTATTCTAGACAATCCTAATTATAGGGCTCTAGCCAAGTCACTAACTTTAAATAATATACTGCTATTAGGTAGGCTGCCTTACCTATAATAAGGCTAATAGTGTCTTGTGCTATAGGTTATAAAAAACTAGCTAGCAGTTTATTGTAGTAAACTATCTTAGATAGAGTGTCTTTAGGATAATAGACTAGATAATAGTAGGCGTTAAATATTATAGACTAGTTATATAACCCTAGTTATAGGTTATAAGCAAATATCTAGTCTATGCTAAGTATAATATTAAAAGCTCTAATATTAGTAATAAAATATATAGTAGTGCTAGTATAAGTTCTATAGTATATAGTTAGATTTATAGCTTAACTAATTTTGTCTATAATCTTGCTATTAGCGAGGTACAACGTAATTAGGTTATTAATATTATATAATCTTAGTTAGTACTACTTAATATATATAGGGCTAATAAAACTTACGCTAGCTTCTATATTAGTAAGTTAACACGCCTTAGCCTATTTATAAGGTATAGTAAGTTTAATAAAATGTATAAATTATAACTATTTAACTTTGTCTAGCTAAGATTCTGTGTTAATAGCAATAGTAAAAATCTATTATATATGCCACAGATTAAGGCAAAGTTCTAATTCTAGTTTAAATTTGTTTATTTTTTATTATACTATTATAAGATTTCTCTATATACGCTAGTAATATCGCTCTCTTACTATTTTTGCTTAAGAGCTACTAATAATATAACTTATTATTATCCTTATAGTTCTAACTATAATATATATTATTCTTATTAGAATTAGAAATCTTATACTTAGGTAACTTATCGCGTAAACTATTATATCTATAGATATTATATAGTTAGTTAGAATTTATCTAGATAGTGTAGACTTATTATGCATCTTTATAGTTAATAGGACTAGAGAGAATAATATAAAGGTACTTAATATCCTTTACTAGGGTAATTGCATTATTATAATAGCTAGTATGGGAGAATCTAGTCCTAATTAGAACTTAGTAGAAAGATAGATTAAGTTATATGTGCTAGAAGAAAGAAATTGCCTATTAAATTCTTAAGAGCTAATTAGTCACTAGCTTACTACGTAACCTGTGTAGTGGAGTTTATTTTACTATATACCTCCCTACCTATAAAAGCTTAGCCCTATTAAGCTTTATACTAAATACCCTTCTAGAAAACACTTTAAATATTCTATAGTGCCTCCTACTAGTAAGTAGAGATTAGGCCCGCCTCTAATAGCAAGCTCTACTAATTACCTAGCTTTGTGTAATCTTAAACAATAGTCTATAAATACCTACCTATTTTTATTACTAACCCGTCTATTCTACTTACTCTCTACACTCTTATGATTTTTCTATAGTTTAGCTTCTTATCCTCCTAGACCCTAACTATTCTTAAGCCTTTACTTAGCCTGCCTTATTATACCTCCCTATCTTTAGATTAACTATGCCCTAGGCGCCTACGTATCTAGCCGCCTTAGTTCTAGTAGTAGCAGTAGCGACGGCAAGCCTTCTTATTAAGGTAATAATAGTATAGGCTCTAGTAGTTTTAACCTTCCGCTAGTGCCTAAAAAGCCCTCTATTAGCGTATTTATTACCTTCTTATCTCTGCGTAAGTCCCTTGCACCCTAATAGTCTTTTAGGCTAACCCCTAGGAAGTAATTTCTCTTTTAGACGCACGTATTAGCTTTAATATTATAGCCTAAGTTTTTGTAGCCCTTAGGCAGAGTGTTAGTAATAATAATAACCTACCTTATAGTTTGCAACTCTAGGTAAATAGTTAAAATAATTTTACACTTTAGTTAGACTATAACTCTAATAAACTTATAATTAACGCCTCGCTCTTCTATTTTCTCTACTATAGTTAGAAAGCGCAATAATGCAACACTAAGGATAAGCGAGTTGTATTTTACTAGGCCTAATAGTCTAAATTATTAAATAATAAAGGCTCTTATCCTATATACCTGCTAAGTCTATTCGCCGCTACTACCTAAGAACGTATTAACTTTACTTATTTCCCTATTATAGGTAATAACACTCTATCCTATAATAGGTGCCTACTAGCGCAGTATTAGTATTTCTAGTTCGCTAATAATAATATAGAACTACTATTTAGCAGTATATATATAGCCTACTATATACGTAATAAAAGTGCCCTATACTCTTTTATTCTAGGTATGCTACGCTGTCCCTCTCTTTATAGGCGTACACCTTAAATACCTCTTAAGTTAACTATTAAATAGGCCTTTATTCTTTACCTTCTAATTCTTCTTCTATATGTTAAGCACGTATTATAAACCTTAATGCTTAGACCTAAGTAATACTTAGCTTCTTAGAAGTAATATCTATATTTAAGGACCTTATAATTAGTAATAATCTTAAATTTCTATCTTAGTTAACCCCTAACTCTCTAATCCTATATCCTTTAGCTTTGTTCTTAGATACTATTTATCTAGCTTCTTTCTAATCTTTTTCTTATATAAGCTTTACCACTGCGCGTACCTATGCTCCTAACTAGTCTAGAGCACCTACTTGCTAGGCTACTCTAGAGACAGGCCTATTAGCTTCTTAGATAGTTTTAGCACTACTCCTAGCCCTTGCCTATTATATAACTATAATTTATATATTCTAAGAAAGGGGAAGAGCTCTAAGAAGATATTAGGCACGCTTTAACTATTAGCCTAATAGTCCTTCTTCTCCCTATAACACTAATACAGAGAATAAAGTCTAGACTTAAGTTTTTTAGAAGTTATAGTGCTCCCTAGAGCGGGACTTCTTCTAGAGGCTATTGTAGAATCTCTAAGTTTAGGCTAGAGTTATTTAGGCTTATAGATTCTATAATAAGCATAAGGAGGAAAAAGAGTAGAAAAAGAGTAGTAGTTTTAGCCTATAGCTTACTAGTAACAGCTACAAAAGTCCCTTTTTACCTAAGAACTATTTAGGCTTTAGATAGTTTATTAGTACTTAAATGCATCCCTTATCTCTACTATACTCTACTCCTTTTTTTATAATACTATACCTTCCTATCTGCGCCTATAAGCTATTTACTCTTTAATTACTATCTATAAGTGCTTAATTTATTCTTAGAGTTTCTTACTAGTAGTAATATAGTTGCACTTTTCTTAAAAGGTACTACTACCTATTACTAGTCTAGAAACGGCGTTTACGCACACGTCTTACCTACTATAATCTAATAGAGCCTTATAGCTGCTTAGAGCATATAACCTACCCTTTATATTCTCTTACTTTCTTCCTTATCCTACTATTCTAATTCTCCTGCCTAATAGTCTTAACCTTCTCCTTAACTATAGCTGCTATTAACTTCTCCTTTAGTAGCCACACCTCTAGTGCCGGCAATAATAATAATAGTAATAGTAAGAAAAGCAGCTAAGGCTTGTAATAGCCCTTACTACCACCTATTAATAATACCATATAACTGCTTTTGTTTTATTATATATATGCCTGCCTTAATTATTTCTTAGCTTACTAACTTGTGTCCTAGTTATTACCCTTTTAAATTAGCTATATAACTTTAGTACTATGTATAAGATTATAAGCCTCTTACGCAATATTTACACTAAGTATCTATTATTAGGCTACCTTATATAGTTTGCTTAAGGTATAGGTAGCTTTAAGATTAACTCTAATTCTACTAATAACACTCCTATTGCCTATACTATTCTATTCTATTAGCTATACTAAGCTGCTTTTATAAAAGACACAAGCACTAATAAATAGAGGCGTAATTACTTTAAATAGCACTTAGTGTTTAGTTATACTCCTTATACATCTTATCTTCCTACTCTTTTCTTTACTATAGGCTAAGGCCGTATTAACTATAATTTTAGTATAGCTAAGAGTAATTATAATTAAGTTTATAGGGCTTATATCTAGAGTTATTATTTCTACTTTTAGTATATTAATAGTAGTTGGCGCCTTCTTCTTAAGGGCTACTGCGTTCTATACTAGACAACTTCCTAATATTAGTAGTGCTTCTTTAACCGCTATAGTAAGCCCAATTTACTCTTAACTAGTTTTCTATTACTAATCTACTTGCCTAGCTTTATTCCCTCTAGTATCCGCTATAGATACTTAAGTTAATTCTTTTTAGTAGGATTATTAGTAAGTGCGTAAGCTATAGATAGAGTAACTAGAAGTAAACACCCACATTTGTAACAAAATTAGTAAGCTGCTTAGTTCTAGTAATACTACTCTAATGCTTTCTACTAGGCACTCTAGTAGGCCTTATCTAATTATTAAGAGTTTCTTAGAGACGCCTAATTCTCTATTAGGCACTAATTCTAATATTGCTAAGCCTTTTCTATGCACACTCTTTTTTAGGCGTTGTTGCACTTAGCTTATTATTCTTTCTAGTAGTAATAGTAATAGTCCTTCCTTATTTTAAGGTTCTCCCTATATATTGTTTTTTTCCTATCCTTCTTAACCTATTATCTTCTCTAGTAGTGACAGCAGTAGCCCTTCCCTGTCTTAGGGCTAAACTACTCCTACTTCTAGTTGTCTACTCTCTAGCCCCTATTTTTCTCTAGGTTAGGTCTTACTTAATACAGTACTGCAGATTAGCTCTTTGTCCACTAACTTATCCCCTTTTTAGACTACTAATAATTCTTCTAAAGTTTTATTCTACTTGCTTTTCCCTATATATTTAGCTTCCTAATAGTTTATTAATTCTGCCTACGCTTTCTTATCTCTACTTGGCTATAGTAGTATAATTTTCTCTCCTCCTTCTTTAGGTCTATTCTTTGTTCCTTCTAACCTCTCTGCCTAAGCTATATGTCTAGGTTTGGGCCCTAGCAGAACTTAAGCTATAGAGTAAGGTAGTTTTATACCTTGCTTCTATTAGAGTTGCAATCTAAACCCTAATTATGGCTTAGACTATAGTAGTTATAGGAGTTTAGATTCTTATAAAGGTTAGTATAGTAGTTCTTAGCTTTTAATTTTATAGCTATCTAATTATTAGTTAGGCTCTATTAATAGGATCTATAGCTTGTAATCCTATCCTAGTAATTATATATATATATTAGACTTTAATTTAACTTAGTACTATTACTATTATTCTATCTTCTTTTCTATCTTTTTTTCTTTAACTACTTTCTCCTCCCCCTTAAGAAATAAGCTGTCCCTTAGCTTATAATGCGCTAATATTCTGGCTAGCTTACTCCTCCTAATAGGCGAAGTCTAAGGGGTTAAAATTTGCTAGTAGTGGCAAAATCCCTACTTACTTTATCCTTATAGGGATATTCTATGCATATCTTACTAGCCTCTATAATCTACGCGCAAATATAGGATGTTTAGGCTTAGGCCTTTGCATAACTTTATTAAGGTCTATAGAATTAATTTTCTCTAAGAAATTAGTAATTTCTTCTAAAAGGTTATTAGTGTCTATAATGTTAGGTTCTAGTATTATATTAAGGTCTGTTATTATGCGCAGATAGAATTAAACAATATAATTGCCTAGTATTCTATTATAAAAGAGTATTCTATTAAGCTTCTTAAGTATGTACTATCCTTTACTATGCGGTGGCATAGCCCTAATTCTAAAGGGGCCTTAGTACTTTCTAGCGAGCTTAACTTTGCAACTTATATTACTAGCCTAAAAAGTATTATATACTAACACTAAATCGCCTAATTATAATAGCTCTATTCTAAGAGTGCGCTAGTTGTTAAACTATTCCTTTCCTTATTTGCGTAGTTGGATAGTTTAGTTAATAGCTTCTTAGAGGTAATAATTACACTTCTTAAACTACTCCGCTCTAATAGCTAGGAGTTCTTTAGTAGTATAAACCTATTCCTATAGAAGTGTCTACTATATTAGGATACAAAGTTTAATAAAAAGAATATATTCTCTTTTATAAATTAGAAAGGCTAGTGTTTTGCCTATAGAGCTTTAGGTAGGTTCTAGACCTAGTTGCCCTTTATCTTCCGCAGTGCGCTAATAAGCTCTTAGTGGTTTCTTTCTACTAGACTTTACCCTTATAGGTAATAAGCACTAGATACTACTTATTAAATACTAAACTATTTAGCTAAGTCCTCTACTAAGTCTCTATTCTCTAGTTCTCTATTTACTAATAGGTAAAAAGGAATGCCCTACCTACTAAAGATAGATTCTTCTAAAAACTAGGCAATTGCGGCTAAGTTGGCATTAGTAAGTACTTTTACTTTAGGCTATTTAGAGATATAGTTCCTAGTAACAACTATAAATTTCTTCCCTTCTTTGCTTCTAGGCATATACACTATATCCACTATAACCTATTTCTAGATTATATTTATTCTCTATATAGAGTGCAGCTTCTCTACTACTCTTCTAGTAAAATGCGCCTAATATTTAGCGTAAGTCTTAATATGTTTCTTAATACTCTAATATAGATTTAGCTAGTAGTAATATGCTATAATCTTTCTCTAAGTGCCTTCTTATCCTTAATAGCCTAATTCCTTATAGAGTTGTTATAGAATATCTACTTATTGGACTGGGTTATCTATAACTCTACGGAGCGGCCTATTTCCTATAGTTTAATACTATAGTATACCTCTTATAACCCTATACTTCTAAGCTTATAGCCTAATATACCTTTAATTTTTCTTAGATAGGCCTTTAGGCATAGTTAGAGTTATAAGCTAGATTGCAATATTACAAAAGTGTTTAGTGTATAAGTTAGAGGAAATTTTAGGCAGGTTGTTTATAGTAGGCTCCGCATATTCTATTTTCACTTTAGCCTCCTTACCTATAGTAGAAAATATAATACTAATATGCCTTAAATACTTCTTAATAAACTTCTTAACATCTTCTTCTAGCTATTTAGAAGGGATCTAACTCTTTTACTATCTACGTCTTAAGAGCGCATTAGTAATTATATTCTTACGCCCTATAATATAGCAAATATTAAACTTCTAGAGTGTTAGAAGTGCTAACTAGCAGGTTATTAAAGCCCCTAGTAAGTTAGTTGTGCTATAATTTAGCTAGGCAATTAAAATATAGGAGTTAGTTTCTATAATAAAGTATACTCTATAAATCTAGAGTTAAAACTTTATACGCGTAAGAAGAAGGGCTTTGCACTTATACTTCTCTAAATTCTAGTTATATTTACTCTAAGACTAAATACCTAATTTAAACCACACTAGATAAAGAAGACTATATAGTCTATATTACTATATTGCGGCTTCCTATCTAATTTTACTACCATCTACTATAATTACTACTTTCTATAATAGCTCTAAGTAGTTAATAGACACTAATACTAGGGTAGAAGTAATATTCTTCTTTAATTACTACATCGCTATATTCTCTATAATTCTCTAGTAGAACTCTACGCTCTTATATAGTAGTGTAAATAGTAGTGTAATAATCTTTATAAAGTTTTTAATCTAGATTTAATAGTATACACAAACTCTAAGAAAGATTTAGATATCTTTAGCGTAGTTATAAGGCGGCTATTTAATAATCTTAGCCACTTTCTTTTAGGATAGGTATTAACTATTCTTATTAACTATATAGCTAACTATATCTATAGTAGTGTAGCCCTAGTTAGACTTCTTGCCTAACATAGTAACGCCCGCTAGTTCTATATCCGCTAAAACCTAATTAAGATTTATAAGGTATTCTGCAACATATCTACAAATTTCTTTCTTAAGTATCTCTCTATTATAGTTAGTCTTTAGGCCCTTTACTATAATATTATCTATATAAGGCATATAATAAGAGAGAATATAGTTATAAAAATCTTTATAATAATCCATATAAACTTAGCCACAGAATTAGTTGTTCCTATAGGCAATATGCACTGCCAGATAAGTCCTAGAGGCGTATAGAATATAGTTATAGCGTCGGAAAGTTTATAAAGAGTTACTTAGTTGTATCTAAAAAAGAAGTTAATAAAAGATATTATAAAACAACTAGCAAACTCTTCTAAGAACTTATTAGAGTTTAGAGAAAGATTGCCATCTTAAACTATAACACTATTAATGTGTTAGGCGTTATTAATTAGTTAGTATTCTCTATCCTTCTTCTTAACTAAAAACTACAGGTTGCAATATAGACTTCTACTATACTCTAGCACGCACTAATTAAGCCTCTACTACACTATATTAATAACTATATCCCTAAGTTTCTAAGAAACTAGAAAGTGCAATTCCTTCTAAGCGACATAGTTAATAGTATAGATCTTAACTAGCAGAGCTATATTAGGATGCACTCGTCCTAACTTAGTAAATTTAAAAGATAGGGCTAGTTTCCTTTAATATAGAACTTCTAGTAATATATCTCTTTCCTAAGATAAAAGATTTAGACTAATCTTTATTTCTACAATCTGTTCTAGTGTTAACTAATCGCCTCTTAGAAATTTCGCCTATTAGTTAAGGAGGTATTTATTAAATGGCTAAGGCCTAATATTAGTCCTCTTTTGCTTTTTTATAGCCTCCTGCTTTTAGTCTAACTAGCCCTTAATATCCTAAGGCTTAACGTCTAAGTTATGTATAGGGTTAACCTTCTTATTCTTAGTCTTATATATAGTGTTTACTTTGAAAGCCATTCTAGTTCTATTAATTATCTTTATCTATTCTGCCTAGAACGCGTTGCTCTTAACCCTTGTTACCTTTTTAGACTCTATCTATATAGTTAGAGTCTACAGAATCTTAGTAACTTCTTCGTCGCAGTCTAGTAAATTAATATCTAGAAGTTCTTAGTTGTCTTAAATAACAATGCCACTGTCCGTGTGCCTCCTAATTGTACCTTAATTAGTATAGTAGATAAAATTCTTATTTAGATCTATTACTAACTAGTTCTTGTTAGCGTTTTATATAAGCTATTTATTTCTATCTATAATTTCCTCTTTGCAAGTTAGCACTGCCTAATTTAGTACCTATTTTTAGGCCTTCTACTTAAGCTTAGTGTTGGCCTTACTTATTATTAACATTAACCCACAGCAAAGCCACTACTCTAAGACTATATTAGCGCTAAATTCTAGGTATTCTAGGTACTTAGGAATGCTAGCCCTAGCTACTGCGTTCTCTTAAAGTTTTCTATTACCTTAGTAATAATTACACTTCTTAGGTTAAATAGGTTAGCGTAAGAAGCTATAAATTGCATATAGTAGAGCTCCTTATTATTTTATAGCTTATAGTAGGTCTTGCTATTATTCTTATAAGAGAATTCTGCCTTCGCGTCCGCTAAAAATAGGTTTCCTAGAATAATAGCACTAGATAAGGACCTAATAATAAATAGCATTGTTATAACAATAATCTAGCCTACCCTAATTAGGGCTTAGAATACAACACCTTATAAATTCTTATAATTACTATTTATAGTTATTAGTTTTATGCTCTATAATTAAGGTGGCATAGATATAATCTAAAGGCCTATAGCTTTAGTAGTACTAAGGCAAATAGTGTTTAATTCTACACCTATATTAAGTAAGGCACTTATCTAATACTTGTCAATCTAGCACATTACTTAGGAACAGCCTCTTTTTATATATTTAACCCCTAATTCTCTCTTAAGATTCTTCCTATTAGTAGTAGTTATAGTTAGTGTTGCTTTACTAAACTATGCCTTTGCAATTAATACGCCTATACTAGCTGCCTAGTTTACCTATAGTAGTTCTTAAGATAAATTTAGTTTATAAGGCCTATAGCAAGTAACTACTCTATTCTTAAGCTTAACTAATATCTATTTAGAGACTTAAATTCTAAAAATAGATGCGTATTTAGCGTGCCTAGCGTCTAAGTCTTTATTAGTTACTTTCTCTATAGTGGCAGCTAGTGTCTATAGCTAGTATAGATTCCCTTTGCTAAAAGTATCCTTAAATATTGCCTTTTTAACTCCTAGTATATTGCTAAGTACTTTTTAGACTATTAGGCTAACTTTGGCGTTTATTACTTAGGATAGTATATCTTTAGAACTATCTACTAGGATATTAACTAGTTTTGTTTTCTTTTTGGCTATAGAGATCTTCTTCCTTAGGGTTAGACTTAAGATATTGTTAGGCCTGCGTATCTTTATATCTTCTATACCTTCTATTAGGAAATCCTATTTTAAAAAAGACACCTACTTTATTCTTCTTCTATTCTTTGTATTATTATCCTTCCTCCTACAAATTATAGAAATACCTTATTTAGAAACTTTAATATTCGCAATTATCTTTGCCTTTAGCAATTCTCTAAGACTTAGTTAGGTTATTAGGGTGTTTAAGCTTGCAGCTTATAGTTAGCATAATAGATTTAGGGATTAAACTATTACTAGTATGTCTTTATCTAGGATAGCTTGCTTTCTCTAAGCCGCTTTAAATTCCTCTTTAAAGAGAAGGCTAAGTGCTATTATCTTATTAAATATAAAATAGCTACTATTAGCTTTTATAACTAATCCTACCTAGTAAGTTATTACTATTATTATAGCTCCCTAACTCTAAGACATCTATAGGGCCTCCTCTATTAATCTATCTATCTACTACTTATTCTATACTAGGCAGATTAGTATCTAGTTCTACTTGCCCCTAGCGCTAATATATTAGATTTCGCCCTAATTATTATTTAGTTAGCCCTACTAGACCCTTTATAATTCTATATTATAGTACACCTATCTATTATTCTTAAGTAAATTTCTCTCCTTGCATTCTCTATTTGTAATAATGTAGTCCTTTTTATATCTAAAGCATCCTTTAAAATAGTTAGCTTTTTACTATATTAGGTCTATTACTGCTGCAACTATATATATATTAACTTGTATTAGCGCTACTATATAGGCCTAAGACTAGATTAGTACGTAGTACTAGGGCTGTTATAGTACTATCTACTTTAGAGCCTACTCTACCCTTATAGTAATTTTCTGGCAAATAGCTAGGTCTAACAGAATCTTTATCTCTTAAGGGTCCTAGCTCTAAACTAGAATATTCTAAAGCCTTATAGTCTTAAGCCTTTTAGTTAGCTTCTCTACTTTGTGTTATGAGATAGTTAAGTCTAGAATTACTTACGCGCCTAAAGCTTCTTATAGTCTTACTTATTAGAAGTTTAGGTTAAGTCTAGTAGGTTAGAAAACACTTTGTAGCATTAGTAGTACTTGTAGCTTAATAGTCTAAAATAGTATTAGCGCTTAAATTTAATATGTTAAATCTAATATATATTCTTCTAACTAAATGTAAGCCCTACTTAAAAGTCATTTCTCTATTATATTAAAGTTAAGCTCTATAGGTCTCTCTATTAACTAGTTGTTCTTTATTAGAATATTATCCGCTAGCTACTTACTTAGGCCTTAGATAAGAAGTATATTCTTCTAGCTTTCTATAACTATATCTACCCTTAGGCATTTTCTAAATCTAATTGCGAACTAGTCTAGAAAATTATAAATATTAAGGTTTGTTATTACTTAACACTACACTAGTCACGCCTTTAATACTTTCTCTATCTCCTTAGTTTAAGCCTAATTCTAACTCTACTAATACCTGCGCAGCACCACCTATAGCTTCTACTATACCCCTTCTTTTCCTACCTTAAAGTATTCTAGCATTAAGAAGTTAAGCACATCCTAGATCTCTTAGCTATAATATTCCTTAACTCTAATAACCTTATCTTTCTTAAAGTACTAGTAGTAGTTTGCGCGTTTTTTATAGTCTTAAAAAAACTAGGTTATATTATCTTCTATAAAGTGTAGCTTCTTGCCTAAGAATAGGTTAGATTCTATAATAAGGCTCTACACTAGGATCTACTAGATAGCTTTATTAGTAAGAAATTATAGGGCTATTACTATTTGCGCTATAAGGGCATTAGCGTCTTTAGCTAGCTAAGGTAGTATTAGTGCTTTTTCTTTAGATTCTTACAAAGAGCTTTCTATAAGGGGCAGAGACCCTCTAGTAGGTATATAGATACCCTTATTAGTTAAGCTTATTATCTTTGCAAAACTAATAGTCTAAGGGGATTTTATGCTTAGGTTCTTACGCTTTCTAAGTACTAGGACGTTAAGAAACTTACGCATCTTGCTGTAATCTAGTTCTTTTTTTACTTTTATTTCTACCTCCAGTATCTATACTTATTATTATTTCTTAGCTTTCTCTAACTCTGCCTTAGTTTTAGGTTCTAAGGGTAATACGGTGTCTAGCTTTAGTCCTTTTCTTAGTCTAGGTCTAGGTACCCTAGTCTATTCTTAGTTCTTATTTATTTATAATTGCTTAGTTGTCTAGTTCTAGTAGGGTAATTTTAGCTTTAAGCGTCTTTTGGCGCCTAGTTCTAACTGCTTCTTAATCTAGGCTTCTATTTTTATTTTATTTCTATACTCCTTATACCTAGGCCTATACTCTACGCATAATATTATGTGTATACTAGAGTTATTATTTTTTGTTATTTATTCCTAGAGGCTTAATATTCTAACTCTAAGAGTCGCTTAGTGCCTAGTTCTAGTTGTTTCCTAGTCTGGGTCTTAGTCTAGTCTAGTGCTAATCTAGTCTAGTCTAGTTCTAGAGCCTACGCTCTATGCATAATTTATGCATATACTAGGGTTATTAGTGTTTATTATTTATTTCTAAAGGCTTAATATTCTAACTCTAAGAGTTATTTAGTGCCTAGTTCTAGTTGTTTTCTAGTCTGGGTCTTAGTCTAGTCTGGTGCTAGTTTAGTCTAGTCTAGTTCTAGAGTCCACGCTCTATGCCTAATTTATGCATATACTAGGGTAATTAGTGTTTGTTATTTGTTTCTAGAGGCTTAATATTCTAACTCTAAGAGTTATTTAGTGCCTAGTTCTGGTTGCTTTCTAGTCTAGGTCTTAGTCTAGTCTAGTGCTAGTCTAGTCTAGTCTAGTTCTAGAGCCTACGCTCTATGCCTAATTTGTGTATATACTAGGGTTATTAGTATTTATTTATTATTATTTATTTCTAGTGGTGTAGTTTAATAAGGGCTAGTGTAGTAGCTAATTAAAGCTTAGGTTGTATTTCTATTTTAAAGTTAGCGCTATACTTAGTTGCGCCTAATTTCGCCCCTAAGTCTCTTTTAGAGTTTCTTTCTATCCCTAGTATGCGCTGTTCCGCACACCACTACGCGCCACTATTATTCTATCTTGTCTTTTTCTTAGGCAACACTACTTATCTATATTAGAGTACTAATATAATGGCCTTCCTAAGGCCAAGGTTTTAAAGGTTTAAGTTACGAGTTAGTTACTAATTTTATAGAAGAACCTAGTCCTAATTAGAACTTAGTAAAAAGATAGATTAAGTTGTATGTGCTAGAAGAAAGAAACCGCCTATTAAATCCTTAAGAGCCAATTGGGCACTAGCTTACCACGTAACCTATGTGGTGGAGTTTATTCTACCACACTAGTAGTAGCGTTTATTACTTAATATCCCACAACTCTATATTTAAAATAAGTATTAGTCTTAGCTAGTAGATTTAATTCTTATAATATATATTTGTAATTATTGCGCTTAGTAGTCTTATTTATATTTAGGATAAAAGATATAGTATATATTATAGTATTAAATCTAGTAGTAGTAGTATTTATTAAACAAGTTTTTAAATAATTAGACACTATAGTAGACGTACTAAAGTAACTAATAGTAGACTTATAGTTAAGGCACTCTATATATAAGGCTTAGTCTATATAAGACGCAAAAGATTTTCTAGGTATAGATAATATATTAGTAGTATTAATAATACAACTATATATAAGTTAGTATACTTAATTTATTAGTAAGTAGTTAGGCATACTAAGGAAGTTAATAATAGCTATAAATCGCGCGTGCTAATTTATAAAAGTCTTTCTAAGGCCTTAAGCTAGGGTATTGCCTATAATCTTTTTCTAGGCGTCTAAAAATTCATTCTTAGACAAGTAGATTTTATTAAAGTAGTTAAGTATATTTGTAATAGTTGTAGTAGTCTTAAAGTGTAGATATACTAGAGTCTAGGCATATTCCTTAAGTTGTCTACGCAAATATATAATACGCAACTATTTATTTAGAAAATTCTAAAGTTTGTCTATTAATATAATATGCTAACGTTTATAGTTATTCTTATCCTTATCTTTACTAGAGAAGTAATCTACCTTAGGCATATAGATTTAACACGCGTACTAAGGATCTGCTATAAGTTTTAGTAATAGTAATACTTTACAAAAAGGTATAGAATAGGTCTATTATTATATATAACTTATATAACTTATAGCATATAGGTTATATTGCGAGTCTAGAGTAGGAGTAAGGAAAAGACGTATATAGTTAAGTAACGGATTATTAGTAGGTATATAGCGAACTTTAATATTTAGTAGTTATTAAATAAATAAAATAGGCTAATTAGAATCTATAAACTATTAAATATTATAAAGCTAACTATGCGATATAATGCGTACTAGCAATTATCCTTCTAGCTTAGTAATATAAATATAGGCTATATTTAATTTTTACTAAAGTATATTCTCTATCTCTATAAGTTACGTAAAATCGTTTTCTAAGTCCTAATAATTAATATGCAGGATATAGTTATTAAGTAGGCAACCTTAGAGCTCCTTAAGCTGTTATTATAGAGCTATATTAAAGATTTTCGTCGTGTGGAGATTCTAACCAAGGTCGAGTCCGCACTATATACAGAGAGGAGTAAAATAGAAGGCACTAAAACCTAGTACCTAGCACACAGTAGTAGTAACAAAATATACACAAAATAACAATAATTTGTCGTCTAATTTCTTTACGGTTGTAGAGCTATATAATAATTAGCGGGTATTTTAAACTTTCTAAGAGTAATAAAGTTTTTCTTTAATAAATTATAATAGGCCCTTAACTAGATATTATCTTATTCTATAATTTAGAGCAAGTCCTTATATAACAATATGCGACTTTCTAATATCTTAACTTATTTTAACTTTGTTATAAACTGTTGCTCTAACACTTTATAACTAGCCTTAAGTTATTTAAACTCTTAAAGTTTAGTTTAATTATCTTCTAATTTATTAGTAATTTGTTGCATAGTTATTAATAGTAACGTAATAATATTCTACTAGAATTTAGGTTTCTAGTTAATAGCGTTAATAAACTATATATATTCTTACACCTTAACTTTATCTAGCTTTAAACTATTTTTTATACTAGTTATACTAATATAGAGTTTGTAATCTAGTATATTACTATTAATATTAGTAATATTAGTAAAGTATATATACTTAGAGAAATTAGTAGGTAGTAAACTAGTATAATCTTATTAGTTATATATTATAGTTAGATAATCTAGTGTATTAATAAAAAAATTGCTTTTATTAAAAGGTTTACTATTATTATTATTATTATTATCTATAAAAGCCTTATTATAAGCTTTAGATTAAAGAAGTTCCTTTTAAAGGTAACTTTGCGCTTATTATGTTGTCACTCTATCTCTAGTAAGTTATTATCTAACTTATCTTAGTCTATAGGCAGAGTACCCTAAGTAGTACTCTACTAAGTTAGGATCTTTAGCTAAGCAAAGTTATAGGACTTCTTGCAAAAGCTAGTATTATTATTATTCTTATAGCTTAGTCTTACTATCTTATCTACTATATATAATAGGTTTGTCTCTTAGTAAGTGTATAATTTAAATTAGAAGTTAATGATTAAAGTTATAAACTATAAGTATAGTAAGGTGCTATAGTAAGTTATAATAGGTACTTTTATATAAGGCGTTATAACTATAGTCTATGCGTAATTTATAAAAACTAGACAATTCTTAAGACTTTATATAGTAACACTAAACTTCCTAGGCTTCTACTAAAGTAGGTAAGACTTATTAGAATTATTATAAGGTCTTAAGACTTTTAACTACGTAAAACAAGTGCGTCTATAAAGGGTTTACTATTATACTGTACTAGAGCAATTTACTAGAAGCGTAGGTCTTACTAACTTAACTTATAACTATGCCCTAGACTATAAGTTATTTAGATTATTACTATCTACTATTATTACAGAGGTCATATATATTTGTTATTATAGAGATTCTATGTATTATATTCTTTTACTATTATTGCAGAGATCCTATATATTATAACTATTTACTATTATTATAGAGGTCTTATATGTTATAAATAATAGAGGAGATATTATAGTTAGAGACGTTATTATTATTAAATCTAGGTAATAATGTTAATATTATCTTATTTCTTATTAGAAAGGTAAATAGAATTATAGTGGTTTATAGTAACTTATAATAAGTTTAATAGATAGTTATAAGTGGCTTATTTAAGTAAGCTAGGCTTATAGTTGTTATAATAACTAAATTTGCTTATTAGTAAGCTACTTTTATAATTGCTATAATAGTTACTATATATAAGGCTTGCTAAGTTTATAAATTATTAACTATAGGGAGCTATATTACTTATAAGTAAGTTATTCTCCTAGAAACTATTATAGTAGTGCTAGGAGGCTAACATCTTATAAGATGTAATCTATATGCCGCTAAATAAGGTAGTAGCTATTCTTTATCTTCTACCGCACCTATTATTAATAGATAACCTATAGGTAAGTGTTATTATTACTATTAGTTACGTTAGTAATGCTCTAGAGGAGGCATTTATGCTTCTAATATAGAGTATTTAAGAACGCGAGGACCTGCCTACTATATCTGTTAATAGGTATTATTAATAACGCCCTAGAGATAGGCTATAAATAGTTAAGCCGTAGCTTAACAATTGCTACTATAGTATAAGGACACTATAGAGATTATTCTAACCCTTTTTATTAATACCTTAAAATACTTTTCTGTGTATATAATAGTAGAAGAGATATCTGCTATTATTATAATATTTTTATTAGAAACCCCTTAGTCGCAAAAAAAAACTATAGGGATTATTACGCTGTATATAAGATAATAGTAGTAATTAGAATCTAAATATAAGATAGTAGCAATACCTATATAAGTTAGGTACGCAGGCAGGCTATATATATAGCCTCGTTTAAAACCGCGCTAGTCCTAAAGGGGGGAATCGCCGAGGATAAAGTAAGCAAGGGGCTGCATCTTAGATTAGTAATAACATAGTTAAATAAAAAACTCTTTTTCTTACCTATTCTTAAGTAATACTTACGTAACGTCTTTTATTCTATCTTAGCTATAGCCTATATAGCTTCTAGCTATCTAATATTGTTTAACTCTTTAATAAGCTTATTATTTATCTTATTTAGAAAATTAAAGAGCTAGTTATATATAAGCTAGATGTATACTGTGTCCGTGCACTCAACGCCCGGATTCAGTCAACGCCCGCCTTTTACTAGGAAAATCAAAGAAAATAAGCAACTTCACAGCTATATAACTCTTTAGCTACTTTTTCTTTTAAAAGCTTTCTTAATTAAAGTTATAGAGAATGACTATCTCTATAACTCTAGAATTTTGGTTTTCTAATAATAATTAATTTTAAGAAAAAGTATAAAAGTACTAAAACTTAAGTCTCTAAATTTAAAAATAATTTTTTTAGAAGTAAAGTATGCTGTTTAGAATATAGTTTATATTAAGTTCTTTCTAATAAAACTATTAACTAGAAAGTTATATTATCTTTTTATTTTTTTAAATAAAAAAATTAGGAAAGATAATCTATCTTCTTAAGTAGTCCTTTATAAAAAAAGTCTTAATATAAACTATATTCTAAACAGCATACTTTACTTCTAAAAAAATTATTTTTAAATTTAGAGACTTAAGTTTTAGTACTTTTATACTTTTTTCTTAAAATTAATTATTATTAGAAAACCAAAATTCTAGAGTTATAGAGATAGTCTTTCTCTATAACTTTAATTAAGAAAGCTTTTAAAAAGAAAAAGTAGCTAAAGAGTTATATAGCTGTGAAGTTGCTTATTTTCTTTGATTTTCCTAGTAAAAGGCGGGCGTTGACTGAATCCGGGCGTTGAGTGCACGGACACAGTAGAACTTAGAATTTCTAGTTCTTACTTAAGAAGTTTATAGCCTTCTTAAACTTTTAAAGTATAAAAGTAATTAACTTAAGATACAACTATTCTAGGACTAATAGTTAAAGTTTCTTAAGATCTTTAAAGTCTGCCTTTATAGTGTCGCTATAAGTAAAAGTGTTTAATCTTCTAGTTATCTTTATTACAATTTCCTCCTCTAGCTATATATTAATATTTGCCTAAAGCTTTAGTGCGCACTTATACATATTATATATAGAGTTCTATCTTATTTAAATATCTTAGATTATAAATAATTGCTTCTTTAGTAGTGTGTTGCTCTATATTATAAGAAGTTACTTAAATTACTATAGTAACTAGTTAATTATAATGTAAATAGCACAGAGCTACGCGCTAGTTAGTCTATAATAACTTTCTATAATAACTTTTATAATAACCTTTTATAATAACTTTTCATAATAACTTTTTATAATAATAGCTAACATACCTTGTAAAGAAAATTTAGAATAGATATCTACATTAAAAAAATTTATTTATATATTGCCACTATAACGTCTCTTTAGAGTTAAGATTAATAGGCGCTAATAACTTAAGGTAATTAATAATATCTTAAACTATAAGGTTAATAATATAAGTAAGATATAGGATTATATTCTCTTTTAGTTCTAGGTAATATTCTCCTCTAATAGTTTATGCTAGACGCTTTAAGCTAGGGTGCTATTATTGCTAATATTATTATATATAATTATTAGAAGCTTCTACGCAGTTTTTATATTCTTAAGGACCTATAGTACTTCTAATACTATTAATACTCTAGTATAGCTGCCACATATTAGTATAAAGTTAAGTAGCCTTTTTTAAGCTACTAAGTATTATTAATATAGTAACTATTAATAGCTAGAAAGCTAAGGTAATTAGCCGCAGACCACGCATTAAGTACAATATAGAGTTTAGTTACCCTACTAATATTGCTAAGAATAGCTATCTTAACAGTGTTAAATTTGTTTAGAAATATCTAGTAGAACCTATATTAGCTGGTTATTATAGTATTAGGCCTAAGAAAATAGAGAAAGTGTTAAAAGGATAGTTACTCTACTATTTAAAAGGACTAGTTATTATTAATTACTACCTATATAAGTTTAGTTTTAAATACCTATAAAGAGTATATAGAATATAAAATAGCTATTTACTTTTTTTATACTATAAAGTAAAAGTCCTTTTATAAATAGACTTATTCTACTATATATATACTTAGGACTTTATATAGTTAATAAGGTGCTTAGTACTAATTAGCTAGGTACTAGTAGAGTTAACGCTTAGGTGTTATAGTATATAGTTGTAGTTAAGATAAAATATATATAGATAACTAAAGGAGTACTTTGCGTCCTTCTAGAATATAGTCTAGATAATACTTATATAAAAGTAAGAGTTCTAGTATAGGTTATAGGTTTATTTATCTTTAGCCTATTAAGTATTAGACTACTACGCGTCCTCTATAGCAAATGTCTTTTTCTTTATTTCTAACTCTTAAAAGTCTAAAGGGGAATATTAGATAAGATAAATTATTCTACTTTTAACCTATTAGCCTATAGGGCTAGGATTCTATATCTAAGGAGAGTATCTAGTAGTAGGATAACTAGTTTATTAATATAGGCCTGTATGTTAATTTCTAAAATAGGTGTGATACTTAATATAGTACTTCAGGGTATTAGTGTAATAAAAAGATATAATAACTAGTTAAATAGTTGTTTAAGAGAATAGTAGTTTAAAAAGAGAATAGAATAAACTAAATTCTATAATATTAACTATAGTAGTGTTTAATTAATCTTAAGGTTAGCTAGAAATAGCGTGTAGCGTATAGTATATTAATAATAAGTTAGTTTTAGATCTAGACTAGTATATAGCCCTTTATATTAGGGATTGCTACCTATTAGCCTATTAGACCTCTAGTTAGCCTAATGTTAATCTAACCTGGTTAGCCTAATATTAATTCGGCCCCACGCGCTAGTCCTAATTAGGTAGTACTAGCACGCCCTTAGGGCTGCTACTATATAGGTAGTATGTGACACCTAGTATCTTTATTATAGCAATTTAATCTATTTAATAATTAAGCCTAATTACTTTCTTATATTATACTAGGTCTCTAAAAAGCATGCTTATAACAGGCTTTTTAACTAACCTATAACTTATAATAATATATATTGCGCTTTTATAATAAGAGAGACTATACCTAAGATAGTGTATAGCTAGGCTTAATAGTTCTAAACCTTTAGCTAAGCCTTATAATACTACTAGTATTACTACTAATAAAATAGCAAACTGTAGCATCTCTAGTAGGCAGCGTATAAGTAGAAAGCGCCAAGACCGCCAAGCTCGCTTAGTAGTTCGAATGCGCTTTTTTTGTTATTACCTTTTTACGCCTTTTTTAATTACTAAGCAGGGGGCTCTGCTTTTTTTGTTATGTTATTTAAGATAAAAGCCTTTGTCGTCCTATCTCTAGGTAGATAAAATAACGCCACATAAGTAGAATAGCTGCCTTGCCTAATACAGATTTAGCGACTTAGTATTTAACTTTTAGGACTAGCTTATAGATCTCCGCTGCGCCCTACGTTATAGACAACTTAGATAAAGAGGATTTAAATATACTTAATAGCACAGAAAGAAAGTGCGTAATAGTAGATAATTAGCTAATAGAGATTCCTATAAAGTTTATAGATAGGGTAAGTTATTCTAAATTATTAGTAGATAGTTTATTATAAGGGTGGCGTTACAGCTTAAGTAGAAAGTCTATTTTTAAAGTTATTAAACAACCTATAAAGAATATCTATTTTTAACTTATATATAATAATAATACTAACGCACCCTTACTATATTCTAAAGTCCTTTGCACGTCCGCTAAGAGTGCTAAACTAGAATAAAAAATAGTAGTAGATATTTATAATAGTAATTTACTATAGAAGGCTGCTTCTATTTATAAATAGCCTACTATATTATTTAGCTATTGTATTAGATATGCGAATAGTACTACAGAACTTAAAGAAGAGATTTATTAGAAACTATAGTAGGAAAAGAAGCTTATAGGGCAGATTATGCGCATCTCTAATTTTATAGAGATTATATAACTATTCTTACTAAGAATAAAGTATAATTTATAAATTAAATAATGCTGCTTAGACTAGTGTAAGACTTAGATCTAAAAGGCCCTTACTTATATAAATTAACTAAAAGAGTTAAAGGAGCTATATTACGCTTATAGTAAGGTTTAAGAATAGAAGGTTGTAGAGTTAAAGAAATAACTTAAGGTAATAATATTAGCACTACTAAATGTCTCTTTACACGTTTAGTAAGATTTAACGCCTAAAGACTTTAAGGTTATCTAATAATATCACCCTTAGACATATACTATATTGTAAGTAGATACTTTATATCTCCTAGCTGCAAATATAGCCCGCAATACTTAAGCTACTATACTAGGTGGTTAATCTATTTTGGCCTTAATAGGTATTAGGTAAGTATCTAGATATTGCTTACGCGAGCCTAATAAGTTTAAAGGATCTAATAATTATAAGAACTATAAGCTATAGAAGAGTTCTATATAGTCTTACCTAAGTGTATATAACTATGTCTTTACTATAGAATATACTAAGATAGAAGCTTTCTAGTCTACTAAGAATATATTTAAAATATTAGACTATAGCTATATAGCTATAGACTCTATAGGCAAAGCTTATACAGCTATATAGAGCAATTAACTAAAGATTAGAAATAGGAAGAGTTTTAAAGGGTAGTTGTCCTAATTTAAAATTATAACTACTTCTATTAATATACTAGACTAGTAGAAGATTATTATAGCTATCTAACTCTTAAAGCTATTCTGCTTAGAAGCTAATAAATAATTGTTAAATAGTGATTTATAGGCCACATTTATTAAGAACATATATTATTAAGCTATAATCTTAAAGCTATAGGATTCTATCTAGTAGCGAACTAATAATAATAGTAGCAACTAAGATAGTTCTATTAGAGGAGGTGGTTGCGATAGAAATAATATAAGTAGCAATATTTTAGGCTACACTAACGCCTAGGTAAAGTTGCTGATAGACAAAGGGCGCTATATTAAGTATAGTAAAAAAGATTACTATTATAAGAATAATAACGCCTTATATAAGGGTAAGCTATAATAGCTAACAAATAAAATTAAGGCCCTTATTAACGTAGGTCTTACTGTGGTTAATATATAACCTTTATTATTAGCCCCTACCTTTTTAACTAGAATTAACCTATTAGAAAACTAGATATCCCTACTAAAGGTTTTTAGTAAAAACTTTAAAAGATATTACTAAAACTTATATATAAGATTAGGGAGCTAGAGCTTTAACTAACGTATTAGTCTTTCTAGCCTTAATAAGTAGTTAAGCTCTGTACTAATTTAATTAATAAGGGTTAGCTATTAGTCTATAGTACTTAGTTTATGTTTAAATATTAACTATAGGTAACTAGTAGCGCAAAGATTACTATTAGTAGACTTACTAACTCTAAGGTAACTAATACTTATATAAGTTGTGCGTGTATCTTAAGATATAAACTATAGATAGTAATACTTAAACACCTAGTTTGCCTATAACTAGAAGATAGAGTTACAAAGTAGGTGCTTATAAAAGCAGCTCTACTGCCTATTTACAATAGGGACTATTTTAGTAAGGAGCTTGCATATATTATAGACATAACTAGATTTAATATTATCTTTAGTATATTATAGTTAAGCGCTTATAACCTAATTATTAACTAGGAAAAGAAGACTATAACTTTTAATAAGCTCTTTTATATAGATAACTATTATATAAAGGGCCGTTCAATTATTATCTCTAGTAAGGGCTATTAATAATAACTTCTAAAACTAAAGGTACCTAACCCTATATATGCTAGAATAGATATTAAAGTTATCTCTAGATATGCTATATTGCTAATAGCGTTATAACTTAACTATAGTACTATTTAGTTATATCTAGAACACTTTAAGAAGCTAAAATAGACTAAGGATAGCTTAGACTCTAAAGAACCTAATAACGCCACTAATATTAAAGTAATATTTGCGTAGTTATTTTGCGTAGACCTTACTACACTAATATAAAAGAACTTTAATAAGTTCTACTAGAAGATAAATTAACTAGATAAGACTAAGGCAGAGATACTAAAGGTTCTGTCTAGCTAGATTTAGAATAAGTAGCAGGTATTTATAGTCCTAAAAGACTAATTGCTACCTTACTAGTTTGGGGTAGACTATAAGATTAATCTAAAACTAGGCGCAAAGCACCTTAATGCGCAACTTTATAGTATAAGTGTCGCATTATTTATTTAGTGTTGATTACCTTTTTTAACCACATTTTTTTTAATTTAAGCCTACGTAGGTTAGAATAGAAAGGCCGCTCTAGTATTGCGCCTAAAAATATAGTCTACTAGTCTCCGCTAATATAATAATAGTTTATAAGGATAGTTTATAAACTGCGTACTCGCTCTCTAATTATCTATAAGTACTCTAACACCTATTAATTTACTTAAAGCGTGCATAGCAAACTAAGTTCTATTATTACTATTATTAGTAATTATACTATATTTGCGCACTGCTACGCAGCATACTTATGCGACGCGCTTACTAGCTTACTATCTAATGCTATAACAACTATAAGGATCTAACATATCTACGCAACGCTTTTCTCTCCTAGCAACTTATTAATAAACATCTTCTTTTACCCCTTAACCTTGCCCTTTATTACCGCTATTCTAACCTATAGTAATATAAGAAACTATAGTAGCAACTCTACGCGTCTATTATAACGCCTGTAGTTACTAATCTATTACTAGCCTAACTAGTATACTAGGACTGCCTTATATAGACTAAGGTATACCTTTTTCTAATTTAACCTATTAATAATCTTTTAAATAAAGCAGTACTCTAGTGTAGACTTAGTGTCTTTAGACAGATAGATTAAAGCGTACTTTTAGGCGGCGTTAACTGTAATTTTAGTATTAGGGCTTAGAAGGATAGTAGGAAATAGAGTAATAGTAGTAAAAGTCTTTTTAAGGTTAACTTTAATGTAAAGATAAAGCGTTAGTGTACCTATAGTGTATAAGTTCCCACCTAGTATATATCTTATAATAGTACAAATCTACTAATATAGCTATTACTTTTAGCAATCTTTAGAGATAATAGTAGAGGGAAATAGTTATAGTATTGTACTAGTTATAGTGCTAGCGCTGTCTTATATCTCCCCTACTCTAAACTATAATATAGTAATATGGCCTTACGCATAGTTTTGTATATAGATTTTTTTTTAGCTAGAGTAGACGCGCTAAGCCCGCTAAGCTCGCTTATAACACGCTAACCCTTTTATTAACACCTTAAAACGCTTTTCTATGTATATAATAGTAGGAGAATTATCTACTATTATTATAATATTTTTATTAGAAACCCCTTAGTCGCAAAAAAAAACCATAGCATAAGTAAAAAAAAGACTCTTACTATTAAGGTATAAATTAATAAGAAACTTAGTATAGATAAAATTTAATATAGTATATCTAACTTCGCCGCTCTAGTACTAGTTATTAAGAAACTAAATAGTAGACTTTAGATTTATATAGACTACTATTAGCTAAACTTAGTTACTATTAAGAATAAGAACTCGCTACCTATTATATATAAGACGCTAGCTAAGCTGTCTAGTATCTAATAGTTTAGTATCCTTAATATTATTACCGCCTTCTATAAGGTACGCGTTAAAGAGAGTAATAAATATAAGACTACTTTTGCAACGTAATATTAACTCTTTAGGTATTTAGTTATACTCTTTAGACTATATAATACTCTAGCTATATTTTAGTTCTATATTAATAAGATCCTATAATAATATCTTAATAACTTTTGCTTAGTATATATTAATAATATTCTTATTTTTAGCTAGATATTAGCAGAGTAAAAGGAATACATTTATAAGGTCTACTATTAACTAAAGAAGATAGGTCTCTATCTAGATATTAATAAATGCGAGTTTGCTATAAAAAAGATTAAGTACCTAGAACTAATCCTTATAGTTAATAAGATTAAAATAGATTCTGCTAAGATTAGTGTGATTATAGACTAGTACTTGCCTACTAATATATAAGAAGTCTAGTTATTTCTAGGCTTTGCAAATTTCTACTACTAATTTATTATTAGTTACTTAGGCCTTATATAGGCACTTACTAATTTAACACGTAAGAAAGCCTTTATAGAATTTCTATTAGCCCTAGATAGTTTAGCTACTTAGGCTTTTATATAATTAAAACACATATTTACTATTATATCTATATTAGCCTATTTTAACCTAGACCTAGAAACCTAGATAAAGAGCAATGCTTTGGATTTTGTTATAGCGACGATTCTATTATAGGTATAGGGTAATAGAATCTTGTAACTAGTAGTATTTATATCTATAAAGATAATTCTAGCTAAGTATAATTACGCTATTTATAATAAGAAACTACTTACTATTATTAAAGCTTTTAAGGAATAGCGGCTAGAGCTATTAGACAGATTACTTATTAATGTAATCTTAGACTATAGAGCTCTAGAATAGTTTATAAGCACTAAGCAGCTAAATTATTATTAAGCCTACTAAGTAGAGTTTCTGTCTAAGTTTAACTTTAAGATTACTTATCGCCCTAGTAAGTAGGGTAGCAAGCCTAACTAGCTTACGCGCTAGCCTAGAGACCTTTTATAATATATCTATAATAACTATTTATAGCACTAGACTTAGACAATCTTTATACCTAACTAAGTTAACTTTAAATCTGCTCTATTAGTAGTTACCTATAAACCTATTCTAAGAATAGTTATAATTTATACTAAGCGTTCTATTAAGAAAGTATTATACGTAGTTTTTTTCGCACGAATACTAATAGAAATACAGGAATTAGTAGTTAGTTTTACCACAAAGTTATACTATATTAGTACGGAGGGACCTATTAGAGATATAATAGTTAATAATAGCCCTCTAGAGAGTTATAAGATAGCTTTGCTAGAATAGGCAGAGCTGCTAAATAAGAATTCTTTTATATAGAATTATACTAGTATAATAGACTAGTTAAAATAGGCAACTACTAAAGATCCTATCTTATAATAGATTATTACGGCAAAATAATAAGGTATATAATATCTTTAAATAGTAGTAATATATAAATATAATACAAAAGTAGAGTTATAAGACTATAATATTACTAATAGTTTAGTGTATTTTTAGAGGCGTATTTTTGTCCCTTTTAATAACGCTCTTTATATAGACATTATATAATTGTGTTATAAGCCTTCTAGGGGGATATATAGGCAAAAGAGGAATATATTATAAGGTTAGTTAATACTATTACTAGCCTAGCATAATAAATATAGTAGCTTATTATACATATAACTACGTTACCTATTACTACTTAAAGTCTTTTAAGAAGTAGAAGTAAGGTCTCTTATGCCTACTATTAGTATCTAAGTAATTCTAAAAGGATATTTCTATTAATTTTATTACGCCGCTACTAAAGTGTATATATAGTAGAGTTACCTATTACTATATTATAGTAGTTATTAACTATCTCTTAAAGTAGTATAAGTATATCGCGTTACTATTACTAGATATTAAGGTAATTATTAGAGCTTTTATTAAATATATTAGCGTAAGAAAGGATTCCTAAACACTATTATCTCTAACTATAGTGCCTAATTTATATTCTACTTTTAGTAAGATCTATATAAGAGCGTAAGTATATAACCTACACTTACTACTACTTTTTACCTAGAAGGCAATAGTTAAACTAAGATTATGAACGCTATTTTAAAAGTATATTTGCGCTATTATATTAACTATATATAAAATAACTAGGTTAACTAGTTATCTATTACCTAGCTAGCTATAAACTATGAGAAAAACGTGTCTACTAGTGTTGCACTCTTACTTACTACTAAGGATTACTTACTATAATAAGGCTTTAAGCCTATTATTCTAGTTACTATAATAGACTACTATAAGAAGTTATAGCGTAAGAATGCCTAGTGTATAGTTTAATACGTTAAGAATATTATACGCTTTATAAATAAGAACTTAGCCTAGACTTAGTCTAAGATAGAATTTTATATAAATAAAGGACGTTAACCTACACTAGCGTATAATATTAGAGACCTAGTTTACTTAGACGCCTAGAATATTCTATTCTTATAATTAAATACAGGGCTAGATATTAAGAATCTAGGACTTTTTCTAATTGCTAAGATTTATAATAATTATACTTACTATCTTAAACTACTAACTAGCTATTATAATATCTACTCTTAGTTCTACACCTAGCTGCTATATAACGCACTAAATGCACTTTGCCTTCCTAATAACAAGGGTATAGTTACCGCTAATATATCTATCTAGTTGCTAGAGAGGCTATAAGACTACTATATTAATATAGTTATAGATAGCAAAGTTAACTATTAGTATAAAAATCTCTTAATAGGTATTAAGGAGTTACTTATATATAAAGTTAGGTATAAGAACTCTCTAAAGTAAAACGCTAATTCTAAGTAGCAATTCTATATAAATATATTAGATTGCAAAAAGGTAGTAAAAAATTACTATAAGAATAATACTACGAAGCTAGGCCTACACACGCTATATAAGAACCTAGTATTATATAAGGACTTAATAGTTATATACCTAAGAAATAATAGAGTAGAGGACCCTAAGCTTATTACCCCTATATACGCACACGCGTAGAATTAAGGTATCTTTTAAGATAATTTTATGCCGCAAAGCTGCTAGAATAGGCATATGGAGCGCCCACTAATTAGATCTCTTAAATATCCTTTTTAGATAATAGGTCTTTCTCTAGGTTACACCTATATAGAGACGTCTAGATTATCTTATTTAGATATAACTACTATAACGCATAGTAGTAGAGCGCTTACTTTACTAGCTTATATACTAGAAAAGGTTATTTAATAGTTGTTTTACCTATTATAATAGTCTTAAATAGTTCTAAATAGTCTATAATAGTTTATAATAAATTATAATAGTTTATAATAAATTATAATAGTTTATAATATTTGTTACACTATAGAATTAGCACCTCTAGTATGTTTTTTTTAGTTTGCCTTACTAGAGCTAAGGCTTTTAGAGGGGGGGTAATATTAGGAATTGCCGCCTATTAGCCTATTAGATCTCTAGTTAGCCTAACATTAATCTAACCTAGTTAGCCTAACGTTAATCTGGCCCCGCGCACTAGTCCTAATTAGGTAATACTAGCGCGCTCTTAGGGCTACTACTATATAGGTGGTATGCGGCATCTAGTATCTTTATTATAGCAATTTAACCTATTTAATAATTAAGCCTAATTACTCCCTTATACTTTATTATAGAGTTAGTTTTAGGTAGTAATTAGTTTATTACTATACTACTATAATAGTACTTACTAGCCTTCCTACTAAGCATGCTCTATTACCTTTCTTTTACACTCTATTTCCCCTATTTACGCCTTTTGTCTTCCTAAAGGCGCCTTTTCTAGTTAGTGTTAGCGTAGTAGTTAACGTGGGCCTATGCCCTACGCCGTCCTCTATATAAAAAAGGGCCTCTTACATCCCTTTCTTATTTACTATCTTAGAATAGTCTTAATTTAACTAGTTCTTTTAACTATTCTAGCTGTCCTAGAGAGGTTTACTCTATAAGGTCGTGTACTATCCTTACAACTACTATATATAGTATTCTTAGCAACTAGTATATAATTATTAGCTATAATAATTAGCTATAGCAAAACTATAACTTTAACTTATCTTATTCTACGCGCTAATTATTATCTAAAACCCCTTTAGCACCTAAGCCTCCCTTATTATCTAAAACCCCCTTATTATCTAAAACCTCCTTAGCACCTAAGCCCTCCTTATTATTTAAATCCCCTTTAGTACCTAAGCTCCTAAAGTTTAAGAAACCCTTAAAGTCTATATCCTTATTTATAATATTAGAGTTATACCTATTTAGTAGCTTTTAGAAATAAGTCTTAAGCTCCTTCCTATTATTCTTAATTTTCTCTTTACTCTTTATTATTATTTTCCTTAATATATACTTTGTTGCTATTAAGTATACTATTCTTACTATAATTAATAAGGTTAGTAGGAGGACTAGACTTATAGTAACTAATAATTATTAGTAAAGGTATATTGAAGATCTTCGTCGTGTTAAGATTCTAATTAAGGTCGAATCCGCACTATACACAGAGAGGAGTAAAATAGGAGGCACTAAAACTTAGCACCTAATACATAGTAGTAGTAACAAAATATACACAAAATAACAATAATTTCGTTGTTAACGTTTCGCACGGCGGTATTGTTAACGGTAGTTAATAGATAGTCTACTATCTGGCATAACTAAGTCACATGTTATCTCTTAACTAGTGGACTGTTAGAGAGCCGCAGTGGACCTACGCGGAGTCGCAATCGCGAGAGCAGTGTGGGCGATAGGACGCTTAACTAGTAAAGGTATATAATAAATAAGTATAATAAACTTATAACTATTTCTTATTAGTAACTATTACTAGCTTCTTAGTAGTTAGACCTATATTGCCTACGCTGTTATAGATATCCTTCTGCTTTTTCTTATTAGCCTTACTCTTAAAGATATTCGTCTTAAGCTTTCCTAGGCCTATTTTATATATATTATATAAGAGCTTTTTATATACACTACTATAACTAAAGATTTATTTATCTACGCAATTCTATAGTATAGGAGGGCCTTTTTCCTTACTAGCGGCAATCCTACGCTTATCTAGAGCTACTTAGTAGGCCCTTAAATTAACTTTATTCTTAATTTTATTCTACTTTTTATATATAGCTATTAGTTTTGCCTCTAACTAGTTGCCTACTTCTTATTAATTAACTAATATATAATAATAAGATATAATAATATATTACTCTTTTAATTCTTAAAGTAGAACTATATAAGCTCCTCTTTTTCTACGTAAGCTATTAATACTTTTGCGCTTTAGAGAATAGTTAGTAGTCCTTATTATTATAAAGCTTTTTCTTAAGCTAATATTATGCAGCTTAATTAGCTAATCTAGTAAATTCTAGTACCTTTTCTTCTTTATTTCAAAGTGTATTGCAAGGCTTCTATATAATAGTATAAACACTATTACTAAGTGCATTTTTAAATAATACTTTATACTTAGTAGAATAATCTTTCTAAGAACTACCTTATTTATAATATAAAAGAATAGTACTAATCTCTTTATTTCTAAATATAAAGCCCTATCTATATTAGTATATAGTATAATAAAAGGCTATAATTACTAGGTACCTTAGTAAGATCCTCCTACTTATTACGCTTAAAATTTGCTAGTATCTGTAGGCCGCTACTTAGGAGGCCTTTTAAGATATTAAAAGACTTTTCTTTAATAGACGCTATAGTATAGAGTATAATAATAGTATATAATAACTATAGTTAATATTATAGAAATAATAAAAATATTATTATTATTATAATAAGTAGCTATAGGGGCCTATGCGTATAAGTAAGGCGCTAACAACACTAGAGTGTTTTCTTTACTTACCTTATTACCTACTTACCTACTTTATCTTACTACCCTCTTAGCTACTTTTTTAATACTCTATAGCCTTAACTACTATATAACCTTAATTTCTAAGATAATAGTATGCACTAGGCTAGCTAGATACTCTAAACTGGTTACTAGTAAATCTTAAGTTAAAAAAAAAGCTACTAGCTACTAAAGCTGCATAAAAGGCGTCTTATAAAATACTACCTACTATACTAAAGAGAAAGCACTACTAAAAGCTAGGCAGTATATTATTATTATAGCTATTAATTATATCTATATTCTAATAATATATAGCTATTACACTTAGGAAATTAAAAGTACTAAAAGAGTATTAAGCTGCTAATTAGAAAAATGCTATTCTGCCACCTTATTAAGAAAATAGTGTAAGATAATAATAAGAAAGATCTGCGCTTCTAATTTACTACGCTAGCTACTCTTTAAGAGGTAATAAAGGCTTTTCTAATTAGAATATTTAAAGGTATTTCTTTATACCACTCTACTCCTACTATAAAATAAATACTAATACTTCTAAATACTATTATTAACACTATTTATATAAAATAAGTTACTATATAGGCTAAGAATATATAGCTAATAAATAGGTACTATAAGAAGTATATAAATACTAGATAAATAGCAAGGCACTTAGTTAGATTTAATATATATGTTTAATACTAAAGCTGTACTTTTACTATAATAAGTAAATATAATAATTACTACTATAATAATAATAAGGGCATTTTTATAGTAATTTACTATAAAAATTACATATAGCTAATAAAAAATATAATTAGTTAAACTTAATATAATCTAGTCTATGCAACTCTAACCTAACCTATAGCCTATATAATTCTAATATAACCTATACCTATTACTAGCGCAAAATCTATAGGTAGAGGTTGGGTTGAGGTTAGGGTCTTATGTAAGAGAACCTAACCTCAACCTAACCTATACCTATTTGCTAGCCTAAGGATAATAAAGGCTTTTATTTTAAATAATACTAGTAATAATAAAAGCGAAGCCTCCTACTTAGTAATTAGAAAGATTATTTAATAATATAGTAATTTAAGCACACCTCTTTTTATTAATATCTTAAAATGCTTTTCTATATATATAATAGTAGAAGGAATAACTACTATTATTAGAATTCTTGTATTAGAAACTTCTTAGTTAAAAAAACTATAGTAATTTAAGTAATTACCTTTTCACGCTCTTTTTAATTACTAAGTAGGGGCTCTGCTTTTTATTATTATATTATTTAAGATAAAAGCCTTTATTATTCTACCCCTAAATAGATAAATTAATACTATATAGTAATTTAAAATTATATATATATAGAGCTTAGCTAATATTAGCTAGAAATATAGCGTTAATTTATCTACCTAGGAGTAGAATAACAAAGGCTTTTATCTTAAATAATATAACTAAAAGGGCAGAGCCCCCTGCTTAGTAATCAAAAAGAGCGTAAAAAAGGTAACGTGATCACAAAAAAAGGGCGTTCGAACTGCTATAATTATTATTATAACATATTCTATCAGTAGCCCGGACAGATTAGTAGCCCGGACAGTTTTTCTTGGCAACTTCGAGGTCCCTCATAACTCATTATAGAACACCACCAACGTTACTTCATAGTAACTCATAATAACCTACTATAACTTACAATATACTAAGTTACTATTTAATCTACTTTTTACGTCGTGCAGCCTCTTTGCGCGGCTGCTGCAGCCGCGCAAAGCTAAGGAGTCTTTCTTGGCAATACGAACTTACAACAAGACTCCCTATAATATACGATATATTATCTACCATACTATACGTAGGCAATATATAGTATACTTATTATGATTCGCAGTGAAGCATACTATATCTTAAGTAGTACTTTATCTAATTTTTAGTCACTGAGTGCGTACTATTGCAAGATGAAGTTAACCCGTCATTTTTGGCCTTATAGTAACCTATAATAAAATCACTCTAATTTACTATCAACACTATCTGAAAATAAGCCGCTAAGGGTAACATCTAACTCCTCCTCTATCTCTTTATCTATCTGACAGGTCCTTGAGTTGTGCCCAAGCTCTCCGCACCTCCCACAGCGGCGTTGTGTTAAGGGACCTACCTCTCCCTCACCACTACCTCGCGCCCTTTTCGACAACTTTACCCCAATAGAAGGGCTTTCTACTCCTAAATCTGCTCCCTAAGCAAAGCCTAGCGTCCCACCTTTCTAAATGCGCTTTCTTTTACGCGTTTTTCGCTTTATTAGAACCTTAATTTGCTCCTTAAGTTCCTTAATACGGGTCTCTTAAAGTACACTATGGTAGAGCATGAGTTCAGCACCTTTTATAAGCTGTGAGTAGCTCGATTTAGTATTAGGTGGAGACCGAATAAAAGAGTCGCGTACGAGCTTTGACTAGGATCCAAACTCAAGGGTATTGCTTGGGGTCCTGGCTTGCCATAGTGTATCTGGTGGGGTACCCTAAGGTGGAGTGTAAATACGCACATTAAGGCGATCTACTACTACTAACGCATCTAAAGGAACAAGCCTAGAGGCCTTAAAGGCTTTCTTATAGTTTTCTAGTGTAAACACATTAAAAAACGCGTCCTAAAAGGCCTGTAGGAAGCCCTTTTTGTGAATATAAAAGACCTATTGGCGCGCCAAGTCCCGCACGCGCTGGGAGTACTTCAGCTTTAGTGGCGCGAAACAGACCACATTAAGCGGCTAGAGGATATGAGATGAGTGCGCTGGCATACAGAGTGTTAGGATCTTCTATTCCAGGCAATAATCCTTGAAATCCTAGGAGTGGTGGCTCTTATAGCCATCTAGAATAAGTAATCTCCATAACCCCACTATGCGCGGCCTTGTATACGCGTTAAAGTGCTTTAACCACGCGACTCTAAGCTCGCTGTTAGTCCAGCCAGTCTTAGAGACTAAGAGCTTTTAATCGCGGGGGATACTAGTCTCCTCATACTACACTAAGATGTGGACTCGCCCTTTATAGATAATAAAGGGCGGGGCAGCATACTTAGCAGCGCAAATACTCTAAATTACTATAACCCACTTGCGGTTACCTAGCTAAACAAGCGTAGGTTAAGAACGTCTTTCTAAACCAGTTACAACCTTTATTAAGCTAATAACTCCTATCTAGAAGCCTATCTTATTAAAGTTATAGATATCTTTATCCTGCACTCTATACTTAGCTTTTATATCCTCCACTAGCTAAAACCACGCGTTTATAACCTCTAGGTCTTCCTATTGTATCCTCTGTCAGTCCTTCGCTTAATTAAAAGCCATTTTAAGCTTAGGTACGCGCTTTACAAAGCGCTAAGCCTAGCATTGTCCTATAGGGTCTCTATGCCGCGCAGCTAGCAGTTTGTTGGCCATATCTTCCACCTTACCTAGCCAGGGTGCAAATCCTCGCGAATCTAGGTCAAGGATATACTGTATGAGCGTCTGCTCTTTAGTCGCAATAAGCTTTGCCATACCTGATTGTGTATCTGCTTAGGCGGTGATTTCGTTAATTCAATTGCTTAGTGTAGACTTTGGGATATTATATACTGCAGCAGCGCGTCGCAGGCTTAAAATTTGCTTATTCTAATAGGCGTGAAGGGCAAGCTCAATTCTGCCTTCTTAATTAGATGATAACGCGTCGTGTTGTTGAGACATTATGATTCATAGTGAAGTGTTGTGGTCTTGGCAAAAACTGTCCGGCGGACTGATCTGTCCGGGCTACTGATAGAATATGTTATATAAGTTCTAAATTATATATATGCTAAATATCTACGTTAATCCTATGCAGACAAGTATTGCTTTGCAGGTGTATCCTATCCCTTAACACCTGCGACAAAGTAACAGGATACTTCACGAAGCAGAGCCCTCTTACTCTGCCATCTTTGCCGATACAGCCGAGGTACAATTGTTCAGATCAACAAAAAATTTGCTTCAATGCCAAACCTGCACGCTTTCACAGCCTCGGCGGCTGCTTCTTCCCGTATTCTGAATACACAGTACACTTGGCCATGTGTGTCGAGCAGCCTGTCTTCTCATCAAATATGTTGCATCCGTAGACTGCAGCATTTGGTGGAGTGTACACTGGGTCACATTAGTCTGCGTTTATATCGTGTGGCGCAGTACCACTTACAGTGTAGCGAAACAGCATACTCTTCTAGACTTGGGTTAGAAATTCGGTGCAAACCGAGCTTGTCAGACATGTAGGTTACTTCGTTTTCTTCATAGGTCTTCTGGGCGATGATTTGCAGGGGTCGTTCCTCCTTCTGGTTGAGCAGTACCGTAGGCCAGGCATAACGAGTCTCGACCAGAGAACCCTTAAGGATTTTCATTATGCAGTGGGCGTTGGCGTGACTTTACAGTGTTGGTCAGCATGTATTCTGCTATACAAAATACCCCGCAGAGCAGGCTCACTCATGAATTGGGCTTCCTTTGGTTGGGCTCCAAACAAGGATGAGCTATGAGCTTGTCAATTCGATGCTGGGTCCCATCAAGAGCGAGTTTTACGCACCAGGTTGCTCTTGCCGTTACCCTTGTCGACAAGGTTTCGCGTATAAGAATGGTTCGGACTCGGGAAGAAGTACTTGTTCCAATGTGACTGCTCCGACACGTACTCCTGCATCAGCCGCTGCAGCTCATCTGCGTCGACATCGTCGGAATCAATGCCGGAGCAGGGGCCGAGCTTTTGGTTGAGTAGGTCCACGAGGGTGTCAAACGCGTTCTTCTGCTCTCGGGTCGTGATTGGAGTCATGGCTGGCTGGCCTTTGGACTAATACTAGACGCGATAGACGAGACCAACGACGGGTACAAATGGCTGCTCGGGCTTGACTGAGGTGATACCTGGGGAGCAACTCATGGATGTAGCAGGCACTTGCTAAGGGACGAGTCGTGGTGGAGGATGGTTGGACACGTGGGCCTCCACAACTGGCATTCACGGCTCGTTATGTAAGAAATAGCGCTCTAGCTTTGTCTTGTGTCCACAAGACAGTGGCCAGCTGCGACGGCCCGTTCATACCTAGGTACTTCGCGGCCGCGTCGAGTGATAGCCGCCAGCCATCGGCTAGCACCGGTGAGCAGCACGAGGTAGCGACTTCGGAGCGGCGTTTCTTTCCACCGACTGCCGCCGTTGCCCCCGCGTCATGCCGCAGCCTCAACCTCCTAATTTTTTGTCCCGTTGCAGCGACAGCGCCCACGTCTACCCTCTGCTTAGATTCCGGTAGTTCCATACCGAAAAGGCAACATGGCTACCACCGTGGACAAGGTCAGTGTTGCATGCGCGAACCCGAGCAAAAGCAAGGCTAATATCTGTTGCGGGACAGATCAAAGACATCGAGGCTGAAGTAAGACACGCTCGCCTCCATCGCAATGCATGCGGGTACTCACGCCGTGATTTAGATGGCCAAGACGCAGAAAAACAAAGCCACGTCGTTTCATCTCGGTACCGTTCCCGCAGCCCCCGATCGATTGCCACGCAGTCTCATATCTTGCAGGTCAACTGAAGGCGAAGCTCGCCAAGTTGAAGAGAGAGCTGCTCACTCCCTCTTCAAGCGGTGGTGGCGGCGGCGTCGGCTTCGATGTTGCCAGAACCGGTGTCGCGAGTGTCGGCTTCATTGGCTTCCCGTCCGTGGGCAAGAGTACGCTTATGAGCCGATTGACGGGTCAACATTCCGAAGCCGCGGCATACGAGTTCACCACGCTCACGACCGTGCCCGGACAAGTCGTCTACAATGGTGCCAAGATCCAGATTCTCGATCTTCCTGGTATCATCCAGGGTGCCAAAGACGGAAAGGGCCGTGGTCGACAAGTCATTGCTGTGGCGAAGACGTGTCATTTGATATTCATCGTTCTAGACGTAAACAAGCCCCTCACGGACAAACGTATCATCGAGCAAGAGTTGGAAGGCTTCGGTATTCGGATCAACAAGAGCCCACCAAACATTGTGTTGAAGAAGAAGGACAAGGGCGGCATCAACATAACGGCTACGGTTCCCCTCACGCATATCGACCACGATGAAATCAAAGCTGTATTGGCTGAATACCGTATGGCTAATGCTGACGTTGCGATTCGGTGCGATGCAACCGTGGACGACTTGATCGACGTGATTGAAGCGAAGAGCCGAAGCTACATCCCTGTCATCTACGCGTTGAACAAGATTGACGCCATTTCGATCGAGGAGCTGGACCTGCTGTATCGGATCCCAAACGCCTGCCCCATTAGTTCCGAGCATGGCTGGAATGTCGACGAATTGTTGGAGCAGATGTGGGAGAAGCTAAACCTGGTGCGCGTCTATACGAAGCCCAAGGGAAAGATGCCCGACTACTCGGCCCCAGTCGTGCTTCGTTCAACAGCGTGCACAGTGGAAGATTTTGTACGTTGTCAAAGTAGGTTGATAATACAGAAGGCTAACGAGCACGACAGTGTAACTCTATCCACAAGACTATCGTCGAACAATTCAGACAGGCCATCGTCTACGGCAAGTCTGTCAAGCATCAGCCGCAACGTGTGGGCTTGTCTCACGAGCTCGCCGACGAAGATATCAGTAGGTCTATGGTTATCAATGATTGGATGCCCGAGGCTTACCACTGGGGCAGTCACGATCATCAAGCGATAGACACGACGATTGCTTTGACTCGTGACGGAATCCATTCGCCGCCTAGCCCAGTAACGGTAGGGTAGCGGTGCGTGAGGTTGTAGGGTATGGGCTAGATGCCCCCCAAGCCACATGGCTGCTGCCCTCTGCCCCGAAGATGGGGACGAGCGAGGCGAAGGTCGATGGTGGACGCGAAGTGCTGATTTGGCCGAGGCGCAGGACTAAAAGCATTGTTATAACTTATACGCCATCCTCACCGGGTTATCTCGGTCACGAGCAGCTGATTCGCCAGACGGGCTGGAGAGTTGGGACAAATCACGAACGACCCTGGGTCTAGTCAAGACAACGAGTGCCGTGGATGCCGAGGATCTCTTGGGGAATAAGGTGTGTCGGCGATGGTTGGAAAGGGAGTCAGGCTTTGGGTTCCCATACAGATTGTGATTTCGGACATGCAGCAAAATACGACGATGGTTTTGTAGGCTTCTTGTCTGGCTCTGGCCTTGGTTTTTGGTCCAGTACTGATTTGCGCAGATGTCAGTGGGAGCAAAAGCAGCAGGGATGACTCAGGAGCCGCGGTGTGGTTCGGGCGCTAATGAGGATGGCTCGCGGGCGTGAGTGGCTATTGGGCGCAAACCTGGCGCGTCTGCGGTGGCTGTCCTCGCCGGTTTTCCGGAAGCGTTTCATGGGCCCATTTGCGCGCACGGCTGGACGCTTTATGCAGCGCCGATGGGGGGCAGTGGTGCGGGCCGGCCTCGCTCGCGTACCTGAGCAGCGTCGCGGGCTGGGGCGGTCCTGTGGGTGGCACGCCACCGAAGACGGCCAGGCGCTGAAGGCACTGAAGGCGCTGAAGTCAGCAACGGGGGGTCCCAGAGGGGCAGCACGGGGGCGCACGAGGGCCCGGACGGGCAGGCAATACGGGCGCGCACGGCAGCGCCAGATTAGCCGGGCCGGCGGCAGAGCACTGGGGCAGTCGTGAGTGCAGCGGCCAGAGCAGCGCAGAGAAGCGATGGAGGAGAGCCTGGGGAGGGCGAGGGCGAGCGCGTGCGCGTGGAGGCGCCCGGGGGGGGTGGTTGTGAAAGAGTCGGCGGCCGCTTCGCAGGCCCGCAGCAGCCCCCGGCGGCGCCAGCAGCAGCCGCATGCGGATTGCCGCGGCCATGGGTGATGGCTCGCTGCTCTAGGGGCGCACCCCGGCCGCTTGGCACGCACAGGCCGCCGTCGCCCCCGTCGCGTCGCCGTGCCCCCAGCGCCCCCAGCCCAGCGCCCCCGTCCAGGGCCGTCCAGGGCCGTCCTGGGTACCTGCGGAGCTTGGGCTCTCGAAACAAACAGCACCATGGGCCCCTCTCCCGCTGCTGCAACCCGCCGCCGCCCGCAGCGCACGCACAAGGGCCCTGACCACCGACCGCACTTCGCTCAAGTACATACGCACAAGGGCCGCCGCATACGCACTTGCCCTGCAGTCGCCAGCCCCAGCGCTCCATTGCTCGCTGCCGCGCCTCACGTCTGCATCTCTCTCCTGTCGCTCCGGCCCCGTCTTGCCTTGCCGTCGGGGCGCCGCCAGTCTGCCGTGCGCCAAACCTCGTCGCTCGTCCATGCATGCATGCGCCCTGCCGCAACGAGCTCCCTCGCGCCCCTAGGACCGCCACGCTCGACCACCCACGCTCGACCACCAGGCGCAGATGCCCGGCGTGCCATCCCCACGCTTCAGCTTCTAACACGGACGCTCCCGTCGTTGCCAGAAAGCAGCATCCGTCGTGCCGCCCTCGCTCCCCATGAGCCACCTGCAGATGGACCACGAGCACCATCACCAGGACTCGTATGAGGACCACACGGCCAACTGGGCCCATCCCGGGCCCTACGACGCTCAGCACCAGTCGCCCGTGCAAGACTTCAATGGCTTCAGCTACGGGCCCATTCCCATGGAGCCCATGTACTCAGCCGCCATGCAGCCTCCACCACAGCACAGGACCGCCCATTCGCAACTCCACCCGTTGATCATGCCCCAGTGGCCGAGCATGTTGACCAGCCAGTCCACCTACGTGCCGCCCATCTTTCCCTCTGCCCCGGTTCCCATCACTCCTGTATCGGCCACGCCGGTATCAGCAACCTCAACGCAGTCGGGACGTACCTCTAGTACCCCGCGCAAGACCCTCACCGACGCGGACCGCAGGAGGATGTGTCAGTATCACGAGGATCATCCCACCGTCAAGCAGACAGAGATTGGAGGTAAGCCGGAATCCCTCACCGACCATGACAGGGCTGAGTGGCTGACGTATCCGCAGCAATGTTTGGTGTAGAGCGAAGGTACTTGGTCACCTTGTAGTTGGTTGCTTACCCGTTTGCTTACCGTTTTCAGTACCGTGTCCAAGGTGCTGCGGCAGAAGGAGAAATACCTCTACCAGGACGATGGCAACCGATCGCCTATAAAAAGGCCAAAAGGCAAGTTTCCCGACATTGAGCGAGCGCTGGCAAACTGGGCACGAAACCACCAGCGACAAGGTTTACCACTTACCGATGCCGTTATTCGGGAAAAAGCCCGATTCTTTGCCACAACCGTGGGCAACTCAGATAGCCACCTCAAAGCGAACAGTACTAGTTGGCTCGAGAAATTCAAACAGAAAAACAACCTGCTGGGCTCCAAGTCTAGGACGGGCTCCATTGCCGAAGAATCCGAAGGAACATCGAATCCGCCGTCCAACGTGCATACTCCCGGAGGTATCTCGCCTGGCTCCCCGAACGGGGTATCGCCCTCACCACTTTCCGTCTCAGGCAAACCCAGTAAGGAAGAACTCAAGACAGACAGCCTAGATACCCAAGATTTTTCAAACCACCGGCGCCCATTTCATTCACAGAGCAACACGTCGCTGTCGAGTGTTTTCACCGACACGGCCCCGTCATCATTCTCGGCCGGGCCGACGAGTCCAACCTCGCTGTCGTCGCCCTTCTTCACGCCGGACTCGGCATGCGGACCGAATCCCTTCATGGGCAACCAGCAAGCTAGGGGTCAGCCCGGGAGCAGCAACTTCCAACGACCGAGGAGTCAGACCTTTCCGATGCTGGTCGGTGTCGAGCAGTACATGTCGCCGCCCCCGTCTTCAGAGGCGCTTACTCCCAAATTCTTGAATTCCACCGCATTAGACTCTCCTATGGACGAATATAAGCCATCCCTGGCTGCCATGGATGATGCTATGCAAGCTTCTCCTACCATGGTAACCAACTCGATGCAACCACCACCGTTACCGACCGCGCCCCAAAACAATACTTCTATGCAGCAACCGCTTGCATCGCAGGCTGCTCTAGAAGGCGCATCGCCCGTTTCACCTTCACAAGAGGAGGCTGCCCGTGCCCTGGAACTCGTATGGACGTTTTTCCAACAGCAACATGAAGATTTCGTTGTCGAGCCCCAGGAATATGTCACCATTGGGAAGCTCATGGAGAAGCTCAAGATCAAGCGCAGCTCGGAAAGTCTGTCCTCCGGAATGCGCCGAGTATCGGAACCTAGTTACGGCACACTGGACAAGCTTGAGGGCATTGACACGTTGCACTGATGCTACCCAGTACAAGCTTTGGTGGTATTTGTTTGGCCTTCATATTTTTTATTGACGCAACCAAGCGACGGCGCACAGGCCCAATTGACCTACGCGGCTACGACGCTTTATATCGACCGCCTCCTTTTTGGCTTTGGACTACCAAGTACCGTGGAAATCATAGGCCTCTTACATCGACGACGCGATGGTAGCACTTGGATACCCACTGTGATCTGGGGATACATGGGGGAATTTGGAGCCCGGATATGGATATTTTCCTGCATCACACCTTGTCGAGCGCTTCAGCATCAGCATCATTAGCATGATTGTCATTATTTCCATTCTCTCTCCTTGGTCGGGACTCTCCTCGACTGGCTTGTTTTTATTACATTTATTCCTTTACGACGGCCTCTATACCCCCCAACGTGTCAACACTGGTTTACAACAACCGAAAAAAGACTGTACCCGCTCGCGCGGATCGTTATTGTTGTACCTTTTCTTATTGCATTACATTTACATTTTTCATGCCCACGCTATTTCTTTTACTAGGCGCTGAGGTCAACTGAAGTTTTGGTAGCACGGCATAGGCAATTTCGGGAGCCTCGATATCCGTGGGTCTTCAACTTGTATTGTCAGCGGCAACCCCGTATACGGCATCCCTGCTCAGTAGACTCGCTTAGGGGTCTAATGAGGCAGCGTCCCAGCGTCCCCGCTCGGTGAACGCATTGCCTTTTTTGCAAACACTATATCGGTATCTGTTACTGAATCATCATTTGGGTTCATGTCTTTATTATATTATGTGCTGCGGAACACCGTTTGCCTGTGCCTCCCACGATGCGTACGCAAATGGCCGCTGGGCACCGCATGCTGCCAAGGTCAGGCAGAAAGCGGATCGCGCATATACAGATTCGAGGGCGTCACACAGAAAGGCTGACCGTGCAGATGCGCGACACGTTTGGATAGCCTGGTGCAGGCAGGTGTTCTCCAACAGTCTAAAGCTCAATTCCTCATCTTCGGCTAATCCTTTATCCACTTTCCACACTCGGGAAGGTTGGCTTGCGCAACAAGTGATCCTGCGATTCCGAGTCAATTGCGTGTAAAGCTTACATTTGTAGCATACGCTATGGAATACTGAAGGAATAGCTATGCACAACAGGCAAATCGTCAGAACAGCGCACGAGCATTATCAAGTCGGGAATGCCCGGGCGATAAAATAGCGTGTAGCGCTACGGGGCTTTTTGTGCTGGACTAGCCAGTCGGTGTGCTGTGCTGATGGTGCTATGTAAGAGGGGATCTTGCTGTTTTGGGGGCATGGCAGAGCGTAGTTCGGGGTATTACAAGGTCAGACGGCCGAGGTACGGAGATGAGCTTGTCACCACAGTGATAGGACATGAAGTTTTTTTTTGATAAGAGACATTGATCTCGTGGGTAGACACGAGGCTCCACCAAAGGGCTGCGGATTGGCAGACGGAGATGGAAATGGAGATGGCCTGATCTTGTGGGGCGTGTTAGTGGGAAGACAGGATTCAGTAGGCAGGATTCGATTTGTAGCAGGTCAATTTAGCGTGGAGGAGAGTGTGTAAGCCGCAATCGTTGAAGGGCTAGGTTCGGCCATCCATAGTTGAGCACCAACGAACTAGAGTTGTGGTTACTGCGATACAATATTGGGTAGTTGACTGTTTAAGGCGGGAAACCAGGGGCATCGGGCAGGATCTGATAGCATCCGCATCAGCTGCATGCCACTACAATTGAGGATCTGTACCCTCGTGCACAGGAGTACCCAGAGCACAAGATCTTGTGTCGTTGCCGCTAATGAAGGGACTATGACTGACAGGTTCAACAATGCAGAATGCAGGGTCGAATGCGTAACGCATCAAGACGTTTTCTGTCATGTACTCGCGTACGCGACCTGATATGGACAAGGGACGAGTGCCCGACTCATCAGCCTTTGACGCATCGGGCAGCAGGTTTCCTGCGCATAAGCCTCATTGATGCAGTGCTCAAAACCCATTACAAAAAGTCGTCGTTTTTCCAGCATCCGGACCTCCCGCACGATGATGGACATGTCGAACAACATACCTAGGTATGGCCTTGGCCCGTCTCGCACTCCTGCACGGCCAGTATGGCTCCACTAGGCGGACCCATCTGCCGTTGCCATTGTCTGTTTGCGCTCTTATCATTTCCTTTTTGCGAGCGAGCTGGAATAGGGCTGATGTCCAACGTCGCGCAAAGCACAGCGACGTATTCGATCCAGCACCGGCACCCATCATCCGCCGCCGGAGCCCTCAACAGAGCACAAGTCCGGCAGCAGCCCTCTCTCCCGCGACGGCTGTCTCCTTCTTGTCAGATAGTTTTCGTAACACCGACCACGAGCCCAACTTGACCACTCGGCAGAGCACTCGGCAGGCACTGCCGGATGCCACTTGTAGTGCGAGCATTCCCTCCGTCGACGAAACTGGTGCAGAGGTGAAACGTTACCAGAGAGGCACGCCAAGGCTTACTGGTCCCCAATGCGGGGCTGGGGCACACGTGACTGGAATTGTATGCTGTGGAACGTTGGATGTGCGAGTGCGGTCGACTGGGCTAAAGGCAGGATTGAGGGCGTGCATGCCGCCGTGCAACGTAGGCGGAGCGGGTAGCAGCGCCGTCGTGCCGAACTAAATCGGGTTCGAGGGACAGATGCTTCGGGTGGGGCATACCTTGTGGCTCTTTTTTTTTGCTTTTTGAGAAACTATTGGTGGTGCGAGGAAAAGAGCGAATGGGATGTGCATTGATTGGTGTTGCGCAGAACAAGTCGACAGCTGAGAGCGAACGGTGCACCAGTGCACCAATACTTTCCCCGCCGATATCGTAGCTCGCTCGTCTAAGTTCGTACCCAATTGCCGTACGGGCACTGCCACGTCCGTAACGTGCGACGTACGTGGCTATTTTCCCCAATCTCGCAATTCGCTCCGCCAAACGTCCCCCTTCTCGCCTCTAGCGTTGCAGACCCCCTCACGAATCAAACTCACCACCATTCATCACTTGGCCTTCAGAAGCTTCAAACGCGGCTGCGACCACGTCCTATACGCTCCCCCACGCGCAGAATCCCGTATGACGAAATGTCGCTTCGTGGAGCCGTCACTTATTCGCATTGCGCGCCGCCCAACCTGCGCGCATGACACCATCTTGCTTACAGTACACCACGTATATCCAGTATAACCCCTCGGCCAGCCAAGGCTATCTAACAGTCTTGTTAAATTTGCCGTGTCTAACGTGCTACACGGGTCCTTGCATCACGCATCAGGTAACGTGAGAAGATACACGAAACGGACGGCCCGCCGTATCCGCGAAGGGAAAGCGACGCAGTCAGCATGTAGGTGGAGCTGAACGGTGAGGGATAGCCCAGTCGTTGGGCGTGGATAGGGCACTTTGGGACGTGGGCGTTATCTCCCCCATTTGTTCGGACCCCCCACCACATGATGGTGGAATGAAATGAATAACAATGACAGGGGCTGGTACTTCGACGGTTGAGAAGTCAGAACGCACCGTAGCCAACAAACGCTCTATGACTTTATTTCTGGACTGCGGAATACGCTAGACGCGGATTCGGACCATTACCTATCTAGCCTGTCATCTCTCCAGGGCGCAAGTGCCTCTTATTGACCCATACCAGTCTGCTATACCGGCAACATTGTGAGAACGTTCCGCGGCCTTCCTACTCCCTCCTTACGCGTCTACTAATCATGCAAATTTGGAAATATCGTTTCCTAGAACAGATGCCCCACCTGTGTGGTGGCACAAGTCATCCAGCTCGGCTGCCGGTCCCACAATCAGTGACATGGAAAGGTCCTGTCCATCGCGAAACGTCCTGACTCGGATGTCACGACGTTTGGGTTGTGAGTCAACCTCTTACCTATGTACTGTTGTCCCCCGGGGAGGAGTAAAGAACGAATTACCGTCGATACCAATAGTAGGTAGGAAGTCGCGGCGCTTTTACGCGATGTGGAGCGAGCACCCGGTCGCTCACCAGGATGTGGATACATCAATTTCGACGAGTTCGGCAGAAGGTGGAGAAGAGATCTTCTCACTAGTGAGATCGGCAAAATGTTTCGTTTGGCGTGGCGGGGGTGCTGCCGCGCTATTTGCTGCTCTTCAACAAGGGCTCTAACCAGCTCCACGGCGGATGCCAGGGATCGTCCTGGTGAAGGAGGCAGAAAGTTTGGACGGACGGAGGCCGTTGAACGCTTGCCCAGACCGTTTTTCCTTGATCGAGCCGGACAAGCCATATTGTTTGAGGGGTACCCGATGCGTGCGTCTCTCCCCTTTTCAGGATCGGTAAGGAGCTCAAGAACAGCTGTAGGGACACTCCGTAAACCTTGCCCAGCGACGGAGCCAGAGCAATCGCTGCCAGGGTCCCTGCAGCCCAACGGCTATGGGGTTCAGGAACGAGTAAAGCGCATATCCGTAAGGTATAGAAGCCCATTTGTGGACGGGATACCCCATACTGACGACACAATTCAATCGAAAATCATCCGATGTATCCACAAAGGTAAGACGATATCCGTACTCGCTGATAGTAAACGCCACGTCCTTCTCCTAGCCCATGTCATGAGGCCAAACCAAACCCACGTCCTCGTTTCACTGATAAATTCATCTCAAACCTTAATCTCGCACACAACGTGTTCCGCGCGGGGCGTCTTTTTGGCATGCCGAAGGAGCACACAATTTATATACTGAAACGGGCAAGGTGCATGCGAACGTCGACGTCGAGCATGGCGATGCCGATGCGCGGAGTTGAGGCGTGAGTTTCCCGCCCAACTCTGGAACGCTAATCTGAACTGAACGGGTTTAATCTCACCTCTATAAATGCCATGGGCAGTTGTTAGTGGCCGATAAGCTCTTCGCACTCGTACGTAAGCACCCGTTGTCCAACAACACGGAGTCGCGCACTGCTGTTCTCGTAGTCAGGGCCTGCGACTCAGCAATCTGATGTCGATTCACTGCGACCTTCCAGAAACCTTCCATCATCTGCATTTAGCAGCCGTGCCTCGTAGTAATAATCCCCGCGTTCGCGGTCAGCGAACTGACGGACTCGAAAAGCGGCGAGAGGTCCTCGGACCGCTTGCTGCCATGGCTTCGGGCACTGCGCAGCGTCATAGCTTCTCTCACTTACATGAACCAGATGAGCAGAGGTACCTCCATGTACACCGCAAGTCCAGCCATATGTGGTCTCACCGGTGCGCGTTTCAACCCGGGAGTGATTGGTGAGAGAAATCAATGATCATATGCATTGGATCCCGAAGCGGATCAGGCCAGCCGGTGGAGTGTAAGCGAGTGACTTGCGGTGTACAAAGCAGTTACTTCAGCTACGGTTACTTCAGCTCCAGGCTATGGCTGGCGATCAGGCCGACGAATGGCTTCGCCGTACGCATTTAATGCACTCCTCCCGTCAGGTGCTCAATATTGCAGTTGAGAACTGTACGTGCGTAACACACAGCTGATAGAAGTATGATTGGACTAACCCACTCATTCCCGGGATCCGTGGATGTGCCTGAGAGGTAGACGCTGTATGCGGAGCACTATGTATGTACAATCGACCACTGTATTGAGTATACCAGGCCGCACATCCCGTCTTGCCCAAACCCTGCTATCTAGCAGATTAACGGTGTGGAATACGAAACAGGTGTGGATTTGGAGAAACCGCGCGCTCAGCGGGAACTCCAATCTCGTGTCGAGCCGCGGCGCTGGCTTCGTCGTGTCTTGGAATGAGCACTCCGCTTGCGATGTACCATATTAGCGGTGAGGAGGCGATGAGCACGAGAGGCGCGACGCTCTGGTCGCGCTGCAGCTTGAGCGCCAAACGCATGGCCCACATGCAATGGACCGTGGTCGCGCCCTGAGCGATCCTCACCACACAGAGACGTGGAAAAAGAAGGCGCTCATGTATAAAGGCTGAATTATAGGCAGCCTACGGAAGCCGTGAACCACACTCGTGGATAAAAATAAATGCACCTTTCAGGGGCTACCCCAACCTCTCTTCCATTAAATCCTGTACCCCTCTCTCCCCCAATTCGGGCACCAATCGCAACACTATCAGTTCCACGATCGCAAAGATGAGGTGTTTGTTAAGATAAGCGTCATCTAGACTGTCCAGCAATCCCTCCACCTGCCGTAGGTGGTCTCCTCGGTCTCTGTTGGCAAAGAATGCGGAAGCCACAGTTGTTGGCAGTAAGCCCAGTAGCGTGGCGGCGCAGCGCCGTTTGGTCGCCTTAGATTCTTCATCCGAGGGAGCCAGCCGTGGGGGCGCTAAGCCGTTGTGAGGGAAAAGAGTCGCACGAAGAGTGCGGAGAAGCATAGGAAAGAAGGCGGGGTTCAAGACTCGTGTTTGCACCGTGTGTGATAGAAATCTAACAAGACTGGTTAGCGTGAGAAAATTCAGCAAAATTCAGCGTTCTGATTGGCTTGCGATCATGCAAATATATGCAGTGCGTCCCGATGAATGGCCAAATCCGCGGCATGCAGTCAGACGCAGGATGTGATTTTCAAATGATCTAGCATCGCTGAATGAGAGATGCAGGCGAGAGGACGTCAGGGCATGGCTAAGCGCCAATGCAGGGTTCCAGTACGGTTCCTCGCGAAAGAAAGTCCATCCGAGGGTCTCCAGTAAGTGAGGCTTTGCAGGGTTCATTTCAGTGCAGCATCGTATGATGGCCTGGGCGATCTCAGATCAATAACCTAACAAACCGGCCTAAACTGCCAGGAGTTAGGCTTCGTTGCCTGGCATCCAAGGGTAAAGAGTCGAAGGCGCCAGTGTTGGATGGTCAAGGGCTGCGAACTGTAGCGTCATTGAAACGCGACTGACACTCTGCCCTTTGAGGGTGCGAGGGTGCGAGGGTGCGATAGGTCATATCAGCGAGATCGGAAGCTCGCCTGCCAACCAAATCCGCGATCGAAGAATGAAGCGCACCGTGCTCGAGCATCGGGCTGCATGAGCAGGGCAGCAAGCGTTGCGTCTTACAGAAGGCAGAGGACTACCAGTCCCGAGCTACTAGCCAGACGAGCACTATGTGCGGATCGACCGGCTGCGAAAGCGGGCGTCAGCCGAGACCTAGTATTGCGGTAGGCCAAGTCGAGGCGTGGAACTATAGTCGCAAAGTCGCGATGAAGTTTGCGATTTTTCCAGTCATGGCACCATAACTGTCGTGATCTTGGTCACCCACATCAATGGTGATAGTCGCGATGTTGTTGGGAGGAGGCGGCTTCGTGCCAAGAATCGGGCTGGGCACGAGACGCCTTAAGTTGCCGCCCGGGAGTGTTGGGGTCTAATGCAAGTCGGCACGAGGCGTGTGAGAGGCGATCCGTTGGATTCGCCGGCGCCTAAGTCAAGTGACTGAAAGTCCATGCGGGGCGTCCTGCAAGCCGAGGAATGGCTTGAACCACTGATGCAGACCCCCTGCCGCTGCCATCCAACCAGAGAGTCGAAAGAGAAGGTCGTTGCAACTCACCTGTCCAATACTCCATTCATGTCACCCACCTTTCCTAGGCCGCCCAACGCTCCCCATTGCAGCATGGATATGAAACCTGATAGCCAAGGCATACGTGTCTCGAGCTCAACAAGTTTTGACGCACAGCTCCATAGCTTCATACTAACAATGGGCCGCTTAGAGGTTGGCGGCAGCCTCTGGTCTCGATTGCCAGAATGCGGAGATGGAGATTGGCCACCTAGTTCGGTGGCTGATTGACCGTTGGCTGTCGTGGCAGATCTTAGCGGGAAAGAGGATGATGTCGTAATAATCATGATCACCGCGCGCATCGCCGTACCCGCCAAAAACATATATTGAATGATCGTCCAGAACAAGCCGTTCACCGTCATGGGAACATCCTGACGCCGTCCCGCATCGACCAACAGCGACTGGGAACTCTCATTCAGCTCTTCGACTGGTGGAGCAAGCAATCCGTAGCGCTCAAGGCGGGTCAGCGACTGCTCTGGGCTGGCATCGTCTGACTGGAACTCCTCCTCTTTAGCACTGGAACGCTGTAGAACCTCAGCTATCCTTGTGATACCTTCCCACAACAACCAGCCTTCGCAAGCCTTCCCACTAATGCCGTTTCCAAGGATCATCTCGGCAAATATCTCTGCCACTAGAGCTCGCAAGCATCCATTTTCCAGATCTTCGGTCGGGAGGAGCACAGCCAAAACTCCTTGAATGAGTAATTGGCGCCACGCAGTTTCGCTTTCCCACTGCTCGGCGATGCTGGATGGCACCGCGTCGTTTGGAACCGGGGATAGTGCAGGATGTGGATTGAGGGTATGGTAGACCACACGCGGGTCCATAACCAGTGAATGCCGCGAGCAGGCCTGTTGTCTCGAGAGACGGAATGCTTTTAAAGCGGCGTTAGACTGCCGTTATCCGGTGTCGAAGGACCGGAAGGACCTACCGTTCAAATGACCTTCAAGAAGTTCGGGGATTTCGTCAAGAAGCAGCGCTTCTAGGTCGACTTTCCGAAGCCGCTGCTCTAACGCCCGCGTGCAATGCGCAATGATTTGTAAAACTTCATTTACGAACACGTGGTCGGGGGTGATTTTGGAGTACCACGTCTGTACGAACTCCTTGATGATTACCGCGATGACGCCATACAGTTGCAAGTCGACCTCGTTGGAGCTGGTCAGGGGTGGGAGCACTTCTTCGAATGGGCGTGGGGTGTTTCGGCCCCTCTCACCATTGCCTAGGAGTACATTGTGGGAGCAGAGAACCCGTCGAATGAAGGCTGCGGTCGCGCTATCGGATGTAGGATCGGCAGCCTGCTTTTGAATCTCGGTTTGACGCGTCGCTGGAGCTGCTGCCCGCGCCTGCTCTGACGAGCCCTTTGCAGGAACGCCCTCGGCGGACAATAGCTGCTGTGCTGGGGGGCGCATGTCGGGAGTGGGGCCCCTGGATATGCCTCTGCGTCACAGGAGGCCGTTGCTCATGGTGCCTGGTGCCGTTGTTGTTCTTGTGGAGCGAATCGACGCCTCGGTTGGTTGTTGTCGGTGAAGGCTGACGGCGGAGCGAGCCGCCTGATGACGTCGGAACAAATGTTCGTCCGATGTCTTGGCGTTCTCAGGTCTGCGCCAGCGCGGCCGACTTCAACGCGTGCGCCCTGTGTCTTTGTACACGAGCACCTCAACAACACATCAGCCGACGTAGCTCGCCACTATGGAAGCTTGCATCCACGGTGTGTAGACATGTCACCCATGTAGATGCAATGAGCTCTGCTAACGCTGTCAAGATTCGGCCACGGCAGCTGAAGCGCAGATGAAGGACATCGTTCAGAGCCTATACCACCTCATTGTGCAAGGCTACAACCACCAAGGCGCCTCCACAGTCGAAGCACTGAAGGATGACATGTAAAAAGAAGCCCGGTCTTGCGGCCGGTACAGTAGATGCTAACGTGTGTCTACAGAAAAGCGCTCGTCCAAGGCTTAGTCAAGCTCTCGCAAACCGCGCCCGCCGTACATATCAATATCCCGCCCGAGGTGACGCAGTACGTCGAGGGCTCCCGGAACCCTGATATCTTCACGCGCGAGTTCGTCGAGACCGTACAGCGAATGAACCAGCTGTTGAAGGGCCGCGCCAATGCGTATCGGCTGCTGCAGGAGACGCTTGCACGCGACTTCATACAGGGCGTTCCGGAGCTAAAGGACGACATTACCAAGACCGTCGAAGCGACGCGATGCAACGTTTCACCGACGAGAAGTGCCAATCCTTGAGAAGCGCCTGATGCGTGTGAAGAATCTTGCTGCACTTCTCCCGGGTGTTGCGGACCGAATTCGGACCGTTCCTTGCGCCTGGCCATCGTGTTGCAGCTTTTGGACTACCGGTTCACCAGGCCCGTGGCCTAGAATTCCATCGCAGCCGAGTCTCTCCGCGGGCCATGACTCCATGGTACGAGAGTTCAAATCGACTCAAATACGTGCGGTCCCGCTGAGCCTTGGCAACGGCTCATGCGCCGGTCAGGCCATAAACCGCACTAGTCTAGGACGTGGGGAGGCGGGCGTCTGAACTAGCCAAGCATGTTGTAGGGCATACCTTGTCTGTGCAATCTCTGGTCAATAACAATTAATATGGTGACGAAGGGGTCCTGCCAGAAACGTATTGAAGATCTTCGTCGTGTTAAGATTCTAACCAAGGTCGAGTCCGCACTATACACAGAGAGGAGTAAAACAGGAGGCACTAAAACCCAGTACCTAGCACACAGTGGTAGTCTGCCAGAAACGTATAGTGACGTTGATCGGGCATTTTCCCGCCATATGGCGATCCCAGTTTCAGGTGCGACATGGATACCTACTACGTCTATATGCATCTATCGTTATGCGAGCTGTATTTCCTTGTTCCGCTGTACCCTTAATGCCAAATGCACTTCTGCCTATTGCCAGCACCACATAGATATACATATGCCACCACAGCGTCTTATTACAGTCCCCCTCCCCCCCAGCTCCGGTGCGTAGCGTAGTATCAGTGCTTTAGTGGTGTTAGGGGGCGGGTAAAGATTTTCTCATACAAATTTTAACTGTGCGTACCTAGCCGCACAAAGGCACTAATACGACGCTACGCACCTAAGCTAGGGGGGGACTGTACAGTGTCAGGCTAAGTAGGTAACTCTCCAAAACTTGCGCACGGATCGCAGTCAGCCAAAGCTGTCAGTCACCACAGCCTTATTCCCATAGGGTCACTTGCAACAGAGCGTTACTCGCCACAGTAGCTTAGCTCTCCTCCTAACCCTAAAACTTAGCTAAAATTTAACTTTAGTAGCTAATTTAATAGCTTTTTATATAGCAAATTTAGCTAGTATAAAATATTTACTATATACTTTTATTACTAATATATAGTGTTAATTTAATCTACTTAGAAGTAGAATAATAAAGGCTTTTATCTTAAATGTGGCGTTAATTAAATCTATCTAGGGGTAGGACAGCAAAGGCTTTTATCTTAAATAATATAATAAAAAAGCAGAGCCCTCTGCTTAGTAATTAAAAAGAGCGTAAAAAAGATAATTATAAAAAAAGCGCGTTTAAACTACTAAGTAAGCTTAGTAGTCTTAGTATAAGACTACTCCTATAAGTAAAATTTTTATAAAGAGGCTACTTAAAACTTTAGTAGGGGAGGAATAAAACTTTAGCGCTACTACGCTATAGTTATTCTTCCTTCTCTACTATTCTAATTATTATTAAAGATCTTTATTATATAGAGATTCTAACTAAGGTTAAGTCTATACTATATATAAAGAGAAGTAAAATAGAAGGCACTATAATCTAGTACCTAGTATATAGTAGTAGTACTAAAATATATATAAAGTAATAATAATTTTATTACTAGTGTTCTATATAATAGTTAGTTTTTTTACGACTAAGGAGTTTCTAATAAAAATATTACAATAATAGCAGTTATTTCTTCTACTATTATTAAAGTTCTATATAATAGTATTATTAATAGTAGTTAATAAATAGTCTACTATTTAGTATAACTAAGTTATATATTATCTCTTAACTAGTAGACTATTAGAGAGCCGCAAATATAAAATTAGTATAATAAAAGCTAGTAATTTAATACTTACTACTATTTTAAATATAGCTATAAAAATAGTATTTAAAAAATTATAATAAAAATTAAAAGTAATTAATAAAGCTTATAGTATTATTATACAGTTTAAATACGCTTTTTTATAATAATTTTTTTACATTCTTTTTAATTACTAAGTAAGAAGCTTTACTTTTTTATATTATTTAAACTTTTTTATTACCTTTTACGCCTTTTTTAATTACTAAGCAGGGGGCTCTGCTTTTTTTATTATGTTATTTAAGATAAAAGCCTTTGTCGTCCTACCCCTAGGTAGATAAAATAACGCCACATATTATTTAAAATAAAAGCCTTTATTATATTACCTCTAGATAGATTTAATTAACGCTATATAGTATTATTATATATAACTATTATACCTTAAAACACTTTTCTATATTAATAATAGCAAGAGGAATAACTACTATTATTATAATATTTTTATTAGCAACCCCTTAGTCGCAAGAAAAAACCATAACTATTATTAGAAAAGCAAAGGTTAGCTTCGGGAGCGGCACTGTTGAATTACCATACTTTTTAAAGTTTGCCAGGCTAATTAAGAGACCTGGTGCACATGTATGAAAGACATGCAGAATATAGTACCTCCCTGCAACCCTTATTCTATGTAGTATTTGGAAAGGCGCAAAGCCTTTCCTCCGTAGAAATAGTAACCCGAATAGTCAATGTAAAGACATATGTTGAATGCGTGTCTGGCCGCGTGGCTCATCCCCTCCAATGCCATCTCCGCCGGCGTTGCTCCACCGAAGATCTCGACCCTTTTATTCCTCCCCATCGCATGGAGTCATGGACCATAGCGTCATTATACTCTGGCCCTTCCCTAAAACAGATACTCCACCTCGGTCTCAGCTTCCTTGTTTCTCCTCACAATGTCCGAAGGAACCGCGCCGTGCCTAAGGACTATTGTCAGGACGCTCGGACCACGACCTTTTACGGTATAATCAGCTTAATTGAACGTTGATATTGACCGCGTTCCCGACGCAGGACGCATTTCATATACGATCGTCTGTTCGGTTAATTGGCTCAGAAGTAACTGAATAGCGCTGCTGAAAAGGGCAAGGCGAAGAAGACGGGAAGGAAGAGGATGAGATCCACGGACCGTACAATGGACACCATGTCTCGAATGAGTCGTCGGTTTCATGACGTTGATAGATGGTCCGTGTTCGAGCATCGTTGGCAAAGAGACGCACGAGAATATGCACGAGCTGCGCTCTCATTTGCGATTACATTCCATCTTCGAGGCTTTTCACAATCTCGCGTGGTTCTCGTACGCTACAAAAACTCCAATGCGAACGAGTAATTATGGGGAACGGCGCGAACAACGACAAATCCACGGACTAGCCCAAATTAGACGGTCCTTTTCCAGAATCCGAGTAATATCCACCTTCTTATAAGTATTTTCGGGGTTCAGCAAATGGGGCTGTGCAGCCGCCATAGCGATATCAAAAGATTTTTTTTTCTGAAATGGAGGGATCGCGGGTTTGGTATTGTTAGGTAGTTGTATCGCGAGCGTAGTACAGAATACGTGCATCAGGAACCATCCTTCAACCGACAAGCAACCTTCACTATAGAACGTGACCAGACAAGTGTCTGTGAAGCATCCTGTCTCAAGGTGTCGTCCACCCTGGTTTAGACACATCCAACATAGTTCGAACGCCAGATAAACCCCTCGTTATGGTCCAGGATATCCAATGTTTTCCCTGTCGTCATCAATGATTCGGCCGTACCTGAAAACTCCTGTTAGCAATGAACTTCATCACTTCCTTCAAATAAACTTACTCGAGCAACAGTCTGAAAAACCAGGCTTCCAAATCAACATTCCTCAATGCCTTCCCCGCCCATTCCCTACTTCTCTCTGCGATTTGCCTGGCTCTCAGCTCTCCCAAAGAGTCTCCATTGCCGCCTTTATCATCGCCATTTTTGGTATCTTCCTCTCCAATATTCCCTGTCCGTACATCGGCACCGGTGAACCACCGCACAAGATCGAGGTGTTCGTCTCCAATCAGACTGAGCGGCACGTAGTGCACCCAGGGCACCAGCCATTCCTGATGCCACTCGCGGAATACCGCCATCTTGTACGTCAAACTCCTACTCTTTAAAAAGGAGTAAAAGCGTCCAGAGAAAGCGTTACCGTCAATGTCAAGCAGGTGCTTGTAGTACCACGCATCCTGCCCGTCAGTATGCTCCGCGAGTGCAAAAAACTCTCTCTGCGCATCGCAGTCCCCTGGGTCGCATTGTCCGATATGACTGAACTTGACGTCAATAAACGAGTTGTAGAGCGTGCGATCGATTTCTTCAAGTTTGTGCATTGGATGCGAGGGGCCATCCGCTGGAACGGAAATATTTGCTTTATCAAGGGCGTTGATTCGGCGGACGATACGCTGACGATGTTGGCGTCTCCAACCGCCTTTGCGACTGAAGCCGCCTGTTGTCGAGCCGCGCCAATACAAACTATTGGTCTTGTTATCCCAGGTGGTGTCGTGGCTCTCATCGTATCCCACCTTGCCAACCCAGTACCATGGGCTTGGAAACAAAATGTCCTGGAAGCTCGAGATTTTCGACGAAGAGAAGATAGGGGTGAGCTCGTATACGACATTGAATGCATTCGGTCGCTCGAAGAAGCCGTAGGTGGAAGAGAGAGAAGGCGAGTTGCATATGTCGGTGAAGGCCGTTTGGTTGACAATGTAGTTGAGAGGACCGGCGGCGTACGCGGTCAGATTGTCTGGAACTTGACTCTCAAACTTCTGCGCCTGGCTATCTGCGGGGCATGAGAGGCGTGAATGTGTCCATGTCTGCTGATGGGCGAATCTGTTAAATCGTGTGGTGCTTACTTCCTCGATCCTATGGCCGTCATTCATGTCTGATGGGCGAGGGGAAAAGCCGTTTTTGGGCAAATGTTGCTTCGCAAGCACCGGTAGCACCTCTAACGCTTTTGCCACCATGGCTGCGAGGTGGTCGTTTGGCACGACAACTCGTGGCTCGTCGTGGATGTTGAATCCCAAGTCCATGTCTGGGAGGTATTGCACGAACTTTTCCATCATTCCCACCGTAGCCTCCTGCTGCCACTCCGGTCCGCCTTCAGCCTTGACCACACTGCCATCTCGTATCATGATACCTACCAAAGCACTATCCTCATGCCCTAGAGCATTCCGTATCCGTTCTCTGATTGTAGCAGGCTTCAAACTCCAATAGGGGAGCAAAGTCTGCGTGATTGTATCGAACTCGTCGATAAGTACGACCCCGTTGCGGCTGGCGAACTCGTACCACTTGTCGAAATGCGGCGGTGGTGCAATGCCATTACGTCGACGGTACTCTGTCACGGCATCTGCTAGGGTTTTGGATTGTTTGTCGAGTAGCTGTTGGAATGCTTTTTCACCAGAATCGATAAGCTGCGCAGCAGGATGTCCTCTCCCTAGGTCCATTGAAAGTGGTCCATAAGTAATCGTGGGAGGAGAAGTATATAAGCTAGTGGCAGTAGTGGAAGAAATACTGTGTCGTGTGGTGGAGATATGCTGAAACAGGACAAGTCCAAACGAAAGCGCCGTTACACCGAAGAGGCCCCGTCTAAATCGTAAAGAACTCCTGATATCGAGAAGTGAGGAAGACGAAGAACCACTGTGCAGTAATATGAGAGCCGATGAGCCGTATATGAGCGTAAACCAAACCCCAAAGAAGGAGACGCCGAGGCGTAATCTGGCGCAGATGTGCGCAAATAGATATAGACAAGAAGTATGCAAAACGCCTGATCGAACAACCTGAAAAGAGAAGCATTAGGCTTCTGTGCGAGGGGTTTCGGGTTCGAAACAGGATACGTGCTTACCATTAGAAACATCAAGACATTGGCAACACTGTTGATCAAAGGCAGCAGCAAAAGCAGCTGTACCGCGCTGTACTGATAGACCGATGAGACGTGACCACCGCCAAACCGATACACCGGTACCCACGAGACTACAGATGACGATATGCGCGGCTCGGTGAGATAAGCGGCTATGCCGCAGACTACAGCCATGACAATAGCGACGTCTCTAAGCGCAACAAGCTGCCGCTCCCACGTGGCTCCACCCGCTGACTTTTGACTTGAGAACGCGCCATTGGTGGACACGAGTCTCGGTTTATCGTCGTGGCCATGGTTGCTCAGGGACTTTAGGACGTCTCCGAACAAGACAAGGCCGGTGGCAGCGAAGATGACGCTGCTGATACCAAGCGCCGACGTCGGGGACGCGGTGAAACGAGTGGAGAGGATGACGCTCGCGGAGAGTGTGAGCACGGCTACTAGGCGGAAGGAGGGCGTATGGAGTCGCTGTTCCGTAGCGGGAACGCCATCTGACGGGGCCTGGGTTGGCAGCGCGAGGTGTTTCGCCAGGACGTCATGTTCAGACAAGAGAACCACGAGGAGCGGAAGCAGTCCCTATAACGGATCAATTGTTATGCTTCTGTTTGTGTGTGGCTGGGGGCTACCTTTGTCGCCCATATGCCTTCCTTGTCGCATGCGGCTCTGTCGCATATCTGGGACAGGGACAGGAAACCGGCCGCCAGCCAGCATGGCCTCCTCTTAGCCGCATCTAGGGTCGTGAAGCCCGTCCATAACAATGCAGGTAGGCTTATGGCGGCCAAAGAGACCGACGTCACGAGCAGCTGGTGCTGGACCGGGCCGTGGACATGGGCGGTGGCGGCGAGGACGGAGAAGAGCAGAGGGACGAGGAGCTGGTGGTGCCTGCGCGCATGGTCCAAAACGAGAGAGGCAGCCGGGTGCATTGGCGTGGGAGTCGCTAACGGGAGTCGGGGCGCGGATCCCTCATCTGCGTGCGTGCAACAGAGCGTCTGGCGACGATGGCACGGGGGGAGAAGAGGCACAAAGAAGAGACGCGACGGGGAATGGGATACATGTCGTCGCTTGGCGCAGAGCCTCCCAGGCCGGGGGTCTGACCCTCACCGCACCCCCACTTGCACCTGCCTCGTCCCGTCTCCTCTGCACCTGCCTCAGCAAAGGCTCTGTGGTCGCGACGATAACATGTAGCCCGTGTATACATGTCATTGCACCCCACATTCACTTCATGTACTAAGCAACAACAATACTTTTATCCGACTACGCAATTCCACGCTCAAACGAGTTGGCGTCCCGGTGTGCAGCTGCCGCCGCTCAGCAACAACATCGATCATGACGCCCCACCAGGAAGGAACACAAACAACTAGCAAGCAGCCGTAGAGCCCTCACGCCATCCCCGCTACGGCCATGGGCGCATGCGGTCTGCTCTCCACCATCTCCCAGTCATCTTCTACCGCATACGACCCACGACAGGCATCCGCCGCTGACAGCCGGCAGAAGCCATCCGCGAGTTCAAAGTCGGTCTCCAGACAAGCAGATCCAACCTCTCCGTCGCCCTTCTCCGCCTGCTGCATCACAAGGTCCAGCTGCAGTCTCCAGCAATCCTTCTCCGAATCGGGAATCCAAAGCGGCTGCATCTCCAGGAGATTTTCCACGTTGTAAGCGTGCTGGTTTATGACGAAGAGCTGGGTCTGCGATGCCGAGTCAGTGTCTGCTACGACTCCAAGCGGGTCGACGGCACTCACCAAGGCCAGGTTGAACTGCGCCTGCCACTGCATGTTCCTATGGGAAGGCACGACCTGCCACTTGTAGCAAATACCCTTTGCGACCAGTTCTTCAAGGGCCCTCGCACCAATCTGACTAGCGAACAGCCACTGCACACCCTGAATATTCAGACCCGTCCCATGTGTAAAAGGGTCAATCAAGGCATTGCCCATTTCCGGCACATCGTAGCCAAGAAAGGCCTTGTTGACCCGCGCAGATGCCTCTTCGGTCGCCGCCTCCTTCAGGTCCGCAAGCATGTGTTTGACGTTCCGCCACGAGAGTATTTGTTTGGCCGTCCGTTTAACAGAGCTGCCGGCCTTTTTAGCGCTTTTCCGGGGAGACTTTAGCATGATGGCCGCTTCAGCCTTCCAGGTGCCGTTGGTGCCGGAGGACTTGTGCCAGATAGGGGGAACGATGAACGTGGATGCGTCCTCGTCCATGGCTACCGCGGTCTCGTCAAAATGTACGCTGGTCGAACTCGGGGAACGGCCTGGCCGGGTCAGTGGCGTGGAAGGCGCGTCTGTCGTATGCACATCAGTATATTCGATGCGTTGCTCGATCGGCGAGTCAAGCACCATGTTTGTTGGGGCGTAGTCCCTGAAAAGGAAGAATGCTATCTTGTAGGTGCCGAGGATATACCCCGTCTATGTCAAAATCAACTTTTGTCGGAGATACTCGATCGCGGTTGATTGTTGGCAAAGAGCAAGTGTTTAGCAATCAGTGTCGCTGCGGTAGGCTAGCTCAGTTCGTCGTGCTGGAATTATGACGTAGTGTGCTTTTCTGTTTCCTGGTGAATCATGCGTCCACCGAGGTGGGCATATATTTCACGTCTGTATTGTGAAAGCCGGGCCCTGGACGCTTTATCAAAGTCCAACGTTTGAATGCGAGATCGATTGCGACCGCGTTGGTTGCAAGGGCGTGGAATGTGGAGGATGTCGCTGCGCTCGTGGTGGTGGTTGAATGTATTCATGTCACGGATTGAATAACAGTGCGGAAGGATCAACTCCTGCCCCAATGTCAATAATGGCTTCTCTAGAAACATGCGGACAGGAACCGTCGAGAACAGTAAGTATCAGAGGATGCTCACATTCTCCCCGCTTATCGGTTGCTCCTTCAGCATTCGGTGCAGGTCAGACTTAGGGTTCAATCGCTGACCGGCTGTTCAATTTGGGCAAAATACGGGGCCTAGGTCTTCTACTGTCGCATCACTGCTCTCACAGCATTCTGCTCACATTGTTTTCTCCGGCTCGCTTTTGACTGCTTACAGCCCTTTGTTGAAATCCCAGGATAGAAGAAGCCCGTCACATATAAGTGATATATATCTTGCTTATAATAACACATTCTTACAGGGCTGTATCTGTGTGCTACTTACAAAGTTCATCCACGGACAGAGTATGACGAGACCAACCAGTCACATGTGTACGCCTCTTACACTGTTTGACTATTTGGGCACTTCTATCCTAGTCTGCCCATATCTAGTTGACGTAACCTTCAAGTCGGCGCCTGTGCCTCTTTCTCCGCCAAAGGAAAAAGGAGCGAGATGGTAAAGGGAAATTATCAATGCCGAAGCTGTGGTCGAATTAAGTGCGAAATTTAGGGCATTTTACAACGCAATCTTACCGGGTTGTTAGATGGCGAGTCACTCAATTCTAGGCAATGTAAGACGAAGCACATACCTGAGTATAAGAGCATCACGATTAGCAAATTTAGGTTAACTAAGTTTCTTTATTCTTTTCATTTTGGAAAATACAGGTGCAGTATGTAGGTGACCATTGACCATGCAGGGATTCTCTCGAAATCCCTATCGTACAAGGGAGAGGCACCGACCACACAGGCTAAAAGCCAGCATCGCCGGCCTATTTGCAACCGTCCCAGAGGAAGCCTCCGGAATGAGGGCTGAGTAACGAGCACGCAAAGGACGCAAACCCCTAGATACCAAGCTCGCGCTTCAGCTCGGCCTCTTCCCCGGTCAGCAAGATGAGACCGCCCTTGGCCGCATTCACCTTCTCCGTCAAAGCGCGGACCCGGATCTTGTACTCCTTCTCCTTCTCTTTCTCGTAAGCCTTGTTAGCCGCGACTTCCCGCTTCTTTGCCGCGAGGCGGCCCTTCTCGCGCGCGTCCTTGAACGGCGCGTCGTAGTCGTCCATGGCCTTCATGAGCTTAGGGTGTTGCTGGAGGTAGGCGCTGAAATTGTCCGGGTCGTCGATTCGCTTCTGGAATCGGCGATTCGAAAGGTCCTTCACCACGTGCTGGAACAGAGGATCAGACGACGGGATGGCGTTGGTGAAGGTCGTCAAGTTCTTGTAGGAAAGCAGGCAATCCGAAGTGATCTTCTGCAGCCAGTTCCAAATAGGCTCGATCTGTTTGTCCATGCCGAGAGCGCGACCAGCTTGATAGAGGTAGATGCACCCCTCAACCGTCGTGCCAGTGGGCACTGGAGCGACAGTGGCACCGCCGATTGCATACGGCGTCACGGTGGCCTTGAGCAAGGTCTCAACAGCCTTGATGTTCGCAGATCCCTCAGGTAGCACCAGTTGCTTTGAGAGCAGGTTGTCGTTGAAGTGACGACTGGCTGTCGTCGAAGCAGCCATCAAAGCTCGCACGGCGACCGCGTTGAAGACCATCTTCTCGCCGATGAACACTTGAACTTTGGGCCCTTGGAGAAGGCCATGGCGCTCCTCAACGGTCAAATTGGTGATGTCCACCGTTCCCGCCAGAACATCGACGGGAGCCTTGTTGTCGGCCAAGGCAGCCACCGCGTTACGCAGAGCCTTCTCGTGCTTGGCTTGAGACGGATTAACGACCTTCTGAAATCCGGACATTGTGGTGCGGATGATCGATGTTGAAATTTTGGATGTGTTGAAGTGGTTTCTGGTTCGGTTGAATGGGTGGAATTGTTGATTGTGAGGGTGATGATGATCTGAGATACGAAGTCGGGGCAGAGGGGTTTATATAGGGAGGGCGGCGATACTCTGTGTGTGAAAACAGCATATGGAAGTCCGTGCAGTGTTTCCACACTATGTGAATGCATCGAGTCTTCCCAGATACACAATGTATGAAATGACCGTCGTCGTGGGAGATTCTAACCTGGTTCGAGTCCCCCCAATACACAGAGAGGGATAACACGGGAGGGTACACAATGCATATCAGGCCGCCCACGCTTTGAATTGTCATGGATGTTGGGGCAGCAACTTCATGTCCAAGAAAAGGCGTTCTTTAGACCATGTCCTATCAGAGACATTTTGATACGCGATTGTAGTATGAGCATTCCTTCGCGAGCGTAGAAATACTCATGTATCCCACTGATATAAATGGGAGCCTTTTGCCTTTGCTTATATAGATAACGCAAACTGTTTGTCACGAGCTCGCGAACGTGATGTTCGAGATTGTTGTATAACTGGCAAGCTATTCACATGATTTAGAGGAGTCTTAATCTTACGAAACTTGGACCGCGTGATCATGCAAAAATCATAAAAATTAGTACTGATTGGAAAATGTAGGACGGAACTTGTGAATATGCTTAAAGAGCTGTGATTACCCTTTAATGTGATAGTGTTAATAGTTAGTTGTATGCGAAAATGCAGTAAGAATTTAATGACTGGATAATTAACTAAATGCTGTACGATTTGGTATAGTATTGACAGGGCATTAGGATGCTTTTGTTGCTATTTCTGCTATACGCGCCTTGCTCTTTCTAGGCTGCCAGACTCGTACAGTAAACTATAGCTGAGCCATCTAATGTAGCTCTTCAATTGCATAGTTTTCCTTTATTCTGCGCATAAGGCTTTGTATCTAATAATTGGAAAGCTCTCATATACGCGGCGCATATTACGGCACAATTTCAACCAATTAAGCTTTGCACAATTGGGTGACGTACAAACGCCGAGCTATTCCCCACTAACAGATATTTTTTTGACCTCAGATAGATAGGTCGGACATAGGTAGGTAATTCTATCTCTTTTCATGGCATGTTATTGCAGTTAACAACGTGGTCTCGCAGTTTGAGCGACTCGACATTGTCAGAACTCCCCACATCGGGCTAGGAGTTGTCGGCATCCACCCACCAAGAGCCTATACTCGTTGAAATTCGGGATCCTACTCATACACTTGAAACGAAACAAATTCTCCGCTACGAGATCGATCAGATAATCAGCTGGAGTCTCTTCCCTGTTGTCCCCGTACGCAGCAGTGGCATCCAGTCGCATGATGTGCATAAACTCGCGCAGCTCGTCAAGCGCAATGGGACCTTTCCTCAGGGCTGATTCAATAGCAAAGTCAATCTCAGTGGTAAAAACAGGACTCAGTCCAAGCGCATACACGGCGAGCCACATTTTCATGTTTGCGATGAGGCTGCCTTTGGGCCAGAGCATAGCAAAACTTGTGGACTCGTTGATAGCTTTGAGGATGTACACCGCGGATTCTGGGTCAATGGTTGCCGGCAATGTTATATCCATATTGCGGAAAGAATCGATATTGGAATGATTGGCGGCCTTCTTGGAGATGGGGACGAGCTTGTAAATGGGCACTTTTCCGACAAGCGTATCATGGCAAAAGAATCGGGCCATAGGTTCGAACGGATCAACGTAGCAGCCTGCGGCAGCGGCAGCGGCGTCGAAGCAGCTGTTGAATTGTTTGACTTGATTTTCCCAAGCACGGCCTGCGGGTACTGGTTCCATGTTGTTGGTGATTTTTCTTGATCGTGTGTGGTCTGGTGATAAGTGTACTAAGAGGATTTATGTAGATATAAGTTCCAAATATACAATGGAGCTATGTCTTACATGATAATCGATCTGAGACATGTTGTATTGTTTTCACACAATGCATTCGAAATGTGGGATGGACTGCCAACCACATCGTAATCGGTCTCGCTCTCAGGATGTAACTGTTTCAGAGACCCCACAAGACCGCTCGGAACTATGACCGCTCGGAACTATGAATGAGAGAACGAACGAGGTCAACCCGTAAGAACAATATAACGGTAGCATATCACGAGTACACATACGCACTGCTCATGTCACGTACCTAAAGCACAGGATTAATCTCAGTTGGAACTGTCCAAATTGGCATTTTATTTGAGCCAACGAGCTATATTGAATTGTCCATACCACCGCTTGGTATCCAATGGCGTAAACGAAAATTCTTGAAACATACAGTAATTCCCACTCAGTGACAACTCCTTCTGGTCGCTCACCGAGGTCACTTTCTCAAACTTCGATTTACCTCCCACAAATTGAAAACCAGCAAGGTATATCTCAGGAGCAGGAAGCTGGAAACCATAAAGGCAGAGCGCAGTACACTCCAAGGTGATCAACGACCGTGAAGCTTCGCAACCTCCTCGGAAGTGACCTTCTGGGCGCCCGTACTATTCATACTCCGGCCCTCCTTATGATGTGACACCTCCTTTGCTTTCTGGTATGATCGTTGCTTCTCAGCCCTATTCTTGAAGTATTCATGGCTAATCTTCATTGCCCTAGACACCTTGGGATGCTTCTCGAGGAATGCGGCGAAGACGTCCGGATCGGGAATTCGTTTCTGGTACTGGAGTTGAGCTAGACGGTTGACCATCTTGGTCCACAGTGGGTCCTTATCGGATGTCGCCATATGCTCTATGATGATGATCTCATTGTACCGAGGAAGCTCCGTGTAAAGGTATCCGACATAGCAATCGAGTATGCTCTTGGTGTAACGCTCCATCCCCAGGACGCGCGCGGCGCGAAGAAGAGCAACATCGTCGCGGAAGGTGTCTTGGAAGGCAAGCTCGCCCGCCTGGAAGTCTTGACATGTTTTCTGAGGCCAGGTTATGAGCAGCGTGCGGACTGCATCGGCGTCAAGCTCGTCGGGCTTGAGATTGTACGCTGGATCCTCGGGGTGCTTGACGAAATGAGCATTCAGGGTCCTGGAGATAGCCATAGCAGCTCGCTTAGCGATGCCGTGGATGGATAGAGTACCAATGTTGACTGTAATCTTGGGTCCGTCCATAGCCTTCAGTCGTTGTTGGCGTATCATCAGACGCCAATCGTCAACTTGCTGTTTGATGACCGAGTTCACCGTCTCCTGAACAGCTATCTCGGAGCCTTCCTTTGGCTTGTTGCGGAACACTGATCCATCTAGGTTAGTAGCTTGAGGGCCACACGTGGTAGAAGTGGAAGACTGGGACTTGGAAGGATGAGCCGCCTGGAAAGTTAGTAGACGATTGGCTTATCGTGCGTGATTTACGGCGGCTCACCGTTGAAACACGCTGGAGTTCAGCACCAGCATCGGGCTTCTTGGAGAGTTTCTGTACACCGCCCGAGAATCCGGAATGGGAAGATGGGGCCGAAGAATCTTCCATGGTTCTGGCAGGTGCTGCGGTGTTATTCGTGATGGAATTGGCGGGTGCGTCTTTGTCAAGTTGGTCTTCCGAAGGAGCGACTCCGGCCTTCCTGCCGGCTCGGTTGCGACCTTTGCGAGCGTTCTTGGAAATGCGGACGGCCTGCTCGTTTTGAAGCGCTCCAGAAGTTACCGGTGCACGCGTGGCGTTGTATGGGTTGATTTGGGTCGCCATGTCGATTGATTCGTATAGGCTATATATCTGGAGGTTCAATGTCAGCCGGCCAATCCGAACAATGACGCTGGGGAAAGCTCGTAATTTGTGGGCAGAGGAGACGCGGAAGTTGAGAGATGGGGGTAGAGACGTGTTGGGGCGGGCGATTTCGAGCTGTTGACTGAAGTCGAGCGTTTGCACGTCTTGGCGCGTTGCTACGGGTACGGCCTGTGACTGCACTTGGTGGAAACAAACACTACGCGTGAAAGAAGACTTCGCGCACTCTCGGTACACGGTATAACGCTGTCATGGAAAGCTGTAGACAAACACTACGTTTATATTGTTAGATCCAAACTTGCCAGCGGCCTAGAGCTCTAGAACCTTCCACCTGCTCTGTTCGAACAGTTATGTTAGCAAGGAAAGGTCTGAACCACCGCCAATTGTCCATATGAATTCACATCGGCTTTGCTAGTTTGATTTGATGAATACTAAGGTATAACTGAAACCGGGATCCCAAGCCGCTGTCTGCTCGAGTTTGCCCTAGTGGAAGTTTATCGTCTATCGAAGTCCCCTATCAATCTTTGAGTTTGAGAACCCTTCCTCCCTTTGTCCGAATATCGTGCTCTTAACATACGTGTGCCCCTATAAGATCTGAGTGACTAAGCAGCCCAGCATGTGCTCTATTTTGGTTAGAGACTAGAGACCAAAAATGAACCAAATTGGTTATGTGGAACTTTGAAGTTGGGACACCAGCGCAACCCATCTATAGACCTAAACCCCAGCTTCTTCCCGGGATGGTGGATCTAATATGCTCAAGCGTCGAAGATGATATTGGCTTATCAATCTTCGAAAGTGGTTCGTCTTTGGGAGAGTATCATCGTCAAAATGTAGCCTAGAAAATGATAGATTAGTTTTCAATGTTGGGTACAGCAGATACCCACAAAGTACCATACTTAGGTACCAAAAGAGGGACGGAAGTCGCTTACCCCCCATCTATAGCATAGACGAATCACCAGAGATGGATTCAGAGGAAATAATCGTAATGGTGGCTACGGTCAGAGTCGAGGTTTAAGGCGAAGCTGTGCTGGTTTGCTGCAGACGCAAGCCTGTGCGGGCCGCTATAGGGCAAGTACCTGCCCATTTCACATGTTGTATAGCTTGTCCGGATGATCAGGTAAGAGCTACAGAGTATTTTATAGTACAATCCCCAATCTAGCAGGCGTGTACTTGCCTGACGTCCGTGTGCTCCTTCCAAAGTCACAGTCGTGTTGAGATCTGTTTGCTACGAGACTTACGTTTGGCGGAAAGTATTCCTAAGAGGGTATACCTAGGTATGGTGTGGACATGCGGGATCTTCAATCTGCACTTCGTCATTCTTACCACTACTTGAACCTGAATTTCTGATCCATGAGCCGCAGTCGCGAACAACATGAGTGGACCGGCCCCCCTATCATGATCTAATGAACTGAAGCAAACCCTCCAATCACGCCCTACGTTTATCTCAGTAACAGTCATATCTTTGCACACCAGTGCAAGTCTGATCACACAAAGCACAATTGGCTTTTGCTCCAAAATATATCAAGTTTGACAATACGCAGTAAACCAGACAAGTCCGTACCTAGATAAAATAGGACGGGCTCTACGGGACTACTCTTTTCATGCTTACTTCGCAACTGACACCAGCATTAAAAAACATTCGCGGTGTTCTCATTTCCGTCCTCAAAGCCCAGGTGAACCCGCAAAGAGCCGAACTGCTGCGATTGACTGTCAAATGACTGAATCCAACAATGGGATCCTTCAGGAAACGGAAGCTTTAATCTCCACTTCAATGCACATTTCTTCTCGCTCGACACTTGGCTCAGATACTTCCACCGCCCCGTCTTGCCCAAGCCCACAGCCCCAAGCCACCCACTCCCCGCCGGCTCTCCGCCCGCCTTGCTCTTCCAAACCGACTCGGCCCCCTAACGTGCCCTTCTTGCATTTCTCTCAAAACACGCAAATCTCCATCCGACATTCTATAATCCAAGCCCGTATTCCTCGTCGTCGCTTCACGGTTCATCACTCTCGAACCTACTCGTTCCCAGTCCACCTCTGCTAACTCAGGCGCCTCATACCTCCTCGACTCGAGAAAGTGCACTTCGCCTTCCAAACGCACAACATCGCCCACATAGCGCTCTATGTCCACGAATCAGCTATTCCCCTCACTGGAAGAAGTACTTTGCGGGGACCGGAAAGATACAAACCCCATGGGATACCCATGCTCTGTAGCGCTCTTCTCACTCTGTATTTGGCAACAATCCTATGCTTCCACAGCCACTCTTCTTCATCGCCAGCGTTCTCGCCATCCAGAGAAGCTTCATATAACCGCTGCGTTGCGCCGCGGGAGACGAGAAGTCTATACTGCTCCGGCGCCAGGTCCCCGCTCTGGGGTTGGTCTGTAGGTCTGGGGTGCTGCTGCTGTTGTAGAGGTGGACGATCCCGCTTCGGTAAGTGATCGGGAATGGGCATCGTCGAAAAGCATCATAGAACGACGTGGTATGGCGAACGGGGCGGTGCGGGACGGCGCGGATGCGTAAAGACGCCCCAAGGAGGCAAGGGCCGACTACATAAGGAAGACCTGGTGCGTTTGAGGCGAAAGTGGTTTGAATTCACGGCGCGAGAGGCCGTTCGCATTCGCCAGGATAGAAGTGGCTGTCGTTTTGGTTACTAGCATTCACACTATAGACAAACGCCACCGCACACAAACCGAATAATGTTCATCATCGCAATGATTGATTCGCAATCTCACAAGCTCTTCACCCGTACCTATGCTATCAACATCGCTAAACGGGCGCGCCTGCTCGGCCCTCTCACAAACGCGCAACCATGAAAGACATGACAAACGTCGCAAAATATGCACAACGCTTGACCCCCAACCCCCAAGCTCCCACAAATATATACATAGAAGGAATCTAAGCTGGAACGATCGGGACACGAAGCCCTGGGTATGAGACACAGAGAAAATGCCCAATCTAGCGTGCCGAAGAAGGAAGAAGTAGAAGGAGGGAGCATTCAAAAAATAAACTAAACAGTTACATAAAAGGCTCAAGTAAAAAAGACAAAACACATTAGTGCGACTGCCGAGGCTGCGGTCGGTATTAAGGAGAGTATGTAGGCAGGGTGATGCCGCCGGGGTTAGACATTAGGCTTCATCCGGATATACAAGATGGAGAGGCCAAGCCCGAGTACATGACAGAAACAATGCTGGTTGCAGATAGATATGCGGGTGCACTTTTGTCATGAGCTAAACAGGACGCGGAAAAGACAGTAGAGAAGTATAAATCGGTCGAGATCGTCAAACATTTTCGGTAAAGCGCGAGCTTCGGGAGCCATCATGAGACGGATGACTTCTTCCCAAGGAGCCCCGCGGTGGGAAGTCTGGGTTAGGTGTAGGCGGTGGACTTAGTGTTGACCCGCCGCCATTGCGATTTGTACCCCAGACAGGCGCATCATCGGGGTGGTAGACAACGGGTGTCCGAGCTGGACTTGGTCTCACACGTTCCTCTCTGCCCATGGTGCCTGTGTTGGAAATTTCTCCTGTTTCTTTCGCAAACCCCGAATCTTTCCCAAAGTCTTTTGATACGACCCCTGGCCCGCCGTAAAAGCCTTTGTCGTCGTGATAGAAGGATGAGCCCGATAAAGTGCCCTCGGCGCGAGCACCTGCGGCGAATTGTTCCGAGGTCATCCCCTCGCTGAAGGCTGAGGGTAGTTTACGCCCCGAGACGCGTTGGAAGCTTCGCTCGCCTGTATCGCTACTCTCCGCAGTCGACCTCGAAGCTCCGGAAAAGCGGTTGAGAAAAGACGGAGGGATGAAGCTGTTCCGTGCGGCAGTAGTAGTCATGGGTTGGTTGCTGTCTGTGTGGTCGTCCCCAGTGAGCTGAAGAGCACCACCATTTTTATTGCGTTTGTGTCGCCTGATGAGGAACAAGAGGAGAGCCAGGAGTAGCGCAAGCCCAGCTAGACTGCCAAAAACGGTACCGACAACTGCAGGTGTTTCCAGTGGTCCTCCACCAGACTGCGTATCGGTGACGGATGCCGTCGAGGGCGTGGCGGAAGGAGATGCCGTGTATGCCGGGTCGAGATATCCACCACCTCCGCCTCCAGCGGTGGAAGAAGCAGTCCAGTAGGGACTGCTGCTTGCTGTTGACGACACGTGAACAGATGCGGTAGGAGATTCGGTGAGAGACAGAGACGATGATTGTGATGAAGATGACGAAGTGGTATTGAGCGATGAAGATGCTGTGGACGGCATGACATCTACGATGAGGTTAGGCACGGGGCTGAATTCCTTCTATGGCTACTTACTAGATGATGTAGAGTTAAATCCTGAAGGTGACGGAAACACAGAAGTCACTGGCTGCGGAGAAGGCAGCGTCTGTGAGCTGGACTCGACAGCCTGCGCCGTCGGTACGCCGGATGGCCATGGGTATGCTGGAACAGTTGGAAGAGTCAAGTCGCTTGGAAATGGGGGCACCGAAGGTACTGAAGGCACAGCGGCGATGGAGACAGCGGGTGCAGTAGACACGGCAGGTGTTAGCGTCTGCTGCCCAAGCGTGTTTCCAGCGGCATCTAGGGTGGCTACCACTTCTACGTTGACCGTCAAGACGTTGGGAGTCCCTTGTGCCTCGCGGCGATGGAACATGCGATGGGCCCGACCCATGACGGCACGCCTCTTGTGCTCGCGGATCAACAGCGGCTCGCTCGCGTCTCCTTCCTCCTCTTCCTCTACCTCGACTTGCTGCACCTGCGCGGCTTTTCCTCGCTGGGAGAAATCCTGAGCACGACGGCGATGGCGCGAGTCGATCCTGATTGTCCTCGTCGTCAACGGTACCGTATCCATGCGGTATGGGAGCACCCCACGCTACTTTTGCGCGAGTGAGGCTCGGAACAGTGATTGGGTGGCGAATGGTATGTGATGGCGAAGCATGAAGAGAGCGTATGGGGTCGGTAGCAGTACAAAATGAGCGGACGTCGAGGCTGTGGCTCTGGTCGAGGTCCAGTCAATGGATAATGCAAGTGCTGTGGACTGAGGGAGCGTTGGGAATGAGCGGACGCCAGGTGACTGGCAGGGGAAGGAGTGGGCTGGTGACGGTCAGCGATGCATGGATCAGCACTCCCATGGCAGCTCGGTTGGAGTCGCGGGTGCATGTAGATGCAACAACGGGCAGAACATGGGCCACGCACCTGGAGGGGATCACGAGGCCAGCATTCGCTCTGATAAGGACGCGGGCGGGCGGGGATTCTGGCAGCGTGTGGGCGTGTGTGGGCGCGCGGGCGTGGGCGGTTTTATGGCGCGGTGCGGTGGGTGCTGTGGTGCGCTGGTGCAACGGGCGGAAGCACAGCGCGGCGTCGGTGGGGGCGCGTGGCCGGCTCGTACGCAGTCCTGCTAGAGCGCACCGTGGCCTCGCGGGCGGGAGGCGGGCAGTTGTCGACGTCGCAGCGGATGCTGTGGTGTGGAGAGAGCGAGGGCGCGGACGAGGACTCGCAGCGCACCCCAGATGGCCAGAGCGAGCGCGAGAGCAGCGAGCACTGGGCACTGGGCAGCGGGACGGAGCAGCGGGACGGAGCAGCGAATCAGGCGGCGGCGCACCCTGGCAGCACTGGCAGCAAATTTCCTCTTGTGCCCTCGACACGAGCCGCCGAGATGAGCTCACCGTCTCACAATATTGGATATTGGCCGAGCTTCCCAAACGGCTTAGGCGGGGCAAGGATGCTCGGTGCGCCATCCGCACGTGATGCTGCCAAGGCTCCCTAGTCAGGAACACTTTTGCATGCCGGGTGCCCGAAGATCGAATTCCCCAGACCCTGTGTGTGTGCTTCGGCGCCACCATTTCCCGCGCCGCCTTGGCGAGGGGGCGCCACCTTGAAGACACCGTCACTGCTCCAGTATACCTGTTTCGGCTAGAGCCAAGACCACGTGAAGCTCCCCGCCATCAACCGTCTACTCCCAAGCTTCTGCTCTCCGACCTCTCCAGAGGCCTCTGTAGAGGACTCTACCCGTGCACTCCACCCTATCTACCCATGGCTTCCTCGTCACAATCACCACCGCCCCCATACTCTGCGTACTCTGAGAGTGGCGGTGCACAGTCTCCACCACCACTACCCTTGCGCTCCAACGCTACTGATAACGCTGACCCTTCTCGACATGTCCGCACCTCATCCACTGAGTCGCTTCAAAAGACATCCGAAGACAGAGCCGGACGCCGGAAACTCCTGCTCGTATATATTCACGGATACATGGGTGATGAGACCAGCTTCCGGAACTTCCCCGCCCATGTTCATAACCTCGTGGCCATCACTCTTGCCGAATCGCACATAGTCCATACCAAACTCTATCCAAAGTACCGTTCACGGTACTCGCTTGAGGTTGCCAGAGACGACTTCTCCAGATGGTAGGATGAATGCCGAGCACCTGTGGACCTATTGGTGGTATACTGACTCAGGTCAGGCTCAGTCCGCATGAAGATGAATCCACCGATGTAATTCTCCTTGCTCACTCAATGGGGGGGCTTGTCGCAGCCGACGTTGCTTTGCTCTGTCGACACCGTATCATCGGTACCATCAATTTCGATGTCCCATTCATTGGCATGCATCCTGGCATCATCAAAGCTGGACTGGGAAGCATCTTCAAGCCGTGGCCCGAGCCAGAGGACCATATGGGAGAAGAACCGGACCCGGCTGGAAGGAGACTCAGCCGATTGAATACGCTCTTCAACCCCAAGCCAAACGATCCCAACTTCAATCCATCCTTCCCCAATGATGTTCACCTTCCGGTACGGAAAGGATGGGAGAATACCCTGCATTGGCTAACCAAGCACTCGAACGGTATCATTGAGGCATCGAAAAGCTTGGTTCAATCGCATCTTGAGTTTGGCGGAGCCATGGCTGATTACAAAACTCTGAAAGCTAGATATGCAAAATTACGAGCTCTGGAAGAGGACGATGAGAGGAAGAGAAGGGTGGGAAGCGATGAGATAGCCAATCCACCACGGATACGTTTCGTCAACTACTATACCACGAGCACCGGAAGACCCAAGAAGCCGAAATCTCCCAAGTCACCTTCGCCTTCGCGACCTCCAAGTAGAAGCTCACAACGCCCAGGAGACAGCACTACACCGTTAACATCCGTCTCGCAACTCAAATTAGATACCAAGGATGAGAGCCTTCCCGCTACCAGCGCCAGAACCTCAGTCGAGCATCAAGTAGAAGACGATGTGCTGCAGGTGATACCGCCCACCCCAGTATCTGAATCAGGTTCAGAGCCGCCGGTTGGACGAGATCCTTCCACCATCGAACCTGGCCCAGAGCTCCCAGACGTTCCACCCATCCCCAAGGAACCTCCGTTTGTTGATCTCGCAGAGTATACGGACAAAGCGCAAAGGAAGATTGCGGAGAAAGATTATGACAAGGCACTCAAGGACTATCAACGGGAAGTCAAGGCACGCAACAAGGTCATCAAAGAACGATCCAAGATTGAAGAAAAATGGAAAAAGCAGGTAGCAAAGCAAGAAAAGGCCAAAGCGAAGGGAGAAAAGGCCAAAGACAAAGAAGAACAGGACCAAGATAAAGAGGCGGAAAAGAAGGAGCAAGCAAATGACGCGAAAAAGAACGTGCAAGCAGACGAGGCAGTGAAGGACGAGCAAGCTGAACAACATACTGGAGGCAAAGACAGGGCAGAGAGCGGTCATGAGTCCGATATTCCTGATGAGGACGTTGGAGCTATACAATTAGGTGCCGACAACACACGACGGAACATATCAGGCCACGGGCCGTACGGAAACTACGCCTTTTCCCACAGTACTATCATGAACCACACCGAGTCAAACGAGCAAGGCGCCCAGGTCACTTCTTCCAACGCACCATCCGCCTACACCGACTCCTCTTATTCCCTCGCAACCACCGACACGAACGCAACAAGTCCAGGATCTGAGACGACGCCCAAGAAAAAGCGTCTCAAGAAATTTTGTATGCTTCCGCCGGCAGACGCGAACGGAAACAAAGACCCAACGTGGGTCCGCGTGTTTATGGAAGGTATCGACGCGGTCACTGCGCATACGACCTTATTCTTCGTGAATGATGCATATGAGCGGCTAGTTGGAGACGTCGGTGCAAGGATCGAGGAATGGGTATCCGAAGCAGACAGCTTGAGACTGGTAAGAGAACTGGAAGGTCTGCAATAAGATCGATTCAGGGCTGCAGACTGTCGCGCAAGGACGGCGGGCGGTTTCGGGCCTCCTGCTCCACACAGTAGTACCAATATGCTTGGAGGCATAAATGAAGCTGCAAAAGGGGCCACATGACGAGCATATATCCCATATGCACTGCAAATTCTGGGGTGACTCACCGCCTCAAGATCATGCTCCTTCTCAGGTTCCGTGCCGCCCAAACATGCCACCAACTGGCCCATTAAAAGAAAGACAACAGGCCCGCAGCGATCCACGCCGTACCTATTCCACCTAGAAGCTGGACCACCTCCTCACTCCCCCTGATGGCGTAATTGAACTTCCCCATGAACGGGAGCTTAACCTGGTCCTTTTCGTTCCAAAAGTTGTTCATATGTATTCTGGCGAGGAACGAAATCATCATATTGATGGCGGCGAGCACTACGTGTGTCGTGACACTGAATCTGGTGACGAGGAGAAGGAGCGCGGTCACTACGGAGATGACCATCTATTCCGCATGTCAGCTGCGTTGCTCGGTTGCGAAAGGAGGTGGAAGACGCTACGTACAGCTATCGTCCCGCTTGTCTGTGTCGCGCGCGTCTTGTTCAGTCGTTCGGCTATGGTGTTACTCCATTTCGCCGCCTTCTCTGCCTGCTCCTCGTATTGCTGGAGGCGCGTGATGTTTTGGTACGAGAGGAAGAGGCCGTAAGCTGAGAGGGCGGCGGAGAAGACGAGCGGGATGAGCGGGCTGGCGTTGTACTTGGAAGGCGCAGTAGACATTGCAACGGGCGCTTGGCCGGATATGTACGTCGTTAAATAGCAGCAATGGTAGGAATGGCGGTGACGGTAGCTGCGAAGGCGCGAACAGACCGACGTGACGTGACGTACTACCCACAGCAAAAAGTGCCCCTCCCTTTCGCTTAGAAACGCTAGCTCAGGAACGAATGTGTTCGTGCAAAGGACCCCTCCCAGCTTTTTCTTGCCCACCAAGCAACTCGACAGTCGTTCCCTCGCAAGCACAAACGCTACAATGGCACAGCCCACGCACCTTGACCCCTCCGAGCTCGGCACCCGTGTCTATTGGGACACCGCCTACACGACCGAGCGCGCAAACTTTGCTTCCAACGCCGACGACGAGGGCACAATCTGGTTCAGCGACGCCGGCGCCGAAGAGCGCATGCTCTCCTTCCTCGAGAATCTCTCCGACGAAGACGTCCTACACAAGGAGCCCGAAGGGGATATCTCGGGCGGAGAGCAGGACGCCGAGTTCGAGGACGCCACGCGCTTCTTGGATCTGGGCACGGGGAACGGGCATCTGCTTTTTGCGCTGAGAGAAGAGGGCTGGGAGGGCGAGATGGTGGGCGTGGACTATTCGGAGCAGAGTGTGCGGCTTGCGGATGAGATTCGCGGCTCAAAAGGGGCCGAGTATGCGGATATACGGTTTCACAAGTGGGATATACTCTCGACCGCACCTGGTGCCTGGCTCGGTGACGGCTTCGATGTTGTGCTTGACAAGGGGACGTTTGACGCCGTCTGCTTGTCACAAGAGACGGACGCGCAAGGGCGCAGAATGAGCGAGGGCTACAGAGAAAAGGTGGAGAAGTTGGTTAAGAGGGGTGGGAGGTTCTTGATCACGAGTTGCAATTGGACGGCTGAGGAGTTGAGGGGGTGGTTTGAAAGCGAGGGGGGGCAGTTGGTGTTTGATGGGGCGGCAAAATATCCAAGTTTTACGTTCGGAGGGAAGACGGGGACGAGTGTTTGCACGTTGTGCTTCAAAAGGAGATGAAGTGCACGACGATAAACAGCATCATGGGGACACAGCTCGTCGAAGTCTTGCTAAGACCATCCACTTCTTTCGCTCGCCGACATCTTCCCGTCCACCATCGCGCTCTTTCGCCCATGCGCGGCGCTTCCCCTCGGCGTCCATCTCGTAGATATCCTCAATCTCCAGCCCGACCTCATGCACCGTCTCTTCGAAGAACGGCGCCAGCTTCGCGCGGCCAGTATGGAATCCTGCTATCACGTATACGCGAGCTTCCGGGGAGTCCAAAAGGAAGTGCAGCATCGAGTGTGCAAGATTCTCGTGCTCGTGTGGCATCCATAGACAATCTGCCGCTAAGATCCGAGTGTAACGACGGGCGTGTGTGGTCGCAAATTCAGAGCTGAAGTCGCCCCATTGGTGACCATAGACAGCGGTTGTAGGTCGTAGCGAGGAGGGAAGGTTCTTTGAGACATTCGCGGTTATAGTTTGAAGGATTGGTGGGGCGGGATAGTCAGTGATAGCGACCTTGGGCATATTAGCTTGTGACGGCCACTGTGGGCGCAAGTGGACGAACCTCCTCAGCTCCAGCAAGGGCACTCATTATCCCGCCCAATCCGACTCCTGCTCAATTCCATCAGCCATCAGCCATCAGCCGTCTGTTATGTGCCATCTCGCACGCACCAGCACCCAGCTCCAGTACTTTCTCTCCTTTAACACACCACTTCGTCTCCTCATCCGCATTCGTCCACCACTCGCCGTTCTTCCATCCCTCTTCATGAAGAAGACCCACTACCCGATCTCCATGCACCCTATCCTTCCCTGAGCACTCCCTCCCCGCTATCAACTCCGCCGCCAATATCGCCGAATTCCATAAATAATGCGCAAACTTTGTCCTCTGCTCCTCGCCATTCACATCCGCCGTTCTGAACTCCAGCTCTTTGAACTCTTTATTCGATGGTCGATATACGATTACGGTATCTGGGTCATCGCCATGTTGGGTTTGCAGGTCGTTGACGAAGACGCTGCCGAGGCTGGACTCGAAGATGTCTTCTGGGGAAAGCGGGTATGAAGGCGGATGGCGAAGGGAGATGAGGCTGGGTAGGAGCATGGACACGATGGCAGGATGGATAGTGTCGGTGGTTGCGGGGCTGGTGGGGTCGAACTGGCTGACGTGAATTCCACCAAGAGCGGTGCTGTTGATTTTTGCTGTGCGGGAATAGCGGAGTTACGTTCTAGCGTGGCATCCATCGAACGACCCTGGGTGCCTGGGTTTCACATCTCCACATCTTTGAGGGCACCACAAAGCCGTGAACTTGTCTGAGAGCAATATCATAACACGTCGTTTCTTCACGTTTACCAAGGACATCTAAGCCCATCCTATCTCGAAGCTCCATCGGTTCCTGCGTCGCACCTCACGCCACATCCATCATGACATCTCTCGCATCCTTCAAGAATCCGGCGGCATACCATCTGCTAAGGTTCGGATCCCGCACGCCCAGACCACACAAGACCCATCTAACAACACACCAGCTACGGCACTCTAATCGGCAGCACGCTCTTCCAATCCTTCATCAGCGGTATAATAGCCTTCAAAACCCTGCCGCGTCCTCAATTCGCCTCCCTCCAGAAAGCCACTTTCCCCCATGATCCTGACCTACCCGTCCGGCCCCTCGCGCCTGCTCTCCACCACGACTTCCTCGGATAAGCACGCCTTCTGGCTCATAGCCACGATGCTGGGTACCGGCTTGGTGAATTTAGTCTATGTGGGCCCGCAGACGACGGAGATTATGCGCTTGAGGAAACATCAGGAGACGCGGGATGGGAAATAGAGCTACGATGCTGGGCCGCATAGTGAGGAGATGCAGAGTTTGAATAGGAGGTTTGGTATGTTGCATGGGGTTAGTAGTGCGGTGAATCTGGTGGGGTTCTTGAGCATGTGCTGGTATGGTGTACTGCTTGGGGAGGGATTCAGATGGTGAAGGGTGAAGTGAAAACGTGGAGACCCGTATGCAACACAAATATCGCTGTTCATATTCCTCGGTTGACACATATTGGTTTGATGATTACCCAGGTTACCTTTGTCGCGCGTTGCAACCTGATACACCAGTGTTCCCCAGCGAGGAAGACTCAGACTACGCCTTCTTCTTTTTCCCCGGATCATTCCGTCCAACGTCGACTGACTAGCCTTCCTCTTATGCGCAGATCTACTCATGTCGCTCGACTTGTTGGTTTGCCCTGGGCCAACAGGCGCTACGAACCCTCCTTGTCCCACCTTCTCGCCTTCCATCTTCGCACTCTTCGCGCTATCCGGTACTGAATGATCCGTTTCCTCCAGGCCATCCACATCTTCATGCTGCACCATCGCCCCAGGAAGTCCACCAGGACCTTCCATTGGTCCCTCTGCCTTATCATTGAACAACTTCCTCCAACTCCCATCCAGAACCCTCGGATCGTTCCTATACAACCCAACATGATACGCATTCTTCATGCCTTGGATACATGTGTCCTTTTGCTTTGCAAAGTCAAACATCGGCTTAGGGTACATCTTCAACTTCCCATCGGAGACCTCGGTACCATCACCCTTGATCATACAACCCCACTTCTTCTGGTCCACAATCGGCGCCTTCCACGGCTCATAGACATACTTCTTGTCGAATTTTTCTAGTTCCGGAACATATTTCCTCACGAAGTTGCCTTCCTTATCCCACTTCTGCGGAAATGCCACAGGCGAATAACACCGATAGAATGGCGCGAACAAAGCCGCGCAAGCTAACCATTGCCAGTTCCCAATATTACACGCTGCCTCGTGGTCGATGAGCCACTCTTCAAATACCCCTGCTCCCCTCTCCCAGTCCACATAGCAGCCCCCTCGGGTGAGGAAACACGCCACGGCGTGACGGCCCAAGTGGTGAATCCAACCTTCGAGCTTGAGCTGCCGCATTAACGCGTCGATCCAGGGGGACCCCGTGCGGCCTTCTTTCCAGCGCATAAAAAAGACTTCTGCTTCGGCATTGTCAATTCGATGTTTACCTGTTATGAGGCCGGTTTTGGTGTCAATCTCAGAGGGCAGGTGCCATGGTATAAACCGACACTGCGGATTGTTGTACGCTTGCCCAGAAGCATACCCAAGAGCAGCCTGTGCCCCAAAGTCCATGTCACGGAAGAGGAGCTGGCCTGTGAGGCTTGTGGGTGGTTGCGAGGCTTTACCTTTGTACTTGTCAATCACATCTTGAACTCGCCAGTAAAACTCTCGGCAACTGAGGGAGCCAAAGTGCATGTGTGGAGACAGCAGGGTTGTGGCTTGCGGTTCGAAAGCGGTCGGTGCTGTTTTGGGTTTCTCGAAAGTGGCGGTGTAACCTTCGTTTGCGATGATGTCGTCTAGCATTTTGAGGGCCATCGTTTCGCCGCCGCGATGAGGTGTAGTTGCTTCTTTCAGACCGAGTTCTTGCATGGTTGGAATGGCAAAGTCGCCGTTTGGCCCTGCTAGAGCGGTATAGCATTTCTCTTCGTTGTTTCGCTGGATAGCATTGATGTCTGGGCTGTGGATGGGTTTCTCTTGGGTGAAGCTGAGAGTGGTGCTTCCCGGGTCGGGTAAAGCTGTTGGTGCGGGAATCGGTCTGGGGATCTCTCCGATTCTAGCTCCTGCCGCCTGCACCTGGCTTATACTCATCGTCGGTTTGTTCTTATTCTGTTTGACTAGCTCGTCAGGGTCATACAGTGTGCGTCCATATCTGACGAGGACCGCGACGCCAGCTGCCTTTGCCAACTCTTGTACCTTGGCGTCCCGGCCTCTACCGTAAGCATCGGTGTCCTTCTCGAAGACCAAGTGAGTGATGTTCCATTCTTTAAAAATCTTCGGGAATAGCGTCCGAGGGGCTTCGCGAATGAGAAACAGCTTGGATTTGGGATTCAGCTTGGCAATAGACTGGGAAAGGTCGCTCTGGCAGTCCAGAAGGTACTGCCAACGATTCGGGCCAAGGCGAGCGTGGTAGACATAGCGAGGGTCCTATGTCTAGATAGGATACAGACATTCGGACTTGAGATCTAGGGCTGCTTTGACAGCTGGCGAGTCGTGTAGTCGTAGGTCAGCACGGAACCAGCAGTATAAACTACGCGTGAATGTTCTGTCTGTTTCAGGAGCTCCGCTATTGAGTTCGTGATGTTTGCAATGTGCATCGAAGCACCGCATAAGCGCCAACGAATTGCTGCAAGCGTAATCTTGGGAAATTGGACGCCAACCGAAGCCGCAAGCGAGGCTGGCAAGCAAGCTGCCGGGTCCTCGGCTTTTTTGGTATCTGTCCGATGAACAGCGGAGATGAACTGAGGAGCCATGGCGATGGCGAGGTGAAGGCCAGGGACGACGTTGCCTTCTTGCTACATGGTGAAGACTGGGGAACATGCGTCTGAGCTCTCTTGCTGCATGGACGGGAGGAAGTCGAAGCACGAGGCGGGTCGAGCGGAGGCACTATGGCCCGTTCCAGCCACGCTACCGCCGCAAGAGGCCGTGGCGTTCGAGGGGCCCAAGCTCCTGCCCTGTCGTGCTGCCGACCCATGGATGCACCCCGTTCAACATTCAACATCTCATTTACCGTCCGTCGCACCTCGTCGTCGCTCAACCCAGCTCATAGAGTATCCGTCACGGCCTCCTCTGGCCCCTCTCCCTTCTGCCGTGCAACATGCAGCTATTTTGAGCTGTGAAACTTCCTCCACAGGACTTCTGGTGTGGACTCCCCGCCTTCCTGCCTGCGCGCTGCGGGGAAGCTACCCACCCAGCAGACCTCAAGGCGCCCCCCTGTCATCTGGCGTCCGCCGTGCCCCTCGGTCACCTCTCTTCTTGCTCGATAGCTGGTGGCGCTCGTCTTTCACTGCTTCGCCGTCGCCATGGCACGGCCTTTGGAAGATGTCTACTGCACGGTAGGTCCGTCTAGGGTTACACAAGCACGCGAGCTAACCGCCATGCAGCTCCTCATGAGCGACTCCTACCTGCCTGGTATGCACTGCCAAGCTCGCTGTTCAATTGAATTGCAAGCTGCACACGCTAGACATCTCTGGAACTCGCTGTCTCGAGTATAGAGGCTATGCGCTCCAGCCGAAGAGAGAACACCGCTAACCGTCTAAACAGGAGCCGCAGTTCTTGCACACTCCTTGCGCGATGCCGGCACCAAGAAGAAGCTGGCTGTTCTCATCACGTTGGAGACGCTGTCCGCCGATACCATTACCGAGCTCCGATCGCTATACGACTACCTGATCCCCGTTGACCGCATACGAAACCCCAGCCCCGCCAACCTGTTCCTGATGGGTCGCTCAGACCTGCTATTCGCCTTTACCAAGATTGCCCTGTGGCGCCAGACGCAGTTTCGGAAGATTGTATACCTGGATGCCGATGTGGTGGCATTGCGGTCCATGGACGAACTCTTTGACATCGAGGCGCCCTTTGCGGCGGCACCCGACGTGGGGTGGCCGGATGCCTTCAACTCGGGTGTCATGGTGCTCACACCCGACATGGGCGAATACTGGGCTCTACACACCATGGCTTCTGCCAGCGACAGCTTTGACGGTGCTGATCAGGGTCTGCTGAACCAATACTTCGAACATAGGAATTGGCAGCGCCTAAACTTCACCTACAACACCACGCCCAACGCACAATACCAGTGGGAGCCCGCATACCGATACTACAAGCGTGACATCAGCGCCGTCCACTTTATCGGCAAGGACAAGCCGTGGACCGCCGGACGAAAGGGTCCTGGCGGGTATGGCGTTTATAACGAACTGCTGGCTCGTTGGTGGGCTGTCTACGACAGACATCTTAAGCAGGCAGAGGCTTCTCGCTCAGGAACAGACTCAGGGCGTCGTTCTTCGGCGGTTGTTCAACAACATATGCATGGTGAGACGACGAGTGCCGATTCCGGTGCTGCATCGACCCAGCATAGCACCACCATGCCTGAGATTGTACTTGAGCCCGAAGCCCCTGTCACAACCGCAGAGATGCCTCTATCCGAACCTGGTGAAGCAGTAGAAAATATTGACCAAGGCTTGACAGCACCGGCCCCAACGTCGGAACAGCGCAAATTCTCCGCGCCAAACATGGAATGGGATGCCACGAGGTGAGCCCCCAAAGCGCATACATGTACAACACTAACAGAACGAGGTCCGAGCCGCCGGCCACATCGAGACCGGAAGCCGCCAACTTCCCCTCAGAACAATACACCTTCAGCGATAGCCACGAGCTGTTTAAAGCACCCCGAGCCTACCCGGAACCTCCGAAAGACATGTGGTATCAAGTACCGCAAGCCAAACCTCAGCCTATGGAACCGCCGAAGCCGATCTTCCCTTGGGAGCGGGAACGCGATCGACCGAAAGCGACGCGTGTGTTCGCCGAAGACCTTCCTTCGCCTCAGCCCACACCTGCTATTGCCGTGAGCCCCACGACTGCGACGCACCCGTTTTCGACAATTCATTACGATGATGAAGGAGAGGCTGAGTCTGAGGAAGAAGTAGCGCCTGGACTGAATAGCCCTGAACGCGTTTCTTCTCCGAAGACTGCTGACCAAACCTGGCAGGACTTCCAGCAAAGAAATACTAATGCATGGGACACCGTGCCGGGGATCGATACATACGTACGCGCAATAATGGAATCGCACGCCCGGCGAGGCAAACCACAAATTGTGCAGCCATCGAGCGCTCCAGACGAGGTTATGTCGCCCATCATTAGCCGAAAAGACCGTCGCGAGAGTCTCATACTCACCGACTTCCCTACTGCGGTCGAGCGACCGAGTTTGCCAGTGACTCCAGCGCCTGTTCGGCGACCCACTTTCTGGGGCGAAGAGAGGGATGAACAGGGGACGCTTCCGCCGGCGGAGGGGGTGCCGGACCAACAAGATTGGGTATGTCCTCGATGCGGATTTTCCTCTGTTCGCGCTGCAGATTTCTTGCGTCCTCGGGAATTGCCTCCATCGTCTATGCCTACCGGCGCAGCAACTGCCCCCCTGCCTCCGCCAGTTGCTGCCCAGCCTCTCGTAACTCAGCCTGCTGGAGAAGTAGAAGAGCCCCCCAAAGAGCAGTCGATTCAGGCCGCCTCGAAAGACAAATCGCCCGAGGAAACATGCGCACCCACTCCAACTACGGCACATTCTCGAAATGCCGTCAGCCCTCGAGGAGCCCCCCTAGTATCCTTGACCAACCCGGCATTTCTGGATGCCATCCCACGCACTCCAGGCTTTGACGCGCCTATAACTTCAATATGATTATCTGTATTTACGCGCATATTGTTCAAGCGTTGAGAGATGAGAGCTGACTTCGTATCTGCGTAAAGAATCCCGAAGAGAAGCTCGAACAGCTCCGTCGGTCTTCACTCATCGAATTTGAACACTTGAAATCGCGCAATCATCCGAAGGCTCCTCTCAGAGAGCTGCCGGAGCATTCAGTGGACCAACAATCTCTGCCATCCACCAACCCTTCCACCAACCCTTCGACGGGCAAAGCATCACCGCAGCTCAACGAAGGAAGTGCACCCAAAGACTCGGACCAACCATGGGGTTGTTTCTCTGCAGCGGCGGACAAGAACAAGGATGAGCCAACCGTCAACCCGCCGTCGGAAGCTGCAAGCGACACGCCCCTGTTCAGAGAGCCCGACTTTGGTAGTGACGGCACAAGCGACAATAAACTCGAGGAGGTAGCACCTCAAGAAGCGGTGCTCAGCCCTACCCAAGCACAATAATATCCGCGTAGACATGGTTGCTTTGGCAATCGCTTCTCTTGCAGTTCTTGCAGCATTTTCATGTGCATACCTTTCTATTATCATGCTCCTTTCAAGCGACGACATTTTGTATGCTCGCATCGTCATTGTCATGGTTTGGGGGTTTCAACGAGCATGGCGTCGTAGCATGAGACTTGGTATCATGGCAGGCTTGGTCTTGTACATAAGGTCCGATTGTATCCCGCTATGACGGACTTAATGCATATCCACTACAACTCACCGCTGTGCAAAAAACTACTCTCCCATGTTCTGCGCTTACTAGGTGGACTCCCAAGAATGAAATTTTATCGACAAGAGATGGCGTGAGGAGCTTGGACCACGTGGTTGACTGCCATTCCAGCGCCACGAGCGCGAGTGTGAGAGGTGACGTTCCTCAGTCACCCTGGCGCGTGCCACAATGCCCCGCTTGCAGGTGCCCCTCATTCGCACCTTCCTGTGCCGAGCACCAAAGGTGGTGCAGACACCTTCCCGTTTGTCTACAGTTCGCCTCCATTGCCTACCGCAGATAACCGCAGTGCCACATCGCTTGACGGGCTCTTCCTTGTGCACCTTTGCCTCGACCACACCCAGCAGCAGAGTTGATAGCCCCGTTTGGCCCTACTTGTATAAACCATACGACAAGATGCTGCACCTCGACCCGTATTTCAAGCAGGTGGATACGTTGCAGGACAAGTTCATCGAGAGGCTGAGGGAGGCAGTCGAGATCCCAAGTATCAGCTCGGAAGATGAGCGCAGGCCGGACGTTGTCAAGGTTGGTGGTACCCCCTGAACATGACATGCGCCTTGTACTGACAAGCGTGCCATAGATGGGGCATTGGCTCGCAGACCAGATCAAGGCGCTTGGTGGCACCATCGAGCTTCGAGAACTCGGAAAACAGCCAGGCCGTGAGCACCTCGACCTCCCTCCTTGCCTACTAGGCCGCTACGGCGACGACCCCAAGAAGCCCAACGTCCTCATCTACGGCCACTACGACGTGCAACCGGCGCAGAAGTCCGACGGCTGGGCGACGGACCCTTTCAAGCTGAGCATCGACGACAAGGGACGCATGTATGGACGTGGTTCCACCGACGACAAGGGCCCCGTTCTAGGCTGGCTCAATGCGATCGAGGCGCATCAGAAGGCAGGCGTGGAGCTTCCGGTCAACCTGATCATGTGCTTCGAAGGCATGGAGGAGAACGGCTCAGAGGGCTTGGACGACACGATCCGTGCAGAGGCCAAAAAGTTCTTCAAGGATGCCGATGTGGTATGCATCTCGGACAACTACTGGCTGGGCACGGAGAAGCCTTGTTTGACCTATGGTGTCCGCGGCTGCAACTACTACTCGATCGAAATCTCGGGACCTGGACAAGACTTGCACTCCGGGGTGTACGGGGGCATGACCCATGAGCCCATGACCGATTTAGTTCGCATCATGAACTCGTTCGTAGACCCGGATGGCAAGATCCTGATCAAGGGCATCGATGACCTTGTGGCGCCTCTGACCGACGAGGAGGCAGCGCTATATCCTCCCATTGCATTCACCATGGATGACCTGCACCAGTCGTTAGGCAGTGAGGTATCTATCTTCGATAACAAGGAGGACTCGCTCAAGCACAAAATGCGCTATCCCTCTCTCTCGCTGCACGGCATCGAGGGCGCTTTCTACACACCCGGAGCCAAGACTGTCATCCCCGCAAAGGTCATTGGCAAGTTTTCTATTCGCACAGTACCCAACATGGAGATCGATGCCGTCACGGAGCTCGTTGAGAAGCACGTGAACGAAGAGTTCGCGAAGCTGAAGTCGAAGAACAAGTTCAAGTTCAACATTGTGCACTGCGGAAAGTGGTGGGTCGAGGATCCCAACCACCCCAACTACACTGCAGCAGCCAAAGCGGTAGAGCGCGTATTTGGCGTCAAGCCTGACATGACCAGGGAAGGTGGCAGTATCCCGGTGACACTAACGTTCCAGGAGGAGTTGGGCAAGAACGTGCTGCTGCTGCCGATGGGTAGTTCAACGGATGCAGCGCACTCTATCAATGAGAAGCTAGACAAGAGGAACTATATCGAGGGAACCAAGCTGCTTGGAGCGTACCTGCACTATGTTGCGGGTGAGCTAAAGCGTAACTAAAGGACTAGAATGTAGTGTTGCGGAATGACCCAAGTTGGATAGGATGCATCGACCTCTTGAGGTCTACTATGACAGAAAATGAATAAAAACAACTTATACCCACGAATGACATGACTACCTACGCTACGCTGGAAGTTCAGATTTCGATGCGTAGTAGTGCAGATGCCAAGCATTGACCAATCAGCGTGCTCCGGCCGGATCAACTACCCCCGACCAAATCTTTTGACCCCTTCACGCTACCGTCCCTTGATTCCCATCCATTGCGCATCCACCCTGCACTCCTTTGTCCGCATAATGTCGACATGTAAAACAACTGTGCGGATATGCACGAGCTCACGGCAGCCTTCACTCCTGCCCCGCCTCCAATGCCGCCATGAATCAACAACGCGTCGACACGTAAAGCTGCTCACGGTGCAGCAAGCTCCATCCTACACGCCCGACCGCTCGCAACCAACTCTGATCTTCAATCCGCCGTCATCTGCGCCTAGCGTCTACCACACCCCATTGAAATTTCTTCCCCAGAACGACCGCCGAAGATCCCTCTACGCATCCTTTGCGTCGGCGGCTACCCGGACCGCCCACCGTACATCTACATCCCCCATCAGCGTCGCCGGCACACCCCTCTCCACCGCCTCTTTGCTGCCGCCCAAGCCATCGGCATCGCTGCCACCTGCTGTCCGCGAACCGTATGAGAAGAAATATCACCTCACGGATACGGAGATCAAGGAGATACAGCGGCTGAGACAGGAGGATCCCAACCGGTGGACAAGGGTCAAGTTGGCGGAGAAGTTTGGGTGTAGTCAGTTTTTTGTGGGCATGGTGGCTAAGAATGAGAAGAAGGCGAAGAAAGTGGAGAGCGGGCATAAGAAGATCAGGTCGAGGTGGGGCCCGGTGAGGAAAATGGCGAGGGAGGATAGGGGACGGAGGAAGGAGCTGTGGGGGAGGGATGCGTAATCTTGCCTACGCTGGGTTCAAGAGATGCGGGATGGGGAATGCGTCGGGATATACGTCTACCTGGAACGCCCTTCAAGAGAAGAGCGGTGTACAATATAGATGGTATGCTTGGCAAATGTATAAAGAGGGACCTGGAGTGTACGATATCTGGTCTGCAATGGAGACCTGCGTCGTATCTGGGACGGAGAGCGTGTATTTCTTCTGTACTATACCAATTATTCGAATGGAAATCACGCACCGCACCTATGCCCTGATTTGTGCTTGATATTCTGAGACTACAGGCAAATCTCGTTTGGGTTACGCGACAAAGGATGTAATCATCTTCTCATTCCATGAGTTGAACGAGCGGCTGCGTTAGGGGTGCCGGTTACCTGGAGAGCAGGTACAGCTGCTGGACAAAACTTTGAGTACGTTCGACCTTTTGCATTGCCTATTCCAGGATACCACACAATGATCTAATTCTTGCCCTAGTACTGTACGTATGGTGGCATTCATGTGGGTATCAATACGCCACCAACACCCCAACGCCGTTCAACCCCAGCTTAACCCGCCTCGACTCCATCCTATCATCCTTTCTCACCCCCGTCAATCTCGACCCCATCCCCAACCCTAAAAATAAACCCCTCGCCATCCCTCCCCTGCCCAACCTTCCACGCCTCAAAGCGCCCCCTCCGCACGACTTCCCACCGCTGCGCCCTCTCCTGCTCCGCCTGCTCGACGCTAATCCCCGGCGCAAACTTCAGCACCTCTACTCTGCGCACAGCTAACCTCGTCGTCTGCATACCAGGCGGCCAAGACACTGGAAGTGGAGGCCGGAACGATGTCGGCGTCGCAGAATGGCTTGTGACGACCACGGCGCAGGACAGGCGTGTGGATAGACGCTCCAGGTGGAGAGTCAGCTGTGCGGAAGCGGGGGGTAGGGGGTTCGTTGAGGCTAGGGAATGGGTGGATGTAGGTGCAGGTGCGTTGCGCATGGCGGGTATGAAAGCGTCGATGTCCTCGAGGATGAGGGAGTGCACGTGGCGATGGGTAGACGCGTGTTTTGTATCGTCGAATAGATACTCTTCCATTCCTCTGAGCGTCGCCATTAGGCTCTCCCAGCTGGAGGGCTGGAAGATGTGCACATGTGCGAGACTGTGTTTTACGCACTGCTTTATGTCATTTGCTGTGTCTGCGTTTGTGGCGTCGAGGCCGGCTGTGGTGAATGTGGAGACGATGTGTTTGATGAGGAGGCATGTGAGGCGAGAGACGGAGAAGTGGTGTAGTGGGTCGAAGAGGATTACTAGGCCGTTGTGGCCGGAGAGTGCAATGTTGGAGAGTGTTGGGGGCAGGATGGCGTGCGTGGTTATGCTGTAGATGAGGGATGTTTTTCCAGCGGGCGAGGCATGGTATGTATGCGGCGGTGAGACGAGTTCGAGTACGGGCCCGGTAATCTTCTTCTCTCTCTTCAGTACGCTTGTCGCCTGACGCTGCGCATGGGAAGTCTGTTGATCCGGTTCCCACAGCTCATCGTCCGAGCGTTGGTGTTGCTGAGCAGGCGAAACCGGAGCCGGTGCAGGAGGGCGAGACAGCAACCCGTCCAGTTCTGGAATACTAAAGATTTTCTTCTCATCTGCAGAAAGAAGAAGATCCCGCAGCGAGCTCAGAATCTAGTACCAATCAGATTTTATAATGCGGATGAGTTGGTTTGATCGCGACAATCTCACCTCGCCCAATCCCTCGGTCTCAACCTCCTTCAACAACCGCTTCCCCGACCTCTCCGCACCACTTCCATCCATTCTTCACAACCGCCGTTCGCTTCCCTTCGCATCAGACAACTTCCCATCTCCGCACCAGCCGCCAAATTGAGCGTCCGCCTTTTCGCACAAATGGCGCCTCCAATCCCTACTATCCCGCTCTCCTCCCTCTCCGCAGAAGTCAATGTGCTTCCTAGCGGCAAACAGCGCAAACAACCAATCTCCCTGGAAGACTGCCCCTTGAAAGAGTTGGTGCAGTACAAATGCAATACCTACAAACCAGAAGGAAAGGGTGAACGGCCGGCTATCCTGTGTGAACCTGTAGTGCGCATGTACAGAGCGTACGTTGGTGGTTGCTGTTTCCTAAACGGGTGCTTGAAGGTGGAAAAGTCTTGGCATCGATGGATTTGCTGACGCATGCTTAGATGCAAGGACGGATTAAAGGTTGAAACTACGGCTTGGGAGGGGTGGAAGGCGGCACAAGGGGGTCAAGGGAAGGTGTAGATGTGTGCGGAGGTTCACCCTTGGTCGGCTACACGGGGATGTTCAATGGTTTTATAGTACTAATTCAAACAGATGGATTGGTTCAATGCCTTCTTCCTGGATGCAGCATATAATAGTACAACTGCCTTGCAAGACAGCAGATGACAAAACGCCGACAAAATGCTGTGGTCCAGGCTGCCGGGGGAATGCAGTACCCAAAAACGCCTCGCTGAATGCTTCGCAAAACCTTTTCAAAATACCTCCGCTTCAAGTCCGCCCCTACGCGCTTAGGTAAACAATGCAAGGACCCCAACCTTGCAGCTCGCGTGCAAGTGGTTCTGTGCTCGGCATATCCAAGCGCTACTTATGCGGCGTTTGGCAAACTGGCTCAGGTGTTGTAGATCGGCATCGACGTCCCATCTGAACGAATCTCATGCCCAGGAACTATTTGCGAAGAGTGGCATGCGACTCGCCGTATCAATTATCCCTCGCGTGCCGTCTCCAAAACTTCCGATCGTAGTTGACGAGCACACGTCGCTTCAGACGCTCCTCGATAGTCTGAGGCTTCTGCTCAGCTTTCTTGGCCTCTGCTGTCGCTGCTAATAACTCCTCGTCATCTTCATCTGCAATGCCGTCCTCTTGACGCTGCTCAGCGAACTCTTTCCTCTGTTCTTCCTGTGCGTCTTCCTCTTCGAATGCGGCCTTCAAGGCTTCTTTCAACAGCCTCTCGCGGTCTGTCGTGTGTTGTTTCCGTCTGAGTTTGAGTTTCTCGCGCTGCATCCTCTCTATCCCGATCTTCTTCCCATCCATGAGCCTCCGCAAGCTCTTCTCTGCGTCTATGCCCTCCTTCGCAGCTCTCTCTCGGATCTTGTGCGGATCGTCCTCTCTCTTGGCGAAATCGGCGGTCGCCTTCCATGTATGTTTCGGCGGAAAAGGCGGGAAATGTGCGGGTATGTATGTTCTGCTCTCCTTGTCTGCCCTTCCAGATAACTCAGGTCCGAGCATACCTTCTACATCGGGAGGCGCGGGGTCTGCGGGCTCGGGCGGCGCAAATGCTGGTTGTAAGATCGAGGGCGGAACTTCTCCGGTATCGAGATGTGGTTCGAGAATCGACGAGCCGGCGTGCCCGGTGGAGGTGAGGGCATAGATCCAATCGTGTGGCAACGTCTCGGTGCGGCGGGCGCTGGACATGGACTTGCGCACTTGGTCGGTGAAGTTGGTCATGACTGTACCATGTTAGCGACCTGTGCGACACGCGACGGTCGATGGCCTGCTGGTCGCAAGACAGACAACGGCATACATTGGTGCAACAAGGCGCACATGGACTCGACGGCCTCTGGCCTCGCCGTGTCGAAGCCCACGGCTTTGCATTGGATCGCAATCGCGCGCCGCAGCTGCGCGTCGACAAACTCCTGGTCGTCGGCCGCGCCGAAGCCCCCGCCGAGCGGCTCGACGAAGTGCTGGACGGGCTGCGTGTGGTGCAGCTTGTGCACGACCCTGCGCTTCTTGGGGTGCGCGTCATTGCGAGTCGGCGCCGCCTCTTCCACGTAGGAGCGCTTCATTCCTGCGAGCGTGCCGGCACCGGAGGCACTCAAAGGCGAGATGATTCCGGGCATAAGCGGCACGCCGGCGCGGGGTGGTCGCAAGGGTGCGGGTGAGGGTGCGGGTGCGGTCGTGTGTGCGAGCGGCACGGGGGTTCAGCAGCAGGTGAGGTGAGTGAGAGGGGCCGCGCGCGCGCAATGGGAATGGGTGGCGGCGGCAGGCGGGCGACGGAGAGGCGGAGAGGGTGAGAGGGTGAGCAGGCGAGGGTGCGCCGTCGAGGGTCGGCGGCGAGGTGCGTCGGCGGTCGTGCCTGCCTGGTTCCGGGTGTCTTTGGCTTCGACTCTCCACGGCCGTCTCCCATCTCCCAACGCGCGCGCAGGCCTGTGCGCTCGGCGTGGCTTGGCGCTGGCGGCTCACTCCACCGCAGCCTCCAGCGTCAAACCCACGCCAACGTCCCTCGCCAGCGCCACGAACCCGCGTCCCCTACCTATACCGCCGCCCGCTCCCCCTCACTGCACAGCCCAACTCGCCATGGCCGTCAAACCCATTACCGGCGTATGTGTTGCCATTGCGTGCCTGCGCGCCTCCTAGAAGCTCCTGTGACGGGAGGCTAACGGCTACCACGCAGATGCTCCGCCGCACCATAGTGCTCGATCTCTCCGTTGCCATGGGTGCGTGACCTCCACTAGCCTTTGCGCACGCTTCTCCGGCTATTGACGAGCTTCGAAACCGGTGCCCCGCCCTGCAGAGCTGCGCTAACAGCTACGACAGGCCTCGGTCTAGCAGCCGGCTATGGCTGGTGGTACGGTACGTGAGCGACGAACGGGCGACGCGCATTGCAAAGCACCCAGGAACCATTGGACAACCCATTGACTGATTGGTGAAGGTTACCACGTCCCCGCCGTGCGTCACCGCGATGCTTTCTACCAGAAGATCGAAGACGAGCGAGCCCAGGCCCTCGGCCAGAAATAAGCGACCGGTCCCTTCAAGCCAACATTTCCTTTGTGACCAGGTGAAACGAAAGCATAGACGAGCTGCACCTGGGGAACCGATTGTATCATAGCGGGGTGGATCCTCGATCAGCAGACCAGTATCAGACTCAATCAAGCATGTACCAGGACTGCCGTGTATCGTTCCAGCTATCGTGATTGGACTTGTGCATGACCCATGCCTTATCCCAGGATATGCAGTACAAAGGTCAAACATAGGAAAACTTATCTTTCTGTGGAGGAGATATTTCCGTGCTATGTCTCTTGACCATCTAACAGGGTCGGAATGTGGTTCTCTGATTCACCTTTTCCAAATCCGCAGTCTCTTTCTCTTGGTCATGACCTGTACCGTTCTCAAGATCCATATTTAGCGAGCTTTTGGTTTCTGAAGTGTTGGGCGATAGATAATTCCGAGCATCTTCCTGCAAGCTGCAATCTATACCACATCCACAGAGAATACAGGTTGTGCATAAGAGGTAGAGGAAGGTACTAGTAGAGGGAGACACAATTCGGCAACATTCCCTGGAAGGAAGTTGATCTATCCCAACGGAGAGACCGCACTCGTGCTGTGCCAACACCTCCAGCTGCTTTTTGCAGCCAGACGACGGCTTATAGCTTCGGTAAACCCCTTTTTGTCGCCACCTTGAAATACGCTTTTCTGTGTCCACAACAGCGGGAGGGATTACAGCTATTATTTGTGATCTTTTTATTAGACGAACTCTTAGTTGCAAAAAAAAAAAAAGCTTCGGAAATTCGAAATAGAAGCGAGCGCGTCTCCTCACTCACATCAGATCTGCGCGCTTTGTTGACCTTTACCTCAACACCTCCTACAGCTTAGCGCGCTCACAACGTTTATCAGCCCGGACAATCTTGAAGTAGTGTACGTTCATCAGACCAAACAATCTTGAAGTAGTAGAAGCACACGCGCCCGTCTCCCACGACAGGCTTGCACCTTCTGCAGTTTCTTCTGAACGTTTGCTGCTATCTAAGGTACTCGACGGGGCCACGACGCTGTCATACCACCTTCGAGGTACATTCACAGGGATCCTTGTACCTAAGATCTCTTCCACGTGCGTTCAGAACGACTGGGACCTCGCGCGACATCATGCTCCACTGCTCAACTCCTATCTTGCTTCTATTGTGCAATGTCCGACTCAACGGAAATTGGAAGACGGCAAGTTTATTGTTTCCTCCTTCCTTGGACGCATGTCTAATTCTCTTCTTCTGACAGGAACCTCAAAATTCAACCTTAAATCATACGATGGTCGACATCCAATTAACTATGTCCGACATGGAGGTCCAAGACCTCCAGATATGGCATGGTATGAGAATCGAGTAGAGGCAATCGACGACGGCGACAACAGTCCTCTGTTATGCAAGCCGATGAAATGGTCCGTGGAGATTTTTCTCAAAGGGGTTAAGCTCAACCTAGCAGAATTCCAAGTACTGTTTAAGGCTGCGTTGCCCATTTTCATTAAATTTAGGTTCCATAACCCGAAAAAGAATCTGAAAAAGTTCAACAGTCTATAGGATATTAAAGAAATCAAGCAAACAATCAAGGATCATCCGCTTATCACGCCGAAAGATACGATACCCCACTACTAGCTTAATCAGTTTGTTAGATATTTTGTAAAGGAATACGTTATTCCTATTGTTCGCAAACACAAGCATAGATTTAGACCAGAAAGCAAGTGTCTCAACATTATCCTCAATCGTAGTACTAGAGGCTTAAGGAAGACAGAAGATGCAATAGCAATATACCAACTCAAAAGGACATGGCATTTCCCAGAACCGCACACTATCATCGGCACCTTTAATAGATAGTACCAATTCCAACACTGCTTAATCGTACTAAGCAGAGGCGGTGGACCTCATGTGACAATAGAGATACCTGACGGTGCTTGAGATGCTGCTTCATCACAGAACTGTGGACAAAAGACGAATATTAAATCTCTTGCTCTTCGAGGCTAGACGAGTGGAGGAGATTATCGATTTTACGACACAAAGCCCGGGTAGGGACCCTACCGCACGACCGCCTCGTCCTTCCCCAGAGCATTCTTGGCCTACAACTATGTCTGACAAAATCGAAGATCTGTGGAAGGATTTTGTCGCCAAGGAGATTTCTATTAGCGGAGAGTCATTCGTCCATGGTCGCGGTCGCAGTGGGTGGTGCGCAAGACAGCAGCGGGATCGGGCTCTCTTTATACAGGCGACAAGCACCCCAACTTTGTCGCTACCTATATAGCAAGATAAGTTACTGCTTAACAATAGTTCTGTGAACTATAGTTAAGTCGACCCTAAGCTAGTGTACGCAACGGCCTTGCAGGGTGCCAAACGATGAGCGCGTTATCAATTTAACCACGTGTATTTAAGATTTTTTTTACTAAGAGCTGGTACACAGAAAAAAAGGTTATAGCTAGATTTTCTTTTACTATAGTATAGCTGCGGGATACAGCTTTGTTCACAAAAAAAATAGCGGAGAGTCAGAGCGTCTCCTAGTTAAACCATACGGAAGATCAGACACTCCCTTGTGTATAATCTTACACTGGCCGACCTACAGCATGGACTGTCCAGAATATGGAACCATTTACGATTTGTCAAACCCGTGCATTCGACTGCTAAATGAGATTATCAAACTGCGGGACGACGTGTTTCTTCTCGACACATTCCACCGACGCTATCCACTCCCTACCAACAACACGCAAAAGAAACCGTATATGCTTTAATACTCAGTCAAGCTATGGAATCTGCACAGGACGTTCGCGCAGGACGTTCTCCGTACGATCAATCCGAAGGTAATATTGTGCCTTGGTGAAACACCCGCTGCGACTTTCAAGTCCGAAAATCCTCTCATGCGCTATCTACCAACGCGACTCCAATAAACGGAGCAACATCCATGAAGTCTCACTCAATTGGAATTCACGAGGAGAAGGAGATGAAGCGACTGGTTGTGTTCTCCCACCATCCACAGAGTCTCTTCCATGCGGCCAAGCGTTTCTCGTGGGCCAATCCGTTAATCACTGTGGGATTATATCGACTTGCAGCGATGTTGGCATTTGGGACAGTACCAAGTCTCTCTGCGAATTTCTGGGAGGGTTTGATTAAGTTAGATGCCCGAAGGGATAAAGTACAGCTCCTACCGGAAGAACCTTCACCAGATGAAGAGTCTAACACAGGAGATGTGACCATCTCGCAGAGGCTTCCGTCTATCCTACCCCCTGCTGGTTTCCCATATGTTGGAAAACAGAAGGAGTTATGGGACATGGTGGCGTCACGTCTTCCGCTCCTTTCCCCCCAGTTATCCAACACTGCAGACCTAATACACAATGTACCTGCATCTCGGCTTCAGAAGGAAGCATTCCAGAAAGCACTACAACGTGTTGGGATTCTCCTCTCAACGACCGTGGAAGACTAGAGTCATCTCCTCTTTATCGAGGACATCATCCCAGCTAAGAACACCGCAGCTAAGGGAGGCGAATCTACACTAGTGAAAGCACGAGCGGGCAAAGATCCTATTGCAGGTCTCATTTTCAACCTCTGTCCAAGGATCGTCCAATCAAAGTTTCGAGAGATAATGATTGAGGTATACACGGAAATCGATCCTGAATATAGGGAAGACCTTGAGCTTGCATTCACAGGAAGAATGAAGGGAAGAGCAGTGGTTCAGCGACTGCGAGGCTGAAAAGAGATATCACCCACCATCCACATAGCCTCTTCTATACCACCAACAACTCCTCGTGGACTAATCTGTTGATCACTATCAGTTTATACCGACTTGCAGTGCTGATGGCATTCGAAACACAAGGTAATAAATGCTACTCCTTTTTAGCGAAGAGCGCGCATAGCAAGTCGAAAATCTTTATAAATCTTCATATGCAACGTTTCGTTTGCTTAAAGGGGGTTCAGATATCAGAGAGTCCGACCGTCCTCGGTCTGACCTCGTAGGAACGTCGCACCGAACAATTTTTTTTGTTGAAAGTGATACCTTTACTTGGGAAAATGTCTGGGACGTCACAGAGACGTCTTCGAGTTCAATGGTTCTGGTACATTCGTTATTTATGTGTACGGCGAATTTTGGGACGTCGCCACTCGATTTCAATATCACTATCATCTTTATCCTGGCTGTACGACCGAGTGTCTCTTTTGAGATGCGGATTGTCTTGCTTTGTCGAAGCCTGAACACCATGCTGTTGAAGCTTAGGAGCTGACCCGATCCTTACATAAATGACATACGTTCTGCGGGTTCTGCGGAAGAAGATCGCGGCGCGGAGTGGATATTTCCTCCTAATATTGACTTAGATGGCAATCTAGAACATTTAGCAACTATGCTATGCTTTCCAGAATTTAAAATTCCCTTTGACAACTTTGGTCTATGCTCAAGTTCGAGCATACAGCTGTTCGGCAGAAGTTTGAGTACATTCTTGGCCATCGTATCACCTAGACTGGAATAGCACAAGGTACTAACACCTTAGGTCTATTACTGTATTAAAGCTTGATACGAATAAGTATATTCTGTACGTGTACAGCAGCTGGAGCCCTGCTGGATTGGGCTTACAGCCCTCTACAAAAGCTTCTAGGAAAGCCTCTGTTGTCCATTTTATTAGTAACTGTTCTGAGGGGCGCTTGTTGGCACCGCCTATGTCGATTGTCGCACCTCGATTTTTGTATCATGCCATATCCGGAGGTCTAAGACCTCTCTAAGACCTCTCTAAGACCTCTATACCTGGCATAATCAATTGTATGGTAAGCACTTAGTTGACTAACGAGAAATTCTTGATATTCCTGTCTAGATGAAATCACTGGATGCTGATCTGGAGGGAAGAGACAGAATTCATCGTCTACTAGTTATTGTGACAGAAAATGAATAGTACCGAAAGGAAGAGTTGATCTCGCGTGCGCTTCTGGTTTAACATGTTCTGAAACTCTAGAGCATCGAGTGACCACAGCGGCGACTAACAGAAGATGCTGAATGCAGGTGTAAGAAACTTCGGTACACGCACAGCTTCATGCAGGTCGAGTTGAGGAGCACGCGCGTGTCTTTATGTTCGAACGTACCTGGAACTGGGGCACGTTGTCTGACAGCGGCGGCGACTAACAGGAGAGATGGAAATGAGATCCAAGTCTGATAAGCGCGCAGCTGTGTAAAGCGGACTTCGCGTGCGCTCGTCATCCACATGCAGCGTGCTCTGCCCAGGTGTTAGGTGAAGTGAGGGACGTCTAGCCACTCGAGACTTCCCTAAGCCTAGAAGAGCGGTAAAATAGAGAGCAAGAAAGTCTAATTGTTCCTTTATAGGTTTTGATTTATTTTTGGTAGGAGCTTAGTAGAACTAGGCTCGCATTAAAAACATTTTGTATGTACTTATATAGACTTGTGTGGATAAGTGCCAGAAGGATGCTGATGTTGGTCTGGAGGGCTACGATTGGTTGATCGGAGCTTATCCAAGTAGTCTTGCTGTGAATATTGTTACCCAGGTATTTATTTGGCCGGAGTATGTGGCAGTCTTCTGGCGCATAGATATTGTAGGGTCAAACAGTGCAGACAGATGGACTTTGGATGTTGAAGCTTCACAGCGACGGCATCTGATTTCGACACTTGGAGCCCCCGAGGTCTTCACTGCCATTCAGCTCGTTGGGATTCAATAACTCGTTTGTGCTACCTTCAAGGTAGTGCTGTTGATTATCTCGGTCTGATGACCAAAGCGGGCATGTTCCTTGTCCCGCTCCCTAGACAAGGTGTTTCTAGATCCATCCCTAGCGCGTGGAACCCGAGGGACCACACTGCACCAGCGAACCCATCCCGGTGTCTGGCAGCAGTTGAGAGCGTGTCGCATTGCAGTACACCAGTTGGATGCTGGATGCGATTTGTACTGCTCCCCTCGAGCCAGCGTGCCAAGTGAGAAAGGGGGATGCTGAACTTCTTCACACTGCACGATTATCCTTGCACGGTGTGGATACGGTCAGCGGAAGCGGAAGCGGCGCCCCATGTTTGAATGAAGACAGGCACAGGAGCCGCGCTAGAGCAGATCATGCAGGGAACACGGCTAAGGTCCTGGTGATCGACAAGATTCAAGCGACAGCAAACGCCAGCAGGTGAGAGGCGGCATGGGAGAGTTCGCAGGCCAAACGGCAGTATCTGTGCGACGAAAATAAGGACGAGGAAATGCGAAAGTAGAGAGTGCGACAGTCGAGGTGGCGTTCGCCGAGGCCTGGTGGTTTTTGACGGCCCCCGCAGGCAGCTTCCTTGCGGATGGTGTGGCCTAGTCGAACGGTCGAATCCAACACCATGGCCAAAGCTGTTTAGAGGAAGTCGCGCGAAGGAAGAGAGCAGGGCACGGCTCCTTGGTTTGGACGGTGGACAGGCGTTGCCCTCAAGATGCCTACCGGTATGTACGTCCCAGGCCGCCAGGTGGTGCTCGGCGACGGTGCGCGAGGGCCGTGGTTGGCACCGGACTTGGGTTTGGAGCTGGCGGATGACGCCTATTTTCAAGGGCCGTGGGCACCGCAGGCACATTGGGTAGCGGCAGTAGGAGAAGGCTTGACGGCGCCTGCGGGCGACACGACACTGGCCTTCTCGAGTGTGTGTCGCTTTGTGCAGCCATGACTTTCCAGTGTTCGACGAGACGCATGCGGCTCGGCATTGACTGGAGGTGAAACCTGGAGTGGCCCCGCCAGCATCAAAGGCACCGGCGCCGGCAGAGGGCGTCTGGGATGGGAGGGAGAAGCGTGTCTGTCCATGGTCCGACTCCAAGGGAACATACGTGACAGCGGCATCGAGGGCGCACGTCAGGGAACGAGCGAAGGTGAAGGTTCCATGGTTGACGATACCTCGCCCGGGGTTAGGTAGTGATGGCGCACCACCATGCGTGTCGATTGCCCAGGTCCGCCCACTCCTCATTCACACCGGGCCCCCAAAGAAGCGCGCTGCAGTAACCGTCGCTCTCTTTCTCTCTCACCACGCACTGCCACCGCGCGTCTCCTCTTCTGCGGGAAATAACGACGCGCACCCCGTTTGTTGCTTGAGGCGGCACCACGTCCTTTGGCGCTACAGAGCAGCGCTGATCCTGGTCTCTGTCTCCACTGCACGGCTTCCTTCCCTGTGTCCCTCGCGCCATCTCCAACTCAGCGTCGTTCCAGCACACACACACTCTCTCTCTCTCCCACCCTCGTCCTCAGCCTCCTGCCACGACGCACTGCACCCCGCACTGTGTTCGTTTCGCCGTCCCAGGAGTCGCACCGCCCGCCAACACGCTCTCCGCCTCCGCCTCGAGCCCTCTGCACCGAGAGCCTCGCTCCAGCCCTGGGACCCTCGCCGTCCGTCGCGCCCACGCCTCTCCTCACGCCTCACTCACTCACCCACGCGGATGTTGCGGGCACAGTAACCACCGCCCACGCCAGAGCCTTCCAAACATCGCCACCTTTGTCGACAGCAGCCTACCACATTACGCCGGAACCGTTCCCGACAGTCTAACCCGGACCTCTCCCACCGGCCGGCCCCACGACCCTTCTCCTCTTACCATTGCACCTCCGGCTCCGCGACTTTTCAGTGCATCGCGTCTCTGCATGATCGAAGACTCCCACAGCGCCACGCTGTGTTGCGTCGCCCGCTGTTGACCTGCCGCGCCCGCGGCCTCCATTCGACAATGAACAACCCCAATTTCCCCAACATGATGGCTGCGAATGCTGCCAACCGCGGTAGCCAGATACAGCATCATTTGATGAAGCATTACCGCGCCGCACAAGAGAAGGCACAACCCGGCTGGCAGCAAACGGTCAACGCCGAAGAGCGGGCTGGGCTCGCCATTCAGTTCTTCACGTCATATCGATTGCTGAAGCCCGACCTGAGTGAGAACGACTCACTCCGCAGCGCCATATCCCTCGAGAATCAGGTATTCATGCAGTCGTCATCACAGGAGCAATACCACACCACCATCCGAGCGAAACTCTATACCATGCAAGGCATTCGTCAGCAGCAACTGCAAGGCATGCAGCAAAACCCAAACAATTCCATGAACGCCATGAACGCTGCGCAAATGGGCATGATGGGCCAGGCAAACTCCCAGGGTCCGCGCCAAAACACCCCACAGCAGATGGCCCAGAGCGGCTTCCCCAACCCCCAGTTACGTCAGCAAATGCAAGTGTCCGCTATTCCCATGTCGCAAAGCCAATCCGCTATGGGGCCAAGCAGCGGCAACGCAGGCGCGGCCCAGACTCCGAACAACCAGCCCAGCATTCAGCAAGGCCAGCAACCTCCACAGCAACCGAACGTTATCATCAATCGACTGACACATCGTTTGATGGAGAGCGCACGACCCGAAGTGCGACAGCAGTTCCAGCAGGAAGTCACCGCATGGCCCGAGGATAAGAAACAACAGCTTCTGAGCAGGGGTGTCAATCCCCTCTTTTTCAGGTTTCGCCAGCAGGCGGAACAGATGCTCAAGAGCGGAAAATTCAACCCACAACAGCTGGCACTTCTGCAAGGACCGATCCAACCGGGACAAATGGGCGGAGGTATGCAGCAGGGGCAAGTGCCAAATCAACAAATCAACGCGAACCAACGCCAGCCAAATCAGGATTTTGACTTCAACGCCCTTGCGAATCAGCAAAGTGAAGCAATACGGGTTCAAGATCAAGGGCAAACAGTCGTTCCTGCCAGTAACAACACCGCCCCCGGTGCCCAGATGGCCAACTTCCCACCTGGACAGCCGCAGAATGTTGCCGTGGCCCAGCGCCAAGCTGGACAAGCAGCTGCGTTCCAGAACCTCAACCCCAACCTGCAGCGTCAGGCGGAAGCGCGCGCTCGCCAGCAGATGCAGCAGCAACAGCAACAACGAAGTGCCGCTAATGTACATCAAGGCCAACCTGGTGGCCTCAACTTCCCGCCAGGTACCCCGACCCCGAACGGGATGTCAATGCTCAACCGTCCTATGGTGACCCCTGCTCAACCGAATCCGCCTACCCCTCAGCAACGTCCCCAAGCCCATGTTCCGGTAATGACTCCCCAGAATCAAGGCCAGGCCGATCCGCAGCTTACCCAGCTCATGCGAGAGGCCCAACAAAGGGCTCAGCAGGCCGCTGGCGTACAAGGCCAGCCTTTGAGTGAGCAAACGCGCATGCAGATGATACCCGCAGAGTTAGACCCAATGGTGAAGCAGCAGCTGCTCAAGGTCCCCGAAAACCAATTCCGCCACATTCTCAATTCGTACATGGTCAATTATCGTCGAAACAACATGATGCAGAATGGCGGATTTCCCCAGGGCCAACCTCAACCCGGTCAACCGGGTATGATGATGAACCATGGCCAAAATCCGTCTATGGGAACCACGGCCAATGGTCTGATGAATGGTCCCAATATGGGTAACATGCGCCCTGGGGGGCTGGGACAGCCTATGCCAGGCGGCATGGGCGGACAGCAGATGCCTATGGGGCAGCGCCCGGGAATTGCCCCGCAACAGGCACGCCTGTTCCAAGCCCAGCAGACGCTGCAACAAAACCCAGGCATCATCGCGATGACCGATACCAGACCGTTTCCTCCGAGCGCTTTGAACAATCAAATTCGACAGACTCTGCCCCTTGACATTAAGACTTGGGCACAACTCAAACAATGGGCGGGCCAAAACCCAAATCTCGCTCCTGGCGTTGATAATCAAAGGCTTTTGCTTTTGCAGGTGTTGCATTTTCAGGATCTGATGAAGCAACAGCAACAGCAACAGAACGGCATGCAGGGACAGCGGCCTCCGCAACCACCGAACAACATGGGTGGTATTGCACCTCCTGCTCAGATGACGCCTGGTTCCATCCCTGCTCGGACACCACAGCCACAGCCTAACATGCCAAACCTGGGCCCGATACAAGTCACTCCTCAGGAAATTCAAGCTTGGCGCCAGAGGCTTCCTCCACACCAATCTGTTGCTACTGACGAGCAGCTTCGCAACTTCATTATGAATCAGAAGCTCAATGCTAGGCGGCAGCAGCAGGCGCAGATGCTCACCAACATGCAAGCCCAGCAGCGAAACCAGGGCCAACAACCGCAGACCGCGATGCCTGGCCAAGCGCAACCAGCAATACGTCCGCCCTCAGCGCAGAATCAAACAGCGCAAGCTACACCGCAGGCCAAACCAGCTGTCCAGCCACCTCAGCCCCTTCAATCAACTCCTCAGAACAATGCGAACAAGAACTTGAAACGACCAAACGAAGATGCTGCTGAAGTTGGCGCAGAAGGCCAACTGTCTAATGCAGCTCCTCAGGCGCCTGCCATGGTGGCGTCGCGATCACAGCAAGGTCTCAACCTTACCCAAGAGCAGATGTCCAAATTTGGAACGCAGCAGCAAGCGCAGATGCGTGCCAATTTGATGAAAGCCCAGGATGCCTCAAACAAGCAGGCGCAACAGCCCCGTCTACCGAGTCAAGAAGAGCTCACCGCGAAGTTGAAAGATCCTGAGAGGGAAAGGAAGTTCAGGCTCATGATCCAACAGGAGGAGGGCAAACTGCCCAAGAGTCAAGTTGTACAGGTTGCAAATGACGTGCGCGCCCAACTCCAGCAAACAATCAAGGAGAAACTGTCGCATATCAAGAAGGTTGAACAAGCATTGCGCATCTTCCTAATTTCTTACGAGGGCACGGAATCGGAAACTGTCGCCAGGACTGTGATCAGGGCACGAATACTGCTTCTTAGGCAGCTGAACCCCCAGGACGGCACACTGCATTCCGAGCTCACCATGACGGAGGCCGACTTCCATGCGAACATCCGCCACATACTTGCCTTCGTGGGTAAAGTGCTGTCTAGAATGGCAAGCCAACAGGCCCAAACCAAGCCTGGGCAACAGAACCAGCAGCAACAGCAAGGAGCTCAAACTCAGACCCCAGGTGCACGACCAGCACAGCTCAATGCGGCCAATCTCAAGATGTTGACGGAGCAACAACAACGCCAACAAAAAGTTCCTCCGGCACCTACCGCTACGCAACCGCCTGTTCAAATTGGCGGAGCTTCCCCGCCCGGCATTCCCAAGTACTTCGAGGGTGCCAAGCCGCTCACACACCTATCACTTCCTCCAGAGAAAAAGAGACAGAAGATGGATCCAAACAGCCAGACATCGACTCCTGCATTCAAACAATCGCCTCGCCCCAACACGGGCAAAGGCAACTCTCCCGAGCTCAAGAGGCAAGCACCTCCGGAAAGACCGGCTGTGCAAAAGCCTACGATCAAATGCAGGTTCTCCGACTGTGACTACGCCATACGAGGATTCGACACGCAGGCAGAACTGGAGACACATACCAATCAGGCACATACAAAGATTGACGATCCTTGTCAGTTTGCTTTGGATATGATGGCAGAATATGTGGAAGTTGATCCAAAGACTGGCCAACCAAAGCAGGACTCTGCTGCTACTGCCCGTGCTCCCAAGCCGGCTTCTGCTGCACCTCGCGCCCTTGCGCAGTCTGTCAAGACTGGGCAGACGCCCGGCATGCCACCGACCGCTGCTACACCAGCCGGCCCAACCGCTACTACACCTATGGCTCGGGTGCCGACCCAGACTGGTGCGAAAGGTTCTCCTTCTGCAAATCTTCTCAAGACTCCACAGACGTCCATCAAGGTGGCAACACCAAGTACTGGAGCTCCCGCCAAAGCGACGCCAGCCAGCATCAGTAAGCCCCCGCATAAAGAGCCTACCGTGCAGTCTGTACCTGAGCCCGAAACCGAAGAGGCGCAACCGCTTGTTCCTGTGTCTTTGTTCGACTTCTCGTACGACGACATTTACTCTGTGCTTGACGCGAACGCGCCACTCACTACACTGGATCTGAAAGACGAGGACAATTCGTGGGCACTCCGATCGCGACCTACCTCTCCTTTGAACACGCCTGATTCTTCGTCGAAAGACACTCCTTCCACGCGGCAATCGGATATCTCCGAGAACGACAACCTGTTCATCAACCTTGATCTCAAGGATGCAGACATGCCTGACGCTTGGCTGACGATGGCTGGCGGTGACACACTTCCTCTCGACGCAGGGTTGTCGGAGGATCTTCAGCACCTGGGTGTCGCACTACCGCCCATGGATAATGATGATATGATGTTATTCTATCCAGAAAGCGTCATGATGGATCTCGACAGCTTGGATAAGACCATTGACAGCCTTGGAGGGACTCTGGATCCTTCTATCCTCGGTGTCCCAGCCTAGACGGTTTTATTCTCCAGCATCTTCGTTTCATCACCCCGACACATTGTATGTTTATTACTTTTGTGGATTGTTGCATTGTCGGTTTGTTTCATTTGTCTATTATTGCATGGCGCTTACATAGCCCTCTTTCCCGCTATTCTTACGACGAACTATGTAGGGATGTGCAAGGGCGAAAAGGTTCGCAAATACCCGGCGGGTGGAGCTCTGGCGTAATGCTTTATGTATGGAAACGGGGATTTTTACGGAGTTGATATGCCGCGATCTGTGGGGGTTTTCCGCGTTTAGAATACTTTTTTCACTGCCTTGATCTTTGTATTACTGTGGAAATCTGGAGCTGGAGGCTTTACGTATACCCCGAGTATCTCCCTCTCTAGGGAACTTTCTCTTATTAGCAACGATGTCTTGATTTTCGTTGGAGTCCTGGGAAGAAGAGGCGGCGGCTTTCAGAGTACGAACACGTTGGAAATGGAGGGACTTTTCATTCATGATGTTGTGCTGGTGCTTGTTGACCATCTGAGCGATTTGGCGTTGGTAATAAATGCTTCATTACAGCGCAACAGGGGCATGTGTTTCGCCCGCGGATATAGACGAAATCAAGCGATGCAAGATACAGCATATCTGGATCCCGCCAGTGTGTGCGGAACTTTAGTGGGGCTGTTTGTCTCTTTGTTGGCTTTGTGTTCACAACTATCTAACGTGTAAGCTAGCGTACAAGGATCCTGATCACCCGGTGTTTCTGATCACCCCATCAAAACGCGACACCTGAACAAAACACGCGATATCTCTCTACAACGCTCATCAATATGGACGCCCGCGAGCATGCTATACAATCCGCTATTCGCGATTTCGCTGCAGGTCTTTATACAAGTCAGCGTGCAGCTGCAAAGGCGTACGGCATCTCCCAGTCTACGCTATCGATGCGACTCCGTGGCGTAACAACGAGCTCGCTCAGTCACCAGCACCAGCAGCGATTAACTCCTCGACAGAAGGACTTTCTAGTAGAATGGATCCTTGAAGAAGACGCGCGCGCCTGCCCTCCCTCACACGCTCGCGCGCGAGAAATGGCCAATCAAATCCTACGTATGAACGGCGACGATCGTCCTGTTGGCAAGCACTGGCTATACCACTTTATCAAGCGCCAGCCACGTATCGCCTCTGTAGTCGGCAGAAAGCTAGAGGCTCAGAGAGCTGATGCAGCGACTCCAGAGCAGTTGCGCGCGTTCCTAGAGCGCTATGAGCAGACTCGACAGCGGCTCAACATACAGGCGGAGAATACATACAATATGGATAAGACTAGCGTTGCTCTAGGAGTATGTACAAACACTAGAGTACTCTCTAGTAGTCAGAAAAAGAAGGCTTACATTCGGTCTCCAGAGAATCGCGAGTGGGTCTCTATAATTAAGTGCGTATCGGCGACAGGGCAGAAACTACGCTGCGCAGTTATCTTCAAAGGCCAGAGCCTACAGACTACCTAGTTCCCAGCTAAATCCGTGCCTAGCTGGCTCTATACAACCTCTAAGAACGGATGGACGTCGAAAGCGATAGGTGTTGAGTGGCTACAGCGTATATTCATACCTGAGACGGCTATAGGTGATGGCCAGTACCGCCTTCTTATCCTCGACGGTCACGGCAGCCATATTGATATAGACTTCCTTTGGCTCTGCAAGCAGCATCGAATCGAGCTCTTATACCTACCTGCGCACTCCTCACACGTCCTACAGCCTCTAGATCTTGCTCCTTTCTCTATAATCAAGTCTAGTTACAGACGTCAGATCCAGGAGCTCGCATCACTCGACGACGCTGCGCCTGTCAAGAAGGAGCGCTTTATCACCTGCTATCATCAAGCTAGGGAGGAAGGCTTCACAGAGCGTGTGATTCGAGCTGGCTGGCAGGCATCTGGTATCTGCCCATTCAACATCAATCACGTGCTCAGCTCGTCGCAGGTCTCTCAGAGGCCTACTACGCCTACACGTCAGCAGCAGCCTCAGCAGCAGCTCCAGAGCTTCCTCTCGACTCCCCAGGGCCCTCACGATCTCTATATAGCGCAGCGCAGCGTCCAGAGCGTTGAGAATCTAGGTCGTACGACCCGGCTGCTCCTACAGAAAGCAGGTAAGGCTCTAGCAGCTGCAAATACTAGAGCTGCAGGCCTAGAAGCAGAGAAAAGACGCCTTGAGCAGCAGCTAGAGATATCTACCTCTCAGCGTCAGCGTAAGCGCGTTCGAGTAGACCCAAATCAACGCTTTGCAGAGGTAGAGAGTATTAGGGAGGCTATGCGCGCAGCTGAGGCTTCAGCAGTCCAACCACGTAGATCTACTATATCAAGCACCTCAGAAACAGCTGCTATAGCTACAGCAGCTGCAGCGCTTGAATCTATGTGTAGTCAATGGCAATTATAAGCAGCGTTGCTGAGATATCGCGCGTTTTGTGCAGGTGTCGCGTTTTGGTAGAGTGATCAGAAACACCGGGTGATCAGGATCCTTGTACGCTAGCTTACCACCAGACATGCAGGTATTTACGTGTGTACCCCACCACCCTACATGGCCAATCGCATAGCTAGCATATACATTCACATCCTAGTAAGTCGCCGCAAAGATGTCGAAACGTGCATATATCATGCGAATATAGGTCACGGTTTCGTCCCAGCTCAACAAGTACTTGTAATACTACGAAGGGAGGGGACGAGTTGGGACTCGTACGAGAGGGGCATACGTGATGATATGTTGACTGTTGCCGAAGAAGATCAGCTTGGGTTTCTCGATGAGAGCTGACTGGAGAACAAAGGTGGTAAGATGTTCGCCATCGAAGAAGAAACAACGGCATGTCCGGACACGCGTAATGCATCAGACTTCTCGATAGAGTTCCCAAGCCTGCAAAGCTGAATACCTAGCGTACCACGCTCTTTATTCCGATAGGGCCTGGCCGGTCCCAGCGAGCGGTGGACCCGCTGAGCGGCTGGCCTTTTTTTCCCTGGTCAGCAATCCATACATATGCAGGGCACGGTGGCGAGGGATGCGATGCGTGCTATTTTCGGCGCTATGTGCGCGGGTATGTTAGATGGTGTAATGGATAAGCGATAGGGCTGAGCGCGTCACTCACACCGTCACGGCAAGAGTGGCTTCCGTCCTGGCGAGGCTGCTACGGGGAATTTGTTAGGTATCTGTGTTTCAAATGCTGGGTGGGGATAGAGGGCATTAAAAATCCGTGTGCGGAAGCGCCGAACGGTGTTTTGGAGGACTGGTGCTTTGTGGCGTCTGGAACGGATGTGGTGCGGAGTTGGCGGTGAGGGTCATGGTTCGGAGGGCGAATGAGAGGGAACGCTGGAGGCGTTTTGTGTGGGTCGGGGGTCGGTTTTCTGGGGTAGGACGGAGGTTTGGTCGTGTGGCGGCTGGGACGGTGGATTGTCCGAGAAGAGGGCTTGCTGGTAGAGCGGGTGGTAATAGAGTGCACCATGCATGATTGATTGTAGTGATAGCTAAGTCGAAAGCACCTCAAGCACGCTTCTTCGACTGGACTGCTGTGCCTGCAAAGCCCACGCCGGCGAGGAACAATGCCCGTGAGATGGCTAGAAAATACACAAAGGCTACATTGCCTAGATCGATGGCGTTCCACTGCCAAAACTGCCAGTAGACCCAGGTGCCGACCTGGTGCACAGAATACAAATGGCCGAGATCAGCAACCAGGAGCCCAAACAAGAACGTCCTCCAGACGTGGAGATCGGACGTCGCGCGCAGGACTAGCGCTTCGTTGATGCACAGCAGCAAGTACAAGTTGGCGAGCTGGGTGAGCGCTATGGAGGTGCCCAGGGGAACGGAGGGTTTGGGTGCGGAGTCGGCATGCGTAAGTTGCAGATAGAGGGCCTGGAAGCAGTGGGCGTAGACGGCGCCGACGAGGGTCGACAAAGGCTCGATGTACAGGTAGAGGATGCGGTACACGGCCGGCATGGCGGCGGGCTTGGGCGACGCCTTCGCCATGGCAACTGTCGGTGAGAGCGGGCTGGCGTCGGGCGGAGGGTGGTCTTGTGCGCAGGGTTGGGACGACAATGAGCGCGCTGGGCTTGCTTTATTATGCTACAGCTACTGCACGGTGCATACAGCGGGTGGGGGCGCTATACTGCTTCCTGAAGTGCCTGGCCTCCGCTCAATTTCAAGCCGGCGCGCGCTGCAGGCCAGCATAAAGTAACGCATTCATCAGCCCGCGGCCTGGCTCAGATCCTCCTCCTCTTCCTCGTCGTCGTCGTCGCCGTCGTCGTCCTCCTGGCCCGCTCCCCGACCCCAGCGCGCGCCCTCTGTCTCTCACCCTCGCTCCCTTCGCCACCTCACACCACCTCGCCCGCCCTTCACGCTCTCTATTCACTAGCCTCACGCCCCCTGGTTTTGGCCTTTGCGTTGTCTCTTCGCCGCCGCACCACGCTCCTTGGTCTCCTGCGCCGGCCCGCCCTTCGTTCGCATCAACCCCGTCCTCGCAGCCCTCGACGCACCCAGTCGCGCGCGCCAGGACGATACCATCTTCCAGAGCTCGTCCGTTAGCCGGTACCGCGGTCGTCGACGAGACCCTTGGCCGCTTTCAGCCCCCCAGCCCGCCGTCCAGTGCCAATGCATCGCCGGCCGTCCATTGCCCACCGCCCCAAGACCTCGTCTGCCGCCGACGATAGCCCTCCGCTGCCCAGGGGCTTCGAGCCGAACATGAAGCGGACCGCCTCGCAGACCTTCAGCACCCATGGCAGCGAGGCACGCGACGCCCCCCATGCCCTGGGCGCCGTGCAAGAGGGTCTGCGCGTCGAGCACCACTCTTCGCACATGCGCACTGGTTCGCTGTCGCTGCGGGCGACGTCCATGTTCGAGGGTGGTTTCAAGCAGATTCGCCGCAAGCTGTCCTCGTCGTCGTCCCGGCGCCCGTCGCTCAGCACCATGTTTGACGCGCCCGGCTCGTCGACGGCCTCGCGCAAGGCCAGCTCGGACATACTGCGGCTACCGCTGCCGCACCAAGACTCCGGCCTTCCGCTGCCTCAACTGGACACGCACGTCCCTGTGAATCCCAAGATCTCTATGATCAAACGCTTGTCCAGCCTGCGGCGTCGCCCGGCTGCGTCAGGCCCCTCTGGTGAATTCGCAAAACACAATCCAGTCCCGCCACCCATACCCTCCCACTGGCCTTCACAGGCGCCTGGCACGGCTGCGCGTCAGGCAGCGGCTGCTGCAAATGATGCGCGCCAGACGCAGCTTCGTCGTGAACAGGAGCAGACACGCAAGTTCCTCGAAAGCGGTTCGCTGCCTGCGAACATGGAGGACGTAATCAACGACAGTGAAAGCGGCGTGGGCATGATGTGCTCTTCTCCCATTACGCGCGCCGACAGCGTCCTTCAAGAGAAGAAGATGATGGGTAAGTTCGACACCCTCCCAACCCCACCGCCAGCCATGCGCACGCGACGGAGCAAGGCCGAACGTCTCGCGACCCGTGTAAAGCAGAGGCTAGCCTCGACGCTAAGCAGAGCTTCTGCTCCTTTATACATGTCTTTTCCTCAGAAGAAACACAAATCGCTAACTTCACCAGTTGATCCTTTAGAAGTCCTCCCCGCCGAGATCACAACTCTCATCCTATCGAACCTCGATGCGCCGTCCCTCCTCCAAGCCGAGCTGGTCTCCAAAAATTGGCATGAAGTCGCGTCTTCTCCACATGTCTGGAAGGGTGTGTTCCTGCGCCGGTTCGAACCCACGGTACATGTCTCACCGAGGCCGATCCAAATGGGAGGGGCTGGAGTTGGCAAGTTCACTCGGAACGGCAAGCACGCGCCAGCGCAGAGCTGGAAACAGATGTACATAACGCGGAGGACTATTGACAGGAGGTGGAAACTTGAACGTCCAGCCGCCATTTATCTGAATGGTCACACCGACTCGGTGTACTGCTGCCAATTCGATGAGTACGTATTGTGAAGCTCTCACATCTGCATCAACTAATCCGAACAGGACCAAGATCATCACGGGGTCGCGTGACCGGACGATCCGCGTTTGGGATATGAAGACGTACGAATGTGTCAAGGTTATCGGCGGTCCTTCCCATCGTCCTGTCGCCAACACGCCGCAACAGCTAGATGTCAACCCAGCGAAGGTTGTCAACAACCCCTCGCTCAACGGCACGAAAAAGGGAAATGAGATATACCATGTGCCCGCCGATTACCATGACGCCTCGATCCTTTGCCTGCAATACGACGACCGCATTATGGTGACCGGCTCCTCCGACCACACATGCATTGTGTGGGACATCACAGGGGAGGATTATGTTCCCATGTACAGGCTTCGTGGCCACCAAGCCGGTGTTCTGGATGTCTGTTTGGACGACACGCACATCATCTCGTGCTCCAAGGATTCTGCAATTATTGTCTGGGACCGCCAAACTGGCAAACAGATTCGTACTCTGACCGGTCACCGCGGTCCAGTCAACGCCGTGCAGCTCCGTGGTAACCTTCTGGTGTCAGCCTCCGGAGACGGCATAGCCAAACTGTGGAACCTCGACTCGGGCGTCTCCATCAAGGACTTTCCCTCCGAAGACCGTGGTCTGGCAGCTGTCGAATTCTCAGACGACGCCAAGTTCGTGCTTGCCGGGGGTAACGACCATGTCGTCTACAAATTCGATGCGGCAACGGGAAACACGTTGCACACGTCAGCCCGCCACGGCGGTCTCGTTCGATCGCTATTCCTGGATGCTTTCAATGGGCGAATTGTGAGCGGATCATACGACCAGAGCATCCGCATCGCAGATTACGCCACCGGGGCTGTATTCGCAACCTACGACAACTGGACTACGAGCTGGATCTTGTCGGCCAAGAGCGACTACCGCCGCGTCGTGGCTACTAGCCAGGATGGACGTACGCTGATTCTAGACTTCGGCTGGAATGTGGAGGGAGCGGATCTGCTCGTTGCGAATGCGTGAGTGCAGATGCGGTGTAAAAGCCTTCTTGTCTTTGCATCGCTGACGCCTTCATGTGTATTAGACGAGGAAGACCACTTCGCATGTCCACCTCCCCATCGCCTACCCCCGCCAGCGCGTTCGACGTATACAATATGCGTAGATTGAAGTGTTAATATAGCGACATGACGACGTGAGATGATTTGGTCTCGAGGACGAGGAAGGTGTTTGTAATGAAGAAGAAGAACAAGAGTCATTCCCTGGAAGCGATGTTGTGGAGCTTTGGCCCACGAGCGAATCTTATCCACAAGCATTTTTGGGGCTTGCATAGTAGATGTGGGCTCGCTTTATGTATATATAGATTGCTACTAGTTGTTTGGTGGGGAGATGAGCTTGAACTGCATTCAGCGTTACTTGCATGGCGTGGGAATTGCATTGCATTGCATTTTGTTGCGACTAGCAAAAGTAATTTGCCTGGCGGAGATGCGCACATATAGGCGGTTAGCGTTTTTCTTTTGTTTGTACACATGGAGGTCATGGCATGGGAGGAGATATTACTAGCAGCTGTTATCGTTAGATAGGTAATTCAGGTGTGTGTATTTAGGTGTCTTGCTTCGCGGGTGGCTTGTGAGAGGAGGGCGTTCTTCGGGATTGCGTGTTGTGGTGTATAAGAGAATTGGACAGCGCATCGTAATCTTGGTTAACTAATGCAAATTTCGTCTTTGGAGTATAGAGTATAAAGTATGGAGTATAAAGGATGGAGTATAAAGGATGGAGTAAGCTAGCGCAGCCGGTTGTGAGACACCCAGGGATATGAGACACCGCGCAGAAATCCTCCACCCTTCAAAAAATCGCGATAATTGATTCAGCGTAATTACAATTGCCACTCACTACACATAGATTGCAGAGTTTTAGCTGCTACTTCTGCTGCTAGTTTTTCTGCCTCCTTTTCTTTATCAGGACTATTGTTTTGTTGCTCTATAAGCTTAGAGGCCTCTACTGCTATCTTAATCGTATCTACGTTGGCAAAGCGTTGATTTGGGTCCATACGAACCCTCTTTCGTGGTGCTTGAGGCTTAAGAGCCTCAAGTTGGCTCTGCAATCGTTTGTTCTCTGCTTCTAGCGCTACTGAGCGAGTATTTGCAACTGCAATTGCCTTGCTAGCTTTTTTAAATAGTTGGTGAACCTTCTGGCCTATACTCTGCTCTTTGTGAAGCGCTCGCTGAGCTATAAACAGATCACGAGGGCCGCGGGGGGTAGAGAGATAGCTCTCGATTGGTTGTTGAGCTTGATTCTGGCGAGGTGGCGTAACAGGCCTTCGAGCGACTTGAGATGAGTTAATTACTCGCTTAATGTTTAATGGGCAGATGCCTGCAGTAGCCTATCCAGCGCGAATAACTCTCTCAGTGATTGCACCCTCTCTGGCAACGTGGTAGGCAGTAATAAAGCGTTCCTTTTTGACTGGGGCAGCATCATCAAGGTGTAATAACTCCTGGATCTGCTGGCGATAGAATTGTTTTACTACTGAGAAAACAGAGAGATCTAGGGGCTGCAGAACGTGAGATAAGTGAGCAGGGAGAAATAGAAGCCTGACTTTATTCTGCTTGCAGATTCACAGGAAGTCTAGGTCCATATGGCTGCCGTGGCCATCCAAAATTAGCATCCTCTAGCGATCCTCTGAGGGCGCAGTTTCTGGCAGAAATACGCGTTGCAGCCACTTAACGCCAATCGCGTTAGATGTCTAGCCATTCTCTGAGGTTGCGTATAGCTAGTTAGGTATTATTAATGGAAACTAGGTGCTCTGTAGGTGTTTGCCTTTGAAAATAACCGCAGGCCTCAGCTTCTTGCCCATTGCCGAAACGCACTCGATTATCGACGCCCACTCGCGATTCTCTGGCGACTGATAGTAAGCCTTTGTTTTCTGGCTGTCTGCGAGTACTCTGGTGTTTGCACATACACCTAGGGCCTTGCCAGTCTTGTCCATATTCCATGTATCCTTATTGCGTATGTTCAGCTCAACGCGGAGCTGCTTATAGAGCTTAAGAAACTCGCGTATTGCCTCCTGAGTTGCTCCCTCAGCTCTCGCAGCCTTAATCTTCCTACCTACAATAGAGGCGACGCGTGGGTTGCGTTTGATGAAGTGGGATATCCAGTGTTTACCCACTAACGTGGGCTCGCCGTTCATCCTTAGGATTCGATTCGCCATTTCTCGTGTACGAGCGTGAGAAGGAGGATACCCGCGTGCGTCCTCTTCAAGTATCCATTGTACAAGGAAGTCCTCTTGTTGTGGAGTTAATCGTTGCTGGTATACGTGGCTGTTTTGCCAGTTTTGTGAACCGCGTACGCGCCTCGAGAGCGTGGCTAGGGGGATGTTGTGTGCCTTTGCAGCAGCTCGTTGACTAGGAAAAACGCCAGCATTGAGATCGGTAATAGCTGCTTGAATTGCTGCCTCACGATTGGCCATTTTGGTAGGGTGGATGTGGAGATATCGCGATTTTTTTGAGGGGTGGAGGATTTCTGCGCGGTGTCTCATATCCCTGGGTGTCTCACAACCGGCTGCGCTAGCTTATAAAGTATGGAGTAAGGAGTATGAACTTTGAAGTATGGAGTACGGCGATAGTCACGGACCTTACGCTGTGTGTTGCAAGACTCGTGTGGGCATACACCTGGTCTCCTTTTACCCAAATAAATACATTCATAAGATACGCTTTGGAGAACATGACACTTGGCGATGGTGCAAAACGTTGGTTGTCACTGTGAGAATACGCGGGGACATGTGATGGAACCAAAATCTTGAAATGGTTCAAAGATTAGAAATATAGACTCCTCTGAAGGAACGATGTCGATTAGGTCGAATGAGATGAAGGAAGACGAGGTAGCTTGTCGTTTCTCACACGGCTATAGACGTACTCAGGAGGTATTATTGTGGCAGATACAAGCTTTGGCCCGCTCCACTGATGACCGCAGGGGTCACTCGCGATGATTTCGGGCCGTCTGACCTGGGGCGCAGAAAGTTGGGTGTCACTCCTCCTTTTTATTCTTTTTGTCTTGCTCGAGATAGTCCTTGATGCTGAACAAGCCGGTGCCTCGTTCCAACGGTTTTGCCTGGGTTGGACTAGGCTTCCAGCCGATCATATAAATCAAACGGAAAGTGGCTGGCAGACTGCCGTCCTCGTTCCCGTGGAGCGCTCTATATATACCCTCCGCAGCCAGCAATACATCTCGTTGCATGGCACCCTTCTCTCGCGAGACGACAGCGTTCGACTCGCCCATAGCCTGCAAGTCCTTCATCAGCGCGAAAACATCTGGGAAGTCGACCACAATGTCATCGACGTCGACTGTGAGGAGGTTGAAGCCGGCGTTTTGGAGGAGACGGCCCACATCGCGGACGTCTGCCAATGGCGATGTGTGCGTGGAGACTCCGCCTCTTCTGTCGAGCTCGGCGAGCTGTAGAGATGTCCTCAACTCAAAGAGGCTGTCACCGCCCATCATCACGCCTATGAACGGACCGTCCGGCTTCAGGATGTTGTTGACCTGGGCGAGTACGGATGGCAGGTCGTTGATCCAATGCATACTCAGGCTGCTTAGTACAGCATCGAAGGTGTCCGCCTCGTAGGGGAGGGTTTCGGACGTAGTCAGGACTTCGCGGGCGATGTTGATCTCGTTGTTGAACGGCAGGTCTGCGTCACGATAGAGTAAAGTTGCCGAGGCGTCGGCGGCCGTGAGCTTGCCGACACGGCTTGCTCGCGGCCCTGCACCGGGAGAATCTTCAGACGGAAAGGTGAGCTGGCGAGCGATGTTGCAGGCATTGGCGCCCAGGTCGAGAACATTGGGGAAATGGCGGTTGATGTCCTACGCAGCTTAGCCACAGCTTTTGCAACATGGACCATCCGACGTACGAGCAATCGCTCGCACAAGCGGGAAGCCACCTCGTCGCGGAGGTAGTCAACCCCCCGACTGGTTTCCCCGTTCCTGGCGGCGCGCTCCTTTTGCATCCATTTGTGCTGCTGGCTGAAGATGTCGATTGTGGGCGCTCCGGGGGCTTGGACAGCGTAGCGGCGCGTTGCGCGGAGGGGGGCCGCTCGACGCGTGAGGGGCGGGATGAAGGCGCGGATGGAGAGCGTGTGCATCGTGTGCACGAACAGCAGAAAGTAAGACGCAGGTATTTACAGGGCGAATGGAGGCATGCGAAGTGTGGTCGAAGGCAAAAGCAGCATGGGCGCAAATGCATGTCGGTGCTTTATTTGACCGACGTGAACCACCACGACCACGCGTGCGGACAAGCTCGATTGCACCCACCATGGCGCAGCCGTTCCCGTACACGCACTATGCCTGCGACTGCTACGACAGCAACACGGCCAGCTCCGCCCAACGCGCCTCCCAGATCCTCGCCGAGGCGGACGAGGAAGAGCGCACCTTCGACCCGCGCAGCCCGCGCTCAAACTACGCCCTCTACCCGCTCGAGCACCTGCTCTACTGCGGGGACTGCCAGCAGATCCGCTGCCCGCGCTGTGTGCTCGAAGAGACGCTCAACTGGTACTGCCCGAGCTGCCTCTTCGAAGTGCCCAGTTCGGTGGTGAAGAGCGATGGGAACAGATGCACGAGGAACTGCTTCAATTGCCCGGTATGCACGGCGCCCATGACGACCAACTCGCTGGACATGAGCGGCGAGAACGGCCCTCCCTATATATTGGCGTGTCCATATTGCCGTTGGAGTACCGTCGAAGTGGGCATTGCGTTTGAAAAGAGCACGGGCATCTCGGCACAGCTGGCGAGGGTGGCCAATGGAGGAAAGCATATTCCGACGCCGAAGGAGAGGGAAAAGGACAGGGAGCGGCGGAAGGAGCTGGAGGCGAGGAAGCGGGATGGGAGAGACATGCTGTCGCCGTCTGCCGACTCGCCCACCACAGATGCGAGGCGGGACGACGGCCCACCCAGCCATGACGACTTATTCGCCAACTTGACTGCCTTCTACAAGTCCCAAGTTGAGGCGCAGACACCTTCGAACCCATTCTCCCAGCACGACATCAATTTCTCCTCGCCCTCTGCCTACTCTCGAATAATGAACCTGTACTCAACAACCAGCTCGAAGAAGACCAAGCGTAACAAGCCCACCGCCATGCGTGAAGCCGCATCCTCCCTCGAAGGCCTCACAATACACGATCCTTCCACCGACGCCGCTGCCATCGAGCGCATTAAGAAGGAGGGCTGGACCGCAACTGTCTCTCCTTCTCAAAGATACGCTCAGATCAACCCAAATCTGAAGTTTACCGACGAGCTACGCCCCCTTGCAACCTTGCTTTGTACAAAGCGCTCCAAACGCTGCCGCTCCTGTCGCCAGATCCTCTCCAAACCGGAATCGAAAATAACGTCCACACGTTATAAGATCAAGCTCCTGGCCTTGAACCACATCCCACGTCTCAGCATCCGCGCTCTCAACGCCAGTCCGCCCAGTCCCATCACGGCCCGCGCTGCAGATGCTTTCGACTACAACGCACTTAAGCCTGGGATTCCGACGCACTTCCTCCTCCACGTCAGCAACCCCCTCTTCGATCCCATCAAAGTCACGTTAGGAACACCTAGCACCACCCCCGGCAAAATCCAATCACGAATCACAATCCTATGCCCGCAATTCGACGTCGGCGCTAATACAGATGTCTGGGACGACGCGCTATCCTCCTCTCTTTCTCCGGTTAAGCGCGGCGCCCAACTCCCCGACCAGCCACCCCAGATTGAGGCAGGCAAGATCTGGGACCGTGGACGTAATTGGACGAGCGTAGCTGTTGAGATTGTGCCTGGGTTTTTGGCCCCCGTTGGGCTGGAAAAGGAAGAGGCCGAGGCGGAGCTAGAGGAAGACGAAGATGTGTTGGAAATACCTATATTCGTGAGGACCGAGTTTGAGGCTGATGTTGCGGTGGAGGAGAGGGGGCTTGGTGACTCACGGGGCTCGAAGGGAGAGAGGGAAAGGAGAGAGGAGGCGTTTTGGACGGTTGTGGGTGTGGGGAGGATCCAGTAAGATATTAATTCGCATTGTTCAATTTTTTTATGCTAGCTAGATACCCCCGTTTCTCTTTCATGATCAAAGAATCAAGCAAGGTGTGTATATTCGTGTATGTTCGCATTGTCCAAATTGATACTAACTAGATGCCCCGCTTTTCTTGGGTCTCTTCCATTCCGAAAAATAAAGCAAAAGCGAGACCTTTCTAACTCATGATGATATCGATACGACTGCCTCTCTATGTGCAGTCCAACCAAGCATACAACCATCCTTTTTAACGCATACCGATCTCTACTACGTCTGCCTATGGGCAGTCCAATCCAGCATAAAACCGAATCCTTCTCACACATCGATCGATACGCTTGCCTACCCAATCCTCAGTCCAGAACTTGCACTAGATCTTCAGTCCAGTGCGAGTGAACTCTCCCGGGCGCACCACGCGGTCACAAGTGCGGAGACCCTCGCCATTGGAGACCACCTCGATGCCGTGACGGGAGGCAACCCGGGTAGGCGCGCCACGGGGGCCCTGGACGCGTTTGGAGCATTGGCGAGCGACGTGGCCAATCTTGCCGCACTGGTAGCACTTAAGACCTTGACGGATCGGGCTACGAATACCAGGAGCGAATGAGCCAGGAAACGCCCGCTTGAGCCATGCGCGATACTTCTCGTACATGGGGCCAGAGTTGAAAGACTTGCCACAGGTGATACGAGCCACCAGGATATCATGAACCGCACCGTCGAGCGCGATGCTGAAGGCTTCGTTGTTGTGGGCCAGATCCATGTAAGGCGCGTAGTCCATAACCAAGGGCTGGGTGATCAGGTTAGCGATGCGACCTATGACTTCCTTCGACAGAACCGGCACGTATTCTTGTACGAGCTCGATGATCTTGGGGTCGGGAAGTGCGCGGTTGAACCGCCGACGGAGGATGTCTACCACACGCGTCTTCAGCGAAGAGTAGTACAAGTAGTTCGCGTAGTGGTAGACATCGATGAGTTGATAGGTCTCGAGGCCATCGAGCTTGATGGCGCAGCGGGCATCATCCTGGCCTGCGAGCATGTACGTGTATATCATTTGGACAATGGGCTTGTGGCCGTTCTCGATGTAGAGGGCTGAAGCCTTCTTGTCCACGAGGACCTTCTTTGCTAGGCCGGAGTAGTGGGCCAAGAGCTTGACCGGAGCGGCCTCAATGCCGATGAAGGTGTTGCCTTTAGGGCCGATGAGAATGTTCGCCTTCTTGCCAGTCTTGAGGCTAGCGACCTCGGCTGCGGTGAGGGAGTTCTTCATTTTGGTGCTGTTTCGTTTGTAAATGCAACCGTGAGATGGAAGAAGTATCGATCGCTGTTCGGGTTGATCCTTTTCAGTTGAAGAAATTGATGGAGTAGAAGGGACAATCTGCGGGGGATTTATATATTAGAGGGGGAGCTTTCATTGTAAGTGGGCAATTGGACTCGCGTGAAGTCCTGTTCGTGAGCAGAGAGCTTTCGTGAATGTATAATGTGAAAGCAGAATGGAATGGCTGGGCCTTCTGCTGTTGCTTTCACCTGTATAGTTTTAGTCGATTGACTCAGGACTGAGCGCATTATGAATGCGGAGGATGGACGATCATTAGCTCATTGGCTCGGGACGGCGTGATCAATTGCTACGAAGCGCCGACGATTGCCAATCAACAATGAGGTTTTGATTACTCTGATTCGCCGTAAAGGAATCCCACAGAGTCGAGCGGGGTCTCCAGCTATTCAAGTAGCATGTCTTTTATAGGCCTCTAGTTTGCTCTTGTTGTTTGTAGGTGTCTTGAAATGCCTTGTCCAGACCTTCTTATGGACGCCCCCTCTTTCACTGGTAGCCAATGGTACTTGACAGTGGCGCTCAGCCGCGCAGTGAAAGGTATAGCCGTGACTCTGAACATTAGAGCAGACAAACGCGGAAGGCGCGACAAACAGGCACGCCGCCGCTTCTCAACCACAACAATACGGCTGCACCCCTTCATCACCCGGAACGCTTTCTGCCAGGAGCCCAGAGGCCGGCCCGGCTACTATGCCGACCTACCGCAGTATCAGCATCGCGCTGCATTCGCAATTCGATGTTGAGACGTTCCCAGAGTACCTGCCTCGACCGCAGGAGTATTACGCTGAGCGCGGAATAACAGCGGCCGTCCCGCCTGCTGTCAATGAGAAGACTTCTACCTGCAGCGTGTACATTCCGGTGTTCCCAGGAAGTCAGTTCTGGATTGGATACTCGGTATCACCGCCTGTACCCGAGGACCAGTTATTCTTGTTCAAATTGTTCATCAACGGCGCGCATATCGTGAGCTGGTCTGTGGGAAAAGAGGACAAGTGGAATGGGAAGACCATGTTTGTGCTCTACGAGAGGGACGACGGTGACGGAAAGAAGAGGATTGAGAGGCGAGTTCTGTGCTTCAACCCGCCTAATAAGAAGGACGGAGAGTGGAGTGATGTGACGGATGCGTTTGATGAGAGTGCGCACTTGGAGATACTCGTCCATCGAGCGCATGGAAAGAAGAGGATCGAGAGAGAAGTCGAAGAGTACCACCACACCGCTCATGGGAGAAGCCAACGGGGGATCAAGCAAGTCACCCCAGCTCACCTTATGCCAAAGCAATACTAACCGACACAGTCTTACGAATGCTGGACGCGCCGGTTCAGAGCAACCCAAGCGCTTGTATAAATACGCCTTAGTCGACCCAGTCGACAAGCCCTTCGCAACGTTCTGCTACTACTATCGCACCTGGGACCAGATACGTGAATTGGGGCTGTCTGAGAAAGACATCATCGAAGCCGGCGATATGACGGAGTTGTCCGTGATCGAGCCCTACGATGAGTATGACGACCAGAGCCCCGAAGCAGAGAGGCCAGAAGAGGTTGCGCGACGGGATCCAGAGGACGTCTTCCGATCTAATCACGACGGTGCGGGTGGCCCTCGAAGCAGCACAGAACAAGCAGACATACCGACCAATGCTCTATGGAAGCGCTCGCACGCGTCGGACGAAGGTTCAGATGAGCATACGCCTCCTCGACGCCGCGTGCATGACGAGCCCACTCGATCCTATCGCCTCTCTGTCCCGCCTTCCTGCAAACTCGATCCGCCTGAGCCTTCGTCACGGCCTCTTCCTTCGATCCCGCAGAAGAACGACCCACCCGCGGATACAAGCTATCGGCCGCATCCAGTGTTCCCTGTAGATGACTGGGAGACGAGGACACCGAGTCCGGTGCAATCTGTCAGGGAAAGTGTATCAACCCCGATGATGAAACGGCGTAGGGGGCTGACACCAACACGATGGATGAATGCACTTGCGGACACATGGCGGCGCCGTGGAACACCCGGTCCGAGCGATGATGGCAGTAGAGCTGCGTCTCGAAGAGACTTTTGAGAGGCACAATGCGTGGTGTACGGTTTCCTTTGGGCTAGTGGACGCGTGAATGGTCATGAATGCCAGCGCATGGTGGGCATAGTACAACAATAACACTTCCTGTTAGCTTGCCTTTGTCGTAGAGGAGCACCCCCCATGAAATAATTCGTGTCCGATCCCAAGACCCAGACAGCCAACAATACAGTATACAAACTACATTTGTAGTTTAGGTAATATAGCTTCTTTCATGGGGGTGGGAGGGAATGTGATGTCGTCGAACAAGAGTTGGGATGGGATACGAACTTGCTAGGGACCAGCACGTCCCGCTAGGTGATCCGGCCGTTTCACCCGACCCCGCAACAGCTCCTGGCAGCTCTGGATAGCTCTAGCCCAGGACCACACAGTTTCCTGCTGCGCCCATGACTGCACTATTGGAAGACCGGCGATCGCGACTCCGTGTATAATAGATTGTTGTTTCTTTCTCTCTCGTTGTTTTTGCTCTGCCTGAGTTTGACACGATGCGCTTCTGGATCACTGCCGCCACGCTTCTGGCAAGCGTAGCATATGCCTCCACGCTCAAACCCCCAGTCCTTCCGTTAATTGTGAGGAATCCGTACCTGAGCACTTGGTTGGGCAGCGCGAGAGAAGAACCGTGGCAAAAATGGCCCATGTTCTGGTATGGTACAGAGGTATGCGCTTGTCAGTTGTTCTCGTCCGAGTGAAACAGCTTCCAACCCACCTCCAGATCCCGAAGGTTAATGCGACATGGTGTAGATTGGTTTCAGTGTTCTCGCCCATCTTCCAGATACGAATGAAGTATTTCCGCTCCTGGGCCGACCCCATGACTCTCTCGGCACACACGGGAAAGACTACCTGTCACGCCTCGAAGGGTCCGTCTCAAACCCCCCAAATACTGTGGCCGCAGCTGACGATGCCATGGCAGATATAACATATCGCTTCCTACGTACGGTGGCGCAGAGTACGACGCGTCAACTACAAACCTCACTTACTCGCTCCCTGCCCCAGACAAGTTCCCCGACGCCGACGATCTCAGCATCACGCTCTCTTTCCTATCTCCTATTACGCCCACGTCGACTCTGCGGCAGTCTCTACCGGGAGCATACGTGACTGTGCATGCGGAGGGTAGCTTTGATGTGAACATCTACATTGACGTCAACGGACAATGGGTTAGCGGGTATAGGGACAGCGTAGTGGAGTGGGCACTTACGCAGCAGGAAGCTGTGGGCCCCTCTAAAGGGCTCAAAACGTGGGTCGTGCATCGTCAGGATCAGCGCATTTTCCACGAAGAAAAGGACCAACCCGAGTGGGGACAATTACACTTCACAGCACCGGATGATGTGCGCCACGAGAGCGGTACCTCGACAGAGATTCGACAGCGCTTCGCTCGGACTGGAACGCTCCAGAATGAGAACGACGGAAGGTTTCGTGAGATTATGAACGACGAACCAATCTTCGCGTTCTCGAAGTCATTCGAGCTGTCAAAGTGGAACTCCTTAGGTGGCTCAGGAAAAGACAGCGTTCTGTTCACCATTTTCCACGTGCAGGATGAGGTGACCCAGTATGCGTCAGAGCGTGGTCTCGCGCGTATGCTCCCATTATGGAAGTCCTGGTTCCATGATAACGAAGAGCTTGTCAAGTTCCACTATCTCGATTTCGATAATGCGAACACCTTAGCTACCAACTACTCCCAGCAGCTAAGCATTGATGCGTACGCATCCGGATCGGACAACTATGTGGACATCGTGGCTTTGTCTGCACGTCAAGTCGTAGGAGCGACAAGTTTCTCCGGGACACCCGATAACCCACTCCTGTTTCTCAAGGAGATCTCCTCCAACGGGAACTCTCAAACAGTCGATGTCATCTTTCCAGCGTTCCCGTTCTTCCTATATACTAACCCGAGATGGGCCGCATATTTACTCGAGCCTCTCCTCGAGCATCAGTTGAAGGGGTTGTATCCGAACAAGTACTCAATGCACGATCTGGGAGCGCACTTTCCCAATTTGACGGGTCACAGCGATGGAATGGACGAGTATATGCCTGTCGAGGAATGCGGTGACATGCTCATCATGGGTCTGGCACTGGTTAATTCTTTGACATACGAAACAGATGAGACAGCCCAGTCGCTTTGGTCAACTGTCGGTTACGAGGCCGAACACGATATCGAAATTCAAGATCGTTTTGCTTTGAAGAACCTGGGCAACCACAACGGCGTCGATTATATCGACAGTTCTTGGGGCGGTACCAATGGTGTGGAGCAGGCGAAGAAATGGTTGGAACGAAGTTACTGGCTTTGGGAACAGTGGACTGGCTATCTCGTTGAGTTCACCCTTGAACCCCATAATCAGCGTAGGGCCTGATTCGTGTACATCTTTGTCGTTCTCGGCTGATCATCCTTGTAGTATGCACGGACGACTTCGCAGGCTGGCTTCCCCTCCAGACAAACCTTGCGCTGAAGGGCATCATCGGCATCAAAGCCTTCAGCGAGCTCGCAGACCTGCTCGATCGCACCGGGGACGCAGAACATTACCGCAACATTTCCGAGACATATATCAAACACTGGCAGAAACGCGGTATCTCAAACGACGGTACGCATGCTAAGCTTGCATACGAATGGTATGGCAGTTGGACGACTCTATACTCGCTCTACGCAGACGCGCTTCTTTGTTTCCATCCCACGATTACCAATGCCTCGATCGATGCAGCAAGTTACCCCATCTTAGGCAACGATGACCATCAAAAACCTATCCGGCCTAGCTCTGCACGAAACAACCGCAATACCAACTCTGCAACCGCCGACTTCATCCCACACTCCATCTACACCAACCAATCCACCTGGTACTCCCTCGTGCTCCAGCGATACGGCCTACCACTTGACAGCCGTCACCTATATGCCAAATCTGACTGGGAATTCGAAGCCGCAGCTGTCGCCTCCGAACAAGTGCGTTCAGATATCTTAGACAAAGTCGCGTTATGGCTTTACGAGACGAATACCGATAGACCGTTCACCGACTTGTACGATACGGAAGGAGAGGGTGGGTTTCCTGGCCCAACGTTTTATGCGAGGCCGGTTGTTGGGGGGCATTTTGCATTTTTGGCATTGGAGAGAGCCTGTGGTGGACAGGGTAAAAAGAAGGTAAGGAATACGTTCGCGGACGGATAGGGGGGCTGGCAGGCAAGAGAGGCGAGGCGACTGTTTGTTGGGTAGATGGCTAACGAATCACCAATGATAATAATTTAGTACACTAACACTACGATTGGTCGCTTCGATCTGGTCAGTTACGATGACTACATATTCACATTTTGCAAGCAAGCCTTTGGGGACCAGTATATATTGATATGCTCCACTGTGTGCTAGGTACTGGGTTTTAGTGCCTCCTGTTTTACTCCTCTCTGTGTATGGTGCGGACTCGACCTTGGTTAGAATCTCCACACGACGACGATCTTCAATATTTCCTACTGCGCTTACATGTATTTGACAAATCTAGTTAATGACCATAATCCTTTCCAACCCTCCATGTCTCACTTCTTTCTCCGCAAGAACCCCCTCAGCACCCATATCCTCGACATCAGCGACGATAATCACCATTAAAGCCCTCTACCAACTCACTTACCGTAATCGAACTCCTTCTTAGCCAAATCGGGAGGATATCCAAATTTGACGTCCTAGAAGAAACTCGGGACGTGGGAAAAGAAGGCAATGTTGCGTACCCATTGCACTGCGTTGCCCGGTTCTGCTTGTGAGCTAGACGTGAAGAGGGCCGACGACCTGGTAGATCGAAAGTGGTGGAGGATGCGACGAGACCTCGAATAGGATAACGCACGATACCCACTGCATTGATGAAGTGGAGGAGCGAGGTGCAGGACTGCAGTGCGATTACGACTACGGAGAGGTCGGGGAACCCTGTTGCTGAACGCCGTATGCGAATGTGTAGGACAACATGGCAAATACAGGGTCACGTAGTAGGTCTGATATTTGCTGTTACAGGATTGTTTGTGCCGAGGTGAAGTATCCGTCTAGTGTTACGATGTCGGATGGGGCTAAGGTACGCCATCCATATGCGGACATTTGGCACCGACTCTGGGCGATTTGGAACCGGCATGTTGAGTTTGAGCGGCTCAGCCACGGACCTTTCTGTCCATGCCAGGATACGTCCTGCCGTGTTGACTGAAATATGCCCTGGTAGATGGACGGTTGGTCGCTGTTCGATTACCATCTGGTGCCAAACTAAGGGGAGAAGTTGAGTAACAGTCTTTGTGTTGAATTCTCCCAGTTTGAGAGGGACACAGTCAAGAAATACGGTGACTGATTGAGGTAGGTCGATCTTAGACGTCTGATGAGCCTCGATAGATGATTTGCGATGTCTTGATTTGGGATAGGAACGGAGCAGATGGAGCTTGACATATCTAAAAAGCCGAAATTCGTTGGAGCTAGATTCGTTTTTCGTCGCCCACGCCGTCCAGCATGCCGACGGGCTTCTTTGTCAGGTTTATACCAAGACGACGTCTCAACAAGCCTTTCTTTTCTTTCAAATCTTTATGTAGCTGGCATAATAATGCCTTTACCCCGAGCGTAACGACCACATTGTTCCAGCAATCTTTCCATGCCATCCACATCGAGTCTGAAAAATACACAATGTCATGTCTTGTACTGGCAGCCTTGCGAGCACACAGTCACTCGACCGAGACACCCGCCATCATTGAAATCTGCGTCGCGAAGAAATAGATCACCGATGTTACAAGTACGACCGTGAGGGTCATTGCAAGCTATTCATGATTAGCGGGCGAGCTGACAATCGTTACAACCGACATGTTTTTGTCGGTGGAGGGGCCGATTTTTTTTTCGGGCGATATGTGACTCACAAGGAGCCGAACCAAAGTTAAGTACTACAACTATACTTCTATTACATACGACTCTATCTTATACTTTGCTGGTGAGGGGAGCTGTAGTAATATTAAAAGCTGCTTGCAGTGTGCGCTGGCATGCCTCTAACAGCTGCATTTGACAACCACCATTCGGATAGCAACCCATCCAGTTCATCATAGTAAGTTCTTGACTTTGCTATACTCATCAACGCTGCGAGCTGATTGGGCATCCGATGAGGAACTTCGCACCTTGAGGTTTTCATCATAAGTCACCTTGCTTATTTCCTGCACAACGGCGCTCCGGACTAATACGCGCATTCCTACGAGCAGACAAGCCACAGCCATGATTAAGAACATCATGGAACTTTGCCAGCTCCACACTTAGAACCATTTCGGCACCAGCTTTAACTCGCCATCTCCGCTATCAAGTGGCTTACGATCGCGGACTAGGCAGAGTCGGATAGGATGCAGACCGTCACGGTGGGCCGAAAGGCGATTTAGCCTCAAAGACTGTTGGGCGGCCGTGAGGACCGAGAAGAGGGCGAAGACGATGCCGCTGTACCAGATAGCGCGAATGAACCATGGCTTTGAACTTATTTCAGGCCACGAGCCGGTACTGACGAGACAAACCGCCGTGAGAGGACTCTATATTATAATTCGGCGTCAACGTTTTCCCGCGTATAACGAGGGAAAAATGACAGGGTGGCGTACCACCACACCGATGAAGCTCGACTCGTTCAACTTATGATCGCGCCATTGCGTGGTAAGTTTGTCCTGCTCTTGGGCATCTTCACAATTCAACAAGACCATAATGGTAGCGTATGTCGTATCTGCGGGCGCGATAACTTGAAGGCCGCCGCTGAAGACCTTGAAAATGGACCGGAAGATGTCAGACTAGGTACGTGTTAGCCTTGGGCCTGCATCAGAATAGAGGGCACGCCTGCATAACTGTCCACGTTTCGAGCATTCTTCAGTTGACTTCCTGTCGAACGCGAGGGGTCGGTCGCTCTCCCGAGCAGCGGCGCGTCAGCCATGATTACTTCACGAAAGAGTGTGTCCACGTAGAACTCATGGAGAGAGATATGTATGTGAGACAGCCGACCTTATACAGACTACAAGAGCTGTATCTTGGTCACGCACACGGTGTTCGAGCAAGTCATCCCTGCGCTTTCGTGGCAGCGTGCAGCGGGAGCGCAACAACTGTAGCGTGACGTTATGCTGGGCATGAGAGCCACGACTCGTGCGATTTCCAGCAATTCTTTCAAGGAGAATAAGATTATTACCCTCTGTATGCGCCACACTCGTCGCACCTGCTACAGCCGCTTGACGTTGACTGTTTTGTGCCGTTGAAGGAGGCGTATGGGTGCGCCAAAGGAGTATCTGCGATGGTACTCTCCATACCTTGGTCTATCCATCGTTGTACGCTCTGTCGTGCTGAAGAGAACGACATTCTACCCACAATACATACGGCAGCAGCAAGTTGCGAGACATCTATGCCAGCTGCCAGCGAAGGTAACTCATCAGTCGCACTTTCGAGCTGAAGTCTGTGCATGTATGGGCGGTGAATACTTGGCTAAATCTTGCATTGCGATATTGCGGGATCATGCCACGTTATATTTCGCAAAGTGCGACTGGTCGATGTTCCATTGTTCCAACAGGTAAATTCCCCGATTAGGTGCTTCACTGGACTCATTGGAGACGCACCAAAAATTCGTATAGTACAGCTCAAAGTGACGACGCCACAACATTGTTCAAGATTGAAAAAGGCGTGAGAGCTAATCTGGAGAGCGGTAAGAAGAGAGCTGAGAAAGAAAATCCTGAAATTATGTGACGTTAGACAAGGTCAGTAATCCGAGCAGCTGAGGTCTTTCAGAAGTCAGGGTCAATCTTGATACCAGTATCGGAAAGTGGTTTAGGTCCAAGATTGAAATTTCACGATCGCCTGGAGAGAAATGGTATTTAAACTCATTGCCCTTAAAAGTTGTTCGCATCATCACAAGAGCGAGCACAGCAACTTCACTACTCAACCTTCGCCCATCACCATATTTTCGAACCTCACCATGCGCTTCCAACTCTCTTCCCTAACTACACTCACTATCGCTGCGATCATGGTTGCACCAGCGGTCGCAGCAAGTCATGGCATCTACCTCTGCCAGAACTCGGGTTTCAATGAACAGCCCAATTTCTGCTATCATTACGCCGAGCCTTGGGGCAAGTGCAGTAAGCAATTGTTCCTAGCCGGACTCCGATCGCATATCTCATTTCATACACAGCCACTATTACCGATCGTTTTCCCACTGATACACGAGGAGTATTGTCGGCTGGCCCTGACCAAAGGAACTGGTGAACATTGTATGCGTGAGTAGCTCTACAAAATCCTTGAGATTGACACCGGCTGATAATCGACCAGGAATGAACGCTGTGCCAGAGCGGAGTTGCAAGTTTACTTGCCTGGGTTTTCTGCACTGTCGCACTGTCGCAAGTTGGATGGAATGGTCGCACGTGCGCGCTAAAAGCTTCAATTGCGCAGCTTTGTAAGAGCCTATCCCAGGGGCTATAACTAGATTTAGCTCTAGTACAACCAACATGATGCTGCGGACTATGCATGATCTGTGCCAAAAAGTGTTCATTCATTCATTCATATCCGGGTATAGTCGACTTGTAGCGGTTGTAGCTAAAAGGCGAAAGTCGAGGCAACACTTGTTGTATTGAATATGAGTAGTACCTAGGATATATACTAATAGGCAATCTAGGCAGCAGTGAACAAGTGTAGGCAGCAATGAACTAGTACAGGCAACAGTAGATCTGTAGGCAGCAACTCCAAACTTACCCACTACCGTTACACGACTTAACCTTTTTAGCGTTAGTGTTTCCCTCGCTCAAACAAGGAATTCACTGGCATAATCCGTATCCATATTCCGCCATTAATGACATCATCCTTCGGTCTCGACCGAGACCCACAGGCATTTCACAGTCAGATCACATAATTAAGGAACTTTTCGATTTTAGAAATAACGCAGTTATAGGTGCGCGCGTTATCAACTTAATTATATGTATTTAAGATTTTTGCATAGAGCTGGTACTTAGAAAAAAAGGTTATAGCTAGATTTTCTTTTACTATAGTATAGTTGCGGGATGCAGCTTTGTTCACAAAAAAAAACCCTTGAGATTCTAACATCAACGTACTTGCATGCTGGTGGCGAGTGGCCGGGCATACCGAGCTTAAAGGCTTGAACAGGGATACGTCAAGAGGCTGCAGCGTGTGGGTAGCGTGCGGGAGAAATATAAGCAAGAGTATCTTGTGGTCATCATAGTAGGTGATGAAATCCCTTGTTATAATGGGGAACACTCAGATAAAGCGGTGCTGGTAGATCAAGGCGACGACCTCTGACCTCGAACGTATAGGATCTGTATACCTTCAGCGGGAGGTGAAGTTCGAGCATATGCTATTCTAATCACGCGCCATGCGGGGTTAGCACACCAGAGAGCTTTCACAGAAGCACGGTGCGGGTCGTGAGCTACCCGGGCCATTATGATGTGGTGAAAGTGCTACGTTCCTTCTAGATAAATACACGCTCATCTCGTTCGCTGCACCCTACCACGACCCCACGCTCATTTCTTTGAATCTCAACGCTCGTTTCTCTCAACCTCACCTTTGTTCCTGCAACCTCACGCAGCTAGCCGCCATGAAGCTCGGCATCGTCGCAGTGTTCGTGGCCTTCATTACCTTCACGCTTGGCAATGTAGCCACAGGCGCGGGGCATGCGTCCTCCCAATTTCCCACTCGACGTGTTGAAGGCCGTCGACGCATGCTCTCCTCTTTGAGCTCCCGCCCCCGTCGCCGCGACCTATCCGCACCAACAGCTGTACCCACCAAAGCCGCCCGCAAAGGTGATGATCCTCCTGCACCGTCCGAGGCGCCGCCCATTGACCACAATCCCTTCGAAATCGTGGAGCCATTTCCCTTTCTCACAGATTCCAAACTGTCGCCTTCAAACACTGATACAACCTCGACTGCAGACTCTACGGCATCGTCAATGGGGCAGGGGCCGGATCCGCCGTCAACCTCTGATAATTTCGAGATCTGGGATCCAATTATGACGCAATCGGTGCCGGAATTCAGCGGTACGCCCACTTGGACTAAAGCAATGGCTACACAGACTGGGACTCTCAGCTCTGGCCTGAGTAAACTTCCGGATCCTGCCAGCGACACTGTTTGGGAAGATGCCGCGAACAAAGGGTGCAGGCTGGTCGATGCGATGCGCGTCTCTGATCATGACGCAGGCCAGCTTTACGATCCACCCAGAAACACCGTTCAGAGCGAGCTGTCGAGCTACGAGGACTTCTCTGGTTGGGGCTGGAACGGCGAAGAGGTCACTAGCGGGAACCTCACTGATTTCGATGGCGGTCGGAAGTATCCTGAACCTGGCTGGGGTATCGGGCACGTCCTCCGAGACCTCAAGTTATCGGACAAGGCGAAGGATCAGGGCGGCAAAAACACCATAATCAAGGCTGTTCATGGGCAGAAACCGTTCGATTCGCAGACGTACAAGGCTAAAGATGGAAAAACATATCCGGTATGTACCCAGTGATTAATTATTTCTGTCCATTGTAGCCACGATTAATATGTTTTGCAGGTAACGGGTGGGGAGTTCAAGATCGGTGTCAATACCGAAGAGGGTGGTAAGTAACCAAGGGCAATACTTTCATATCTTGCGCTCACTCAGACACAGTGCTGATGGCCTTGGACCGCCATTCGCCAGTCAGTGCCGCAAAAGAACGAAATCCTCAAGTATCGGACGATCAACTGCCTGCTGTGCGCACGTTCTCAGATGTCGGCTACCTTAACTACAAGAAGATGCTCGGAAAGGACCCCTCTAGCCTCAAGTACATGATGTCTCTCATGATTACTAATGAGGAGACCGGCAGCATCATCAGCCGCGCTTTGAAGTCGAAAAGTAAGGGTCTAGGCCCGTGGCCTGGTGAGGCCTTCTCCTGGCGGTCGAGGGAATTCAAGGCTCTCCTCGGTAAGCTATTTCCTTGCTTCTTCTTTGTCTCTTGACCATTTAATTCTATAATTCTATGGGAAATAATGAACCCGAGTTGCTAATGCCTCCCAGGGACGCCCAACGGCATCGGCTTTGGTTACCTTCTCGTGCAACACAAGTCTCAACTCGGCGATATGTTCATCACCAAAGTGCAAGTTTTTGCCGGCGATACCTGGCACCAGTTGCCCAATATGGTTTTCACTGTGGAACCCCGTCCACCGCAGAAACCGTCAGGTGCGAAACCGCAGATTGTGGAACCCACAGTTACTGCTGCACCGGCGAAGGCAAGACGTGGGAAAGCCGGAATTGCGCAAATGGAATTGTACGTGCAAGGAGAGAAGAATATGCGGAGGGAACGAATTGTGCATGCAGAATTGTAGACAGGGATGAGTTCTTCCATCAGTATCTTCTATGGTATTGCAGATGCTCGGTCGTATCTAGGAAGCCTTGCATAACACGCAAGATATCTCAAATCAAAACTGCACTTGATCGGACTGGCATGCTGCAAGAAATTACATAATAGGTTGGCCCAATCAAGGCCCGATAGTGGGAATGCGGTCTAGTCAAATGTGGGTGCAGTATTTCAGTGCGTTAACTCGATGATCTGCCTTTCTATCCTGCCCATACAATCCATCCCTTCATTCTCCGCCTTTAGCTCCATCGCCCTCTTCTTGAACCTCTCTTCAGCCAGCACAGCCTCAACACCGGTCCGTATCTGCTCAACACTGGGCGTCACCGACTCTAAGTCCCACGCATAGCCCGCATAGACCGCCCTCAGGGTCACCTCCTTCTTGTCCAGGACCTCCCCTGCCAGAACCGCCGGCGTCCCATTTGTCACCGCGTGGCTCGTCGATCCGTAGCCCGCATTGCACACGAACACGTCTGCATGCGGCAAGATTTCGTCGTACGCCAAAAAGTCGGCCAATCGCACATTCCCGGGCACGTCCACGTCGCCTCCCAGCGCGGCACCCCTGATCCCAAGCGTCGCAACGAGCAGTATGTCATCTCTTCCCCTGAATGCCTCCATGGTCGGCACAATAAGTTGGCTGTAGTCCACCTCCACCGTGCCCTGCGACACAAAAACGATCCTCTTTCTCTTGTCTCCCTTTGCTGCAAATACGTCGCCCCACCAGCTCGGAAGTTCCTTCTCAAAGCCGCTGTTGTTCGACGACACCCTGGGTGGTAGACACCCCGCAAACCGCAGCTTGGGCGGCATGTCGGACAGCGGATACTCCATACTTGGACTGCACGGCTGGATGCACACATCCGGCGCAGCGTATCACGTGGCAAAAGGATGCTCCTCGGGGATAGTAGTGCAACTGGTGGCGTGCATCGCCCGCCTAGCGGCGTCGAAGAGCGGCAGCCAGGGGCCTTGATCAGCGAGTTTGTGCAGTTCCTTGTTCCGCAGCAGACAGGCGCGTGACGTATCGTACGGCATACCCATGGAGAAGGGGGCAGTGTCTCGGCTTGGAGCCGAGATGTTGACGGCGCCGATGCCGATGGTTTTGGGAAAGGATTCAAAGCCCCTGGGTACGGGGCGGCCGTATGCAAAAGCAGTAACGTTCATGCTACAGAGCTCGTGAATGATGATGATCTGGCGGATTGGGTCGCGTTCTTTGAGCTTGACGAGCGTGTCTTCGAGGAGCTGGGTCCGAACGGGCATGGTGTTGTACAGAAAGTTGACTAGACCGTGGACGAAGAGTGGTACGCCGAAGTCTGTTATAGCTTTTCCTGCTTCCATGACAGCTTCCGGGTCCAGGACGGGGTCGAGCATGGATGGGATAGGGCTGAATTCGGCGCCCATGGCAAGGACTTCGGCTTCGAATTGGGTGCCGCCGTTGAAGAAGACATTGTAGCCTCGCTGGATCATGGCGGAGGCGATGGTGATGAGCGGGTATGTGTGCCCTTCGCTGGGCAAGGCTGTGAAGAAGAGAAGGGGCTTTGGGTTGGGTGGAGGCTTCATGTCTTCGTTTGCTGGGTTTGGAGCTGCCATGTTTAACTTGATTTGAGTACCACTCTCGGCTGTATTCTAGGACTATAAAGGTTCTATTTAAGGGTCACACTAAAGATAAGCCACTTATTAAGAACCTAGACAAGAATATTCTTGCCAAAGATCTGGCTAGCTATACAAGGGGTCACTAGATCGCGTTAACAATTATCTGCCTACTGCGCTAAGACATCTATAATATTAGCGACCTAGTAGTTATTCTAAAGCCATAGAGTACCTATTAGGCACGTGATTGGCTAGTAATTGCCGCTCTGCTCTCTAGAATTAAAGTAGATTACAATTTATAGCCATATAAGATTACCAAAAAGATAATTAACTATATCGCTAAGCTTAATTCTGCTAGTCTGCACTATAGATAACTAACAATAACTGCGTTTAGAGGATAGTTATAGTGTCTAATATTGCTAGATAATATACCCACAGGAAATGTAGGTGACCTTATAAATAAGGGTCTTGTTAGGGACAATACCTGCGTGATTAATCAGAATGGGATTCTAACGGGCGGCTAGTACTAGCGCCCTCTCAAGAAACAAGACAGTATGGCTGGATAGCTACTCCCTAACTCGCAACACGTCTTAGTTATCCTAGGAATCCGCAGGGCCATATGTTGCTGGGAGCACTATATGCTTTTACAAGACAATAACATAGGGAAAGGACTAGCCCTTATTATTATCCTAGTGGGCTAGGAAGGGAGATTTATTTATGTTAAATTTGTTAGTAGTGTGCACGAGGTGTCTTTAAGATGTGGCTATTTTAACAATTAGTTTGGCTATAACTAGTTTAGAGTTAGGGCGAGAGAAGATGAAAAAGAGGCGAAGGCGGTCAAATTTTAAGATTTACCTCATAAGCTGAAAAAGTCCTCTTTAAAGAGCTTTGCGTGGCTATGCGGTAAGGTTTAAATAGGAGACCAAGAACATACGGGCAACCTTCTCTTAGCTTCAGAGACAAAGAATGATGGTATTATTAAAGGATATTCCCTTAACATTTTCTAGGGAAAAGGCGGTCAAAGCCATGAGACTCACAGCAAAAGAGAGAAGTATAGAGTTAGCCTGTTGGATGAGCCAATCTTCCGCGTGTGGGCCAAATCCGGTCAAGATGTTAATAGAAAGGATTCTGACTCTACTATCAAAATACAGCGAATGAAGCCCAAGAAATCGTGGCCGCCTAAGTCTATGCCTGCTTTTAAAAGAGTATACAATACTTCCTACAACTACCACAGCTCTAATCTTTTCTAGTTTAGGGACGGCCCCAGTCGCAACATCTATGCAGCCATCGGCCCCAAACATTTCATCCCAGATGGAAAACACCCATACCGGGGCTTTTGGATAGGTACAAAAAGGCTCCTCCGCATTAGTGAAATATATGCTCATTCTAACCGCCCGCTCTTCTAGTTTCCTCACCACACCAACAACCCTTAGTTGCCCTATTCTATCAACCTTACCACCAGAGCCTCGAAGCAATCGCACTAACCGGAAACAAAGACATACCAAGGGGCGCCGTGCATTTCATCGTCAAAGACCTGAGTGAAGTTAAGGGACACTATAACGGTGAAGGAGAATGGCGAGGACGTCCAGTCTTAACAGCCACATTTCCCCTCCCGAGCGATATGCCTCTTCTTCCTTAAGGATCTATACGTTTTCTGGTAATGAAGACGACTGTTAGGTGTTACAGCCTGCTATCTGGGCCTGATTAATCATTCGCTTGTCCGTATCCTCTCCGCCCAGGCCGCGAAAATGAAGGTGGGAACTGCTTACGTTGTGATGGAGTCTGAGGTAGCCCGCTTTGGATCTAGCGGTTCGCTTAGTCATGTCGTCTTGGCGCGGGGCAGCCTCGATCCTCGACGCTCGTCCTCGCCCCACCTTCTCACCCATCTTTCTCCGCCAACTGCGCTGAACACGGCCAACTCTTCATGACACCGAAGCGCAAGCGAGAAGACGACACTTTCGAGCGCGACCATCTCGCTGCCTTGCCGGCGTCCTGGTCGCGCCCGTTCCCGCCCCCTCAGCCGAAGGCGACGCGTCCAACTGCTTCGGTCTCCTAGATTTCCAGGTCTCACCGCCGAGGCGCGACGCAGAAGGCGACGTCTCCAATTGCCTCGGCCTCTTAGACTTCCAGAGGCCAGCGCCCGCCGCCGAAGACGATCCGATGCCCGACGCCCACGCCGAGCGCAAACTCCTCGAGTGCGCGAACATCTTCTGCGAAGAAGACACGCCGCTACCGCCCGAGCTCCAGGTCCACATCGATCGTCTCCGGCAGGTGCGTGCCCACGCGTCCCCTGTCGCCGAAGAAATTCGCGGTAAAGCAAAATGGGCGCGGACTGCGAACGAAGTCACGGCGCGGGATAGATTCGCCCGGATCCTGCTGCTGCGCGACCGGGGTACGGGTGGCCACGACTTTGTCCAGCTGTTGCAGGACGCCAAGATAGACAATGCTTACATGCCGCCGCTCACGGAACGCACCGCGATAGATAAAAGGCTAGCCATTCCAGCTGCTGAGGCCGACACTGCGCATGGCTATGTCCCGATTGCGAGCGATGTACAGCGCGCCGTCCCCTTCACCAAATCTCAGGAGATGGTGGTGAACCTTACGTCAGTAGTTCCGCCTTTTGCGTACGCGCTGAGTGCTAGCATTCACTAGCTGGCCCGTCAACAAATGGATTCTTTTCCCCTTCTTAACTGCGCAGTGGAAACGGGAACAACCCCACGAGAACGCGATTCCCCAGGCTGCGCGCGACGGCGCTACCATCGTCAATTACCTTCGGAAGTTCTACATGGAGGCTCGAAATGATGGCCGGGAGCCTGGGGTCGTTGAGACTAGTCATGTGTCTGTCACGTTCGACGGTCGGCTTGCCGTGCTCTGGATACACTGGTATGCCGCCAATAAGAAGCAATGGCACATGGACCACGTCCTAGGCATTTGCGTAGACGAGCTCGAACAGAACGTGCGGTTCAGGGCCATCTTGCGCAATCTTCAAGACTGGGCTGTTGGCGAACGCTTGAATAGCATACGCCGGGCTATCGATCACTACACACTCTCAACACAGGGCTCATCTGCTCCAGTACAGGCTGGTCGTCCGGCGAAGAAGTCAAGGTCGACAACGGCACTCGTACCCTCACCGGCGTCAAATCCCCAGGCTTTGGAAAAGAGAGGCCGTGGGCGACCAAGGAAGAGTGTTGCGCCTCCAGTACCCGCAGCCAAGGTTGGAAGGCCAGGTAAGACAGCAGAGGTAGCTACGTCTGCTTCGAACTCTTCGGGAAAGCGCCGGAGTTCAAGGCTATGTTCTGAGGTTGAAGATGCCTAGCTTGGGCATCTACCGAAGGCACACTGATATTCGGGAAAGAGATGGAGAGAGATCGCCAGGTTGCTGGGAATGCAATGACAACTACGGTGGTCAGAACATCACTTCTCTCTGTCCTAATTGCGGCGTTCAAATCGTTCAGGAAGAATACTCTTGGGCTTTGTATTAGAGGGAAGGTTTATACCCCAGGGATGGTACTATGGCTAGACAAGCGTGCTTCCTTTCCCTTTGTCTTCTTTCTTTTTGCCACTGCTGTCCTTCTTTGGATTCACCTACTGGGAGCATTGTCGGCCTGCCGCAAACAGCCTTCTTTTTGTTGTGCTTGTCCAACTGGACTAGTTCTACTTGCGTATTCTTTTGTATATACCCTTTTCCTTGCACCGTAAACCGCAAGGTGCGCGAAGACTTACCACTCGGTACTCTTTTCCATTAGATAGCTGTACCATCAGTCAACTACTTCTATCTTTCCTTTGCTAGCCTAATTTTACATTTTCACAACCTACTACATTATATTCTTCTAGGACGACCCTCCATGGCTATCAGAATCATTATCCTGGCGCGCTGCCACGGATATCCCCCACAGATATCCCCCAACAGCGTCATGTAACCCGCGGATGTAGCGTCGCCTAGAACTACAGTGTCGCTAATTCTGAGCGGACTTGGAAAGAATTATTCCAGAGTTTTTTTTATATAAAACTTTAAAATAGGAATGTATACCTATTTTACTAGACTAGCTATAGCAGTTCTGAATATGGCGTTTTGAAGAGGAAATATAAGCGGGTTTATGTTGTTTAATATGTAATAATGTAAGATACCTATATAGGCATGTGAAGACGTAGTAGGAATGTGAGGCATGTTTGAAACGTGGGATGACTATTCTAGGATTATGGTAGATACCGACATCGATTTGAGCTCGTGGGTAACTACGCAGAACGTGAAATGTTAGTAGTAGGTCTCAAGTAACTGTAATGGAAGGCATGTTAAAACGTGGAAGGACTATTCTAGGATCATGTTAGACACCGGCATCTTAAGTAACTGTGAACTTCTTGTAATATATTCCTAGACATCTAACTACACCATTATAGCTCATCATCCAACCCAGACTCTTTGTCATCGCCCTCAGCACAAGCGGCGAGAGCTCCTGCTCACAACTCCCACGTTTGAGTTGATGCCCGAGACTGGCAGTCATCATTCTCCCACGTTTGAGTCGACGCCCGAGACAGACAGTCATCAGAAGAAGTGGCGAGAGCTCCTGCAGATGCTTGTGGTTGGTAGGATCTTGCTTCCATCGCAGCAAGGACCGTGCTTACGCACCTCCGCGACGCCAGAGCTGTGAGTTCGTCTTTCAGCTGGATCTTCACAGAGAGGAGCATGGCGAATGCAGCGTCAGCTTCTCGCTGCGCCTTGGCGACATTGTCTATATTCGCAGTTGGTGGAGGCGGGAGTAGCTCATCCTCTTCCTCTTCCTCTCCACCGTCCAACAGCTCTTCATCGCTCTCTGTTCCAATTCCAGCCTCGGAGGTGCTGTTTGGCTCCATCGACATGTCGATAGCCAGCTTGAACAGCTCTTCGTCGCTGTCAATCTCAGAATTGCAGGGATTCGAGGCTGAATCAGCGCGTTGCTTCCCTTGTGCAATTTGAGACCGGCGGGTAGCCTCTGCAACTTCCGCTGGATCGAAACCCAGGTCCGCGCGTTCTCTGTCTTGCGCGGCGCTGGAAGACGGGAGCATTGCGGAGGGAGCTCGGTTAACTTCGCCGTGGATTCTGCCGCTGCCTCTACCATTGCCAAGGGGATGAACTTGAGACCGGCGGGTGGCCTCTGCAACTTCTGCTGGATTGAACCCTAGGTCCGCGCGTTCTCTGTCTCGCGTGGCGCTGGAAGGCTGGAGCATTGCGGAGGGAGCTCGGTTGACTTCGCCGTGGATTCCGCCGCTGCCTCTACTCCTACGACGGGGAAGAGAGTCCAACCTCGGCGTAGGCATGGGAATGCGAGGGCGGCGTGGCACCGCGGCATTATCTCCATGTCGATTGATCCTACGACTAGGAGCTGAGGGAGCTTGTGCGTGCCCATTGTCAGCTTCATCCGGATTGTGGATGTATGACGGGTCAAAATCCGCCGTCAGCTCTGGAACATAGGCCCTACGCCGCGTATCTCCATGTCGATTGATCCTACGACTAGGAGCTGGGGGAGCTTGTGCGTGCCCATTGTCAACGCCATCGGGCTTGTGGATGTATGCCGGGTCGAAATCCGGCGTCGGCTCTGGAACATACGGCCTACGCAGCGGCACAATATTCCTAGCCGACGCGCCCGAGTTGTGCGGAACAAAAGTAACGCTGTTCCTGGTGTTCTGGGCCATGCGGAAGTTCCGGTTCCCGTTGACCGATAGCTGAGGCGGCGAGGATTCTAGGTCCAGTACAATTCGCGTCCTAGACCGTGGTGTACCGCGAATCCGGCGGTTGTTCTCAGCCATGGTAAGCTAAGATGTCCTCTTGAAGAGTGGTGGATTTATAATACTAGACGAAGCAAGAGCTGTGAAAAGCTAGGTATCAAACCTAGGAGTCCTGTACTTGCTTGTTTTCGTTCTGTTATAATCTCCAAGGGAAGAATATTAGGCGGGATTATATAGAAGTTTGGGGCACGTATTGTACACTATTACTGAATAGTGGTATTCAGTAACAATAGTATAAAGGCGGACTGCTTTCTTTGTTTGGGACATTGTGAGGTAGGTAGGTATATAGTGGAGTTGTAGCAGAATAATGCAGCCATCCCAGCGTTGAGCATGTACAACAAAAGTGTATGAATGTATGCGACCATGGAACTTGGATGGCCAGGATGAGTCGGATGCCGAAGATGGGTCAGATGACCAAGATGAGTAGGATGCGTAAGATGATGAGTATGGGAGCCAGCAGGCAGACTTGTTGGAGGCGCCTTGGATATATATAGAGGGTTGCTATTGGTAGCCCATGTCCGTCCAGATGGTATAAATGGCGTACATATAGACCGTGATCCACGGCGAATCCCGCGATTGTTCTTGGCGAGGAATCGTGATTGTGTGTGTACATTGGGTTAAAGTTCTTGGAAGTTGCAAAAGGTCGATGATATGATAGTATATGTGAATCGGTGAAGGTCCAGAATGGATATAGTTAGAATTGGGGCTGTCTAGATGCTGACCTGCAGCTTGACGTGGGAACGAATAACAGGGACTTTGGATATTTTGTTGGCGAATGCGACTCCTTCTAGCACGGCTTTGCGAGACTTTGGTCCGTTTTGTGAGACTGAGGATAACTTTTTGGGACTCTAGGACGGCTGTTCGAGACTTGAGGATGGCTTTTCGAGGCTCAAGACATCTCGTTGGCGAATGCGAATGCATCCAGGGCCCCTTTGAACTGGACCAGCAACTGGTCCTTCTCTGCCAGCTGCTGATCCTTGGCATCGTTCTCTTTCTGGAGCACGGCAATCCACTGCTTAAGCATGACCTCTTTGTGGGTGTCGCTTATGCAGTAGTCCATGTTGTCCGAGTTGTCCGAGTTCTCCACGTCGCCAATGTTATCCACGTCGCTATTGTCGCTCGTGCAGTTCTTGTTGTCCGTGTTGTTTACGCCTTCCCGGGCGTCTGCCATGGCCAGCAGTAAACGGACGGATTCTCTCAAAGACTCGGTAGCCATGGAAGTTCAAAAAGGCTCGTGAAGTCACAAGTCCAATCTTAACTGAAACAGTGGCAGTAAAAGCAGCAGGTATCAAGACAGCTCTCCTTCCTTTTCGTTGTCTTTTTCTGCCTTCAAAACCACCAATATCCCTCTTCTTATATATGCGTCCAAGGCACGCATTGTACGCCCTCGCCGCATACTGCTATGCAACCACAATGTTGGGTGAAAGGAGCCTGTAGAGGGAGCTGACAATGTAGGTGGTGTGGAGGTAGATGAGTTCCTTGTTTGAGATGTTGTAAGAGTGATGGGTATTGAAGATCTTCGTCGTGTGGAGATTCTAACTAAGGTCAAGTCCGCACTATACACAGAGAGGCAGCGTTGACAACGTACCGTAGCGAGTACGGCCGCAAGTACGGCCGAGCCGTGCACAGATTGTATATTGGCTAATTTCAAGGTTGAAAGCGCACTCTATACACCGTGCACGGCTCGGCCGTACTTGCGGCCGTACTCGCTACGGTACGTTGTCAACGCTGCAGAGAGGAGTAAAATAGGAGGCACTATAACCTAGTACCTAGCACACAGTAGTAGTAACAAAATATATATAAAATAATAATAATTTTATTATTAGCATTCTATATAATAGTATTATTAATAGTAGTTAATAGATAGGCTGCTATCTAGTATAACTAAGTTATATATTATCTTTTAACTAGTAGACTATTAGAGAGCTATAGTAGAGCTATATAGAGTTATAACTATAGTTTGCTATACATATATTATATAAGTTTGCCTACTCTTATGATATCTATAATATTTAAAAATTCTTCCCCTTTAATATATATAATACTAAGTCTTTTAAATCTAACTCTTTAATATATATAGTAAGCTAGCTTTCTAGTGTTCTAAAATAAAGTTATCTAATATCTGCAGTTAGATAGTTGCTAAAGAATTTAAAACTAGTATAGACAACTAGCTAGGTAATATTAGCTATCTAGCCTACTTACTATAAAATATAGTTAAGGTAGGCCTACTAAAGGACTAGATTAATTACACTATTCTAGAGGTTATAACTAATAATTCATTTAGGCTATATACTATTTTTACGCAACTCTAGATTTTTAAGTATAAGGCTATCCTTTTATATAGAGGCCTAAATAATAATATAGTAATATTTATATAATAATAATAGCTCTTTGCTATTATATTATTAGCAAGGCTAAAGAATAGACTAAGATATAGTAGTAGGCAACTATTAGAAAAAGAGAGGGTATTTTTTATACGTTGCTAGAGCGCGCGCGCGCAGCTATAGTAGGAGAAGCTTCTAGCGACAGTTAAGATCTTATAGGCGCATAAGGATAATAAGGAATAAGAGTAGTAATATAATAAGGGTAAAGGTAAGTAGTAGTAAGGGGAGTATAGAGGAGATAGGTAGTGGCGAGGTCCTAAGGGGCGGTATATAGCTTACTAGTTGCGAGGGGAGATCTACTAACGTGTCCGTGCGCGTGATGCGCGGATTCGCGTGATGCGCCGCTTTTTACTAGGAAAATCAAGAAAAACAAGGAAGATTTTAAAAAGGAAAGGTAGTTAAAGAATTATACTGCTTTAAACTTCCTTGTTTTTCTTGATTTTCCTAGTAAAAAGCGGCGCATCACGCGCACGGACACGTTACCGTGCCTTGGCAGTCGGTGCGCCGCGTCACCAAAACGCGCCACCCCCCATGCAACACCCCAACTTCAACGCGCGGCATCTCCATCAATATGGACCCAATCGAGGCCGCGATAGCAGCAATCGAATCGCGGAGACCAGGAGAAACTTTTTCGTATAGAGAAATTGCGAAAAAGTCTGGTGTTGTACGATCTACTTTGACGCGCCGGCACCGACGCGCTACATACGCGCAGCAAGATCCTCGCAGAAACCAACGAAATCTCAGCCAACAACAAGAAAAGGAGCTCCTACGGTATATAAGACGCCTTACTGAGCGTGGTCTTCCTCCTACACGTCAAATGATACAAAACTTCGCGATATCTATTGCTAAAAAGGACGTTAGTATGTCATGGGTTGAACGCTTTGTTAGGCGCAACGGCGAAGACTTGATATTAAGATGGACAACTGGAATCGATAGCAATCGCCATAACGCTGATTCAGGGGCAAATTATAGGCTCTACTTTGAGCTTCTACACGAGAAAATTACGAAGTATGGCGTAGAGCCTTAGCATACGTACAATATGGACGAAAAAGGCTTCCTACTTGGTATCACGGGCAGGTCAAAGAGGATCTTCGATAGGCCTCTATATGAGAGTCGCCAAGTGAGGCAATCTATCTAGGACGGCAGCTGTGAGTGGATCTCGCTCATCGCATGTATATGCGCTGATGGATCTACTGTTGATCCATCACTGATCTATTGATCTGACGCTGAGACTCTACAATCAAGCTGGGTTAAGGAAATTAACGTTAACTCTTATAGAGTCTTTATCACCTTATCAACCTCTGGATGGTCAAACAACGATATAGGCCTTCAATGGCTCAAACAGGTGTTTGATCGCTGTACAAAGGAGAAGGCTCGACGGCAATGGCGACTCCTAGTCCTTGATGGGCATAGATCTCACGTTACTATGGATTTTATCAACTACTGTGATCAGAACAAGATCCTCCTTGCGATATTTCCCCCTCATACTACCCATACGCTGCAGCCTCTAGACGTCTGCGTGTTCAAGTCTCTCTTTGCCGCCTACTCCGACGAGCTCTCCGCATATCTATATAGGAGTTAGGGGCTATCAACAATCGCCAAAAGAGACTTCTTTACGCTATTCTGGAGGGCCTGGACAACATTAGTTACGCCGCAATTAATCACCAAAGCTTTTGACTGTACAGGTATCTGGCCGCCAGATCCTACGCCTATCCTCAGTCGATTTGACAGAGATGAGTCTCCAGAGCAGAGATCGCGCGAGAGCTCTACGTCAGTACTCAGCGCGTCAGATTGGCGCAAAATTGATCGGCTTTTGAAGGTTGTTGTTGATACAGGGGGCACTAATGAGGCCAAGAAGCTGAGTCGCACTGTACACTCAATCTCTGTACAAAAGCAGCTCCTAGAGCATGAAAATCAAGGCCTACGAGAGACTCTCAAAAACCAGAAACGGCGTCAAATAAAGGGCAGGACTCTGCCCCTTAAGCAACCAGATAAGTGGCATGGAGGAGCTGTTTTCTGGTCACCTGCCCGCGTACAGAGGGCGCGCGACTCTCTCAGCCAACAAGAGGCTGAAAAACAACAATTAGAACTCCAAAAAAGTCAGCAAAGAGAGATCCAGATAGCTAATAGGCAGCTTAAAGCTCGTCTACTACAGGAGAAGCGTGTTGCGCGGGCAGCAGCTCAAGATGCACGCGCCAAGGAGAAGGCTGATCAGGCTACTGAGCGACGCCTCCGTCAACAGGCTCGTACGGCGCAACAACAACTTCAGAGACGTCTCAAATTAGCTAGAAAGGGCAATACAAAGGCTTCTAAGTCTACTACTAGGCTTATTAAGAAGAAGAAGCCTGCGCCAGCACCTGTGCGCATTGATGAAGCTGCATCTGCTCCACCAACGCCCTCATCGCGCAGAGGCCGAATCATCAGAACACCAAGTAGATATGTAAGCAGCCTAGAGCTATGTCACATGACGACATTAGTCTCATGAGTCAGCTCGCCTACTATATACGAGCCTCTGATCACTCCATGTACGATACACAGGCATATACACATCTGAACACAGATACTTCTACAATATACACTTTCTACACATACTACCCAACTGCTTACAGTTATGAGCCTGGCCTAATCCGCACTCATATACATACATTAACTCCCTACCTACCTATCCGTTGATCGAGCCTACTCTATCTTGCCATGTCAAAGGCCAGCTCTTCGATCATCCTTCACAGTCCACACAACTGGGAACTATGGATCTATACTGTCAAAAGGCTCGCAGAGGCTAGAGACATATGGGGATATATTAATCCAGATCTGTCACCCCCATCAACGCTCAGCAAGCCTCAGCAACCTGCCCAGCTTCAAACTGTCAATAAAGACGGATCGCCAGCGACAGAACCTACTACTAAAGCTCGAGCGCAGTACAATCAGGAAATAAGTCTCTACTATAGGGAGCTTAAGGAATACAGACGAACTAAAGATAAGATTGGCCAAATTAAAGCGCACGTAGCTAACACTATTACTCAGGACCTAGTCTATCAAATCAAGGACCAAAAGTCCCTCCACAATCAGCTCAAGATGCTACAGGAGCTCTACAGCCCTACAATAGCTAATCGAGAATATCAGGTCCAGAAAGCCTACAATACTGCCAAAGTACTGCATGCTCGTAGAGAGAATCTAGAGAAGTGGTGTAGCACCTTTCTTGCTGCCTACAACAGGGCCAAACAACTCAAGCTACCAGAGACGCATGGCTACCAACCTCACAAGGACCTCATTCGAGCTATCAGGCAGATCGACCCTGGCTACGCTGCTACTATCGCCATCACAGTATTCAACGCGGAAACTATCTCAACTGCCTCAGATAGCGACTCTATCCAGCCAACACTACCTGAACTACTAGCAGGATACCTGCGCTACTATCGTACGACCGCAACAAAATCAACTATCCAAGGCGAAGCATTTGCAGCTACATTGAATCAAGAGGAGTCTCCATATAGACAAAACAACAGAAAGAGACCTCATCAGGACAAGCCATCAAAGCCATCAAAGCCATGTCTCTGTGGGGATCTACACTATTGGGGACAGTGTCCGTACATCGACACCTCACAGCGCAGAGGAGGATTCGTCGAAAACCCTAAAAAAGCCAAGAAGATAGTTGAATACAAAGCCAAGGATACGAAAGGCATACTAAACAAGATTCGGGAAAAGAATCAGCGCTATAAGAAGCGTAGGGTTCAAGGGAGCCACGGGTCAGAACCTGATTCGATAGAAATCAACGCAGGCGATGCACCTGCAGCCAACCTTCCCCATGAAGCCTACGCTGTCTACTTATCGGCATTTAATAACGGGCCAACGCTATAACACTTCCCGCTCCTCCACTTATGGACGCTAGATCCAGCCACTGATATCCACATCTGCAACAATCCTACTAAGTTCTAATAGAAGGCTCCTACATCGCCAGACAATGTTGTCCTCGCAGGAGGCACAGAGATGGCTATTCAGGCATAGGGAGAAGTTGAGATACTCCTATCGACGCCTCAAGGACAGAGAAAGACAAAGCTCAAGCGCGTCGCCTTAATACCAAGCTTCTTTACAAGCCTAGTCTCTCTAGCCCAACTATTATTGTTAAACGTCTATTTCGACTTAGGAAGAAACACTCTATATCAGTCCAACTTATCAGGGTCACGAGTTGAAGACATTGCTAGCCTCACTAGGCTAGGTGGTCACTGGCTAGTAGTCCATCGAACTGATCCTCCATCTACCCAATCTACTCAGCTTCAAACATTCGCTACCCATCAACGTCGGCCACAGTACTCAGCCCTACCGCCTAAATCAAGATCGCTAAGCAAGGCCCAGCTCCATGTCCTTATAGGACATCCAAGTAATAATGCGATCGACCAACTGTCAAGTCACGTGACAGGCATACAGCCAGCTACTAGAACTGCTCCTTAAACAGTTAACTGCGAAGAATGCCTACAAAGCAAAGCACATCAGATTATCTCGCGTCGAATAGGCCATAAGATAGGGGCAACCCGAGCCTTTGAAACTATCGCTATCAACCTAATTGAGCTTGACACAAGAGCCTACAACGGTGATCGATATATCTTCCACGGGTTTGACCTATTCTCAAAGTTCCATTTCGTCTACACGATACCTAGACGAGACAAGCCTACGCTACTATCTATTATTAGACGACTAGATCGAACAATCAAACGAGAATTCAACACAACTGTCACCTTTCTTATTGCTGACGATGAGCGAGGATATGGCCTGGCAGACAACTCTGCTAGAGACTACTGTTAGAGAGAAGGCATTAAGCTACAGATCAGAGCTCCACACACTAAAGAGCAGAACGGCTCAGCAGAGCGCTCAGGCAGGAGTCTTATCGAGAGAAGTCGTTCAATAAGGATCACCTCAAACCTACCTCTAGCACTTGGCTCTGAGATCTACCCCACAGCAGCATACCTGCTCAATCGCACACCCACGCGATTACTAGGCTGGAAAACACCATTCGAAATTGCCTACGGCAAGAAACCGTCAATTGCTCACCTACGCGTCTATGGCTGCCGAGCATACGCACTGCGCAAGCAGATACCACAAATAGACAAGCTTAGTCCTTAAGCTTTAGTAGGATACCTAGTTGGCTACGACTCGTCAAACATCTACCAAATCTGGATGCCCAAGGCGAGAAGCCGAGCTTATGGAGGCAAAGTCATTCGTGTGAGAGACGTTACCTTCCGAGAAGACCTCTTCTATCAACCACACGATGAAGCAGATCCGCTCCTACAAGGCTCTAAGCTAGAGCAATTCGCCCACGAGTATCAACTACCTTCAATACGCAGCCAAGACAGCTCTACAGAAGATTCATCTGAAGACGAGCTCACATCAGATCTAGACCAGTCCAGCCAGACTGCTGCTATTACAGAGCAAAGCTAATTAACGCAAAGAGTAACAACAACCCAACACCAGACAAGAAGTCACTATCAGCAGCTTCCAACACCGAGTCGAACAGAGACTACTAAGGTTCACAGCAGCTCACGGGGCTCACCTCATAACAACTCACCATGCTCACTATCAGCTACACCAACTAGCTCACTACCGCTATCCACATCTTCAAAGAAGCGCAAACGTGAAACATCAGATTCTGTCTCACGAACGGACTCGAACCAAGCAGAGAATCGAGAACTAATTGATAGCAACCTTCGTCAGTCTCACATACTACCTAAAGGGTCAACAAGATCTAGAAAGCCATCTCAGAAGAGTAGCAGCTTCTTCATTAGCACATACTGGTCAGCATACGTAGCAGCCTTAGCTACAGCATTAAAAACACGATTTCACTACACCAAGCTACCTCCTGAGCCGCGTCTCTATAGAGATGTGATGAAAATGCCATCTCCACACAGGGAAGGCTTCCTCCAGGCTATAAAACAAGAAATTAGCAACGTGAAGCAAAAAGGCACGTATGAGAGGATTACCTGGCAGGAGTTCAACCCGCAAGACCAAGAGGTCCTCCCATTAATGTGGGTTTTCAAGTACAAGCTTGATGATCAAAGCTACCTTACGAAATATAAGGCCCGTATCTGCGTACGAGGCGATCTACAGGCGACTACCAAGGATACCTACGCAGCCACTCTAGCGGTTCGAATATTCCAAGCTCTAGTTGCTATAGCTGCCTACTTTAACATAGAAATCCGTCAATATAATGCTGTCAACGCATTCACAAACGCTCAGCTCGTGACACCAGTCTATTGTCACTCACCAGAAGGATTCTCTGACCCTAACCATCTATGGAGACTACGTCGAGCTCTATACGGCCTAAAGACCTCACCACTACTCTGGTATCAAGAGCTCATTAAGACGCTCACTGAGCTAGGCCTACGCGAAGTCAAAGACGTTCCTTGTCTATGGAAGAATGACAAGCTTCTAGTCTTCTTCTATGTGGATGACATTGTCGTACTCTGCCTACCAGCCCACAAGGCTGCACTACATGAATTCGAGCAGAAGCTCCTGCGCCAATATAAGATTCGATCTCTAGGAGAGCTTCAAACGTTCTGTGGCATTCAAACGCATAGAGACCGTAAGAATGGCTCTATCTGGCTATCACAAGCTTCATATATCGAGAAGCTGGCACAGAAGTATCCTTCACCAAAGCCATACACGAAGTTACCAGCTACCCCACTACCTCTAGAAGAGCTATTACTGTCCAAGGATCAGGCAAATAACTTCACTAAGCACAGATATGCCCAGCTTGTAGGCTCTATAGGCTACGCGGCTGGAGCTACCCGACCTAATGTCTCGAAAGCTCATTCTAAACTAGCTGAGTTTCTCACGAATCCATCTTCACGTCATCTCGACGCAGCCTACCAGACAATCGCCTACCTGCTAGGCACCAAAGATCGAGCTCTCTACTACACAGCCTCTATCTCAAACGAATCAGTCTATATAGCCGACCAGACTCAGCCTGAGTTCTTTAGAGCAACAGATGCGTCGTACGCCAATGATAAGATCACACGCAAGAGCTCACAAGGCTACATCTTCTTCCTATTTAGCGGACCTATAGACTGGAAAGCAACACTCCAACGCTATATCACCAAGTCCACTACAGAAGCAGAGCTGGTCGCCGCATCGTCTGCAGGCACCGAACTAATCTAGTGGTGGAGAGTCTTTGAACAAATTGGCTTTGATCCAGATCATGAACGCCTTCTATACTGTGACAATCAGCAGACTATCCGGCTTCTCACCTCTACTACGCCTCGTCTTAAGACTACTGTACGGCACGTCAATATCCATCATCACTAGCTACGCCAAGAAGCTCAATCCAACAACATTAACCTCTCATACATCCAGACAAGCTGTCAACCAGCTGACGGCCTCACTAAGCTGCTACCTAGGCAGAAGCACGAAAACTAGGTTTCTCTTCTTCATTTTCAACCATTTCCTTCTAAATGAGCTTCCCTACAGTATAGTACTCTTCCTGGTTTCTCCCATGTGGTTTTTACAGGTTTAACGAGGCTATATATTTACTAAGCTCTATCCTGTACACAGCTCTACGCTGTACCCCTACACTTTACTCAGCTCTATTATGTACTTAGCTTTACGCTGTATTTTACCTTTATACATAGAGCAAACATGCACGCATTATGTATCAAGCTCCACCTACAAGGCTCATCAACCTCAGCACAGAACGCGAAGCAATAAGGATCTCAATACTGGCTCTGGGAGACGTCCTACTATCAGGGACGCCTGTAGTATAGAGCGAGGTCCACCAACACTGCGACAGCGGACGGCTACCTACCTGGGACTGCACCAATACAGAGACTAGTTCTCAACCTAAATACAGCTGCCACACAAAGGCAGAGGGGGACCTATAGCCAACATCAGCTTCAAACATGCGTTCAAACCTGAAGGGGGTGTGTAAGCAGCCTAGAGCTATGTCATATGACGACATTAGTCTTATAAGTCAGCTCGCCTACTATATACGAGCCTCTGATCACTCCATGTACGATACACAGGCATATACACATCTGAACACAGATACTTCAACGATATACACTTTCTACACATACTACCCAACTGCTTACAAGATATCTATAATCTGAGTAGCTAGCAATCATCTACAGACGTAGGAGACCTCAACCCCAAAAAATCTCGCGATAAAAGCTTTTGTATAGAGCTCTACAGCCTCATGTTGGGCGGCGCGCTCATGCTAGGGTGGCGCGTTTTGGTGACGCGGCGCACCGACTGCCAAGGCATGGTAACGTACTTTGCACTCGAGTCGATCATTCCATCGAGTTGATCACTTTGCCAAGACCCCACCAAGTTCTGTACTATTCACAATAGTACAGAGTCAACACGAACTATTTTCGATAGTCCAAATAGGCTAATCTATTTAGAATCTACTTCTACAAGCTGCCTACAAGTTGTTTTGTTATGCCTGGGCTTGCCGCAGCGTCTATAGCGCCGTTAAGCAGATTCGCCTCTATTAGCGCGCACCCTTTTCTTCGCCTTTTGCCTATTACTGCGCGCCCCAAACTCCTTTAGAGTGGCTAGCCGCTGGCCCTTTTCAGCTGTGAGGACTCCTTCACGCTGTACTCGCTTTCTTTTATGCGATTTATGTCGCGTGGCGGCCTTATTAGCAGCTTAAAGTTTAGTGTTGCGTTTGGTTACCCTGTCTCGGCAGTCAATGCGCACCGTCACTCAATGCGCAACCCCAACGTAATCGCTCAGCCAGCAATACTGTGTCCGTGCACTCAACGCCCGGATTCAGTCAACGCCCCGCTGAACACCATAGCAGCTTAACTAAAATAAGGCTGCAGAGCCACACAAAATCGCTATTATTACGAGATTTTGTAGTAGAGTACTATTTTGATGCTTGCGATTCACCTATGCTACTTATATTTACTTGGAAGCTTAACGTTGCGGCCGTGCCGCGTGGTCTTAGGTGGAGCTGCTGATGCGGCACCTGAAGCCTCCTGAGTAGTTATAGTATTAACTACGCGTTTCTGACGCTTGTTGCTCTGTATAGATGGCTGCGAGGCCTTTCTCTTACCCTTTTAGGTAGATTATAGAGCTTTTGCATCGTCGCGAGCTTCTCTCTAGCGAGCACGCTCTGCTGCCTTCTTAGCCTTCTCCTTCTCCTTAGCTACCTTAGCTGCCTCCCTCGCCACACGCTTCTCCTCTGCAATTTTCTCCTTGCATAGCTTAGCTGCCTTCTTTAACTCAGCCTTCTCAGCTTTTTAAAGCTTCTGCTCCTTCTCCTCTTGTTCCTTTACAGACTGACGTACGCGAGCCTCCCTAACCTTCCTTGGTGACCAGAAAACCGCCCCCCCATAGTACTCTTGACGTTGTTGCAGATCTAGAGGTTTTCCCTTCTTCTTGTGCTTCTTTTTCGTAGTAAGAGCCTCTCTTAACCCAGCAATCTCATGGTGAAGTAACTCATTTTGAACTGAGATGTGGTGGAGTGAGCGGCTAAGCTTCTGCGCGTCCTTACTACTCTGATCTTCTACTGCGGATCGTACAAGGCGGTCTAGTTTACGCCAGTTAGATCCGCTGAGTACTGACGTAGAGCTCTCTTGCGATTCCTGCTCATCTAGGGTAGTGTTGGTGAACCTTTTGAGTATAACCTCTAGGTTGAATGGTGATATGCCTGTTGCTTCAAAAGACTTAAGTATCGTCTCCTCCTTAAAAGAGCTCGTCCAGGCCTCCCAGAATAGAGGGAAGAAGTCCCCTTTCTTAATAGGGAGGAGTCCCTGGCTCTGGTGGAGGTGATCTGATAGCTCCTTTGAGTACGCAGTTAATAGAGGCTTAAATAGAACCACATCAAGTGGCTGAAGCGTGTGGGTTGAATAAGGGGGGAAGATGGCTAGGAGTATCCTGTTACAGTCGCAATAGTCGATAAAATCCATAGTAACGTGAGATCCATGGCCATCAAGGATGAGTAACCGGTAAGACCGTCGAGCTTTTGCCTTGGTGTAGCGATCAAACACCTGTTCAAGCCAGGCAAGGCCGATATCGTTGTTTGTCCAGCCTAAAGGCGACGAGGAAATGTGTACTAAGTGCTCTCCTGCCTTGATATCCTCTACCCAGCTTAATTGTATAGCCTTATTAGTAGCCTGATAGATAAGGCTTGGCGGCAAGGCTGATCCATCAGCGCAAACACACGCTAGGAGGGTAATCCATTCACGAGAGCCATCTTGGAGAGATGCTATAACCTCCTTATTCTCCCACATTCGTCTGCTGAACACTCGTTTTGATCGGCTAGTGATACCAATTAAGAAGCCTTTTTCATCCATATTATACGTGTGACGAGGCTCGATGTCATATTCCTTGATTTTGGCACCTAGGAGATCAAAATACAGGCTGTATTTATCCCCTGAGTCGGCTTGGTGGCGATTGCTGTCCATACTAGCTGCCCATCGAGAGATCAGATGGATGTTGTGTCAGTTGATGAAGCGAGTAACCCAGCTCTCGCTCACTGGCTCCTTGGCTATTGTTGACGCGAAATTTCGTATCATCTCTCTTGTGGGTGGCAAGTGACGCGCTGTAAGCCCTTCAATGTATTGTACAAGCTCCTGCTCTTGTTGGGGACTGAGTTTCCGTCGGTTAAACCCCGCAGTTGCACGCGTCGTTTGAATCGCTTGGTGCCTTCGCGACAGCGTACTTCGATCAACGCCATGCTTGCTAGCGATCTTAGTATAAGAGAAAGATTCTTCTGACCTTAGCGATTCTATTTCTTTAATTGCAGCCTCAATTGAGCTCATATTGGTGGCGTTATGGCGTGTTGAAATTTGGGGTGGTTTGCGTTCAGCGGGGCGTTGACTGAATCCGGGCGTTGAGTGCACGGACACAGTATGAGGCTATAGAGCTCTACACAAAAGCTTTTATCGCGAGATTTTCTAGAGTTGGCTTCTCATAGAGCTATAGATGATTGCTAGTTAGTCAGATTATAGATATCTGCTTGGCGTTCTGATTATACGGCCACAGCGCGATGATGGCGTTGATGGCGCAGATGCCGCCGCATCAACGCGTACAGGTGCTGGCGTAGATTTCTTCCTCTTTATAACTGTATGAGTAGCTTTTAAAGCTTTCTGACTTCCCTTTTGGCAATTTTGAGACGTTTTTGAAGTTGTTGTTGAGTCTTGCGAGCCTGTTGACGGAGGCGTCGCTCAGCAGCTTGATCAGCTTTCTCCTTGGCGCGCGCATCTCTGGCTGCTGCCCGCTCAACGCGCTTCTCCTGCTGTAAACGAGCTTTAAGCTGTTTATTAGCTATATGGATCTCTTGCTGCTGAGCTTTTTGGAGTTGTAACTGTTGTTTTTAGCCTCCTGCTGGCTGAGCGAGTTACGCGCCCTCTGTACGCGGGCAGGTGACCAGAAAACTGCTCCTCCATGCCACTCCTTAGGTTGCTCTAAGGGCAGAGTCTTGCCTTTTGTTTGACGCCGTTTCTGGTTTGCAAGAGCTTCTCGGAGACCCTTATTTTTATGCTCTAGGAGCTGCTTTTGTACAGAGATTGAGTGTATCGTCTGGCTCAGCTTACGCGACTCCTCAGTTGCGATATCCTTCACAGTGGAGCGTAACAGTCGCTCTATTTTACGCCAATCTGACGCGCTAAGTACTGAGGTAGAGCTCACTAGTGATTCTGGCTCTGGCAGAGTCTCTTTGTTAAACCTTTTAAGGATAGGCGTTAGATCTGGCGGCGAGATACCTGTACACTCAAAAGCTTTAGTAATCAACTGCGGCGTAACTGACGTCGTCCAGGCCTTCCAGAATAGCGTAAAGAAGTCTCTTTTGGCGATTGTTGACAGTCCTTGGCTCCTATACAGGTATCCGGAGAGCTCGTTAGAGTAGGCAGCTGAGAGAGACTTAAATACGCAGATGTTAAGAGGCTGCAGCGTATGAGTCGCATGAGGGGGAAATATCGCAAGGAGGATCTTATTCTGATCGCAGTAGTTGATAAAATCCATAGTAACGTGAGATCCATGCCCATTAAGGACTAGGAGTCGCCACTGCCGTCAAGCCTTCTCCTTTGTACAGCGATCAAACACCTGTTTAAGCCATTAAAGCCCTATCTCATTGTTTAACCATCCAGAGGTTGATGAGGTGATAAAGACTCTGTGAGAATTGACGTTAATTTCTTCAACCCAGCTTAATTGTAGAGTCGCGGCGTCAGATCGATAGATTAGCGCTAGATCAACAGTAGATCCGTCAGCGCATATACATGCGATAAGCGAGATTCACTTACGGCTGCCGTCCTATATAGATTGCCTTACTTGGCGACTCTCATATAGAGGCCTATCGAAGATCCTTTTTAAGCGGCCAGTGATACTAAGGAGGAAGCCTTTCTCGTCCATATTGTACGTATGCTGAGGCTCTACACTATACTCTGTAATTTTCTTGTGTAGAAGCTTAAAGTAGAGCCTGTATTTTGCCTCTGAATCAGTCTTGTGGCGATTGCTGTCAAGCCTAGTTGTCTATTGTGAGATCAAGGAGTCGGGGTTGCGCCTAACAAAGCGATCAACCCAGGACATGCTGACGTCTCTTTTTGCCATATAGGAAGCAAAATTTTGTATTATCTGCCGTGTAGGAGGAAGGCCACGCTCAGTAAGGTAGGTGATATATTGTAGAAGCCCCTTTTCTTGTTGTGGATGGAGTAGACGACGTGTACCATCAGTGATAGTACGCGCCTGCGTGACGCGTTGGTGCCTGCGCGTCAACGTAGAGCGTACAACACCAAATTCTTTGGCGATTTTATTGTATGATAAAAATTCTCCTGGTTCTTGCGCTTCGATTGCTGCTATCGCGGCGTTAATTGGGTCCATATTGGTGGAGTTGGGGCGCGTCAAAGTTGGGGCGCGTCATGTTGGGGTTGCGCATTGAGTGACGGTGCGCATTGACTGCCGAGACAGGGTATTAACACTAAAGAATGCCCTATTAGCTTGGCGCCTTTAACAAGCTTTTCCACCGCCTTAACTATATAAGTTAGGGAACTATCTACATGCCTTTAAATTCTCTGCTTAACTAGCGTTAATTGCGACCTAAGTTTTGTACTATTTCGCGGAGTTTGCGACTCCTATGTACTATTGCGAATAGTACAAAGTGGAGGCGTACGCAGGCGGACGTCAAGCTGCGATATTACAACTTCTGGGTTGTGGGGCACTAGGCCAGCACCTCGAAAGCCTTCTTTAATATTACTTTTAGTAATTAAAGCCTTAAAAGCAGTAATAAAGCAAGGTAGAAACTTAATTTTGGTGATGTGCGTGATGTGGTTGCGTATTAGATTCTTAGCTTGGCGCCCATACGCCTTTTTTAACGGCGTAAAACAACCTACGTTAAGTGGCTATAAGAGGTGCGATGAATGTGGAGGCATATAGAGAGTAATAATATTACTCTTTTTGTAGTAATTCTGGAATTTGAGAGAGTTGTGACTTTTGTGGCTATTAATAATAAGCAAACGTGCTCTACTAGTAGTACGCCTCTTTGTATACTTATTAAAGTGCTTTAGCCATTATAGACTAAGCTTATTTGTTGTCTAGCTGTTCTTAGAGACTGCAATAACCTAATTATAAGGTAGATCCTTCTCCTTATACTAGGCGGAGAGGTGGTGCTTGTCCCCAAAGATAATAAAGGATGGGATCCACCACCCTATTGCGTTGATGCCTTGGATAACTGTTGTCCACTCCCTATTGCCCTACTGCACCTGCTTTGGCCGTCCTTGACACTTAGAGCCTGTAACTACCGCTCTAGTTGATATTATGCCCATTATAAAGCCAGACTTATTGAAATTGTAGGTGTCCTTATTCAGGATACTATACTTGGCCTTTATGTTCTCTATAAGCTGGAACTAGCCTCGTATTACCTTAGGATCCTCCTAGAGGGCTCTCTTGTAGTTGTACTTTTAATTAAACTTGACTTAAAGCTTTAGCTAGCGCTTAACAAAGTTATAAGGCCACCTTTAGCCAACTAGCTTGTAGTGGCGTGCAGCTAGTAAAGAATTGGCCATATCTTTTATAGTATTAAGCTGGGGTGAAAATTCTTGCGTGTCTAGGTCGAGTATATGCTGCATAATCACCTACTCCTCTCTTATAGTAAGTTTTATTTTATTGGGTGCGTAGTCGCGTCTAAACGTCTTTCTAGCGCGTTAGTTGCTAAGTGTACTTTAAGAGATGTTATAGAGGACTGCAGCGCGTTGCTAAGAGAGTGTTGCGTCTTATTTAATAGCCTAGATTGTAAGCTGTATACGCGCTTCTTTTAATGCTAGTGGTTTATTGTGTGGTTAAGGCATCGTGTTGTACTATTGCTGATAGTACGTTTTGGTGGGGTCTTGGCAAAGTGATCGACTCGATGGAATGATCGACTCGAGTGCAAAGTACGTTATAAAAAAGTAATAAAATAGTTAGGTTAGTTACTATTATAATTATTGTTATTATTATTGTAGTAAAAAATATTATTAAAGAAATTATTAACTACGTAACACAGTAGTTAGTTAAACAGCCGGCCCGGGATCACGTGATATCGCAGATTGACCCTAGGGGAGAAAGAGTGATGGGTATATAGTGTTGTGTGCTTAAAATGTTGTGAGATGCGTATATAGAGGTGTGGAGGGACAATGTTGTTGATGTTGATGGACACATGAAACAAAATAGGGTCCATGTATGCTTGCAATCAAACCGGAAGCACACTCGTAGTGGTGGCATTGTAGCCCAGGGTTGAGAGAACAGCAAATGTAAGAGATCGACTCGTGTCCTTCTCTGTCAGTTGCTGATCTTTGGCCGCGTTCTCAGCCTGGAGCTGAGTAATCTGCTCCTCGAGCTTGGCAGCCTGATTCTTCGGACAGCGTATTAGTAGCCACAATAACCAAAAGCAGGGGTAGGGTAGAGCGGGGAACTTACATGCCCAACCAGCGTTCAAACCATGGAGATGTTGGGGTGGGTTTTCGCCTTTGATGACGACGGAGAAGGGGTCGATCCTCAGGGTAGATGCGTCATTCAGGAGGGTTGTCATACTAATCAACGAAAATATATCCAACACTCACCCAGCTCAACTATCAACCGAAGAAGTTGAGAAGAAAGCTGGAGAGCTGCTGTCCAGATTCTTCAGGTGCGAGGTCGTCCTTAAATACCCAAAGAAGGTGTTTGGGGTAAGACAGGTCTGGAGATAGGGCTGCGTCGTTTTTTGGACAAACGTTGCGCAAACTGTTTGGTGGTGGTTGATGGGAGGGATGTCGGAGACAAATAGCAAAGACCTGTCTTGGAGAGCAAAGGACTGTCTCGAACCCCAGAGTACTGTCTCAAACACAAACCCACATCATCCCTCGACCAACCATCACACAAACCATCTATCGACACCAAACAAAACCCAGACATGCGAGTCAAACCGCAAAGTAAGGTCTCAAACATCTTCAACCACAAACCTCTTAAACCACAAACCTCTTAAACCACAAACCTCTCAAACCACAAGTCTCGCAGGAGTGAAACAGAATAGCAAAGCACCGTCCCAACCCCCAAAGTCATCCCAAACAGCAAAGCTGTCTCAAGTAAACAAACACGCTTGCCATCTTAAGCCACAAACCACAAACCTCCCAGGAGCGAAGCAGAGCCTTGGCACTATCTACAGCCGCGGTGAGAATCGTACGTGTATGCGCTGTGGGGGCAGGTGTAGTATAGGCAGACGGCTTGAGATATCCTGCTTAAACTGTCGTGTTGACGCTACAAAGGTACCATTTCGACGGAGCTGATTTGACGGTTTTGTAGCGGGACTAACGCTCGAACTTTCTGTGTTCACGCCACTAATGTGACGAAGCTATGGGAAGCTGATAACAACAAGGCTATGGAGTACACAACGACCTCACCATGTCTGTTGCGTCGTACGATACGTCGCCCGAAGCCTGGAAACACCACACCTCTATTGGTCTCTTTCAGTCACCCACCCTCTCTGCTACGCGGACGGTGATGATCTCAGACTACACCTTGACTATTTCCAGCAATAATAGGCACAGATGGTTGATTAATTCTTCATTTATCGTCTTTTTCAACCAATTCAAATCGATTGGCGAAGCGATGCGCCACCTGATCACAGAGCGTTGCGAAGGCCACGAAGACCATGTTTAAATCCGACGAGGTCAAGGGTTCCTTCTTCCTAGCTACTTTGCAAGGTACTACCTTCTATGGACCGCGTTATTGATAACCTCAGTTCCCAGGACGTCACCAAGTTTATTGACACCGAGTCCAAAATCCTCGACCACCGACAGGGCTGATTCAAGCCACAAGGTTTCTCTTCGCCTTGTCAGAAGGCTGGACGGTTCTGCCCGCGCGTGTGGTGACAGGTTGTATCTCGGGATGCTCAGCCTGGTCTGGCGTCAGCCTAGCGGATCGCCTCGAAGTCCCCTAGTCTGCGCCTGTTGATGATGATGTGGGCGCAGATTGGCGGGTGGGAGAGTGGTCTGCGCCACTGAGTGGAGATGACGGCATGGCCGAAGGGTGCCTGTGGTCAAGTGACACTCGTGACTCGAGTCGGCCTGAGCGTGATGGTGTCATCGTGTTCCGCGTTGATGTGCGCGGGTCATGTTAAAAATTGTTGTGTCCCCCAATGGGGTCCGAGTTTTGACTGGACGACGTTCAATTGAGACAGAGTCGACAACGGGAATCTAATGAAGAACGGCGCAGCTGAGAACTTCGTATAGGACTGGGAAGCAACGTTTCGGGTTTCCATTATGATGTGATGGACTATCATGGTGTTGCGTCTGTATCCAACAAACACTTCAGCTTGGCGGAGGAGTTTCGAGCCGGGTTGGCGCGCCTCAACGAGTAAGTGAGCGAACATCTTAATGCCGGAAGGGTGAAGGTGCTTGAAGCATGGCTTCGCGCCATGTAAGAGCTCATGTGGCGTGCGTCCCAGGTTATCAACATCGTCTGGTGAAATGTTCTTAAGGAAATTGGTAGCGTGCCAAATGAGGAGAAGTGCGTCAGAATGTATTATAGAGCGTGCAATCTGTATAATCCATTTAATCCCATCGCTCAAGCGTTACATGTTTTTGTCGGTGGAGGGGCCGAAATTTTTCAGGCTGTTAAGCTCGTGATGATAGGATGACACCATGCCATGTTCAATGTCCATGCGACAGAGGTCATTCGGTAACGGCGCGGTACTCACCGCCATTGCCGCTTCACAATAGACTCCGATGTGTCGTCGGGGGTTGTGTGCGCGTTGAACTGGGTGTTGGCATAGGCAATGAACTCCCGTGGTACGTCCGACTTCTTTTGCCGCCCATACTTGGCCTGCGGAATTTCCCGGACCAGTCCGGGTGTATGATTTCGAGCGGTTTTCGATTTGTGCGCCGAAAATGAAGCTCCCGGCGTGGGCCGGCGTCGCTTTGATTTTGACAGCATGCAATCCTCGCATTGAAATCCTTGGGTTTAGCGAGTACCAGATGGCCATCTTAGTACACCCTCTTGGGGTTTGCGATGTTTTAATGAGCGATCGAGTGGTGAAACTCATAGTAGGATGTGAAGCATCCCACTGCGCGCGCCGAAACCATGGGTCGACGGGTGAATGACATGTTGATGGTCTCAGGCTTTGCCGGCCAGGTGCTGATGGACGTAGGCGGGTCGTCTTCGTCGAACGGAGGGTACCATGTTGCGCAGACGCTGGTTACCCCGATGCATTCGCCATTGGCGAACCGGTCTGGATCTGTACAATGTCCGCAGTGTGCTTCGCCCAAGTGGGACAGGTACCATTCGAGAGGGAAAGATGGTTGCCTTTGCTGTAGAGTTCGAAACCGTGGTGACGGATGTATCTCTTTACTGTAGAGGGGTTTGGTCCGTTCAACAGGCTTCAGCTGACCCGTCAGGCATCCTGCAGCGTAATCGAACAAGCCCCATCCCACTAATAGATAACTCCAAACAGCCAGCACCGGTGATCGTTCCTTACTTGGGTGACGAGAACACGAAATCATCTACGCAGCGGGTCATGTTTCGTTAGACACCAGTGTCGAAGAGCCATACTGAAGGTGGGTCGATGGCTGACGGCCGACGGAGAGGAGCGTGGGCCGTACACCTTCCAACCGAGTACGCTTACCGTTCGCGTCGATGAACGCTGTCCGCATCGACTTGGACGTGATCTGCGTTGGCGGTGGTAGCGATGCAGTCAAGTCAATGGTCGCACTGATTGTAGGTTTCCTGGCGCCAGCGAGAGCGGTGGATGCGGTCACCTCTGTGGCACTGTCATCATTGGTGTTGGCTTTCTGGCGCTTGCCAGAGTCCCGCCCTGCGCCACGCCCTGTAGCCATTGGCGCAGCTTCCTGTTGCCGCTCCATGTGTTTCCTAATCTCGTTGCAGTTAGGGCAGATATGCCTAATGAGCATCAGGTTGTGTTCTCGGCACTAGGAGCATTCTGAGGCGGCGGAAGTGGCTTGAGGGCGAGCCCTCCTACGCCGTGCGCAATCGGTGGTGCGTTTGGCGCGGGCGGCGGTGTGTTTCGCTGCATAAGCTATTGAGTCAACGGTGCTTTCGAGGGTGAGCTTGCCTGAGATGACACTCTCTTCGTTCGTGAATTAAACTTGTTACGTTCGTAGTCTTTACTGTTCACAACGCCCACATGAAACCTCCCTGATAATATCTAGCCCTGTTTGTCCACGCAGACGCTCCCTATAATAGCCTAATCCGTTGCATTTCGCACAACGTCGTTGATTAGTGGTATCAGAAGAACTACGGGGTCTCGATCTGTTGTAGTATTCGTCAGGTCTTTCCGGCGGGTGTCTAGATCCTGGATTTAGCTCTGGATTCCAGCGTCGCGTCGATACTGGACTAGTTGGATGAAGTCGAGTTGGTAAGGAGCTATGCGTGTGGACTTGCGGTACTGGTGTATACCGATTTTCCTCCAATGAGTGCGCACGCGGACGTCCTGGAGATGGTGGGTACTGTAATTGTCAGGAAGAGGAGTAAGAAAGAGCAAGAATTACCTACCAGATATTGAGGACTTAGTGGAGATATTTCTAGCGATGCTTGCCTCGAACTCACTGGGGGAAATATCTCTCCGGAAGGTGAGTTTCTTCGCGGTGGTTCTGAGGTGAATGTGGGAGTGACGATCTGCGGTACGCCTGGGCAAGCTCTTGGATCCGCAGGCTTGTATGATGGGCGAGACGGTGAGGTTGGTTTTGGCGAAGATCCTCCTGGCTGTTGTGGAGGTAAGTCCACGGCTGGGCTGGAAACTTGGGCAGCGCCCTGAAACCTCACGCGCTTATCGCCAAGCTGAGAATCTCGAGATCCATGCGATCGCCATGAATTCACCGAGCTGGTCGAAGACTGTAGGGAAAGAGGAGAAGGTGCGCGATCTCTTGTCGTCCTGCTTTCTTGGTCCTCTGGTTCACTGACTCGAAGTATTGGACTCTTCTCTCCGTCATCGTCGCCGTCATCACCACCTTCCGATCCCAACTCTTCTACTCGTCCCATGTTCTCTATTTCTGCTTTGCGTGCGAGTTCTTGTTGTTTATCAGCAGCTTTCAGCATGTCGATCAGCTTCATCACAGGGTCAATAGCGTTCCTTATATGATCAAGGATTACCGGGGGTGCTCCAGCAGCAAGGGCAGCTCTTGTGATGGCGACACCTTTTCTTCCCCTCATGCTGCCCGACTGGCCGCTCACGACAAAGAACTTCTTCAAAACGGCTTTCGTTACCGGGCCGTATTTTCTGAGGAAGCCGACGTCTTCGCCGTGCCTCCGTTCGACCTGGCTGTCGTTCCCCCGCTCTTGGAGGCGCAGGTGATAAGTGTCGCGCACGTCGTACTCCAGTAGTAGATCCTGAAGGTCGCGATCCCGCTTTTCGATTGCAAGGTCTCTGATTTCTTCATAGTCCTTGCTCAGCCATCCTCCGGCTTCCAGGATCATTTCAGTCAGTGCCCAGTCCGAGGAACCGACGGCTTGATAGAGCGCATTGACATATTGTGGATGACTCGCGAAAATGTCGGCCCGATGTTTCAATAACAGGCGGGTGATGGCTCGCCTCTTGCCTACAGTGGCAGCAATGAGCGGCGTTCCATACTTGCCACCACTTGCGCTCGGATTTGCATGATGCTCGAGCAAGAGTCGAACTGCTTCGTGGTTTCCGACCGCCACCGCTGCTTGGAGCGGGGTACCGTACTTCCTGCATCGCGCGTCGACGTCGTCATAATTATCCAAAAGATCCTGCAATCTCGACAGATCATCCGCAAGGATCGCACTGCACAATTCGTCTCCTACCAGAGCATAGCCAATCTTCATCGTCTCCGCTAGCGCCATCTCCTCTCTCCGCCAGTCGATAGCATGAATTTGACAGATGTCTTGGAAGCTATGGCCTCGGATAAACTCTTCCGGCCTCCACGGATGTCGAAGATGGTTTCCTTCCTGAGACCAGACGTAGGTACTCGCAAGAACAGAACGACTGTCGCCCGCTGTGAGTTGCACGTCAACAGTGACCAATTTTCGTTCAAAAAACCCATCTTGAACAGGCAATCTGTTGCCTTCTTTTGTTCGTACTTGCGCACGCTTCAGGGTCTCGATATCCGAGGTGAAGATAAGGTCGCAGTATCTGAGTACCTCTTCCGTTACGCCGAGAATGAGAAACCCTACGACTTCTGCAGGAGGTGCCTTTTCAAGCGGAGGAAGGCCTCTCTGAGCCCTGTTTATCAATATTCGATTTGTTCGGGACGAATCTTGAATTGCTGCAAGTTGCATGCGGGAGGGTCTCCAGACGTCAAAGTCCTTGAGGCGGGCAGGCGTCATAGCTTCGGCAGCTCGCTTGACCGACATATCCACGAAAGCCCAGTCCTTGGACGTTGGCACGAGCCGCCGCTGGTGCATGGGAGAATATACACCTAGGATTGAGTGAGCGGCGAAGGCACGGAGGACGCTTGGAAACATCAGACGACCATAGACAAAGAGGTTCCGGCTATCCATGGTGATCTCAGACGACGCCCGAACCTCTTTCATAGAAAACCGATTCGTGCCTGCCAAGATGTATGAGGGAACCAACGTGGCCTTGGGCAACGGGTAACAGGCTCGAGGGTCCATTGGCGGTGGTTTTAGCGGCTCCGGTGCAACAATGGGCATCTCATCTAGGTCTACAGTCCCCTCAGCTGGTTTGGATGGTAAAGGCCTTCGATCTGAGGTCAACACTGAGAACCTCCCGGATGATCTGGGCAATTCTTCGTCGGTTGGCTGCTTCTGGTCGAACCGAACCTCTTTATGTGTTGATTGTGCGCCCGGTGGTTTCATCGAGGACCGGAGAGGTTGGCTCAATGCTGCGGGCAGATGTTTTGGTGTGTCTTCTGCTACCTCCCTGCGAGTCTGCTCGTCGGAAGTCTGCTCCGCAGTTGCTAGATTTGATGGCGATGCCTCCGGATCCTCCGTTGGAATGGCGGAAGTGGGCGGGGATATTTCAAGTTCATCTTGATCCAATTCGGCCGCTTGCACTTGCGCAGCGTCGTCGAGAGACTCCACGTCTGAAGCCACGCTGACAACACCCTTCTCTTCCAAGATCTTCGATGTGACCGTAACATCTTCGCTGTCAGTATCGTGTACAGAGTCGCGTCGCAAGTACGATTGTAGCGTAGCCTCATTCGCCATGTCGGAGTTCGACGTGTGAGACTGCTGGTGGCCAGTATCATAGGGCGCATCATCTAGGCAGTTGAAGCAGAAGTACCTGTGATCGCTAGGTGTATCCGAAATTTTAGCCACCACCTGAGAAGCCGTCGGTCGATCCGTTTGTGATTGCTTCAACATCGACTTTGTCCAATCTAGAACTCGTTTGTCCTGAGACTCAGACTGGGATTTTAGCTCTTCAATCCAGCCCTCGGTGGCTTCTTCATTCTTGTAGAAGTACCTGGATTCAGTACCGTGGGAGGCATAGTAGGCTTCCAGATCGTTCAACGATCGACCCAAAAGGATGGTCGCCATTTCGAGAAAAACACAGCCCATTGACCAAAGATCGCTGGGTCGTCCGCGAGGCTACATGCGATCAGCAGAAATCTGTGGCTTTGGCGCATCGCCGCTTACCGCTTGATCCATGACTTCTGGCGCACAATATCTCTCGGTAATCTTTCCCGTCATCCCAGTGGAGAAGCTTCTGCTTGCCTCTCCCAAAGTCTTCGAGGTTCCAAAATCCGTAAAGTAAATTTCTTCTTTCTTGACGAGGATGTTCTGAGGCTTGATATCTTTGTGAATGATGCCGTGGTGGTGGAGGTACTCGAGAGCCTTTATGAGACAGCCAAAAAAGGTTCGAAGGCACTGCTTCTGGGCGTTGCTGTCAACCTTGGACGACCAACTCTGCAGAAGGTAGGCTTTCAGGTCTTGATCGGCAACAGGCCGCATTATCAAGCCGACGTACATTGGATCGGAGTAAGATGAGATGAGTTTGACGAGGTGACGGTGGGTTGCCGCTTTCAAAGCCCGGAGTTCCTTTTGAAAGCTGTCAAGAGATTCCTGGTCTTTCAATGCCGACATGCCCCGATGTATACGTTTCCGTGCAAAATACTTCAGCGTAAACTTCCCGTAAACTTCATCCACCATTCCCGCCCCTCCACGTCCGAGTGTTCTGATGGGTGAGAAGCATTCGTCGGCCAGAGCGCGAAAATGAAAGTGTGCGCTGCCTTCCTCTTCCAGCTCTTTCAAGTGCAGGTTGGACAATACCAAGCCCTGAAGCTTCAGAAATCGCTCTCGAAGCTCCGCTCCCTTGATGGCGTCTGGAAGGTTTCGGTCGTTGTAGGGAAGAAAGGCGTCCGTTTTCTTCAATTTTATGAAGGTGTCCATGGCTTCGGGGCATCCGAGAATGCGAAGTATGCAGAAAGTCCTTGGGCGCAAGGCCCACTCGCCTTGGCCAAACTGTCGAAGCAGGTCACTGATGTACGAGAAGACGCCATCCCGCAGCACCGGGAGCATATCCACAGGATCAGTCGGCCTTGGTATGTTGACTTTGTCGAGTCGCGCATTGAACTCTGCCTCCGAAAGTTTCCTTATGGCATGCCGTATGATCCGCTGACCGAAACTGGACGTCCGCTTTGCATGGCTTGGTCGAATGCAACGCGCCTTCACAGGCTCCATATTTGCTCCGGAACGCTTGAGGAGGGCGATCTGATTGCGTCCTTCGGTATTGTCGGAGAAGTAGTCCTCAGCCGACGCAACCTCGTAGTTCGGGCGGCTGTCAGCCATTGCAAAACTCCAGGAATCGATCAAGGATGGGCCTAATCACCGAGGCCTCAGGTATAAGGAATCCAGAACGAGGGTGGGCTGACATCCGATGATGCATTTCTTGAAGGCTAGGCTGAGGCTGAACATTAAGCAGCTGTGATTCACAGCCAGACTGCAGTATGCGCCACCACCAGATGTGGACGTGTGCGCAGCAAATAGCAGCCACAGACATCCCACCGCAAAAGTCGCTCGTTCAGTCTCCTGAGGTCTCACCATTTCTTTCGCCTTACGGCCGCATCTGCCGATAACCCACATTCCGAAAAGTATCATGATTCACCATCCGTCCTCTCAATCGCTAGGTCGACCGCGCGCTCGCAGTGCGGCTTCTCCAGGCTTCGCCACCTTCGTGGTAAGGAATGTCGGTACACTACTCGGTCAGCCCCCATACAGTGCCCAGCACTGTCTGCGCCATCCACCGAGGGTGAGGAGGTCGAAGGTGAACAGGCTGAGGGGCCAGTGGCGTCCATTATAATGGGTCGAGTAGGCGAGACCGAGAGTCAGTGGAGGTGGAGTGTTGTTGGTCAGTCGCAGCACCGCAGTTGCTGCAGGCTCCAGCTACGCGCCACCAAAACCATTCTTCCTGGGTGAGACGTTATTTACGCTTGGGAGTTATTTTATCTAGCAATAAGTTAGTAGCAAAGCGACCAGATTGTGTTGCAAAGACCACTTTTCAGCGCTGCGATGTTCCAAGGAAGCCGTCAACAACGAGCTACGTTGCATACCGCGCGCTTGCTGCTGCCTCGCTGCCTCGCTGCCTCGTGACCACGCGATACGTAATACGAGGTGGCTGCTTATCGTGTGTGGCCTCGGCGAGACGCTCCCCAATCACATGGTCGAAGGGCGCAGCCTGATGAAGCGCGTTTGTATTGGATGCAGCTTAATTCAGCCTAGACCAGTGGGGCCTTCCTGATTGGAAGTGGAGACTACCACCTGAAATCCTGGTCAGAAGTCGATGCTTTCCTAGGCTTCGTCGCGTTTGGAATATTGCAGCTTGGTATGGAATTGGAGATGGCGGATACAGGGAACCTGGAAAGTCTACTTCTTGATGCACCTCTTTGTATGGTTGAGTATATACAGGATATTCCAGTTTTCGAAGCTAATGGATGTAGATGCTTCTGCCCAGGGCAAAGAACCCCAAAGCGCCCAAGCAAAACAGTTGACCGGTGAATCTGCGCGATAAGAATCTTAGCTTTTGCTAATTTGCTTGTATGGAAGACTGACACCAGTGACTCTACAAAGAAGACACGGTTTTCACCCTACAAGAGACTAGTAGTAATATCAGCGTACAGAAAGCCAAAACCATTACCGCTAGTCCTCTCCTCTTTGCCTTAACGTGCAGATAAACATCCTACTATGTCTTCTCTTGGATCCTCAGCCTTCGTACAGCCATCGCAGTCACCAGACTTCATGACAGTATTCGCACACTCTGCTACAATATCAGTCCCATGTGCGCATGTAACAATGTGAAGTCTCATATCAATCATCAAGTCTATTGTCTACAAAAACAGCGAGCTAAAGCCAGAGTATGTCGGTATTCACCTCGCAGTTCATAAGACCACGGTGGAACCATCATCTCCCCGCCCCTAGCAAAACCATCCCTTTCCATCCACCCTGCATCCCCTCCCACCCCATCCATCACTCCTCCACCCCCTACCCCTGCATCTCCACCATCTCAATCAAAGAATTCAACTCCTCCAGCTCTCTCTGCAACCTCCCCGCCACCGGCTTCGCCCCCCTCAACTCAGCGCGCACCTCCTCCCGCATACGACCGTACTCATGCACCCGCACACTATCCTGCACAACAGGGATGAGTCCATCCAACTGGCCGAGTTCGTTCCGGAGCCGAGCAGCCAACGGCTCAGCCTCCCTCAACTCGTCGCAGACTTCGTCGCGCATGTGGCGGTAAATCGGCAGACGGACGTTGTTCACCTGCGGCCTCTTGCCCAGACCGGTGGCGCTGGGGGCGTGGTGCGTGGAAGTAGGGTTGCGGCTGGGTCCGGGACGTCCGTAGCTGCTGTTGCTGCTGCGGTGGCGCCGACTGCGCCTGGAAGATTCGCTGTTGTTGTTCTGGGGCCTCTTGCCTAGAGCGGTGGCGCTGGGGGCTGGGTGGGTGGAAGGGGGAGCGTGGCTGGGGCATCAAATAGAACCGGCGAATGGCGCCGCCTCCCCGACCACGGACGGTCAGAAGAGCCAAGGTTTTCCTGTTCTAGATGCTCGCTGGGAAGGTTATTCGCGGAGGATCCGTTGCCAGTATGAGCAGAGGCCTGGTCCTCATCAAGAAGCAGGCCGTGCGTAGGCCCATTCCGCTCAGTAGAGGTAGGGGAGTCGGTGCTCCATGTGCCATGGCTAGAATCTGTGGAGTCCGGCGAATATGTGGGGTCTGGCGAATATGCGGGGTATGGCGAATATGTAGGGTTGTCATTGTCCTCGAAGGGAGGGATGTCATTGTCTCCAAAGCGAGTATGCACCGGGTTCGGACAGACAGCAGCGTTATACGCCTCGTCTTCGAGCTCTGCCTCGTATTCGCGGGTTGCCCCACTCCAGAGACATTCTGGGCTGTGGTAGACCCCGTCGAATGTGGGGAGCCGGCGGGAAGCAGACATCTTGATGGGGGGTTGAGCTTGGTGTTCGGTGCCTTGATTGTCTGTGATGGATCTGCTAGGAGGATAGTGCAGAGTGGGATCCTTGGATGGGATGTAGACTTGTGTGAAAGACGTCTGAATGTACAGAAGGAAGCATTGTAGGTATCTGTGTATCGTCCAGCTGAGTGAACACTGAGATGAGATGTCCAGCATTGCGAGCGTGTTGGCCATGCACTTATACGCAGTCCCGCGTGCGGTGTCTCACTTCTTGCTTGCTGCACGAGCAAGACACATGCTCTAGCGTCATGTGTGGCTTGATGAAAAGCCGCATACCTGCATGTGCTTGCTTGCTTGACGGCGAATGCTAGGAAAGAAAATGTTTGTTGTCTCTCCTCTGCATGGCGGAGGCGTACACAGAGGATAGGTCGCTGCCTGTAGATTCGCAACCTACACGCCGTGAAAAGTTGTTTGTCTGCCACTGCGCTTGGTGTGTGAAGAAACGAGGACTCTGAATACTTGCTTTGGTTTTCGGGAAGCGCATGCTAGGAAAGAAAACCTTTGTCTCTCCTCAGCATGCGGAGGCGTACACAAAGAATAAGTTACAAGCTCTAGATTCGCAACCTACACGGCGTAAAAAGCTGTCTGTCTGCCACTACGCTTAGTATGTGGAGAAACAGGGCGTCTGAATACTTGCTCTGGTTTCACTTCCCGAAAAACCAAAGCAACTATTCAGCCTCAGCTTCGTTATTCACGCGAATCAAACCATCCGATAATCCCAAGCGTGCGAAAACTGTCTTGCATTACCACACCCGTCTTGCGCTTTGCACAAAAACCTGTCTCACATTAACACATCCGTCTCGCACGTTGAGCAAAAAGAAAGAAAGAGAAGCGATACTCACGCGAATCAACCCACCCAATCCTTCCAAGCGTGCGAAAACTGTCTTGCATTAGCACGCCCGTCTTGCGCTTTGCACAAAAACCTATCTCACATCACCACACCGGTCTTGCCTTGCACATTTCGCAAAAAGAAAGAAAAGCGGGCGCGGGTTACTGCAGAAAGTCCAGAATCACCACAGCAAAAAGCCAGTTTGCGCAGCCTGTCTTGCGCTTTGGGCAAAAACCTGTCTCACATTACCACGCCGGTCTTGCACTGTTAGCAAAAACAAACTGGCGGTGAAGGTACCATACCGTACACCATGGCAAGAATACGCGCGATGCATCTCCCGCCCGCCTCGCCGCGCAGTACCCCATCCACCCACCTAGCGAGACAGTAAAATTAACTCTATTCCTCCATTTCTGATATCAAAAGCACAGAACCGGAGGCAGATCAGAGTGTGGTGCATCATGCATCATGCATGGGCCAGGCCACAACAAACATCTAAGACAGTACGGTAGCAAGATTCACGGCGTCGGGCAAACATTCCCCCGATCCCATGTGATGCGCCTGCCACCTTACCTAATCAACGCCTCCACGCGGGACACGGCCTAACAAGAGGCCGATCCCACGTGACGCGTGCCACGCCACCTTACCTACTCGGTGTTAGCGCCTTCCCGCGCTCTCTCCAGCCTCAGGCCACCAACAGCCTTGCACGCGACAGGTAGATATCCATACCATAGAAGAACCTTTCCATGTAGCATAGATAGACAATACACCACAAAAATTCCACCACATAACGTAGCTTCAAAACCATCCCAAAGAAAATAACTTTTCATTCAACTTCTCGTACCCAAAAGCTAACCAGACTACCCTTCCAAATACCCATCATCATCATCGTCATCATCAAACTGCGTATCCATCTCCATCCAACCCCCCCCAGCCCTTCCTTCCTGGCATACCCCTCCCCCAAGAAAAGGAAATAAAAAGAACAGAACCAAACGCACAAAAGCCGTGGGGTATCGATATCTTGCCAAAATACGCCCCAGTCAAGTCTACCATATACCATCCGTAGAATAAGAGACAAGTCGAAACAAAACTAACGCCAACATGGGTAGAAAAGACGAGGTTACTGATACTCAAAATCAAGCATAGCGAGCCGTGTACCGAGAGTGCGCGAAGTCTTCTTGATCATAGCTTAGCGAGCAGCTCTTCAACACTATAGTTATCTTCCAATACTTCAATGTGTGGTACGGGGTTATCCATTTGCACGGTCCAGGCGTCAACACGAGGACTATTGGCGAGCCAATCGAACGGAGGACTACTGGCGGCTTCGGGGTCTTCCGCGAGAGCTGGGTTGTGTCGAGTCTCACTCTCTGGGGCGGCACTTGGAGGACGATCGTCGTTCGGGAGCTCGTCATTCGGGAGCTCGTCGTTCGGGAGCTCGTCGGTCAGGAGCTCGTCGGTCAGGAGCTCGTCGGTCAGGAGCTCGTCGTTCGGCAGCTCGTCGCTCGGGAGCTCGTCGTTTGGGAGCTCGTCGTTCAGGAGCTCGTTGTTCGGCGGCTCCTTGGCTTTGTTCGAAGAGGCCTCATTCGGGACCTCCTCCTCTCCCAGGCCCCCGACCGCCTGACGCCAATCGTCTACCCAACCAAAAGTGCGATACGCCCCCAGCAAGAGTTCACGACTGCGCAAACGAGAGATAAGACTTTTTGCGGAGCCTGACGGCTCGGGTGGCTGAGCAACACCAGCTTCTGCCGCTCCAGAAGCACGGTTGTCTGTGATGCCCACATCGTCATGATTATTCGGAGGTCCGTTCTCTGCCGCGCGGCCCATATCCCCGGTGACCTCAGCGTCATCTTCTTGTCCGGTGACCTCAGCGCCATCTTCTTCTCCGGCGACCTCAGCGCCATCTTCTCGTCCGGCGACCTCAGCGCCATCTTCTTCTCCGGTGACCTCAGAGCCATCTTCTCCTCCAGTGACCTCAGCGCCATCTTCTTCTCCAGCGACCTCAGCGCTGTCTTCCACCGCAGGCGGGGCGACCGATTCGCTTGCCCGCGCTTCCACCCGTGAGCGCTTCTTGCTGCGCTGACCACCAGAGCGGCTCTGGCGCTTCCTGCCGCGGGCGATCGCGCTGTTCTTCGGTAGGCGTGGGGCATGGCCGGCGGGCTCGAGGTTGTTCTGGCGGAGCTGCGGCTGTTAGCAAAGCACCAGTTGACCGACCCGCGGTACCCACTTTATGTAGAAGATCCTTCACCCAGCAGTAATCATCGGCGAATGGCACCGCTTCGTCCTTGGCATGAGGCTTGATGCACTCGGTGTCGATTGTGTTCACCGTATGGTGCCACGTCGCCGTGCCTTTGAGGTCGGTCGTGTGACGTACCTCCACATAGTCGGAGAGGATCCATCGGTATTTGCTGTCTTCGGCTGCGGGATATACCCACACAATCAGCGAGAACGCGTCTCGCTGTTCCGCGACAACGGCCCTGTTCGTGGCCGCGTCGTTGTCGCCGGGTAGGGCGCCGCTCCGAGGGCGCACCGTGGCGATCCGGGGTATGCTGGACCCCGTCTTATCTTTGCGGCTGAGGAGCAAGGCCTCCCAGGGCGGGACGGACGTGCCCCCGCGCCTGTGGACCTCCCATTGGACAGCATTCGGATAGCCGTCTATCTGATGAATCGAGACGTCGTATGGCGCGGGGTTGCCGGAGTCGGCTGCGGCGGTCCCTGAGGAGCTGTTAGCATGCGCAAGACAAGGAGAGCTGTCAGGGCGACCGTACCAGCACGCGTTGGGCGCAGCGACCACTTAAGGGCGGGGCGCTTGGGCGCGGAGGACGCCGAGGACGCCGAGGAGGACGCCATGGAGGGCGCAGACGATGAATTGACGGACATGGAGATGCGTGGGACAGGTGCGCCGGCGTGCAGCGCTGTGGTAGGCGTGCAGGCGGTGGTGGAATGTGCGTGTTGCTCAAGACAAGACGAGTGGCTAAACGTTTCGCCGGCTGCGGGGCAGGGGTTTGCAGCAAACAAGGCGTGCCCTCTCACGGCGCGCCAGAAACGGCGCGTCAAAGCCGAATGTGAGAACGCGATGCTGGGTACTTCTCCAGGTGTCGTGTCCACCATCACGACCGCGCGGTCCGGGTTCCGCCCATGCCCGTGACGGTCGGGTACGTGGCAGGCGGTATTGATGGCGGCGCGGAGCTGCAGAGTTTTTCCAGAACGGCGAGGAGCGAGCGTCTACGGCGGGCATGCTGGATGGAGGTCAGAGGCCAACAAGAAGGGCACTCATCAGACTCGGTGGTCTTACTCGGTGGTCTTCGTGTCGCAGGTAGCGACGCCCAAGGCGAACCGGTCGCACGAACTGGTGCACGAAGAAACAGGTCATGTCGGTGCTGCAGCGCACGACCTCGATTCGGGCGCAGGCAGTTGGCGAACCACCGACTGGCATCCAGTTGCAGGCAGACATCGGGGGTGCAGTGCGGCGCGCGTACGCGACGGCGATGCGTTGCGTTGCGTTGCCCATCGCAGTATCCACCTCCTGTGCATTATTAGAATCCTGATCATCAACGAATGTGGGCGCGATTTCACCAGCACCTATTCCGCTCGCTCACCTGCTGCATGCATGGATGCATCCTAGCAGGGAGCTGGTACGACGGACATGCAGAGCCTGCTCGTTCTGCAGCACGCCCTACCGAGTAGTTCCCCAGCACAGTGTCGCTGGGAACCTGTCGACATGATGGACGGGTAGGGAGAAGATGAGCCGTCCTTGCAAGGTCGGGTCGTGATGGGTCGTGAAGAGTTGTAATGGGTCGATGGGCTCGAGGAGCAGGAGTGAGGAGGTAGGCGCAGCGGAGGGGACCCGTGGACCCGTGGCCCCGAAACCACCACCTCGTGACGACACCCGGCCTGACCAATGAGGCCACCCGTCTCCGCCTCCCCACAACGGCCCTTTTCCACCCGGAGGTTCACCGTGAGAAAGCCTTTGACCTGACCTTGGGCTTCGTTCAAATTCAACGTTTGAAGGACGAAAAACCGCTGCCAGAGGGTACTTCTCCCTTGTTCGACTTCGGCCTCGCCGAGCCGCCACGGTACCACGCCACCCCACGATTCTTTACCATTGAAAATGGCGAAGCTCTTAATTTCTGCTCCAGCTTCGTTCGGAAAGGGGGATGAAAGGATGTGTCGCGTCTCGGCACGAATAATCGACCCCTCCCGGACTCCATTTCTTGAAGCCGCGGCTTCGAAGGTTTGGGGGGTGCCCTGGGATTCCTCGACCTCATACCACTGCGTCTCCATCGATCGCTTCTTCAGCACGCAAAACGAGCAAGCAACGTCGGAACCGAGCAACAGATGGAAAGTCTGTATTGTCTACCTCGCCGACTACCCCAGCATACGCAGGGAAATCAACGAGATCTCGTACTTGTCTGAGATTCGGAGCAGCACTGACTGGCAGGTCACTCTGCCCTACGAATCCCCAGATGCCTCGTAACAGGGACCTGTCGGCAGCTGAATGTCCATAACCACGGAAATGCTTATCCAGGATGACCCGTTGTGCTACCCGTCCAAATCTGTACAGCATCTTGACAATGCTCTTGCTGTTGATAATTCTCAACCGCACTGGATAGCGACGTCACATCGGCCGACGATACGATATATACGCGCCTCAGGAGTAACAAAGCGCTCGTATCGCGGCTCCTTCCATAGAATAATCCATCTTCGCTCCACCACCAACCTACAGTAAGCTAGCAGCGTCCCCTCGCCATCAAAGTCTTATTAACCTTGCAGCCAAAGAAGATACCGACCTTCCCAGCCCCAAAAGCCCTTTTCACCACCGCCGCTCCCGAGCAATAGCAATAAAAAGTACCAAATTCCTCTAGTATGCCCCTCGCGCTATATATTGCCGTGACGAACAAGCCTACTCGCGACGCTGAGGACGTTGGGAAGAGTATCCTGGTATGTATATTCTTTGGGGTTGTGCCTGCTTTGTTCCTCACGCGTACGAGCCTTCTATACTGTATTAACTGCACTCGTAGCTTCTTTTTATATCCCGCTTCTTGAGCTCTAACTTGGTCTGGTACTTGTAGCGGATGTGTTGTATTGTGGGGCTAGGAGGAGACGAGCGGGAACGGCTGGTGAGGAGACGTGGTGGGGCGTGGTACGGCGCGGGGGAGAGCCTGAATGGAAAGGGAAAGATGATTCGGCATATGGCAAGTCTGAGGAGGAGCTGGGAGTGTTGTGCTGGAGAGTGGGGTTGATAGTGTGTGTTGTTCTTGTGATGGGAGAGTGGCTTATAGTGGGGTGTGGGGTCTTGTTCTCCATCACATCGTCAATCGTGGCGTTGTTTGCGTAGTCGTTGGTGTATTTATTTATGAACTCATCGAAGGAGGGGTCTGCAGAGTTGTTCGTGGGTTTGTCCACGACGACGGGGCTAGACTTGTTCTTGGGGTCGTTTATGGCGTGGCTCCTAGGCTCTTTTATGTATTCCACCACGTTCTCGTTCATACGGTCTGGTACGGCTTAGTCTGCAACGCGTGTACTGTTCTGGTTGTTAGCTTGGATTGAGATTACTTACGGCGTTATTGTTCCCTGATGCGTCTGGCATGATGTAGGCAATATTAAGAGAAGTTATCAAATATACCGCTGTGGGCTCTTCTAGTTAACGCATAGGTAATAGTGCAAGAGGTAGACAATAAGACCGAGTAACCATTCGCCGGTCCAGGATATCTATTGAAAGCTTGCATCCTTATCTGACTGGGCTACTCCACCGCATTTTTCAAGATTATTTTAATAGCTCTAAGCTTAATAGTCTGCATTTATTAGAAGAAATGTGAGCTCGATATATATGCTAAGCGTACATAGAAGCGAATCAAGCCTCTCTTAAAGCGGGAAGCCGCTGTGGTAGGATGGATCACTAGGAATGACAGAGGGAAAACGCCGGGAGCCAGGCTGGTACTCGGAATATCTCACAGCTCAATTATCAAATTTAAAAATAACGACCTGTTGCCTTTATATCGCGAACGGAGAGGCGATTGAGGTTTCTCACAGAACCCCTAGCGATATTCCCTATTGAAGTCCTTCGAAGATGCCTACGTATGAGTCCTTGGACACTTCGGTCATGTCAGCGTTAGGCCACTCAATCTCTCTATTCACTCATGTTTATCTAAATACCTTATTAAATTACAAGACTACAGCGTAAAGCATATGTATAATATCAAAGTACAAGATTCAAAGTTCAATATTGCTCAAAAATAGATACATTCTATGGTTTAGGCACATTCTAAGTGTGCCCTATCGAAGCCGCATACATACTCATACACCTTAGCCTTGCTCCTTCTTTACGCAATATACCATGTGTCAAAGGCTACGCGCAAAGCCACAAAGCAAATACTTCCCGCCCTGCATCCTTTCTATCCTACAGCCTTTCCGTCCTACAGTATTTCCGTCCTACGAGCATCGCTTATGATACCACTTGCCGCGACGACAGCGTGCACCTTTCAAATTGTTTTTTTTCGACAGCGTTTTTGCATTTTCCACACTTGACGATCTCCTTTCCTAGACGGGAATTACCTGCATGACCGGCGGTCCGCACACAGATGATTATATTACGTTTACGGGCCATCTTTTCCAATATGCTGTACTGTTACAGTTGTTAGCTTATATACCTTCTACAGTAGACCTGTGATAGAACTACTTACAGTTTTGTGCTTTTTCGATGTGTTTAGTACCGTGTTGGCCGGTGGTGCTATGCATATCAGCGTAGTATGCTCTCCTTATATAGATATATTTCTAGTGTACATGTGAATTGTTTTAGGACGTGATGGCTGATTATGTGGGCGGGCAGGCATATGAGGACAACAAGCTATATTACTATTTGCAGAAAAGAGTGTGGAGTGAGGAGTCTACCGAGGAAGAAAGGAGAGGGCGAGAGCTTTATCTTGAGGGTAGTGGTCTGTGCACCTGGATGGAACCTTCTACACACACCACCTCTGACGTAAGTCACGTGGCTACACACCCCCCTAGCTGCGGTGTACCCACACCAAAGCTAATGCTCTGTACTATACTAGAATAGGTAGTAAACGATAGAATCTGAAGTAGAGTCCTCCTTAAGCTTCTTCGATAGATATCCTTTAACGTCTTGCATGCCAAGTTGCCTTATAAAGTTGGTGTGCTTTTGACGTACAAGGCTCTTAGTAAGTCCGTTGGCTGGCATCTAATTTGTAGGCTTCCACTGGACTAATACGCGTCCTTCTGCCTGCTCTTGTCTTAGCCAGTGCTGGTGAGTGTCGACGTGGCGTAGTTTTGTGAACAGCTTGTCCTTGTCCTTAGTGATAATACCTACTATCTATAGGTTATCGCAGTAAATAGTTGGCGTAATATCTAGGTCGAATTTAATATGTTTAAATAGTTGATTCCACACTTAAAGCTCGCTAGTAGCTGTTAACAGAGCTAGAAGCTCTGCCTTAGTGGTCAACTTAGTGACCGAGCGCTGTCGTGTCGCTTTCCAGTTAATAGGCATGCTAAAGAGCATAAAAAGGTATCTCTGTAAGCTTAGCCTAGTCTCTAGATTGTCTGCGAAAGCTGCGTCTAATGCTCTGTAGAACAGTGGCTCACTGTTAGCTGGTTCTGCACCCCCTAAGCTTGAACTTAGATAGATAGTTTGACTGTTAGTATTGGATTTGTTCTTGCTATAGTCTCCTTGAGCTCCTATAGCGAGTGTCTTTGTGCTAATTAAGTACCTCTATACGTAGTATACTGCGCTAATATGTTTCTGGCCTAGGTTCTGTAGGTAGCGAGATAGCTCTAAGTAAGCTTGTGCGACGTCTGGCCGTGTGTACATCGCTATATAGGCTAGCGATCCAACAAGCTCTTAGTAGAGTTTCGTGCGCTGATCGTCTTGCTCCTCTGTGCTCAGACCTAGATGTCCGTCTGCCAGCGGTACTGCTGGATATTTCGTGCTTGCAATATTGTACTTCTTTGCTACCTTGTTAATGAAGCTATCTTAGAGTAGCCAGATTCGCTTCTGCTCACGGTTTTGGATAACGCGTATGCCTAGGAACCACTTTAGTTCTCCCAAGTATCGCACGTTGTAGGTCGCTCTTAGCTGTGTGTCAAATCGACGGTAGGCGTCCTAATTGCTGCGGGATACAGCCACCACTATATTATTAACAAAGAAGAAGATAATAAGCTAGTTACTGCTATATAGACAAGGCACTCTAGGCACCTATCTCAGTCCTATCTTCTTAAGTGTTGTAGTAAGATACTTGTACTATAGTCGCGGCGCGTTACGGAGTCTGTATAGAGCTCGCTTAAGCTCTAGCAGTTTTCCAAGTTCTTTCTTATATCCTTCTAGACAGTGTACGTAGATAAGTCGATCAAGCTCCGCGTTAAGAAAGGCGTTGAGTACATCGTACTGGTATAGATCCAGGCCGAATGCTGCTGCCAGGGCAATAAGGCATTGGAAGATTTTCGCAGCCAGCGTAGCTGCGTACGTGTCGCCCCAGTCTTGCTGCAGATCTCCTCAGACAACCAGTCGAGCTTTGAACTTGTATAGATATCCATCCTCGTCGAATTTGTACGAGAATACCCACATAAGTGGTAGCACCTTAGCATCTGCTTGCTTAGCGAGCTCTATGGCTCTTCCAAAGCATCTACAGTCGATAACACTATCGATCTCAACTCTGCTTGCCTTCTTAAACTCAGCACTAAATGGATAACGATCCAGATCCTTCCACCTCTTTGGCTCTGGCGGCAGCTAGTCGCGGTGTAGTCGAATTTTTGGCGCTTCGCCAAGTAGCTTTGCTGGTGTAGTAGGATTAATACAAGTTGCGAATGTTGCCAAGTACGTACCAAAGCCCCTTAGCTTCCGGGTTCGCTTGCCCTCTACTACGTTCTCCTGCGATAGTTGACTGCCAATCTCCTCTTGTCGCTTTGCGTTATTTGTTGTTTAATTTAGCTCTCCTCCTTCTAGAGCTAGAGCGTAGCCTTTTCCCCAGCCTGTGTTATCTAGTGACTGGCGCAGTCCCTGCTCCTCTGGCGTCTCTTCTAGAGTGATGAGAGCTGGTTAAGTATCCTCAATCTTAACCTCAAATTTAGATTTAGAATTAAGCTCAGGCTTAGACTTAGGCTCTAGCCTATAGAAATAGTCTTCTAGTGTAGACAGCTAATCGATTAATATGTTGCTATGATCCGGCGTCTCCTTAATATTAAGCACCTCTGCTGCCTTATAGATATAGCTCTTCTCTGCGTACTTCTCTCGCTTATTATAGAGCTTGCTTTGCAGGAAGACAACGTCTCGAGTTCGTATAACTTGTCTAATTGTTAGTAACTATACTTAGTATATGTTAGTTGAATTAAAGCCTACTAGGTAGCCAATTAAGGCTTAAGATTTAAGCTTGTCTCCCTTTAGTAGCTTCTTATTAAGCACATAGGCTCTAACACTAATCACCTTAAGGTAAGCAACTAATGGCTTTACTCCCTTAACTTTAGTATACGGGCATTCCTATTGTAATGCTTTGGTTAGTGTACGGTTAAGCAGGTATATTACTGTTATTACACACTCGTTGGCGTACGCCTTTGGTAGACCTGCGTGTAGGCGTATAGCTCTGCCTCGAATCACAATGGATTTGCCTGCGCGTTTAATGGCTCCGCTCTAAGCTTCTGTAGCTCTAGCCTTAATAGCAATTCTAAGATCTCTACAGAGCTCTAGCAGTTCAACGTATCCAGTCTCCATGTCCAGCCTCACAATAATGACTTAGCTCTAGAATTGCCGCTTTATCTTGGCCAGTAATCGCTTAAAGACCTTAGTTAGAGTAGCCTTTGTCTTATCTAGTATACAGCATCCTTTGTGCCACTTTGTGTGCTAATTAAAAGCGTGGAATAGATACTAATCACTATTATAGCAACGCTCTCCTCGCTCTAGGAGCTGTACCAGATCTATACTAATGCGCTCGAACGGTCGTGTCGCTAGTTCTTAGGGTGGTCTTTAACTAACAATCTCTATTAGTTTCGACTAAATATATGTCTTGCAGTCCTTCTAGTTTAGTGCTTAACCGTCCGTAATATATAGGCTGTTAACGCTCTTAGGCAGGTGCTTAATTGCCTCTTTGCCAGCGTGGCCCCACATAACATGTGCTTCCTCTATAGTAAGCTATAGTTGCTTCTTTAGCTTGTATAAAGGCTTCTTGCGTGTGTGTGCTAAGGCTGCAAGTAGAGAGCCAGCGTCTAGTCTCTCCATACCTTTAGCGTCTATTAGCCAGTGGCCGCCTGTATACTTAAGCTTGCAAATAACGTTCTTCCAGCTCTTCTAGTATAAGCAGTCTTGGCCTAAGTCGAAATGAATGCCGATTGAGCGACAGCGTGACAGGCCAACGACGTTGGTAAGAAATCCTAGGACGTAGGCGACGTAGGTAAGCTCTATACGCTCTGTGCCTTTAGGTGTGTTAATAAGTAGGATAACATCTCCCCACTTGTGAATTAATAGCTCTTAATCTCTAGCCTTAATAACTTTACCTATCCTATTAGCTTGCTTCTTCTAACTATAGGCTCTACTGTTAGTGACGTGTGTGTTTAATCCTAGGTTAAGTATTTACTAATTAATTAGACTAGACTTAACTGTCTGCTCGCTTACGCAGTCTAAGCTTATTATAAGCTGCGATATATAACTGTTCAATGTGTTATGCATAGGTCTGTAATTATTAAACTGTTAAGGCGCTGTTAAAGCTGCTAACGCTGCTAGTCCTGCCTAGTCTCTAGTATTTAGCGCGCTCCTATTGGCCTTAAGTGCTGCCTTTATAGCTCCTGCGACTAATGATTGGCTTGCTATAGCCTTGTCGAATTGTTCTTGTATCTTAGGTTTGGGCGTCCATCCTTAAGGCTTGCCCTTCCCTCTAAGGTACTAACAGTCCTTAAATTAATGATTAAGACCATATGTACACTTAGGCTTCTTATCTTAATCCTTCTTATCTGTTACTTATGGCTTATTAGGGCTCTAGCTAATACCCAGTGTAGCAAAGGTACTAAGCGACGACGCTACTAGTCTTGTCGAGCGCCAGTATATGGTGAACTCGGCAATAAGGTTGTCCAAGCTCTATATAGGCTGTCTGTTAAGCTGTGCTTAGAATATAATGGCTTGCTAAGTGGTGGCCCACGTGTTGTTAAGTCCTTTAACTGCGAGTAGAAAATCGCGCTGTGCTCGCGGCGATGTCACGTTGGGTAGGTTCGCTGCCTCGCACAGACGTACAATATATAGCCACTTATCTAGCTAGGTATTAATATTGTTGCGGGGTCAGCTCTGCAATTGCCGATACTTTGCTAGAAGCTGCAGCTCCCTCTTAGCTATTAATGGGCAGAGGTGCTTTTTAAGCCTCTTTAGTTGAGCGTACACTGTATCGTCGCTCTGGATTAGGTGTATGTGGCGGCGGCTAATTGTTCGGCCGATCTCCTGGGTAAAGTTGTCCAACGCTTTCCTCTTAATTGTATATCTAGCCAAGGCTTAATTATAGCCTCTCTCTGCCTGCTAGTATTGTTAGAACTCCTTAGTTGTTATGTCTTTTAGCACAACGCTAGTATCCTACTTTGTCCCCTTATAGTAGTGCTCTAGTATTACGGGCACTGGCTCCTTAAGCTGTTCAAGTGCCGCCTTGTTAAGATCTGGGTTAACTATAGGCTAGAGGTAATATTAATTCGCGCTATCCTTACATAGGAAGATCTATTCTTTCTAGTCTGCTGGCTTCTTAAGTATAACTGTCGTTCTTATAACCAGTCCATCTAGCTTAGTTGTAGGCATCTTACTCTATTAGTTCCTAGAAAGGCTCTCTTTAGTAATAGAACGCGTGCTTAAGGCTTAGTAAGGTAGCTTAGTGACGTAGCTCTATTAACAGCTTATTAACAGCTCCTTAGCAGCTTATTAGTACGTGCAGTAGCAACAGCGATTGAAGTTAATAGCCAGGTGCTCAGCAGCTGTAGTAGTCAAAGTCAACAGCTAGGCTTATAACTGTGGGCGGGCAGGTATATAAGGACAACAAGCTATATTACTATTTGCAGAAAAGAGTGTGGAGTGAGGAGTCTACCGAGGAAGAAAGGAGAGGGCGAGAGCTTTATCTTGAGGGTAGTGGTCTGTGCACCTGGATGGAACCTTCTACACACACCACCTCTGACGTAAGTCACGTGGCTACAGATTATCTAACCAGCTAAGTTATCTGCCAGGTACATGAGGTCAAAACAAGCGTTGAACAAACATTAAATTAATATTATTTGCTTCGTTATAGACACTTCTGGCCAACTGGATAGAGGATATAGAGCATATTAACTTACATTAAAAACATGCCTCTAATGCGACTCGAAAGTAGCATTCTAGACATACACCCCCCTAGGTCGGTCCCCACCAGGGCTTCCAACGTAGCGTAGTACGGCGTACAACTACGGCCCGTAGCGATTACGTGAGCCGTACGTAATACGCTTTGCCCTGGGCCATAGCGTAGCGTAGTTTGTATACGTTTTACGCCGTAGTACGGCTGTATGGTAGCATCTTTTAGAGATTTTGACGCGTGATTTGGGTGTTTTTAAGTCGCGATTTTGGTATTTTAGAGAGCTGTTTTGGGCTGTTTTTACGCCCTTTTTGGTGTAGTACGCGCTCGGATTGCAAGGACGTCTACTGTGTCTGTGCGCGTAACGATTATGTTCGCGTAACGATCGCTATTTACTAGGAAAATTAAAGAAAATAAGAAGCTTTGATGCTATATAACTTTTTAATTGCTAAATGTTTTTAAAAACTTTCTTAACTAAAGTTATAAAGAAAGATTCTATCTATAATCCTAGAATTTTAGTTTTTAATAATAATTAATCTTTTAAAATATATAAAAAAACGTAAAAATTTAAGTCTTTAGAATTAAAAGAAAATAATTTTTAAGAGTAAACTATACTATTCTAAATAGTTTTTATATTTACACTTTTTATATAAAAGCCTATTTAAAAAGTTGTTCTATATTTCTATACTTTTTTTAAAAAAATTAGAGAAGATAATCTATCTTTTTAAATAGGCTTTTATATAAAAAAGTGTAAATATAAAAACTATTTAGAATAGTATAGTTTACTCTTAAAAATTATTTTCTTTAATTCTAAAGACTTAAATTTTACGTTTTTATATATTTTAAAAGATTAATTATTATTAAAAACTAAAATTCTAGGATTATAGATAGAATCTTTCTTTATAACTTTAGTTAAGAAAGTTTTTAAAAACATTTAGCAATTAAAAAGTTATATAGCATTAAAGCTTCTTATTTTCTTTAATTTTGTCAGATTTAATGGTTGAATGCGATGATGCGCCTTGATAGATGATGATGATTGTATTGTGTTCGTGTCCACCGTGTTCGGCTGGTTCTGACTTCTTCGCTAGTGTGCCAAGCCAGGTGGTCCCTGCTTTATTGTACAGATCCAACCTCAACGCGCTTGTTCTATCTAACAGCTGCATATCTGACACACCCCCTTAGCTTGGAAGATCCTTGCAAGCTGAACTATTTAGCAGCCTGTTATCCTAAAGTAAGGTTATTAAGGTGCCCTTGAATTTCCTTAAGAGGTGCTTTATTCGCTACTTTGCGTTCTGTTATCTTAACTAGCCCAAGTTGGGTTAGGAACCCTTTCTACTTGTTGACTAGGAGGACCTTCGTAAAGCTGTTGGCGATCATTTCTGCCGATTGTACGTACTCCACCTTGATCTTTCTAGTAGAGACTTTCTGTCTTAACTAGTGATTGTGAATGTCGACGTGTTGTAGTTTAGTCTGAAGCCTGGATATCTTCTTAGTGACTAGTCGAATAGTTTGCTTATTATCGCATTGGACGGTAATTGATGATGAGCGCAGTTTAATCTGCAGTTCGTCCAGTAGTCTTGATATAAAGATTGCTTCCTTGGCCACTTGTGATAAGGCGAGAAGCTCTGCTTTGGTTGTCGAAGTTGTGACAGTCTTTTGTTTGCTTGCTTTTCAGGCAATAAGTCCGTTAAATAGCTTAATAGCGTATTCTTGCGAGCTCTTTCTGTTTAGTGTGTTGTCAGCAAATAAGGCATCGCTGGCTACTTGAAGGCAGTTGCCTCCTCTGAGCTGCAGTGCTCTCTATCTGGTGCTTGATAAGTATAGTAGTACTCGATTAGCGGCATTGTGATGTTCTAAGCCCGGATTTGACAGGAATCGAGCTAGCCTTGAGGTTGCAAAGGCTATGTCTGGTCGAGTTGTTACTGCTGCGAATAGAAGCGATTCGATCTTGCGTTGGTATTTGTTAATTTCTGAGGGTGTTGCTAAGCCGTCTCGTGGTTTTAGCTTGATAGCTGCCATTGGGGTGTTGTGTTGAATATCCCTCTTGTTAACTAATCGACTGATCTTGTCTGAGTAGGCAGCCTAAGAGAGTTGAATCGTCCTAGTTTTTTGATCTCTGATGATCTCTACGCTAAGGAACCACTGAAGGTTGTTTTCTCTACTTAAGGTGTATTTTTCTTGTAGGCGCTTGATTGCTTGTTGGGCTTCTTCCTCTTTTTGCTTGTGAAAAGCTAAGATAATATTGTTGATGTAGAAGAAGACGATGATTCTGTCTTTGAGAAGGCAGTATGGCTTGTGAGGCACTGTCTGGAAACCTAGAGCTTTGAGTGTTAAGGTAAACTCTTTTTGCCAGAGGAGTGGTGAGATCTAAAGACTATATAAAGCCTTGTTGACTTGAAGTATTGTTCTAGGCTTCTAATAGCCACGGGGCATTCTTATGTATACCTCTTGGTCTATACTTGCATGGACGAAAGCGTTTGTAACGTCGTATTGCTCGAGCTCTATATTATAGTGAGCTGCTATTGCTACTAGTATTCGGAACGACCTGCTGGCAAGCGTGGCTACATAAGTGTCTTGAGAGGTAATATTTCGTTGTTGATTGCTCTGGACGACTAGCCGTGTCTTGTACTTTAGCAAGCGATAGTGTTTATTAAGCTTGTAGGTGTATACCCACATATAGTTAAGGATCTGCTGTTCTGTTAGTTTGATCTTCTTTATTGGTACTTCTGACTATGATTTCATTTGTTTATGGCTTGTGAGGTGATCCCGCTCTGCTTCTTTAAACAATTCGCCCATTGGGTAATCCTCAAGCTTGGTACGGCACGTTGGCAGAGGTGGGAGTTGACTTTAATAGGGCTTTAAGCCTTTGGCGAGCGTTCTTATTATCTTAGCCTTGTCTATAATATCCCCTCTATATTTCCCAACGTGGCCAGCTTGAGTTCCTGCTATAAAGGCGGCTGCCCAGGGGACAGTTTTGGATGACCCTTTTAGGCTTATTTCTGATTTATTTCTAGCCATTAACTGCGTAAGTAATGCCGCAGGTGGTGGTGTAGTTGGAGGAGTCGGATAGTTGTCCCTGATCTTCACTCCTTGGTAGTAGCCTGGTGGGTCTACTTCGCCTTAGGGATTTGATGAGCCTCTAACAGTGTCGTCTTTATGGAAGGACTCTGTCTCTGGTTGATGACTTGGTGTTGGGAGTTCGATTGTTCTTATGTATGTGGCAATTTCCTCCAGTGTACTGTGCATGAGGTTATCCATAAGGTCCTTAGTTTTGCCACTAAAGACAGTTTGTTCGTCGAAGATAACGTCGCGGGTGCTTATTACCTTGGCAAGTGATGGTATCCAAATTCGATAGATGTTTGAGGACTAGTATCCTACTAGGTAACTAATCCAAGCCTTTAGGTCTAGGCGTTGTAGCCTTGATTTACCTCGATGTGTATCATCTGTCATTGCGAACGCTTTGTAGCTATACGCTTTGAGGTGAGTGAGGTTGGGTTTCTTAATTGAGGTGACTACTCTGTTGTTTAGAGCAACTTGTGTGAAGAATATCTTGTATGGCGTTTTCCAGTTGTTCGCATAATTTGGTGTTCGATTGTAGAGGTATACTGTAGCTCTTGTGACTTTGGGCCATAGTTCCCAGGGTAGGTTGGCATCAAGACGCATCGCGCGCGATTTCTCTTTGTTTACACCCCCTAAGCGTTCGGCACCTCCATTTTGAGCTTGTGTATCTGGGGCGGAAGGCTCGACAGTAATTCCTTGTGATGCCAACCAGCGCTCGATTTCTGGTTTCACTATCGTGATCTCGTTGTCCGCTTTAATGACCTTAACCGTAATATTGTAATGGTTTTTAAGGAAGAGAAAGAAGTTCGATAGAACTTTGATAACCGACTTTGCTGGTCGATTGTCTTTGAAATAAAAGTCCCATTGCAGGCCTAAGTACCTATTAGTGACAAGCATCTGGCTCCTTTCGCCAGTGCTACTTTGCGCCTTGTAGGCATAAAAGTCGATAGCCAGTCTTTCTTCTAGTCCTTTATTGTTGATTCGCGGTGCTTGGCTAATTTGTCGCTAGATCTTTGCTTTCCTATAGGAGTCGCATTGAACTGTTATAACTCCCTTAACTCGCACCCCTTTAGCTTGCTGCACAAGATGTTCGATAGCTGCTAGTCTAGGGTGTCCTAGTCTCTTGTGCCATAATTCGGCTGAGGCCCTTTGTGGTGCTCCTTTTGTTCGTGATGTATTCTTGCGGATGTGATATGAAGTGGGTGGTAGCGGATTATACTTAAGTACTCATTGACTGTGTATCTCGGATAGTTTTCTAATAACCTTGTTGTCTGGTCCTTTTAGCGTAGTTGGGTCCGTTTGCGTATCCCACTAGATTCCTCTATGCCTCAGTAGTTGAAAGGAGACTAGGTTGCACAGGAGGTCTGGACAGATAGCCATATTATGTAGAACCAACGTAGTTGTTCTATGTTGGCCTCTTAGTGTTAAGTTAACAGAGCTGTAGCCTTTTATTTATATCTTTGTATTGCCAGCCCATATATAATCTTTAGACGTAGGTAGACAGAAGTTGTAGATACGGTCGGGGTTGTTTGTAATATGGCAAGTTGATCCTGAATTAAGAATAAACGAGCGCTTTAGCGGGTAATCAGACACTTTTGTTTCCATTAGCGCTGATGTAAACGCAGCGTTGACGTTTGATATTCTCTATCCCTCTAGTTAGTCCTTAGGGGACTCGAGGATCTCAGGTGTGGGCGTGTGCGATTGTTTAATGTTTAGTGTTTTTAATCTTAGTCTGCTTTGTCCTCTTAGCAGTCCTTAAAATTCGGGATTGTGCTCGCGCTTCAATGCGACGAGTTCTTCGATCTTCTTGTTTGGTTTCCACCACTCGGGAGCTTTGTCTGCATTAATATAGAAGCAATCCTAGAGTCTATGGCAATGTCCACACGCAGGACATTTAGCGCCTTCTGTTTTTGTAGGTTTTTGGACTAAGGATAAGTTCTTATTATCTTTTTAGTCATCACGTTGATATCGGGGTCTGCCCTGTTTTCTAGATGGTGCTGCTTCAGCATTAATGCCCTGGGTGGTTTTCCCACTTTCAGCGAGGTATGACGAGTCATCTGCCACAAATGCGGCCTTGTGCTTCCCTGTTCGAGGGGTTGGATAATTTAACATTATATGCTCTTGGAAGCGCTTTATTATTTCTTTCTAATTCATGCCAGGTGTGAACCGTCCGCTATCCTGAAAGGTCGTAGACTAATTGGGCGCAACTTTGTTTACGGCAGTCAGAAAGTCCTTTGTGATCACATTAATCTGTGTTATCTTAGGGACATTGCTTGTCTCTGCTTCTGTAGCTGCTTAATTATATTTAGCAAGCCATGTGTCCCAATTCAACGCGTTTCTTATTGGTCTAAGGGATGTAAGGTATCGGTTGCGGGCTTATTCTCTCTCGAATCGTTTGTCGACGCTAACCGTGGCTTTGAGGTTCGTAATCCACTGTCTTAGTGGTTAATCTGGGAGGCAGTAAGTGCGCTAAAGATGTGGGCTAACAGTAGCCTGAATATAAACAATGATTTGCTGGAGGCTTATTTGCTCCTTTTTAAAATCATGTTAATTGTTCTTATACTGCTTAGTAAGAATCTTGTAATACTCAAGATCTTCTTTGAACGCCTTAAGTCCTGCTGCTGACAGTTTGGACTGCCTTGTTAGGATGCTGACGTTCGCTGCTGGAGTATACCCATTAATTAGCGGCGCCCTTAGGGCTATAGGTTTAGGTTTTATTGGGATATTCGACGTAGGATCGACTTTTGGCCAGATGCGATATGCGACGCATCTAGACTGGAGCTGCATTATCCATGCCCTGTAGTCGGTGTGGTCTCGAAGGGTTACCGTCGGGCCACGCTGGGGTAGTGCAGCCATTTTGGTATCGATTAAGGCAGTAAGACTCTTAATTGTCAGATTTAATAGTTGAATGCGATGATGCGCCTTAATAGATGATAATGATTGTATTGTGTTCGTGTCCACCGTGTTCGGCTGGTTCTGACTTCTTCGCTAGTGTGCCAAGCCAGGTGGTCCCTGCTTTATTGTACAGATCCAACCTCAACGCGCTTGTTCTATCTAACAGCTGCATATCTGACAAATTTTCCTAGTAAATAGCGATCGTTACGCGAACATGATCGTTACACGCACGGACACGTTAACAGGCGTTTATTGTAGCAAATTTTGCAGTGCTCCTTTATGCTCCTTTTGCAATAACCTGTTGACTTTTGCCCACAATATGCCGCGTAATACACGGTCCCAGGCCTCGCAATCATCTCAAAGTACTCTTGATTATCGCCCACACCATGCCGCTGTGTCAAAAAGGCTCGCTGCCGCCGCCGCCGCCGTCGACGCGCTGCCTTTGTCGGGTGAGTCGTCTCAGTCCCAGTCGCGTGAGGGCACCCCAGGTACTCCGACGCCCGTACAAAGGAGCCACGTGTGGCATCCAGAGCTCTGTTCTGGGGAGCTCTTTGACGTCAATTGGCGCTATATTTGGCACGGCAGCCGTCGCCTCAAGCCTGGCCGTGTCGGGTACCGGGTCCGCCACAAAGGCCAGCTCAAAGGCAAGCGCGATCTGGCTACAATTTGGCGGTATGGAGCTGAGCTGGAGTACCTAGAGGATGACATGGTCAGTAAGAACTCGTACTGGCTTTGCAGGGACTGTCACCTTAATAGAAAGTCCCCCAATTGTTGGAAGGTTGACGGTACAACTCATGTCAAACAACACCTCAAAAAGGTGCACCTAATCAATCCCGACACTGGGTTGCTGCCCGCCGTGGCGACTGTATGGCCTGAGAGTCCTTTTGCAGCTGCCGCCGGGGCAAGATCTGCTGTATCCCATTTGCCGTGGTAAGAAGAGGAGTTACAGAGCGCCTTTATTGACTGGGTTATCGTGGGGGATCTCAGCTTCAAAATGGCGACTTCGGCGGCCACCTGGGGCCTTATGACGTGGAATCGAACCGACCTTTTGCGCGCACTGCCGAGCAGCCCCACAACGCTGGCGAAATACATACAAAGCAGTATAGCGAAGCGAAAGGAAGAGGTTGCAGAGCTTTTGCGCTTTTCGCAGAGTAAAATTAGCGTAAGTTGCAATATATGGACGTCTCTAAACAATATGAGCTTTCTCAGAGTTGTCGCTCACTTTGTTAGTAAGATTGTTTTTCCGCTCCAGATCCCTACCATGGGTGCGGGGTCAATGCGCGCCGAGCCTCAATGCGCGCTCAACACCAAACCAGCTCAGCTAAACTTGAAGCTGCAGAGCTCCCTACAATTGCTATTATTATAAGAATTTCTGGTGATGAGGTCTATGAATCTTAATAATTAATTATAGCTATAAAAATCTACTCGGAGTTCTAATATTCCGGCCCCGGCGCGACTGAGGCTGTAGAGGCTGTGATGCAGCACCTGAGGCCTTAGCAGCATCTATAGCCTTATTAATAAGCTTTTTTTCCCTTATGCCCTGCTTAGGTAGCCTTAATGCCTTTTTGCTACCTTTCTTAGCTATTTTTATACAATTCTTGTAGTGCTACTAAGCCCTGCGAGCCTGCTGCTTCTGGGCTCGCTCAGCTGCCTGATCCGCCTTTGCCTTCGCTCAAGCTGCCTGAGCCTCAGCCCTTGCAACGCGCTTCTCTTGGAGTAGTCTAGCCTTTAGCTGCTGGCTAGCCCTCTGAGCCTTAGCTGCCTTAGTTTTTTGGAGTACTAGCTGCTTTGCCTCGGCCTCTTTTTGCTGTAGACGATCACGTGCCTCCTGCACCTTCCTTGGGGACTAGAAAATAGCACCCCCTGAGTACTTAGTAGGCTGGTTATCCAGCAAAGGCTTGCCACGCTTCCTACGCCTCTTCTTATTGCCTAGTGCTGCTCTTAGTCCCTCATTTTTATGCTGTAGTAGCTATTTTTGTACGGCAATTGAGTGCACTGTTTGGCTTAGCTTCTTTGCCTTATTACTATTCCCTATATTTACTGCAGCCTTTAGGAGCTGGTCGATTTTCCTCTAGTCAGACGCGCTGAGTACTGAGGTTGAGCTTTCTCTTGATTCCCGCTCGGGTAGGCTGGTCTTAGTGAATCTCTTAAGTATAACCTCTAGGTTAAGTGGTGATATGCTAGTAGCCTTAAAGGCCTTAATAATTAATGGCTTCCTAAACGAGCTACCCCAAGCCCTCTAGAATAGGCTAAAGAAGTCTCTTTTTGCGATTGACGATAGTCCCTAGCACCTGTGTAGGAAGGCTGAGAGCTTAGCTGAGTAGGCAGTGGAGAGAGGCTTAAATATAACAATGTTGAGCGGCTGTAGTGTATACGTCGAATGAGGCGGAAATATAGCTAGGAGTATCCTATTCCGGTCACAGTAATTAATAAAATCCATAGTAAGGTGGGATCTATGGCCGTTAAGGATAAGTAGTTGGTAGGAGCGTCCAGCTTTCTCCTTAGTACAGCGATCGAACACCTGCTTAAGCCACGCGAGGCCTATCTTGTTATTTGTCTAGCCAGAAGGCGATGAGGTGATAAAGGCTAAGTGTTCCTAAGGGTTGATTTCTTCAACCCAGCTTGATTGTAGGCTACCTAAGGCAGCCTGATAGATAAGGGCTGGATCTAGAGCCGATCTGTCGGCGCATATGCAGGCTAGGAGCGAAATCCACTCACGGCTACTATCCTGAATAGCCTGCCTTACCTCCTTGCTCTTGTACAGCTGCCTACTAAAGATCCGCTTTGAGCGAGTAGTAATGCCTAGTAGGATGCCTTTTTCGTCCATATTGTACGTGTGCTGAGGCTCGATATCGTATTGGCTAATTTTCTGCTGTAGTAGGTCGAAATATAGGCTGTACTTTGTCTCTAAGTTGGCTTTATGGCGATTGCTGTCTATTCTAGCTGTCCATCTTGAAACTAGATTAATGCTGTGTCGCTTGACGAACTGATCAATCTAGTATATGCTAACGCTTGTTTTGGCTATACAGGCTGCAAAGTTCTGGATCATTTGCCGTGTAGGTGGTAGGCCTCGCTAAGTGAGTTTTTTAATATAGCGTATAAGCTCCTGCTCCTATTAAGGGCGAAGTTTTTGTTGGTTGATTCCCTCAGCTGTACGCGACTGCGTTACAGCCTAGTGTCTCCGGGTGAGCGTAGAGCGTACAACGCTATGCTCCTTCGCGATTTTTGTATAGTTGATAGAGTCTCTAGGTTCTTGCGATTGTATCGCTTCAAGCGCAGCCTCAATTGACCCCATATTGGTAGCGATAGGTGGTGTTGAAGCTTGAGGTGTTTTCGTGTTGAGCGCGCATTGAGGCTCGGCGCGCATTGACCCCGCACCCATGGTAGTACCGTGCCCGTGCGCGCAGCGACCCACGTCGCGCAACGATCCACGAACACCAAAACACCAGACAAATCCTAAACTTCAACGCGTCGTAACTCTACCACTATGGCACCAATTGATGACGCGCTTGCAGCAATCGAATCGCTGGAACTAGGAGAACACTTCTCATATAGGGCAATTGCTCATTAGTTTAATGTGCCGCACAGTACGCTGTCCCGAAGACACCAAGGTCGTCAGCGCCCATAGGAAGCTAAGGATACCAATCAACACAAACTTAACCCACACCAAAAGTTAGAGCTTGTGAGCTATATTAAAGACCTTACAAAGAGAGGGCTGCCTCCTACAAGAGAGATAATACAAAATTTCGCATCCTCGATAGCCACAGAGCCTGTGAGCGACGCTTGGGTTACCCGCTTTCTTAACCGACATGGCCACCATCTCATCTCCAAATGGACATCTGGAATTGACTCTCTCTGCCACAACGCTGATTCAAACATTAAGTATAAGCTATACTTTAACTTGCTACATCAGAAGATAAAGCAGTACGACGTACAGCCGCGCCACACCTATAATATAGACGAGAAGGGCTTTATAATAGGTATAACAGGACGCTTAAAACAAGTGTTCAGTTGTTAGATGTGGGAGCGAAAAGAGGTGTAGGCGGCACTCCAAGATAGCTCTTGTGAATAGATCACCCTCTTAGCAGCTGTCTGCGCTAATAGGGAGGCTCTGCCGCTAGGTCTTGTCTATGCGGCTTCATTGGGGACACTGCAATCAAGCTAGGTAGCTAACATTAAAGCTGGGAAACACAAGGTCTTTGTGGCTTCATCTCCCTCAGGTTAGAGTAACAACAACGTTAGGTTAGCATGGCTTAAACAGGTCTTTAATCGCTGCACAAAGCAGAAAGCGCGACAAGTATAGCGACTCCTCATCCTTAACGGCCATAGGAGCCACTTAACGCAAGATTTTATCAACTACTACAACTCCCATCGCATACTCCTAGCTGTGTTTCCCCCTCACTCCACCCATACTCTTTAACCTCTTGACGTAGTCCTGTTTAAACCTCTCTCCACCGCCTACTCTAAGGAGCTGTCCACCCACCTCCAGAGGAGCCAAGGGCTAGTACTAGTTAAGAAGGGAGACTTCTTCCCACTGTTCTGGAGAGCGTGGGAGTCCTCCTTTAAGACAGAGACTATCCTTAAGTCGTTTGAAGCTACTGGTATATGGCCTATAGACCCAGAGGTTATACTTAAACGCTTCACCTAGGAGGAGTCTAAGGAGCAGGATGAAGATAAAGCAGGTCATTCAGCTCTCAAGGAGAGCGACTGGCGTCAGATAGACCGTCTTGTACGCTCTGCTGTGAAAGATGAAGGCGCAAAGGAGTCAAAGCAGCTAAGTCTCTCTCTCCACCAACTCCAGGTCCAAAACGAGCTACTATACCATGAGAACGACGGGCTAAGAGAGGCGCTTACTGCTAAGGAGAAGCATAAGAAGCGTGGCAAACCTCTTGACTTGCAGCAGCGAGAGGAGTATCATAGAGGAGCTGTCTTCTGGTCTCCGCGCAAGATTAGAGAGGCACGAGCACGAGAGACAGTAAAGTAGAGAGAGGAGCATAAGGAGCAGCTTGCAAAGGCTAACAGGAAGGAGCTCGCTGCTGCTGCCAAGCTCTATAGAGAGCAGCAGGCTCAGGAGAGACGTGTGGCGAGAGAGGCAGCCAAGGTAGTGAGGGAGAGGGAGAAGGCCGAGAAAGAGGCCACGCGCGCTGCTCGAATCGAAGCCCAAAACACCAAAAGGGCATCTCAAACTGCCCAAAAGGGTAAGCGCAAAACTTCAGGTCCTCCTCCATCAAAGCATAAGCGCTAGAGACGCAGTGGCGGCTCTGCAGCCGTCGCGGCGTCCCCAGAAGCTGCACCAGCTGCTCCACCTAAAGTCAACTCTCGTGGCCGCACCATTAACCTTCCGCGTAAATATAAATAGTACAAATTGATCGCAAGCGTTACTTTATTACTCCACTAAAAGATCTCGTGATAATAGCTATTGTGGATGGCTTAATAACCTCATCTTTGAAATGGTGAGCATGTTGTTCGTGGATCGTTGCGCGACGTGGGTCGCTGCGCGCACGGGCACGGTATCGGTCTCCGACCACAAGCTCGGGTACCCGTTTTTCTCGCCTGACGCACGGGCTCACCTGGCGCACGGTTTTTGCCGAACATCGTCAAATGCTTTTGAAGCTACTGAGCCTCACACAAATCTCTATATCGTCTAATTTTGAACAGTAGTAGGCAATCAAGTATGGCGAAAAAGTCTACTTGATTATCTAATCACGATATCTTGTAGGGAGGTTGATATGCCGCCCCCGACGATTTGTCGCCTGCGGGGCCTCAATAACCTCAACAACCAATTGCTCGCTGCCACGAACCTCCTGAGGGACAATAGACTGCTGCTTCCTTACTTTTCTAGCCTGTTTAGCAAATTGGATGTCCTTTTGAAGCTGCGCAGCAGCAAGCTGAGCCTGTCTATTGTCCTCCTTTTCCTGCTGCTTCTGCGCTTGCTCTTGAAGCCAGATCTCCTTTGCAGTAGCCTTTATACGACGCCTCTCCTCTAAAGCTTATTGCTTCTCGGCTTTCTCAATTGCCTTGCGCTAACTATCCTCCTCTTTTTAGAGCCTCTCTGCCTCTGCTGCCTCTGCCTTTTGAGTTTCACGCTCACGCGCTAGCTGCACCTTGTTTGGGCTCCAAAAGATAGCACTACTATCCTAAACTAGAGGCTGCTTAAGCTGGAGCGCTTTGCCTCTCTTCTAACGCTTCTTCTTGTTAACTAGCGCTTTTTTAAGGCCTTAAACCTTAAGTTTCAATATTATATTTTAAGTAGAGAGCGAGTGGATTGTTTGTAAGAGCAGCTTAGCCTTGGAGTTGTATACGTTGTCAACAACTGCTCGTAGAATCTTAGTAACCTTCCTCCAATCGTCAGCCGCAAGGACAGACCTCGAGCTCTCGCTGGATGATGGTCTCTTAGCCTTAGTGTGGCTAAATCGTTCCAAGATGACCTCTGGCTTGAAGGGGTGAAGGCCACACAATTTGAAGCCAGAGAGGATATTCTTTGCAGTAAAAGCTTTCTCCTACGCAGTCTAGAACATGCGAAAGAAGTCTCGCTTAGTAAGTGCAGAGAAGGCTTGAGATTCCTCCATAAATCGTGCTACCTCGTACGAGTAGGCTTGTGAGAGTGGCCTGAACAGAGTGACGTCAAGCGGCTGCAGCGTATGAGTACTATGAGGAGGATAGACTGCTAGGAGGATCTTGTTGTCGTCGCAGTACTTAATAAACTTCATATTAATGTGGGAGCCATGGCCATTAAGGATAAGCAGTCGATACTATCGCGGTCGAACCTTTGATTTAGTCTCTTAATCAAAGATAGTCTTTAACTATTAAAGCCCAAGGTTATTATTCGTCTATCCGCTAGGAGAGGAAGCAAAGAAGGCCGTGTGTATTGTAGGATTAAAATCCTGCAGCTATAAGTCTTGAATATTGCCTGAGACAGCCTGGTAGATAAGGCCTAGGGATAGAGACGATCCATTAGCGCATATGCAAGCAATTGTCGTAATCCATTCACAATTGCCGTCCTAAATCATTTGCCTAGTTCCCCCCTCCTCATACCTCCATTAAGAGAACACCCGCTTCATCTTTGATAGTACGCCGATAAGGAAGCCCTTCTCGTCCATATTGTAGGTGTGCTGTGGCTTAATCTCGTACTGCTCGATCTTACGCTTTAAGAGCTCGAAATAGAGTGCGTACTTAAAGGCAGAATCAGCTCTCTTCCTATCCTTGTCCATGCCATTCGTCCATTTTGATACTAGGTCGAGATGGTGACGCTTAATGAACTGATCCAGCCAAGAGCTTCCCGTTTGTTTGCCGCTTATTTTAGTAGCAAAGTTGCGTAGCATGTTTCTTGTAGGCAGTAGCCCTCGCTGGCAGAGCTCGTCAACGTATTGTACCAGCTCTAGCTCCTGACGGTCGTTGAGAAGTCGTTGATTCTCATATTGGGCTGCACGGGAGCCCTGTACACCGCGCCACCTTCGCGATAGCGTAGATCGTTCAACACCATACTTTTTTGCTGTCTGCGCGATATTAACTTTTCCTCCAAGCTCCAAGGATTTCAAAGATGCCAGCGCCTGCTCAATCGGGTCCATATTGGTGGAGCTACATCTATTTCAATTGTGGGGATTTTTGGAAAAGTGTGCGTCAGGTGAGCCCGTGCGTCAAGCGAGAAAAACGGGTAGTACATATCGGGGGCTCCGACCACGAGCTCAGGTAGTACATATCGCGGGCTCCGACCACAAACTCTACAACAAACCAAGACCTGCGCAAGCGAAAAGAATAGGAAGCAAGTCGAATCCAGGCCCAACATTGTTAATACCTTCTTGTCTAATATCCTTCTTTTCAGACGCCTCCCCAGAGAGCGACGGAAAGAATACTATAGACTAGCGGATAGAAAAGGGTGTGGAATTTTATGGAGGCGGATGAGAGGCTCGTTGCTACTGATACCTTGCTGGGGCATGTAGTCTGTACTATGAATTATTATTACTTATGCAGGACTGCCTAAGTGGAGTGCTGCTGGTAGATTGTACTCCGTCCAAGCAATAGCCTGCGAACCGAGTATACTGGCATTGGGGACGAATGATTAAGCTAAATGCCAGCCTTAAAGACACTTGGGTAGGTTCGGGTGATGCGAAAAGTATTGGGATAGCTCTAAACCCTAAACCGTGCGAGATGGAGATGTTGGAGGGGGATGAGTCTCCTGGTGCGAGTGAGGTCTCTGAAACGCAACTGGCACATTAGCAAAAGTCGCACCTGCGAAGTGTAGGGCGATTCCAAGGGGGAGATGCTCCAGCCTCAATCAGGTTCCATTCGTTCGGCAAGGAAAGACCACATTGGGACAAATAGTGGATGAAAAAAAACATAAGCTATGCATCAACGGAGAGATTCTCGGCTCGGAAGTCCATAGGCCACGTCCTTAGTTTGATTAATCGACCCAAATATAGTGCATTGTGCAATAATGAGCTTGATTTCTGTGAAGTCGTTGAGATTAAGCTTGGCTCGTTTCAAAAGATCGGCTCCGAATATAACATATGGGAGGAGAGATGTTAGATAGACTGGACCAAAAAACGCGAGGTACTGCATCCCCTCGCAGTGTTCTACCGTGTACTAAAACTACACGAAGTGTCTTCTCCAAAAACGTGAAGAACGTACAGCAGTGTCCTAAAAGCCAGAAGGGAACTCGCACCCCAACGACAAAGCGATAAACTCCTAGATTGCAATTAGCCCAGACGCCATCCTACCCGCCCTTCGACGGAAGCTTCGAATGCGGTATATATATATGGCCGGGGATCGAAGCGCAAAACACCGGGAGGCTGGCCTGAGTGCGCTGGGCGAGTAGTGCTCCACGGTGGGCTTTGCGGGGATGGGATTACCGACCGCCCAACAAAGAAACCTCAGCATAGGATAGGTATCCGGGAGGGTGTGTATGGGTGGTGCTTTAGCGCGTCGGCATTTGGCGTACAAGACCATGGCAGTTGCCGCCGTGTACCGGGACGAGTTTTATAAGGGAGGCCTTGGTTAGAATTGCACGATGATAGAAACGCTAATAGTGTGGGAGTGGGAGAGGGGGTTAATAGGGGAGAGGAGTGTGGATAGGTTGGGTTAGAGAGGTGTGGTAGGTTATTTTGACTTTCCTACTTTGGCAATATTTTACCACTCTGTTGATTGCAGTGCATTTCAAGTCAGGTCAAGTCAAGTTAAGTTTAACCTTCCTAATTTGGCAATTTAGTACTGCGGTATTGATTGCTGTGTATTTCGAGTATAGCCCGTATTCACAATTCGGCGATTTAACTTTCCTAATTCGGCAATTTGCTCGCTGCCCTGTTGATTACTGTGCAGTTCAAGTCCTCTTGAGCCCGCCGCACTCATAACTTGGCAAATCTCAAGTCAAGTCAAGTCAACTTCAGCTTCCTAATTCGGCAATTCCCTACCGCTCTGTCGATTACTGTGCATTTCGAGTCCACCTGGGCAGTTTAGATCTCGCATTTTGGCAAAGTTCTAGCACTATTAATTCCTATCTAGCTCTCTATCTTTAGCTCTAGAGTCTAGGGCACTTAAACGTTCCTCCTTTAGCAATTTCCTAGCGTGTCTATCACTATTTTAAAATGAGCGAACTGAAGCTAGTGTATATGAGAGGGCATATATATTAAACATCTAGGTCTTGCTTATATCCCACAGAAACGTGACTGATGACTAAGCGTACACGCTTACTATGGTCGGCTAACGTCCCTCTTAGTGAGAATAGCCAAAGGAAAACACAACAACATATTCCACAGAAGGTTATCCTTATATTTCTATTATTAGTCTTAATCTTTCCCAGTCCTCCAGCCTTCGCAAATAGGTCTCGCGTTTAAGGTGTGACATATCAGCCTCCTAGACAGATAGGGGAACATTCACAACCGCATAGTAACTGCCCTCTATTTTTTTATTTTTTTATATTAGTTTATAGTCGACCTAACCTTTTACAGATTATAAGACTTAATAGTAAGCATAACTAAGGTTTAACAGCTAAAGTATATAAAAAAAAGGCGTAATTAGGATTAGCTATAGTAGGGAGCTAAAGAATAATATAATAATTATAAGGGCAGATTATATAATAGCAAACTATAGAATAGTAACCTTAGAGTTACTATTTAACTATAGAGTTCTAAAGGGTAGTGTTAAATATACGGGTATTCTTGATGAGTTAAGATAGAAAAGTAGTGGGTTGATTGATTGATTGTGTGTGTTCTGTCGGAGAAGCTTGGCTACCGCGAGAAGTAACTATCTAGTACTAAGCCGCACTAGTACTATTTAGAATAGTACAGGGGCAGTGTAAAACAGTAGTGCGCCAGCCTTCTTAGTGTATTTTACAGTGAAATCACTGTAATTTACACTAATTACTACTGTAAGGGGCCATATAATCGTACACACCTACCCACTAGATTTTACAGTAACTGTCTATCTGATAGGTAGTAAGATAGCCTATTAAAGGATAGTAATAAGAAAAGTAGAATAAAAGCTAGTGCCTTATTCTTATTTTAACTTACTATAAAGGCAATCTATAACTAATATAGCAACTTTAATTTCTTTTATTAATAAAACTATTATAGCTTTATTAATATACTATAGTAGTATAAGTAACTCTTAAACCTATATCTCTTAACTCTCTTACTTTAATAACTACTATACTAGAAAAAGTTAAATTATAAGTAAAAGGGTAAAGGTATATAGTATTACTAGTATCTAGGCCCTTTAGCTGCTAGAGCTATACCTTAAAATTTTAGTAGAGCAAATCTATAAGTTTAACTCCTCTTACTTAAGGCGTTTCTTATAAAAGTAGTAGGTAATTAATACTAAAGTATTAATTGCGCGTATATCTAAAGGCAAAAGGCTGCCCTTACTACTATTATTAAAAAGAATAAAGACTATAAGCTTAATAATAAAAAGAGAGGTATTAAAGCAAAGATCTATATATAAAATAAAAGGTAGATCTAAAATATACTAGACTAGTAGTAAAGAAAGTAACCCTAAATAATTAATATAATTATTAACTTTAACGTACTTATAAGCGAGCTGCGAATATAAGCGAGCTACGAACCCCACTAAGTCTCTGAGCCTTTCGCAGCATATAAATTCACAACGCATTAATATTCTATTAATATAATAGCTATCCTAAATTAAGTAGTATCTATAGAAGCCTTCTTACACGTGCGCGAGTTGTGTCTAGGCTCCCTACAGCGCCTATAGCGCGCAGAAGCCTGCTGGCTTGTAACTAACTACGCCTTGCCTTGCTGTATTTCTCCCTCTAGTTGCTACTTAATAGCCTTTTAGGCAATAATATTCTCTCCCTCTGCCTTTAATAGAGTGCCTTGCTTTTAGATCCGCTTCTTTTTGCGCTGTTTATACGTTATAGCTACCTTATTTACTCTTTGTAGAGTAGCTATCTTCTTGCGCATAAGCACTATTAAATGCGCTATTTTCTTAGCGCCTCTTATAAGCTAATTAAGCGACTAGATAACTAAGGTAGGAGAAGATTCCTAATACCTTCAAATCCGCTTACAAACTAGAGTTAACTAAGCGCCTAGCTTGCGTGCGTTGCTTAGTGTTGTAGACTCCTATAGGACCTCTAGTAGAGCTACTAGCGCTAGCACTAGCGATAGTGTACAAAGCTTAATATTAAGCTTTAAGAGTACTGCCTCTAGATTATGTGGAACTAGCCCAGAGTCTTAAAAGCTTACGCAGATATTCTTCTTTGTAATTAACTAGTTATAGGCGGCGCGAAAGGCTAGTAGAAACTTAAGCTTAGTAATATGGTTAATATAGTTGCGTATTAGGCCCTTAACCTAGCGCCTATACGCCCGCTTTAACAGCGAGAAGCAGTCTATATTAAGTGGCTGTAGGAGGTGTAACAAATGTGGTGGCATATATAGAGTATAGATTTTATTCTCTCTATAGATCTTCTAGAATTCGAGTAAGTTGTGGCTCTTATAGCTATTAAGTATTAGGAGCTAACACGCGCCTACTCTACACTCTACTATATACTTAATAAAGTGCTATAGCTAGGCAACACTAAGCTTATTTATAGTCTACCTATTATTGCTAAGACTAATAGTCTAGTTACCTAGTATATTATCGTCCTTGTACTATGCCGAGAGGTAGTACTTGCTAGTAAAGATAATAAAGAGCGGAATTGCCTACCTAGTAGCGTTAATTCTGTAGATTGTTGTCACCCACTTACGATTGCCTAGCTGGATTACTTTTGGCTAACCACGTCTCTCTAAGCCTATAATAACTAGCTAGAAGGATATCTTGCCTATTAGAAAGCCAGTCTTGTTAAAGTTAAAGGTGTCCTTATCGCAGATACCGTAGGTGGCCTTTGTACATACTACTAGCTTAAACTAGGCCTGTATAGCTATTAGGTCCTTGTAGAGAGCTTGCTATTAATTGTAGGCTCGATTAAATCGCGTTGTAAGGCTGTCTGTTCGCTTAATAAAGTTTCTAGGCCACTGCTAGCCAATGTGGCCTGCACTACGCTTAGCGAGCAGCTTATTTGCCATATCTTATATAGCATCTAGAGTAGGCGCAAAGCCTTGCGAATCTAGGTTAAGTATATGCTTAATAATAACCTCCTCTTCTAGCTTAGTAAGCTTCTTTAATTTAGGCTCACAATTGCGTTGCGTAGTAGTTCTAGCATATTGGCTGTAAAGCGTACTTTTAGGAACATTAAATGTCGCTGCAGCGCGATTAACGCTCTGGATCTAATTCTGATTAATAGCTAAGATAGCTAGGGAGATATCTGCTTTGTTATAGGGCAATTAAATAAGTGTTAGTTAAGCCATTATAGTTAATAGGTAACGCGTTGTAGAAAGTTAGTAGGGTTTGCAGCTTACTTATATTTGCAACTCGCTTATAAATACGTTAAACTATACACTATATAAAACTTAACAAAGTCCTTAATAGGTCTACATTAAAGAACTTATCTACCCTCTACCACCTACACTCTTCCCACTTGCACAAGAGGCTTCCTTACGCCGCCCCCTATCTAAGCATATAAAAAAACCTAAAATTGGATTTTCCCCGTTTCGGTGTCTTGTCTTCACCGTGCAGCGATTAACAAGAGAAGAAAATTGCCGAATTGGGAAGGTTGAAATAGGCAAGAAGAGAACATTCACAACTATATAACATCTGCCCCGCACTACGTACGCTACTCCCGCTTATACAGCAGGCTTTCTCGCGTCGTTCTCTATCTAAGCATATAAGAAACTAAAAAATAATTTTCCAATTTTAGTGTACATTCTCGACATGCAGTGATCGACAGGGCGGTACGAAATTGCCGAATTAGGAAGGTTAAATAGCTAAGAGAATAATGTGTAGATGGAATTAAGAGATGGAATTGAGCAGCGATTAAGAGGGAATTGAGCAACGAGTGAGAGAGGGGATTGAGCAGCAATCGAGAGAGGGAATTGAGCAGCGATCGAGTGGGTAAGAATTTGACAAATCAGGAACTGAGCAGCGATCGGTGAGAGATTGCTAAATTAGGAGGATTCAAGTGTTCTGGATAGAGTTGGGCAGCGATTGAGTTAGAGATGATGCTAGAAGGTACAGGCGCATCCGTCCATTGACTGTAGATGTGCATCGGAGTTTGTTGGAAGAGCTGGCTTCTCCCGAGCTTGTACACAACGTACTTGTCGCGTCCAAAGATAGTATCAGACGCCGCTCAAACATGGCAAGGGCATTGGCCTACAAGGTGAGCATGTGGTACGTGCGAACGAATCTAGTCACTGTAGTATCGATGCTGGCGAAAATGAACAGACGAATCTAGTTGGCGGCAATATGAGCAAAAGTCTTTGTCAATTCGCACGCTTTTGAAGTTCTTTAAGTTGGGAAGATTTACTCGAATGAAAGCGCCATTCTAAACTTGCCCCTACTCTATCTATGCTCGGCTCGTTGGATCGCTTCCGCGAATCTTCATGGATGAACTTAGTACTATTGCCCAATCAGGCCGAGAAGACTGAGGAGGGTCATGAGGATTAAGAGGCGGTGAGAAGGACGGCCAGGCTGCAAGAGGGATGCAGAGTTGATTCGTAAACAGGGAAAGCTCCACCTTGCCAGCAGCAATTCAATCCAGCAGGAATCTAAGCATGTACGCCACTGATCCAGCTGCATTCCAGCAGTGCATCTGGATTCTAGGTGTGTTTGAAACATAATGTGGAGAAAAAGCGCGGCCACCAAAGAGCGGCCCATGCTAGGTGGCAGAATACAGGGCTTTAGTGACGTTTGCGACATGCTCGAACGTAACATTTGAAAATGACGGAGAGAAGAATACACGCGCGGAAGCCATCGATTTCTGTGAGCATTTGGCGCATCAATGTCGCCGTGGTAATAAGCCAAGCACAAAGTGTTGGATCGTTGAGATCCTTAGTCGAAAGTTGAGGCAATTGTTGATTGTAACTGTAAGCAGCCTAGAGCTATGTCACATGACGACATTAGTCTCATAAGTCAGCTCGCCTACTATATACGAGCCTCTGATCACTCCATGTACGATACACAGGCATATACACATCTGAACACAGATACTTCTACGATATACACTTTCTACACATACTACCCAACTGCTTACAGTTATAAGCCCAGCCTAATCCGCACTTATATACATACATTAACTCCCTACCTACCTATCCGTTAATCGAGCCTACTCTATCTTGCCATGTTAAAGGCCAGCTCTTCGATCATCCTTCACGGTCCACACAACTAGGAACTATAGATCTATACTATCAAAAGGCTCGCAGAGGCTAGAGACGTATAGGGATATATTAATCCAGATCTATCACCCCCATTAACGCTCAGCAAGCCTCAGCAACCTGCCCAGCTTCAAACTATTAATAAAGACAGATCGCCAGTAACAGAACCTACTACTAAAGCTCGAGCGCAGTATAATTAGGAAATAAGTTTCTACTATAGGGAGCTTAAGAAATACAGACAAACTAAAGATAAGATTGGCCAAATTAAAGCGCACATAGCTAACACTATTACTTAGGACCTAGTCTATCAAATTAAGGACCAAAAGTCCCTCCACAATCAGCTCAAGATACTACAGGAGCTCTACAGCCCTACAACAGCTAATTAAGAATATTAGGTCCAGAAAGCCTATAATACTGCCAAAGTACTGCATGCTTATAGAGAGAATCTAGAGAAGTAGTATAGCACCTTTCTTACTGCCTACAATAGGGCCAAACAACTCAAGCTACTAGAGACGCATGGCTACCAACCTCACAAGGACCTCATTCGAGCTATTAGGCAGATCGACCCTGGCTACGCTGCTACTATCGCCATCACAGTATTCAACGCGGAAACTATCTCAACTGCCTTAGATAGCGACTCTATCCAGCCAACACTACCTAAACTACTAGCAGGATACCTACGCTACTATCGTACGACCGCAACAAAATTAACTATCCAAGGCAAAGCATTTGCAGCTATATTAAATTAAGAGGAGTCTCTATATAGACAAAATAATAGAAAGAGACCTTATTAGGACAAGCTATTAAAGCCATTAAAGCTATGTCTCTGTGGGGATCTACACTATTAGGGACAGTGTCTGTATATCAACACCTTACAGCGCAGAGGAGGATTTATCGAAAACCCTAAAAAAGCTAAAAAGATAGTTAAATACGAATCTAAGGATATAAAAGGCATACTAAACAAGATTTGGAAAAAGAATTAGCGCTATAAGAAGCGTAGGGTTTAAGGGAGCTATAGGTCAGAACCTAATTTGATAGAAATTGACGTAGGCGATGCACCTGCAGCTAACCTTCCCCATAAAGCCTATGCTGTCTACTTATCAGCATTTAATAACGGGCTAACGCTATAACACTTCTCGCTCCTCTACTTATGGACGCTAGATTTAGCCACTAATATCCACATCTGCAACAATCCTACTAAGTTCTAATAGAAGGCTCCTGCATCGCCAGACGATGTTGTCCTCACAGGAGGCACAGATATGGCTATTTAGGCATAGGAAGAAGTTAAGATACTCCTATTAACGCCTTAAGGATAGAGAAAGACAAAGCTTAAGCGCGTCGCCTTAATACTAAGCTTCTTTATAAGCCTAGTCTCTCTAGCCCAACTATTATTGTTAAACGTCCATTTCGACTTAGGAAGAAACACTCTATATTGGTCCAACTTATTAGGGTTACGAGTTAAAGACATCGCTAGCCTTACTAGGCTAGGTAGTCACTGGCTAGTAGTCTATTAAACTAATTCTCTATCTACCCAATCTACTTAGCTTTAAACATTCGCTACCCATTAACGTTAGCTATAGTACTTAGCCCTACCGCCTAAATTAAGATCGCTAAGCAAGGCCTAGCTCTATGTCCTTATAGGACATCTAAGTAATAATGCGATCAACTAACTGTTAAGTCACGTGACAGGCATACAGCCAGCTACTAGAACTGCTTCTTAAATAGTTAACTACGAAGAATGCCTATAAAGCAAAGCATATTAGATTATCTCGTGTTAAATAGGCTATAAGATAGGGGCAACCTAAGCCTTTAAAACTATCGCTATCGACCTAATTAAGCTTAACACAAGAGCCTACAACGGTAATTAATATATCTTCTACAGGTTTGACCTATTCTTAAAGTTTTATTTTGTCTATATAATACCTAGACAAGACAAGCCTACGCTACTATCTATTATTAGACGACTAGATTAAACAATTAAATAAGAATTCAACACAACTATTACCTTTCTTATTACTAACAATAAGCGAGGATATGGCCTAGCAGACAACTCTGCTAGAGACTACTATTAGAAAGAAGACATTAAGCTACAGATTAGAGCTCCACACACTAAAGAGCAGAACAGCTTAGCAAAGCGCTTAGGCAGGAGTCTTATTAAGAGAAGTTATTTAATAAGGATTATCTCAAACCTACCTCTAGCACTTGGCTCTGAGATCTACCCCACAGCAGCATACCTGCTCAATCGCACACCCACGCGATTACTAGGCTAGAAAACACTATTCGAAATTGCCTATGGCAAGAAACCGTTAATTGCTTACCTACGCGTCTATGGCTGCCAAGCATACGCACTGCGCAAGCAGATACTATAAACAAATAAGCTTAGTCCTTAAGCTTTAGTAGGATACCTAGTTGGCTACAACTTGTTAAACATCTACCAAATCTAGATGCCTAAGGCGAGAAGCCAAGCTTATAGAGGCAAAGTCATTTATATAAGAGACGTTACCTTCTAAGAAGACCTCTTCTATTAACCACACAATAAAGCAGATCCGCTCCTATAAGGCTCTAAGCTAGAGCAATTCGCCCACAAGTATTAACTACCTTTAATACGCAGCTAAGACAGCTCTATAGAAGATTTATTTAAAGATAAGCTTACATTAGATCTAGACTAGTCTAGCCAGACTACTACTATTATAAAGCAAAGCCAATTAACGCAAAGAGTAACAACAACCCAATACTAGACAAGAAGTTACTATTAGCAGCTTCCAATACTAAGTTAAACAGAGACTACTAAGGTTTATAGTAGCTCATAGGGCTTACCTTATAACAACTCATTATGCTCACTATTAGCTACACTAACTAGCTCACTGCTACTATCCATATCTCCAAAGAAGCGCAAATATAAAATATTAGATTCTATCTTATAAACAGACTTAAACTAAGTAGAGAATTAAGAACTAATTAATAGCAACCTTTATTAGTCTCACATACTACCTAAAGGGTTAACAAGATCTAGAAAGCCATCTTAAAAGAGTAGCAGCTTCTTTATTAGCACATACTAGTTAGCATACGTAGCAGCCTTAGCTATAGTATTAAAAATACAATTTCACTACACTAAGCTACCTCCTAAGCCGCGTCTCTATAGAGATATAATAAAAATGCCATCTCTATATAGGAAAGGCTTCCTCTAGGCTATAAAATAAGAAATTAGCAATGTGAAGCAAAAAGGCACGTATAAGAGGATTACCTAACAGGAGTTTAACCCGCAAGACTAAGAGGTCCTCCCATTAATGTGAGTCTTTAAGTATAAGCTTAATAATTAAAGCTACCTTACAAAATATAAGGCCCGTATCTACGTACGAGGCAATCTATAGGCAACTACCAAGGATACCTACGCAGCCACTCTAGCGGTTCGAATATTCCAAGCTCTAGTCGCTATAGCTGCCTACTTTAATATAGAAATCTGTTAATATAATGCTGTTAACGCATTTACAAACGCTCAGCTCGTAACACTAGTCTATTATTACTTACTAGAAGGATTTTCTAACCCTAACTATCTATAGAGACTACGTCAAGCTCTATACGGCCTAAAGACCTCACCACTACTCTGGTATTAAGAGCTCATTAAGACGCTTACTAAGCTAGGCCTATGCGAAGTTAAAGACGTTCCTTATCTATAGAAGAATAACAAGCTTCTAGTCTTCTTCTATATAGATAATATTGTCGTACTCTGCCTACTAGCCCACAAGGCTACACTACATAAATTTAAGTAGAAGCTCCTGCGCTAATATGAGATTCGATCTCTAGGAGAGCTTTAAACGTTCTATGGCATTTAAACGCATAGAGACTATAAGAATAGCTCTATCTGGCTATTATAAGCTTTATATATTAAGAAGCTAGCATAGAAGTATTCTTTACCAAAGCTATACACGAAGTTACTAGCTACCCCACTACCTCTAGAAGAGCTATTACTATTTAAGAATTAGGCAAATGACTTCACTAAGCACAGATATGCCTAGCTTATAGGCTCTATAGGCTACGCAGCTAAAGCTACCTAACCTAATGTCTTAAAAGCTTATTCTAAACTAGCTAAGTTTCTTATAAATCCATCTTCACGTTATCTTAACGCAGCCTACCAGACAATCGCCTACCTGCTAGGCACTAAAGATTAAGCTCTCTACTACACAGCCTCTATCTTAAACAAATTAGTCTATATAGCCAACTAGACTTAGCCTAAGTTCTTTAGAGCAACAGATGCGTTGTACGCTAATAATAAGATTACACGCAAGAGCTTATAAGGCTATATCTTCTTTTTATTTAGCGGACCTATAGACTAGAAAGCAACACTCTAACGCTGTATTACTAAGTCCACTATAGAAGCAAAGCTAGTCGCTATATTGTCTATAGGCACTAAACTAATTTAGTAGTAGAGAGTCTTTAAACAAATTAGCTTTAATCCAGATTATAAACGCCTTCTATACTGTAACAATTAGCAGACTATTTGGCTTCTTACCTCTACTACGCCTTGTCTTAAGACTACTATACGGCACGTTAATATCCATTATCACTAGCTACGCTAAGAAGCTCAATCTAACAACATTAACCTCTTATATATCTAGACAAGCTATTAACTAGCTAACGGCCTCACCAAGCTACTACCTAGGCAGAAGCACGAAAACTAGGTTTCTCTTCTTCATTTTCAACCATTTCCTTCTAAATAAGCTTCCCTACAGTATAGTACTCTTCCTAGTTTCTCCTATGTGGTTTTTACAGGTTTAACGAGACTATATATTTACTAAGCTCTATTCTATACACAGCTCTACGCTATACCCCTACACTTTACTTAGCTCTATTATATACTTAGCTTTACGCTATATTTTACCTTTATACATAGAGCAAACATACGCGCATTATATATTAAGCTTCACCTACAAGGCTTATTAACCTTAGTATAGAACGCGAAGCAATAAGGATCTCAATACTAGCTCTAGGAGACGTCCTACTATTAGGGACGCCTGTAGTATAGAGCGAGGTCCACTAATACTACAATAGCGGACGGCTACCTACCTAGGACTATACTAATATAGAGACTAGTTCTTAACCTAAATACAGCTGCTACACAAAGGCAAAGGGGGACCTATAGCCAATATTAGCTTTAAACATGCGTTCGAACCTAAAGGGGGTGTGTAAGCAGCCTAGAGCTATGTTATATAACAATATTAGTCTTATAAGTTAGCTCGCCTACTATATACAAGCCTCGAATCACTCTATATACAATACACAGGCATATACACATCTAAACACAGATACTTCTACGATATACACTTTCTACACATACTACCCAACTACTTATAGTAACTATTAAGCTATGGAAGCCCTGTATACTCCTGAGTAGAGCACGGGCCAAGGCGCTAACGTAATCACAGTACCGCTGACGTAATCACCTAAAATCCATCACACACCCCCTTAGCTTTAAGAGGATTGTAAGATTAATTAAAGCTGGAAATATTCTTATATAGGCTATTTTTATTAATTGTTAGTATTACAATTAACGTTATAATTATTAACTTAAACACCACTAATATTACTATTATAAATCGCCCTATAAACGCTAAGAAATATTAACTAGATAGAGCTATTGTATAAACTCCTAATGCTTAGCTTTTAAGAGGATCTTAGTAAGACTGTTAGTAGCCATCTTGTTAGTGGGGACCCATTTAACTATAAGTTATTAACGCTCTACTTTTTATCGTATTTAGAGTTAATAGATATTAATGTGACGGAGCTTTGTATAGAGCTAATTTAGATCCTTGTTAATAATTCTTACTATCTACTAGTTGTTATAGTATATTATAGGCAGTACGCCTATTTTAAATAAGATACTATTAAAGAAGCGAAGCCACTTTGCTATCTGCAATCTAGTAAATGAGATAGACAATAGCTCTAATTTTATGGTTAATTTAGTGACTGTACGCTAGATAGTAGCCTTCTAGTTAATAATTATACTATAGAGGAAGAAGCACTGGCCTTGTAAGCTACGACGAGTCTTCTAATTATCGGCGTATAAGGCATCTAATGCCCTAAAGAATAATAGATTGCGATAGTCCTACTTGTTAGAGACTACCTTTGTAATATTATTATTATAGGATCCTTTAATAGCGTAATACTAAGTTACTAGTAGATAATACTAAACGTGTTATACTACTACGATATACAACTGTTTAGGATTAGTAAGATGGTAAGCAAGTATAACGTAATTATAAGCAATGTTAGGTTGCGTCTAGTATATAATATATGCCAGGTGGCTAATAAGCTCCTAATAAAGCTTCGTGCAACTAGCGTTAGTCTCCTTAAGTAACTTGTTAAGCGAGTTAATATCTAGTAGAAACTCGGATTTCTTATAGCCTACTAGTTAGATGCTATATTTCTTATAAACCTTATTAATATATATGTCTTATATAAGCCAAAGCTTCTACTTTAAGCGGTCTTATATAACCCTCACCCCTAAGAACTAGGATAGGTCTCCTATTACCTTAATACCAAAGCAATCCTTAAGTTAGCTCTTAAGTTTATAGTGTAGTAAGGCATTTAATTAATAAAAGGCCATAGTAATATTATTAATATAGACAAATAAGATAAGCCACTTATTAATGTATAAGCAGGGGAAGCTATTAACGCGTCTAAGCTCTAGCTGCTTAATTGCTACTTAAAATGTGTTATACTATAGAAGTGGAGCGTCTTTTAAACTATAGAGAGCGCGTAGCACTTTTAGAAAATTACTATCCTCTTTAAAACTATTAGGCGTCTTTGCGTAGAGCTTATAATTAAGTATAAGGTTAAGGAAAGTGTTGGGTACGTTGTACTACTTAAGCTCTAATCCAAAGTAATTAGCAATTGTAATAACTGCTTAAAAGGTGCGTGTGGTAAGCGTAGCCGCGTACGTGTCACTAAACTGCTTCTGTAAGTTGCCTTGCGCGACAAGTCGAGCTTTATATTTATAGAGGTAGCCATCCTTATTAATCTTATATGCGAATACTCATATAAGTGGGATTACCTCCACACTTTAGTCTAGCGTAGATTATAGTGTTGCTAAGGTCTTATAGAAGTAGCTCTTACCCTAGACCTCTTAATACTTACACTTAGCAGCTTTTATAAACTGCTCACTATATAAATAGGTCTTAAGCTAACCTATATGCTGCGGGGGAGGCGGCAACTAACTTTGGTGGATTCGAAAGTTATCTGCCTTATTATTGTTAATTATAATTGCAGCAAAGGTACGTAAGTATAACTCTATGTTTTGTGCTCTTAGTTAAATTGCGTAAGTCTTAAGATTGCCTAGATAAGTGGGTGCCTTACGCACACGCTTTGTAGTGATAATATTGTCTTATAAGAGATTTAGATTGCGTTAATGTAGCGTGTTATTATTGTGTTAATTAGGTATATAGCCTTTAATCTTAGTGGCCAATTAACTAGTAGCGTCTTACTATATAGGCGACGGACGATAATTTCTTATTATAAAACGTCCTATAAGATAATCTACTATAGTATTAGATTTAATAGATTTGTTAACTTTGTTAAGCGAGTTAATTAACTTACCCCCTACTAATAGCTTTGTTAAGGGCGTTAGTGTAACCAATAGTGCTATAATTATAGTGGTTTTATTATATATATGTTGCTAATATGTTATTATAAGCTTGTTAATAAAGATATTGTTGTTATTATAAGTCTCTGGGATATTTAGCAGCTTAATTACCTCCTCTATTATATTGTTGTTAGCATAGCCATTGTGACCTTTATAAAAGGTTAATGTGTTAAATATAATATTATGGGTGTAAATAATGCGATTCTTTATAGGTAGCCAGATCCTAAAGATGTTTGTACTGTTGTAGCCTATAAGATAACTAATTAGAGCGTGTAAGGCTGTCTTTGCTCTGCGCGACAGGTGTTTATTAAGAATGTACGCGCGATAGCCAATTGGATAGAGATGGCTAGTTGCTAGTTTCTTGCCCTAGACAACCTCATATGGCGTACGCTAGTTAAGGATCACTGTTAGCGTTTAATTAATTAAGTATGCTACTATCTTTGTTATCTTGTTTAATAGTTACTCTAGCAGATTGCCCTATAGACGTAAAGCTTATGCCTTTATTATAATAACTTTGCTAGCAATCTCTACTCCTCTATTCTAAGCTAGCGTATCTAGAGCGCAAAGCTTAAAGCGTATACCTAGGTTAGTACAAACTTACTCTGCAAAGTAGACAATACTATACTCTACGTTAAGCTTAAGAGCGATAATATCACAGTTATATTAACGCTAGATCTATTATATAAGGTTTTAGAGCTAGTAGTAGAGTTAAGCCTCTAACTTTATTGCAAAGGTATCTGCCTTATACTAGCGAGAGTACTAATAGATAGTATAAATACCCTATTTATCTCTATTATAGTATAACTCTCCTTATTATTATAGTTGTATAATATTAACTAAGATTTAGTAGAAAGAACGAATAGCGTCTTGTGGCGTATAGTAAAAAACCTACTCTGTAAGTTTTAACTCTGTATAAATTTAACAGAAATCTTATTATAGTAAACCTATTAGGTTTACCTTTACGCTGTTAACGTTATTAGATAGGTAATTAACGACTTTGCGGCCTAGATAGCCTCAGATCTAATAAGTAAGTTTTGAAGAGATCTCTTAAGTTGTCAGATACGTAAGTATCTTTGATGAGATGAGATAAAAGTGATGGATTTAATAATGAATTGATTGTCGAGTAATCTCTATCGAAGAAGCTTAGCTATCGTACGCAATATCTATCTAGCGCTAAGACGCACTAGTAATAGTGCGAAGTAGTGTAACAGTAGTACGCCAGTCTCCTTTGTGTATTTCATAGTAATCTCACAGTAAAATCACTATAAGTTACACTAACTGTCGTTATAAGGAGACTATATAATCGGACGCACGTGACTACTAGATTTCACAGTAAAATCACAGTGATTTCCAGTGACCTAATATCTAACACAGCCCCTTAGCTTGGATCCTTAGAGGGCTAAGCTAAACTATCTCTTACGTAGTTGTACTATTGCTTATAGTTTAAAAGCTTCTATCCTGTCTTCTAACTTGTTAAGGTTGGCCTCTTAGTTAGTAATCCTTCCTCTAATGTCTTTAAGTCCTAGTTAATTTAAGAACTTAGTCTATGTGGCGGCTGGCAGAGCTTTTGTAAGACTATCTGCTGCCATTTCTTCTAATTACTAGTACTAGACTTTGATAGCTCTACGTACTACTTCTTATCGAAACTAATAATTGTGTATGTCGATATGCCTAAGCTTAGTTTGCAATTTGGCAATTTCCTTAGTAACAAGTTAAATAGTTTGTTAGTTGTCGCAATTAATGGTAATTGTTAATAGCGATAGTTTAATCTTAAGTTTATTAATTAATCAAGCTATAAATAGTGCCTCTTTTGCAACTTGTAAAAGTGCTAGCAACTTAGCTTTAGTTATTAAAGTAGTAATAGTGTCTTATTTGTTTGCCTTCTAGGCGACAAGGCCACTAAACAATTTAATAATATACCCCTATAAGCTCTTTCTATTAAGGGTGTTATCTATAAACAACGCGTCGCTCGCAACCTTGTAAGTGTCTACTCCTCTAAATCGTAGCCCTAGTAATCGGGTAGATAATAGGTATAGTAGTACGCGGTCGGCGGCATTGTGATAGTCGTCGCTAGGGTTTAAAAGGAAGCGCGATAATTAGAAGCTTGCAAAAGCTATGTCCGGGCGCGTGGTTACTATAGCGTAGAGGATTAATCCCACCTTTCGCTAGTACCAATTAATCTTTGCTATTGTAGCAAGTCCTTCTTAAGATAATAGTTTAACTGCTAACATTAGGGTATTGTGTTTAAGGTCGCGTTAGTTAATTAGACAACTACTCTTATCCACATAGGACCTCTGTAATAACCAGAGTTGCCTATTAGCACAGTCTCTAATAACTTTAATGCCTAGAAACCACTATAGATCGTTACTACTAGTTAGGGTAAACTTTATACCTATCTTTTTTATTACTATATTAGCAGCGCGCTTTTAATCTTTTAAGTATACAATAATAAGGTCGTCTATATAGAAGAAGATAATAATACTATCTTTAATTATATAGTAAGGTTTGTGTAGGACTGCAGTAAAACCGAGATTCTTAAGCGCACTAGTAAATTCTCTCTACCACAGTAGTAGTAAAATGCGTAAGTGTAAGGGATAAGTAGAATAGCAATTAGGAATAAGAGACTAAGTTAATTGTAACAAGCTAAACAGAGAAACTACTTAAGTAGCAGAATCGTAATTAGCAACTAGTCTACATTAGGTTAGTAGTATTATGTGATATCGTACTCCACACTAACACACCTCCCACAGCACAAAGGTAGCAAAGTGCTATAAAGTATAACAAAGTAAAATAAGTGAACAGAGGGCCTCTAGGGCACCGCCCTAGAAAGAACTCTATTAGGTAACAATAGATGTAACAAACTTATCCTCTAAACCAATAACTTATTAGTAGATATTAGTTATTTCCAATTGCTGCAAGAATCGCTTGTGCTTGCTACTATTAGAAAGAGACTTTATTAATCTATTAGCGGGCATATTAGTAGTTCCTATCTAGGTAACGTTAATATTCCCAGCTTTAACTTGCTCGCGGATCCACATCTAATGTACTTTAATATGTCTAAGCTTTGTATTAAGCTTTTCTTTGTCCTTATTAGCGATAGAGACTATTTGCTAGTTATTACAGTACAACGTAGATTAAACCTCTAGATTAAACCCAATAGCTTTAAAGGTGTTTATCTACTAGGATAACTTAGTGCCAGTAGTTAACAGGGCAAACAGTTCGGCCTTAGTAGTTAATTTGGTAACAGATCTTATGATTTTTGCCTTCTAATTAATAACTATACTATAGAGCTTAAACACATAGGCGAATAAGCTTTAAGCAGTATTAGGATTGTTAGTAAACGCGACATTAGAGGCACTAAAGAACAACAACTTCTTAGCTTCCTTATTATCAATTTAACTAATATAGTTGGCGTTCTTAGAGCGTGCTGTTATTACTCCAATTGCCCAGAATCGGAAGTCGTATAAGTATTGCCACACAGACTTAACAGTAGTAAGATGCTTTTGGCTTAGATTATTTAGATGGCGGGTAAGTATTAAGTGCGCTTTTGCTACGTTAGACTAGGTAAAATATAAGATAAAGCCAAGGTATCTAACTAGAATCTAATATAGGCAGGTGCGCTCCGCGTTAGGTTTATCTATACTTAGGGGGAGATAAGACTTATATAGAGGGACCTTAGGGTGTTAGCTACCCTAAAGGAGATTGTAGTTGTGGTAGACTTTTGCGATGTAGAAGTCTTAGATTATCTAGACTTTGCCTTTTGCATAGTCTCTAATAATGCGTATTTCTAGGAACTAGCGTAGTTCTTCTAAGCTTTGTGTCTTATATTGTTTTGTGAACTCGCGTTAAAACTATTAATAATATTGTTAATCGCCTTTGCAGAAAAGGACAACGATATTATCTATATAATAGAATAGTATTAGCTTACTATTAGTAAATAGGCAAGGGATACCCTTAACTTAAGTAAAGCCCATATTAACAAGGGTCTTCTTTAGGTGTTTGTGCCATAGCGCTAGGGCATTCTTAAGCCTATATAGTGCTTAGCGTAGTTGCATTATATTGCCTAGTCTGTCTTAGAACCCATCTAGAGTCTAGACGTAATAGAGTTAGGCTAGGTACGCATTAAGGAAAGCATTCTTAACGTTGTACTAGTAGGCAAGGAGTCCAAAGGCGCACATAATAGCGATAAGGAAGTGGAGCATTTAAGCCGCGAGGGTAGCTACGTAGGTATTATCCCAAGTCGTCTACAAATCTCCTCTTATAACTAGTTAAGCTTTGTAGCTAGTTAAGTAGCTATTAGCATCGAACTTATACGTGAAAACCCATATTAGTGGCAGGGTCTTAGCATCTGGGTTCTCTTTTATATTATCTTTTACCTTCTTAAATACACCTTTATAAAGCTGCTTCTTAATCTTCTTATCTATAGTAGCAAACCACTTATTAGCATTAGGGCGGGATTTGACCTTAGCCCAGTTCTTTGGTGGCGGTGGCAGTTAATTACGGTGAACCTTTAACTCTTTATTTGGGGGCAGTTGCACGATTGCCGTAGCAAACGTTTGCTAGTACAGAGAAGCGTGCGTACTAAAATGGTTCCTAGGCGTATCGTCTCCTCTACCACCTCCCTAACAATAGGACCCTAGAACGATATTGTCTACAGCAATATTAGGGTTTGTCTGTCTTAGAGCGTTATTCTAATAGCGGTTTAGCACAGTATCTCTAGAAGCAATCTCTCTCTAGCCTTTTAGTTAAGAATAATTATAAGTGCTGGGTACTAGTATCTCTTAGGGTGTAAGTAATCCTTTATAGGCCTCCTATTAAATCTGCTCTTTGGCATTATCTAGCCTAGTAGCCTCTTCTTCTTAATTCTTAATATTATTCTTAACTGTATGTTAACAATGTATTATATCACAATGGATCTGCTTAATAACAGGATCTTCCTCCTTATCTAATAAATTAATATTAAGGACTCTAACTACGCGTTATATCTCCTCTATTATAGGCTTAAGTTGTAGAGCCAAGTAGCGTTAGTCTTATACAAAGACAACATCACGTGTTCGAACAACACTATCAGCCCCAGAAACCTATATATAGAAGATATTCGTTCCTTTATATCCAACTAGCCATCCAGTAATCGACCTTAACTTAAGCTTGTCACCTTTGGCCACCTTAGTATTACAGAATAGAGCTTTGGCACTAATAACGTCTATATATACAAGAGACAGCTTTACCTTACGTACATATTTGTAGGGCGTTTTCTAGTCAAAAACCTCTATTAGCAATTAATTAAGGATATAAATAGCTGTTAGGCATAACTTATTAGCTAGTTCCTTAGGCAAATTTGCTTTAATCCGCAAAGCTCTTACTACAGTAATAATAAGGTTACTAGCCTTCTTAGGCAGGCTAGTTATCTCTTCTGCACTAACAGCACGTCGCTTAGCTATAATACCCAGGTCTTAAAAGACCTCCTAGAGATTAGCATAACCCTTTTTGTTGTTACAGCGAACATATATAATAATCGCGTTAAACTAGGTCTATATAAGCGCTAGTATCTATTAAACTAAGCGTATTAGAGTCTCCTTCTTCTTATTACAAAGAGTCTTCCCTAAATAATATCTACTATATTAACACACAGCGTATAAGAGCCACTTATCCCCATTATAGCAAGCTTTACCTATCTTTCTAAGTTATATAAGGTCAATACTAATACATTTAAAGGGGCGTGTTATAGGCTTGCATTAAGGGCGTTAACTAATAATCTTAAAAAGCTTAAAGTTAATGCACTTTTTACATCCCCTCTATTATAGAGCTTAGGGGCCAGTAATAAGCTTAATACTATCTACTGCCTACTCTAGGTGTTTAACCGCGCATTGTTCTGTATAAGCTAGCATCTAATAAGCTTCTATAGGGGTGACTTGTAGAGACTTGCGCTCTATATAGCTTGGCTTAGCTAACTTTAATTAAATTGCGAATATGTACAACTCTAATGCGTTCGGACATATTGCCTTATTAGAGTCTATAACCTAATGGCCATCCTACTTATTAAGTGTGCAGAATATGTCTATTAAAGCGCTTCTTAGATAGAGACAGCTACATCCCAAGTCAAACTTAATACTAACTAATTAACAGCATAAGAGTAATACTACTAATATAAAGAATATAGGAATAAGTGCTACCTATATTATAGTTACTTAACGTTCGCTAGTTAGAGTATTAATAAATAGCTTAACCTTTCCCCACTTATATATCTACAGGGCTTACGTGCTAGCTAGTAAAATATTATCTAGGTGTCTATCTCGGATCTTCTTCTAAGTCTTTGGCTAATAGTTTGTGACATATAGATTAGAGCCAGAATCTAGTATTTACTTATTAATTAATAGCGGTGGAGGCTATTAAATAGCAGCTATACTAAGTAGAGTAACAACCTAAGCTACGTTCTAGCTATCTTGCCAGTGCATAACTACTCCTATTAAGTTTTAAGTATTTAATAGAGAGTAACTAGTGTCTATTAAGAAATTATTCTTGTTGGCAGCAGCTGCCTTTTTACTAGCTTTCTTCTTAGCGCTAAATAGAGCTGCGCTTAAAGGGTTGCCTTTGCCTAGTTTCCTAACTCTATTAAACTCGGCTAAGACAACTAGGTTGGGCCTTTATCTAGTGGGTTAAAGAGAAGGCACCACATAGGAGCACTACTTAAACAAGTGCTATTCCCCGCAAATACACGTGACTATACGTTTCTAAGTGTTGCTGTTAGTGTTTAGACTAGGGCGTCCTAAAACAGCGTATATTCTAAGTGCTAACGCTATAGGGTTTAAGGTGCATTAGAACTATTAATAGTTCTTCACTAGTGCAACAGGATCTATATATAGGGTTCTATTTATCTTAGCTCGCGTAATCTCCTAAATTTCGTACGTAACAAAGGACTTATTAATTCCCCTAATTGCTTAAAGAAAGTCCTACTGTGCTTAAAAGTCCTAGACTTTAGGTAGTTTTAGTTTAATTATATTGCGAAGGATAGTAATATAGCTCTTATACTAAGCATCCATCTTCTATTATTATAGAACCTTCTTAATCTTATTGTACTGCTCAAGCAACTTATACTTGCGTTTTGCTACTAATATATAGAATATCTTCTTAAGTTGCATAAGTTATTTATAGGGTGTTTTAGCATTCTTAATAACTAGAATATGCCTACTAGCGATTGTCCTTATAATCTCCTATGTTAGGTTATTAAGAGCGTTCTCCTTCTTCTGCTAGGCTGCCAGCTTTATTACGTAGAACCTATACCAAAAGGTGTAGTCCTCTTATTTAGATTTTGTAAGTTTGTCTAGTTTAATATTATTATTACCCTAGACAATACTTAAAGCTTTATTAGGTATGTTGTCCTTTTTAAATAAGCGTAGTAGTCGCTCTTTAGGTTTCTTATTATAGATTTTCTTAACAGTATCTACTATTAAATCTGAGTTATAATAGTCCTAGATCTTATATGCCTTAGCGGTCCTCTTTTGTAGAAAGATCCACTTCAACTAATCGCTTGGCTTATTAAGAATAATTGTCTCCTTAACAATTAGCTCGTCCTCTTTATTACTTATTATGGCAAACTAGAGCTTATTAAGTTAATCTCTATTATAGAAAGCGCGTGTGTAGTAAGTAGATAGAGTGTAAACTGCAGTTAAATTAAGCGTAGGCTAGGCTTATAACTATAAGGGATAAGTAGGGTAGTAATTAGGAATAAGAGACTAAGTTAATTGTAACAAGCTAAACAGAGAAACTGCTTAAGTAGCAGAATTATAATTAGCAACTAGTCTACATTAGGTTGGTAGTATTATATAATATCGTACTCTACACTAACATGTGACGGTTTATTATTCTTCTATTCTTAGGAGTAGAAGGTTAGCCTTTTGCTCTAACAGTAAGCCATACAGTGCCTTGTGCAACTATAGGATGGTGCCTCTTTGGGTATAACCTTAGGGCATCCGCATGTAGATTTCTCTGTCCAGGTTCGCGTGGACGAAGGCGTTAGTAACGTCGTACTGGCTTAGCTCTAGATTAAACCAAGCCGCTATTAATATAAGCAGGCGAAATAATCTACCTGCGAGTGTTGCAGTATAGGTATCCTGTGTAGTGAGATGGCGTTATTAATCTCCACGCACTACCAGTCTTGCCTTGCACTTCTATAATCTATAATGTTTATTAAGTTTATAGGTATATACCTATATATAGTTAAGAATCTAGTAACTACGTGATCGCACTAAGGCTATAGGCACCTCGCTCCAAGACCTTATTTCTTTATAACTTTGTAGATAGGATCGCTCGGCATCCTTCTACATTTTAAATAACAGATAATTATCTATCTAGGTTCTACATAATAGAGGTTCTGGCAGTTAACTTTAATAGGGTCTCTTGCCTACTATAAGCATACAATTAAATTAAGCTTTATTAAGTGGCTTCCCTTTATATTTGCCTCTACTTCCTACAAGTGTACCTATAAGGAAGGCGGCTGCCTATAGCATAGCGCGTTAATCTGGCTATAGTGTTCCTATAGGTAATTTTTCAATTTAGTCCTATTTAAAACTCACTATTAATTAGGCAAGCAGTGCGACAGGCAGAGGTGTCTCTAGTAGTGTTAGGTAGGTGTAATTAATCTTCTTCCCTTAATAGTACCCTAGAGCACCCTCGTCCTCCTCATAAGAGTTAATAATCGACTCATCCTTATAAAAAGACTCCGTATTTTTATGTTCTAGTAGTAAGAGCGGTAGCTCCACTATTTAGGTCCATACAGCAATCTCTTTAGTAGTGCTGTGTATAAGGTTGTCCAATAGGTCTTCTTATTTACCTAAGAAGACTTAATTTTTATTAAAGATAATATCGCATGTGCTAATAACTTTGTTAAGTAGAAATATCCATACTCTCCAGATGTTTGTTAATCAATAGCCCACTAGGTAACTAACCTATACCTTTAGGTCAAGCCTTTAGAGCTTGCTCTTACCACGTTTTATATTATTAGTTAAGGCAAAAGCTTTATAGCTATAGGCTCTAAGGTAAGCCTAGTTTAGTTTCTTTAGTTAGGTAACAATACCGTTTTAGTAGGCAACTATTGTAAAAAATACTTCGTGTGGTAATTGCTATTAATTAGCGTAGTTTGGCGTTTAATTATATAGGTATACAGCCGCTCGTGTAATCTCTAGCCATAGTGTCCAGCGGAGGTTGGCGTCAAGTCGCATTGCACGGCTCTTTTCCTTAATTACACCCCCTAAGCATTTAGCTCCTCTATTTTAAGCTTAGGTATTAGGTGCTAAAGGCTTAATAACAACCCCTTTATTAACACACTACCTGTGAACATCTTATTTAACTAAGAAAATCTCATTGTTAGATTTAATAACTTTTATAGTCACCTTAAACTGTACTTTTATAAATAGTACAAATTCCTTTAGCAGCTTAATAATTATTCGTGCTAGTTAATTGTCTTTAAAGGAGAAGTCCTAAGCTATGCCTAAGAAACAATTAGAGATAAGCATTATACTCTTTTTGCCAGTTAAGCTCTTATCTTCAAAGTCGTAAAAGTCTATAGCAACTCTCTCTCCTAGGCCATTATTAATTTGTCTAGCCTAACATCTAATTTGTCGCCTAAGCTTTAATCTGCCGCAAGCGTCGCATTGGACTGTGGTCAACCCTTTAATACGTACCCCTTCACTGTGATTTACTGTGTGCTCTAGTGCCTAAGGGCCTGGGTGGCCTAGTCGTTTGTGCCATATAATGGCGTTCACCTTCTGCGCTCGTTGTGCGGTACGCGAGATAAATTTGTGTGTAGCGTACGTACTATTAATTGTGGTACAAGTTAATTTTAATATTGGTATAAACTCTAGTACCTATTAATTATAGATTTCTTAGAGTTTAGCCAGGATCGTATTGTCTCGTCTTCTAATTGTTGTTAGGTCTAACTTAGTGTTCTACTAGAGGCCTTGCCTTTAGAGTAATTAGAAGGACACTAGGTTGCAAAGTAGACTAGAATAGTAGGCAATATTATCTAACCTTACTAAGCAATTTCCCTCCTTACTCTTAACGTAAAGATAGACACTCCTATATCCCCTTATCTATACTCGTAATAATCCCGCCTATATAAAGTCTCCTAGCGATAGTAGTCGCTATAAAACAAAGCGATTAATATTATTAAAGATGTGGCAGGTTGTGCCAAAATTAAGAATCGCGAAGTTACGTAGTGGATATGTGTTTAGGTCTAAGTAGTAGAAGGCTGCGATAGCATTAAAGCTCGCTAAGAGAATAGTAATCTATCTGCTATCTAGTTATTTATTGTTAGTAATCTTAGTAATTTAAATTAGAGTAGGAGTCTTTAATTATTTAATCTTTAGTGTCTATAACTTTTAATACATTACAGATCTTATGCGCTCTATAAGCATAGAGTTATTCTTTAATCTATATATTATAACCGCCTCTATAGCAGGCTTTAGTTTAAACTATTTAGGTTATTTATTAGGGAATACGTAAAAGCAGTCTTTTAGACTATGGCGTTGTTTACAAGCAGGACACTTAGGGTTTAATCTCTTTTAGCCTCTAACTACTATTGGCTTATCGTTAGTAACTCGTACAGACTGCTTGGATTTGGCTTTAGGGCCAGCTTTATTAGCGCGTAATCTGCCTCGCTTGGGTAATGCTGCTTCATCCACAGGTTGGGCGTCCCTAGCTGCGGCCTAGGTGGTTACACCACTATTAGCGAGAGATAGTCCTATAATAGTAAAGGCGCCCCTTTATTTACCCTTAATTAGGTGCTATATTACTATTTGTTCTTAGAAGAGTTTTACTATCTCTTTTCTATTAATAGTCTTATCCTTACTTCTATATTATAGGAAGGTTATAACCTATTAGGATATAATATTAGTAACCGCTTTTATAAAATCTTATTTAACTAAGTCTAGCTCCTAAAGCTCTAACACACAATTATACTTAGCTTTTATAGCCGCATAATAGTACTTAGCGAGCTAGGTGTACTATAAACTAACTAATCTTATTAGTTTAAGAGCGTCTTAGTACCTAATCCTTACTCTTCTTTATTTATCGTATTAGTTAACCCTAACTATTTTTATAAGGTTCTTAATCTATTATCTAATTAATTTACCTAGGGTGCAGCAATTAGACTGTAAATGTGCTAAGGTGGTGGTTTAAATAAGAATAACTAGCTTATCTAGGTTCTCCTTCTCCTGTTCGTACTTTCGATCTAGGAGCTTGTAGATTTCGAGTTAATTCTTATAGAAATCGGTATCGATTTTGTACGCCTTTTCGCCAGCCGGCGATAGGTGCGATAGTAGCGATAGATGGGCGTTGTTGGTGTTTCCGTTAACGAAAGCGGGAGCTAGTTAATAGGCACCAATATTCGGTGCGACTGGCATAACCGGTTCTACCATTAGTTTATTGCCAAGGGATAAGTCAATAAGATCCTATGCTTTTAACAACTAGGCTCAAGCATTAATTTGCCTTAGCTATAGTGTGTAGTTTAAGTAATTAGTTAGGATCACTATGGGATCCCTAAGTATTAATAAAGACATGATTTTTAGTTTAATTAAGGTAGTAAGACTCTTAATTATCAGATACGTAAGTATCTTTAATAAGATGTGTAAGCAGTTAGGTAGTATGTGTAGAAAGTGTATATTATAGAAGTATCTATATTTAGATATATATATGCCTATGTATTGTATATAGAGTGATTAGAGGCTTATATATAGTAGGCGAGCTAACTTATAAGACTAATATTATTATATAATATAGCTCTAGGCTGCTTACACACCCCCTTTAGGTTTAAACACATATTTAAAGCTAATATTAGCTATAGGTCCCCCTCTGCCTTTATATAGCAGCTATATTTAGGTTAAGAACTAGTCTCTATATTAGTGTAGTCCTAGGTAGGTAGCCGTCCGCTATTGTAGTGTTAGTAGACCTCGCTCTATACTATAGGCGTCCCTAATAGTAGGACGTCTCTTAGAGCTAGTATTAAGATTCTTATTACTTCGCGTTCTGTGCTAAGGTTAATAAGCCTTATAGGTAGAGCTTAATATATAATGCGAGCATGTTTGCTCTATGTATAAAGATAAAATATAGCGTAAAGCTAAGTATATAATAGAGCTAAGTAAAGTGTAGGGGTACAGCGTAGAGCTATATACAGAATAGAGCTTAGTAAATATATAGCCTTATTAAACTTTTAAAAACTACATGGGAGAAACTAGGAAGAGTACTATACTGTAGGGAAGCTTATTTAGAAGGAAATAATTAAAAATAAAGAAGAGAAACCTAGTTTTCGTGCTTTTGTCTAGGTAGCAGCTTAGTAAGGCCGTTAGCTAGTTAACAGCTTGTCTGGATGTATAAGAGGTTAATATTATTAGATTAAGCTTCTTAGTGTAGCTAGTAATAATAGATATTAACGTGCTGTATAGTAGTCTTAAGACGAGGCGTAGTAGAGGTAAGAAGCCAAATAGTCTGCTAATTGTTATAGTATAGAAGGCGTTTATAATCTAGATTAAAGCCAATTTATTTAAAGACTCTCCACTACTACATTAGTTTAGTGCCTACAAATAATACGGCAACTAGCTTTGCTTCTGTAGTAGACTTAGTAATATAGTATTAGAGTGTTGCTTTCTAGTCTATAGGTCCACTAAATAGGAAAAAGATATAGCCTTGTAAGCTCTTGCATATAATCTTATTATTAGCGTACAACGCATCTGTTGCTCTAAAGAACTTAGACTAAGTCTAGTTAGCTATATAGACTAATTTGTTTAAGATAGAGGCTGTGTAGTAGAGAGCTTAATCTTTAGTGTCTAGCAGGTAGGCGATTATCTAGTAGGCTGCGTTAAAATAACGTAAAGATAGATTTATAAAAAACTTAGCTAGTTTAGAATAAGCTTTTATATTAGTGTAGAGTACAATATCACATAATACTACTAACCTAATATAGACTAGTTGCTAATCACGATTCTACTACTTAAGCAGTTTCTCTGTTCAGCTTGTTACAATTAACTTAGTCTCTTATTCCTAATTGCTACCCTACTTATCCCTTACAGTTATGAGCCTAGCCTACGCTTAATTCGACTGCAGTTCACACTCTACCTACTTACTACACACGCGCTTTCCACAATAGAAATTAACTTAACAAGCTCTAGTTTGCCACAATAAGCAACAAAGAGAACGAGCTAATTATTAAGAAGATAATTATTCTTAATAAGCTAAGCAATTAGTCAAAGTAGATCTTTCTGCAAAAGAGGACCACTAAGGCATATAAGATCTAGGACTATTATAACCCAGATTTAATAGTAGATACTATTAAGAAAATCTACAATAGGAAACCTAAGAAGCAACTACTACGCTTATTTAAAAAGGACAACACACCTAACAAAGCTTTAAGTATTATCTAGGGCGATAATAATATTAAACCAGACGAACTCACAAAATCTAAACAAGAGGACTACACCTTCTAGCATAGGTTCTACGCAACAAAGCTAGCAGCCTAGCAAAAGAAAAAGAACGCTCTTAATAACCTAGTATGGGAGATTGCAAAAACAATCGCTAGCAGGCATATCCTAGTTATTAAGGATGCTAAAACACCCTACAAACAACTCATACAACTTAAGAAGATATTCTGTATATTAGTAGCAGAACGCAAGTATAAGTTGCTCGAGTAGTACGATAAGATTAAGAAGGTTCTATAATAATAGAAGATGGATGCTTAGTATAAGAGCTACATTACTATCCTTCGCAATATAATTAAACTAAAACTACCTAAAGTCTAGAACTATTAAGCATAGCAGGACTTTCTTTAAGCAATTAGGGGAATTAATAAGTTCTTTATTACGCACAAAATTTAGGAGATTACGCAAGCCAAGATAAACAAAACCCTATATATAGATCCTATTGCACTAGTAGAGAACTATTAATGGTTTTAACGCACCTTAAACCCTATAGCATTAGCACTTAGAATATACGCCGTTTTAGGACGCCCTAGTCTAAACACTAACAGTAATACCTAGAAACGTACAGTCAAGTGCATTTGTGGAGAACAGCACTTATTTAAGCAGTGCTCCTATATAGCGCCTTCTCTCCAACCTGCTAGATAGAGGCCCAACCTAGTTATCTCAGCCAAGTTTAACAGAGTTAGGAAACTAGGCAAAGGCAACCCTTTAAGCGCAGCTCTATTTAGAGCTAAGAAGAAAGCTAGTAAAAAGGCAGCTGCTGCCAACAAGAATAATTTCTTAATAGACACTAGTCACCCTCTATTAAATGCTTAAAACTCAATAGGAGCAATTATGCACTAGCAAGGCAGCCAGAACGCAGCTTAGGTTATTACTCCACTTAGTACAGCTATTATTTAACAGCCTCTACCACTATTAATTAACAAGTGGATACTAGATCCTGGCTCCAATCTACATGTCACAAACTATTGGCCAAAGACTTAGAAGAAAATCTAAGATAGACACCTAGATAATATTCTACTAGCCGGCACGCAAGCCCTATAGATATATAAGTAGGGAAATATTAAGCTATTTATTAATACTCTAACTAGCGAACGTTAAGTAACTATAACATAGGTAGCACTTATTCCCACGTTCTTTATATTAGTAGTGTTACTCTTACACTATTAAGCAGTTAGTATTAAGTTCGACTTAGGACGTAGCTGTCTCTATCTAAGGAGCGCTTTAATAGACATATTCTGCACACTTAATAAGTAGGGTGGCTATTAGGTTATAGACTCTAACAAGGCAACACATCCAAACGCATTAGAGTTATACACATTCGCAATTTAATTAAAGTTAGCCAAGCTAAGCCATATAGAGCGTAAGCCTCTATAAGTCACCCCTACAAAAGCTTATTAGATGCTAGCTTATATAGGACAACGCGCGGTTAAATACCTAGAGTAGGCAGTAGATAGTATTAAGCTTATTACTAGCCCCCAAGCTCTATAATAGAGGGGATGTAAAAAGTGCATTAACTCTAAGCTTTCTAAGATTATTAGTTAACGCCCTTAACGCGAGCCTACGACACGCCCCTTTAAACATATTAGTATTAACCTTATACAACTTAGGAAGACAGGTAAAGCTTACTATAATAGAGACAAGTGGCTCTTACACGCTGTGTGTCAACATAGCAGATACTATTTAGGGAAGACTCTTCGTAATAAGAAAAAAAAGACTCTAACGCACTTAGTTTAACAAATACTAGCACTTATATAGACCTAGTTTAACGCGATTATTATATACGTTTGCTGTAACAACAAAAAGGGTTATACTAATCTCTAGAAGGTCTTTTAAGACCTAGGTATTATAGCTAAGCAACGTGCTATTAGTGTAGAAGAAATAACTAGCCTGCCTAAGAAGGCTAGTAACCTTATTATCACTATAGTAAGAGCTTTGCAAATTAAAGCAAATTTGCCTAAGGAACTAGCTAATAAGTTATGCCTAATAGCTCTTTACATCCTTAATTAATTGCTAATAGAGGTTCTTAACTAGAAGACGCCCTACAAATATGTACGCAAAGTAAAGCTATCTCTTACACATATAGATGTTATTAGTGCTAAAGCCCTATTCTATAATACTAAGGTGGCCAAAAGTAACAAGCTCAAGTTAAGGTTAATTACTAGATGGCTAGTTAGATACAAAGGAACAAATATCTTCTATATATAGGTTCCTAGAGCTAATAGTGTTGTTCGAATACGTGATGTTGTCTTTGTACGAGACTAACACTACTTAGCTCTACAACTTAAGCCTATAACAAAGAAGATATAACGCGTAGTTAGAGTCCTTAATATTAATTTATTAGACAAGAAGGAAGATCCTATTATTAAGTAGATCCATCGTAATATAACACATTGTTAATATATAGTTAAGAATAATATTAAGAATTAAGAAGAAGAGGCTACTAGGCTAGATAATGCCAAAGAGTAGATTTAACAGGAGGCCTATAAAGGATTACTCACACCCTAAGAGACACTAGTACCTAGCACTTATAATTGTTCTTAACTAAAAGGCTAGAGAGAGATTGCTTCTAAAGATACTGCGCCAAACCACTATTAGAATAACGCTTTAAGACGGACAAACCCTAATATTGCTGCAGACAATATCGTTCTAGTGTCCTGTTGTTAGGGAGGTAGTAGAGGAGACAATACGCCTAGGGACCATTTTAGTACGCACGCTTCTCTATACTGGCAAACAGTTACTATGGCAATTGTGCAACTGCCCCTAAATAAAGAGTTAAAGGTTCACTGTAATTAACTGCCGCCGCCACTAAAGAACTAGGCTAAGGTCAAATCTCACCCTAATACTAATAAGTAGTTCGCTACTACAGACAAGGAGATTAAGGAGCAGCTTTATAAAGGTGTATTTAAGAAGGTGAAAGATAATATAAAGGAGCACCTAGATACTAAGACCCTGCCGCTAATATAGGTTTTTACGTATAAGTTTAATACTAATGGCTACTTAACTAGCTATAAAGCTTAACTAGTTATAAGGGGAGATTTATAGACAACTTAGGATAATACCTACGCAGCTACCCTTGCAGCTCAAACACTCTACTTCCTTATCGCTATTATGTGCGCCTTTAGACTCCTTGCCTACTAGTACAATATTAAAAATACTTTCCTTAACGCGTATCTGGCCTAACTCTGTTACATCTAGACTCTAGATAGGTTCCAAGATAGACTAGGCAATATAATACGACTACGCTAAGCACTATATAGGCTTAAGGATGCCCCAGCGCTATGGCACAAACACCTAAAAAAGACCCTTATTAATATGGGCTTTACTTAAGTTAAGGGTATCCTTTGCCTATTTACTAATAGCAAGCTAATACTATTCTATTACGTAGATAATATCGTTGTCCTTTTCCGCAAAGGCAATTAATAATATTATTAATAGTTTTAACACAAGTTCACGAAACAATATAAGACACAAAGCTTAGGAAAACTACGCTAGTTCCTAGAAATATGCATTATTAGAGACTATACAAAAGGCAAGGTCTAAATAATTTAAGACTCCTATATCGCAAAAGTCTGCCACAACCACAATCTCCTTTAGGGCAGCTAACACCCTAAGGTCCCTCTGCGCGAGTCTTATCTCCCTCTAAGTATAGATAAACCTAACGCAGAGCGCACCCGCCTATATTAGATCCTAGTTAGATGCCTTAGCTTTATCTTATATTTTACCTAGCCTAACGTGGCAAAAGCGCACTTAATACTTGCCCGCCATCTAAATAATCTAAGCCAAAAGCATCTTGCTACTATTAAGTCTGTGTGGCAATACTTATACAACTTCCAATTCTAGGTAATTAGAGCAATAATAATAGCACGCTCTAAGAACGCCAACTATATTAGTTAAATTAACAATAAGGAAGCTAAGGAGTTGTTGTTCTTTAGTGCCTCTAATACCGCGTTTGCTAACAATCCTAATACTACTTAAAGCTTATTCGCCTATATGTTTAAGCTCTATAGTATAGTTATTAATTAGAAGGCAAAAATTATAAGATCTATTACCAAATTAACTACTAAGGCTAAACTGTTTGCCCTATTAACTACTGGCACTAAGTTATCCTAGTAGATAAACATCTTTAAAGCTATTAGGTTTAATCTAGAGGTTCGACCTACGTTATACTATAATAACTAGCAAATAGTCTCTATTACTAATAAGGATAAAGAAAAGCTTAATATAAAGCTTAGATATATTAAAGTACATTAGATGTGGATCTACAAGCAAGTTAAAGCCGGGAATATTAATATTACCTAGATAGGAACTGCTAATATGCCCGCTAATAGATTAACAAAGTCTCTCTCTAATAGTAGTAAGCACGAGCAATTCTTGCAGCAATTAGGAATAACTAATATCCGCTAACAAGTTATTAGTTTAGAGGATAAGTTTGTTATATCTATTATTACCTAATAGAGTTCTTTCTAGGGAGGTACCCTAGAGGCCCTCTGTTTACTTATTTTGCTTTGTTATACTTTACAGCACTCTGCTACCTTTATACTATAGGAGGTATATTAGTATAGAGTATAATATTATATAATACCACCAACCTAATATAGAATAGTTGCTAATTATAATTCTACTACTTAAGCAGTTTCTCTGTTTAGCTTATTACAATTAACTTAGTCTCTTATTCCTAATTACTATCCTACTTATCTCTTACATTTTAAGATATTAGGTTAGGTAGCTTTAGCCACGTAGCCTATAGAGCCTACAAGCTAGGCATATCTATACTTAGTAAAGTTATTTGCCTAATCCTTAGACAGTAATAGCTCTTCTAGAGGTAGTGGGGTAGCTAGTAACTTTGTGTATAGCTTTAGTAAAGAATACTTCTATACTAGCTTCTTAATATATAAAGCTTATATATAAGAGATAAGTAGGGTAGCAATTAGAAATAAGAGACTAAGTTAATTATAACAAGCTAAACGGAGAAACTACTTAAGTAGCAAAATCGTTATTAGCAACTAGTCTATATTAGATTAGTAGTATTATGTAATATCGTACTCCACACTAACACACCTCCTATAGCACAAAGGTAGCAGAGTGCTATAAAGTATAACAAAGCAAAATAAGTAAACAGAGGGCCTCTAGGGCACCTCCCTAGAAAGAACTCTATTAGGTAATAATAGATATAACAAACTTATCCTCTAAACTAATAACTTATTAGCGGATATTAGTCATTCCTAATTACTATAAGAATCGCTCGTGCTTACTACTATTAGAGAGAGACTTTATTAATCTATTAGCGGGCATATTAGCAGTTCCTATCTAGGTAACGTTAATATTCCCGGCTTTAACTTGCTCGCGGATCCACATCTAATATACTTTAATATGTCTAAGCTTCGTATTAAGCTTTTCTTTGTCCTTATTAGCGATAGAGACTGTTTGCTAGTTATTACAGTACAACATAGGTCGAACCTATAGATTAAACCTAATAGCTTTAAATGTGTTTATCCACCAGAATAACTTAGTACTAGTAGTTAACAGGGCAAATAGTTTAGCCTTAGTAGTTAATTTAGTAACAGATCTTATAATTTTTGCCTTCTAATTAATAACTATACTATAGAGCTTAAATATATAGGCAAATAAGCTTTAAGCAGTATTAGGATTGTTAGCAAACGCGACATTAGAGGCACTAAAGAACAACAACTCCTTAGCTTCCTTATTATTAATTTGACTAATGTAGTTGGCGTTCTTAGAGCGTGCTATTATTACTCCAATTGCCCAGAATCGGAAGTTGTATAAGTATTACTATACAGACTTAATAGTAGCAAGATACTTTTGGCTTGAATTATTTAGATAGCTGGTAAGTATTAAGTGCGCTTTTGCCACATTAGGCCAGGTGAAATATAAGATAAAGCCAAGGCATCTAACTAGGATCTAATATAGGCGGGTGTGCTCCGCATTAGGTTTATCTATACTTAGGGGGAGATAAGACTCGCGCAGAGGGACCTTAGGGTGTTGGCTACCCTAAAGGAGATTGTGGTTATGGCAGACTTTTGCGATATAGGAGTCTTGGATTATCTAGACTTTGCCTTTCGCATAGTCTCTAATAATGCGTATCCCTAGGAACTAGCCTAGTTCTTTTAAGCTTTGTATCTTATATTGTTTCGTAAACTCGCGTTAAAACTATTAATAATATTATTAATCGCCTTTGCGAAAAAGGACAATAATATTATCTATATAATAAAATAGTATTAGCTTGCCATTAGTAAATAGGCAAGGAATACCCTTAACTTAAGTAAAGCCTATATTAACAAGAGTCTTCTTTAGGTGTTTGTGCCATAGTGCTAGGGCATTCTTAAGCCTATATAGTGCTCAGCGTAGTCGCATTATATTGCCTAGTCTGTCTTAGAACCTATCTAGAGTCTAGACGTAACAGAGTTAGGCTAGGTACGCGTTAAGGAAAGTATTCTTAACGTCGTACTAGTAGGCAAGGAGTCTAAAGGCGCACATAATAGCGATAAGGAAGTGGAGCGTTCGAGCTGCGAGGGTAGCTGCGTAGGTATTATCCTAAGTCGTCTGCAAATCTCCTCTTACAACTAGTCGAGCTTTGTAGCTAGTCAAGTAGCTATTAGCATCGAACTTGTACGTAAAAACTCATATTAGCGGCAGGGTCTTAGTATCTAGGTACTCCTTTACATTATCTTTCACCTTCTTAAATACACCTTTGTAAAGCTGCTTCTTAATCTCCTTATTTATAGCAGCGAACCACTTATTAGCATTAGGACAGGATTTGACCTTAGCCTAGTTCTTTAGTGGCGGCGGCAGTTAATTACAGTAAACCTTTAACTCTTTATTTAGGGGCAGTTGCACAATTGCTATAGCAAATGTTTACTAGTACAGAGAAGCGTGCGTACTAAAATAGTCCCTAGGCATATTGTCTTCTCTACCACCTCCCCAACAACAGGACCCTAGAACAATATTATCTGCAGCAATATTAGGGTTTGTCCGTCTTAGAGTATTATTCTAATAGCAGTTTAGCGCAGTATCTCTAGAAGCAATCTCTCTCTAGCCTTTTAGTTAAGAATAATTATAAGTGCTAGGTACTAGTATCTCTTAGGGTGTAAGTAATCCTTTATAGGCCTCCTATTAAATCTGCTCTTTGGCATTATCTAGCCTAGTAGCCTCTTCTTCTTAATCCTTAATATTATCCTGAACTATATATTAACGATGTGTTATATCACGATAAATCTGCTCAATAACGGGATCTTCCTCCTTGTCCAATGAATCGATATCAAGGACTCTAACTACGCGTCGTATCTCCTCTGTTATAGGCTTAAGTTATAGAGCCAAGTAGCGTTAGTCTTGTACAAAGACAACATCACGTGTTCGAACAACACTATTAGCCCCAGGAACCCATACACAAAAGATATTCGTTCCTTCGTATCTAACTAGCCATCTAGTAATCGACCTTAATTCAAGCTTGTCACCTTTGGCCACCTTAGTATTACAGAATAGGGCTTTAGCACTAATAACGTCTATGTGTGCAAGAGACAGCTTCACCTTACGTACATGTTTGTAGGGCGTCTTCTAGTTAAGAACCTCTATTGGCAATTAATTAAGGATGTAAATAGCTATTAGGCATAACTTGTTAGTTAGTTTCTTAGGCAAATTTGCTTTAATTTGCAAAGCTCTTACTATAGTGATAATAAGGTTACTAGCCTTCTTAGGCAGGCTAGTTATTTCTTCTACACTAATAGCACGTTGCTTAGCTATAATACCTAGGTCTTAAAAGACCTTCTAGAGATTAGCATAACCCTTTTTGTTGTCACAGCGAACGTATATAACAATTGCGTTAAACTAGGTCTATATAAGCGCTAGTATCTATTAAACTAAGTATATTAGAGTCTTCTTTTTCTTATTACAAAGAGTCTTCCCTAAATAGTATCTGCTATATTAACACACAGCGTGTAAGAGCCACTTGTCCCTATTATAGCAAGCTTCACCCGTCTTCCTAAGTTGTACAAGGTTAATGCCAATACGTTTAAAGGGGCGTGTCGCAGGCTCGCGTTAAGGGCGTCGACTAATAATCTTAGAAAGCTTAGAGTTAATACACTTTTCACATTCCCTCTATTATAGGGCTTAGGGGCCAGTAATAAGCCTAATACTATCCACTGCCTACTCTAGGTATTTAATCGCGCGTCGTCCTGCATAAGCTAGCATCTAATAAGCTTCTATAGGGGTGACTTATAGAGGCTTGCGCTCTATACGGCTTAGCTTGGCTAACTTTAACTAAATCGCGAATATATACAACTCTAATGTGTTTAAACATATTGCCTTATTAGAGTTTATAACCTAATAGCCACCCTACTTATTAAGTGTACAGAATATGTCCATTAAAGCGCTCCTTAGATAGAGATAGCTACGTTCCAAGTCAAACTCAATACCAACTAATTAATAGTGTAAGAGTGACACTACTAATATAAAGAACGTGGGAATAAGTGCTACTTATATTATAGTTACTTAACGTTCGCTAGTTAGAGTATTAATAAACAGCTTAACATTTCCCTACTTATATATCTATAGGGCTTACGTGCCAGCTAGTAGGATATTATCTAGGTATCCATCTTAAATCTTCTCCTAAGTCTTTAGCCAATTGTTTGTGACATATAGATTAGAGCCAGAATCTAGTATCCACTTATTAATTAATAGTAGTAGAGGCTATTAAACAGTAGCTGTACTAAGTAGAGTAACAACCTAAGTTGCGTTCTAGCTATCTTGCTAGTGCATAACTGCTCCTATTAAGTTTTAAGCATTTAATAGAGGGTAACTAGTGTCTATTAAGAAATCATTCTTATTGGCAGCAGCTGCCTTTTCACTAGCTTTCTTCTTAGCTCTAAACAAAGCTACGCTTAAAGGGTTGCCTTTGCCTAGTTTCCTAACTCTGTTAAACTTGGCTAAGACAGCTAGGTCGGGCCTCTATCCAGCAGGTTAGAAAGAAGGCACCATATAAAAGCACTGTTTAAATAGGTGCTATTCCCCACAGATGCACGTAACTATACGTTTCTAGGTGTTGCTGTTAGTGTTTAGACTAGGGCGTCCTAAAACAGCATATGTTCTAAGTGCTAACGCTATAGGGTTCAAGGTGCGTTAAAACTATTAATAGTTCTCCACTAGTGCAACAGGATCTATATATAGGGTTCCGTTTATCTTAGCTCGCGTAATCTTCTAAATTTCGTGCGTAATAAAGGACTTATCAATTCCCCTAATTGCTTAAAGAAAGTCCTGCTATGCCTAATAGTCCTAAACTTTAGGTAGTTTTAGTTTAATTATGTCGCGAAGGATAGTAATATAGCTCTTATACCAAGCATCCATCTTCTATTATTGCGGAACCTTCTTAATCTTATCGTACTACTCAAGCAACTTATACTTGCGTTCTACTACTAATATACAGAATATCTTCTTAAGTTATATAAGTTATTCGTAGGGTGTTTTAGCATCCTTAATAATTAGAATATGCCTACTAGCAATTATTCTTGCAATCTCCTGTATTAGGTTATTAAGAGCGTTCTCCTTCTTCTGCCAGACTGCCAGCTTTATTGCGTAGAACCTATGCTAGAAGGTGTAGTCCTCTTATTTTAATTTTATAAGTTTGTCTAGTTTAATATTATTATCGCCCTAGATAATACTTAAAGCTTTATTAGGTGTGTTGTCCTTTTTAAATAAGCATAGTAGTCGCTCTTTAGGTTTCTTATTATAGATTTTCTTAATAGTATCTACTATTAAATCTAAGTTATAATAGTTCTAGATCTTATATACTTTAGTAGTCCTCTTTTATAGAAAGATTTACTTTAACTAATCGCTTAGCTTATTAAGAATAATTGTCTCCTTAACAATTAGCTCGTCCTCTTTATTACTTATTATGGCAAACTAGAGCTTATTAAGTTAATCTCTATTATAGAAAGCGCGTGTGTATAGTAAGTAAGTAGAGTATAAACTATAGTCGAATTAAGTATAGGCCGGGCTTATAACTATAAGAAATAAGTAGGGTAGTAATTAGGAATAAGAGACTGAGTTAATTATAACAAGCTAAACAGAAAAACTGCTTAAGTAGCAGAATCGTTATTAGCAACTAGTCTACATCAGGTTGGTAGTATTATGTAATATCGTACTCCACACTAACATTATAATAGCCAGATAGAGCCATTCTTATAGTCTCTATACGTTTAAATGCCACAGAATATTTAAAGCTCTCCTAGAGATCGAATCTTATATTAGCGCAGAAGCTTCTGCTTAAATTTATATAGTGCAGCCTTATAAGCTAGTAGGCAGAGTATAACAATATTATCCACATAGAAGAAGACTAGAAGCTTATTATTCTTCTATAGATAAGGAACGTCTTTAACTTCGCGTAGGCCTAGCTTAGTAAGCGTCTTAATAAGCTCTTAATACTAGAGTAGTAGTAAGGTCTTTAGGCTATATAGAGCTCGACATAGTCTCTATAGATAGTTAGGGTTAGAGAATTCTTCTAGTAAGTAATAATAAACTAGTGTTACAAGCTAAGCATTTATAAATGCGTTAATAGTATTATATTAACAAATTTTCATATTAAAGTAGGCAGCTATAGCAACTAAAGGTCGGAATATTCGAACCACTAAAGTGACTGCGTAGGTATCTATAAGGAATAAGTAGGGTAGTAATTAGGAATAAGAGGCTAAGTTAATTGTAACAAGCTAAACAGAGAAACTACTTAAGTAGCAGAATCGTAATTAGCAACTAGTCTACATTAGGTTAGTGGTATTATGTAATATCGTACTCCACACTAACACACCTCCTATAGCACAAAGGTAGCAGAGTGCTATAAAGTATAACAAAGCAAAATAAGTAAACAAAGGGCCTTAGGGCACCTTCCTAGGAAGAACTCTATTAGGTAATAATAGATATAACAAACTTATCCTCTAAACTAATAACTTGTTAGCAGATATCGGTCATTCCTAATTACTACAAGAATCGCTCGTGCTTACTACTATTAGAGAGAGACTTTATTAATCCATCAGCGGGCATATCAGTAGTTCCCATCTAGGTAATATTAATATTTCCGGCTTCAACTTACTCGCAAATCCACATCTAATATACTTTAATATGTCTAAGCTTCGTATTAAGCTTTTCTTCGTCCTTATTAGCAATAGAGACTATTTGCTGATTATTATAGTACAACATAGGTCGAACCTCTAGATTAAACCCAATAGCTTTAAAGGTGTTCATCCACTAGGATAACTTAGTGCCAGTAGTTAATAGGGCAAACAGTTCGGCCTTAGTAGTTAATTTAGTAACAGATCTTATAATTTTTACCTTCTAATTAATAACTATACTATAGAGCTTAAACACATAGGCGAATAAGCTTTAAGCAGTATTAGGATCGTTAGCAAACGCGGCATTAGAGGCAATAAAGAATAATAACTCCTTAGCTTCCTTATTGTTAATTTAACTAATATAGTTAGCGTTCTTAGAGCGTGCTATTATTATTGCTCCAATTGCCCAGAATCAGAAGTCGTATAAGTATTGCCACACAGACTTAACAGCAGCAAGATACTTTTAGCTTAAATTATTTAGATGGCGGGCAAGTATTAAGTGCACTTTTACCACATTAGGCCAGGTGAAATATAAGATAAAGCCAAGGCATCCAACTAGGATCTAATATAGGCGGGTGCGCTCCGCGTTAGGTTCATCTATACTTAGGGGGAGATAAGACTCGCGCAGAGGGACCTTAGGGTGTCGGCTGCCCTAAAGAAGATTGTGGTCATAGCAGACTTTTGCAATATAGGAGTCTTGGATTATCCAGACCTTGCCTTTCGCATAGTCTCTAATAATGCGTATCCCTAGGAACCAGCGTAGTTCTCCTAAGCTTTGTATCTCGTATCATTTCGTAAACTCGTGTTAAAACTATTAATAATATTGTTAATCGCCTTTGCAAAAAAGGACAACAATATTATCTACGTAATAGAATAGTATTAGCTTGCTATTAGTGAATAGGCAAGGGATACCCTTAACTTAAGTAAAGCCCATATTAATAAGGGTCTTCTTTAGGTGTTTGTGCCATAGTGCTAGGGCATCCTTAAGCCCATACAGTGCTTGGCGTAGTCGCATCATATTGCCTAGTCTGTCTTAGAACCCATCTGGAGTCCAGACGTAACAGAGTCGGGCTAGGTACGCGTTGAGGAAAGCATTCTTAACGTCGTACTAGTAGGCAAGGAGTCCAAAGGCGCACATAATAGCGATAAGGAAGCGGAGCGTTCGAGCCGCAAGGGTGGCTGCGTAGGTATCATCCCAAGTCGTCTGCAAATCTCCTCTCACGACTAGTCGAGCTTTGTAGCTAGTCAAGTAGCCATCAGCATCGAACTTGTACGTGAAAACCCACATTAGCGGCAGGGTCTTAGCATCTGGGTGCTCCTTCATGTTATCTTTTACCTTCTTAAATACACCTTTGTAAAGCTGCTCCTCAATCTCCTTGTTTGCAGCAGCGAACCACTTATTAGCATTAGGGCGGGATTTGACCTCAGCCCAGTTCTTTGGTGGCGGCGGCAGTTGATTACAGTAAACCTTTAACTCTTTATTTAGGGGCAGTTGCACAATTGCCGTAGCAAATGTTTGCCAGTATAGAGAAGCGTGCGTACTAAAATAGTCCCTAGGCGTATCGTCTCCTCTACCACCTCCCCAACAACAGGACCCTAGAACGATATTGTCTGCAGCAATATTAGGGTTTGTCCGTCTTAGAGCGTTATTCTAATAGCGGTTTAGCGCAGTATCTCCAGAAGCAATCTCTCTCCAGCCTTTTAGTTAAGAATAATTATAAGTGCTAGGTACTAGTATCTCTTAGGGTGTAAGTAATCCTTTATAGGCCTCCTATTAAATCTGCTCTTTGGCATTATCTAGCCTAGTAGCCTCTTCTTCTTAATCCTCAATATTATCCTTAACTATATGTTGACAATGTGTTATATCACGATGGATCTGCTCGATAACGGGATCTTCCTCCTCGTCCGATGAATCGATATCAAGGACTCTGACTACGCGTCGTATCTCCTCCGTCATAGGCTTAAGTTGTAGAGCCGAGTAGCGTTGGTCTCGTACGAAGACAACATCACGTGTTCGAACAACACTGTCAGCCCCAGGAACCTATACACGGAAGATATTCGTTCCTTCGTATCCAACTAGCCATCTAGTAATCGACCTTGACTCGAGCTTGTCACCTTTGGCCACCTTAGTATTACGGAATAGGGCTTTAGCACTGATAATGTCTATGTGTGCAAGAGACGGCTTCACCTTGCGTATATGTTCGTAGGGCGTCTTCTAGTTAAGAACCTCTATTAGCAATCGATTGAGGATGTAAATAGCTGTTAGGCATAACTTGTTAGCCAGTTCCCTAGGCAAATTTGCTTCAATCCGCAAAGCTCTTACCGCAGTAATAATAAGGTTACTAGCCTTCTTAGGTAGGCTAGTCATCTCTTCTGCACTAACAGCACGTCGCTTAGCTATAATACCCAGGTCTTAAAAGACCTCCTAAAGATTAACATAACCCTTTTCGTTATTATAGCGAATATATACAACAATCGCGTTAAACTAGGTCTATATAAGCGCCAGTATCTATTAAACTAAGCGCGTTAGAGTCTCCTTCTTCTTATTATAAAGAGTCTTTCCTAAATAGTATCTGCTATATTAACACACAGCGTGTAAGAGCCACTTGTCCCCATTATAGCAAGCTTCACCCATCTTCCTAAGTTGTACAAGGTTAATACTAATACGTTTAAAGGGGCGTGTCGCAGGCTCGCGTTAAGGGCGTCGACTAATAATCTTAGAAAGCTTAGAGTTAATGCACTTTTTACATCCCCTCTATTATAAAGCTTAGGAGCCAGTAATAAGCTTAATACTATCTACTGCCTGCTCTAGGTATTTAACCACGCGTCGTCCTACATAAGCTAGCATCTAATAAGCTTCTATAGGGGTGACTTATAGAGGCTTACGCTCTATACAGCTTAGCTTAGCTAACTTTAATTGAATCGCGAATATGTACAACTCTAATGCGTTCGGACGTATTACCTTATTAAAGTCCATAACCTAATAGCCACCCTACTTATTAAGTGTGCAAAATATGTCCATTAAAGCGCTCCTTAAATAGAGACAGCTACGTCCCAAGTCAAACTTAATACCAACTAATTGATAGCATAAGAGTAACACTACTAATATAAAGAACGTGGGAATAAGTGCTACCCATATTATAGTTACTTAATATTCGCCAGTTAGAGTATTAATAAACAGCTTAACATTTCCCTACTTATATATCTGCAGGGCTTGCGTGCTAGCTAGTAGGATATTATCTAGGTGTCTATCTTAAATCTTCTCCCAAGTCTTTGGCCAATAGTTTGTGATATGTAGATTGGAGCCAGGATCCAGTATTCACTTATTAATTAATAGCGGTGGAGGCTATTAAACAGCAGCTGTACTAAGTAAAGTAACAACCTAAGCTGCGTTTTGGCTGCCTTGCCAGTGCATAACTGCTCCTATTAAGTTTTAAGCATTTAATAAAGGGTGACTAGTGTCTATTAAGAAATCATTCTTATTAGCAGCAGCTGCCTTTTCACTAGCTTTCTTCTTAGCTCCGAACAGAGCTGCGCTTAAAGGGTTGCCTTTGCCTAGTTTCCTAACTCTATTAAACTCGGCTAAGACAGCTGGGTCGGGCCTCTATCCAGCAGGTTGGAGAGAAGGCACTACATAGGAGCACTGTTTAAACAGGTGCTGTTCCCCACAGATACATGTGACTGTACGTTTCTGGGTGTTGCTGTTAGTGTTTAGACTAGGGCGTCCTAAAACGGCGTATGTTCCAAGTGCTAACGCTACAGGGTTCAAGGTGCGTCAGAACCATTAATAGTTCTCCACTAGTGCAATAGGATCTATATACAGAGTTCCGTTTATCTTAGCTCGCGTGATCTCCTAAATTTCGTGCGTAACAAAGGACTCATCAATTCCCCTAATTGCTTAAAGAAAGTCCTGCTGTGCTTAATAGTCCTGGACTTTAGGTAGTTTTAGTTTAATTATATTGCGAAGGATAGTGATATAGCTCTTATACTAAGCATCCATCTTCTATTGTTGTGGAACCTTCTTAATCTTGTCGTACTGCTCGAGCAACTTATACTTGCGTTCTGCTACTAATATACAGAATATCTTCTTAAGTTGTATAAGTTATTTGTATGGAGTTTTAGCATCCTTAATAACTAGAATATGCCTGCTAGCGATCGTCCTTGCAATCTCCCATGCTAGGTTATTAAGAGCGTTCTCCTTCTTCTGCTAAACTGCCAGCTTTATTGCGTAGAACCCATGCCAGAAGGTGTAGTCCTCTTATTTAGATTTCGTAAGTTCGTCTAGTTTAATATTATTATCGCCCTAGATAATACTTAAAGCTTTGTTAGGTGTGTTGTCCTTTTTAAATAAGCGTAGTAGTCGCTCCTTAGGTTTCTCATTATAGATTTTCTTAACAGTATCTACTATCAAATCTAGGTTACAATAGTCCCAGATCTTATATGCCTTAGCGGTCCTCTTTCGCAAAAAGATCCACTTTAACCAATCGCTCGGCTTATTAAGGATAATCGTCTCCTTAACAATTAGCTCGTCCTCTTTGTTTCTCATCGTGGCAAACTAGAGCTCGTTAAGTTAATCTCCATTATAGAAAGCGCGTGTGTATAGTAAGTAAGTAAAGTATAAACTATAGTCGAATTAAGCGTAGGCCAGGCTTATAACTATAAGGGATAAGTAGGGTAGCAATTAGAAATAAGAGACTAAGTTAATTGTAATAAGCTAAACAGAGAAACTGCTTAAGTAGCAGAATCGTAATTAGCAACTAGTCTATATTAGGTTAGTGGTATTATGTAATATCGTACTTCACACTAATAGTATCCTTAGTAGTCGCCTGTAGATTGCCTTATACGTAGATACGGGCCTTATATTTTATAAGGTAGCTTTAATTATTAAGCTTATACTTAAAGACCCACATTAATAAGAGGACCTCTTAGTCTTACGGGTTAAACTCCTGCTAGGTAATCCTCTTATATGTGCCTTTTTGCTTTACGTTACTAATTTCTTATTTTATAGCCTAGAGGAAGCCTTTCCTATATAAAGATGACATTTTTATTACATCTCTATAGAGACGCGGCTTAGGAGGTAGCTTAGTGTAGTAAAATCGTGTTTTTAATACTATAGCTAAGGCTACTACGTATGCTAACTAGTATGTGTTAATAAAAAAGCTGCTACTATTCTAAAATGGCTTTCTAGATCTTGTTAACCCTTTAGGTAGTATATAAGACTAACGAAGGTTACTATTAATTAGTTTTTAATTTTCTACTTAGTTTAAGTCTATTTATAAGACAGAATCTAATATTTTATATTTACACTTTTTTAAAAATATAAATAGTAGTAGTGAGCTAGTTAGTGTAGCTAATAGTTATTATAAGGTAAGCCCCGTAAGCTGCTATGAACCTTAGTAGTCTCTATTTAACTTAGTGTTAGAAGCTACTAATAGTAACTTCTTATCTAGTGTTAGGTTGTTATTACTTTTTACGTTAATTAGCTTTTCTCTATAATAGCAGTAGTCTGGCTAGACTAGTCTAGATCTAACATAAGCTTATCTTTAGATAAATCTTCTATAGAGCTGTCTTAGCTATATATTAAAGGTAGTTAATACTTATGGGCAAATTACTCTAGCTTAAAGTCTTGTAGAAGCGGATCTGCTTTATCGTGTAGTTAATAGAAGAGGTCTTCTTAGAAGGTAATATCTCTTACACAAATAACTTTGCCTCTATAAGCTTGGCTTCTTGCCTTAGGCATCTAGATTTAGTAGATGTTTAACAAGTTGTAGCTAACTAGGTATCCTACTAATACTTAGTAGCCATAGACGCGTAGGTAAGCAATTAACGGTTTCTTACTATAGGCAATTTCGAATAGTGTTTTCTAGCCTAGTAATCGCGTAGGTGTACGATTAAGCAGGTATACTGCTATAGGGTAGATCTTAGAGCCAAGTGCTAGAGGTAGGTTTAAGGTAATCCTTATTAAACAACTTCTCTTAATAAGACTTCTGCCTAAGCGCTCTACTAAGCTGTTCTGCTCTTTAGTGTGTAGAGCTCTAATCTATAACTTTATACCTTCTCTCTAATAGTAGTCTCTAGTAAAGTTATCTACTAGGCTATATTCTCGCTTATTATTAGTAATAAGAAAGGTAATAGTTGTATTAAATTCTTGTTTAATTGTTTAATCTAGACGTCTAATAATAGATAGTAGCGTAGGCTTATCTTGTCTAGGTATCGTGTAGACAAAATAAAACTTCAAGAATAGATTAAACCTATAGAAGATATATTAATTACTGTTGTAGGCTCTTGTGTTAAGCTTAATTAAATTAATAGCGATAGTTTTAAAGGCTTAGGTTGCCCCTATCTTATGGCCTATTTAACGCGAGATAATCTAATATGCTTTGCTTTATAGGCATTCTTTGCAGTTAACTATTTAAGAAGTAGTTCTAGTAGCTGGCTATATGCCTATTACGTAACTTAATAGTTAGTCAATCGCATTATTACTTAGATATCCTATAAGGACATAGAGCTAGGACTTGCTTAGCAATCTTAATTTAGGCGGTAGGGCTAAGTACTGTCGCCAACGTTAATAGGTAGCGAATATTTAAAGCTGAGTAGATTGGGTAGATAGAGAATTAGTTCGATAGACTACTAGCTAGTAACCACCTAGCCTAGTAAGGCTAGCAATGTCTTTAACTCGTAACCCTAATAAGTTAGACTAATATAGAGTGTTTCTGCCTAAGTTAAAATAGACGTTTAATAATAATAGTTAGGCTAGAGAGACTAGGCTTATAAAGAAGCTTAGTATTAAGACAACGCGCTTAAGCTTTATCTTTCTTTGTCCTTAAGGCGTTAATAGGAGTATCTTAACTTCTCCCTATGCCTAAATAACCATCTCTGTGCCTTCTATAAGAACAACATTGTCTAGCGATGCAGGAGCCTTCTATTAGAACTTAGTAGGATTATTGCAGATATAGATATTAGTGGCTAGATCTAGCGTCCATAAGTGGAGGAGTAGGAAGTGTTATAGCGTTGGCCCGTTATTAAATGCTAATAAGTAGACAGCGTAGGCTTTATAGGGAAGGTTAGCTACAGGTGCATCGCCTATGTTAATTTCTATTAAATTAGGTTCTAACCTATAGCTCCCTTAAACCCTACGCTTCTTATAGCGCTAATTCTTTTCCCAAATCTTGTTTAGTATGCCTTTTATATCCTTAGCTTTATATTTAACTATCTTCTTAGCTTTTTTAGGGTTTTCGACGAATCCTCCTCTACGCTATAAGGTGTTAATGTACGGACACTATCCCTAATAGTGTAGATCCCCACAGAGATATGGCTTTAATAGCTTTAATAGTTTGTCCTAATAAGGTCTCTTTCTGTTGTTTTGTCTATATAGAGACTCCTCTTAATTTAATATAGCTGCAAATGCTTCGCCTTGGATAGTTAATTTTGTTGCGGTCGTACGATAGTAGCGTAGGTATCCTGCTAGTAGTTTAGGTAGTATTGGCTAGATAGAGTCGCTATCTAAGGCAGTTAAGATAGTTTCCGCGTTAAATACTATAATAGCAATAGTAGCAGCGTAGCTAGAGTTAATCTGCCTAATAGCTTAAATAAGGTCCTTATAAGGTTAGTAGCTATGCGTCTCTAGTAGCTTAAGTTATTTAGCCCTATTATAGGCAGCAAGAAAGGTGCTATACTACTTCTCTAGATTCTCTCTATAAGTATGCAGTACTTTAGTAGTGTTATAGGCTTTCTAGACCTAATATTCTTAATTAGCTATTATAGGGCTGTAGAGCTCCTATAGCATCTTAAGCTAATCGTAGAGGGACTTTTAGTCCTTAATTTAATAGACTAGGTCCTAAGTAATAGTGTTAGCTACGTGCGCTTTAATTTGGCCAATCTTATCTTTAGTTCGTCTGTATTTCTTAAGCTCCCTATAGTAGAGACTTATTTCCTAATTATACTGCGCTTAAGCTTTAGTAGTAGGTTCTGTTACTAGCGATCTGTCTTTGTTAATAGTTTAAAGCTAGGCAGGTTGCTAAGGCTTACTAAGCGTTAATAGGGGTAATAGATCTGGATTAATATATCCCTATACGTCTCTAGCCTCTGCGAGCCTTTGTCAGATAGAACGAGCTGTGGTGAGGTTGGATCTGTACAATCGAGCAGGGACCACCTGGCTTGGCACACTAGCGAAGAAGTCAGAACCAGCTAAACACGGTTGGAACAGAACACAATACACTCATCATTATCCATTAAGACACTACATCGCATTTAACTATCAAATCTGACAATTAAGAGTCTCACTGCCTCAACTGATACAAAATGGCGCAACAACTATACCGCGATTCCATAGTAACGCTAAGGGATCATACCGACTATATGGGATGGATAACGCAGCTGCAGGCGAGATGTGTTGTCTACAACATCTGGGATAAGGTTAATCCAAAGTCAACAGTCCCGCTAATATTAAGACCAGCAGTTGTTAGAGCTCTGGTAGTGGCTAATTACACACCAGCCGCGAACATCAAAATCCTAGGCGTTTAAGGAAGACCTTGAATATTACAAGATTCTCATCGAACAATATAAGAATGACCAGCACGACTTTGAGAAGGAACAAGCAAGCCTCCAACACATTGTGGCATTTATCTAGTCAACTGTATCCCCACACCTGTTGCGCATGTGCTGCCTACCAGAGAAGCCACTGCGACAATGGATTATAGACCTACAACTAATGGTTAGAGTTAACGAACAAATTGAGCAAGAACGAGCTCGCGAGCGATATCTTGCCTTACTGAGGCCAATAAGGAGCGCGTCGCAATGGGACACATGGCTAGCAGAGTACGACCAAGCAGCCACTAAGGCGGAGACATATTGAGTCGCTGAGCTATCACAATTAAATGTGATTACAAAAGACTTCCTGGCAGCTGTGAACAAAGTTGCTCCTATATAGTCTACAAACTTTTAAGACAATGGTCGATTTGCAACTGGCATAAGCTAGAAGGAGATAATAAAACGCTTCCAAGAACACATAATAATAAACTATCCCCTTAGATTAGGGAAGCACAAAGCAGCTTTTGTGACTAATAATGCATCATTTCTCGCTAAAGGTGGTGCAACCACCCAGGGCAATGACAGGGACGCCTCTCATGCCGAAAGCGCGCCATCCAACCGAAACCGGGGCAGACCCCGTAATCAACGTACAGCTAACAAGAAAGATGTCAAGCTCAAGCGGCCTTCAGATTAAGAGCCAGCTATGACAGGAGGAGCAAAATGCCCTGCCTATGGACAACGCCACAGTATTAGGGACTGCTATTATATTAACCCAGACAAAGCTTCTAAGTAGTAAAAACCCAATAAGATTATAAATAAGCTTATTAACTTCAAGCGTAAGAACAACGCAACTTTCCAAGGGCTAATCCGCGGACAAAGCAAAACCCAATCACGAACACCGATTATTAAACAATTGCACACGCCCACACCTAAGATCCTCGAGTCCCCTAAGGACTGACTAGAGGGGCGAAGAATATTAAACGTCAACACTACGTTTATATTAGCGCCAATGGGAATAGAAGTGTCTGACTACCCGCTAAAGCGCTTGTTCATTCTTAATTCAGGATCAACTTGCCACATTACAAACAACCCTGACCATATCTACAACTTCTATCTACCTACGTCTGAGGATTATATATGGGCTAGGAATACAAAGATATGGATAAAAGGCTACAGCTCTATTGACTTAACACTAAGAGGTCAACATAGAACAACTATATTGGTTCTATATAATGTGGCTATCTGTCCAGACCTCCTGTGCAACCTAGTCTCCTTTTGACTACTAAGGAATAGAGGAATCTAGTAGGATACGCAAACGGACCCAACTACGCTAAAAGAACTAGACGACAAGGTTATTAGAAAACTATCCGAGATACACAGTTAATAGGTACTTAAGTATAATCCGCTACCACCCACTTTATATCACATCCGCAAGAATATATTACAAACAAAAGGAGCACCACAAAGGGCCTTAGCCGAATTATGGCATAAGAGACTAGAACACTCTAGACCAGCAGCTATCAAACATCTTGTGCAGCAAGCTAAAGGGGTGCGAGTTAAGGGAGTTACAACAGTTTAATGCGACTCCTATAGGAAAGCAAAGATCTGGCGACAAATTAGCCAAGCACCGCGAATTAACAATAAAGGACTAGGAGAAAGACTAGCTATCGACTTTTATGCCTACAAGGCGCAAAGTAGCACTGGCGAAAGGAGCCAGATGCTTGTCACCAATAGGTACTCAGGCCTACAATGGAATTTTTATTTTAAAGACAATCGACCAGCAAAGTCAGTTATTAAAGTTCTATCGAACTTCTTTCTTTTCCTTAAAAACCATTACAACATTACGGTCAAGGTCATTAAAGCGGACAACGAGATCACGATGGTAAAACCGGAAATCAAGCGCTAGTTGGCATTACAAGGAATTACTGTCAAGCCTTCTGCCCCAGATCCACAAGCTTAAAATGGAGGTGCTGAACGCTTAGGGGGTGTGAATAAAGAGAAATCGCGTGCAATACAACTTAACGCCAACCTATCCTAGGAACTGTGGCCTAAAGTGACGAGAGCCGCAGTATACCTCTACAATTAAACACTGAATTATGCGAACCACTAGAAAACACCATATGAGATATTCTTCACACAAGTCGCGTTTAGTAATGGGATTGTCACTTCACTACGAAAACCCAACCTCGCCTATCTAAAGGCGTACGGCTGCAAGGCATTTGCAATAACCAATAATACTCACTAAGGCAAATCACGCCTACAACGCCTTAATCCAAAGGCATGGATTAGTGATCTAGTTGGATACCGATCATCAAACATCTACCGAATATAGATACTGTCGCTTGGCAAGGTGATAAGCACCCGAGACGTCGTCTTCGACGAAGAGTCAGTATTCGACAGGAGGGTTAAGGACCTTATAGACAGTCTTATGCACAGCACGCTTCAAGAAATAGCAACGCACGTAAGAACCATTAAGCTACTAACTCCTACCCAACAACCACAGACAGACTCCTTTTATGAGGATGAAGCCGCTGTAGATTTGTCAGAACAACAAGACGAAGCAGATCCACCAGGCTACTATTAAGAAAGGAAGATTAGGGATAGCTACTCGACTCCTCCAACAACACCGCCACCCGTAGCGTTACTTGCACGGTTGATGGCTAGAAACCAAATAAGTCTGACGCAATAAGCGTCCTCAACAACTGTCCCCTGGGCAGCAGCTTTTATGGCGGGAACCCAAGCCGGCTGTGTTGGAAAATACAGAGGAGAAGTTATAGACAAGGCTAAGATGATAAGAATGCTTGCTAAAGGCTTGAAGCCCCATCAAAGTTAACTTCCACCTCTGCTAACGTGCTGGACCAAGCTTGAGGATTACCTAATGGGCAAGATATTCTAAGAGGCTAAACAAGTGCACCTCGCAAGCCACTAAGAGATAAAATTATGGTCAGAAATACTATTAAAGAAGATTAAACTAACAGGACAACAGATCCTTAACTGCATGTGGGTATACACCTATAAACTTAATAAGCACTATCGCTTGCTAAAGTGCAAGGCGCGACTAGTCGTCCGAGGCAATTAATAACGCAACATTACCTCGCAAGACACTTACGCAGCCACGCTTACTAGCCGGTCATTCCGAATAATAATGGCAATAGCAGCTCACTATAATATGGAGCTCAAGCAATACGACGTAACAAATGCGTTCGTCCACGCAATAGTGGATCGAGAGGTTTACATAAGAATGCCTTAGGGCTATTAAAAGCCTAGAACAATACTGCAAGTAAATAAGGCACTATACGGCCTTCGCATTTCACCACTCCTCTGGCAGAAAGAATTCACAACGACGCTTAAAGCACTAGGCTTCCAGACAGTGCCTCACAAGCCGTGCTGCCTAATTAAGGATGGAGTCATTATATTCTTCTACGTCAACGACATCATACTCGCGTATTACAAGGAGAAAGAAGAAGAAGCTCAACAAGCAATTAAGTGCTTATAAGACAAGTATACTTTTACTGGAGGAAACAACCTCCAATAGTTCCTTGGCATAGAAGTTGTACGGGACCGAACAAACCGCAAGATTCAACTATCATAGGCTGCCTACTCAGACAAGATTAGCCGATTAGCAGACAGAACGAACATTCCACATAACACTCCTATGGCTGCGATCGAATTACGGCCAAGGAAGGGGTTGGTAATGCTAACTAAGATCAACAAATTTTAACGTAAGATTGGATCATTGCTCTTTGCTGCAGTCACTACAAGGCCAGATATTGCCTTCGCAACTTCACGACTGGCTCGATTTCTATCAAACCCAGGGCCCAATTACTAAGACGCAGCAGACCGAGTTCTCCTATACCTTTAAAGCACAAAGCAGCGAGCCCTATAGCTTAGAGGTGACACTGGACTTCAGATTGCAAGCGACGCATCCTTCGCTAATAACATAATAGACTACAAGAGCTCCTAAGGCTACGCTATTAAGCTCTTTAGCGGACTTATCGCCTGGAAGGCTAACAAACAAGATACTGTAACAACATCAACTACTAAGGCTAAACTGCTGGCTCTTTCTCAGGTAGCTAAGGAAGCACTCTTCGTCTCAAGACTACTCCGCGAACTCCAGATCGAACTAGACGCGCGCACTATCACTATTCAGTGCAACAATAAACAAACTATACGCTTGGTAACTAAGGAGGTTTCCCGCCTCCAAACCAAGCTTCGTCATGTGAACATCTATAACCACTGGATCTGACAAGAAGTATCTAAGGGCAGGATTAAGGTGGAGTATGTACAGTCAGCAGATATGATCGCCGACGGCCTTACAAAGGTGCTCCCCGGGAGCAAGTGGGAGGGTTTCCTCCAACAACTTGGATTGGTCAATGTGGAGACCAAGGAGGTAACGAATACTGTACCTCTTGAGGAGATTCAAGAGCAACTTGAAGACCTCACAATCGCATAAGTACCAGCTTGAAGAGTTTCCAACCTGAGGGGGTGTGTCAGATAGAACGAGCTGTGGTGAGGTTGGATCTGTACAATTGAGCAGGGACCACCTGGCTTGGCACACTAGCGAAGAAGTCAGAACCAGCTAAACACGGTTGGAACAGAACACAATACACTCATCATCATCTATTAAGACGCTACATCGCATTTAACCATTAAATCTAACAGCCTTTTAATAGTATAGATCTATAGTTCCTAGTTATGTAGACTGTAAAGGATAATTAAAAAGCTGGCCTTTAACATAGTAAGATAGAGTAGGCTCAATTAATAGATAGGTAGGTAGGGAGTTAATATATATATATAAGTGCGGATTAGGCTAGGCTCATAACTGTAAGTACTTAGGTAGTATGTGTAGAAAGTGTATATTATAGAAGTATCTGTGTTCAGATGTGTATATGCCTGTGTATTATACATAGAGTGATCAGAGGCTCGTATATAGTAGGAGAGCTGACTCATAAGACTAATGTCGTCATGTGACATAGCTCTAGGCTGCTTACAGATAGCCTCAGCGCTAGGCAGTATGTGACTACTCATACATGCCCTCATACCCCATCCACGGAAAGCCGCCGTTGAGGAAACCTTTCTCGACCCAGTCGATCATCTCGTCAGCCTTCCGCCCTATATCCTTGTGATCGGGCCGCAGCTGGGACTCCATGCTCTTCAGGTGCAACAGTCCCATTCTGGTCTCATCGCTGAATGGCGACATCTCAGAAACTACATCCTGCAGTTCGTCCGGCATGTAAGGCAGCAGTATAAAGAACCAGGTCGCACCCATCTTTTCGAGAAGGATCATTGCATTCAATTGGACATCGAATTTGGGCCAGGCAACGCTCGCCGCTGACCCAGAGCACGGTCGAGCAGACTTGTCAACTGTGGGCGGGCAGGCATATGAGGACAACAAGCTGTATTGCTATTTGCAGAAAAGAGAGTGGAGTGAGGAGTCTACCAAGAAAGAAAGGAGAGGGCGAGAGCTTTATCTTGAGGGTAGTAGTCTGTGCACCTAAATAGAACCTTCTACACACACCACCTCTAACGTAAGTCATGTGGCTACACACCCCCCCAGCTGCGGTGTACCCACACTAAAGCTAATGCTCTATACTATACTAGAATAGGTAGTAAACAATAGAAACTAAAGTAGAGTCCTCCTTAAGCTTCTTCTATAGATATCCTTTAACGTTTTGCATGCCAAGTTGCCTTATAAAGTTAGTGTGCTTTTAACGTACAAGGCTCTTAGTAAGTCCGTTAGCTAGCATCTAATTAGTAGCCTTCTACTAGACTAATATACGTCCTTCTGCCTATTCTTGTCTTAGCCAATGCTAGTAAGTGTTAATATGGCGTAGTTTTGTGAATAGCTTATCCTCATTCTTAGTAATAATCCCTACTATCTGTAGGTTATCGCAGTAGATCGCTAACGTAGTCTCTAGGTTAAAGTTAATATTCTTAAAGAGTCAATTCCAAGCTTAAAGCTCGCTAGTAGCTGTTAATAGAGCTAGAAGCTCTGCTTTAGTAGTTAACTTTGTAACTAAGCGTTATAGAGTTGCTTTCTAATTAATAGGCATGCTATAAAGCACAAATAGGTATCTCTAAGAGCTTTGCCTAGTCTCTAAGTTGTCTGCAAAAGCTGCGTCTAATGCTCTATAGAATAGTAGTTCTCTATTAGCTAGTCTTGCACCCCCTAAGCTTAAGCTTAGGTAGATGGCTTAACTACTAGTGTCTCCTTAAGCTTCTATAGCTAACCTCTTTGTCCTAACTAGATACTTCCACACATAATATACTGCGCTAACATGCTTTTGTTCTAGATTCTATAGGTAACAAGATAGTTCTAAGTAAGCATGTGCGACGTCTGGCTGTGTGTACATCGCTATGTAGGCTAGCGATCTAACAAGTTCTTAATAGAGTTTTGTACGCTAATTCTCTAGCTCTTCTATGCTTAGGCCAAGATAGCCATCTGCTAGCGGTACTGCTAGGTATCTTGTGCTTATAATGTTGTACTTCTTTGCCACCTTGTCTATAAAGCTGTCTTAGAGCAGCCACATCCGCTTCTGCTCACAGTCTTAAATAACTCGTATGCCTAGGAACCACTTTAGCTCTCCTAGGTATCGTGTGTTGTAGGTTGCTCTTAGCTGTCTATTAAATAGATAGTATGCGTCTTAATTGCTGCGGGATACAGCTACCACTATATCATCAACAAAAAAGAAGACAATAAGCTGGTTACTACTATATAGACAGGGCACTCTAGGCACCTATCTTAGTCTAATCTTCTTAAGCGTTATAGTGAGATGCTTGTACCATAGTTGCGGCGCGTTATAGAGTCTGTATAGAGTGCGCTTAAGCTCTAGTAGTTTTTTAAGTTCTTTATCGTATCCTTCTAAACAGCGTATGTAGGTAAGTCAATTAAGCTTTATATTAAGAAAGGCATTAAGTATATCGTACTAGTATAGATCTAGGTCGAAGGCTGTTGCCAGGGCAATAAGGTATTAAAAGATCTTCGCAGCCAGTGTAGCTGCGTATGTGTCGCCCTAGTCTTGCTGCAGATCTCCTTGGACAACTAGTCGAGCTTTGAATTTGTAGAGGTATCTATCTTTGTTAAACTTGTACGAGAATACCCACATAAGTGGTAGCACCTTAGTATCTGCTTACTTAGCGAGCTCTATAGCTCTTCTAAAGCATCTATAGTCGATAACACTATTAATCTTAACTCTACTTGCCTTCTTAAACTCAGCACTAAATAGGTAATAATCTAGATCCTTCTACCTCTTTAGCTCTAGTAGCAGCTAATTATAATATAGTTAAGTCTTTAGCGCCTCGCCAAGTAGCTTTGCTAGTGCTGTGGGGTTAATACAGGCAGCGAATATTGCCAGATACGTGCCAAAGCTCTTTAGCTTCCAACTTCGCTTACCCTCTATTACATTCTTCTATAATAGTTAACTAGTATTCTCCTCTTATCGCTTTGCGTTGTTTGTTGTTTAATTTAGCTCTTCTCCCTCTAAAGCTAGAGCGTAGCCTTTCCCCTAGCCTGTGTTGTCTAGTAACTAGCGCAGTCCGTGCTTCTCTAGCGTCTCTTCTAGAGTTATAAGAGCTAGTTAAGTATCCTTAATCTCAGCCTTAGATTTAAAGTCAAACTTAAGCTCTGGCTTAGGCTTATAGGAATAGTCTTCTAGTGTAGACAGCTAATTAATTAATATGTTACTATAATTAGGCGTCTCCTTAATATTAAGCACCTCTGCTGCCTCACGAATATAACTCTTCTCTACGTACTTTTCTTGCTTATTATAGAGCTTGCCTTATAGAAAGACAATGTCTTGAGTTCGTATAACTTATCTAATTATTAGTAACCATACTCGAAATATGTTAGTTAAATCAAAGCCTACTAGGTGGCTAATCAGAGCTCGAGATTCGAGCTTGTCTCCCCTAGGTAGCTTCTCGTTAAGCATATATGCTCTTGCTTCGATTACCTTAAGGTAAGCAACTAATGGCTTTACTCTCTTAACTTTAGTGTATAGGCATTCCCATTATATCGCTTTAGCTAGTGTACGATTAAGTAGATATATAGCTAACATAACGCACTTATTAGCATACGCCTTTAGTAGGCCTGCGTGTAGGTGTCAGATTGGATAGGTGATCCGAACAACTATCGTGGGTGGCAGGAGAGAGATGAAACAGCCCCTACCCAAATAGGGATAGTATGGAGGATTAGCCAAGAACCAAAACAGCGCACAAGCAAACCTCGAGAGAGGAGACACACAATCAACAGAATGAGCCGATCTCAACACTTATTAAAATTAAACCACCTTTCATCTTATTTATTAAGAATACCCTTATATCTGACAATTAAGAGTCTCAGTGCCTCTACCTTGAACACCGGAACAACCAGAACGCCGATACAACTCGAGCCGAAACGACGCGACGTCGCACAGAACGATAAAAATCCATCAAGATGTCAACTACCCCGAATCGCGACCCCACAGTAATCCTTATGGACCATACCCAGTGGATCAAGTGGATCGCACAACTGGAGTCGAAGTGTGTGTCGTTGAACGTCTGGTCGAAGATCGACCCCAAACAGATGGCCCAGCCACTCGCCGAACCTATCGCCCCAATCAGGCCCTTGATAGCCGACTATCAACCAGCTACAGCGGCGATAAACCAACATCAAACCCAATACCGAGCGAATCACGGGCAGCACGCAGTGATACCCCCGTTTGTACCGGCTCGACCGTCCGACCTCTCGAACGCCGGCAAGACCTCATACAAAGAAGACGTAGACAACTTCAAGTCCATTTTTGAAGAATACAAGGTCCTCGATCAGAAACATCAACGAGAACAAACCCACTTCTCTCAGGTCACCGACTTCATTCGGACGACAGTATCCTCACACCTATTCACCAACTGCTGCAAGCCGTCCCAACCATATCGAAGCTGGATAATCAAACTCGCCGCTACTGTAGGCGTGAGATCAGAGGACGAGCTCAACAAAGCAAGGGAACGATACCAAGCAGCCTTTAAACCAATGAGGACAACAGCCCATTGGGACACCTGGCTTACTGAAGTGGACCACGCGGTTACAGAAGCCAAAGCGACTAGTGTACCCGACTGCCTGAACGATCAATTCATCAAGAACGACTTCGTGAAAGCTACAGCAAAGAATTTCCAAGGATGGACAATCTCATTTATGGAAAACGGCCTCCCAGATCCTACGGTGACGGCCACCGACATGTTCCTACGATTTAGAAAACAAGCCAACCTACTATACCCAGCCAAGAGCAAATCGTCCAGAGCAGCCTTCGCAGCTGGAGGACCAACCCTCGCTGGAGAAGAAGCTGATGATAATGCCGATACCAAACTAACCCGCGGAAGAGGTCGCAACCAACGTCAAAAGCGTAGTTATCGCGATAGTGATACGATCGACCATACAATGCAGAAGTGTAAGGCTTGTGATGGACCACATGATCTCAACAAGTGTTGGTATGCAATGCCAGAGACAGCGCCTCCAAATTGGAGAGCCCGAGACGGCGTCAAGAGAATGGCTCAAGAAAGGATTAGCAATAATGCTGAACTTCAGGAGGAAATACGCTCAGCGAAAAGGCCACGATCGAAGACCCCAGCTCTTAAGAAGTCGCACTCAGCGACTCCAACGATAGAAGCTTCCACAGAAGAGTGACTACATGGAAGGCAAATTGGAGAGGTCAATATTGCGATAGCCGCCGCCTCTTTCATGACGAAACAGTCAAGGTACCCACTTGAACGATCCTTTATCCTCGACTCAGGGACAACGTGCCATGTAGCAAATGATATCAGACGATTCACGAACACTCGGCCACCCACACCAGGAGATTTCTTATGGGCAGGGAACTCACGCGTATGGATTATGGCATATGGCTCACTATATGTGAGAGTGAAGACTGCAGGCTCAACACGCCGCCTTCACCTCAGAGATGTGGCCTTCTGCCCAGACCTACACTGTAACCTTGTCTCATTTAGAGTACTCCGACAACAAGGCCTATAGTGGGATACCAAGTCAAACCCTACCGTACTACGCCGGTACGACGATAGTGCTGTTGCGCTCCTTGAAGAACGATACGGACAATGGGTTGTTGAGTACAACAATGTCTCTAAGCCAAAATCAACCTTTGCAACAACCAAAGCACGCACAATCAAGCCGCGACAACGAGCGAGCGGTGAGATGTGGCACAAACGACTGGGACACCCAGGACCTCAGGCACTTGAGCACCTCGTGCATCACTCTGAGGGGGTGAAGATTGTTGGCATTCCTACCGTCAAGTGCGACGCATGTGGAAGATCAAAGTCTAAGCGACAGATAAGAAGAACCCCCGAACAATCCTAGAAGGTCCAGGAGAGCGAATAGCCCTAGACTTTCATGATTACGAAGAAGGGAGTAACACAAAGGAGAAGAGCCAAATGCTAATCATGTGCAGAGTTACCGGTATGCTATGGGATTTCTATTTCAAAGACAACCGACCTGCCAGATCAATCATTAAAACCCTCCAAACATTTATCACATTTATGAAGAATCAATTTGGGATTATGGTCAAAGTCATTGAGACTGATAATGAGACGTTTCGCTCAGCCGAAGCCCAGAGGTGGAGGGACGAGCAAGGTATAGCAGTCGAGCCCTCAGCACCTGATACCCAAGCCCAAAACGGCGGAGCTGAACGCTCAGGGGGTGTGGTAAAGGAGAAAGCTCGTGCAATGCGCCTTGACGCGAATCTACCATGGGAAGTATGGCCTGAAGTGACTCGAACCGCCGTATACCTATACAATCGAACACCCAAGTATTCGAATCGCTGGAAGACGCCCTATGAAGCGTTCTTTACCGCTGTCGCCTTTCAAAATGGGATAGTCACGTCCCCACGCAAACCAAACCAATCCCATCTACGAGCATATGGTTGCAAGGCCTTTGCCATGACGGATGATACGAAGCGTGGCAAAGGACGTCTACAAAGACTCGACCCAAAGGCATGGATTGGATACTTAGTGGGTTACGTTTCCTCAAACATCTTCAGGATATGGATACCGTCGATGGGCAAGGTCATCAGCACCCGCGACGTAGTGTTTGACGAAGATAGCATCTTCGATGGAGACATGAAACACATTATGGACAATCTTATGCACAGTACCCTTGAAGAAATTGCAACTTGGATTAGGACGATAGAGCTACCGCCTTCACCATCACAACAGAACGATGCTACAAGCAGGTTCTATGAGGATGAAGCGACGGACGACTCTCCTTCTGAGCAAGTGGGGACACCCCAGTACGACGAGCGCGGGAGGAAGGTCATACCCTACCCGACGCCGCCAAGTACACCACCACCAGCAGCCTTATTGGCGCAACTGATGAGCTCAGATGGATACGAGCAGTGCCCCAACTCGCTGCCCAGCGCTAGAGATGATCAGGAGCTAGATCCAGCCCTGCCTCGCCCTGGAGGAATACAGCCTATTGAGAGAGCCCTCCTGCGTGAAGAGGAAGGAAAGCTGGTTGATCCCCAGTTGCCCCTCTCCCACGATCTGGACAGACTCCGATCTCCACTCAGTTCCTTACCCAGTGAAGCGAAAGCCACTGCACCATAGGCCGCAGCCTTCATGGCTGGTACCAAAGCAGGTCACGTTCGTGAAGTAGAGGGGAAGAAACTGGATGACGCAAGCATTGAACGCATGATAATAAAAGGCTATCAGCCTCATTACAGCGAACTGTCACCAGCACCTCCTCCGAACGGGCTCAAGCCTACGCACCCACTCTACATGCTCTTTAAGAAAGCTGAGGAAGAACACCTCAATAGCCACAAACAAACGAAGTCATGGACTGAGGTGTCCACTATTCAGGCAAGACGAGAAGGAATCCAGATACTGGATTCAATGTGGGTATACACCTACAAGCTCGATCAGCACCACCACTTCCAGAAGTGTAAGGCAAGGCTAGTTGTCCGAGGCGATCAACAGAACAATGTTACCGCCCAAGAGACCTATGCCGCCACACTCGCAGGAAGATCGTTTAGGATGCTGATGGCTATTGCTGCTCGGTTTAACCTAGAGCTAAAGCAGTACGACGTGACCAACGCTTTCGTACATGCATTGATTGATCGTGTTATCTACATGCGAATGCCACGCGGGTATGCACGTCCAGGCACGATACTTCAGCTTCAAAAGGCGCTGTATGGCCTGCGGATCTCACCCTTACTATGGCAAAGGGACTTCACCACCTACCTCACAGAGCTTGGTTTCTCTGTAGTTCCACACGAACCATGTTGCATGGTACGAAAAGGGGTGTTTATCTTCTTCTACGTTGATGATATCATTCTTGCGTATCACCCACGAAACCGTACACTAGCAGACCAGGTCGTGAAGGATCTCCAGAAGAAATACAGCCTAACAGGAGGAGGGGATTTGAGATAGTTCCTTGGAATAGAGGTGATGAGAGACCGAACCCAGCAGAAGATATGGCTATCGCAAGCCGCGTATATCGACAAAATCGTCCAACTCGCAACTGATCATGACCTTCGCCACGATACCCCGATGGCTCGAATAGAGCTTACTGGCCGCACAGACCTCGCAACACATGGAGAGATCAACCTATACCAACGCAAAATTGGCTCCCTACTCTTTGTAGCGGTGAATACACGCCCTAACGTTGCATTCGCTGTCTCGCGACTCGCCCGCTTCCTTACCAATCCAAGCCCAACACATCAACAAGCGACTGACCGCGTCCTCTTGTACCTACACTCTACACGAACATACGCCCTAGAGTTTAGAGGAGACAATAGTCTTATCGTAGCTAGCGACGCATCGTTTGCAGACAACACAATAGATAGGAAGAGTTCCCAAGGGTACGCAATTAAACTATTTGGCGGCCTTATCGCCTAGCGAGCCAACAAGCAGGACACGGTTACCACTTCAACAACTGAGGCAGAGCTCCTAGCACTATCCCAAGTAGCTAAGGAAGCTATGTTTACACGGATGCTGCTTAACGAACTTCAAGTAACACTGGAAGACCCAGTGATTACTATTCAGTGCGACAACAAGCAGACGATTCGGCTGATCAACAAGGAGATCTCTCAGCTGACGACCAAGCTCCGACATGTGGATATCCACAATCACTGGCTACGACAGGAGGCAAAGAGGAAGTCAATTAGAGTGACATATGTCCCCTCGAGCGATATAATCGCCAATGGATTCACTAAGACCCTTCCTGTTGGGACCTGGCCCCAGTTCCTAAGCCAAGTAGGACTAGCAAACGTGAAGGACCGCATGATCGTAGAGCAAGGAGAGATAGATGCGATAACACGAAAGATTAAAGCTTTAGGGAGAACGGTAGATGCTAAGACATCCCGGATCACCTAAGAATGAATGGTGAACAGCTCAAGGCGAGGTCGCCGAGCTGAGGGGGTGTGTCAGATTGGATAGGTGATCCGAACAACTATCGTGGGTGGCAGGAGAGAGATGAAACAGCCCCTACCCAAATAGGGATAGTATGGAGGATTAGCCAAGAACCAAAACAGCGCACAAGCAAACCTCGAGAGAGGAGACACACAATCAACAGAATGAGCCGATCTCAACACTTATTAAAATTAAACCACCTTTCATCTTATTTATTAAGAATACCCTTATATCTGACAGTAGGCGTATAGCTCTGCCTCAAATTATAATAGATTTGCCTGCGCGTTTAATGGCTCTACTCTGAGCTTTTGTAGCTCTAGCCTTAATAGCAATTCTAAGATCTCTACAGAGCTCTAGCAGCTTAACATATCCAGTCTTCATGTCCAGTCTTATAATAATAACTTAACTCTAGAATTGCCGCTTTATCTTGGCTAGTAATCGCTTAAAGACCTTTATTAGAGTAGCCTTTATCTTATCTAGTATATAGTATTCTTTATACCACTTTGTGTATTAATTAAAAGTATAAAATAGGTATTAATTACCATTGTAGCAGCACTCTCCTCGCTCTAGGAGCTATATTAGATTTATGCTAATACGCTTAAACAATTAAGTTGCTAGTTCTTAAGGTGGCCTTTAACTAACAATCTTTGTTAGCTTTAACTATATATACATCTTATAGTCCTTCTACTTTAGTACTTAGCCATTTATAATGTGTAGGCCTTTAATATTCTTAGGCAGGTGCTTAATTGCCTCTCTACTAGTGTGACCCCATATAATATATGCTTCCTCTATAGTTAACTATAGTAGCTTCTTAGGCTTATATAAAGGCTTCTTATAGGCGTGTACTAAGGCTGCAAGTAGAGGGCTAGCGTCTAGTCTCTTTATGCCTTTAGCGTCTATTAACTAGTGTTTACTAGTATAGTTAAGCTTGTAAATAACGTTCTTCTAGCTCTTCTAGTATAAGTAGTCTTGTCCTAAGTTAAAATAAATGCCTATTAATTAACAGCGTAATAGGCCAACAATATTAGTAAGAAATTCTAGGACATATACAACATATGTAAGCTCTATTTACTCTGTGCCTCTAGGCGTGTTAATAAGTAGGATAATATCTCCCTACTTATATATTAATAGCTCTTGATTTTTAGCCTTAATAACTTTACCTATTCTGTTAGCTTGCTTTTTTTAACTATAGGCTCTGCTGTTAGTAACGTGTGTGTTTAATCCTGGATTAAGAATCTATTAATTAATTAGACTCGGCTTAACTATCTGCTTACTCGCGTAGTTAGAGCTTATAGTAAGCTATAATATATAACTATTTAGTGTATTAAGTGTAGAACTGTAATTATTAAACTATTAAGGTGCTATTAAGACTATAGATGCTGCTAGTTCTGCCTAGTCTCTAGTATTTGTCGCGCTTCTATTCGCTTTAAGTGCTGCCTTTATAGCTCCTCTAAATAATAATTAGCTTACTATAGCCTTATTAAATTGTTCTTATATCTTAGGTTTAGGTATCCATCCTTAAGGCTTGCCCTTTACTCCCAGATACTAGCAGTCCTTAAATTAATAATTAAGACCACATATATACTTAGGCTTCTTATCTTAAGTCTTTTTTTTCTTCTCTATTGCCTGTGGCTTGTTAGTGCTAATGCCTAGTGTGGCAAAGATGCTAAGCGATAACGCTACTAGTCTTATTAAATACTAGTACATAGTAAATTAAGCGATAAGGTTGTGTATACTCTTAATAGCCTATCCTTAGATCTGTGCTTTAAATAGATTAGCTTGCTAAGTAGTTGCCTATATATTGTCAAGTCCTTTAACTGCGAGTAGAAAATCGCGCTGTGCTCGCGGCGATATTATGTTAGGTAGGTTTGCTGCCTCGCACAGACGTATAATATATAGCCACTTATCTAGCTAGGTATTAATATTATTGCGGGGTTAGCTCTGCAATTGCCAATACTTTGCTAGAAGCTGTAGCTCCCTCTTAGCCATTAATAGGCAGAGGTGCTTCTTAAGCCTCTTTAATTAAGCGTACACTATATTGTCGCTCTGGATTAGATAACGTACTCCACAACCGAGCGACTCACCCAACCGAGCGACTCACTTTTGCCAAGACCCCACCAAAACGTGCTACCATCAATAGTACAACGCGATGCCTCAACAACACAACAAACTACTAGCGTTAAACAAAGCTCGTATACAGCTTGCGATCCAGGCTATTAAACAAGACGCGTCACTTTCGCAAAGACGCGCTGCCGCCATCTATAACATCCCTTAAAAGACCCTCAGCCGACGACGCGCTAGAATCGCCTTCCGACGCGACTGCCCACCCAACACAATAAAGCTTACTGTAAGAGAGGAGAAGGCGATTATACAGCATGTACTCGACCTAGACTCGCAAGAATTCCTGCCACAGCTTGCTACTATAGAGGATATGGCCAATTCTTTGCTAGCTGAGCGGCATCGCGACCCTATAGGCCATAACTGGGCTCCAAACTTTGTTAAGCGCCAGCCAGAGCTTAAAGTCAAGTTTAATCGAAAGTACGACTATAAGAGAGCCCTCCAGGAGGATCCTAAGGTGATACGAGGCTGGTTCCAGCTTGTGGAGAACATAAAGGCTAAGTATGGTATCCTAGATAAGGACACCTACAATTTCGACAAGTCTAGCTTTATAATAGGCATAATATCGACTAGAGCGGTAGTCACAGGCTCTAAGCGTTGAGGACAGCCAAAGCAGGTGCAGCAGGGCAATAGGGAGTGGACAACAGTCATCTAAGGCATCAACGCAATGGGGTGGTGGATCCCACCCTTCATTATCTTTGGGGGCAAGCACCACCTCTCTGCCTGGTATAAGGAGAAGGATCTACCTCATGATTGGGTTATTGCAGTCTCTGAGAACGGCTGGACAACAAATGAGCTTAGTCTGCAATGGCTGAAGCACTTTAATGAGCATACAAAGAGGCGTACTATTAGTGGAGCACGTTTGCTCATTATTGATGGCCACGAAAGTCACAACTCGCTCGAATTCCAGGATTACTGCAAAAAGAGTAATATTATTACTCTCTGTATGCCTCCACATTCGTCGCACCTCTTGCAGCCACTTGACGTGGGTTGTTTTGCGCCATTAAAGAAGGCGTATGGGCGCCAAGCCGAGAATCTGATGCGCAACCACATCACGCACATCACCAAAATCGAGTTCCTACCTTGCTTTATTGCTGCTTTTAAGGCTTCAATTACTGAAAGTAATATCAAAGGAGGCTTTCGAGGTGCTGGCCTAGTGCCCCACAACCCAGAGGCTGTACTATCGCAGCTTGACGTCCGCCTGCGTACGCCTCCAGAATGTACTATTCGCGATAGTACATGGGAGTCGCAAACTCCGCGAAATAGTACAGAACTTGGGTCACAATCAATGCTGGTTAAGCAGAGGATTCAAAGGCATATGGATAGTTCCCTAACTTATATGGTTGAGGCGGTGGAAAAGCTCGTCAAAGGCGCCAAGCTAATGGGGCATTCTTTGGTGTTGATGACCAAACGCAACGCCGAACTTCAAGCTGCTAATAAGGCCGCCACGCGACGTAAATCGCACAAAAGAAAGCGATTGCAGCAAGAAGGAGCTCTTACAGCTGAAGAGGGCCAGCGGCTGGCTACTCTAAAGGACTTTGCGGCGCGCAGTGATGGCAAGAAGGCAAAGAAGAGGGCGCGCGTTAATGGAGGCGAGCCAACTCAACGGCGCTGTAGACGCTGCGGCGAGCCTGGGCACAATAGAACAACGTGTAAATAACCTGCAGAAGTAGATTCTAAATAGATTGGCCTATTTAGACTATTAATAATAGTTCGTATTGACTCTGTACTGTCGTGAATAGTACATGTTTTGGTGGGGTCTTGGCAAAAGTGAGTCGCTCGGTTGGGTGAGTCGCTCGGTTGTGGAGTACGTTATATATAGCGACAGCTAATTATTCTGCCAATCTCCTAGGTAAAGTTGTCTAACGCTTTCCTCTTAATTATATATCTAGCCAAGGCTTAATTATAGCCTCTCTTCACCTACTAGTATTGCTAGAACTTCTTAGTTGTTATATCTTTTAGCACAACGCTAGTATCCTACTCTATCCCCTTATAGTAGTGCTCTAGTATCACAGGCACTAGCTCCTTAAGCTGTTTAAGTGCCGCCTCATTAAGATCTAGGTTAACTATAGGCTAGAGGTGATTTTAATTCGCGCTATCCTTACATAGGAAGATCTATTCTTCCTAGTCTGCCAGCTTCTTAAGTATAACTATCGTCCTTGTAACTAACGTGTTCGATCACTCATCCGCGCACCCCACCAAAATCGCGACGCGTCCTCTCACAACTCTCGCAATGCCGCTCCCCCAGCACGTCCAGCAGGCTCAAAAAGAAGGGAGACTTAGTCTCTCAATGCAGGCGATTCAGAATAAGCAGGTTAAGAGTCGCCGCCAGGCTGCGCGACTATATAATGTCCCTGAAACGACTATCCGCGACCGTACCAGAGGTGCTCGCCCTCAAGCTATCGCCAACGTTCAGAAACGAAAGCTACACCCTACTGAGGAGCAATCCCTAGTAGAGTGGATCCTAGACCTCGACCGACGCGGATTTCCGCCCCATATTATCAACGTACGACGAATGGCAGACAATCTGTTCGCCGCGCGGGGCAAGAGCCACCTCCACAATCAGTCGGCGAGAAGTGGGTGTCGCGCTTTGTCAAGCGCCAGGCAGAGCTCCAGACTAAGTGGAATCGCAAGTTCCACTCACAGCGCGCAAGATCTGAAGACCCTGTCGCGATCCGCGCGTGGTTCAAGCTCGTAGAGGAGACGCGCCAGTCATACGGCATCCTCGATACAGATATCTACAACTTTGACGAGACTGGCTTCTTGATGGGTATCGCTGCGACGTCAAAAGTCGTTACAAGCTCTGAGACAGTCGGCCGTGCGGCGACTATACAGCCAGGTGATCGCGAGTGGGTAACGACGATTGAGTGTATCAACGCGTCTGGCTGGTCTATCCCACCCTTCGTGATCCTGCAAGGGAAGCTCCACCAAGCTAGCTGGTATCAAGGCCTACCACCTGATTGGACTATCGCTGTTAGCGACAACGGCTGGACTACGGACGACCTAGGCTTCGAGTGGGTAAAGCACTTCCACCGACATACTGAAGCCCGTACGATAGGGGCCTACCGACTACTCATCCTTGACGGCCACGGCAGCCACGCAACGGCTGAGTTCGATAAGTACTGCGCAGAGAACAAGATTATTACGCTCTGTATGCCCTCTCATACGTCGCACCTGCTCCAGCCGCTCGATGTTGGCTGCTTCTCGCCTCTTAAGGTTGCGTACGGCCACCAAGTGTCCGAGCTTGCGCGACAACACGTCTTCCACATTGACAAGCAGGACTTCTTACAGATATACCCAGGCATCAGAGAGACAGTCTTGTCAGAGCAGAATATCCAGGCTGGCTTTCGGGCGACAGGGCTAGTCCCAGCCTGTCCAGAACGCGTCTTGTCGTCGCTGACAGTGGTTAGGACGCCGTCTCCGCCAGGGGCAGCGGCCAACGCTGAGGTCGCATGGACGTTAGAGACGCCGCATACTACTGCTCAGCTAGAGCAGCAGGCTCGATTTATCCAGGACCGCCTTAGTCGGCCTTTGCAGAGCCCTACTACCCAGGCTATCCGCCAGCTTGTTAAAGGGTGTCAACTTGCGATGAATTCAGCAACGATCCTTGCAGAGGAGAATAGGAAGCTCCGACAGGCTATTCAGCGGCGGCAGCGTAAAGAGCAGCAGCGCCGACAGTATATAGCCCGTGGAGGAGCTATGCGGGTAGAGGAAGGTCAATTGCTTGCTGCAGAGGCCGAAAGGGTGCTCCAGCAGGTAGAGCAGGCGGGGCAGCCAAGTAGGCCTCGAGCACCGCCAACCTGCAGCAAGTGCCACGAACAAGGTCATACAAGGACTCAGTGTACTACTAGATAGCGCGCACTTAATAAATCTATTTACTACCTATTTTATTGCGTTGTTGAAGAGCAATTGTAGGAAGACGCGTCGCGATTTTGGTGGGGTGCGCGGATGAGTGATCTGCGCGGATGAGTGATCGAACACGTTATTTTCGCTTACGTAATAGCGCGCTGGCATATAGGCAGACCGCCCACATGAGTTACTTAATTAATCTTTTACTCCACTTTCGAACATTTGCACATTTGGGTAGAGAACTTGCTCTAGGAGGAACGGCATTGGTACCAAACAGCCACCTTCCCCCCTTTCCGCTATTTACATCTAATTATAGTTCTCTCCTTTACTACAAGCATCTAACAAAGACTTTCAAAGGCAACTACATTAATCCCCGCTTATATATCTATTACGCTCACCTTGGTTAGAATCTCCACACGACGAAGATGTTCAATATCTATTACGCTCACCGCGCTTACGCCCTAACACGCTAGGGCTGACTATCCTTAGACACATTTAACTAAGACCTCTAAGAGAAAGAAACATAAGCGTTTCGCCTTCTAATATACTTAGGCGGAGAGAAATGCCTAGCTAGCAGCTAACCAACAACTATATAGGGTTAGGGTTGCTATTTTAGTCCTATATGTCTATATGATTGCTCTTTTAGTCCCATATGTCCAATTAATTGCTCTTTTAATCCTATATATCTATGTGATTTGCTTTTTCAGCCCTGTCCTCTACGCCAACTCTGTCTATAATAGTATACCTTACATATTCTAAAAAGCCAGCAAGCCAAAACGTATAAAGAAAAAAAAAGCAGCAAAGGTAAGATATTTATACCACAGCCAAAGCGCAAAAACCCATCAACATTCACCACCACCAGTCCCCGCCAAAGATCCGCATCACTAACCTCTTCCACTATAACTAACCTCCATTAAATTACCCCACAGCTTTTCTAACAAAAACCAAGCAAGCCATCTACCCCAAGAACACTTACTGAATTTACACCTCCCAGCGCACGCGCGCGCGCGCGAAGACTCCATCGATAGGTGCTTTGCCTACTTTTCTTCCACAAACAGACCCAAGACGCACCACATGCAAGCTCGTCGTCCAATTTTTTAGTCTACTAACTCCTCCCACAGCCACCCAAGGCAGGCATATCCTCTATAACTTTTAGATTTTAAAGCGCTCACAAAAAGCGCCTCATGTCGTAAAAGAACTTCATTTTTAGAATAAGCAAGAAAATCCAGCGCGCAGTCCACGACATCTTGCTGCTGATCATCAATTTTAGAAGACAATAGAGAGATCTGTGGAGGATGAGGTGGGGGCAGAGAAGGGGGTTTTTATAGGTGAGGGGTGGGTGGTTGGATTGGGATGGTTGGTGCGGAATTGGTGGCGTGATAAGTAGTGGTGGTGTCGTGGTGAGCAGCATCGTTTGTGCGGGGCGGGGGTCTTACTCGAACGTTTCGTTTTTAGTAGCTTCACAGTGTGCACCGCTCCATGGGCGTGTTCTTTTAAGATATTAGAAAAGAAGTAGGGAGCGGGTGCTGTGGAGGCTAAGAAGAGGAAAAGCTCATAGATGGGTTGCCTACAGGGAGATAGGTTGATTGCGCGTACGGTTTTTGAATGGGTACGATTGGAGGGTTGGGGTAGGAGCAGCAGTGATGGCGGTAGTGGTGGCGATAAGTCTATGGGGCATAGGAGGAGGTGTGTAACTACCTGGACATTGATCAGGGCAACCAAGCCACGCCGACGCCGCTGGCGGTGAGATCTTGGAGCTCTTTCGAGTGCAGCCTCATGCTGTTCGCGCAAGCTGCGCCAAATTGAAGACATACCATGGCTGCTCTTGACCGCGAACGGCAAAGCACACGGACTCCCAGCTGTACCGCGCCGGAATCGCGGACCGCGCCTAGTTGTTCATCGCCTGGGTGACGGGGACGAGTGGTTGCTGCCCGCGACGAGTGCCGCTGGGACCGGTTTCAATGTCCGCGCAGACATAAGTACGGTTACCCAGCAGACCGCATGGCGCTCTGGACCTGGTGAAGAAGATCAGACGCTGGGGAGGTGCTGGCGCGACGGTCGACAGCATCATGGTTGTGGGGTAGGAAGAGTTTGCCGCACTGTCTTGAGGCCGTCCGCGTGTTCCTCTGGATAAAGCGCTCCCGCAGATGACGGCCTTCCTGGATGCTCTCCTTGCTTGGTTGCAACGTGGGCTCGTTGTCAGCGAGACCCATGGTCTCAGCCTCTCGGCGCGACAGAACCGGGCGCGTGGTACACTTCCGCGGTCCACTCCTTCTTTTCGGCACAGTAGCCCTCAGTTTCGCCTGCCCATGACAGCTGGGTACCAGCGTGTGCCTGTTTCGTAACCTCGAAGGTCCCAGACCTCGCCATCGGCGGCATCGGTATGGTTCACGCAAGCCAGGGTGTAGCGGTGGATATGTATCAGCGGAGGGCCAATGGCGCATATGGCTGGCGGTATGTATCGTATCGGCGAGCGTGTAGGCCGCCACGATGGGCCGCCCGATTCCTCCATCCCTCCATCCCCCGTCGGTGTCCGCGCGGCTTGCTGTGATGCATCACGGACTCCTCCGGACCAGCCGTCGAAGCTGCGCTTGTTATCGCACGCATAGGCTGGCATGCCCTTCTTCTTCATTCAGCACGCTATTACTCGTCTCCGGTTGCTCGCGTAGGCTATATGCCTCAACATGTTCTTTGTCCGTGTAGCTTCAACCGAACGAAACTGCCGCGGGTGTTTTGTTGTGATTGAAAGACGCGAAGTCTCAATGGAGACGGCGTCGTCGTCGCGGAGGTGTATCAGCGGAGGATCATCCGAGAGTGTATTTCGGCAAACGTATATCGGCGGGTGGTATCGACGAAAGCATAATGGCAAGCGTGCGTAGAAGAGTAGTCTCGGTGCCTGCAAATGGTCAGAACAAGGGCCGATCTAGAACCTGCTTTCAAGTACACATACCCTGTTTCCCCTTCATTCGTTGTCCCAATGTGACTTTCTGACTTTCCGGATCGCGACAACTGTCTACCAGCGGGTCCTTGTTCAGGATTCACCCAAACGCGACTATTGCGACCGAGAGATCCAAAGTCTCACCATCGATCGGGTGCGGGTCGGGGTCGCGAGTGGATGTAGCGAGAGTTGTATCAGCGGACCGTCACCATGCAGGTGCTCGACGAGGATATCTCAACGGGCGGTATGGGGGAAAGCAGATCGGTGAGTGCGCGTCTGTATCGACGTCGTTGTAGTAGAATTGTATCAGCGGACCGTCACCATGCGAGTGCTCGACGAGGATATGTTAACGGGCGGTATAGGGGCAAGCGGATCGGTGTGTGCGTATGTATCGGCGTCGTGGTAGTGGAATTGTATCAGCGAAGATCATTAGAGTGCCTGTGCGTTTCGACAAGCAACTTCGGCAGGGCAGTATCGACCAGAGCGCTGATGCAGGAGTTGCACCCATTATACATATACGCTATCCCCATCTTCATCCGTCCCCATATTCACCCGTCCTTATCTCCATCCATCCCCATCTTCATCCGTCCCCTTCTCCATCCGTCCCCTTCCTTCATCCGTTCCCATCGTCATCCGTCCCCTTCTCCGACCATCATTCTAGCATGCCAACTCTTCGCCTGCTCCCGATAGTGGTGTACCGACATATCCTTATCCAGTAGCCTCAGCCGAACGGGACTTTGTGATCAAGAGCTCCCAAGACTCACTGTCAGGAGCCCAACGGCGTAGCAGTCGATGCCATGGGCGTACTAAGAGCGAAGAGTGAACCCGAGCTGATGGGGGTTGGATGTGAGCCGGTGCTGTCATGTATGGTCAGCGCTGGTACTCTGCTGTTTGACATGCACTCACTGTCTCAACGGCCGCCCACCTACCATGACATATCTTAGAGATGGTCCGTCCATTATAGAAAATCGTAGCCGACGCGGCGTGGCTAGTGACTTGCGATGCTGACGAGAGTCAGAGGGGCGGGAGACGAGTATCAGCGGAGCGTCATCGTGGAGGTTTCAACGAGTGTATTCAACGGGGAGCGTGTGTAGGGCAGCGGACTTTTGGCACCTGCAACTGGTTAGTCCAAGCGCCGATGGCGGGAGCGGCGGCTGTTGTATACATACGCATACGCTATCGCCTCCATCCATGGCCCCAGTATGGCTCTCAACAAGCCTGCTCCTGATAACTGTAGATACTGACGTGACCGTTGTCCACAGTTTCAGCTCAACGCGACTGCCGCGGTGAAGAGACGTGTAGTTCCACTGTTGGCGGCGTCGGCACGGCTAACGTACATCTGAGCGGGCATCCGGCGGACGTGTATCAACGGGCGGTGTCGACGAAAGCGTTTCAGCTGGCGGGCATAGGGAAGCCGTCTTGATACCTGCAAGCGGTTAGAACGCGTGGAATGGGGTGCTTTCGTCAATCGACACGGCGTCCTCCTCCCGCCCTTGGAACCTCGAGCGTCGGCGTGAAAGCCGGGGGATCGACGAACAGGAGTATCCTACTTACGACTTCGCCTCCGCTTTCGCCATCCTCCATGGCTCGTCCATGCCCCGCCCCCTCCTTGCTGCGTTCGTCGTCAGCGAGACTTGTGCCCTCAGGCTCCCAGCCTCGAAGCTGCGCGCATCGTCTTGTACACGTCCCTGGTGTCCGCCTTTTCGGGAAAGCTGTATATCCACTTGTCCTTATTCCGTAGCCTAGCCGGACGTGCCAACGTGGCGCCTTTGCCGTCGTGTTGCGGTCGATTGAGAGAGGAGTGGATTCGGCGGCGGCTGGTGTCGAGGAAAGCGGATTGATGGCTATCCGAGTCGGCGTTTCTCGGCGAGGGTGGGTAGGTGTCGATGTCGAGTCCGGGTAGTAAAAGGCCAAGACCGGCGCCCAAAGCGGACGCCTGGCGAGTAAAAGTCGGTCCCGTTCGACTCCGCAGCCTTCGCTGTCTCCATGAGCGACAAGGCAGCAGATTCCGAATCGCCAGCAGGGGAATGGCCCTTCCTGCGGTACTGGAAGTGGATCCCTAATGCGATGCTTCAGGACCTCCATCTCGACATGTTGACTTCTTCTCAGGCCCGCCACTGCCTCTTTGTCCCTCTGCCCTCCCTTCGTGGGACCGCCGCGCAACAACCCGACCGCCCCCGACCGCTCCCGGCCTGAGCAATAGCCTTCCGAGCACTCAGGCTTATTAGAGCCGACACTCCCAATACCGAGCCGATGCGACCGCGAATCCAACACCTGTACCATGGGCTCGAGCCTCTGCCAGGACGTTGAAGCTCTGGGTACTGCGACGACCCGCAACCACCCTCTGCTTCGACGACGACAACCGAGCTGGGTTTGACATAGTCACATCGGTACCAAAGCTGGGGTTTATAATATAGCGGCATGGAGTTGGATACATGGTAGGCGCTGTGGTCGAGGGGGGTGGGAAGCTGCCATGGACATGTGAGAGGGACAGGCGGGGACCGGATTCCGTTCCCCATGCATGTGAAAGGTGAGGTTCGCTCGAGCGACATACGTCCGTGGAGCTGCTTCTTCGGCAATGCAACGGCGAGATTCCTTTCACTCTACGTGCTTAGCCATTCAACTTGTACACCGGCCAACTTCACTTTCCCATCTCTTTCACTGAGAACCCACTCACCCTGCACCGCCCCCCCGCCATCACTCACCTCCATCTTCTCGACTACTACCACGATTCCTACCTCGACGACTCCACAATCCAACCCTTCGTCCTCCTCACCAGAACCCACGATCCTCAGCTCCAGACTCCGTCCGCAATCGCCCCCCATGCCCGTCGCCATGCCCGTCGCCGTGCAGACGCGCACCTCCAGCTCCGCGCAGTCCATGCAGCCAAACCACAACAACGGACGCGAGGGCCCCGATTACCCGCCGGCCCCACCCAACACGCCTATAATGGAGGCCACCTTGGGAGGTACGAGGTCCGCCCGACAAATGTGGTTTGGCACGCTGATGTTGAGGACAGAATGGTACGACATGACGGCGGTCACGCCCCCGCTGTTCGCCTTAGATCAGGCTCGGAAGTGAGCCGCCAACCGATACACACCCGATGCGGATGAACGACGTTGGACCTGCGGCCATGACGGATACTCGTGCCCGAGGTGAGTGGGGGATATGCGGGTGGACCCAGGACGAGTCACAGCCTGCTAATCAACGTCGCAGGTCTGGCTGGATGATGGTTCGGCGGAAAGCTGGATGGGCATGGTCCGATGCTACGGCGTTTTGGGGAGAGAAAAGTTTTCAGATTCATGTGCACTGGCGAGGGTGCTTCGTGCTTCAATGGACGCCCCAAGTCACTGGCGCTGATATGCCGAGGTAGCTTCCAAGCATATACATGATTTCTTTCTTCTGCGTCTTGTCTCTGCTCAGGTGATGTCCCATACGACCGCCGCGATTCTCGCAACGAGCGCGAGGATGTATACGATCGACGTGACCGACGCGACGACCGAGACGACGAGACATTCGAGACTCACGCGATGAGCGACCTTTCGGTTCATCACGCGCTTCAGTTGGGCACGCCGGGGGCTCCTTCCATCCTACTTATTACTGCCTGTCTGACATGAGAATCTCCGAACGCGTCTGTTGATCAGTGAGTCATCGCCCCGGACGACACCGGCTGAGTGCTTGGCACGAGGTACGTCGGCGTTATCAACAGATTCGACGTAGTATGCCTTTCGGTACTCGCTTTCGGTACTCGGTATCATCGGCGCCATCCGAGTTGGAGCAGACTTGCTCCTCCCCCTACGGCATGTGCGCCTTGTTGTTGTTTCCTCGCGAATGGGGTCGTCTAACTTGTAGTAGGCTGTAGGAAGCACCTTCCTCATCGAGAGAATCATCGAGCACCTGGCAGGCGCCGGTGCTGCGCCGGGCTTCTACTTCGACGGATAGCTGCGCCGTGACAATGGCAAATCTCGGAAACCCCAACAGGAGAATATGCGAGTATCCATCAAGACCGCAAGCTTCTTGGTATCAGAGGCACCCAACGCGCCCGGATTCTTCCCGAAGAACGAAGAACAACACTGCGAGAGGATACCCTGTCAAGAGAACATGGCATATGCCAGGTCGTCCTGAGCGAAACGCGGGCCAGTCTTTCTTTGGCGGCGGACGTTTCGGCGGGTCCGATCCGGATGCTCGGCGTACACACTTTGGCCGTCTTTGCGACTTGTGTAAACGATGCCAGGTTTCCGACAAAACGACTACAATGACGAAGGACGGTATCACCGACACTGAGCCCGTGGCGCAGGCTTTCTGCTGCCCCAACACCATATTCCCCCACAAAACTAACTGCAACAGCCAAGCTCTAATTCATCCAGAAGAAGGGGTACTCTCCAGCGAAGAAGACAACAGGTCCATTCAACCAAACCGACCTCAACAAGACGCACCAACGCCCAAGGATAGATCCAACAGCGACCACGACGACCTCCACCGCCATGAGCTGCGCCAGCTGAGTTGGATCTGCACGCTTTATCGCGACGTCGTCGTCTTGCATGCGCTTGACAAGTGCCTCTTTACTCTCTGTCGTCGGGCATGTAGCGCCACAACTGTCGAGGATCTCTTGGAGTTCCTTGTTCTGCGTGTTGCTGTATGGGACGGCGTTATGTTTGTAGGGTATCATTGCGGGGGCTTTGGGAAATGTTGGTATCGGTAGGCCATCCACCGCCCCAACAATCCCCGCGCCACGATTGCCTCGGCGAAAGCGCCCGTGGAGAAGGAGGAAGTCGATCAAGAATGCCCCGCCGAACACGCCGCTTGTATCAGCTGCTCAGCAGAACGAACGGGATAGGTACGCTGACCCGCCTGATATGGGTTGGGAAGCGGGACTGCGCGCTGACCTGGTGAATACTACTACTCGATATATAGGACTTGCTGTTTGGATCCTAGGCAGGGATAGTGCATGATAAGCCCAAAGGCTAATAGTGTGGGCGGGCGAGAGCGGGAGTGGGATTAGTATCGTGACTTGCCTTGGGGTACGTTCCTTGACTAGTTTGCTAATATCGCTGTTTAGAATTTTCGTCTTTTAGCTTGTGTTTGTGGGTGGGTTATATGTTGAATCATTGCGTTTTTTCAGCGACTTTACGGCGTTGCCTTGTGGCGTTATATTGTGAATCGAAAGGCAGGCGCGGGAAGATTTCTGCATCTAAGTATTTAAGTAAGGTTGTTTTCTTGGAGAGCCTGAGATGGACGTTGCGATGCCCTGGCTCCTTGGTAGCTGCTCTCGCGCTCGGCGCTAGTAGGCGTACTGGAAGGGCCTGTTCGAAGGTCGACCGCTAATGCGTAGTAAAAGACTTTTGTATACTACGCTTTATAAAAGAGCACTACACAGCTAGTTGGTGTGGACAATACTTACTGCAGTTCTGTAGTAAAACAATTGCAAAGCTTATAATTCCTAGCAGAGCACCCCAGAGGAGGCTCCTACTGTAGTGCCTGATTAATCTCGTTTTGCGTGGCGTTTGGGGGTTGAAGTGGTATGAGGAGGTATGGTGGGATCCTCGAACGGACTGAGGAGGAGCTGGAGAAACTTGCGGTTGAAGGGTTGTTGTGGCAGCAACACTATATTTGGAAACGTGAAGTTGGCTAGTAGGTGCTGGTAGTTTGGGCTGATTGGGGATAGTAATGGTAAGGGCTTGTGACCTTGAGAGAATACCTGTTCGCGTAGGAGTTTACTATCGCCGCTGCACAGAATGAGTAACTAGCTTGGATCTCCCAGCGACTGGGAGAGTCCTTTGGCGCGCGTTTTTAGACATAACTGAGGCGAGTATCTGGGTAAACATGAGCGGACTGAGTTGAAGAGCTACTCTGGGGATGTGCCTACTGGGTATCTTTGTGTTGGGGATATGGATAGCAGCATTTGGGCGGCGAAGAGATAGGATGGGTACTGTCTGCGCCTGCCTTCCCGAGGCTTGACGTATGGGAGCAGCCAGTTGGTTTTAAAATGCTTCTCTAATTTTAAAAAGTTTTACTTGCTATTTAATAGGTACAAAGCTAGATTCCTGCATGTGTTTCTTATCAGAATGATTATTATATGTGTCCTAGCTGCATTACTATCCTTAAGTACAACGAATATATCACACGTCGTATACTGGCTCCTTTGGACTTCCCACTGCGCCAAACGTGCAGATTATTTTGAGTTTTTAAGCTGTGGTTGCGCCGCTCTGTACGAGTCTCTTTACTAGCAAGTGAAGTTACAGTTCTGCTCCAAACATGTTGTGTATAATGCTGAATTTTATAGATAGTAGAGTAAGGCTTCCTGTAGCGTATCTAACGTATCGTAGTACGGCCCATAAGGCGTAAGGACGTAGCTATCCTCTAGGCTATAGCGTAGCTGTAATTATGTATATTTTAGCCTATAGTACAGCTTTACAGTAGCCTTTGTTAGAGGGTTGATATCTCCCTTTAGAGTGCTGCTCCTATAGGAGGATCTAGTCATGTAACTAAATTATATAATCTAGGTCATGTGATCTGCGCCGAGTGAATAGATCATGTGACTGTAAGACGTGATTTAAATCACGTGAATAGGTTATGTACTATATGGGTCACTATAGACTGTACTATAGTTACAGACTGTAATTTGTCATTTTTAGGGGCTCCTATACGTACGTAACGCCCATACAAACTGTAGCGTAGAGCGATGGGGGGCAACTGTAGCGTACTACGCTACGTGGAAGCCATGGCTTCCTAATAGTAAAGCGTTCAAAGAGAAAATCTTTGCAGACCATTTGGTACACGGTTAATTGCTGTGATAGGAATGTGGGGTGCTAAAAAACGCATCGAAACAAAGGTAAAGCTATGAGATAGGTTTGGCTGGGAACTGTTTAGCTTAAGACTGTTTGTCTGTGAGCATGTGCAAATCAGCTTTTTATAATGGTTGATAAGGTATTAAATCACAAGATGTACCACGACAGCGAAGCGTTCTTAAATCTGACAAGGACTGGGGCTGAAGTATGCGATTGGATGGACCTTCTCTACTATCCTGGGCGCGTGCATATACGCACTGTAGCAGGTTATGTTACTCGGAAATAGTCCGACTTTTATGTTGTCTAGGAGCTGAAACCGCTGCTGTTTCTCCTACTCCTACTCCGTATCTTATATGGTCTTCTTTTAGATTCTTAATAGGCTGAACAGACTACTTAGTCTAGCGACGCCTTGGTGTTACATATGTATCTTTGCTTAGAGGGAGTAAAGTCTACCCCTACGCATCTTATTTAGCATCCTAGTAATGCCTTGCGTTGATTAACAAACTCCTTAATACGCATAGCAAAGAGCATAATTTCTCTATTTAAGCTCCTTGACGCAAAGAGCTTCTTAACGCGAAGCCAGACCGCATTGCCAAAGCATATTTTAAGTCCCAGGGCGCTACTACCATAGTCACCAATTACCCATAGAATTCGCCAGCGAAACCCGCCAATATGTAGAATATAGGAACCTTCCTCTTGCGGGGAGCACATGATATGTAAATTACAGATCTTTATCTACGCTGAAAATGGTTTGACAGTTGAACGTTCGTACTTAATATATTCCCACTTTAGCGTCTCCTCACGTTGCCTTTTCGCCAGAGGCACAGAAATTTGCCAGCTTTGTTTCTTAAAAGCTAAGGAAATTCTAACTCTTACCAATTACGCTTCTATAAGAATATGGGCACAAGCGTCAGCGATTGCTTCAATCACGGTCCTATCGTCCATTGTGGAATTCGCCACATTTTTATAGACTGCGTTGCTTAAGGTTTTGGGAACAACAAGCCTGTAAAATAGGCTTTTGGCGTGCGTTTTAAGCACATCTGTGAGCAGCGGGATTGCTCAAGTGGAGCTTTTCGCTTTGTGACACCAATTGACTGGCATTGCTTAAGAATCGAGGCGCGCGCTGTAATTTAACAATGAGTTGAGCGGATTGCAAATGTGGGATTCGTTGTACCTGCCACATTGTAACCAAGCTTTGGGTTTGCCGGAGACCAAGCTGTATTACGGGAGTGTAGTTCGTAGCAAATGATGATAATACTTTTCAGATTGGGAGTTTAGGTGTAACGGTAGTGGGTAAGTTTGGAGCTGCTGCCTACAGATCTACTGTTGCCTGTACTAGTTCATTGCTGCCTACACTTGTTCACTGCTGCCTAGATTGCCTATTAGTATATATCCTAGGTACTACTCATATTCAATACAACAAGTGTTGCCTCGACTTTCGCCTTTCAGCTACAACCGCTACATTAGGGATCTGCGCCTGGTCCTGGGTAATGCCGATGTCTTCACGCCTCCAGGCAAAGTCGCTATTCAATGCCGTTACAATTCCCGATCGATTGGGAATGTGGAGACTTGGCGTGTTCCAGCAAGATAACGCATATTCAAGAGAAGAATATAGGACAGGTACGCGGGAAATGCGCGAACAGGATTTCATGTTTTCTGCTGATACCCAGCCACCTGATTAGCGCTCAATGACGCTGATAACGGCGCAGAGTCGCCCGCAGCACTACCATGACACCACAGCCGGTACGTCGAGTAACCATACCATTCCTGAAATCATTCCTTGATTCGTTCCTTTGATGGTTAGTTCCATACACACAACGCTTATTTACTAAACAAGACCACTTGTATTGTCTTCAAATCCTCAGAAAGGGATCATTATTTAGATCGCGGCGCAGCCGTTCGTAATGCGCTTGCAAATCGTCTAAACTTCAGTGCCCTGCTTGGACTGAAGACTTGGTGGGTAATGATAAATTTTTCTTCGCTCCTTAAGCATTTGCTCTTGCAGAAAGCACGACTGGACGTTTATGGCGTCTTCCTTGCCTACGTGATTTGGATACGTGATAGTGATGGGAAATATCTGCGCGTTGATCGCAACATTTCTTCAACCCTTCGCTCCACTGCCCTTTATAAAAGGCGTAATACAACCGGACAAGCATTCCAGCGCATGCTTCTACGCTTGAAACAAAAGTGGCGATCTCGCTTTTGGCTCTGATTTCAATCTCAGCTTCGTGCACTAACAGACACCGGCTCTCAGCCAACACCTCCAGCGCCCATCGACCAAGAAACTGCAAGCGGTTCTTAAAAAGGCAGTGGTATACAAGCTGTAAACTACGCCACTCCATTCAGCGGCAGTAGGTGCCAACCAACCATGCCTTGATCCGCACATGTCTTCGGGCTGCAAAGTCTGCAACACGTTGGCCACACATCTGGTTGCTATCAAGTCCAACATGATGAGAGAGCTCTTTGAAATTTCCGCAATCCTTTTGCGGGTTATCCGGGTCTTCTGGCCAATAGATGTGACTCTTTCCCGCACAGCACGAGGATTATACAGGCGATATATAACAGCGAAGGTAGCATTATCTATGATTAAGAAGACTTCGCGTACTCTCGGTACACGGTATAACGCTGTTATAGAAAGCTGTAGGGGTGCTAGAAAAACGCTTTAAAATAAGGTAAAGTAATAAGACAGGTTTAGCTGTTTTGGGACTGTTTATAAGTTTGTTGTCTTGAAAGCTGGGGGAGAAACGCCGGGAAAACTTTAACGCGCTCTGGTCCTAGGGCTTGGCACGCACGTAATGTAACGTTACGTTACGTGGGCGCTAGTAACGCAATAAAAAACGCAGTAATTGAACGTAGTGGGCCACTTGAAAACTAATAAGTGGAGGCAGTTTATACTCCTGCCTAGGAGGGGGTAGCATTATGTTAGTGTGGAGTACGATATCACATAATACCACCAACCTGATGTAGACTAGTTGCTGATCACGATTCTGCTACTTAAGCAGTTTCTCTGTTCAGCTTGTTACAATCAACTCAGTCTCTCATTCCTAATTGCTACCCTACTTATCCCTTACAGTTATGAGCCCAGCCTACGCTTAATTCGACTGCAGTTCACACTCTACCTACTTACTACACACGCGCTTTCCACAATAGAGATTAACTTAACAAGCTCTAGTTTGCCACAATAAGCAACAAAGAGGACGAGCTAATTGTTAAGGAGATAATTATCCTTAATAAGCTAAGCGATTAGTTAAAGTGGATCTTTCTGCGAAAGAGGACCGCTAAGGCATACAAGATCTGGGACTATTGTAACCCAGATTTAACAGTAGATACTGTCAAGAAAATCTATAATAAGAAACCTAAGGAGCGACTACTACGCTTATTTAAAAAGGACAACACACCTAATAAAGCTTTAAGCATTGTCTAGGGCGACAATAATATTAAACTAGACAAACTCACAAAATCTAAACAAAAGGACAACACCTTTTGGCATAGGTTCTACGTAATAAAGCTGGCAGCCTAGCAGAAGAAGGAGAACGCTCTCAACAACCTAACACAGGAGATTGCAAGGACAATTGCTAGCAGGCATATTCCAGTTATTAAGAATGCTAAAACACCCTATAAACAACTTATGCAACTTAAGAAGATATTCTATATATTAGTAGCAGAACGCAAGTATGAGTTGCTTAAGCAGTACGACAAGATTAAGAAGGTTTCACAACAACAGAAGATGGATGCTTAGTATAAGAGCTATATCACTATCCTTCGCAACATAATTAAACTAAAACTACCTAAAGTCTAGGACTATTGAGCACAGCAGGACTTTCTTTAAGCAATTAGGGAAATTAATAAGTCCTTTGTTACGCACAAAATTTAGGAGATTACGCGAGCTAAGATAAATAGAACCCTATATATAGATTCTGTTGCACTAGTAGAGAACTATTAATAGTTCCGACGCACCTTAAACCCTGTAGTGTTAGCACTTAGAACATACGCTGTTTTAGGACGCCCTAGTCTAAACACTAATAGTAACACCCAGAAACGTACAGTCACGTGCATCTGTGGGGAATAGCACTTGTTTAAGCAGTGCTTCTATGTGGTGCCTTCTCTCTAACCCGCTAGATGGAGGCCCAACCCAGTTGTCTTAGCTAAGTTTAATAGAGTTAGGAAACTAGGCAAAGGCAACCCTTTAAGCGCAGCTCTGTTTAGAGCTAAGAAGAAAGCTAGTAAAAAGGCAATTGCTGCCAATAAGAATAATTTCTTAATAGACACTAGTCACCCTCTATTAAATGCTTAAAACTTAATAGAAGCAGTTATGCACTGGCAAGGCAGCCAGAACGCAGCTTAGGTTATTACTCCACTTAGTACAGCTGCTATTTAATAGCCTCTACCGCTATTAATTAATAAGTAAATACTGGATTCTAGCTCTAATCTACATATTACAAACCATCGGCCAAAGACTTAGAAGAAGATTCGAGATGGACACCTAGATAATATCCTACTAGCCGGCACGCAAGCCCTGCAGATACATAAGTGGGGAAATGTTAAGCTATTTATTAATACTCTAACTGGCGAACGTTAAGTGACTATAATATGGGTAGCACTTATTCCTACGTTCTTTACATTAGTAGTGTCACTCTTACGCTGTTAATTAGTTGGTATTAAGTTTAACTTGGGACGTAGCTATCTCTATCTAAGAAGCGCTTTAATGGACATATTCTGCACACTTAATAAGCAGGGTGGCTATTAGGTTATAGACTCTAACAAGACAACACGTCCGAACGTATTAGAGTTATATATATTTGCGATTTAATCGAAGTTAGCTAAGCCAAGCTGTATAGAGCGTAAGCCTCTACAAGTTACCCCTATAGAAGCTTATTAGATGCTAGCTTATGCAGGACGACGCGCGGTTAAACACCTAGAGCAGGTAGTAGATAGTATTAAGCTTATTACTGGCCCCTAAGCTCTATAATAAAGGGGATATAAAAAGTGCATTAACTCTAAGCTTTCTAGGATTATTAGTTAATGCCCTTAACGCAAGTCTGTGACACGCCCCTTTAAATATATTAGCATTAACCTTGTACAACTTAGGAAGATGGGTAAAGCTTACTATAATAGGGACAAGTGGCTCTTACACGCTGTGTGTTAATATAGCAGATACTATTTAGGGAAGACTCTTTGTAATAAGAAGAAGGAGACTCTAACGCACTTAGTTTAATAGATACTGGCACTTATATAAACCTAGTTTAACGCGATTGTTGTATATGTTTACTATGACAATAAAAAGAGTTATGCTAATTTCTAGGAGGTCTTTTAAGACCTGGGTATTACAGCTAAGCGATGTGCTGTTAGTGCAGAAGAGATAACTAGCCTGCCTAAAAAGGCTGGTAACCTTATTATTACTGCGGCAAGAGCTTTGCGGATTAAAGCAAATTTGCCTAAGGAACTGGCTAACAAGTTATGCCTAATGGCTATTTACATCCTTAATTAATTGCCAATAGAGGTTCTTAACTAGAAGATGCCCTACGAATATGTACGCAAGGTGAAGCCGTCTCTTACACATATAGACGTTATTAGTGCTAAAGCCCTATTCCGTAATACTAAGGTGGCCAAAGGTGACAAGCTTAAGTCAAGGTTAATTACTAGATGGCTAGTTGGATACAAAGGAACGAATATCTTCTGTGTATAGGTTCCTGGGGCTAATAGTGTTATTTAAACACGTAATATTGTCTTTATACGAGACTAACGCTACTTGGCTCTACAACTTAAGCCTATAACGGAGGAGATACGACGCGTAGTTAGAGTCCTTAATATTAATTCATCGGACAAGGAGGAAGATCCCGTTATTAAGCAGATCCATTGTGATATAACACATTGTTAACATACAGTTAAGAATAATATTAAGGATTAAGAAGAAGAGGCTACTAGGCCAAATAATGCCAAAGAGCAGATTTAACAGGAGGCCTATAAAGGATTACTCACACCCTAAGAGACACTAGTACCTAGCACTTATAATTGTTCTTAACTAAAAGGCTAGAGAGAGATTGCTTCTAGAGATACTGCGCTAAACTGCCATTAGAATAACGCTCTAAGACAGACAAACCCTAATATTGCTGCAGACAATATCGTTCTAGGGTCCCATTGTTGGGGAGGTGGTAGAGGAGACAATACGCCTAGGGACCATTTTAGTACGCACGCTTCTCTGTACTAGCAAACGTTTGCTACAGTAATTATGCAACTGCCCCTAAATAAAGAGTTAAAGGTTTACCATAATTAACTGCCGCCGCTACTAAAGAACTGGGCTGAGGTTAAATCCCGCCCTAATGCTAATAAGTAGTTCGCTGCTGCGGATAAGGAGATTAAGGAGCAGCTTTACAAAGGTGTATTTAAGAAGGTGAAAGATAACGTAAAAGAGCACCTAGATACTAAGACCCTGCCGCTAATATAGGTTTTCACGTACAAGTTCGATGCTAATGGCTACTTAACTAGCTACAAAGCTCAACTAGTCGTGAGAGGAGATTTGCAGACGACTTAGGATAATACCTACGCAGCCACCCTCGCGGCTTAAACACTCCACTTCCTTATCGCTATTATATGCGCCTTTAGACTCCTTACCTACTAGTATAACATTAAGAATGCTTTCCTTAACGCGTACCTAGCCCGACTCTGTTACGTCTAGACTCCAAATAGGTTCCAAGATAGACTAGGCAATATAATGCGACTACGCCGAGCACTATATAGGCTTAAGGATGCCCTAGCACTGTGGCACAAACACCTAAAGAAGACCCTTATTAATATGGGCTTCACTTAAGTTAAGGGTATTCCTTGCCTATTTACTAATAGCAAGCTAATACTATTCTATTACATAGATAATATTGTCGTCCTTTTCCGCAAAGGCGATTAACAATATTATTAATAGTTTTAACACAAGTTTACAAAACAATACAAGACACAAAGCTTAGGAGAACTACGCTAGTTCCTAGGGATACGCATTATTAGAGACTATGCGAAAGGCAAAGTCTAGATAATCTAAGACTCCTATATCGCAAAAGTCTGCCACAACCACAATCTCCTTTAGGGCAGCCAACACCCTAAGGTCCCTCTGCGCGAGTCTTATCTCCCCCCAAGTACAGATAAACCTAACGCAGAGCGCACCCACCTATATTAGATCCTAGTTAGATGCCTTGGCTTTATCTCATATTTTACCCAGCCTGACGTGGCAAAAGCGCACTCGATACTTGCCCGCCATCTAAACAATCCAAGCTAAAAGCATCTTGCTGCTGTTAAGTCTGTGTGGCAATACTTATACAACTTCTAATTCTGGGCAATTAGAGCAACAATAGCACGCTCTAAGAACGCTAACTACATCAGTTAAATTGACAATAAGGAAGCTAAGGAGTTGTTGTTCTTTGGTGCCTCTAATGCCGCATTTACTAACAATCCTAATACTGCTCAAAGCTTATTCGCCTATGTGTTTAAGCTCTACGGTATGGTTATTGATTAGAAGGCAAAAATTATGAGATCTGTTACTAAATCAACTACTAAGGCCGAACTATTTGCCCTGTCAACTGCTAGCACTGAGTTATCCTAGTGGATGAACACCTTTGAAGCTATTGGGTTTAATCCAGAGGTTCGACCTATGTTGTACTATGATAACCAGCAAACAGTCTCTATCGCCAACAAGGACAAAGAAAAGCTCAACACAAAGCTTAGACATATTAAAGTATATTAGATGTGGATCCGCGAGCAAGTTGAAGCCGGGAACATTGACATTACCTGGATGGGAACTGCTAATATGCCCGCTGATGGATTGACAAAGTCTCTCTCTAATAGTAGCAAGCACGAGCGATTCTTGCAGCAATTGGGAATAACCAATATCCGCTAACAAGTTATTAGTTTAGAGGATAAGTTTGTCACATCTGTCGTTACTTGATAGAGTTCTTTCTAGGGAGGTGCCCTGGAGGCCCTCTGTTCACTCATTTTGCTTTGTTATACTTTACAGCACTCCGCTACCTTTGTGCTATAGGAGGTGTGTTAGTGTGGAGTACAATATCACATAATACCACCAACCTGATGTAGACTAGTTGCTGATCACGATTCTGCTACTTAAGCAGTTTCTCTGTTCAGCTTGTTACAATCAACTCAGTCTCTCATTCCTAATTGCTACCCTACTTATCCCTTACACATTATCTTGTCTACCTACAGCCGCAAACAAACTTCCGGAGGCCAAAAGAATGTGGAAGCAAAGATGAGCCTATGGCTTCTCCTGGTTAGTAAACGGCTGCTCAGTGATCGTGAAAGCGTCTCTACCAATCCGCGTTGCGAGCCCTCGAAATGGAATGGTAGTGTGCATCGTGACCTTGAAGCAGAAATTTCCGTACCAGAAGTTGATATTCTGGTTTAGCGCTGGAGCCTCTTACTGGCCGACTCAACAAACAAGAATGAGTAAAAGAGGTGTTAGCATAGATTGAACAAAATAGCGAGCGCGCTCGCAAGGTGTCTGATACGAGATCATAAGAGATATTCATTGATAGCTACTATAACAGTCTGGTTAAATCGTGAATGAATAGAGAAGAACTACTCGTCCGAAAATGAATTGAGTCAAAGCACTAAGAATCCTGAAATCATCCTGACCGCACGAACGAGACCAACGACAACCACACGGATCATTCATCCCCCATACACCAGCTACCTTGCGTTCCAAGGTTTACGAGTACATCCCGAACCTATTGTCCCAATATCCAGTGCATACAGGATGCAGACAAAATGCTGAGCTGGTCAATCGGAACTCAAGCAACAATCTTTACCTTGCCCATGTCCACCAACAGCCTCTTCGACATCGTTGCCCAATCCAACTTTTCGGCACTTTTCGCTGCTAGTACAGTTGGCTGCGACTGATTGCTCTGCTGTGTCTCTGGGGAGGCTGTGTTTGCGTTTTCGGGCACCTGTGCCGCCTGTTGGGATTGGTATTGGGATTGGTATTGGTCTGGAGCCGGTCTTTGGCTCGCATTCGCTGCATGAGGGTGGAGTTTTGGGTCGACTCGTTTTGAACAGTGACTCCGAGTGCTTTTTAATAAGTTTTTCGTGCTCCCGCAGAATTTCGACATGTTCAGCAAAGGCCGCGTAGCCAGGATCGTCGAGGCAGGATAGGAGCTCTTCGTCGGTGATGTGTTCTGATTGGGAGCTGGGCATGTTGGTGTGAGCCTTCCGTCGACACACAGAGGCACGTCCTGAGGATTGTGATGGGCTTGAACTGGTTGATATGGCGCGCGTTGCTGGAGTACGGTTACCTGTAGGCACAATGCCGTTTTTAATAGTGACCGGATGCTGCACTACATGGTCTAGACCAGTGGTCAAGACAAGAAATCGATAATCCATCATCATGCGTTAATACCAAAGGGATTTCAAGGCGCAATCCGTCGTCCTTCGTGCTACATTCCGTCAGGCCTGTTGACATGTGCACGATGTTGATGTGCATTCCAGTTGACGGGGCCACGTCAACAATGCCAGATTCAGCAAAGAGGCAAGGGATCCTCGAAGAAGGCGAAGAATGGATGGATTGTGGTCAACAAGCAGCCAGCGCAGGTCGTTTGGAGCCGGCTACTGGGTCGCTTGCTTTCGAACATAACGTATTGCGTGCATTGCTGCGTGCACATAAGTCTTCCCATGCCTGCGACGCCTGAATCAGCTCAAAATAGACTTGCTGACTCGAAAGATTTTGACATTCTACGACTTACCACTGACTGATGTCGCGATTCGAAATCCTTTGAAGGTGTCATTATCGCGCCTTGCATCGCGCCCTGTTTCTCTGTGTGCCCATCCATGTTCAGCCAGAATGACAATCCACATTCCGACCGTATTTGGCCAAAGGTCAGCAGTCCTCCTGCGGGGTAACGACTCCAGGGGTGGCTCCGTCCCATCTTTCGTATCTGTTGCTCGGTGCGCTCGACCACATTCCACATCGTGCTTGCCGTTAGCGTTGTCAAGAAGTGGCCTCTCAGATGAAGTTAGCATAATTGAGTTTGCGCTCTGTCTGGCAGATTTAAGCACGTAGTGCGGATCCGTGGAATGGTCTCGTATCCTCTACCTGTCAGGTGGCGAACTTGCCGCATGACGATATTAACCCTTCCTTTGTACACAATCTTAACATTCGCCGATGCAGCACCTGACATTATTCCAGCTAGTGATATAGTGAATCTCATGCGTTTCTCGCACCCTGTCAAGGCACCCGAGGTCCCGACAGATCCGATTTTCTCGGCGAGCATCGATCTGTGGCATTGCACATTGCGCAGCCCGACTCACGCAACCTGGTCTGGTCGGCTTGAAAGAGGCAGGAGAAAGCGATCCATGCCATTGCTGAATCACAGTATTGCGGACTACCAAAACCGTCTCGGCGAATCGCGGGATCAGTCCCAGATCAGGCGTCCACACCGATCATCTCCCGCGAATCTGGCCGTTGCGGTTCACGACATCCCGACGCTTCAAAGTGCGGAGACGACCCCAGCTTCACAGAACGTTGTCACTTCGATACCAGATAAAACCGGGTCTGCCTGTCTAAGCAAACGCGTCCAAGGAGAAGCGAATACGTTGCGAGTGCAGAACGGCATCACTTTTCGATTTCGCGGGCAAGATGAACTGACTGCCTCCCTGTTGATTGGACAATCTTATAGGGCTTTAGCTCTCCCTAAATATCCCTTAAAAACTTTATACCTGCGTTAGATATTAGTATATTATACTAGTATTTTTAAAAGCCTATTCTAATTTGCGCAAAATATAAATAATACTATAAGTTAAATTTAACTAGTTTAGTAATATAATAGCTCTTAATCTTACTCTTCTTTAAATTATAGTTTAAGGCTATTCTCTCCCCTTACTTAGCTTTCCCTTCTACTTAGCCTTATAGAGTTCTCCTTACTACTATCTTCTCTAAAGTATCTAAGTTTATAGGACAATTTGCTATTTATAGCTCTATTAAAACTTAAATTATACTATATAGTACTTACTTTTTATTACTATACTGTTTAAAACAATCTAGCGCATATTTATTAGCATATACAGTAGTTAAAGACAGTACTAGATATAGTCCCCTAAAGTATTTTTATGGGCGGGCAGGCATATAAGGACAACAAGCTATATTGCTATTTGCAGAAAAGAGAGTGGAGTAAGGAGTCTACTAAGAAAGAAAGAAGAGGGCAAGAGCTTTATCTTGAGGGTAGTGGTCTGTGCACCTAAATAGAACCTTCTACACACACCACCTCTAACATAAGTCACGTGGCTACACACCGCCCTAGCTGCGGTGTACTTACACTAAAGCTAATACTCTGTACTATACTAGAATAGGTAGTAAATAATAGAATCTAAAGTAGAGTCCTCCTTAAGCTTCTTCTATAGATATCCTTTAACGTCTTGCATGCCAAGTTGCCTTATAAAGTTGGTGTGCTTTTGACGTACAAGGCTCTTAGTAAGTCCGTTAGCTAGCATCTAATTAGTAGCCTTCTACTAGACTGATATACGTCCTTCTGCCTATTCTTGTCTTAGCCAATGCTAGTAAGTGTTAATATGGCGTAGTTTTGTAAATAGCTTGTCCTCATTCTTAGTAATAATCCCTACTATTTGTAGGTTATCGCAGTAGATCGCTAACGTAGTCTCTAGGTCGAAGTTAATATTCTTAAAGAGTCGATTCTAAGCTTAAAGCTCGCTAGCAGCTATTAATAGAGCTAGAAGCTCTGCTTTAGTAGTTAACTTTGTAACTAAGTGTTATAGAGTTGCTTTCTAATTAATAGGTATGCTATAAAGCATAAATAGGTATCCCTAAGAGCTCCGCCTAGTCTCTAAGTTATCTGCAAAAGCTGCGTCTAATGCTCTATAGAATAGTGGTTCTCTATTAGCTAGTCTTGCACCCCCTAAGCTTAAGCTTAGGTAGATAGCTTAACTGCTAGTGTCTCCTTAAGCTCCTATAGCTAACCTCTTCGTCCCAACTAGATACTTCCACACATAATATGCTGCGCTAACATGCTTCTATTCTAGATTCTATAGGTAACAAGATAGTTCTAAGTAAGCATGTGCGACGTCTGGCCGTGTGTACATCGCTATGTAGGCTAGCGATCCGACAAGTTCTTAATAGAGTTTCGTACGCTGATCCTCTAGCTCTTCTGTGCTCAGGCCAAGATGGCCATCTGCTAGCGGTACTGCTGGGTATCTCGTGCTTATAATGTTATACTTCTTCGCCACCTTGTCTATAAAGCTGTCTTAGAGCAGCTACATCCACTTCTACTTACAGTCTTAAATAACTCGTATGCCTAGGAACCACTTTAGCTCTCCTAGGTATTATGTGTTATAGGTTACTCTTAGCTGTCTATTAAATAGACAGTATGCGTCTTAATTGCTGCAGGATACAGCTACTACTATATTATTAACAAAGAAGAAGACAATAAGCTAGTTACTACTATATAGACAGGACACTTTAGGCACCTATCTTAGTCTTATCTTCTTAAGCGTTGCAGTGAGATACTTATACTATAGTCGCGGCGCGTCACAGAGTCTATAGCCACGTGACTTACGTTAGAGATGGTGTGTGTAAAAGGTTTTATCCAGGTGCACAGACCACTACCCTTAAGATAAAGCTCTTACCCTCTCCTTTCTTCCTTAGTAGACTCCTTACTCTACACTCTTTTCTATAAATAGTAATATAGCTTGTTGTCCTTATATACCTGCCTGCCCACAGTTATAAGCCTAGCTGTCGACTTTAACCACTGCAGCTACTAAGCACCTGGCTATTAACTTTAATCGCTGTTGCTACTGCACGTACTAACAAGCTGCTAAGGAGCTGTTAACAAGCTGTTAACAGAGCTACGTTACTAAGCTACCTTACTAAGCCTTAAGCACGCGTTCTATTACTAAAGAGAGCCCTTCTAGGAACTAATAGAGCAAGATGCCTACAACTAAGCTAGATAGACTAGTTACAAGGACAACAGTTATACTTAAGAAGCTAGCAGACTAGAAAGAATAGATCTTCCTACATAAAGATAGCGCGAATTAATATTACCTCTAGCCTATAGTTAACCCAAATCTTAACAAGGCGGCACTTAAACAGCTTAAGGAGCTAGTGCCTATAATACCAAAGCACTACTATAAGGGGACAGAGCAGGATACTAGCGTCGTGCTAAAAGACATAATAACTAAGGAGTTCTAGCAATACTAGCAGGCGGAGAGAGGCTACAATCAAGCCTTGGCTAGATATACAATCAAGAGGAAAGCGTTAGACAACTTTACCTAGGAGATCGGCCGAACGATTAGCCGCCGCCACATACACCTAATCTAGAGCGACGATATAGCGTACGCTTAACTAAAGAGGCTTAAGAAGCACCTCTGCCTATTAACGGCTAAGAGGGAGCTGCAGCTTCTAGCAAAGTATCGGCAATTGCAGAGCCGACCCCGCAACAATATTAATACCTGGCTAGATAAGTGGCTACATATTGTACGTCTGTGCGAGGCAGCGAACCTACCTAACGTAACATCGCCGCGAGCACAGCGCGATTTTCTACTTGCAGTTAAAGGACTCAACAACACATAGGCTACCACTTAGCAAGCTATTATATTCTAAGCACAGCTTAACGGACAGCCTATATAGAGCTTAGATAACCTTGTCGCTAAGTTCACTATGTACTGGCGCTCGACAAGACTAGTAGCGTTGTCGCTTGGTACCTTTGCTACACTAGGCATTAGCTAGAGCCCTAACAAGCCATAAGCAACAGATAAGAAGAATTAAAATAAGAAGCCTAAGTGTACATATAGTCTCAATTATTAATTCAAGGACTATTAGTACCTTGGAGGGAAGGGCAAGCCTTAAGGATAGACGCCCAAACCTAAGATATAAGAACAATTCGACAAGGCTATATGTTAGTGTGGAGTACGATATCACATGATACCACCAACCTGATGTAGACTAGTTGCTAATCACGATTCTGCTACTTAAGCAGTTTCTCTGTTCAGCTTGTTACAATCAACTTAGTCTCTCATTCCTAATTGCTACCCTACTTATCCCTTATAGTTATGAGCCCAGCCTACGCTTAATTCGACTGCAGTTCACACTCTACCTACTTACTACACACGCGCTTTCCACGACAGAGATTAACTTGACAAGCTCTAGTTTGCCACGATGAGCAACAAAGAGGACGAGCTGATCGTTAAGGAGACGATTATCCTTAACAAGCCGAGCGATTGGTCGAAGTGGATCTTTCTGCGAAAGAGGACCGCTGAGGCATACAAGATCTGGGACTATTGTAACCCAGATTTGACAGTAGATACTATTAAGAAAATCTACAATAAGAAACCTAAGGAGCGACTACTACGCTTATTTAAAAAGGACAACACACCCACTAAAGCTTTAAGCATTATCCAGGGCGACGATGATATTGAACCAGACAAACTCACAAAATCTAAACAAGAGGACTACACCTTCTGGCATAGGTTCTACGCAACAAAGCTGGCAGCCTAGCAGAAGAAGGAGAACGCTCTCAACAACCTAGCACGGGAGATTGCAAGGACGATCGCTAGCAGGCATATCCTAGTTATTAAGGATGCTGAAACTCCCTACAAACAACTTATGCAACTCAAGAAGATATTCTGTATGTCAGTAGCAGAACGCAAGTATGAGTTGCTCAAGCAGTACGACAAGATCAAGAAGGTTCCACAACGACAGAAGATGGATGCTTGGTATGAGAGCTACATCACTATCCTTCGCGACATGATCAAACTGAAACTACCTGAAGTCCAGGATTATCAAGCACAGCAGGACTTTCTTCAAGCAATTAGGGGAATTGATAAGTCCTTTGTCACGCACGAAATTCAGGAGATCACGCGAGCCGAGATAAACGGAACCCCGTATATGGATCCTGTTGCACTAGTGGAGAACTATCGACGGTTCCGACGCACCTTGAACCCTGTAGCGTCAGCACTTGGAACATACGCCGTTTTAGGACGCCCTAGTCCAAACACTAATAGCAACACCCAGAAACGTACAGTCACGTGCATCTGCGGGGAATAGCACCTGTTTAAACAGTGCTTCTATGTGGTGCCTTCTTTCCGACCCGCTGGATGGAGGCCCAACCCAGTTGTCTTAGCCGAGTTTGACAGAGTTAGGAAACTAGGCAAAGGCAACCCTTTAAGCGCAGCTCTGTTTAAAGCTAAGAAGAAAGCTAGTGAAAAGGCAGCTGCTGCCAACAAGAATGATTTCTCAATAGACACTGGTCACCCTCCATCAAATGCTCAAAACTCAATAGGAGCAGTTATGCACTGGCAAGGCAGCCAGAACGCAGCTCAGGTTGTTACTCCACTTAGTACAGCTGCTGTTCAACAGCCTCCACCGCCATTAATCAACAAGTGGATACTGGATCCTGGCTCCAATCTACATGTCACAAACCATCGGCCAAAGACTTGGGAGAAGATTCGAGATGGACACCCAGATGATATCCTACTAGCCGGCACGCAAGCCCTGCAGATACATAAGTGGGGAAATGTCAAGCTGTTTGTTGATACTCTAACTGGCGAACGTCAAGTGACTATGACATGGGTAGCACTTATTCCCACGTTCTTTACATTAGTAGTGTCACTCTCACGCTGTTAATTAGTTGGTATTGAGTTCAACTCGGGACGTAGCTGTCTCTATCTGAGGAGCGCTTCAATGGACATATTCTGCACACTCAATAAGTAGGGTGGCCATTAGGTTATGGACTCTAACAAGGCAACACGTTCGAACGCATCAGAGTTGTACACATTCGCGATTTAATCAAAGTCAGCCAAGCCAAGCCGTATAGAGCGCAAGCCTCTACAAGTCACCCCTACAGAAGCTCATCAGATGCTAGCTCATGCAGGACGACGCGCGGTTGAACACCTAGAGCAGGCAGTGGATAGTATCAAGCTCATCACTAGCCCCCAAGCTCCACAATGGAGGGAATGTGAAAAGTGCATCAACTCTAAGCTTTCTAAGATTATTAGTTGACGCCCTCAACGCGAGCCTGCGACACGCCCCTTTAAACGTATCAGCATCGACCTTGTACAACTTAGGAAGACAGGTGAAGCTTGCTATAACAGGGACAAGTGGCTCTTACACGCTGTGTGTCAACATAGCAGATACCATTTAGGGAAGACTCTTCGTGATAAGAAGAAGGAGACTCTGACGCGCTTAGTTTAACAGATACTGGCGCTTATACAGACCCAGTTTGACGCGATTGTTGTATACGTTCGCTGTGACAACGAAAAGGGTTATACTAATCTCTAGGAGGTCTTTCAAGACCTGGGTATCACAGCTAAGCGACGTGCTGTTAGTGCAGAAGAGATGACTGGCCTGCCTAAGAAGGCTGGTAACCTTATTATCACTGCGGCAAGAGCTTTGCGGATTGAAGCAAATTTGCCTAAGGAACTGGCTAACAAGTTATGCCTAACGGCTATTTACATCCTTAATTGATTGCCAATAGAGGTTCTTGACTAGAAGACGCCCTACAAACATGTACGCAAGGTGAAGCTGTCTCTTGCACACATAGACGTTATTAGTGCTAAAGCCCTATTCCGTAATACCAAGGTGGCTAAAGGTGACAAGCTCGAGTTAAGGTCGATTACTGGATAGCTAGTTGGATACGAAGGAACGAATATCTTCCGTGTATGGGTTCCTAGGGCTGACAGTGTTGTTCGAACACGTGATGTTGTCTTCGTACGAGACCAACGCTACTCGGCTCTACAACTTGAGCCTATGACGGAGGAGATACGACGCGTAGTCAGAGTCCTTGATATCGATTCATCGGACGAGGAGGAAGATCCCGTTATCGAGCAGATCTATCGTGATATAACACATCGTCAACATATAGTTGAGGATGATGTTGAGGATTAAGAAGAAGAGGCTACTAGGCCAGATGATGCCGAAGAGCAGATTCAACAGGAGGCCTATAAAGGATTACTCACACCCCGAGAGACACCAGTACCTAGCACTTATGATTGTTCTTAACCAAAAGGCTAGAGAGAGATTGCTTCTGGAGATACTGCGCCAAACCGCTATTAGAATAACGCTCCAAGATGGACAAACCCTAATATTGCTGCAGACAATATCGTTCTAGGGTCCTGTTGTCGGGGAGGTGGTAGAGGAGACGATACGCCTAGGGACCATTTCAGTACGCACGCTTCTCTGTACTGGCAAACGTTTGCTACGGCAATCGTGCAACTGCCCCCAAATGAAGAGTTGAAGGTTCACCGTGATCAACTGCCGCCGCCACCAAAGAACTGGGCTGAGGTCAAATCCCGCCCTGATGCTGATAAGTGGTTCGCTGCTGCGGATAAGGAGATTAAGGAGCAGCTTTATAAAGGTGTATTTAAGAAGGTGAAAGATGATATAAAGGAGCACCTAGATGCTGAGACCCTGCTGCTAATGTGGGTTTTCACGTACAAGTTTGATGCTAATGGCTACTTGACTAGCTACAAAGCTCGACTAGTCATAAGAGGAGATTTGCAGACGACTTGGGATGATACCTACGCAGCTACCCTCGCGGCTCGAACGCTCCGCTTCCTTATCGCTATTATGTGCGCCTTTGGACTCCTTGCCTACTAGTACGACATCAAGAATGCTTTCCTCAACGCGTACCTAGCCCAACTCTGTTACGTCTGGACTCCAGATGGGTTCCGAGACAGACTAGGCAATATGATGCGACTACGCCGAGCACTGTATGGGCTTAAGGATGCCCCAGCGCTGTGGCACAAACACCTAAAGAAGACCCTTGTTAATATGGGCTTCACTTAAGTCAAGGGTATCCCTTGCCTATTCACTAATGGCAAGCTGATACTATTCTATTACATAGATGATATCGTCGTCCTTTTCCACAAAGGCGATTAACAATATTATTAACAGTTTTAACGCGAGTTCACGAAACGATACGAGACACGAAGCTTAGGAGAACTACGCTGGTTCCTAGGGATACGCATTATTAGAGACTATGCGAAAGGCAAGGTCTAGATGATCCAAGACTCCTACATCGCAAAAGTCTGCCACGACCACAATCTCCTTTAGGGCAGCCGACACCCTAAGGTCCCTCTGCGCGAGTCTTATCTCCCCCCAAGTACAGATGAACCTAACGCGGAGCGCACCCGCCTATATTAGATCCTAGTTGGATGCCTTGGCTTCATCTCATATTTCACCCGGCCTAACGTGGCAAAAGCGCACTTGATACTTGCCCGCCATCTAAATAATCCAAGCCAAAAGCATCTTGCTGCTGTTAAGTCTGTGTGGCAATACTTATACAACTTCCGATTCTGGGCAATTAGAGCAACAACAATAGCACGCTCTAAGAACGCCAACTACATCAGTCAAATTGACAATAAGGAAGCTGAGGAGTTGTTGTTCTTTGGTGCCTCTAATGCCGCGTTTGCTGACGATCCTGATACTGCTCGAAGCTCATTCGCCTATGTGTTTAAGCTCTACGGTATGGTCATTAATTGGAAGGCAAAAATCATGAGATCTGTTACCAAATCAACTACTGAGGCCGAACTGTTTGCCCTGTCAACTGCTGGCACTGAGTTATCCTAGTGGATGAACACCTTTGAAGCTATTGGGTTTAATCCAGAGGTTCGACCTACGTTGTACTGTGATAACTAGCAAACAGTCTCTATTGCCAACAAGGACGAAGAAAAGCTTGACACGAAGCTTAGACATATCAAAGTACATTAGATGTGGATCCGCGAGCAAGTTGAAGCCAGGAACATTGACGTTACCTGGATGGGAACTGCTAATATGCCCGCTGATGGATTGACAAAGTCTCTCTCTGATAGTAGCAAGCACGAGCGATTCTTGCAGCAATTGGGAATGACCGATATTCGCCAACAAGTTATTGGTTTAGAGGATAAATTTGTTACATCTGTCGTTACCTAATAGAGTTCTTCCTAGGGAGGTGCCCTGGAGGCCCTCTGTTCACTCATTTTGCTTTGTTATACTTTATAGCACTCCGCTACCTTTGTGCTGTGGGAGGTGTGTTAGTGTGGAGTACGATATCACATGATACCACCAACCTGATGTAGACTAGTTGCTGATCACGATTCTGCTACTTAAGCAGTTTCTCTGTTCAGCTTGTTACAATCAACTCAGTCTCTCATTCCTAATTGCTACCCTACTTATCCCTTACACTATAGCAAGCCAATTATTAGTTGTAGGAGCTATGAAGGCAGCACTCAAGGCCAATAGGAGCGCGCTGAATACTAGAGACTAGGCAGGACCAGCAGCGTTAGCAGCTTTAATGGCGCCTCAACAGTTCGATAATTACAGACCTACGCATAACACATTAAATAGTCATGTATCGCAGCTTATAATAAGCTCAGACTGCGCAAGCGAGCAGCTAGTTAAGCCTAGTCTGATTAATCGGTGGATACTTGACCTAGGATCGAACACACACGTTACTAATAGTAGAGCCTATAGTTAGAAGAAGCGAGCTAATAGGATAGGTAAAGTTATTAAGGCTAGAGATTAAGAGCTATTAATTTATAAGTAGGGAGATGTTATCCTACTTATTAACACGCCTAAAGGCACAGAGCGTATAGAGCTCACCTATATTGCCTACGTCCTAGGATTTCTTACTAATGTTGTTGGCCTATCACGCTGTCGCTCAATTAGCATTTATTTTAACTTAGGCCGAGACTACTTATACTAGAAGAGCTGAAAGAACGTTATTTGCAAGCTCAAGTATATAGGCGGCCACTAGCTAATAGACGCTAAAGGTATAGAGAGACTAGACACTAGCTCTCTACTTACAGCCTTAGCACACGCGCGCAAGAAGCCTTTATACAAGCTAAAGAAGCAACTATAGCTTACTATAGAGAAAGCATATGTTATGTGGGGCCACGCTAGCAAAGAGGCAATTAAGCACCTGCCTAAGAGCGTTAACAGCCTACATATCACGGACGGTTAAGTACTAAACTAGAAGGACTATAAGATATGTATTTAGTTAAAACTAATAGAGATTATTAGTTAAAGACCACCCTAAGAACCAGCGACACAACCGTTCGAGCGCATTAGCATAGATCTAGTACAGCTCCTAGAGCGAGGAGAGCGTTGCTATAATAGCAATTAGTATCTATTCCACGCTTTTAATTAGCACACGAAGTGGCACGAAGGATGCTGTATACTAGACAAGACAAAGGCTACTCTAACTAAGGTCTTTAAGCGATTACTGGCCAAGATAAAGCGGCAATTCTAGAGCTAAGTTATTATTGTGAGGCTGGACATGGAGGCTGGATACGTTAAACTGCTAGAGCTCTGTAGAGATCTTGGAATCGCTATTAAGGCTAGAGCTATAGAAGCTTAGAGTGGAGCTATTAAACGCGCAGGCAAATCTATTGTGATTTAAGGCAGAGCTATACGCCTACACGCAGGTCTACTAAAGGCGTACGCTAACGAGTGTGTAATGACAGCAATATACCTGCTTAACTATACACTAACTAAAGCATTACAATAGGAATGCCCATATACTAAAGTCAAGGGAGTAAAGCCATTAGTTGCTCACCTTAAGGTGATTAGTGTTAGAGCCTATGTGCTTAACAAGAAGCTACTAAAGGGAGACAAGCTCGAATCTTAAGCCTTAATTAGCCACCTAGTAGGCTTCGATTCAACTAACATATACCGAGTATGGTTACTAACAATTGGACAAGTTATATGAACTCGAGACGTTGTCTTCCTGCGAAGCAAGCTCTACAACGAGTGAGAGAAGTACGCAGAGAAGAGCTATATCTATAAGGCAGCAAAGGTGCTTAATATTAAGGAGACGCTGTATCACAGCAATATATTAATTAATTAGCTGTCTACACTAGAAGACTATTTCTATAGGCTAGAGCCTAAGTCTGAGCCTAAGCTTAATTCCGAATCTGAATTCGAGGTTGAGATTGAGGATACTTAACCAGCTCTTATCACTCTAGAAGAGACGCCAGAGGAGCAGGGACTGCGCTAGTCACTAGATAACACAGGCTGGGGAAAAGGCTACGCTCTAGCTCTAGAAGGAGGAGAGCTAAATCGAACAACAAATAACGCAAAGCGACAAGAGGAGATTGGCAGTTAACTATCGCAGGAGAACGTAGTAGAGGGCAAGCGAACCTGGAAGCCAAGGGGCTTCAGTACGTACTTGGCAACATTCGCAACTTGTATCAATCCTACCGCACCAGCAAAGCTACTTAGCGAAGCGCCAAAAATTCGACTACACCGCGACTAGCTGCCGCCAGAGCCAAAGAGGTGGAAGGATCTAGATCGTCATCTATTTGGTGCTGAGTTTAAGAAGGCAAGCAGAGTTAAGATTAATAGTGTTATCGACCGTAGATGCTTTAGAAGAGCTATAGAGCTCGCCAAGTAAGCAGATACTAAGGTGCTACCACTTATGTGGGTATTCTCGTACAAATTCGATGAGGATGGATATCTATACAAGTTCAAAGCTCGACTAGTTGTCTGAGGATATCTGCAGCAAGACTGGGGCGACACGTACGCAGCTACGCTGGCTGCGAAAATCTTCCGATGCCTTATTGCCCTGGCAGCAGCATTCGGCCTGGATCTATACCAGTACGATGTACTCAACGCCTTTCTTAACGCGGAGCTTAATCGACTTATCTACGTACACTGTCTAGAAGGATATGAGAAAGAACTCGGAAAACTGCTAGAGCTCAAGCGAGCTCTATACGGACTCCGTGACGCGCCGCGACTATGGTACAAGCATCTTACTACAACACTTGAGAAGATGGGACTGAGACAGGTGCCTGGAGTGCCTTGTTTATATAGCAGTAACTAGCTTATTGTCTTCTTCTTTGTTGATGATATAGTGGTGGCTGTATCCCGCAGCAATTAGGACGCCTACCGTCGATTCGACACACAGCTAAGAGCGACCTACGACGTGCGATACTTGGGAGAACTGAAGTGGTTCCTAGGCATACGCGTTATCCGAAACTGTGAGCAGAAGCGAATCTGGCTACTCCAAGATAGCTTTATCGACAAGGTAGCAAAGAAGTATAATATTGCAAGCACGAAATATCCAGCAGTACTGCTGGCAGACGGACATCTAGGTCTGAGCACAGAGGAGCAAGACGATTAGCGCACGAAACTCTACTAAGAGCTTGTTAGATCGCTAGCCTACATAGCGATGTACACACGGCCAGACGTCGCACAAGCTCACTCAGAGCTATCTCGCTCAGGGCTCCCAACGTACCGTACACCGTAAGTACGTACACGCCTCCCCAGCCGTACCGTAGCCGTACGTACAGTGTAATCTGGCCGTAATTACGGCTGTACGGTTGCCTTTTCGGGATGTTTTGTGAGGGAGATCTTGGTGTTTTGGGTGGCTGTTTTAGGTGTTTTGAGTAGCTATTTTTGGCCAATTTTCGCCTTTTTGGTGTAGTACGCGCTCGGGCGCTGACAGGCCTTTATCGTAGCAGAATTTTCGGATGATCCCCTGGCGACAACTCGTTAGCTTTTGCCTACAATATGTCGCAAAATACACGGTCTCAGGCCTCACAGTCATCTCAGACTTCCCTCAAGTTTCGCCCGTACCATGCCGCCGCGTCAAAAAAGCTCGCCAGCGCCGTCGCCGTCGCCGAATCCAGCAGGGCCTCATCGGCGGAGTCGTCCCAATCGCGTGAGAGTACTCCAAGTTATACAGAAAGGTCGCACGTTTGGCCGGCGGGCCATAGTATCTGTGCGCGTTTTGACGTCGATTTTAACCACCTCTGGCACCAAACCAAGAAGCTGGCGTTTGGTCGGATCGGTTACAGGGTGCGTAATAAGTCGCAACTTATGGGCAGGCGTACGCTGTCGCCCATATGGCAATATGGAGCTGAGTTGGAGTACCTGGACGATGACATGGTTAGTAAAGTAATCTTCTGGCTCTGCAAGGACTGTCACCTTTCGCGGAAGGCAGCCAATTGCTGGCGAGTTGACGGCACTGAGCACATCAAAAGGCACCTGAGAAACGTACACAAAGTCGACCCCAACACTGGGTTGCTGCCCGTTGTTGAGGCTGTAAAGCCAGCCAGTCCTTTTGCTATTGCCGCCAGGGCAAGTTCAACCATATCTCATACGCTGTGGCAAGAAGGCGAGTTCCAGCGTGCCTTTGTTGACTGGGTAATCGTCGAGGACCTCAGCTTTTCAATGGCAACGTCGGTGATGACCTGGGGCCTTATAACGTAGAATCGAGCCGATCTTTTGCGCGCCCTGCCAAACAGCTATACTACGCTGTCAAAGTACATATAGGACGGCCTGGCGGATCGAAAGGAGGAGGTTGCAGAGCTTTTGCGCACGGCGTAGAGTAAAATAAGTGTGAGTTGCGATATATGGATGTTGTTAAACAATATAAGCTTTCTCAGAGTTGTCGCCCACTTTGTTGGTAAGTTGTTTTTCCGCTCTAGTGCCCGTTTTCACAGTGATTTTATAGTGATTTACAGTGATCTAGATGCCAAATATTAACAACGCAACCTACTTATTACCTTCCGTAACCTTTTCGGCGACCATACAGCAGCTGCGCAAGCCCAAGCTATCGTCCAGATTGTCCGCGAGTATAACTTTAAGCAACAACTCCATTGTTTTGTGGGGGATAACGCCAGTAACAACGACGCGAAGTTTATCAAACATGTCAACTTTTTGACTAGTCTTGGCATTAGAAATCAACAACGTATACGCTGCGCGGGTCATATAATTAACCTGGTTGTTAAAGCATTAATTTACGGCGACGGCGTAAGCAAATTCGAAGCAGAGCTTGCTCAGGCCTCTCCCCAGGATCAATATCAATTATACCAAGCATATGGGGTCGTTAAAAAACTCCACAACTTTGTGAACGCTGTATGCGTCTCCCACAAACGCCGCAAGCTTTTCCGTACAATACAGCAAGACCTAGGCGACGAGGATGATCTATGGACCTTTGGCACACTTAATTTAATACAGAATGGCGGTATTAGGTGGCACAGCGTTTACCTTATGCTTCTGCGCTGCCAGGAGCTCAAGGATCCAATTCGACGCTTCATCCAACGCTCGCGCGAGCAGGCTGACCTGCCCAAGGCCCCTAAGGCCCCCGACGACGACGACGACGAACAATACAACCCTATACTTGACCTATTATCAGATAACAACTGGGAGGAGGTCGACGCAATTATACAAGTCTTACAAAAGTTCTATGAGATGTGTAAGGCGCTGGAGGGGGCGGCCAGCGTCAGCGGCTTTGGGTCGCTCTGGCAGACAATTGTCAACTTATAGCAACTCTACAAGTCGCTCACCGAACGCGTACAGCAAATTGACGGCTTTGCGCGATCTCTATACCTTATTAGGGGTGTTGCGCTCGCCTAAGAAAAGCTCAACACGTACTTTGCAAAGATTGTACTATCGCCAGAACCATCTCTATACTGTGTGGCCACTGCCTTACACCCACGGCTCCGAATCGCCTGGTTTAAAGACCACTGGAAAAGGCACCCTTGGTGGCACAGAAAGGCCAAGTCATCGCTCAGAGAGGTGTTTCAACAATACGTCGACGCCGAAAGCGAGCCCACAGAGCCTCTAGAGGAGCCTACGTCGTCGCGTAAGATCCCTGGGGCGTATAAGGGTGACGCGCGGAGGGCGCAAACAATGAGCGTGGATCCCATGCTCCTCACTGGCGGCAAGTCATATAAACGCTATAAACGCATAACGCAACTTAACAAGTACTTAGACGATTTGCAAAGGGATTACGCTGGCGACGAAGCGTCAATACAACTTATGGACGACCCTCACTGTTAGTGGGTTGAAGTTGGCCAAAAACGCTACCCAATCGTATACAAAATGGCTATAGATCACCTCTCAGTGCCATGTACGTCCTGCGATTGTGAGAGGTGTTTTAGCTCCGCCAAACGTACAATTACATGCGATCGCAACTCCCTTATTGGTAACACTATTGAGGCCTTACAATTGCAAAAAAGTTGGCTGCGCCGAGACGCTGTTAAAAGCTACCTTTTTGACCTCACAAAGTCAATTTCCAAACGCTCAACATCAAAAGACGATCACCTATTACCCAATTAGGAAATCTTGGCATGTACGGACCGTACGTACGGTGTACGGACCGTATTTTGTGGTATTTTGAGGTTGCCGTAAGTACGTACGGCCCATACAAACCGTACCGTACACCAACCAGGGGCAACCGTACCGTAGTACTGTACGGTGGGAGCCCTGATCTCGCTACCTATAGAACCCAGGCCAGAAACATATCAGCGCAGTATACCACGTATAGAGGTACTTAATTGGCACGAAGACACTCGCTATAGGAGCTTAAGGAGACTATAGCAAAGACGAATCCAATACTGACAGTTAAACTATCTATCTAAGTTCGAGCTTAGGGGGTGCAGAACTAGCTAACAGTGAGCCACTGTTCTACGGAGCATTAGACGCAGCTTTCGCAGACGACCTAGAGACTAGGCGAAGCTTATAGGGATACCTTTTTATGCTCTTTAGCATGCCTATTGACTGGAAAGCGACACGACAGCGCTTGGTCACCAAGTCGACCACTAAGGCAGAGCTTCTAGCTCTGTTAACAGCTGCTAGCGAGCTTTAAGCGTGGAATCGACTATTCAAACACATTAAATTCGACCTAGACATTACGCTAACTATTTACTGCGATAACCTACAGACAGTAGGTATTATTACTAAGGATAAGGACAAGCTGTTCACAAAACTACGCCACGTCGACACTCACTAGCACTGGCTAAGATAAGAGCAGATAGAAGGACGCGTATTAGTCTAGTGGAAGCCTACTAATTAGATGCTAGCTGACGGACTTACTAAGAGCCTTGTACGTTAAAAGCACACCGACTTTATAAGGCAACTTGGCATGCAAGACGTTAAAGGATATCTATAGAAGAAGCTTAAGGAGGACTCTACTTTAGATTCTATTGTTTACTACCTATTCTAGTATAGTACAGAGCATTAGCTTTAGTGTGGGTACACCGCAGCTAGGGGGGGGTGTAGCCACGTGACTTACGTCAGAGGTGGTGTGTGTAGAAGGTTCCATCCAGGTGCACAGACCACTACCCTTAAGATAAAGCTCTCGCCCTCTCCTTTCTTCCTTGGTAGACTCCTCACTCCACACTCTTTTCTGCAAATAGTAATATAGCTTGTTGTCCTCATATGCCTGCCCGCCCACAGACGGCAAGACTCGTTGTGCAGGGATTCAGGCGATACCGTCCTTCACTGTTGACGCAGCCGATGGGAATATACGCTGTATTTGAGTGATCAAGCATGTCGATAAGCCGACAAAGGTCCATGTTTTTGCGCACATCGGTGCGACTGAGAGTGTCGACGAATTCCTGGCGTGTAACGCGCCTGAATTCTCCCATGGGCTTCGGCGGCGGCATTGTATCTAGTATCCGAAACTTGTATTCCCAATACGCGGTCCAGGCTCTCTCGAGATCCGAATTTTTCGTAATGCGAAGGTCTAGAAAGAAGAAGAAGAAGAGGGAGAAGTCGCAAATGATTGAATCTGGTTGGTCAATACCGGTGATTGGGAGGGGCTCGTGAGCTGGAGGTGCGCCTTGCGACGTTGCGGCGGCGCTCCGCTCCTATAGCGATACTGCCGTTCACTACCATGATGGGAGCGTGGGTTCGTGAGGGCACATCCATCGCAGGACGACGGTTATTCGGGAACAAGCCCCAGCCATCCTACACCATACATGCCCCGCCCTCCACCGAGCGCTTCGTCGAATGGACGCAAATATGCCACCGGCACACAAGCGCAGGCGCCTAACGGCCTAACGGTCTCGTAATCAGAGACGTCTCCCCAGGCAGCTCGCCAACACTATCGCACACCATTCGACGACTGCGGCATCAGCCGTCCGTGGATCCGATCCCGCACCCAGACTCTCCGGCGCATTGATGAGGTACATTTGTAGATCAGGAAGAGGGGACTTCTACCAAAGCACTACAAGGATCGTCACCATTTTTGCTGGGATACCTGGGGACTATAGTGCCACTGGAGGTGGATTCACTCCCGCTTGTTGAGTAGTCCGGTGCCTCCTGCCACGGCAACCAATAACGTGTCCGTGCGCGTGATGCGCGGATTCGCGTGATGCGCCGCTTTTTACTAGGAAAATCAAGAAAAACAAGGAAGTTTAAAGCAGTATAATTCTTTAACTACCTTTCCTTTTTAAAATCTTCCTTTATTAAAGTTATTAAGAAAGACCATCTCTATAACTTTAGAATTTTAGTTTTCTAATAATAATTAGTTTTAAGAAAAAGTATAAAAGTCCTAAAATTTAAGTCCCTAAAATTTAAAAATAATACTTTTTTAGGTGTAAAGTATACTATTTAGAACACATTTTATATTAGGTTCTTTTTAATAAAACTCTTAACTAAAAGGTTAGATTATCTTTTTATTTTTTAAGAAAAATAAATTAGGAAAGATAATCTATCTTCTTAAGTAGCTCTTTATAAGAAAAAGTTCTAATACAAAATATATTCTAAATAGTATACTTTACACCTAAAAAAGTATTATTTTTAAATTTTAGGGACTTAAATTTTAGCACTTTATACTTTTTTCTTAAAACTAATTATTATTAGAAAACTAAAATTCTAAAGTTATATAGATGGTCTTTCTTAATAACGTTAATAAAGGAAGATTTTAAAAAGGAAAGGTAGTTAAAGAATTATACTGCTTTAAACTTCCTTGTTTTTCTTAATTTTCCTAGTAAAAAGCGGCGCATCACGCGAATCCGCGCATCACGCGCACGGACACGTTATCCTATCTTAGTAGTTAATGCGCACCATTACTTAATGCGCAACCCCAACGTAATTGCTTAGCCAGCAATATGAGGCTATAGAGCTCTATACAAAAGCTTTTATCGCGAGATTTTCTAGAGTTGGCTTCTTATAGAGCTATAGATAATTGCTAGCTAGTTAGATTATAGATATCTGCTTGGTGTTCTAATTATACAGCCACAGCGCGATGATGGCGTTAATGGCGCAGATGCCGCCGCATTAACGCGTATAGGTGCTGGCGTAGATTTCTTCCTTTTTATAACTATATGAGTAGCTTTTAAAGCTTTCTAACTTCCCTTTTTAGCAATTTTAAGACGTTTTTAAAGTTGTTGTTAAGTCTTGCGAGCCTGTTAATGGAGGCGTCGCTTAGCAGCTTAATTAGCTTTCTCCTTAGCGCGCGTATCTCTGGCTGCTGCCTACTTAACGCGCTTCTCCTGCTGTAAACGAGCTTTAAGCTGTTTATTAGCTATATGGATCTCTTGCTACTAAGCTTTTTAGAGTTGTAACTGTTGTTTTTTAGCCTCCTACTAGCTAAGCGAGTTACGCGCCCTCTGTACGCGGGCAGGTAACTAGAAAACTGCTCCTCTATACTACTCCTTAGGTTGCTATAAGGGTAGAGTCTTGCCTTTTAATTAACGCCGTTTCTGGTTTGCAAGAGCTTCTTAGAGACCCTTATTTTTATACTCTAGGAGCTACTTTTGTATAGAGATTAAGTGTATCGTCTGGCTTAGCTTACGCGACTTCTTAGTCGCGATATCCTTTATAGTGGAGCGTAATAGTCGCTCTATTTTACGCCAATCTAACGCGCTAAGTACTAAGGTAGAGCTTACTAGTAATTCTGGCTCTGGCAGAGTCTCTTTATTAAACCTTTTAAGGATAGGCGTTGGATCTGGCGGCGAGATACCTGTACACTCAAAAGCTTTAGTAATTAACTACGGCGTAACTAACGTTGTCTAGGCCTTCTAGAATAGCGTAAAGAAGTCTCTTTTGGCGATTGTTAACAGTCCTTGGCTCCTATACAGGTATCTAGAGAGCTTGTTAGAGTAGATAGCTGAGAGAGACTTAAATACGCAGACGTTAAGAGGCTGCAGCGTATGAGTTGTATAAGGGGGAAATATTGCAAGGAGGATCTTATTCTAATCGCAGTAGTTGATAAAATCCATAGTAACGTGAGATCCATGCCTATTAAGGACTAGGAGTTGCTACTGCCGTCGAGCCTTCTCCTTTGTACAGCGATTAAACACCTGTTTAAGCCATTAAAGCCCTATCTTATTGTTTGACTATCTAGAGGTTGATGAGGTGATAAAGACTCTGTGAGAATTAATGTTAATTTCTTCAACCTAGCTTGATTGTAGAGTTGCGGCGTCAGATCGATAGCTTAGCGCTGAATCAACAGTAGATCTATCGGCGCATATACATGCGATGAGCGAGATCTACTTACAGCTACTGTCCTGTATAGATTGCCTTACTTGGCGACTCTTATATAGAGGCCTATCGAAGATCCTTTTTAAGCGGCCAGTGATACTAAGGAGGAAGCCTTTCTCGTCCATATTGTACGTATGCTAAGGCTCTACACTATACTCTGTAATTTTCTTGTGTAGAAGCTCAAAGTAGAGCCTGTATTTTGCCTCTAAATTAGCCTTGTGGCGATTGCTGTCAAGCCCAGTCGTCTATCGTGAGATCAAGGAGTTGGGGTTGCGCCTAACAAAGCGATCAACCTAGGACATGCTAACGTCTCTTTTTGCTATGTAGGAAGCAAAATTTTGTATCATCTGCTGTGTAGGAGGAAGGCCACGCTTAGTAAGGTAGGTGATATATTGTAGAAGCCCCTTTTCTTGTTGTGGATGGAGTAGACGACGTGTACCATCAGTGATAGTACGCGCCTGCGTGACGCCTGCGTGACGCGTTGGTGCGTACAACACCAAATTCTTTGGCGATTTTATTGTATGATAAAAATTCTCCTGGTTCTTGCGCTTCAATTGCTGCTATCGCGGCGTTAATTGGGTCCATATTGGTGGAGTTGGGGCGCGTCAAAGTTGGGGCGCGTCATGTTGGGGTTGCGCATTGAGTGACGGTGCGCATTGACTGCCGAGACAGGGTACCCACGCCACACAAAAAGTCTCAGCCGCCGATGAAAACACCCAGCAATGCGCGCATCCGTTCGTCGCAATCACGGCCCCTCCTCCCAAGCAAAGCTTCACCTGTGTCGGCGGAAGAAAACTGCCCTCCCATTTTCTGCCGACATGACATCTTCCTCTCAACCGCCCAACGTGTCCCTTTCCGCCTCGAGTGCCCCCACACCTAGCCGCCAAGCACAAGCGCAACCTGACAGCAATAGCTTCTACAGCGGCGAAGGCCCTCCACAAACACTACCACCTCCCACCCGCCCTCCCGCCCAGAAAGCTCCAAAGCTCATCCCGCTGGCCGGGAATCCACGCGCGAGGAGACAATGCGCTCCCGGCCTGCAGCGGGCGCCGGCGGTACATCGCGGGGTCCGTCCGTACACGGTGAATCCGTCGATACGGTGCCTTCCACACCCCCGACGCCATTCCACCCAATCGCGCCAAGCTCGCGCATTTGCACCTCCGCAGCGACTGTGTTTGGCACTCGCTATGGGTGGGGCGAGACGGCTACTAGCAGCGTAACGGATGATGAGAGTAGCTAGTTCACTAAGGAGGTTTCTTTCGCTTCAGGAAGGCAGGAAAGAGGGTCCAAGTTGTCACGATACGGGCTCCTCTTCCCTTCATCGCGGCTGGATCGTTTCTCCTAGCCACAGCCAACATTTCGCTTTGTTGTTGAATTGTGAAGCACGACTGGTACCAAGTCAAAGTCCTCCGCGCACCTGTATACATATAGGATTAGTTAAATCATTTGCGCAATATTCGTAGACGCTGCACTCCCTTGGAATCCGTGACGTCACGCGATCCCGGGCCGGTTGTTCGACCGACCACCACCATGTTACGTAAGCGATGATCGATATTTCGTACTACCACTTCTCACTGCTTTAGTGCCTCTGGTGCGAACTCTCTCTTTAGGTATTGTGCGGACTCGAACGAGGTGAGAAACTCCCACGACGACGACGGCCATTCAATGTCTTTAAGAATGGTATTGCACTACATATGAGTGGTTCCTCCACTAGGGCAGAGCACAACTGCCAGCATACCCAGCAGCAGGACGTCCTATCGCGCGACTCACTCAATACACATATCGGAAACCATAACCTCTCATATCACCGCCTGCTACCCCAGCTGGGTCAACAACCCCACTCCGCTCCCTCTCCTCCAGTTTTCTGTTCTCCCGTTTGTGGATGATGCGCAGACTGAAGGCCAGCGCAGCCGCGACGACGCAAACGCACGCATTCCCCACGCTCCCGGGCATGTACTGCGGCTCGTGGGCAGACGGGTAGAGGAAGGAGCCGTATGCGGATGCGCAGTTGGCGAAGGCGTTGCAGATGGCGATGGCCGAAGCTCGCTTCACTAGCGGGCGGATGAATGAGTTGGCGATCCAAGCGGTCATGACGGGGAAGGCTGACACAGCGCCCATCGGCATCTGCAACGTGTTAGGGTGAGTTGCATGAGGGCAACCGTAGGGACCTTACCAGGAACATGCCGAAGAAGCGCACGCCGACATTCGAAGATGCGGCCACGAGCACGTTGCCGAGGGCCGAAACGAGCGAGCCGGCAATGATGTGAAGCGATCGATCACCAGTGCGGTCCGCGCTCCATGTCACGCCGCATGCTACGAACCAGGCCGTGAACCAGACCGGAACCTGTAGGTTGTCAGCCAATGCGCCTCGCGTACCGGGGAAGAGAATGTACCGTCAAGAGGAGGGTTGTAATGCGACCGTAGCCCAGCGTCCCGACAATCGATGGGAATATGTACTGGAAAGTTCCCGAGAGAACGTTCGAGTGAAGCATGAACGCAAAGACGTAGAGGCGCCAGTCTTTCAGACACATGACCAAGCCTGCCATGATGGTAGTCGCGTTCTGGTCGTCTTCCTCCTCCGCGTCCATCTTCAAACGCCACGCGGCAAACACTCGTTGCTCTGGGGTCAACCACTTGGTAGTCTTGGGAAAGTCGGGGATGATGAACGTGCATAGAGCGGCGAAGAACATGGACAAGGAACCGTTGATGATGAAGATCCTGTCTCGTGTGTCAGCAACTTCCTTTCCACCGCTCGACTCTCATTCTCACCATCTCCATCCCACGATGCCCGCCGCTCCCTCCATGTTGCCTAGGACGCCCGCGCCGATGAGCCCACCGAAGCCGTTGGCAACCGCAACTCCGCTGTAAAACCAGGCGATTCTCTTCGTCAACTCCCTTCGCTTGTACCAGGAGGACATGAGGAAAATGGCGCCAGGGAAGAATGGGGCTTCGGTTATCCCCAGGAAGACGCGAACGATGAGTAGACCCGTAAAATTCTGGACGCCAGCCGTCGCAGTGCACACTGCGCCCCAAACCATCATGACGGTCCCCAGATAGATCGACGGCCGCAGCCGCGAGAGGAGCAGGTTCGATGGTAGTTGCATGGTGAGGTAGCCCACGAAGAGGATGGAGATGGCGAGGTTGAAATCCGTGCCCTCGGGGTCCATGCCGAGATCCTCTTCCAGCGTGCCCAGACGAGCCTGCCCGAGCGCGGACCGGTCGATGAAGTTGTTGATGTACATGATGACCAACAACGGGATGAGACGAAGGTCGACCTTTCGGAGAAGCTTCTTCTCAAAGTCATTCTGCCATTCTTCGCCGTTCGCCACGAATTGCGCGTAGTATTGGTTTTCTGTGGGGTCGTCGGTGAGGACGCTGGCCGGGAGCACGGCCGCTGCATCAGGTAGAGGGAATCCTTTGTCATCTGAGGGAGCACCATCTCCTTTCTCGTCCGCCATTTCGCTGGATGTGAGGGTGTGCGGATGGGGAGGAGGGGGGACACCTGGTCGACTTTAGTGCTACACGGAGAAGGAACCACTAGGGCGATGAGCAAAGACTCAACCTACCACCTGAACCGACATCTCGCCTTATATATGCCGGTCAACGTCGGGTACACTCTCTACCACCCCAGACCTTCCCCGCAAAGCCAAGTAGACGAGGGAAAATCCCCATGACCGCTATCTCACGTTTGCGTGACGATTGCCTTAACCTGGGTAGGTGACACCGGGATATACAGGAAGCCGACATAAGGCCGAGTGTTGATGAAGTTGGCAGCGTGGCGGGCCGGGATTCCCGCCATCTAGCGCCTTGGCGAGCGTTTTCCCCACACCCGACAACCGTCGCGCCTACGCAGGATTCTCACCCTCACTGCAGGCTCTCGGCAAGCGTCATCTCTCCAGGGGGCAGTCTACACCCCATACGACTGGAAATACACTGTCGCAAAACCATGGCGGGCGAGCTAAACGGAATGGCTTCGCAATGTCTGCTTCATATCACCCAAGATTGTGCCACGCGATCCTGTCACCTTGGGAGTGGGCGGTATATAGGAGCGCTAAGGCTGGGGGTGGACGGACAGGACGGGCAGGGTAGTATCTCGGCAGGGTAGTAGCTCGGCAGGGTAGTATCTCGGCAGGGTAGTATCTCGGCAGGGTAGTCTCTCGGCAGCAAGGCTGCGCTCGCCATTCGTAATTCCTCGGGAGTCCGAGCGTCACGCCTTAGCTGCGGGCTCATTGCTCGTAGATATATCGTACCATATCCCCCGCGCACACTTTCCAGAAGACTGTACCGAAGGGTATAGAGCCAGCCCACACAGACTCGCCCTTGCTGATGCAGAAGGTGATAGACCGCTGCGACGACCCGCCAAACACATAGGCATTGCGCACACGAGACAGAGCACCGCGCAGAACCAGCTCGTTGACATGCGTCACAGGGGCTTGGTTGCCGCGGCCGACGCCAAGTGCGAATGGAATCTGTGCTCCAAAATACTAGGCTTTGGGGGTATCAATTTCCATCTTATAAAATAAGATGGTACCGACTAATACCAGCAAAGGACTAACAATCTTGACAGCGAAGGGGAGCCTCGTTTTGCCGATCCAGAGACCACTAAGCGTTAATCCTAATCGGTAGAAGCACACAAATGGAAGGGTGGAAACTCTGCTCATAATAGTAGAGTCTTCTTTGACAGACTGGAAGTAGAGGGGCAGGTAGAAAAGCGCCTGGAAGTTGGCGCAGTTGGCACTAGGAGATGTTAGCAATCTTCATATTTAGATGGAAGGAGGTTAAGGGCAATAGTAAAATACGCACATCTAAGCGTATAGACAACTCGCCCACATTATACGCAATTTGAACAGATAAAGCGGCATTATAGCTCTTGTACCAAGGAACCGCTCGTTAACAAAGAAGTATATAGTTAAGACAAGCCACACGACCAGTGTAGCGATGACAGTGCCGTCCAACCATGATTTTGTTAATCCTCCCTATTCTAGCGCAAGAGTGAAGCTGATCAAAGAAGCAGTAAGGATAAAGAATCCCAAAAAATCGAGCTAGAGAATGACCTCCTTCCACGTTGCAGACACCGGCTTGATATGCTTCGGTATACGAAGGAAAAGAAGTTGTAGAACTAGGGCCACCCCGCCGATGGGAAGATTAATCCAGAAACACCTTGGGAGTACACGTCAGAATCATCATCAGGACGAGGACGAGCGAGAGCTCACCATCTCCAGGTCACAGCAGTAGCAAACACACCGCCTAGGAGAGGGCTAAGGACGGTAGCGCCCATGAAAACGCCCATCCAGATACCAATTAGCAGAGGCCGGCTCTTGGGTGCAGCTGTAAAGTTGATGATCAAGATGGACCCGCTCAACGTTCCCGAGCAGCCAGCGCCTTGGATGGCTCGCCCAACTATCAAGGCTGTGGAGTTGGGGGCTGCGGCGGCGACGACGTTTCCAATCAGGTACAGGACAAGAGCGCTCATGTAGGTAGCAGGAGCTTGAAAGTAGGTGAGCAGCTTCCCCCATTGGGAACTGGTAGCCCCAACGAGGATGAAGCAGGCGGCGCTATACCAGGCGATCTCGTCGAGGGAGTGGAAGTCCTCGGTGATGGCCGGAATGGCTGTGGCGACTATGCCCTGGGAGATTTTCTTATCAGCATCGTCCTTTTCATCACCCGCATGGAAGGATCCGTGAATGGGGTTTCTTACAAGATCCAAGGCAGCAACCATGGTGCTTAGGTTAATAGTCAACATGATGGCGACAAGCTTGAAGGATGTAGCATATTCAAGTTTGTCGATTTCCGAGATGATCTGTGGAGTCTCGCCGTCGGATTTTTCGTGATCGGCTATGGTTTAATGTCTTGTTTGGAGTGTTTCTATACGCAGTGAAAGGTTAGGTTGGTTATAATTGGATATGGATGAAGGACTTGCGGCGCTTCTTGATGTCGTCCCTGGCGAAAGAGGCATATGGCAACCCTGACCTTATATACCATATACCTCTCCCGCCAGCTCGATCTGATCACAAATTAACAAGAACAGCTCCTGAACCGGAGGCCGGCCGGTCGATAATTGCTCTCTATTTCTGTACAGGGTATATTCGGCCTGTTATTCCAGAACTTCCGCAAAGACGCAACTAGGTCTCTTTCGGTTCATTCAATGAAGGCTTCGGGCGCGTGAGGTCACATGATCCCAAGTTCGTCCGCCGGCCGCCAGACGAAAAGGGTCGATTTCTTGGCGCACGTGATCCTCTGCCTCCAGGTGCCCACCGAATGCCCAGGTGGACTCCAGGGCTCCTCCGCCAACCCAACCCGGGAGGACCCTTGAGCATCTCGGAAATCGAGGAGATGAGTGAACAAAGTTCACACGACGACGAGCAAGAGGAGGCTGTATTTGAGCGATGAGCGTGAGCACTCAAGAGGCCGGACCCAATGAACAATTCTCGCGACGAGCCAGCGGACGAAATTCAGCAAGATGACCGCGCCCGAAAACGAAGACGAAGCCTACGCAAAGGCACACACGGCTGTTGGGCATGCAAGCGGCGCAAAGAGAAATGCTCCTTCGACGACGGCCAGCGCTTGCAACGGTCCGTACTATCGTCGGTAAGCCAGGGGTCCTAGTTTCCGACACCCCCGTGTTTCGGACAGCCCCACAACCGCGCCTCCTCATCATGCACTACAACCGAATATAAGTTCTTAAAAATTCAATTCTTCATTAATTTTAATTTATCTTTTTGCATTATTTTTTCTATCTTTTAATAGCTAGATATACAGAGGGCGACGTCTAAAATGCACTCGCAGACCTCGAATCTAGGGTCGCTTTGGCCACTGCTGCTACTTAGCATAGGATACCACAGAACACTTTTCGCGGCCGCTTCAATAGTGCCTAACCTCACTAACACGCTCACAATAGTGAACAGCGGCTTACAACTATTTAAGAAGAGCATCTAGAGCACTAAATTCTCTAGCAGGAGGCCCTTAGTTACGCGCCAACGCATGCGCAAGTGCGAGCCATCGCAACTAGCGTGCTTAAGCAAGAGGGTGACCACAGGAACCTAGGGAGGAAGTGGTCTAATCACTTTTTGCGGCGCCACCTGGCCATTAAGACAAAGTTAGGCCGCCGGACTAATTGGGAACGCATAAATGCAGCTACTCTAGATAATATTAGGCACTTGTTCGACCTGTACGGGACCGTGAGCTGGATTCCCCCCCGACGGAGGTACAACGCCGACGAGGGCGGCATTATAGAAGGCCAGGGTATTAATAGGCTTGTCATTGGCTCCTTGTAGGAAAATCCGAACTCTGTACTAGTTAAGATAGTAAATGCCTGTACTTAGACCTCTATAATAGAGTGTATCTCCGCGCTTAGTGTCGCTCTAGACCCCCTTATTATCTTTAAGGCTAAAAGCATCTAGAAGTAGTAGTTTAAGCGGGAGTTTTTGGCTTAACATCCTAGCTAGCATGTTACCTTCTCGTAAAATAAATAGATAAGCAATGAAATTGCTGTTAAGTGGCTAGAGAAGGTGTTCTTGCCCTAGACTAAGCCTAACAATCTATCTAAGGCACAGTTACTTATTATTAATAGTTATGGCAGTCATACCTTAGATGAATTTATAACTACATATTACCTAAATAATGTTTACTTGCTCTTTTTGCCTACCTATACTTTATATATACTTTAGCCTTTAGATCTTAGTTGTTTCTTAAGTCTAAAGGCAGCGTATTGGCGGTTCCTTAGCAAGCATACAGCTCTGACAGATGCAACGAAGGTTAGGAAGGCCAGATTTCTTGAATTTTATGCAAAAGCGCGTAAAATTAGTCTTTGAGAGCAGTGCGTACGAGCTGGGTAGAAGGCGACAGGGCTGTATCCTAAGAGCGTGGATAAGCCCTTAGGTTCTCGGTGGGTCGTAGTGCGCCAACGGCCGTTGACACCCCCCTCTTCTACTATAGATATTAGGACGCTAAAACGCGGTGGCGACATTATGAAGCTATTTTCTAGAAAGAACAGCTCTTTAGCTACACAACAATATATTCGGCTTGCTGCCACAGCGCTAGACTATATCGCAATAGAGGTCTCTATAAAGGATTATAAGATTGCTTCCTTGCGCGAGTATGTTAAGTAAGCAAATCCGCCAAAACGCCGCAAAGTTGCAATTAATCTGTGACGGATTTTAGGTGATTACGTCAGCGGTGCTGTGATTACGTCAGCGCCTTGGCCCGTGCTCTACTCAGGAGTATACGGGGCTCCCATAGCTCAATAGTTACAATCAACAATTGCCTCAACTTTCGACTAAGGATCTTAACGCTCCAACAGTTATGAGCCCGGTCTGCACCTACTAAAGGCTGCCTACTCAACTGCAATTGTTCACGACAACTTTACGACTTTTACGATCCCGCGATCTAACGATCCAGCGATCTGACGACGATCCCGCGATCCATTGATCCAGCGATCTCACACAAACAATCTCGCGATACCCGCGTACGACTCTCGCGACGAGTGACACGATGGCGACAGAAGAGTCCACGACGATGCGTGTCACAGTCGTCCTTAGCAAGCCTGAGGACTGGCAGGCATGGATCTATTTGCGCAAAGACGCAGCACAACAACGAGAGCTTTGGCAGCACTGCGACCTAGACGTCGCTGCAGCTGATCTGCTAGAGTTAACAGAGCCTATAGAGCCTACAGCGCACCCTTACAAAGCCGACAAGGAGCCTGGCAAGCACTATCTTAATACCAACCTTAGCGACGTCGAATTCCAACGCTATTATTTTGCATACAATCGTTACGACAAGCACCTTGCTAGCTATAATAGAAAGAAGCAGGGCCTTCAAAACCTGAAATACAGAGATTAGTAAGACAATTGACAAGCGTTATATTTATCTGATACAAGACAAAGACACGCCACACGCGCGGCTTGTCACCCTTAAGGCGCATCTCGCGCCATCAACAGCAGTTCACCGACGTGATCTGATCGACAAATACAAGCGTCTTTGTGTCCCACCAAAGTCGCGCAATATTGAAGACTGGTTACGCTCATGGGTTGAGATAACCAATCAATGCATGAAGATCAATCTGCCCGACGTCGAAGGCACGCGCGCGCAGGAGGATTTCTTGCAGGCGATCAAAGGCGTGGATCCCAACTACGCTACACCTAAGCTTATCGAGCTGTTCGGCCAGGAGAACAAGGGCACAGAGATAGCGACACTGGAGAACTACGTCGCTGCATATACAACGTACTATCGTCGAGTTCGACCGTCATCTCAAAAGCTCACGAGCATGGCTGGCGATCTGGGCGTAGCAAAGACTCAAAGCGACAACAAAGCAAACAACAAGCCTGCTACACCAACTTGTCTCTGCGGCTTAATACACTAGTTTGGACAATGCTACTATCTTAATAAGGATAGTCCTCATCGTCCACACAACTTTCGTGAAGATCCCGCTATTCGTCAGCGCATAGATCAAGCGTTACAAAATAAGAAGCTGCTCAAGCAAGTACAGCGAGCAGTCAATAGGACAAACAAGTCTCTTTCGTCAAAGTCAGCGTCTTCGACGCCTCCGACGCCTCCGACGCCTGCGACGCCTGCGACAATTCAACTGGATAACAGCAATCCACCTAGCTACGGTGGAGCTGCCTTTGCCTGCGATCTCTACAGCATGGCAATAATCACACCGGACGTGCGATCTGACAGCGTCTCGGAGGAGCGATCCACCAACGACAGTTTCAATCTAACTGTCGCAGCAATTAACGACGACACCATGTCGCTGCGAGACCGATGGATTGTCGATCCTGGCTCCAACACCCACGTCATCAATTCTCCCGACTGGGTAGGCTGGGAGCAGGAGCGCGTTGAGGATACCGGCATGACAATTGGCGCAGGTAAACACCAATACGAAATCGAGGCTTGGGGCAAGGTTACCCTTATAGCCAACACGCCAAATGGACCAACGCCTTTACAGATTTCTCACGTAGCTCTCGTACGCGGCTTCATCACCAGCGTCATTGGACTAGGACGTTGTCGAGATATTGGAGTTCATTTTGACTCAGGCAGAGATGCGCTGTACAACAAAGACGGCGTTATTGCTCACTTAGAGTATCGCAAGGGCCACTGGCTAGTCGACGCCGACGCGTCGCGCCGTCCATCAAAGTCGTCCTTGATCGCAATTGCCACCCGCCTATCGACTACTTCAAAGACTCAAGAGATCTCTCCAAAACTTGCTCATCAGATCTGGGGCCATCCAGGCCGCAAAGTCGTCAATCACCTGTCTGACAACGTCGACGGCGTGAAGGTGAACCCGACGGGTTCACCACAACAAGATTTCTGTCAAATTTGTACAGAGTCAAAACTCACAGAGCAGGTTTCCCGCCGTACGCCGCAAGACGCCGTTCGTCCTTTCTACCGAATCTCGGTCGACGTTATACAACTGCGACAACAAGGAGAGTCGTGCTACAATGGAGACAAATGGGGTGTTCATGCCGTCTGTCAGTACTCTCGCTGGCATGAGGCAGATACCTTTGCAACAAAGTCGGAGGCTCAACTCCGCCGCTGGCTCCAAAACCTCATACAACGGATCCAGCGTCAATACAACTGTGACGTTATCGCTCTCAAGCTTGACGCAGAGCGCGGTATCGTCTACTTTGCAGAGCGACTTTGTGCTGACCTAGGTATACGCTTTGAGCTTCGCGCTCCAGATACGCCAGCTCAGAATGGAGGAGCAGAGATCGCTGGCAAAGTCATCATGACAAAGGCACGAGCTCTACGCCTACAGGGCAATCTGCCGGAGCGACTGTCGAACGAGATAACAAAGACGGCAGCATACTTGATCAATCGAACGCCGACAGCGATCCTCAACTGGCGTACGCCATATGAGGTTGTCTGGGGCAAGAAACCAGCGACTAGCCATCTCCGTCCAATTGGCTGTCGCGCGTACGTCCTCAACAAACACCTGCCGCGCGGAGCAAAGACAGCCTCACGCGCTCTAATCGGTCATCTTGTAGGCTACGACAGTACAAACGTCTTCAGGATCTGGCTACCCACAAAGGATCGCGTTGTCCGCACCCGCGACGTCGTGTTTGACGCATCAACCTTTTACAAAGGTCGCGATGGCTATGCCAACAACAACGTGATAGAGGAGGTAATCAAGCTGCTAGATATCCCAGAGACTTACAACGACGACAATATCTCCATTAACAAGCTCATAACAACACGTCAGCGACGTATACACAACAAAACCACTACAATTACAGCACCATTAGTTACACCAACGCCCTCAACAAAGCCGTTAGTGGGGGGTGAGTTAATCAACTCGCTCGACAAAGTTGACAAATCCATCAAATCCAATACCACAGTAGATTATCTTGCAGGACGTTCTACAACGAGAAATTATCGTCCGTCGCCTACGCAGCAAGACGCCACTGGTCAGTTGGCCACCAAGATCGAAGGCTATATACCTGATCGACGCGACAACAACGCGCCACGTCGACGCGATCTAGATCTCTCGCAAGACAATATCGTCACCACAAAGCGTGTGCGTAAGGCACCCGCTCATCTAGGCAACCCCAAGACTCACGCAATTCAACTAGGAGCACAAAACGTAGAGTCGTACTTACGTACCTTTGCTGCAATTACGATCAACAACGACAAGGCAGACGACTTTCGAATCCACCAAAGTCAGTTGCCGCCTCCCCCGCAGCATATAGGTCAGCTCAAGACCCATCCACATGGTGAGCAGTTTATGAAAGCTGCTGAGCGTGAGTATCAAGAGGTCTAGGGTAAGGGCTGCTTCCGCAAGACCTCAGCAACGCTACAATCTGCGCTGGATGAAGGCGTGGAGGTGATCCCGCTCATGTGGGTATTCGCATACAAGATCAATGAGGATGGCTACCTCTACAAATACAAAGCTCGACTCGTCGCGCGAGGCGACTTGCAGGAGCAGTTTGGCGACACGTACGCGGCTACGCTTGCCGCACGCACCTTTCGAGCAGTTGTCGCGATTGCCAATTACTTTGGATTGGAGCTCAAGCAGTACGACGTACCCAACGCTTTCCTTAACTCCATGCTCGATCGCAAGCTCTACGCAAAGACGCCTAACAGTTTCAAAGAGGACGGTGATCTCCTGGAGGTGCTGCGCGCCCTCTACGGTTTGAAAGACGCTCCGCTTCTATGGTACAACACGTTTCGAGTAGCAATTGAGCAGCTGGGGCTCAGACGCGTCAACGGCTTCCCCTGCTTATACGTCAACAAGTGGCTCATCTTGTTCGTCTACATCAACAATATTGTTATGGCCTTTTATCAATCAAACGCCTCACTACACCACAAACTCGAGAGCCAACTCAAGGATCGCTTTGGTATCAAGGCAATGGGAGACCTGTCCTGGTTCTTGGGGGTGAGGGTTATACGAGACCGCTCAAAGCAGAAGCTTTGGCTTATACAAGACACGTACATTGACAAGGTTTGCAAGAAATACGGCATCCAACTAGCAGGCCATAAGAAACCCGAGTTTCCACTGGACGTCAACTCGCTCGACAAGTCGCTCGAGGAGACTGACGCTAGCCGCACAAAGCTTTATCAGGAGCTTGTCGGCCACCTGGCATATATTACATGCTGGACGCGACCTGACGTCGCTCGTAGTCACGTCGTACTTGCTTGCCATCTCACCAATCCCGGACAGTCGCATATCGCAGCAGTACAACGCGTCTGGCGTTACCTGCTAGCAACTCAGTATTACGCTATCAAAGGATCCTATAACGACAATATTACAGAGGTAGTCTCTAACAAGCAGGGCTATCGCGATCCATTGTTCTTTAGGGCATCAGATGCCTCATACGCCAACGATCAGGAGACTCGTCGTAGCACACAAGGCCAGTGCTTCTTCCTCTATGGCATAATCGTCGACTGGAAGGCTACTGTCCAGCGTACAGTCACCAAATCAACCACAGAATCAGAGCTATTGTCCATCTCATTTGCTGGATCGCAGATGGCAGAGTGGCTTCGCTTCTTTAACAGTATCTCATTCAAAACAGGCGTACTGCCTACAATATACTGTGACAACCAGCAGACAGTGGGAATCGTCAACAAGGATCTAGATCGGCTCCATACAAAGCTCCGCCACGTCAATATCCATCAACTCTGGATACAACAAGAAGTAGAGCGTCAACGACTCGTAGTCAAATGGGTCCCCACCGACAAGATGGCTGCCGACGGCCTCACCAAGATTCTCTCAAAAGCCAAGCATTAGGAGTTTATACAACAGCTCCATCTAGTCAATATTGCTTAGCGTTTACAGGGCGATTTACGACAGTGACATCAGTGGCGTTTGAGTCAACAATTACGACGTCAATTGCAACACCAACAATCAACAAAAACAGCCTATACAAGGATATTTCCAGCTTTAATTAATCTCACGATCCTCTTAAAGCTGAGGGGGTGTGTGACGGATTTTAGGTGATTACGTCAGCGGTGCTGTGATTACGTCAGCGCCTTGGCCCGTGCTCTACTCAGGAGTATACGGGGCTCCCATAGCTCAATAGTTACAATCAACAATTGCCTCAACTTTCGACTAAGGATCTCAACGCTCCAACATAATCCAAACAATTGCTTTGCGAGTCTTGCAGAGGTTCTCTCTTAGACTAATTAGGAGCCCTCCTAACGTGTTCGCAAGGTGAGAAGCCTAACATAGGAGGTAGAGGAGAGTTGCTCTAAGGAGGAAGTGGAGCAGGCATTGGTTTAACGTTTGGCACGGGATTAACGACTAACACAATAGTATCTTGCCTATAATTTAAGTGTAGATAAAGAAAGCGATTAAAGCTCTTTAAATGTAGTTTATTTTGTGTTTTTAGAGATTTATTTGACAAAGTTGTAAACACATTTGTAACCAGGGTAGTGACAGCGGCGGGGCTTTGCAGGGTGTCGGAAACACGGGGCTATTGGAAACTAGGACCCTTGGCTTACTATCTATCATCTATCGTCACGTGTTTAATTAATCGATAGTAGACAAGGCAGGCGATACCATAGTCGATCAATAGTAGTGAGGCCTACCATAGTACTGTGATAATCGCGATACTTTAGTGGTGTTGTGGCCTAATTAGGTATAGTGCGGCTCTGCGGCTTTTGTGGGGTAGTTAAACTCCGCGGGCCTTAACACCAACCTCGCGTACAAGATTAACAGTATTACCACCTCTTATATGTCCACGCCACAACGCGATTGTTGCGTTTTTTTGCTCTTTTAGCGCGTATAGACAATATTTATATGCGTAAGAACCTTATACCCTGCCGAGACAGTCAGTGCAATGCGACAGTCAATGCAACACTTTTTACTAGGAAAATCAAGAAAAATAGAGATTTTTAAAGACTTATTACTCTATAACTATAATATATTATTAAAAACTTCTAATATATTTAATACTTTAAATTTTATTCTCTATATTACTAGAATTTTACTTCTTTTTAATATTATAGTTTTTAATTATTTATAAAAAACTAGTAAAATCTATAATTTTAAAATTAAAAAGTAATAATTATTTAGTAAGGAAGTATAGTATATAGAGTATCTTTAATATAGAAGTTATTTAGATTTAAAATATAACTAAGTAGTTAGATTATATACTACTTTTTTTCTATATATTTTTAATATAGATAGATTAACTTATTAAATATATTATAAATCTAAATAACTTCTATATTAAAGATACTCTATATACTATACTTCCTTACTAAATAATTATTACTTTTAATTTTAAAATTATAGATTTTACTAGTTTTTATAAATAATTAAAAACTATAATATTAAAAAGAAGTAAAATTCTAGTAATATAGAGAATAAAATTTAAAGTATTAAATATATTAGAAGTTTTTAATAATATATTATAGTTATAGAGTAATAAGTCTTTAAAAATCTCTATTTTTCTTGATTTTCCTAGTAAAAAGTGTTGCATTGACTGTCGCGTTGCACTGACTGTCTCGGCAGGGTACTAGCTTAGTGTCCTATATGCTTAAACGCTAACGCGTGCAATAGACCTATACCTAGGCGGCTTAACTACTAACTTTGCTCCCCTAGGAGCAGCCTTAGGATAGCTTAGGGCTGCCTAATCCTCTATCGCTTATTGGCCAATAGAGGCGAGGCCTTGCCTACAAGTCTTAGCAGCCAGCTAGCCGACGTTAACGCCTGTACGCCTATAATTAATTGGCAATTGTTAGTTGTTAATTATTAATTGTTAACCCACCCAAAAAAGCACCTACGCAATTAATTAAAGCTGTCTACGCTTCTATACACATCCGCATCTCTTAATAATATGTTAATACTTAGCTAATAACTACACTTTATATAATGCCTTACCACTAGCAACATCTTTACTAACCTACTATAGGCCTAGCTCTTAGAGGCTTGGCAAGATAAGAGCTTCTAAGTACTCTTAAGCCTCTTAAGCCTTATTATTATCCTCCTAACCTAGCTCTTAAACCTTATCTACTATCTATCTTAGCTCTCTATTATTATTACCTTTACTATTACCCAAAGGCCCTCCCACTTACAATTACCTACTACTAATAGATAAGATAGCTATATACAGCGTAAGGTTTAATATTAATTTTCACTATGTGTATTAGAAGGGTAAGCGACTCTAGCCTTCCTAATTAGGCTATGCTATTAGGTATAAGGCCTATATATCTAGTCGCTGTGCGCTCTTTAATATATGGCGTTTTAGGCTTTAACTATAGTATACTAAGAACGATAACAGTATTACTAAGCTTTGGCTATGTAAGATTTGTCACTAAAGTTGTTAAACTAATAATACTATAGCTATTAATAGCACTACACATATTTAAGATTATGTGCGGAAAGTATACTCTATTAATTTATCTACTGGCTGGCGTATCCCTAGTACGCCTATACCTCTACTAGAGTCCCCCTTTATAGCTGCTGCGCACATCTCTAGTTCTTTAACTCAGCTGTTATATATGCCCTAGGAGGATAGCTTCTAAGTCTTAGTTATTAACTAGATAATTATAAGAGATTTAAGCTTCTAAGATATTATAAACCCTTTAACCTAAGGCCTATTAACCTAAAATTATGCGAAGCTATTACACGCCTTATCTAATTTGTTAAACACACTCTTATTATATATTAGGAAGTAGTGCAAGAATTAGAAGGCTAAGATATATTAGCTTATCTAATTAGCTGCTGGAAAGGTTGCTATAAGCGTTAACGTTTAGATGTCCGCTAACTATCTTAGCTTCCTAAGTGTAGTTGCTCACTTTATTAACGCTAATTACAATTAATAAGATCTTCTAATAGGTTTTTATAACCTTCTTAGTGATTATATAGCTAGTGCGCAGGCCTTAGTAATACTTAATATTATGCAAAAGTACAACTTTAAGTTAAACTTTAACTATTTTATAGACAATAATACTATAAACAATAATAAGAAACTTATTAAACATCTTAATAGGAAGTCTACAACTCTTTGCCTTAGTACTTAGCACTGTATTCGCTACGCAGGTTATATTATTAACCTTATTATTAAAGCAACGTTGTATAGTAAAGGAGTCTTAAAGTTTAAAGAAGAGTTTGCTTAGTCAGCTCCTATTAATTAATTTAGACATTACCGCAACCACAGTGTTATTAGCAAGCTTCACAACTTTATAAGAGCTGTTTATACCTTACATAAACATTATAAGTTATTTTATTTAGTCTTTAGCAATCTTAGTAATAAGGACCCTATATAGAAGCTTATTAAGCTTTAGTTACTCTAGAATAGTGGGGTACGCTAGCACTTAGTCTATCTTATACTTCTCTATTATAGTAAGCTGCGTAAGCTAATTAAAGCCTTCTAACGCAAATATCGACAAACTGTTAAGAACGACAAGGAGTTTAATGCCGACAATAATAGTAATAGTTCTTACTATAACCCTATACTTAACGCTCTCTTTAATAATAATTAGCTAGAGGTTAATAATCTTATTATCTTTTTAAAAGTGCTGTACGACTTCTGTAAAGCACTTAAAGGCAGCAACAGCGTATTAGGCTTTAGCTTATTATAGCAAACTATTATTAACCTTTAAGTCTTATGGTAGCACTATAACACTGCGGCTAGTAAGTTTAACAACAATAATAAGAGCTACTTTAAATTAGCTATTAATTATAGTCTAGAGAAGCTTAATACCTACTAGGAGAAGCTTATTATAGAACTAACTCTAAGCTTCTATACTATTGCTATAGCTCTCTACCCTAGGCTGCGCCTTAACTAGTTTAAATCTCACTAGCGTAATTACTAAGATTGGTAGCGAAAGGCTAACAATTCTCTCCACAACACGTTTAAGAAGTATCTCGCTACTAAAGTATTATTAAATAAAACGTAAAATAAGGAGCAATCCTAAAGATATAAGCTACTCGCTAGCTACACTAATAATCCGCTTATAGCTATTATAGAGGTTAATTAAGAGTACCTTTATAGTAACTACAGCTATAAATAGCATAAACATAGCTCTTAATTAGACAAGTATATTAACAATCTTAATAAGGACCTAAATAAAGACAAAGCCTATTAGGAGTTAATAGCTAACCTGTGGCTTTAGTGGCTAAAAGTTGGCTGTAGTAAGTACCCTATTGTCAGATATCAGGTCACTGGAAATCACTGTGATTTCACTATGAAATCCAGTAGTCACGTGCGTTCGATCACATGGTCTCCTTATGACGACAGTTGGTGTAACTTACAGCGATTTCACTGTGAGATTACTGTGAAATACACAAAGGAGACTGGCGTACTACTGTTACACTACTCCGCACTATTACTAGTGCGTCTTAGCGCTAGATAGATATTGCGTACGATAGCTAAGCTTCTCCGACAGAGATCACTCGACAATCAATTCATCATCAAATCCATCACTTTTATCTCATCTCATCAAAGATACTTACGTATCTAACACCTATACTTTTCAAAATAGCTGTTAATTTTCTTTCCATCCTAAGTACTAGTTGTGAGTGTGAGCGCTGCTTTAGTATAGCTAGACGCACTATCACTAATAATTAAAATAGCCTATTAGTATTAACTATTAAGGCTATCCAACTATAAAAGAACTAGCTTAAAAACTACGTAGTTAAGTGTCCTCTTATTAAACACAGTAATTAAATTAAGCGAAAGAATAAGGAGCAGATAGTAGCGGAAGCAGCCTTTCTAGAGTTTAATTCACTCTAATTTGTATGCTAAACTACTTATAGCGATTGTAGCTAAAAGGCAAAAGTCGAGGCAACACTTATTATATTAAATATAAGTAGTACCTAGAATATATACTAATAGGCAATCTAGGCAGTAGTAAATAAGTATAGGTAGTAATAAACTAGTATAGGTAATAGTAGATCTATAGGCAGCAACTCTAAACTTACCCACTACTATTACACACTTCCTTATTCTATAGTTATCTAGCAATATAAGGATGACTCTTCCTATATATTTGCTATATATTAAAGTTAAGAGCGTAGATTTATAAGGTGTAGCTAGCTTATAAACTTAGTATACTTCTAGTAGGATAGTGTAAGGGATCACTCAAGGCATTAAAGGTTAAAATCAAGAAGTTAATTTTACTAAGATATCGAGGTGGCGTATAAAGACTATTAACAGCTGCCTTATATACCCACACGTAGCCGAGGCGCTAATGCCTAATCGGGTAAGGTTCCGAGGCTCGGCGGAACCTTCCGCCGGGCGCGCCGCACCTTAGGAATCCCTAACAGATAGTATCTTAGTTATTCTATTAGTAGGCATTCTATTAGTAGGTCGCTATTAGACGTTAAGTTGTCCTTACTCTACTTTCTAGCGAATCTAACTCTAGTGTATATTAACGTGCTTAAGCTTTATTGCCAGCTTATCTTGCTCCTTTATAACAATTCTAACAGTCTGCTAGTTATTACACTAAATAGTTAGAGTTGTGTTTAGCATTAAGAATAGGCTGTAGTATAAGCAAAGCCATTCCTCTATTTCTAAGCCTGTAAGAGAGAGCGCAAGTAGCTCTGCCTTAGTAGTAGATTTAGTAACTGTACGCTGTAGGGTAGACTTCTAGTTAATAGTTATCCTAAATAGTTAGAAAACGTAGCCTTAGGAGCCGCAGTAAGTTTTTATATTATTGGCGAAAGCTATATTAGATGCTCTAAAGAAGATAGGGTTGTAATAGTCCTCTTCTATAATTATAAACTCCTAAATCCCTTCTTTAGCTATATAAGCTTCTAGTGTATAGTACTAAGTCTCTAGGATGTGTTGCCACACTTTGCGAATAGACTCCACATAAGCTTATTTAGGGTTAGTAAGATATAAAGCGTGTATTACATAAGCGCGTACTAGATCTAGGCGAGTAAACTGCGTAAGGAACGTAAGATAACTAACAAGCTTCTAGTAAAGCTTTGTCTAGGCTGCGTTAGGTTCCTCTATAGATAGCTTAAGATAGTTAACTATTATTAGTACCTTAGTGCGACGGCTAGCGGTTGTTATACTATAGTTTGTAGTTACCTTATTAATATAGGCATCCTAGAGCAGCCAAAGTTTATAGGCGGCGATGTCTCGTTTAACGCATATGCCTAAGAACCACTTAAGTAGACTAAGCCGCTTTAGTTAATAGTACTTGCTAAGCTTCTGCTTAAACTGCCAGTGCAGCTTAGTGTTGCGAGAGTAATAAGCCATAATAATATTATTAATATAGACAAATAGAATAAGCTATTTATTAGTATATACACACAGAAAACCTAGTATAGGCTTTATCTCTAGTAACTATAGTGTCCTGCGGAGCTCCTTATATTATAGTAGTGGTGACTCTTTTAACCTGTAGAGAGCGCGGAGTATCTAGAGTAGTTCTCTATCTGCTTAAAATTTGTCTAGCATTTGCGCGTAGAGTAGACAATTAAGTCTAGCGTTAAGAAAAGCTGTTGGTACGTCGTACTAAACTAGCGCTAGTCTAAAATAATTAGCAATAATAGTAATTGCTCTAAATGTGCGTGCTGCTAGTGTGGCAGCGTAGGTGTCTCCGTACGGCTGCTTAAGGTCACCTCAAAGCACTAGACGTGCCTTAAACTGTAAAAGAAAGCTCTCTTTATTAAATTTATACGTAAAAACCCACATTAGTAGTAACACTTTAGCGTTAGCACTTTTTGTTATTTTTGCAGTTTTTACAAAGCATCCTTTGCTCTATATACTATAGTATTCTTCTTAACTAGCTTGTCGAAACTTAGCTCTATATAGATAAGTCTTTAGGTCTTTCTAGGTTCTTAGTGGAGGCAAAACCTATAACTAATAAATCTTAATAACAGGCTGCGGTTTTAGCACTGTTAAAAAGGCGTGTAGGTAGTTATTAATGCGTATTCTATAGGAAATCGCGTGCGTCTAGTATCTAGTTGTATCTATAAGGTCTTTAGCGCGCTACCGCTGTTAGCATAAACCTATAAGTATGTTTAACTTATTAATTTTAAGGTTTCTACGCCTTAGCGCGTTATTATTATAGCGATTAGGTATATAGCCAGGGATTTAGGTAGTAGAGAGCTCTTCTAGTGTTAACTCTAGGTCTTACTCTATTAGGAGAACTTTAACTAGATTATTATTATTCTAATGCCTAGTTACGTAAAGTAAAGGTAAACCTCTAGACGTAGGCGTGAGTAGCCTACCTTCTAAAAATAAGTCCTCTACATTCTTGTTAACTCTGTTAACCTTGTTAACCTTAGCTTTAGTAGCTCTATCCTCACCCCCTACCTGCTACTTACTAGCGGGAGCTATAGCTGCAAGTACTATATAACTCTGTCTAAGCGTTATAAGCTCTTTAATAGTAATATTATTAGATTTAGCTTCTTCTAGAAATGCAAACAGCTCTATAACTTCTTTAATTACTAACTTAGCTGCGTAGCCATCTAGTCCCTTATAGAACCGCGTTGGCTTAAAAATAACGTCTCTTACTTAAATTACTCTATCCTTTATTAGCAGCCAGATCCTAAAGATATTTGTTAAATTATAGCCTACCAGTTGGCTAATAAGTGCTCTAGACTTAAGCTTATTACCTCTTTTAACTAATGGGTTTCAGACGTACACTTAGCAGCCTATAGGGCGTAGGTAGTTTACCTTTAGCTTTAATCCCTATATAATCTTATATAGAGTCTTCTAATCTAGCGCTTTAGTTAGTGTACAATTTAGTATCTATGCTGTTGTCTTAAGTAGCTTGTTTAATAATAATTTTGGCAGATTTCCTTTAAGTCTTATAGCTTAAGCTTAAATAACAATAATCTTGCCTGCTTTCTTAGCAAGGCTGTTCTACTTGTCTGCGTATTCTGCCCACAGCTTATATTAGATACCTAGCTTAGCGCAGAGCTCCTCTAATACGTTTAGTGCAACTCTATACCCTTAATTATTATTAGTCTTAATTGTAGTAATATCGCTATTAAAGATACGCTATATCTTAGAAATGTCTTCGTATAGTGTAGAAAGCAATTTACTTTATACTACTTACTATACTAGTCTACTATATAACCTGCAACTCTATTACTATTAAGATAAGAGTCTACTTCTTAAGGTAGTAGCTAGATAAAGTCTATAGCAACGTAATAGAACTTCCTTTGTGTAAAGTCCTTCTACTATCTTCGAAAGACTTGCTTTAAGAGCTTTAATTGAATATATATACTATAAAAGTCGCTATTTTTACCTTCTACTTACAAGCCTTCTATATAGTTAGCCAGCTTCTTAATTGCCTTTTTATTAGGGTGACTCTAGGTACTATAGGCTATCCTATAGTTAATTATACAATTAGGTTAAGGGTCCTTTAAAAGTTAGTAAGTAGTGCTAAAGAATAATAATAAGTGGGTTTCTAGATAGCGGCTAGTATTAGCATTAACTAGCCAGTGTCTGTCTTAGTACTCTAGGTATACAACTACAGATTTTCTACTAACCTTATATAGAAGGTCTTATCCTAAGTTAAAGTAAATCTAACTTAAGCGACAGCGTGCTAAGCCTATAAGGCTTATTAAGAAGCCTTTAACTAAAGCAACGTGCGTTAGAACTATAGCTAATAGACCCTTAGGTGTCTTCACTATTAGTTTTATACTGCCCTATATAGTAATTTTAATATGTTCTATTTTTACTTCTATAAAGTTATTGGCACTAGCCTTATACTCTCTTATCTATCTAGGCCAAGACTTAGTATTAATAATATAGGTGTTTAAACCAGAATTAAGTATAAATTAGTTGCTTAATAAGTTATAGCTACTAACGTTATTAAGTGTAGATAGAGCTACTAGCTCCTTAGCGGGTTTAACGCTATTGTTAAACAATAGCTTCTTATCGCGCTTGTCGCGCTTATTAACTATAATGGTATTAGATTCTATATATCGCGCGGTGTAGGTAGATGGGTTTAAGGGAGGCTTTCTATTATTAATAGTAACTATAGACTTAGAGCTTAATTAAGTTGCCTTCTAGTCCTTTATAGCCTTCTCTACCCTTGTCTTTAAGCTTAGATTCTTAGCAAAAGCTACTACTACCTTCTTACTACCCTCCTTATTATTGTATCCTTGGGGTTAGGAAGGAGCATCTGGATTTATTACCTAGCACTTAGACTAAGAGTGTTTATTGCCACAGACGCATACACCGCTCTATAAAGGTTTGCTTTATAGTGTTTTTATTAGCTTAGCTATTTTTATCTCTATTGTATGTGCACTAAAGCCCGTACTAATTAGGCGTGTGCGCTTTAAGTACGCTGAGAACTTAGCGACGTAGTCCTCTACTAATAGGACTGTTTTACTAAGCCTCTCCTTCTAGATTAGGTCTTGCAGACCTGCTATTCTGTATTCTAGGTTGAGTACCTTGTAGGCGACTAGGAAGTCTTCTTGCGCGCGAGAATCCTCTGTCTCTGCCAGCCTAATAGCCTTGCACTAGTTAGTGACCTTAACCTAACATTAAAGCCACTCTTTAACCTTCCTGCCCTTTAGTGGTGTTTAGAGATCCTTATACTTTGTTATTAAATTGTGGCAACGTGTCGCGTCTAATAGTGTAAGATGTTTCTTAAGGGTTGTAAGTCATTTGTGCGGCGTACCCTTGTCCTTAATTAGGTATATATAGTGTGCTGCTATTGTCTTACTAATCTTAGAGTTGAATTCTGCTAGAGCCTTTAGCTGACGCTTATACTCTAGATCCTTCTTTTCCTATCTCTCGTACGCCTAATGGTAATTGGCTCGCTGCTTGGTATTTAGGCTGGCGTACGTAGTAGCCGTGCTGTTGTAGTCGCTAAGCTGAGGCTCTATTAGCTCCTTAAGCTGCGGTAGCTTGTCTGCTGCAACATCTAGATTAATATATTTCTAGAGTTGGCTCTTTTGCGCTGTATCCTTGCGGATGAACAGCTATTTGTGCCAATCTTCTAATTAACTAAGGACAATTGTCACTTGAGTGACGGCTGGATCCAACTTAGTTATTATTGTGCTCGCAGGGTTGCTCCTATAGTAAGACTATGGTGTCCTTAGGAGGGTAATTGCTTAGGTGAGTAAGGCCCTGTCGTAATCCAGGCTTATAACTGTAGCGGTTGTAGCTGAAAGGCGAAAGTTGAGGCAACACTTGTTGTATTAAATATAAGTAGTACCTAGGATATATACTAATAGGCAATCTAGGCAGCAGTGAACAAGTGTAGGCAGCAATGAACTAGTACAGGCAACAGTAGATCTGTAGGCAGCAACTCCAAACTTACCCACTACCGTTACACTACTTATAGTAATTTACTGCCGTAGTGCGGCTTATTATACGTAATCCTGCTTATTTTGAGCGATCGATCGATAACAACACCAAAAAACGAGCGATAAGTAATGGCCATAAGCCTCACGATAGCGTACTATCGACCGTTGCAAGCGCTGACGACGGCGGCGACGTCTGCACGGGCTGTCTACGGCGTGGCACCAGATGCGTGAGCCAGCGATTTGCCGACAGTGAGGCTGCGCAAGCGACTGCTGCCTCTGCCTCTGCCGCTGACACTGCGACCCGCTTGCAGCGCATCGAGAACTTGGTCGCGCAGCTCGCATCCCAGATCCAAAACCAGAACCATAGCCAGATGTACACGCCGCCTGTGACACACCCATGTCCAATTCCAGCTCCGCGAGCGACACAGTCCCAGACTGCACCTCCCACATTGACGGCTCATTCTGCCTCCTTGCTCGTAGCGGAAGAGGAGCTGATCGCTTCCACCACCAGCTCGGCCAGGTCAGCCAGGCTACAGATGCTGCCTCAAACCCTGCATGGCGCGCTGCGCTGCCCTGCCCACAAGACATCCAACTGCTACGCCAGGCGAGTGCACGCCATCCCATGCTGTCGAAAATCCACATCACGACGTCGTATGCTACTCTACGCCGCGACGGGATCCAGGCAACAGCCGGTATCTTGCCTGAACCGCCTCTGGTGACGTCAGAGCCTGTGCTGATGGCGAGATATCTGCTCCAACTGGCCGTCTTTCTGCAGGAGATGCCATGCACCACATATCCAGAACTGGCCTGCCTGACCGAGCCTGCTTCCGTGCTGACGGAACGCTGTACCAACACTGCCATCGACCTTGTAACGCGGCAAGACGACCTGCTCGGCAGTGTCGAGAGTCTGGAAGGCGTGATCCTCGAGAGCGTATATCAGTGCAACAGTGGCCGTCTGTGACTCAGCTGGATGGCCGTGCAGAGAGCGATACTTTTGGCGCAAACTATGGGACTTCATTCGGTCGCAGGTAACAGCAGCCACCCGCGAGACGCGCTCCATTTCCTCGACCCCAATAGTACACGCGTCGAGTTGTCCCATCTATGGTTCCGCATCGTCCATTACGATCTTCAACTCTCCCGTATGCTAGGACTCGCACCGCGTATGGCCGATGTGAACAAGAGCACCCTATCGCCGCATGATATGGGGGTCGAAACGCCAGAGGGTTACATGGAGCGAGTATACAGTCACGTCATGATTCTTGTGCTGGCACAGAGATCGTCTGGTCCAAATCCGCCAGACGTCAAGGCGACGCAAGCGCTGGATCAGGAGTTGCAGAGAGCGGCGAACGGCCTTCCTAGTCATTGGTGGCTGCCGCCGAAGCTGGCAGAGAGCTCGAAGAGTCCAAGCTAGTTGTTCTGGGATATGCGACGTCTGCAATTCTGGCAACGCGTTTTGCTGTTAAAGCCACCTGGGCATTTGGCAGATAGCTAAGACGCTTTGAGAAGACATATGTCCCTAATGCTACACTGGAGACAAGCTAGGCTCTGAGCTGCAGGATCTTGGCTGTGGACGTTGATATGGCTCTAGCAGTGTTAAGCTGTAAGCAGTTGGGTAGTATGTGTAGAAAGTGTATATCATAGAAGTATCTGTGTTCAGATGTGTATATGCCTGTGTATCGTACATGGAGTGATCAGAGGCTCGTATATAGTAGGCGAGCTGACTCATAAGACTAATGTTGTTATGTGACATAGCTCTAGGCTGCTTATACACCCCCTTTAGGTTTAAACACATATTTAAAGCTAATATTGGCTATAGGTCCCCCTCTGCCTTTGTGTGGCAGCTGTATTTAGGTTAAGAACTAGTCTCTGTATTAGTGCAGTCCTAGGTAGGTAGCCGTCCGCCGTTATAGTGTTAGTGGACCTCGCTCTATACTACAGGCGTCCCTAATAGTAGGACGTCTCCTAGAGCCAGTATTGAGATCCTTATTGCTTCGCGTTCTGTGCTAAGGTTGATGAGCCTTGTAGGTAGAGCTTAATACATAATGCGAGTATGTTTGCTCTATATATAAAGGTAAAATATAGCGTAAAGCTAAGTATATAATAGAGCTAAGTAAAGTGTAGGGGTACAGCGTAGAGCTGTGTATAGGATAGAGCTTAGTAAATATATAGCCTCGTTAAACCTGTAAAAACCACATAGGAGAAACCAGGAAGAGTACTATACTGTAGGGAAGCTTATTTAGAAGGAAATAGTTGAAAATAAAGAAGAGAAACCTAGTTTTTGTGCTTCTGCCTAGGTAGCAGCTTGGTAAGGCCGTTAGCTAGTTGACAGCTTGTCTAGATATATAAGAGGTTAATGTTGTTAAATTAAGCTTCTTGGCGTAGCTAGTAATAATAAATATCGACATGCCATATAGTAGTCTTAAGACAAGGCATAGTAGAGGTAAGAAGCTAGATAGTCTGCTAATTGTCATAGTATAGAAGGCGTTCATAATCTAGATTAAAGCTAATTTGTTTAAAGACTCTCTACTACTAGATTAGTTTAGTGCCTATAGATAATGCAGTAACTAGCTCTGCTTCTATAGTAGACTTAGTAATACAGCGTTAGAGTGTTGCTTTCTAGTCTATAGGTCCGCTAAATAGGAAGAAGATGTAGCCTTGTAAGCTCTTGCGTGTGATCTTATTATTGGCGTACAACGCATCTATTGCTCTAAAGAACTTAGGCTAAGTCTAGTTAGCTATATAGACTAATTTGTTTAAGATAGAGGCTGTGTAGTAAAGAGCTCGATCTTTAGTGCCTAGCAGGCAGGCGATTGTCTGGTAGGCTGTGTTAAGATAACGTGAAGATAGATTTGTAAGAAACTTAGCTAGTTTAGAATAAGCTTTTAAGACATTAGGTTAGGTAGCTCTAGCTGCGTAGCCTATAGAGCCTATAAGCTGGGTATATCTGTGCTTAGTGAAGTTATTTGCCTAATCCTTAGACAGTAATAGCTCTTCTAGAGGTAGTGGGGTAGCTAGTAACTTTGTGTATGGCTTTAGTAAAGGATACTTCTATGCTAGCTTCTTAATATATAAAGCTTATAATAGCTAGATAGAGCCATTTTTATAGTCTCTATGCGTTTAAATGCTATAGAACGTTTAAAGCTCTCCTAGAGATTAAATCTCATATTAGCGCAGGAGCTTCTGCTTAAATTTATGTAGTGCAGCCTTGTAGGCTAGTAGGCAGAGTACGACAATGTTATTTACATAGAAGAAGACTAGAAGCTTATTATTCTTCTATAGATAAGGAACGTCTTTAACTTTGCGTAGGCCTAGCTTAGTGAGCGTCTTAATAAGCTCTTAATACTAGAGTAGTAGTAAGGTCTTTAGGCCGTATAGAGCTCGACGTAGTCTCTATAGATAGTTAGGGTTAGAGAATCCTTCTAGTAAGTGATAATAGACTAGTGTCACGAGCTAAGCGTTTATAAATGCGTTAACGGTATTATATTAACAGATTTCTATGTTAAAGTAGGCAGCTATAGCGACTAGAGCTTAGAATATTCGAACCGCTAGAGTGGCTGCGTAGGTATCCTTAGTAGTCGCCTATAGATCGCCTTGTACGCAGATACGGGCCTTATATTTTGTAAGGTAGCTTTGATTATTAAGCTTGTACTTAAAGACCCACATTAATAGGAGGACCTCTTAGTCTTGCGGGTTAAACTCCTGCTAGGTAATCCTCTTATACGTGCCTTTTTGCTTCACGTTGCTAATTTCTTGTTTTATAGCCTAGAGGAAGCCTTTTTTGTGTGGAGATGGCATTTTTATTATATCTCTATAGAGATGCGGCTTAGGAGGTAGCTTAGTGTAGTAAAATCGTGTTTTTAATACTATAGCTAAGGCTGCTATGTATACTAACTAGTATGTGTTAATAAAGAAGCTACTACTATTCTAAGATAGCTTTCTAGATCTTATTAACCCTTTAGGTAGTATATAAGACTAACAAAGGTTGCTATTAATTAGTTCTTAATTCTCTACTTAGTTTAAGTCTATTTATAAGACAGAATCTAATGTTTTATATTTGCGCTTCTTTAAAGATGTGGATAGCGGTAGTAAGCTAGTTAGTGTAGCTAATAGTAAGTATGGTAAGTTATTATGAGGTAAGCCCTATAAGCTGCTGTGAACCTTAGTACTCTCTGTTTAACTTAGTGTTAGAAGCTGCTAATAGTGACTTCTTGTCTAGTGTTGGGTTATTATTACTTTTTGCGTTAATTGGCTTTTCTCTATAATAGCAGTAGTCTGGCTAGACTAGTCTAGATCTAACGTGAGCTTGTCTTTAGATAAATCTTCTGTAGAGCTGTCTTGGCTGCGTATTAAAGGTAGTTGATACTTGTGGGCGAATTGCTCTAGCTTAGAGCCTTGTAGAAGCGGATCTGCTTTATTGTGTGGTTAATAGAAGAGGTCTTCTTAGAAGGTAATATCTCTTACACAAATAACTTTGCCTTTATAAGCTTAGCTTCTCGCCTTAGGCATCTAGATTTAGTAGATGTTTAATAAGTTATAGCCAACTAGGTATCCTACTAAAGCTTAAGGACTAAGCTTATTTGTTTATAATATCTGCTTGCGTAGTGCGTATGCTTAGCAGCTATAGACGCGTAGGTGAGCAATTGACGGTTTCTTACTATAGGTAATTTCGAATGGTGTTTTCCAGCCTAGTGATCGCGTGGGTGTGCGATTGAGCAGGTATGCTACTGTAGGGTAGATCTTAGAGCCAAGTGCTAGAGGTAGGTTTAAGGTAATTCTTATTAAACAACTTCTCTTAATAAGACTCCTGCCTAAGCGCTCTACTAAGCCGTTCTGCTCTTTAGTATGTGGAGCTCTAATCTGTAGCTTTATGCCTTCTCTCTAATAGTAGTCTCTAGTAGAGTTGTCTACTAGGCCATATCCTCACTTGTTATTAGTAATAAGAAAGGTGACAGTTGTGTTAAATTCTTATTTAATTGTTCGATCTAGATGTCTAATAATAGATAGTAGCGTAGGCTTATCTTGTCTAGGTATTGTGTAGACGAAATAGAACTTTAAGAATAGGTTAAACCTATAGAAGACATATTAATCACTATTGTAGGCTCTTGTGTTAAGCTTAATTAGGTCGATAGTGATAGTTTTAAAGGCTTAGGTTGCCCCTATCTTATAGCCTATTTAACGCGAGATAATCTAATGTGCTTTGCTTTGTAGGCATTCTTCGTAGTTAACTATTTAAGGAGCAGTTCTAGTAGCTGGCTATATGCCTGTCACGTGACTTGACAGTTAGTCGATCGCATTATTACTTGGATGTCCCATAAGGACATAGAGCTGGGACTTGCTCAGCGATCTTAATTTAGGCGGTAGGGCTAAGTACTATGGCCAACGTTAATAGGTAGCGAATATTTAAAGCTAAGTAGATTGGGTAGATAGAGGATTAGTTCGATGGACTACTAGCCAGTGACCACCTAGCCTAGTGAGGCTAGCGATGTCTTTAACTCGTGACCCTAATAAGTTGGACTAATATAGAGTGTTTCTGCTTAAGTCAAAATAGACGTTTAACAATAATAGTTAGGCTAGAGAGACTAGGCTTGTAAAGAAGCTTAGTATTAAGGCGACGCACTTAAGCTTTGTCTTTCTCTGTCCTTAAGGCGTTGATAGGAGTATCTTAACTTCTCCCTATGCCTAAATAGCCATCTCTGTGCCTTCTGCGAGGACAATATTGTCTGGCGATGCAGGAGCTTTCTATTGGAACTTAGTAGGATTGTTGCAAATGTGGATATTAGTGGCTAGATCTAGCGTCTATAAGTAGAGGAGTAGGAAGTGTTGTAGCGTTGGCCTATTATTAAATGCCAATAAGTAGACAGCGTAGGCTTTATAGGGAAGGTCGGCTGCAGGTGCATTACCTATATTAATTTCTATTAAATTAGGTTCTGACCTGTGGCTCCCTTAAACTCTACACTTCTTATAGCGCTAATTCTTTTTCTAAATCTTGTTTAGTATGCCTTTCGTATCCTTGGCTTCGTATTTAACTATCTTCTTAGCTTTTTTAGGGTTTTCGACAAATCCTCCTCTGCGCTGTAAGGTGTTAATGTACGGACACTGTCCCCAATAGTGTAGATCCCCACAGAGACATAGCTTTAATAGCTTTAATGGCTTGTTCTAATAAGGTCTCTTTCTATTATTTTGTCTATATAGAGACTCCTCTTGATTTAATGTAGCTGCAAATGCTTCGCCTTGGATAGTTAATTTTGTTGCGGTCGTACGATAGTAGCGTAGGTATCCTGCTAGTAGTTTAGGTAGTGTTGGCTAAATAGAGTCGCTATCTAAGGCAGTTGAGATAGTTTCCGCGTTAAATACTATAATAGCGATAGTAGCAGCGTAGCCAGAGTTAATCTGCCTAATAGCTTAAATAAGGTCCTTGTAAGGTTAGTAGCCATGCGTCTCTGGTAGCTTGAGTTGTTTGGCCCTATTGTAGGCAGTAAGAAAGGTGCTATACTACTCCTCTAGATTCTCTCTATAAGCATGTAGTACTTTAGTAGTATTATAGGCTTTCTAGACCTAATATTCTTAATTAGCTGTTGTAGGGCTGTAGAGCTTCTATAGCATCTTAAGCTAATTGTAGAGGGACTTTTAGTCCTTAATTTAATAGACTAGGTCCTAAGTAATAGTGTTAGCTACGTGCGCTTTAATTTGGCCAATCTTATCTTTAGTTCGTCTGTATTCCTTAAGCTCCCTATAGTAGAGACTTATTTCCTAATTGTACTGCGCTTAAGCTTTAGTAGTAGGTTCTGTCGCTAGCGATCTGTCTTTATTAATAGTTTGAAGCTGGGCAGGTTGCTAAGGCTTGCTAAGCGTTAATAGGGGTAATAGATCTGGATTAATATATCCCTATACGTCTCTAGCCTCTGCGAGCCTTTTAACAGTATAGATCTATAGTTCCTAGTTATGTGGACTGTGAAGGATGATTAAAGAGCTGGCCTTTGATATGGCAAGATAGAGTAGGCTCGATTAACAGATAGGTAGGTAGGGAGTTAATATATGTATATAAGTGCGGATTAGGCCGGGCTTATAACTATAAGCAGTTAGGTAGTATGTGTAGAAAGTGTATATTATAGAAGTATCTGTGTTCAGATGTGTATATGCCTGTGTATCGTACATGGAGTGATCAGAGGCTCGTATATAGTAGGCGAGCTGACTCATGAGACTAATGTCGTCATGTGACATAGCTCTAGGCTGCTTACATAAGCTGATAATGTAGCTTTGTTGGTGAGCGGAGAACGAGTGGATTCGTACTTGGAGTATTGGCGATGCGCAGGGGCGTATGAGCGATGTACGAGGACACTGGCTTTCTTTCTTTCTTTCTTTGGAGTTGCAGCCTGGTTTGATATCTGCCAGGCGGTCGTCCTCTCAGCAGGTGTTCATCCCCATTAAATGGGTGTTACGAATTTCGGTATTGTCTCTCTTTCCGGCTATAGTTGAAAGACTTCATCTCTGGCTCAGTCTTTTACTTGCTTCTCCTTCTCCTTCTTCTCCTTCTTCTTCTTCTTATCACTCTGTTCGTGAATCTTGCTTATAATCTTTAATCTCGGGTTCTGCACAGGTGGGCGCGGAGGACTGGTCCATTCTTCTTCTCCTTCTTATTACTCTGTTTATAAATCTTGCCTGCAATCTTTACACTTGATTTCTACAATAGTAGGTGTAGAGGACTTGTTTGTTCAACGTCACAAGTAAACTTCCTCACCCGCTCACTAAAACGCACCGAGAACCTAACTCCACCACCACATGACACGACGAGATACACTAACATCCCGCACCGATGCAAAACATCTACCTTGAATCACACAGATTGAAGTACTTCCCCCTTACCACTACGATGGAAACGAAGCCTGTCCGTGGCTGGGTGGTATGGCGAATAGAACACCCGCCTTCCTCGCTCGCCGCGGAATGTTGGGTCCCGTGGAAAGAGGTGGTCGGGGAATATGGACTTGTAAGATCATCCTGGCATGTGAGCGTCTCGACGGGGCTGCAGGCGGGTTTCTTGGCTCGGCTCATCATCGCCCTTTTCTACTGCTTCGAGCTTGGTTCTGTCTGCTAGCTGGTTCTTCTCCACACGGCCTTGTCTACATTATTTTGCGGGCGCGCGCTTCTTTTTAGCTGTATTCCTACCGTGCCCGTGCGCGTAACGACCCACGTCGCGTAACGACCCAGGAACAACGCGCTCACTACTTCAAAAATGAGGGTATTGCAATAGCTATAATAGCTATTATTACAAGATTTTGTAGTAGAGTAGTAAACAAAGGCATGCGATTAATTTGTACTATCTAAATTTACTTAGAAGGTTGACGTTGCGGCCATAGCGGGTGGTGAAAGCTAGGGCAGCTAATGCAGCCTATGATGCCTCCTTAGCAGCTGCACCAGCACTACGTTATTTCTAACGCTTGTTGGCTTAAGTAGAGGCTTTTGAGGCCTTGCGCTTGCCCTTTTAGGATAGTTATATAGCTTTTTTTAGCGTTGCGAGCTGCCTTCTGGCGCTCGCGTTTAGCTGCCTTGTCAGCCTTCTCCTTCTCCCTTACTACCTTGGCTGCCTCTCTCGCCACACGCCTCTCCTCTGCCTCCTGCTCTCGGAGTAGCTTAGCAGCAGCTTGAAGCTCCTTCCTATTAGCCTTTGTAAGCTGCCCGTCATGCTCTTCCCTCTGCTTCACTGTCTCTTGTGCACGTGCCTCTCTGATCTTGCGCGGAGACCAGAAGACGGCACCACTATGGTACTCCTGGCGCTGCTGCAAGTCAAGAGGTTTGCCGCGCTTCTTGTGCTTCTTCTTAGTAGTGAGAGCCTCTCTTAGGCCATTGTTCTTATGGTGTAGCAGTTCGTTTTGTACTTGGAGTCCGTGGAGCGTTTGGGAGAGCGACTTGACTCTTCTGCGGTAGTATCCTTCACTGCAGAGCGTACGAGACGCTCCATCTGACGCCAGTCGCTCTCCTTAAGCGCTGAGGGGCCTGCTTCGCCTTCATCTTGCTTCCTAGAGCTCTCTCTCTTGAAGCGTTTGAGTATAACCTCTGGGTCCATAGGCCATATACCAGTAGCTTCAAAGGACTTAAGGATAGTCTCTGTCTTAAATGAGGACTCCCACGCTCTCCAGAACAGTGGGAAAAAGTCCCCCTTCTTGACTGGTACTAGCCCTTGGCTCCTCTGGAGGTGGGTGGAGAGCTCCTTAGAGTAGGCGGTGGAGAGAGGTTTAAACATGACGATGTTGAGAGGTTGAAGCGTATAGGTAGAGTGAGGGGGAAATACGGCTAGGAGTATGCGATGGGATTCGCAGTAGTCGATAAACTCCTTCGTGAGGTGACTGCCATGGCTGTTAAGTATGAGGAGACGCTAGTCTCTCCCATGACGCGCTTTCTGCTTCGTGCAGCGATTAAATACCTGCTCTAGCCACGCTAAACCGATGTCGTTATTCGTCCATCTAGATGGAGATGAAGCTACAAAGACGTTGTGTTGCCCAGCTTTAATAGCGTCCACCCAAGCTGCCTGCAGTGAGCTGTTTGCCGACTAATAGATGAGACCTGGCGGCAGAGCCTCCCCATTAGCGCAGACAGCTGCTAAGAGGGTGATCCATTCACAAGAGCCATCTTGGAGTGCCGCCTGCACCTCTTTTCGCTCCCACATCCGACGGCTAAACACTCGTTTTGAGCGTCCTGTTATACCTATTATGAAGCCCTTCTTGTCCATATTGTAGGAATGGCGCGGCTGTATGTTGTACTGCTTTATCTTCTGATGTAGCAAGTCAAAGTATAGCTTATACTTAACGTTTGAATCAGCGTTGTGGCGGAGAGAGTCAATTCCAGATGTCTATTTGGAGATGAGATGGTGGCTGTGTTGGTCAAGAAAGCGGGTAACCCAAGCGTCGCTCACGGGCTCTGTGGCTGTTGAGGATGCGAAATTTTGTATTATCTCTCTTGTAGGAGGCAGCCCTCTCTTTGTAAGGCCTTTAATATAGCTCACAAGCCCTAACTCTTGTTGTGGGCTGAGTACTTGTTGATCGCGATGCTTAGCTTCCTGTGGGCGCTGACAGCCTTGGTGTCTTCGGCGCAGCGTACTGTGCGGTACACCAAACTGGCGAGCAATTTTCCGGTATATAAGTTGTTCTCCTGGTTTAAGCGATTCGATTGCTGCGAGCGCATCGTCAATTGGTGCCATGGTGGTGGAGTTATGACGCGTTGAAGTTTGGAGCTTGTCTGGTGTTTTGGTGTTCCTGGGTCGTTACGCGCACGGGCACGGTACCGTGTCCGTGCGCGTACCCTAGCTTGGCAGTCCGTGCAACGCGTCACTCCATGCAACACCCCAACATAATCGCTCGGCCACAAACATAAGGCTATAGAGACAGCCATAAAAAATAATATCACAAGATTTTCTGGAGTTGAGGTCTCTAAGGCCCGTAGATAATTGCTAGCTACTCAGATTATCAATATCTGCTTAGTGTTTTAATAATTCGGCCTCTGCGTGACTGTGAGGCGGATGCAACAGATAAGGCCTCATCAATATCTACAGCCTCACGCTGAGCCTATTTCTTCTTAATAGATCTGCTAGAAGGCTTTAAGGCCTTCTTATTACCCTTTTAGGATAATCTAATACGTTTCTGAAGTTGACTTTGTGCCTTGCGGGCCTGTTATTTAAGACATCAATCTGCAGCCTCATCGGCCCTCTGCTTTGCGCGCGCATCTCTAGCAGCTGCTCGAGCAATACGCCTCTCCTAGAGAAGTCTTGCCTTAAGCTGCTGGCTGGCCCGACGAGCCTCTGCTTGCTCACTTTTTTAAAGCTGTTTTTGCTAATCCTCTATATCTTTTGGTGTTAACGATCGCGGGCCCGCTGCACGCTATAAGGTGACCAGAAAACAGCTCCACCATAATACTCATCTGGCCGATCAAGAGGTAAAGGCCTGCCTCGCTTTGAGCGCTTCTTCTGTATCGATAGGGCCTCGCGGAGGCCATTATTTTCATGCTCCAAAAGCTGTTTCTGTACAGAGATATGGTGTACAGTTCAACTGAGCTTCTTGGCCTTATTATCTCCGCCTGTATCCACAGCGGCCCTTAGTAGCCTATCGATCTTTCTCCAATCTGAAGCACTGAGTACTGAGGTTGAGCTTTCTTGTAATCCTTGCTCAGATAGTTAAGACTGATCAAATCTATTGAGTATAATTGTCGGATCGAGCGGGGAGATGCCTGTAGCTTCAAAGGCCCGGAGGATCAATAGCTGCCTCATTGTATTGACCCAGGCCTGCCAGAACAGGCTAAAGAAATCTCTCTTAGCAATTAAGGCCAGTCCCTAGCTGTTGTTTATAAAGGCTGATAGCTCGTTCGAATATGCTGTTAATAGAGGCTTGAAGACGCAGACATCAAGAGGCTGCAACATATGCGTAGAATAAGGCGGATATATGGCTAGCAGGATCCTATTGCGATCACAAAAGTCAATAAAGTCTATTGTGATATAAGATCCATGGCCATCAAGGATCAATAGCCGATACGATCGTCCAGATTTTGGCTTTGTGAGCCGATTAAACACCTGTTGCAGCCATGCAAGGCCAATCTAATTATTGCTCTAGCCAGATTCTGATACTGTGATAAAGGCCTGATGGTGTTTATAATTGATATCCTCGGCCCAGCTTAATTGTATGTTGATAGAGCTGGCCTGATAGATGAGACCTGGGGCTAAGGCAGATCCGTCGGCGCATATACAAGCTATGATCAATATCCACTCACAGCTGCTATCTTGTATTGCTTGCCTCACAGCCTTGGCCTTGTATAGAGGCCTATTGAAGATCCTCTTAGAGCGGGAGGTGATGCTAAGCAGGAAGCCTTTCTCGTCCATATTGTACGTATCTCGAGCCTCGATCTGATATTGTTCGATCTTACGCTGCAAGAGCTCGAAGTAGAGCTTATATTTGGCTGGAGAATCAGCTTTGTGGCGATTGTTGTCGATACCGGCCATCTATTGAGATATTAAGGATTCCTTGTTCCGCCGTACAAAGCGATTAACCTAGAATATTAAGATCTGCTTTTTGGCTATATATGAAGCAAAGCTCTGTATCATCTGCCTTGTAGGAGGAAGGCCACGTTTGGTGAGCTGTTTGATATATCGTAGAAGCTCTACTTCTTGTTGTTGGCTGATATTTCGACGCGCGGAGTTGGCAGCTGCACCTGCTTGTGTGACGCCTTGGTGCCGACGCGTCAGTGTAGAAGTCACAACACCGTGATCCTTTGCAACCTGTCTATATAAGAAAGATTCTCCTGGCTCTCGCGATTCGATTGCTGCTATCGCAGCCTCAATTGGATCCATATTGGTGGAGATATGGCGCGTCAAAGTTGGGGTGTTGCATGGCGGGGTGTTGCATGGAGTGACGCGTTGCACGGACTGCCAAACTAGGGTAATGCCCGGATTCGCGTAATGCCCGCGCAACACCAGAAGCGCTCTATCAGCGATCAGGCAATAGAACCACCCACAATCAATATTATCACGAGATTTTCTAGAGTAGCACTATATCGATGCTTGCGATCAATTTGCACTATCTATATCTATTAGGAAGCTTGACGTTGCGGCCGCGGCGTGTAGATCTGGTCGGGGCAGCAGATGCGCCCTCTGAGGCCTCCCCATTATCTTAAGCATTAACAACACGTTTCTAACGCTTTCTACTCTGTAGAGCTGGCTAAGAGGCCTTTCTCTTACCCTTTTAGGATAGTTGTAGAGCTTTTTCAGCGTCGCGGGCAGACTTCTAGGCAGCGCGCTGAGCTGCCTTTTCAGCCCTCTCTTTCTCCTTTGCCTCCCTAGCTACCTCTCGCGCAACACGCTTCTCCTGCTGGATTTTCTCCTTATATAGCTTAGCTGCCTTCTTTAGCTCTGCTGTCTCTGCTTTTTGAAGCTGCTGCTGCTTATCCTCCTGCTCCTTAATTAATTGACGAACACGTGCCTCCCTTACTTTCCTTAGTGACCATAAGATAGCCCTACTATAATAATCCTAGCGCTGTTAAAAGTCTAGAGCTTTGCTCTTCTTCTTACGCTTCTTCTTAATAGATAGCGCCTGCCTAAGCCTATTGTTGTCATGCTTAAGCAGCTCATTTTCAACAGATAGGTGGTGGAGTGATTGACGAAGCTTTTGTGTATCCTTGCTACTTTGATCACTCACTGCGGAGCGTACAAGCCTATCCATCTTTCTCCAATCATGATCACTAAGCCCTGATGAGGAGCTATTGCCTGATTCTTGATCCTGGGTGAACCTATTAAGGATAGGATCAGGATTAGGTGGCGATATACCTGTGGCTCTAAAAGAGCTTAGGATAGTTGATTCCTTAAAGGAGACCTTCCACGCGTTCTAGAATAGGGGGAAGAAGTCGCCTTTGGTGATAGAAACCAGGCCCTAGCTTCTATAGAGATATCTTGATAGCTCTGCTAAGTAGGCTATTAATAGAGGCTTAAACATCGCAACGTTAAGAGGCTGAAGCGTATAAGTTGAATAAGGAGGCAGGATAGCAAGGAGGATCCTATGCTGATCACAGTAGTTAATAAAGTCCATAGTGATGTGGGATCCATGGCTATCTACAATTAAGAGTTGATATAATCGGCGGGTCTTCTCTTTTGTGCAGCAATTAAATACCTATTCAAGCCAGGCAAGCCTAATATTGTTGTTCGTCTAGCTAGAGGGTGATGAGGTGATAAAGACTTCTTGTTCTCCTGCCTTAATATCCTCTACCTAGCTTGATTGGATGCCCTTGTTTGCAGCCTTATAGATGAGGCTTGGCGGCAGAGCTGATCTATTAGCGCAGATATATGTTAGGAGCGTAATCCATGCGCGATTGCCATCCTAGAGCGATGCCCTAACCTCCTTCTTCTCCCACATTCGTCTGCTGAATATCCGTTTTGATCTACCCACGATACCAATCAGGAAGCCTTTTTCGTCCATATTGTAGATATAACAAGGATCTATCTGATACTAATCGATCTTGCTGTGTAGGAGGTTGAAATAGAGGCGATATTTATCCTCTAAATTAGCTTTGTGGCGATTGCTGTCTATACCAACTATCTATTGCGAGATAAGCTGAATGCTGTGTTAGTTGATAAAGCGGGTAACCTAGCTCTCGCTGACTGGCTCCTTTGCTATAGTAGAGGCGAAGTTCTGTATCATCTCTCTAGTGGGAGGTATATGTCTCTCTGTAAGTCCTTTGATATATTGTACGAGCTCCTGCTCTTGCTGTAGGTTGAGTTTCAGCTGGTTGATATTCTTGACCTGCCTGGGGCGCGTTACCCCTCGATGCCTTCGACCCAACGTAGATCGTTCAAGCCCATGCCTAGCAGCAACTTCTGTATATAAAAAATCTTCTCCTAGTTCTCGCGATTCTATCTTATCAATCGCAGCCTGATATGGATCCATAATGGTGGAGTTATCGCGTGCTGAAGTTAGGGTGTTTTGGTGTTGCGCGGGCATTACGCGAATCCGGGCATTACGCGCACGGACACGGTATACCGTGCACGGACGCGCAACACCCGCCAAATAACATACTCACCACTTTAAAGATAAAGTTATTAAGCCATCTACAATAGTTATTATTATAAGATTTTATAGAGTAGTAGTAATTAGATGCTTGCGATTAATTTGTACTATCTAAATCTACCAGAAAGTGTAACGTTGCGGCCGCGACGGGTAATAAAAGCTAGAGCAGCTAGTGCAGCCTATGATGCCTCCTTAGCAGCTGCACCAGCACCATATTGTTTCTAACACTTATTAGCTTAAGTAGAGGCTTTTAAGGCCTTGCGCTTGCCTTTTTAGGATAGTTATATAGCTTTTTTAGTGTTGCGAGCTGCCTTCTAGCGCTCGCATTTAGCTGCCTTATTAGCCTTCTCCTCCTCCCTTACCACCTTAGCTGCCTCTCTCGCCACACGCCTCTCCTCTGCCTCCTACTCTTAGAGTAGCTTAGTAGTAGCTTAAAGTTTCTTCCTATTAGCCTTTGCAAGCTGCCTATTATACTCTTCTCTCTACTTTACTATCTCTTATACACGTGCCTCTCTAATCTTACGCAGAGACTAGAAGACAGCACTACTATAGTACTTCTAGCGCTGCTATAAGTTAAGAGGTTTGCCGCACTTCTTATACTTCTTCTTAGCAGTAAGAGCCTTTCTTAAGCTATTATTCTTATAGTGTAGCAGCTTGTTTTGTACTTAGAGTCTATAGAGTATTTAGAAGAGCGACTTTAACTCTTCTATAGTAGTATCCTTTACTGCAGAGCGTACGAGACGCTCTATCTGGCGCCAGTTATTGTTGGTAAGCGCTAAGGACCGTCCTTTACTATTATTTTGCTGCTCTGAGGTATCGTTCGCAAAGCGTTTAAGTATAACCTCTAGGTCTATAGGCTATATACTAGCAGCTTTAAAGGACTTAAGGATAGTCTCTATCTTAAAGGAGGTCTCCTACGCTTTCTAGAATAGCGGGAAGAAGTCTCCCTTCTTAACTAGTACTAGCCCTTGGCTCCTCTAGAGGTGGGTGGAGAGCTCCTTAGAGTAGGCAGTAGAGAGAGGTTTAAACATAACAACGTTAAGAGGTTAAAGCGTATAGGTAGAGTAAGGGGGAAATACAGCTAGAAGTATATAATAGAAGTTATAATAGTTAATAAACTTCTTTATAAGGTAACTGCTATAGCCATTAAGTAAAAGGAGACACTAGTCTCTTTTATAACACGCTTTCTGCTTTGTGCAGCAATTAAAGATCTGCTCTAGCCACGCTAAACCAACGTTGTTATTTGTCTATTTAGATAGAGATAAAGCCACAAAGACGTTGTGTTACCTAGCTTTAATAGCGTTTACCTACGCTGCCTATAGTAAGCTATTCGCTAACTAATAGATAAGACCTAGCAGCAGAGCCTCTCTATTAGCGCAGATAGCTGCTAAGAGGGTGATCTATTCTTAAGAACTATCTTAGAGTGACGCTTACACCTCTTTACGCTCCTATATCTAATAGCTAAACACTTATTTTAAGCGTCCTATTATACCTATTATAAAGCCCTTCTTATCTATATTATAGGTATAGCGCGGCTATATATTATACTGCTTTATCTTCTAATATAGTAAGTTAAAGTATAGCTTACACTTAATGTTTAAATTAGTATTATAGTAGAGGGAGTTAATTCTAGATGTCTATTTTAAGATAAGATAGTGGCTGTATTAGTTAAGAAAGCGCGTTACTCACCTCTCGCTCACGCGCTTATTAGCTATCTAGAATGCGAAATTTTGTATTATCTTTCTTATAGAAGGCAGCCCTCTTTTTATAAGGTCTTTAATATAGTATACAAGCTCTAACTCTTATTATTAGCTAAGGTTTTGTTAATCGCGTTCTTTGGCTACCTATAGGCGCTAATAGCCTTAGTGTCTTTAGCTTAGTGTACTTTAGTTTATATAGAACTAGTTAGCAATTATCTAGTATAAGAACTATTCTCCTAGTTTAAGCGCTTTAATTACTACAATTGTATTATTAATTAGAGCTATAGTAGTAGAGTTATAAGGTATGAAAGTTTAGGTTTTATTTAGAGTTTTAGTATTTAGTGGGCGTTGCGCGTCCTTAGGCGTTGTGCGTCTATACATAGTAATGCCCAGATTCGCGTAATGTCTATGCAACACTAAAAGCGCTCTATTAGCAATTAGGTAATAGAACTACCCACAATTAATATTATTACGAGATTTTCTAGAGTAGCACTATATTAATGCTTGCGATTAATTTGCACTATCTATATCTATTAGGAAGCTTAATATTGTGGCTGCAGCGTATAGATCTAGTTAGGGTAGCAGATGCGGCCTCTAAGGCCTCTCCATTATCTTAAGCATTAACAACACGTTTCTAACGCTTTTTGCTCTATAGAGCTGGCTAAGAGGCCTTTCTCTTACCCTTTTAGGATAGTTGTAGAGCTTTTTTAGCGTTGTGGGCAGACTTCTAGGCAGCGCGCTAAGCTGTCTTTTTAGCCCTCTTTTTCTCCTTTACCTCTCTAGCTACCTCTCGCGCAACACGCTTCTTCTGCTAGATTTTCTCCTTATATAGCTTAGCTGCCTTCTTTAGCTCTGCTATCTCTGCTTTTTAAAGCTGCTACTACTTATCCTCCTACTTCTTAATTAATTAACAAACACGTGCCTCTCTTACTTTCCTTAGTAACTATAAGATAGCCCTACTATAATAATCCTGACGCTGTTAAAGGTCTAGAGCTTTACTCTTCTTCTCACACTTCTTTTTAATAAATAGCGCCTACCTAAGCCTATTATTATTATACTTAAGCAGCTTATTTTTAATAGATAGGTGGTAGAGTAATTAATAAAGCTTTTATATATCCTTACTACTTTAATTACTTACTATAGAGCGTACAAGCCTATCTATCTTTCTCTAATCATAATTACTAAGCCTCAATAAGGAGCTATTGCCTAATTCTTAATCCTGGGTGAACCTATTAAGGATAGGATTAGAATTAGGTGGCGATATACCTATGGCTCTAAAAGAGCTCAGGATAGTTAATTCCTTAAAGGAGACCTTCCACGCGTTCTAGAATAGGAGAAAGAAGTCGCCTTTAGTAATAGAAACCAGGCCCTGGCTTCTATAGAGATATCTTAATAGCTCTACTAAGTAGGCTGTTAATAAAGGCTTAAACATTATAACATTAAGAGGCTAAAGCGTATAAGTTAAATAAGAAAGCAGAATAGTAAGAAGAATCCTATACTAATCACAGTAGTTAATAAAGTCCATAGTAATGTTAAATCTATAGCCATCTATAATTAAGAGTTAATATAATCGGCGGGTCTTCTCTTTTATACAGTAATTAAATATCTATTTAAGCCAGGCAAGCCCAATATTATCATTCGTCTAGCCAGAGGGTAATAAGGTAATAAAGACTTCTTATTCTCCTGCCTTAATATCCTCTACCTAGCTTAATTAGATGCTCTTGTTTGCAGCCTTATAGATAAGGCTTAGCGGTAGAGCTAATTTATTAGCGCAGATACATATGTTAGATAGACGGTTACTGTGCATTCTAGTAATAATCTCTCTGTAAAATACACTAAGGAGGCTGGCGCACTACTGTTTTGCATTGCCCCTTTACTATTCTAGATAGTATAAGGGCCTTAGCATAGATAGAAACTTCTCGCGATAGCTAGGCTTCTCCATTTTTACAATCAATTATTATAGTCATTAATTCTCATTAATATATTATCTCAAAGTGACAGAACACTATTAAATCTAACAATTAAGAGTCTTACTACCTTAATTAATCCTAAGAAAAGACAATGTCGCTGTTAACGCTCCGCGACTTAACAATTATATTAACTAATTATACTAACTATACACTATGACTGCAGTAGCTAAAAGCGCGATGTGAGCTAATAGATATATGGCCTATTATTAATCTAGACAGAGCCAAGCTCCCACGCGAAAAGCCGACACTACCGTCGCTACTAGAAATAGCGAGTTATTAGCCAATTATCCGCGTAAATAATAACAATTAACAGAACCCTTTAACACGCCTATTAGAGCTATTAAACTTAGGCCTTAAGGTATATAAGGAGGATATTAAGTTCTATAAGATATAGCTTAAGGACTATAAGATTAAGGACAAAGAATACTAAGAAGAGAGAATAAGTCTTAAGAAAGTGATTATTTATATCCAATCTACTGTGTCGCAACACCTATAATATAACTACTATAAGCCTGGAGAGCAGATCTAAAAATGGATTAAATCTCTAATGCAGATAGTAGGCGTTAATAAGGAAGACAAGCGGGATAGAGCGAGAGTATAATACCTATAGGCTCTTAAGCCAATAAGATAACCCTTAAACTAAGATACCTAGCTAACTAAGTATAATTAGGCAGCTATAGAAGCAGAGATAAATAATATCGCTAAAGTACAATTAATTTATAATACTATAAAGGACTTCCTAATTGCGATTATAAAGACTGCTTCTACCTAGGGCGTGTCCTTTTAAGAAACTAGACGCTAAGACGCAGATATAATATAATAGTAGTGGGTAAGTTTAGAGTTGCTACCTACAGATTTACTATTGTCTGTACTAGTTTATTACTACCTACACTTCTTTACTGCTATCTAGATTGTCTATTAGTATATATTCTAGATACTACTTATATTTAATATAATAAGTGTTGCCTTAACTTTCGCCTTTTAGCTACAACCGCTATAGTTATAAGTCCGAATTGTGACGGGGCCTCACTTACCTAAGCAATTACTCTACTAAGGACACTACAGTCTTACTATAAGAGCAACTCTATAAGTACGATAACAACTAAGTTGGATCTAGCTATTACTTAAGTGATAATTGTCCTTAGTTAATTAGAAGATTGGCATAAATAGCTATTTATCCGTAAGAATATAGTGCAAAAGAACCAACTCTAGAAATATATTAATCTAGATATTGTAGCAGACAAGCTACCGCAGCTTAAGGAGCTAATAGAGCCTTAGCTTAGCGACTACAATAGCACAGCTACTACGTACGCTAGCCTAAATACTAAGCAGCGAGCTAATTACTATTAGGCGTATAAGAGATAGGAAAATAAGGATCTAGAGTATAAGCATTAGCTAAAGGCTCTAGCAGAATTTAACTCTAAGATTAGTAAGACGATAGTAGCACACTATATATACCTAATTAAGGATAAGGGTACGCCGCACAAACAACTTATAACTCTTAAGAAATATCTTACACTAATAGACGCGACACGTTGCCATAATTTAATAATAAAGTATTAGGATCTCTAGATACTACTAAAGGGCAGAAAAGTTAAAGAGTGGCTTTAATATTAGGTTAAGGTTACTAACTAGTGCAAGGCTATTAGGCTGGCAGAGATAGAGGATTCTTGCGCGTAGGAAGACTTCCTAGTCGCCTGTAAGGTACTTAACTCAGAATATAGAATATTAGGTCTATAAGACCTAATCTAGAAGAAGAGGCTTAGTAAAATAGTCCTATTAGTAGAGGACTACGTTGCCAAGTTCTTAGCATACTTAAAGCGCACACGCCTAATTAGTATAGGCTTTAGTACACATATAGTAGAGCTAGAGATAGCTAAGCTAATAAAAACACTATAAAGCAAACCTTTACAAAGCGGTATATACCTTTATAGTAATAAACACTCTTAGTCTAAGTGCTAGGTAATAAATCTAGATGCTTCTTTCTAACCCTAAGAATATAATAATAAGGAGGGTAGTAAGAAGGTGGTAGCAGCTTTTGCTAAGAATCTAAGCTTAAAGATAAGAGTAGAGAAGGCTATAAAGAACTAGAAGACAACTTAATTAAGCTCTAAGTCTGTAGTTACTATTAATAATAGAAAGCCTCCCTTAAACCTATCTACCTATACCGCACAATATATAAAATCTAATACTGTTATAGTTAATAAGCGCGGCGAGCGCGATAAGAAGCTATTGTTTAACAACAGTGTTAAACCTGCTAAGGAGCTAGTAGCTCTATCTACACTTAATAATATTACTAGCTACGACTTATTAAGCAATTAATTTATACTTAATTCTAATTCAAACACCTATATTGTTAATACTAAGTCTTGGCCTAGATAGATAAGAGAGTATAAGGCTAGTGCTAACAACTTTATAGAAGCAGCAATAGAATATATTAAAATTACTATATAGGGTAGTATAAAACTAATAGTAAAGATACCTAAGAGCCTATTAGCTATAGTCCTAACGCACGTTGCTTTAGTTAAAGGCTTCTTAATAAGTCTTATAGGCTTAGCACGATGTCGCTTAAGTTAGATTTACTTTAACTTAGAATAAGATCTTCTATATAAGGTTAGTAGAAAGTCCATAGTTGTATATCTAGAGTACTAAGATAGACACTGGCTAGTTAACGCTAATGCTAGCTGCCGCCTAGAAACTCACTTATTATTATCCTTTAGCACTACTTACCAACCTTTAAAGGACCCTTAACCTAATTGTATAATCGACTATAGGATAGCCCATAACACCTGGGGTCACCCTAGCAAGAAGGCGATTAAGAAGCTGGCTAACTATATGGAAGGCTTATAAGTAAAAGATAGAGACAGCGACTTCTATGGCGTATGTGTCGAATTAAAGCTCTTAAACTAAGTCTCTAGAAGATAGCAAAAGGACTTTGCATAAAGGAAGTTCTATTGCGTTACTATAGACTTTATCTAGCTACTACCTTAAGAAGTAGACTCTTATCTTAATAGTAATAGAGTTGTAGATTATATAGTAAACTAGTATAGCAAGTGGCATAAAGTGAATTGCTTTCTACACTATACGAAGGCATTTCTAAGCCGCTGGCTTATCCGTAAGATTCGTAAGATACAGCGTATCTTTAATAGCGACGTTATTGCAACTAAGACTAACAATAATTAAGGGTATAGAGTTGCACTAAATATATTAAAGGAGCTCTGCGCTGAGCTAGGTATCTAATACGAGCCGCGGGCAGAATACGCAGACAAGTAGAACGGCCTTGCTAAGAGAGTAGGCAAGGTTATTGTTATTTGAGCTCAAGCCATGAGACTTAAAGGAAATCTGCCAAAATAATTATTAAATAAGCTGCTTAAGACAGTAGCATATATACTGAATCGTACACCAACCAAAGCGCTAGATTAGAAGACTCCATATGAGATTGTATGGGGATTGAAGCCAAAGGTAAACTACCTGCGCCCTATAGGCTGCCGAGTGTACGTCCGAAACCCATTAGTTAAAAGAGGTGATAAGCTCGAGTCTAGAGCACTTATTGGCTAACTCGTAGGCTATAATTTAACAAATATCTTTAGGATCTAGCTGCTAACAAAGGACAGAGTAATTTAAGCAAGAGATATTATTTTCGAGCCAACGCGATTTTATAAGGGACTAGATGGCTACGCAACTAAGTTAGTAATTAAAAAAGTTATAGAGCTGCTTGCCTTTTTAAAAGAAGCTAAATCTAATAATATTGCTATTAAAGAGCTTATAACGCTTAGGCAGAGTTATATAGTACCTATAGCTATAGCTTCTACTAGCGAGTAGTAGGTAGAGGATAAGAATAGAGCTACTAAAGCTAAGGTTAACAAGGTTAATAAAGTTAATAAGAATGTAAAGGACTTATTTTTAGGAGGTGGGCTACTTACGCCTATGTCTAGAGGTTCACCTTTACCTTATATAACTAGACATTAGAACAATAATAATCTAGTTAAAGTTCTCCTAATAGAGTAAAACCTAGAGTTAACACTAAAAGAGCTCTCTACTACCTAAATCTCTGGCTATATACCTAATCGCCATAATAATAACACGCTAAGGCGTAGAAATCTTAAAATTAATAAGTTAAACATACTTACAGGTTTACACTAATAGCGGTAGCGCGCTAAAGATCTTATAGATACAACTAGATACTAAACGCACGTGATTTTCTATAGAATACATATTAATAACTACCTATACGCCTTTTTAACAGCGCTAAAACCGCAGCCTATGATTAAGATTTATTAGTTATAGGTTCCGCCTTCATGTTAGATTTAATGGTTGAATGCGATAATGCGCCTTAATAGATAATAATGATTGTATTGTATTTGTGTCCACCGTGTTCGGCTAGTTCTGACTTCTTCGCTAGTGTGCCAAGCCAGGTAGTCCCTGCTTTATTGTACAGATCCAACCTTAACACGCTTGTTCTATCTAATAGCTGCATATCTAACACACCCCCTTAGCTTAGAAGATCCTTACAAGCTGAACTATTTAGCAGCCTGTTATCCTAAAGTAAGGTTATTAAGGTGCTCTTAAATTTCCTTAAGAGGTGCTTTATTTGCTACTTTGCGTTCTGTTATCTTAACTAGCCCAAGTTAGGTTAGGAACCCTTTCTACTTATTAACTGGGAGGACCTTTGTAAAGCTGTCGGCAATTATTTCTGCCAATTGTACGTACTCTACCTTAATCTTTTTAGTAGAGACTTTTTATCTTAACTAGTAATTGTGAATATCGACGTGTCGTAGTTTAGTCTAAAGCCTAGATATCTGCTTAGTAACTAGTTAAATAGTTTGCTTATTATCGCATTGGATAGTAATTAACAATAAGCACAGTTCAATCTGCAGTTTGTCTAATAGTCTTAATATAAAGATTGCTTCCTTAGCCACTTGCAATAAGGCAAGAAGCTCTGCTTTAGTTATTAAAGTTGTGACAGTGTCTTATTTGCTTACTTTCTAGGTAATAAGTCTATTAAATAGCTTAATAGCGTATTCTTACAAGCTTTTTCTGTCTAGTGTGTTGTTAGTAAATAAGGTATTACTAGCTACTTAAAGGCAGTTGCCTCCTCTAAGCTATAGTGCTCTCTATCTAGTGCTTAATAAGTATAGTAGTACTTAATCAGCAGCATTGTAATGTTCTAAGCCCGGATTTAATAGGAATTAAGCTAGCCTTAAGGTTGCAAAGGCTATGTCTAGTTAAGTTATTACTGCCGCGAATAGAAGCGATCCGATCTTGCGTTAGTATTTGTTAATTTCTAAGGGTGTTGCTAAGCCGTCTTGTGGTTTTAGCTTAATAGCTGCCATTGGGGTGTCGTGTTAAATATCCCTCTTATTAACTAATTAACTAATCTTGTCTAAGTAGGCAGTCTAAGAGAGTTAAATTATTCTAGTCTTTTAATCTCTAATAATCTTTACGCTAAGAAACTACTAAAGGTTGTTTTCTCCACTTAAGGTGTATTTTTCTTATAGGCGCTTAATTGCTTATTAGGCTTCTTTCTCTTTCTGCTTATAAAAAGCTAAGATAATATTATTAACATAGAAGAAGACGATGATTTTGTCTTTAAAAAGGCAGCATGGCTCGTAAGGCACTATCTAGAAACCTAGAGCTTTAAGTGTTAAGGTAAACTCTTTCTGCCAAAGGAGTGGTAAGATCTAAAGACTATATAAAGCCTTGTTAACTTAAAGTATTATTCTAGGCTTCTAATAGCCATAGGGCATTCTTATATATACCTCTTAGTTTATACTTGTATAGACAAAAGCGTTTGTAATATTATATTACTTAAGCTCTATATTATAGTAAGCTGCTATTGCCACTAGCATTTAAAACAACCTGCTAGTAAGCGTGGCTACATAAGTGTCTTAAGAGGTAATATTCTATTATTAATCGCCCTAAACAACTAGCCGTGCCTTGCACTTTAGCAAGCGATAGTGTTTATTAAGCTTATAGGTATATACCCACATACAGTTAAGGATCTGCTATCCTATTAGTTTAATCTTCTTTATTAGTACTTCTAACTATGATTTTATTTGTTTGTGGCTTGCGAGGTGATCCCGCTCTGCTTCTTTAAACAATTCGCCCATTAGGTGATCCTCAAGCTTAGTACGGCACGTTGGCAGAGGTGGGAGTTGACTTTAATGGGGCTTTAAGCCTTTGGCAAGCGTTCTTATTATCTTAGCCTTGTCTATAACATCCCCTCTATATTTCCCAATATAGCTAGCTTGAGTTTCTGCCATAAAGGCGGCTGCCTAGGGGACAGTTTTAGATAACCCTTTTAGGTTTATTTCTAATTTATTTTTAGCTATTAACTGCGCAAGTAATGCCGCAGGTAGTGGTGTAGTTAGAAGAGTCGGATAGTTGTCCCTAATCTTCACTCCTTAGTAGTAGCCTAGTGGGTCTACTTCGCCTTAGGGATTTAATAAGCCTCCAACAGTGTCGTCTTTATAGAAGGACTCTGTCTCTAGTTAATAACTTAGTGTTAGGAGTTTGATTATTCTTACGTATATAGCAATTTCCTCTAGTGTACTATATATAAGGTTATCTATAAGGTCCTTAGTTTTGCCACTAAAGATAGTTTGTTTGTTAAAGATAATATTATAGGTGCTTATCACCTTAGCAAGTAATAGTATCTAAATTTAATAGATGTTTAAGGACCGGTATCCTACTAGGTAACTAATCTAAGCCTTTAAGTCTAGGCGTTATAGTCTTAATTTACCTTAATGTGTATTATTTATTATTACGAATGCTTTGTAGTCATACGCTTTAAGGTAAGCAAGATTAAGTTTCTTAATTAAGGTAACTACTTCGTTGTTTAGAGCAACTCGTGTGAAGAATATCTTATATGGCGTTTTCTAGTTATTCGCATAATTCGGTGTTTAATTATAGAGGTATACTGCAGCTCTCGTAACTTCGGGCCATAGTTCCTAGGGTAGGTTGGCATTAAGACGCATCACGCGCGATTTCTCTTTATTCACACCTCCTAAGCGTTTAGCACCTCTATTTTGAGCTTATGTATCTAGGGCGAAAGGCTTAACAGTAATTCCTTGTAATGCTAACTAGCGCTCAATTTTCGGTTTTACCATTATGATCTCGTTGTCCGCTTTAATAACCTTGACCGTAATTTTATAATAGTTTTTAAGAAAGAGAAAGAAGTTTAATAGAACTTTAATAACTAACTTTACTAGTTAATTGTCTTTAAAATAAAAGTCTTATTACAGGCCTAAGTACCTATTAGTAATAAGCATCTAGCTCCTTTCGCTAGTGCTACTTTACGCCTTATAGGCATAAAAGTTGATAGCTAGTCTTTCTCCTAGTCCTTTATTGTTAATTCGCGGTGCTTAGCTAATTTGTTGCCAGATCTTTACTTTCCTATAGGAGTCGCATTAAACTGTTATAACTCCCTTAACTCGCACCCCTTTAGCTTGCTGCACAAGATGTTTAATAGCTACTAGTCTAGAGTATCCTAGTCTCTTATACTATAATTTAGCTAAGGCCCTTTATAGTGCTCCTTTTATTCGTGATATATTCTTATAAATATAATATAAAGTAGGTAGTAGCGGATTATACTTAAGTACCTATTAACTATATATCTTAGATAGTTTTCTAATAATCTTATTGTCTAGTCCTTTTAGTGTAGTTGGGTCCGTTTGCGTATTCTACTAGATTCCTCTATGCCTTAGTAGTTAAAAGGAGACTAGATTGTATAGGAGGTCTAAACAGATAGCCATATTATGTAGAACGAACGTAGTTGTTCTATATTAGCCTCTTAGTGTTAAGTTAATAGAGCTATAGCCTTTTATCTATATCTTTATATTGCTAGCCTATATATAATCTCTAGATATAGGTAGACGGAAGTTATAGATATAATTAGGGTTGTTTGTAATATGGTAAGTTAATCCTAAATTAAGAATAAACGAGCGCTTTAGCGGGTAATTAGACACTTCTATTTCCATTAGCGCTGATATAAACGCAGCGTTAACGTTTAATATTCTCCGTCCCTCTAGTTAGTCCTTAGGAGACTTAAGGATCTTAGGTGTGGACGTGTGCAATTGTTTAATATTTGGTGTTTTTAATCTTAGTCTGCTTTGTCCTCTTAACAGTCCTTGAAATTTAGGATTATGCTCGCGCTTTAATGCGACAAGTTCTTTAATCTTCTTATTTAGTTTCTACTACTTAGGAGCTTTGTCTGCATTAATATAGAAGCAATCCCAGAGTCTATAGCAATGTTCACACGTAGGACATTTAGCGCCTCCTATTTTTGCAGGTTTTTAGACTAAGGATAAGTTCTTATTATCTTTTTAGTCATCACGTTAATATTGGGGTCTGCCCCGTTTTCTAGATAGTACTGCTTTGGCATCAATGCCCTAGGTGGTTTTCCCACTTTTAGCGAGGTATAACAAGTTATCTGTCACAAATACGGCCTTATACTTCCCTATTCGAGGGGTTGGATAATTTAATATTATATGCTCTTAGAAGCGCTTTATTATTTCTTTCCGATTTATGCTAGGTGTGAACCGTCTGCTATTCTAAAAGGTTGTAGACTAATTGGGCGCAACTTTGTTTATAGCAGTTAGAAAGTTCTTTATAATTATATTAATCTGTATTATCTTAGGGATATTGCTTATCTCCGCTTCTATAGCTGCTTAATTATATTTAGCAAGCTATATGTCCCAATTTAACGCGTTTCTTATTAGTCTGAGAGATGTAAGGTATTAGTCGCGGGCTCGTTCTCTCTCGAATCGTTCGTTAACGCTAACTGTGACTTTGAGGTTCGTAATCTACTATCTTAGTAGTTAATCTAGGAGGCAGCAAGTGCGCTAAAGATGTGGGCTGACAGTAGCCTAAATATAAACAATGATTTGCTAGAGGCTTATTTACTCCTTTTTAAAATCATATTAATTATTCTTATACTGCTTAGCAAGAATCTTGTAATACTTAAGATCTTCTTTAAACGTCTTAAGTCCTACTGCTAACAGTTTGGACTGCCTTATTAGGATACTAATGTTCGCTGCTAGAGTATACCCATTAATTAGTAGCGCCCTTAGGGCTATAGGTTTAGGTTTTATTAGGATATTCGATATAGGATTAACTTTTGGCCAGATGCGATATAGGACGTATCTAGACTAGAGCTATATTATTCATGCCCTATAGTTAGTGTGGTCTCGAAGGGTCACCGTTAGGTCACGCTAGGGTAGTGCAGTCATTTTAGTATTAATTAAGGCAGTGAGACTCTTAATTGTTAGATTTAATAGTTAAATGCGATAATACGCCTTAATAGATAATAATAATTGTATTGTGTTTGTGTCTACTATGTTTGGCTGGTTCTGACTTCTTTGCTAGTGTGCCAAGCCAGGTAGTCCCTGCTTTATTGTATAGATCCAACCTTAACGCGCTTGTTCTATCTAATAGCTGCATATCTGACACTCCACTAAGGACCTAGAAAGACCTAGAGACTTATCTATATAGAGCTAAGTTTTAATAAGCTAGTTAAGAAGAATACTATAGTATATAAAGCAAAGAATGCTTTGTAAGAACTATAAAAATAGTAAAAAGTACTAACACTAAAGTGTTACTACTAATGTGGATTTTTACGTACAAATTTAATAAAGATGGCTTTTTTTTATAGTTTAAGGCACGTCTAGTGCTTTAAGGTAACCTTAAGTAGCTATATAGAGACACCTACGCTACCATACTAGCAGTACGCATATTTAGAGTAATTACTACTATTGCTAATTATTTTAGACTAGCGCTAGTTTAGTATAACGTACTAATAGCTTTTCTTAACACTAGACTTAATTGTCTACTCTACGCGCAAATGCCAGACAGATTTTAAGTAGATAGAGAACTACTCCAAATACTCCGCACTCTCTATAGATTAAAAGAGTCACCACTACTATAGTATAAGGAGCTCCGCAGAACGCTATAGTTACTAGAGATAAAGCCTATACTAGGTTTTCTATATATGTACACTAATAAATAGCTTATCCTATTTATCTATATTAATAATATTATTATGGCTTATTACTCTTGTAACGCTAAGCTACACTAGCAGTTTAAGCAAAAGCTTAGTAAGTACTATTAACTAAAGCGACTTAGTCCACTTAAGTAGTTCTTAGGCATATGCATTAAATAAGATATCGCTGCCCATAAACTTTGGCTACTCTAGAATGCCTATATTAATAAGGTAACTATAAACTATAACATAACAACTACTAGCTGCCGCGCCGAGGTACTAATAATAGTTAACTGTCTTAAGCCATCTATAAAGGAACCTAACACAGCCTAGACAAAGCTTTACTAGGAGCTTATTAGTTATCTTACGTTTCTTACGTAGATTACTCGCCTAGATCTAGCACGCGCTTATGTAATACACGCTTTATATCTTACTAACCCTAGACAAGCTTATATAGAGTCTATTTATAAAGTGTGGCGATATATTCTAGAGACTTAGTACTATACACTAGAAGCTTATATAGCCAAAGAAGGGATTTAGAAGTTTATAACTATAGAAGAAAACTATTATAACTCTATCTTCTTTAGAGCATCTAATACAGCTTTCGCTAATAATATAGAAACTTGCTATAGCTTCTAAGGCTACGTTTTCTAACTATTTAGGATGACAATTAACTAAAAGTCTACCCTATAGCGTACAGTTACTAAATCTACTACTAAGGCAGAGCTACTTGCGCTTTCTCTTATAGGCGTAGAGATAGAGGAATGGCTTTGCTTATACCGCAGCCTATCCTTAACACTAAACACAACTCTAATTATTTAGTGTAATAACTAGTAGACTATTAGAATTGTTATAAAGAAGTAAGATAAGCTAGTAATAAAGCTTAAGCACGTTAATATATACTAGAGTTAGATTTGCTAAAAAGTAGAGTAAGGATAACTTAACGTCTAATGGCGACCTACTAATAGAATGCCTGCTAATAGAATAACTAAGATGCTATTCTGCCAAAAGCATGCCGAGTTTATAAGCTAGCTATACCTTATAAATCTACACTCTTAACTTTAATATATAGTAAATATATAGAAAAAGTTATTTTTATATTACTAGATAACTATAGAATATAGGAGTGTGTAATAGTAGTAGGTAAGTTTAGAGTTGCTGCCTATAGATTTACTATTGCCTATACTAGTTTATTACTGCCTATACTTATTTACTACTATCTAGATTGCCTATTAGTATATATTCTAGATACTACCCATATTTAATATAATAAGTATTGCCTCGACTTTTGCCTTTTAGCTATAACTACTATATATAATAAGGAAGAAGATAATAAAACGCTTCTAAGAATATATAGTAATACTCTACCTAATTAAGGGCAAATAGTATAGGGGCGCCTTTGCTGCTAGTAAGCTATCTCTTACTACTAGTAGTACATCTACTCTAGGCACTAATAGGGACGCCTCTTACGCTACTAAAGACGCGCCATCTTCTATAAATAACTAATGTGAATAGGGGAAATCTTAATAAAAATAATCCTTTGGTCAAAGTACTATATCTAAGTAGTCCTTAATAGAGGATATAATGGTAGTTAAAGGTAGAAAATGCCCTACTTATAGATAAAGGCATAGTCTAAAAGACTACTTCTACGCATACCTAGATTATGCACTAGTGTGGTTTAGGCCACAACCTGGCTTTATAGACATAGTATAATATAGGATCTAAAATAATTTAGATCTATAAGAAGAGATAAGGAAGGTAAAAAGACTAAGGTCTTAAACACCTAGAATTAAACTATCGCATACTTCTACTCTAATCTAGATTACTAAGGTTACTAACAATAAATAACTAGATAGTAGACAAATTACTATTCTCTTAGCGAGCTTTAATACTATCGCATCTTCCTACTACTTAGACCTAAATACCTATCCACTATATTACTCCGCAATCCTCGATTCTAGTATAATATGCTATACCTTTAACAATTTCGACCGTTTTATCACGATGCGATTACTATTACTAGGAGACTTTATATGGGCGGGATTATTATAAGTTTAGATAAGGGGATATAGAAGTGTCTATCTACACGTTAAGAGCATACACAGAAATAGAGTACTAAGGCTAGACAATATTACCTACTACCCTAATCTACTATGCAATCTTATATTCTTCTAATTACTCTGTAGGCAAGGCCTCTAGTGGGATATAAAGGCAGATCTAATAATAATTAAGAGAAGGGACAATATAGTCCTAGCTAACCTTTAAGAACTCTATAGTTAATAGGTACTAGAATATATACCCAAACAAAATTGTACTATATATAATAGTACGTATGCCACATATAAAATTACAACACGCACCGCATAAGGTGCATAGAAGGTAGACGCTATTATATAGCATAAATAACTAGGCTACCTAGGTCCTTAGGCACTAGAACACACTATGAATTACTATAACGGGGTGCGCCTTAAAGGCCTTACTATAGTCTAATATAACGCCTGCGGCAGATTAAAGCTTAAGCGATAAATTAGACAACAATCTAGGCAAATTAATAACAGTCCTGGCGAGAGAGTTGCTATAGACTTTTATGATTATAAAGATTAGAGGTTTACTAGCGAGAAAAGCCAGATACTTATTACTAATTAATTCTTAGACATAGCTTAGAATTTCTATTTTAAAGACAATTGACTAGTACAAATAATTATTAAGTTGCTAAAGAAATTTATACTATTTATAAAAGTACAATTTAATATAATAGTCAAGGTTATTAAATCTAATAATAAGATCTTTTTAGTTAAATAAGACGTTTATAGGTAGTACATTAGTAAAGGTATTATTATTAAGCCTTTAGCACCTAATACCCAAGCTTAAAATTATTAGATTAGAGCCGTGTTGCTAAACAAGGGCACGTGGTCGGCTCCACCCTCTAAATTAGACCTAGAGCCAATAAGTTACAGAACACACAATACAACTATTTATTTATTTTATCTATTAGACCCCCCCATTCTAATAAGCTTAAATAGTGCTTAAATCTAATAAAAATAAAGGAGCTAAACGCTTAGGGAGTGTAATTATAATAATAGTTATAAGATAGTGAAGATTACAGTAATTCATAGTAATATAGGTTAACCATGAGAAAAGAGGTGTGTTATTACTATGGAGGACCGAGGGCCTAAAGGTGTATGGGTGAGGCTAGGCATAAGGTTATTCCGGCCGAGGTTATGTGACCAAGGACTGACTATACAGCCATGCAGTAGTCTTACACACCCCCTTCAGATTGCCAATAGTGGTAATCTAAGAAATGCCAGGTCCTAAGTCAAACTAGGTATGCGTGGCAATAAGAAATAAAGTTAAAATAGCGCGACAGACAACAAACAACTCCCAACCTTAGTAAGGGGAAGAAAAAGGAGCTGTTAGCAGGTTCTTGTATAGGCTGCTTACTATAAAAGTTACCCTAAAACACTGTGACAATAGTGTAAGTGAGCTAAAAGGTGTTAGACTAGAGGGGCGCGTAGCCATTTGCCTTATTAACATAGTGTTGGACTAGAGGGGCGCGTGGTTATATGCCTTATTAATAGTGTAAAATATAGTGATTTTGTAGACTATGAGTGCAAGAATGGGGTGAGATTTATTAGTCACCTAAACCGCCAGAATGGGGTAAGACTAATAGGTCACCTAAGCTATCTGTGTGTAGGTTAGCGTCTGAGTGTCCTTAGCATATAGCTTATAATAGTAGATTAGGTCTATTTTAATATAAAATTACTATAAGAAAGTAGTCTGCCTAGGTACTAGCGTAAACAATCGTAACTGTTCTATATAGCTAGGCTAGCAAGTAAGGGCGTACCTTATAGGAGAGTCTAGTCTTAAAATGAGAAAAGGTGGGTCCTAGTCTAGTGCTAAGATCTGCCCGTGTTTATTATTAATATAAGCTGTCTTAATAACTCTAGTGTAATTAACTCTAGCGTAAGTGGGCGGAACCACTCTATATAGCTGCGTTAGTATAAGGAGATAGAACTTCTTACTAATACCTAGACTTATGCCTTAGGTGTGTATATACTAAGAGAACTAATCTATAGGATAGGTAGCTAATCTATCTAGGTGTAGATAGTTATTAGCTATTGTTAACTTCTTAATAGATAGTGCTCTACGTTAGACGTTAAGATTCTTCTCGCTAGAGCTATAATACAACACGTGTAAGGTCTTGTCACTATGAAATATAGGGAAAGTAGGGTGCCGGAATAGAGCAGTACTTAGGGGCAATTTTAGACTAGAAGGGCGCATGGCCATGTGCCTTATTAACATATAGAGATGGAGGAGCATTAGACTAGAGGAGCGCGTAGCTATAGGCCTTATTAACACAGTAAAACACAGTAATTCTAGAGACTATAGGCGTAGGAATAAGGTGAGATTTATAGGTTACCTAAACCGCTAATATTCTACTATAAGGTTGCAGAGATGTAAGAGCTTAAAGACTCTACTTGTTTACCTATAATCTGCTTTAGAATAGGCTTATATTATAAAAGCTTTAACTATTCCTAATACTTCTATTTAGGTAGAAGTTTTATAAGGCCGTTAGCGGGCTAAGAGTTAGTTTTAATATAAGCGGAAGTAACAGTTCCTTGTAGTTCCTATTTCTATAACTAATAGTAGTGTATATCTACGTGTTAAAGGGTTGTCTTTAGCTAAGGGGACTCTATAACTAGTAGACAAATTGTTTATTTATTGTTATAGTATATAGAGGGTTGTTCCTTAAAGTCTAGGTGGAGATTATTAAAGATTCTAGACTACTAGTAGTACTTAGTGTACCCTGCAGAGAGTGAGATAAGTTTGGCTTTGGTAGTTAACTTAACAACGCAGCGTTAGAGCGTTGCTTTTTAGTTAATTAGACCGTTAAATAGAAAGAAGATATAGCCTTATAAGGACTTGCGGGTTGCCTTATAATTAGTGTAAGACGCGTTAGTTGCGCTATAGAAGTTAGTCTCTTTAGTATCTTTTTAATAGAGATATAAAGTAGTGTAGTCTATAGAGTAGTGCAGTGCCAGGTCCTAGGAGTAATATAGGTATGCAAGGCACTAATATGCAGCTAATAAGTATTTAGGGCCAGGGTTAGTAAGGAATTTAGCTAATTTTAAATAAGCTTTGGCAATATCTAGATATGTAGCACTAGCGGCATAGCTAATAGATCTAACTATCTGGGAGTAATAATAAGATGCGTCCTTGTTCTTAGACTCTGTTAATGGTACAAGCTCCTTAAAAGGTAGAGGTAAAGTAGGTGCCTTAGTCTAGGACAACTTTTAAGGTGCTAGGTATTTAGCGTAGATTTTCTAGATGTAGTTATGTTATAACAACTAAAGATAACTATTATCGCGGTCTCTGTGTATAGTAATACTATAGAAAGTAGAGTTCTCTTAGTCTTGCAAGTTAGTAATTTTATACTGTTTGACAAGCTTATATTTAAAGGCGTTAAGAAAGGATAAATAACCTAGAAGAGCTATAGTAATAATATTGTCTATATAAAAGAAGACGATAATACGATCGTCTCTCTATAGATAGGGTGCGTTAAGTACTAGTAATAGACTAAAGCTCTTAAGTGTAGTTGTAAAGTCTTTGTACCAGAGTAGTAGTAACGTCTTAAGGCCATAAAGGGCGCGATAAAGTTGCTAGTAGTGCCCGCCATTACAGAAACCTTCTGGTTAAAAGGTGTAAATAGGTTTAGAGAGTTTGGCGTTAGTAAAAGCATTAATAGCGTCGTATTAATATATATTTATATTAAAGTAGGCGGCAATTACTATAAGAGCGCGGAATATTCGTATAGCAAGAGTATTAGTATAGGTGTTACCCACAATAGTCTACAAGTCTCCTCTTATAATAATTCTTGCTTTAAACTTAGCTAGATAGTCTTAATTAAATTTATATGTGAAGACCTATATAAGTAGCAAGACTTTAGTGCTTAGAGGAAGCTCTAAGAGCGGAATCCTAGTGTATGTCTTCTTTTTGGCAATAGTATTTAGCTCCTTCTTTGCAGCTGCTATAAAGCCTTCTCTAAACTACGTAGGGAGTTTTAGAATATTATTCTAAAATTAAGGCAGGGGTGGAAGCTGGTCTCTGTGGACTTGCTATAATAGTGCGATTAATTAGAGCACTTTGTCTAGTAGTAAGGCCGACGCGAACGTGTTCTAATAAGTCTGGATAGCGTTGGCAGCAGAATTTCGTGTGCGTTTAGGTAATACGTTAGTAGTTTAGAGATGGATATTAGTTCTGTATTACTTTTTTTACGCAGGAGGTCCTATTAATATAGATGTAGGGGACGCAGAGGACTAAGAGGGCGTTAGTGGTATAGCTGTTACTAATGTTGGCAGCGCAAAGGTCTAATTAACTATAGAAACTAGTAAAGAGTATACATCTCTGCCATAGTGTACATTATAAGCTTGGCCTAATTTCTCGCCTACGAGTAGAGTTTTAGTAGGAAGGATAGATAGCTTAGCGTCTTTATATACTTTCTTATTAGAATCTTCCTACTTACTTTCTAATTCTTTAACCTTAATATTGTTAATGGCTTAATCTAACTAAATGCCAAGTAGGCTCTTTTTATTAGTGGACCTAAAGAATAGTTCTTTATTAAAGGTAACATCCCTTATTCGAATAATCTTGCCTCTGTGTTTGCGGGATACAGCTTTTGGTACCCATATATAGTAGATATTACGTGAGTCTACGCCTACTAAGTAACTAATAAGCGCCCTTGGGGAAAGCTTATCTATTTAGAAAATCTTCTTGCGAAGGTAGTATGCTCTATATCTATAGATGCATAGATAAGCAATAGAGGGCAGTTTGCTGTGTATAGCCTCAAATAGTGTAGTCTAGTTTAATAATTTAATAGGAGTCTAATTAAGTAAATATGCCGCATAGACGTACATCTCTTCGCATAGGTAAAGTGGAAGGTTAGACATAGTCCTAAGTAATTAAGACATAGTGATTAGCATCTTTCCTAACTATTCTATATGGCCTAATTATTCTATAGTGTTAGGGGACTAGAGCTGTATTGTAATGCCTTGTTGTTTATAGTGCTCGACTACACTAAGGTTATTCTAAAACCTATAAGCTCTCTCTCTATTTATTAGTACGAATACTGGGCTAGCGTTGTAGCGGCGTTTAATGTGTCTGTCTATAAGTTTAAAGACTCTATCCAGAACATTTATAGATCGATTGGATATGCCATACACTATATAGGTCTTAGAGATAAGATAGTAACTATAAAAGATATACTAGTTACCTATAAGAGATTCGGCGTTAAGTGTAATAATATTAATGGCAATAGCTTTAAATGCACGCGTAGGTTAGTGCTCTCTATTAGATCTCTATAAGATAATCTGTAAAGCCTTATTAACTCTGCATTGTTTGCAGTCTTATATACTAGGAGGAGGAGATGTGAGCGGAGCTATGCCAGCAATGTTGTGACTTAGTTTCTCTATTAATTTAGCTTTAGCATAGCCCATTAAGACGTGTGCGTAAAGACCGGATAACGTGCGGTTAGGTAGTGGTGCAATAGAGAGTTTCTTGTAGCTCCTTTTATTGGCAAGCGCCAGGAAAGGTCTATTAGTATGGTCCTTTGGTGGTGCTGGGGGAGACTATTAGTCCACTAGAATATAGTGACCGTCTATAGGTTTAACTATTGCCTAGATAGGATTCTTAGTGCCATCCTTTATGTACAGGCATTCACGCCCTAAATTAAAGTGGATATCTTTTCCTCTAAGCCTTAAGAGCGACACTAGTGAGGTGATAAAGCCTAGACATAAGGCAACGTTCCTTAATATAGTCCTTATAGGTCTACCTAGTGTCTGGATTTCGATGTCGTATTTACCCCATGCGGCGATTTCTACTAAGTCTTCTTTATAACTAATTCTTTTGCCTAGTATTATAGGACAAATCTATATAAACTTATTAGGCTTATTACAGACGTATATGTCCGAACCACAATTAAGAATCTAAAAGTAATAGAGTACTAAGGTTAGATATTACTTATTGCTTATTGCAAGGTATTTTGTTATGTGTGCCTATTTGTATTCTCTATTAGAGGCTTAGTTGCTAGCGTTAATATAACCCATAGGTATAACGCAATCTCGCTTTGCCTTCTCTCTTATTTGTATTTTATTAAGTAGCTTAGCCTATCTAGTAACCTTATTGTATCTTTAAATGACTTTAACGCAAGCTAAGTTAATTTTAAACCTAATTCCTTGCAGCTAGGTGCAGATGTATAGATAAGCTCCCTATTATGGGTTACCTAGGTGGGCGTCGCCTTTGTTATAAGGATAAGACTTTCTTTATAAACTACTAGCGATCTTAGTGTTAGTGCGCTTCCTATTATTCTAAAGTCCTCCCATATTATTTAAAGATATTAAGCTACAGCTCTAATTTCTCATATCTATATAGTAAGGAGACTATACTTTATTAAGCGCGGTATAGGTGGTGCCTTATATATTGCCCTTATTTAAGCTGTGTAGGTACGGCGTTGTTCGGTAGTGTTAAATAAGCGCCGCGATAGATACCTTATTAGGTATACTTAGTGGTAGTGTAGGGACTATAATAAGTTACTCTGGTGTAATAATAACGCCTGCGTAATTAATAACAGCTAGTATAGTGTAGACTGTTAAAGCTAGTAGGTTAAGTTCTATATTAATATATGCTAAATAGGCCTTATAAACTTTCTTATTTATTATTGCTGCAAACCCTAAATTAATAGTGTAAAAGACCTTAAGAAGATCGAGCTAGGGAGCAAAACTCTAGACAGCTAGAACCTTTAGTTTAATGGCCTTGTTAAGATAAATTTAGAAGTTATTTATCTAGTTCTTAATTAACTAGCGACTAGGCGTATACTTCTTCGCCTTGTTGTATTAATAGTCTACTTCTTTTTATTTTATAACTATTAGTTTTGAGTAGTTCTTATAAAGGAACCTAATTTGTTCTGCGATAGTATAGTTAGCAGGCATAGAAATTAGTATATTGTCTCTTACTATACTTATAATGTGGCTTTTAAGCTTGCTTAGCAATTTCTTATATTCTTATTTACGCTTGTATTTCTCTTTTCACACTGCAATGTTAAGATTTTTATTAGGATTAGATTTAACGTCTTTTGGCACCGCAAGGTTTGTAGTCTCTAGGTTAACATATTTTAGAACGCGTAGTATACGCGTGGTACGTTTAAAAACTATGTACTATAGTTTAAAGTTATCTATCCCTTTTAGTATGACTTTTTCGTCCTTTGGCGTTGCTATTATAACGCGTTTGCAATGACTTTTTGCGTGTTTGGCCACTAGTGTAGGCTTTTTATTGTGATTTAGAGTCTTATAGTATTTTACATAGTGACTATAATTGTAGTTTTTGCAAATGACTTTTTGCGTTGTTGTGAAAACTCTACTCTGGTCCGTGCGAGCGATAATGTGGTAGTAGGACTGACTAGTAAGGAGTTTTAGAGGGTGCGCAATAAGCGTTGTGCTGGGCTTATAACTGTAAGATAGTGGAGATTATAGTAATTTATAGTAATATAGGTTGACTATAAGAAAAGAGGTGTGTTATTACTATGGAGGACCGAGGGCCTGAAGGTGTATGGGTGAGGCTAGGCATAAGGTTATTCCGACCGAGGTCATGTGACTAAGGACCGACCATACAGCCATGCGACAGTCTTATAATAGTGGATAAGTTTAGAGTTGCTGCCTATAGATCTACTATTGCCTATACTAGTTTATTACTATCTATACTTATTTACTACTACCTAGATTATCTATTAGTATATATTCTAGGTACTACTTATATTTAATATAATAAGTGTTACCTTAACTTTTGCCTTTTAGCTATAATTGCTATAGTTATAAGTCTAGATTATAATAAAGCCTTACTTACCTAAGCAATTATCTTACTAAGGACACTATAGTCTTACTATAGGAGCAACCCTATAAGCACGATAACAACTAAGTTAGATCTAGCCATTACTTAAGTAATAATCGTCCTTAGTTAATTAGAAAATTGGCACAAATGGCTATTTATCTATAAGAATATAGCGTAAAAGAACCAACTCTAGAAATATATTAATCTAGATATTATAGTAGACAAGCTACTATAGCTTAAGAAGCTAATAGAGTCTTAGCTTAGCGACTACAATAGCACGACTACTATGTACGCTAGCCTAAATACTAAATAGCGAGCTAATTACTATTAGGCGTATAAGAGATAGAAAAAGAAGAATCTAGAATATAAGCGTTAGCTAAAGGCTCTAGGAAAATTTAACTCTAAGATTAGTAAGACGATAGTAGCACACTATATATACCTAATTAAGAATAACAGTATGCCGTATAAATAACTTATAACCCTTAAGAAATATCTTACACTATTAGACGCAATATATTACTGCGATTTAATAATAAAGTATAAGGATTTCTAGATACTACTAAAGGGCAGAAAGGTTAAAGAGTGGCTTTAATATTAGGTTAAGGTCACTAACTAGTGCAAGGCTATTAGGCTGGCAGAGACGAAGGATTCTCGCGCGCAGGAAGACTTCCTAGTCGCCTATAAGGTACTTAACCTAGAATACAAAATAGTAGGTCTGCGAGACCTAATTTAGAAAGAGAGGCTTAGTAAAACAGTCCTATTAGTAGAGGACTACGTTGCCGAGTTCTTAGCGTACTTAAAACGCACACGCCTAATTAGTATAGGCTTTAGTGTATATATAGTAGAGCTAGAGATAGCTAAGCTAATAAAAATACTATAAAGAAAATCGTTATAGAGTAGTGTATGCCTCTATGGCAACAAACACTCTTAGTCTAAGTGCTGGGTAATAAATCCAAATACTTCTTTCTAATCCTAAGAATATAATAATAAGAAGAGTAGTAAGAAGGTAGTAGTAGCTTTTACTAAGAATCTAAGCTTAAATATAAGAGTAAAGAAGGCTATAAAGGACTAAAAGGCAACTTAATCGAGCTCTGAGTCTATAGTTACTATTAATAATAGAAAGCCTCTCTTAAACCTATCTACCTACACCGCGCGATATATAGAATCCGATGCTGTTATAGTTAATAAGCGCGGCGAGCGTAATAAGAAGCTGTCGTTTAATAATAGTATTAAACCCGCTAAGAAGCTAGTAGCTCTATCTACACTTAATAATATTAGTAGCTACGACTTATTAAGTAACCGATTTATACTTAATCCTAGTTTAAACACCTATATTATTAATACTAAGTCTTAGCCTAGATAAATAAGAAAGTATAAGGCTAGTGCTAATAACTTTATAGAAGCAGGAATAGGACGTATTAAAATTACTATATAGGACAGTATAAAACTAATAGTAAAGACACCTAAGGGCCTATTAACTATAGTTCTAATACACGTTGCTTTAGTTAAAGGCTTCTTAATAAGCCTTATAGGCTTAGCACGCTATCGCTTAAGTTAGATTTACTTTAACTTAGGATAAGACCTTCTATATAAGGTTAGTAGAAAATCTATAGTTGCATACCTAGAGTACTAAGATAGACACTAGCTAGTTAACGCTAATACTAGCCGTCGCCTAGAAACCTACTTATTATTATCCTTTAGCACTACTTACTAATCTTTAAAGGACCCTTAACCTAATTATATAATCGACTATAGGATAGCCTATAGTGGTTAGAGTTACTCTAGTAAGAAGGCGATTAAGAAGCTAGCTAACTATATAGAAGGCGTATAAGTAAAACGTAGAGATAGCAACTTCTATAGTATATATGTCGAATTAAAGCTCTTGAAGTAAGTCTCTAGAAGATAGTAAAAGAACTTTGTATAAAGGAAGTTCTATCGCGTTGCTATAGACTTTATCTAGCTACTACCTTAAGAAGTAGACTCTTATCTTAATAGTAATAGAGTTGCAGATTATATAGTAGACTAGTATAGTAAGTGGCATAAAGTAAATTGCTTTCTACACTATATAAAGGCATTTCTAAGCCGCTGGCTTATCTATAAGATTTGTAAAATATAGCGTATCTTTAATAGCGACGTTACTATAATTACAACTAACAATAATTAAGGGTATAGAGTTGCATCGAATATATTAGAGAAGCTTTGCGCTAAGCTAGGTATCTAATATAAGCCGCGAGCAGAATACGCAGACAAGCAGAACGGCCTCGCTAAGAGAGTAGGCAAGATTATTATTATTTAAGCTTAAGCTACAAGACTTAAAGGAAATCTGCCAAAATTATTATTAAATAAGCTGCTTCAGACAGCAGCATATATACTAAATCGTACACTAACTAAAGCGCTAGATTAAAAGACTTTATATAAGATTATATAGAAATTAAAGCCAAAGGTAAACTACCTACGCCCTATAGGCTGCCGAGTGTACGTCCGAAACCTATTAGTTAAAAGAGATGACAAGCTTAAGTCTAGAGCATTTATTAGCCAACTTGTAGGCTATAATTTAACAAATATCTTTAGAATCTGGCTGCTAATAAAGGACAGAGTAATTTAAGTAAGAGACGTTATTTTCGAGCTAACGCGGTTCTATAAGGGACTAGATGGCTACGCAGCTAAGTTAGTAATTAAAGAAGTTATAGAGCTGCTTACCTTTCTAGAAGAAGCTAAATCTAATAATATCACTATTAAAGAGCTTATAACGCTTAGGCAGAGTTATATAGTACCTATAGCTACAGCTTCTACTAGTAAGCAGCAGATAGGGAGTAAGGATAGAGCTACTAAAGCTAAGGTTAACGAGGTTAATAGAGTTAATAAGAATATAGAGAACTTATTTTTAGGAGGTGGGCTACTTACGCCTATGTCTAGAGGTTTACCTTTACCTTACGTAACTAGGTATTAGAATAATAATAATCTAGTTAAAGTTCTTCTAATAAAGCAAGACCTATAGTTAACACTAGAAGAGCTCTCTACTACCCAAATTCCTAGCTATATATCTAATCGCTATAACAATAATGCGCTAAGGCGTAGAAACCTCGAAATTAATAAGTTAAATATACTTACAAGTTTACGCTAATAGTGGCAGCGCGCTAAAGACCTTATAGATATAACTAGATACTAGACGCACGCGATTTTCTATAGAATACGCATTAATGACTACCTACACGCCTTTTTAATAGCGCTAAAACCGCAGCCTATTATTAAGATTTATTAGTCATAGGTTCCGCCTCTACTAAGGACCTAGAAAGACCTAGAGACTTATCTGTATAGAGCTAAGTTTTAATAAGCTAGTTAAGAAGAATACTATAGTATATAGAGTAAAGAATGCTTTATAAGAACTATAAAAATAGTAAAAAGTGCTAACACTAAAGTGTTACTACTAATGTGGGTTATCACATATAAATTTAATAAAGATAGCTTTCTTTTATAGTTTAAGGCACGTCTAGTGCTTTAAGGTAACCTTAAGCAGCTATATAAAGATACCTACGCTGCCATACTAGTAGCACGCACATTTAGAGTAATTACTACTATTGCTAATTATTTTAGACTAGCGCTAGTTTAGTATGATATACTAACAGCTTTTCTTAATGCTAGACTTAATTGTCTACTCTACACGCAAATGCCAGACAGATTTTAAGCAGATAGAGAACTACTCTAAATACTCCACGCTCTCTATAGGTTAAAAGAGTCACCACTACTATAGTATAAGGAGCTCCGTAGAACGCTATAGTCATTAGGAATAAAGCCTGTGCTAGGCTTCCTATATATATATACTAATAAATGGCTTATTCTATTTATCTACGTTAATAATATTATTATGGCTTATTACCCTCGCAACGCTAAGCTGCACTAGTAGTTTGAGTAGAAGCTTAGCGAGTACTATTAACTAAAGTAACTTAGTCTACTTAAGTAGTTCTTAGGTATACGCATTAAACGAGACATTGCTGTCTATAAACTTTGGCTGCTCTAGGATGCCTACATTAATAAGGTAACTACAAACTATGGCATAATAACCGCTAGCTGCCGCGCTAAGGTACTAATAACAGTTAACTATCTTAAGCTATCTATGGAGAAACCCAACGCAGCCCAGACAAAGCATTACTAGGAGCTTATTGGTTATCTTATATTTCTTACGTAGTTTACTCGCCCAGATCTAGCACGCGCTTATGTAATACACGCTTCACATCTTACTAACTCTAAATAAGCTTATATAAAGTCTATTCGCAAAGTGTGGCGATATATTCTAGAGACTTACTACTATGCACTAGAAGCTTATATAGCCAAAGAAGGGATTTAGGAGTTTGTGACTATAGAAGAGGACTATTACGACCCTATCTTCTTTAGAGCATCTAATGCAGCTTTCGCTAATAATATAGAGACTCGCCGCAGCTCCTAAGGCTATGTTTTCTAACTGTTTAGGATAACTATTAACTGGAAGTCTACCCTATAGCGTACAGTCACCAAATCTACTACTAAGGCAGAGCTACTTGCGCTCTCTCTCACAGGCTTAGAGATAGAGGAATGGCTTCGCTTATACCGCAGCCTATCCTTAACGCTAAATATAACTCTAACTATTTAGTGTAATAACTAGTAGACTATTAGAATTATTATAAAGGAGTAAGATAAGCTGGCAGTAAAGCTTAAGCACGTTAATATACACTAGAGTTAGATTTGCTAGAAAGTAGAGTAAGGATAACTTAACATCTAATGGCAACCTACTAATAGAATGCCTGCTAATAGGATGACTAAGATACTATTTCGCTAGAAGCATGCCGAGTTTGTAAGCCAGCTACATCTTATAAATCTACGCTCTTAACTTTAATATATAGCAAATATATAGGAAAAGTCATCCTTATATACTAGATAACTATAGGATAAGGGGGTGTGTAATAGTAGTGGGTAAGTTTAGAGTTACTGCCTACAGATCTACTATTGCCTGTACTAGTTTATTACTATCTACACTTATTTACTACTATCTAGATTGCCTATTAGTATATATTCTAGGTACTACTCATATTTAATATAATAAGTGTTGCCTCGACTTTTGCCTTTTAGCTACAACCGCTATAGTAATTAAGAAGAAGGGTCGTGTAATGCAACTTAACGCCAATCTCCCTTTTAACCTATGGCTAGAAATTATATAAGCGGCCGTATACCTATATAATCAAACTCCGAACTATACTAACTAATAGCGATTACTACACAAAGTATTCTTTATAATAGTTGCTTTCTAAAATAGCATTGTTACTTAACTAAAGAAACTAAACTAGACTTACCTTAGGACCTATGGCTGTAAAGCCTTCGCCTTAACTAATAATACTAAACGCGGCAAGAGCAAGCTCTAAAGATTAGACCTAAAGACATGGGTTAGATACCTGGTAGATTACTAATTATTAAATATCTAAAGAATGTAGATTCTACCACTTAATAAAGTTATTAGTACACGCGACGTTATCTTTAATAAAGATAAGGTGTTATTAGGTAAAATAGAGGACCTGTTAGACAACCTTATGCACAGTACTACTAAAGAGATTGCTACATGGACCTAATTAGTAGAGTTGCCACCTTTACCACCTAAGTAAGAAAACACTAAATTCTTCTATAAGAATAAGTTAATTACTAATATCCGCAATCGCAAGAATAAAGAAGAAGACCTGCTAGAGTATTACTAAGGGAGAAAGATTAATTATACCTACCTAATATCACTAGTAATACCTCCGCCTATTGTATTGCTTGTCTAATTAATAGCAAGCTTTAAATATAATTAACACAACTAGTTACCTATTAGATTACTATAGCCAAATTAACACGCTATACTATAGGCAGCCGCTTTTTTAGTAGGTATATAAGTAGGAAGCAGAGGCAAGTATAAAGAAAAGCTACTTAATAAAGCTTAATTTAATTGCATGCTTATAATAGCATAGAAACCCTACTAAAGTTAATTACTAGAACCTCTATCTAGCGGAACACAGATAGATAATTACCCGCTATTTAATATATAGAAGAAGACTAAGTAGGTACACCTACAAAGCTATAAGTAAATAAAGTCTTAGAGTGAGGTGTCTATTACCCTAGTGTGATTACGCGGCTACTAAATCCTTAATTGCATGTGGGTGTATACTTACAAACTTAACAAATATTATTAATTTTAGAAGTGTAAGACTAGATTAGTAGTACACAGAAATTAATAACGCTACCTTACTACTTAAGATACCTATGCTGCAACCCTCGTAGGACAATTATTTTGCCTGCTTATATCTATGGTAGTTTAATATAACCTAGAGCTTAGCTAGTATAACATTACTAATGCTTTTATCTATGCGAATCTAGATAGAGAACTCTACATAAGGATACCGCGAGATTATACACAACTTGGCACTATTCTATAGTTGTATAAGGTACTATATAGTCTTCGAATCTTACTACTACTGTGGTAGAGAGAATTTACTAGCGCTCTTAGGGATCTTGGTTTTACTATAGTCCCTTATAAGTCTTGCTATATAATTAAAGATGGTATTATTATCTTCTTCTATGTAGACAACCTTATCGTCGCCTACTCTAAAGATTAGAAACACGCTACTAACGTAGTGATGGAAAAGATAAGTATATAGTTTATCCTCACTAGTAGTAATAATCTTTAGTAGTTTCTAGAGATTAAAATTATTAGAGACTATATAAATAGGCAACTCTAGCTGTCCCAGGCATCCTATATAGACAAGATTAGTCGCCTAATTAACTAACGCGACCTTAAACACAATACCCTAATATTCGCAGTTAAACTGCTACTCTAAGAAGGACTTGCTATTATAACGGTAGTGGGTAAGTTTGGAGTTGCTGCCTACAGATCTACTATTGCCTATACTAGTTTATTACTGCCTACACTTATTTACTACTGCCTAGATTGCCTATTAGTATATATCCTAGGTACTACTCATATTTAATACAACAAGTGTTGCCTCGACTTTCGCCTTTTAGCTATAACCGCTACAGCTATAAAGGCTAAGATTAATTAATACTAGTGAAAGATTAGATTAATCCTTTATGCCGCAGTAACTACACGCCCTAATATTGCATTTGCAAGCTCTTAATTATCGCGATTTCTATTAAATCCTAGCGAGGAGCATTACAACGCCGCCGACCGCGTACTGCTTTACCTATCCTCTACCCGATTATTAGGGCTACGCTTTAGAGGAGTAGACACTAATAAGGTTGCTAGTGATGTCTTGTTTGCCAACAACACCCTTAAGAAAAAGAGCTTATAAGGATATATTATTAAGCTGTTTAGTAGTCTTGTTACCTAGAAGGCGAGTAAGTAAGACATAGTCATCACCTTAACAACTAAAGCTAAGTTGCTAGCCCTTTTATAAGTTATAAAAGAGGCACTCCTTACCTCTTAGTTAATTACTAAACTTAAGATTAAACTCTCCCTATTAATAATCACTATTAACTGCGATAATTAACAAACTATTCGACTTGTTACTAAAGAAATTGCCAAGTTATAGACTAAGCTTAGGCACATTAATATACACAATTGTTAGCTTTAATAAGAAGTAGCTTATGGAGCTATTAAAATCTAATACTAATAATTAGAAGAAATAGCAGTAGATGGCCTTACAAAGGCTCTACTAGCTAGAAAATAGGCTAAGTTCGTAAATTAACTTGGACTTAAAGACGTTAAGGATAGGATTACTAACCACGAGGTCGACCTAGACGAATTAGAACAAAGGATGGAAGCTTTTAGACTATGAGCAGTAGTATAGCTGCGAAGAATTGGGTCTAGCTTAGAATGGCTCCAAGCTAAGGGAGTGTGTTAGATAGACGGTCACTATGCATTCCAGTGATAATCTCTCTGTGAAATACACTAAGGAGGCTAGGGCACAACTATTTTATATTGCCCCTATACTATCCTAGATAGTATAAGGGCCTTAGCATATATAGAAACTTTTTATAATAGTCAGGCTTCTCTATTTTTACAATTAATTATTATAGTTATTAATTTTTATTAATATATTATCTTAAAGTAACAGAATACTATTAAATCTAACAATATACTAGAAGCGTAATCCATACGCAATTGCCATTCTAGAGCAATCCCCTAACCTCCTTTTTCTCCTATATTCGTCTGCTAAATATCCGTTTTAATCTACTCACAATACTAATCAAAAAGCCTTTTTCGTCTATATTGTAGATATAACAAGAATCTATCTAATACTAATTAATCTTACTATATAGGAGGTTAAAGTAGAGGTAATATTTATCCTCTAAATTAGCTTTATGGCAATTACTATCCATACTAACTATTTATTATAAAATAAGCTAAATGCTGTGTTAGTTAATAAAGCGGGTAATCTAGCTCTCGCTAACTAGCTCCTTTACTATAGTAGAGGCAAAGTTCTATATTATCTCTCTAGTGGGAGGTATATATCTCTCTATAAGTCCTTTAATATATTATATAAGCTCCTACTCTTGCTATAGGTTAATATTAGATATTAGATCACTGGAAATTACTGTGATTTTACTGTGAAATCTAGTAGTTACGTGCGTCCGATTATATGGTCTTCTTATTATAATAGTTAGTGTAACTTATAGTGATTTCACTATAAGATTACTCTGAAATATACAAAGGAGACGAGCGTACTACTATTACACTACTCCGCACTATTACTAGTGCGTCTTAGCGCTAGATAGATATTGCGTACGATAGCTAAGCTTCTCTAATAGAGATTACTTAATAATTAATTTATTATTAAATCCATTACTTTTATCTCATCTTATTAAAGATACTTACGTATCTGATAATGAAGAGTCTTACTACCTTAATTAAACTAAAAATTATGTCTCTATTAATACTTAGGGATCTCATAGTGATTCTGACCAATTACTTAAACTACACACTATGGCTAAGGCAAATTAATACCCAAGCCTAGTTATTAAAAGCATGGGATCTTATTAACCCATCCCTTAATAATGAACCGATGGTAGAACTAGTCATGCCAGTCGCACCGAATATTGGTGCCTATTAACCAGCTCCCGCTTTCATTAACGGAAACACTAATAATGCCCGTCTATCGCTACTATCGCACCTATCGCCGGCTGGCGAAAATGCATACAAAATCGATACTAATTTCTATCGAAAGTACGAATAGGAGAAGGAGAACCTAGATAAGCTGGTTATTCTTATTTAAACTACCACCTTGGCATATTTATAGTCTAATTGCTATACTCTAGGTAAATTAATTAGATAATAGATTAAGAATCTTACAAAAATAGTTAACATGGATGGCAAGCGAGCGGCGCAGGCAAGCGAGCGGCGCACCCCATCAACTTTTCGCACCTTTGAAGTCGCGCAGCTCAACCACAATATAATATACTATATAGATTTTGATACAATAGATTAAGCAGTATTTAAAGTATCTTTTTTGCACGTACGTGAGTTATGCCCAAGCTCTCTGCACCTTGTGCAGCGCGCCAGAGCCTGGCGGCTTAGGCCTGATCGCTCTCCACTTTGACGCTGTTCATGCTCTATCTGCTGGTTAGCCGCCTTTTAAGCAAGTATATTCTCTCCCTCTCTCTTTGTTAAGGTCCCCTACTTTTGTATCCGCTTCTTTTTGCGCTGTCTACGCTTAGTTGCTGCCTTATTAGCTCTCTTAAGGCTAGTAATCTGATCGCGCATAAGCTTAGCTAAGAGTATTATTACTTTAGCACCCTTCTTAAGTTGATTAATTGCCTAAATAATAGAGGCAGGCGAGGAGCTCTTGTGCTGTTAAACGCGCTTACAGATTAGAGTTGATTGAGCCTTAAGCTCACGTATGTTGCTTGGCGTTTTGGCTTCCTAGAGAGCCTCTAGCAGAGTAGCTGGTGAAGGCGTACGAAGCTGCACATCTAGCTTTGACAGAACAGCTTTAGGCTGGAGAGGAACAAGGCCTGCGCCTTAAAAGGCTAAACAGATATTGGCTAATGTAAATAATTGCTTAAAGGCTGTTTTAAAGGCTGGTAGGAATTTAAGCTTTGTGATGTGGTTAATGTAGTTACAGATTAGAGCCTTAACCTCTTGGCTGTACGCGCGCTTTAACGGCGAGAAGCAGCCCACATTAAGTGGCTGTAGTAGATGCGAGGAGTGAGGCGGCATGCAGAGCGTGTAGATGTTGTTCTCCTTGCAGAGCTGTTAAAATTTAAGAGAGTAGTGGCTTGTATGGCTATTAAGGATAAGCAGCCTACGCGTGCTAACAATCTAGGTCTCTGTATGCTTAATAAAGTGCTTTAGCCACTTAACTCTAAGCTTGTTTGTCGTCCAGCCGTTGTCGCTAAGAGATATAGCCTAATTGCGCGGGATATCCTCCTTGTACTAAGCAGATAGGTGGTGCTGGCCAGCAAAGATAATAAACGGTGGGATAGCCCAGCCAGTAGCGTTGATTGCTTGGACAAGTGTCACCCACTCGCGGTTCCTAGGCTGGACAGCCTTTGGCTAGCCTCTCCTCTCTAACCCTGTAACAACGAGCTAAGTCGTAATCTTGCCTATTATAAAGCCAGCCTTATTAAAATTGTAGACGTCCTTATCGCAGATGCTATACCTGGCCTTAGTCTGCTCTACAAGCTTAAACTAGGCGCTAATTAGGATAGGATCCTTACAGAGAGCTCTCTGTCTATTGTAGGCTCGGTTAAAACACGTCTTAAGAGAGTCTGTACGCCTAACAAAGTTGGCTGGCCACTTCTGTCCAACCTGGCCTGCGCCGCGCGCAGCTAGCAGCTTATCTGCTATATCGCGAATTGCTAAGTAGGTAGGCGAAAATCTACGTAGGTCTAGATTAAGTATATGACGAATTATCACCTCCTCTTCTAGCTAGGTGAGCTTCTTCGAGTTGGGCTGGCAATCGCGTCGCGTAGGTCTCCTAGCGCGTTGGTAGTGGAGTGTTGTTTCGGGTACATTGTAGACTGCTGCAGCAGCTTAGTTACTTTAGATCTAGCTAGTATTAATTAAAAAGATGGCAAGCCGAACATCTGCTTCCTTTGAAGCCATTTGAGTGTTGTGGCGTGGAGTTGTTGTAGGACGCGTTTAGAGCGGGTGCGAAAGTTGATGGGGTGCGCCGCTCGCTTGCCTGCGCCGCTCGCTTGCCATCCATGTTAGGGTTAACTAACATAATGAATAAAGAAGAGTAAGGATTAGGTACTAAGACACTCTTAAACTAATAAGATTAGTTAGTTTATAGTATACCTGGCTCGCTAAGTATAATTATGCGGCTATAGAAGCTAAGTATAATTGTGTGTTAGAGCTTTAGGAGCTAGACTTAGTTAAATAAGATTTTATAAAAGCGGTTACTAATATCGTATCCTAATAAGTTACGACCTTTCTATAACACGGAAGTAAGGACAAGACTGTTAATAGAAAAGAGATGGTAAAACTCTTCTAAGAATAAATAGTAATATAGCATCTAATTAAGGATAAACAAAGGGGCGCCTTTGCTATTACAGAACTATCTCTCACTAATAGTAGTGTAACCACCTAGGCCACAGCTAGAGACACCCAACCTGTGGATAAAGCAGCATTACCCAAGCAAGACAGATTACGCGCTAATAAAGCTGGCCCTAAAGCCAAATCTAAGCAGTCCGTACGAGTTACCGACAATGAGCCAATAGCAGTTAGAGGCCAAGAGGGATTAAACCCCAAGTGCCCTGCTTATGAACAACGCCATAGTCTAAAAGATTACTTTTACGCATTTTCTAACAAACAACCTAAATAGTTTAAACTAAAGCCTGCTATAGAGGCGGTTATAATATATAGGTTAGAGAATAACTCTGTGTTTATAGAGCATATAAAATCTATAAAGCGTTAAAAGTTACAGACACTAAAGATTAAACAATTAAAGACTTCTACTCTAACATAAATTACTAAGATTACTAATAATAAATAACTAGATAGTAGACAGATTACTATCTTCTTAGCGAGCTATAATACTATTACAGCCTCCTACTACTTAGATCTAAATACATATCCACTACGTAACTTCGCAATTCTTAATTCTGGCACAACCTACCATATCTTTAATAATATTAATTGCTTTGTCTTATAGTAACCACTATTGCCAGAAGACTTTATATGGGCGGGATTATTATAAGTATAGATAAGGAGATATAGAAGTGTTTATCTTTACATTAAGAGTAAGAAGGGAAATTACTTAGTAAGGTTAGATAATATTGCCTACTATTCTAGTCTACTTTACAACCTAGTGTCCTTTTAATTACTCTAAAGGCAAGGCCTCTAGTGGGATACTAAGTTAGATCCAACAATAATTAGAAGACAAGACAATACAATCCTAGCCGAACTCTAAGAAATCTACAATTAATGGGTACTAGAGTTTATACTAATATTAAAATTAACTTGTATCACGATTAATAGTACGTACGCTATACACAAATTTACCTCGCGCACCGCACGATAAGTGCAGAAGGTAAACGCCATTATATAGTACAAACAACTAGGCCACCCAGACCCTTAGGCACTAGAGCACACAGTAAATTACAGTAAAGGGGTACGTATTAAAGAGTTAACCATAGTCTAATATGACGCTTGTGGCAGATTAAAGCTTAGGCAATAAATTAGACGTTAGGCTAGACAAATTAACAATGGCCCAGGAGAGAGAGTCGCTATAGACTTTTACAACTTTAAAGATAAGAGCTTAACTAGCGAAAAGAGTATAATGCTTATCTTTAATTATTTCTTAGGCATAGCTTAGGACTTCTACTTTAAAGATAATTAACTAGCACGAACAATTATTAAGCTGCTAAAGGAATTTATACTATTTATAAAAGTATAGTTTAAGGTAACTATAAAAGTTAATAAATCTAATAATGAGATTTTCTTAGTTAAATAAGACGTTTATAGATGGTGTGTTAATAAAGGAGTTGTTATTAAGCTTTTAGCGCCTAATATCTAAGCTTAAAATGGAGGAGCTAAACGCTTAGGGAGTGTAATTAAGGAAAAGAGCCGTGTAATGCGACTTAACGCTAACCTCCCCTAGACACTATGGCTAGAGATTATATAAGCGGCTGTATACCTATATAATCGAATGCTAAACTACGCTAATTAATAGTAATCACTATACAAAGTATTTTTTATAATAGTTGCCTACTAAAACAGTATTGTTACCTAACTAAAGAAACTAAACTAGGCTTACCTTAGAGCCTATAGCTATAAAGCTTTTACCTTAACTAATAATACAAAATGTGGCAAGAGTAAGCTCTAAAGGCTCGACCTAAAGGCATGGGTTAGTTACCTAGTAGGCTATTAATTAACAAACATCTAGAGAGTATAAATACCTCTACTTAACAAAGTTATTAGCATACGCGATATTATCTTTAATAAAAATTAAGTGTTCTTAGGTAAATAAGAAGACCTATTAGACAACCTTATGCATAGCACTACTAAAGAGATTGCTGTATGGACCCAAATAGTAGAGCTATTGCTCTTACTACTAGAACATAAAAATATAGAGTCTTTCTATAAGAATAAGTCGATTATTAACTTTTATAAGGAGGACGAGAGTGCTCTAGGGTACTATTAAGAGAGGAAGATTAATTACACCTATCTAACACTACTAGAGACACCTCCACCTATCGCACTGCTTGTCTAATTAATAGTGAGTTTTAAATAGGACTAAATTAAAAAATTACTTATAGTAACACCACAGCCAGATTAACGCGCTGTGCTATAGGCAGCCGCCTTCCTTATAGGTATACTTGCAGGAAGTAGAGGCAAATATAAGAGGAAGTTACTTAACAAAGCTTAATTTAATTGCATGCTTGTAGTAGGCAAGAAACTCTATTAAAGTTAACTGCTAGAACCTCTATTATGCAGAACCTTAATAGATAATTATCTGTTATTTAAAATGTAGAACGATGCTAAGCGATCCCATCTACAAAGTTACAAAGAAATAAGGTCTTAAAGCGAGGTGCCCATAGCCTTAGTGCGATCGCGCGGTTACTAAATTCTTAACTATATATGAGTATATTCCTACAAACTTAATAAACATTACAAATTATAAAAGTGCAAGGCAAGACTAGTAGTGCGTAGAGATTAACAATGCTATTTTACTATATAGAATACCTATGCCGCAACACTTATAGGTAGATTATTTCGCCTGCTTATATTAATAGCGGCTTAGTTTAACCTAGAGCTAAGCTAGTACGACGTTACTAATGCCTTTGTCCACGCGAACCTGGATAGAGAAATCTACATGCGGATGCCCTAAGGTTATACTTAAAGAGACACCATTCTATAGTTGCACAAGATACTATATGGCTTACGCATCTCACTACTACTATAGTAGAGAGAATTCACTAGTGCGCTTAAGGATCTTGGTTTTACTACAGTCCCGCACGAACCTTACTATATAATTAAAGATAGTATTATTATCTTCTTCTATATAGACGACCTTATTATCGCATACTCGAAAGATTAAAAGCGCGCTACTAATATAGTAATGAAAAAGATAGGTACAAAGTTTACCCTAACTAGTAGTAACAATCTATAGTGGTTTCTAGATATTAAAGTTATTAGAGACTATGCTAATAGACAACTCTGGTTATTATAGAGGTCCTACATAGATAAGATTAGTTGTCTAATTAACTAATGCGACCTTAAACATAATACCCTAATATTAGTAGTCGAACTATTACCTTAAGAAGGACTTGCCATAATAGTAGAGATTAATTAGTACTAGCGGAAGATGGGATTAATTCTCTACGCTATAGTAACTACGCGCCTGGATATAGCTTTTGTAAGCTCCTAATTATCGCGCTTTCTTTTAAACCCTAGCGATAACTATTATAACGCCGCTAACCACGTACTGCTATACCTATTATGTGACGGTTTATTATTCTTCTATTCTTAGGAGTGGAAGGTTAGCCTTTTGCTCCGACATATTATCTACTCGATTACTAGGGCTACGATTTAGAGGAGTAGACACTTATAAAGTTACGAGCGACGCGTTGTTTGTAGATAACACCCTTAATAGAAAGAGCTTATAGGAGTATATTATTAAATTATTTAGTGGCCTTGTCGCCTAGAAGGCAAATAAACAAGATACTGCTACTACTTTAATAACTAAAGCTAAGTTGCTAGCACTTTTACAAGTTGTAAAAGAGGCACTATTTATAGCTTAGTTAATTAATAAACTTAAGATTAAACTATCGTTATTAATAATTACTATTAATTACGATAACTAATAAACTATTCGACTTGTTACTAAGGAAATTGCTAAATTGCAAACTAAGCTTAGGCATATTAATATATATAATTATTAGCTTTAATAAGAAGTAGTACGTGGAGCTATTAAAGTCTAGTACTAGTAATTAGAAGAAATGGCAGCAGATAGTCTTATAAAAGCTCTACTAGCCGCTATATAGACTAAGTTCTTAAATTAACTAGGACTTAAAGACGTTAGGGGAAGGATTACTAACTAAGAGGCCGATCTTAACGAGTTAGAAGATAGGATGGAAGCTTTTAAACTATGAGCAATAGTATAACTGCGCAAGAGATAGTTTAGCTTGGCCCTTTAAGGATTCAAGCTAAGGAGGTGTGTTAGATATTAGGTTACTGGAAATTACTGTAATTTTACTATAAAATCTAGTAGTTACGTACGTCCGATTATATAGTCTTTTTATAACGATAGTTAGTGTAACTTAGAGTGATTTTACTGTGAGATTACTATGAAATACACAAAGGAGACTGGCGTACTACTATTATACTACTTTGCACTATTACTAGTGTGTCTTAGCACTAGATAGATATTGCGTACGATAGCTAAGCTTCTCCAATAGAGATCACTCGATAATTAATTCATCACTTTTATCTTATCTTATTAAAGATACTTACGTATCTGATAGTTAAGTTTTAGCTAGTTAATATTCTTAACCTGCCTGGGGCGTGTTACTATGCCTTGGCAGCCTGTGCGTAGTATTACGCTATACGCAACCCTAATATAATTGCGTCTTACTTTAACGCGTAATATCTCTACTAATATAGACCTAATTAACGCTGCAATTGCAGTAATTAAATCGTAAAAACTAGGGAAAACTTTCTTATATAATTAAATTATAAAGAGATTTAACGTTATACAATCTATATTAATTAGAAGACACAAAGTAATATGTGTACTCTACACAGCTACCTATATTAACTAGCAAAACCTTAGCTAAAACAAGAATCTAAGCTTATATAATATATTAAAAGCCTTACTAAACGCGGCCTTCTACCTACATAGCAGATACTATAAAGCTTTGCCTCTACTATAGCTAAAAAGGCTGTCTCTATATTATAGGTTAATCGCTTCGTACAGCAACATAGAGATAACTTAGTCTTATAATAGATAACTAGACTGAATAGCAATCACTACAAAGCTAATTTAGAGGCAAAATATAGGCTCTACTTTAAGCTTCTATATAAGAAAATTATAAAGTATGGCGTAGAACCTTAGCATACGTATAATATAGACAAGAAAGGCTTCCTCCTTAGTATTACTAGCCACTTAAAAAGGATCTTTAACAGGCCTCTATATAAGAGTCGCTAAGCAAGGCAATCTATATAAAATAGTAGCTATAAGTATATCTCACTTATCGTATATATATGCGCTAATAGATCTACTATTAATCTAGTGCTAATCTATTAATCTAACGCCGCGACTCTATAATTAAGCTAGGTTAAAGAAATTAACTTTAATTCTCACAAAGTCTTTATTATCTTATTAACTTCTAGATAGTTAAATAATAAGATAGGGCTTTAATAGCTTAAACAGATATTTAATCGCTATATAAAAAAGAAGCCTTAATGGTAATAGTAACTCCTAGTCCTTAATAGGCATAAATCTCACGTTACTATAGATTTTATTAACTACTACGATTAGAATAAGATTCTTCTTACAATATTTCCCCCTCATATAACTTATACGCTACAGCCTCTTAACGTCTACGTGTTTAAGTCTCTCTCCACTGCCTACTTAAATATAAGCATAGATAGCTAATTTTTATCCTAATTAGAGTAGAATTTATACTTATAGCTGCTAAGTATATTCTTTAAAAAGGGATTAAGTAGTAGGATAGGATAAATAAGAATGTAAAGTGAATCCTAGGGACTATATTAGATATTTTATTATTTAGAGTATTAAATCCCTATAGGATATAGATTATAGTACTTAATTAGGTAATTACTATGCGCAATATTATATTTAATAAGATATTATTCTATAAGGAGAAAGCTAATTAAGGTATACCCTATAAAAAAGTAGTAAAGATTGTTAAAGTTCTATATAAGGGGAAGATTAATAATCTAAAAGAAGAGTTTATAGATATTTTTAATTTTCTTACTATACTAAATAAGTAAGCAAGTACTAAGCAAATAGAGAATAGTGCTCCTATTTAGAAATCTAAGAGTATAGCTAGCTAGGCTAGTAATTAAGTAGCTAATAAAACTAATATATAGGCAGTAAGCTTAGCTAGTAAGTAGCTAAGAATTTATATAGTTTAAAGCAAGTATATAAGACTTATAACCCCTAAATAAACACTAAAGCTAGGCAATCTGGGGCATAATTAATTAAGAAATTATAGAGAGACTAATGGCTACTAAAGTATATACTAATTTAGGCAAGCTAGCTTATTAGATTCTAAAGAGTGTTCTCTCTAAAGTGTAGAGCCTAAAAGCTCTATAGCTGCCTTTTAATCTAGCCCTAGGAGCTTAACCGCGTTAGAGAAAGTAGATAATCTACTAGTAAGCTAAAGGCAAAAGTAAGATTAAGTATCTATAAGATTAAGTATAAAACTTTAAGGTAATAATATAAATACGCGCCTTTAAGACTATTTACTTCTTTAAAAATAAAGAGATTATAATTAATATAATACTACTACTAATTAGCTAGGGGGTAAATTAGGTATATATATACTAATTGCTAGATATATAATAAAAGATTTTTAAGATAATTTTCTATACACGTATATCTTAGAAGTATTGGGAGTCTAGAATAAGCACTAAAAGTATACTGTAATAAATTTTATAGTTGCTATAGTAATACTTAATAAGATGCTAAAGGTATTACTTCCTACTTATTTATATAGAGATAAGCTGCTAAAGCCGCCTACCTTATAGAAACACCTTACTAATTATCTACTTAGAAAGCTCTTTAAGTAAGCCTTCTATATTAAGATTACTATACTTAAGAAGAAAGGAATCTAGATAGTAATTAATTAAGTATAAGCTGCTATATAACTGCTCCTATTAAAATAGGTTTAGACCTATAAGTTTAATTAGAATAGGTACTTTCTAAAGTATAAGACTTAAAGTATTATAAGAGGTAATCTCTAGGTTAAGAACTTGCTATAGTTAACCTATATAGTGACGCTTATAATATAGTTATTTAGAACTATAATAGTAATTACAGTAGTATATAATTTAGAGATTATTTAATATAATATAGTAGGAGCGTTTTTAAACACTTATATTATAGCTAATAACTCTAGTTATTTATCAGCTTCTAGATAGGTTTAAGTAATATAGCAAATGCGTGTCTCTTAATTAAGCTCTATATAGATTAAGAGACTTAGAACTGCTCTAGTATAAAGAGTTCTTAGGATTGCTAAGATCTATAGGACTTATAGTCTTAAAAGAAGAACCTTATTTATTTATAAGCGAGGATTGCATAACCTTAGTACTTTTTTATATTAATAATATACTTCTAATCTTTAATAAAACTTATAAAGTAAAGGTATAGAAGCTTTAAAGCTATATTAAAGCGAAATATAAGATTAAAAACTATAGACTAGTTAAATAGTTTTTAGGCGTTTAAATAATTTAAGATTGTAAAAATAGAATAATTACGCTTATTTATAATACTTATATTAATAGGATTAAAAAGAAATTTAATCTTAGAGATAGTAGAAGCTTCCTTACAACGCCTTTTCTATTAGAGGAGCTTGTAAAGAATATAGGAAAAGCGACTAAGTAGAAAATTAAGAGCTACTAGGAATGTATTAGATTAATACTATATATAGTAATTATTCTTAGGCCTAATATTATGTTTACTATTTTAAAGCTCTTATACTTCCTAATAAATTTAAGCAAATAATATTTTACTATAGTTAACTAAGTAATTATATATTTTTAGAAAACGCGCTAGCAATCTATTTAGTATAGCTAATATAATAGACCTAATTTTATAATTTGTGGTAATGCTTTATTTGTAGATAATTTAGAAACGTAAAGATTATTTTATAAATATATAGTTATGCTCTATAGTAAAGTAATACTTTAGAAGGCTGCTTATTAAAGCATAGTTATAACTTCTACTACTAAAGCTAAGCTACTTATACTTAAGTATATAAGCAAAGAAGTAATAGTACTAAAGTAGTTCTTTAAGGAACTTAAGCTTAATTTATAATATATATAGAATGTTTTTTATAATAATTTATAAATAATTAGACTAGTAATTAGAAACAATAAGCGTATTAACACTTGTCTGCGCTATATTAATATCTAGAATATATGGCTACGTTAAGAATATGCAAAAGAATTATTTAAAGTCACCTACCTAAAAATAAGTAATATGCTAGCAGATAGACTTATAAAAGCGCTTACTTAATAGTAGTTTACTTGCTTTAAAGAGCTTCTAAATCTTAAAAATATAAGTAAAATTATTATAAGGGGAACATATATTATAAACTAATTATAAATTTAAGCTCTATAGAGCTACTACCTATCTAGTAGACCTAGGTAAATAAGATTCTAATGTAAGACTAGATAAGTATAGACTAACGTCTATTATATATAATTTAAGAAAATTCAAACAATTACTTCTTTAAAAGAAGATTAAATAACTTATTAAGAAGCTAATACTAGTTTCTAATTATAGTAGTTTAATAAGTTAATAAGATATTATAAGCGTCTAGGTAACGCTTAGGCTTATACTAACCTAGATTAGTCTAGCTTTAATAGGGAGCGCTATTTAGATTTAGCAGCTTCTTTATTATTAAATAGAGAGAAAATTCTTTTAGTAAATCTGCGTAAGCGTTATTATTAGGATTAGTGCGCATAGGCTATAATTAGGGCTACTTAATAGATAGTGCGGCATTTGTAAATAGATTATTAGCTAGATTAGAGCTAGTACCTAGAGTGTCTAAATAATTAGTACTATATTAGAAAAATTTCTATAGTAGAGATAAGGAAACTTATAAGTAATTTAAGGGCTATATCTACTACTTTAGTAAGCGAAACTAGTAGTTTTAGAGTAATTAAAAGGACTAAGAGATTAATTACTAAGTAATAAAGCGTGCTAACTTCTATAATCCTAACAATTTGTACTATGCAATTTAAATAGCTCTACTAGATTCTATAGGTTTAAAGTAGGAAATTAAGTCTAAGCTAGTTGCTAATTATTAAATAAAGTATAATACTTAAGTTATCCTTAAAAACTATTAGTAGGAGTACTAGTATCTGCTATTTAGAAGCCTTAATAATTAGCTACTAGCTATTTAGAATTAATATTTAAGAAGTTGCTAAGTAAGGAACTATAATTAGAACTAATTAACTAACTCTAATCCTTTTAACTAGCAATAATTTTATCTTATAAAAGAGTAATAGACTTAGTTAGATTAATAATCTTCTGCCTTCAGAATATCCCTAATTCTTGCTTAATTTAAGCAGCTAATACACTAAACTAACTAGTTAAGTCTAAGACGTGTATAGTAAGCTTCTCTAAGAAAGCACACTATATAAGACTAACTAAGGAGGATTAAGCACTATTTAAGAGAGTGCGAAGATTGCTTATAGTAGAAGTATTAGTATTACGCTACTCTACTCTTAAATAAGGGTAATAATTACTAAACTTTGTTAGAAGATCTTAGCGCTCTTATCTAAGCTAAGAGTATTCCTATAGGTCTAATTAATTTTACTTAACTAGATCCTACTAAGTAAGCACTTCTAACTTATAATATAAGTTATTCCACGTTAGTGCTTAAGTATAATCTATCTAGTTAGGGTCCTTAGTATAGTGCTGCTTAGACTAGTCTAGCTATATAGTAAGATTATATAATACTAAATTCGCTAATTAACTAATATTCTAATTAGCCTAGCCCTAAAGTTATAATTAATAAGCAATAGTTCGCTTAGGTCCCTATTAGTAGAAATCTACTTTACCTATATTAGATTACTAAAACATACTTAGTAAAAAATAAAATTACTTATAAGACTAGTAACTTCGTATGAGATAGAGCACTACCTTTCTTAATCTTCTTCTTACTTAAATATATCTTTAGGCGTTCTCTAGGGCTCTTAATAAGATTAATATAAGAAGATTAGTATTATCTTTTTTTTTTACGACTAAGGGGTTTCTAATAAAAATATTATAATAATAGCAGATATTCCTCCTACTATTATATACACAGAAAAGCGTTTTAAGGTAGTATTAATAAACAAGATTAGCGCGTTATAAATAAGCTAAGTAAACTTAGCGGGCTTAGTGCGCCCACTCTAACTAAAAACAATCCACATATAAAACTATACCTAAAGCTATATTACTATACTATAGTTTAGAGTAGGGGGAAGAGAGGTATAAAATAGTGCTGGCACCGCAATATTGCAACTATTATCTTTCTCTACTATTATTTCTAAAGATTACTAGAAGTAATAGCTATTATATTAGCAGGTTTATACTACTTATAAGATATATACTAAGTAGGAGCTTATATACTATAGGTACACTAACACTCTATTTCTATATTAAAGTTAACCTTAATACTTTTACCGCTATCTCTGTTAACGTGGTTTACTAGCGAGTGACCCATTGTTAGATTTAATAGTTAAATGCGATAATGCTTCTTAATAGATAATGATGATTGTATTGTGTTTTTTGTCCACCGTGTTTGGCTAGTTCTGACTTCTTCGCTAGTGTGCTAAGCCAGATGGTCCCTACTTTATTGTACAGATCCAACCTTAACGCGCTTGTTCTATCTAATAGCTGCATATCTAACACACCCCCTTAGCTTGGAAGATCCTTGCAAGCTAAACTATTTAGCAGCCTGTTATCCTAAAGTAAGGTTATTAAGGTGCCCTTGAATTTCCTTAAGAGGTGCTTTATTCGCTACTTTGCGTTCTATTATCTTAACTAGCCCAAGTTAGGTTAGGAACCCTTTCTACTTGTTGACTAGGAGGACCTTTGTAAAGCCGTCAGCAATTATTTCTGCCGATTGTACGTACTCCACCTTAATCTTTCTAGTAGAGACTTTCTATCTTAACTAGTGATTGTAAATATCAACGTGTCGTAGTTTAGTCTAAAGCCTAGATATCTCCTTAGTGACTAGTCGAATAGTTTGCTTATTATCGCATTAGACGGTAATTAACAATAAGCGCAGTTTAATCTGTAGTTTGTCTAGTAGTCTTAATATAAAGATTACTTCCTTAGCCACTTGCAATAAGGCGAGAAGCTCTGCTTTAGTTGTCAAAGTTGTGACAGTGTCTTGTTTGCTTGCTTTCTAGGCAATAAGTCTGTTAAATAGCTTAATAGCGTATTCTTACGAGCTCTTTCTGTCTAGTATATTATTAGCAAATGAGGCATCGCTGGCTACTTAAAGGCAGTTGCCTTCTCTAAGCTGCAGTGCTCTCTATCTAGTGCTTAATAAGTATAGTAGTACTTAATTAGCGGCATTGGGATGTTCTAAGCCCAGATTTAATAGGAATTAAGCTAGCCTTAAGGTTGCAAAGGCTATGTCCGGTCAAGTTGTTACTGCCGCAAACAGAAGCGATCCAATCTTGCGTTAGTATTTGTTAATTTCTAAGGGTGTCGCTAAGCCGTCTTATGGTTTCAGCTCAATAGCTGCTATTAGGGTGTCGTGTCGAATATCCCTCTTATTAACTAATTAACTAATCTTGTCTAAGTAGGCAGCCTAAGAGAGTTAAATTATCCTAGTCTTTTAATCTCTAATAATCTCTACGCTAAGAAACCACTAAAGGTTGTTTCCTCCACTTAAGGTGTATTTTTCTTATAGGCGCTTAATCGCTTATTAGGCTTCTTCCTCTTTCTGCTTGTGAAAAGCTAAGATAATATCGTCGACGTAGAAGAAGACGATAATTCCGTCTTTAAGAAGGCAGCATAGCTCGTAAGGCACTGTCTAGAAACCTAGAGCTTTAAGTGTTGAGGTAAACTCTTTCTGCCAGAGAAGTAGTGAGATCTGAAGACTATATAAAGCCTTATTAACTTAAAGTATTGTTCCAGGCTTCTAATAGCCACAGGGCATTCTTATATATACCTCTTAGTCCATACTTACATGGACGAAAGCGTTTGTAACGTCGTATTGCTCGAGCTCCATATTATAGTGAGCTGCTATTACCACTAGCATTCGGAACGACCTGCTGGCAAGCGTGGCTGCATAAGTATCTTAAGAGGTAATATTCTGTTGTTAATCGCCCTGGACGACTAGCCGTGCCTTGCACTTTAGCAAGCGATAGTGTTTGTTAAGCTTGTAGGTGTATACCTACATATAGTCAAGAATCTACTATCCTATTAGTTTAATCTTCTTTATTAGTACTTCTAACTATGATTTTATTTGTTTGTAGCTTGCGAGGTAATCCCGCTCTGCTTCTTTAAATAATTCGCCCATTAGGTGATCCTTAAGCTTGGTACGGCACGTTGGCAGAGGTGGGAGTTGACTTTAATAGGGCTTCAAGCCTTTAGCGAGCGTTCTTATTATCTTAGCCTTGTCTATAATATCCCCTCTGTATTTCCTAATGTGGCCAGCTTAAGTTCCTGCCATAAAGGCGGCTGCCTAAGGGACAGTTGTAGATAACCCTTTTAGGTTTATTTCTAATTTATTTCTAGCCATTAACTGCGCAAGTAATGCCGCAGGTAGTGGTGTAGTTAGAGGAGTCGAATAGTTGTCCCTAATCTTCACTTCTTAGTAGTAGCCTAGTGGGTCTACTTTGCCTTGGGGATTTAATAAGCCTCTAACAGTGTCGTCTTTATAGAAGAACTCTGTCTCTAGTTAATAACTTAGTGTTAGGAGTTCGATTGTTCTTATGTATGTGGCAATTTCCTCCAGTATACTGTGCATAAGGTTATTTATAAGGTCCTTAGTTTTGCTACTAAAGACAGTTTGTTTGTTAAAGATAACGTTGTAGGTGCTTATTACCTTAGTAAGTAACAGTATTCAAATTTAATAGATGTTTAAGGACCGGTATCCTACTAGGTAACTAATCTAAGCCTTTAGGTCTAGGCGTTATAGCCTTAATTTACCTTAATGTGTATTATTTGTTATTGCGAACGCTTTGTAGCCATATGCTTTAAGGTAAGCGAGATTAGGTTTTTTAATTAAGGTGACTACTTTGTTGTTTAGAGCAACTTGTGTAAAGAATATCTTATATAGCGTTTTCTAATTGTTCGCATAATTTAGTATTTAATTGTAGAGGTATACTATAGCTCTTATAACTTTAGGCCATAGTTCCTAGAGTAGGTTGGCATCGAGACGCATCGCGCGCGATTTCTTTTTATTTACACCCCCTAAGCGTTTAGCACCTCTATTTTAAGCTTGTGTATCTAGAGTAGAAGGCTTAACAGTAATTCCTTATAATACTAACCAGCGCTTAATTTCCGGTTTCACTATTGTAATCTTATTGTCCGCTTTAATAACCTTGACTATAATATTATAATAGTTTTTAACAAAGAGAAAGAAGTTCGATAGAACTTTAATAACTAACTTTGCTAGTCAATTGTCTTTAAAATAAAAGTCCCATTGTAGGCCTAAGTACCTGTTAGTGATAAGCATCTGGCTTCTTTCGCCAGTGCTATTTTGCGCCTTGTAGGCATAAAAGTTAATAGCTAGTCTTTCTTCTAGTCCTTTATTGTTAATTCGCGATGCTTAGCTAATTTGTCGCCAGATCTTTGCTTTTCTATAGGAGTCGCATTGAACTATTGTAACTTTCTTAACTCGCACCCCTTTAGCTTGCTGCACAAGATATTTAATAGCTACTAGTCTAGGGTGTCCTAGTCTCTTATGCTATAATTTAGCTAAGGCCCTTTATAGTGCTCCTTTTATTCGTAATATATTCTTGCGAATATAATATAAAGTAGGTAGTAGCGAATTATACTTAAGTACTCATTAACCGTGTATCTTAGATAGTTTTCTAATAATCTTATTATCTAGTCCTTTTAGCGTAGTTGGGTCCGTTTGCGTATTCTACTAGATTTCTCTATGCCTTAGTAGTTAAAAAGAGACTAGGTTGCATAGGAGGTCTGGACAGATAGCCACATTATGTAGAACTAACGTAGTTGTTCTATATTAGCCTCTTAGTATTAAGTTAATAGAGTTATAGCCTTTTATTTATATCTTTGTATTGCCAGCCTATATATAATCTTTAGACGTAGGTAGACGAAAGTTATAGATACGGTCGGGGTTATTTATAATGTGGCAAGTTAATCCTAAATTAAGAATAAATAAGCGCTTTAGTAGGTAATTAGATACTTTTGTTTCTATTAGCGCTAATATAAACGCAGCGTTAACGTTTAATATTCTTCGTCCCTCTAGTTAGTCCTTAGGGGACTTAAGGATCTTAGGTGTGGGCGTGTGCGATTATTTAATATTTGGTGTTTTTAATCTTAGTCTACTTTGTCCTCTTAACAGTCCTTAAAATTTGGGATTGTGCTCGCGCTTTAATGCGACGAGTTCTTTAATCTTCTTATTTAGTTTTCACCACTTAGGAGCTTTGTCTGCATTAATATAAAAGCAATCCTGAAGTCTATAGCAATGTCCACACGCAGGACATTTAGCGCCTCCTATTTTTATAGGTTTTTAGACTAAGGATAAGTTCTTATTATCTTTTTAGTCATCACGTTAATATTAGAGTCTGCCCTATTTTCTAGATAGTGCTGCTTTGGCATTAATGCCCTGGGTGGTTTTCCTACTTTTAGTAAGGTATAACAAGTCATCTGCCACAAATGCGGCCTTGTGCTTCCCTATTTAAGGGGTTGGATAATTCAATATTATATGCTCTTAGAAGCGCTTTATTATTTCTTTCCGATTCATACTAGGTATAAACCGTCCGCTATCCTAAAAGGTTATAGACTAATTAGGCGCAACTTTATTTATAGTAGTCAGAAAGTCCTTTGTAATCACATTAATCTGTGTTATCTTAGGGACATTACTTGTCTCCGCTTCTATAGCTGCTTAATTATATTTAGCAAGCCATGTATCCTAATTTAACGCGTTTCTTATTAGTCTAAGGAATGTAAGGTATTAGTTATGGGCTTGTTCTCTCTTAAATCGTTCGTTAACGCCAACTATGGCTTTGAGGTTCGTAGTCTACTGTCTTAGTGGTTAATCTGGGAGGCAGCAAGTGCGCTAAAGATGTGGGCTAACAGTAGCCTGAATATAAACAATAATTTGCTAGAGGTTTATTTGCTTCTTTTTAAAATCATATTAATTATTCTTATACTACTTAGTAAGAATCTTATAATACTTAAGATCTTCTTTAAACGCCTTAAGTCCTGCTACTAACAGTTTGGACTGCCTTGTTAGGATGCTAATATTCGCTGCTGGAGTATACCTATTAATTAGCGGCGCCCTTAGGGCTATAGGTTCAGGTTTTATTAGGATATTCGATGTAGGATCGACTTTTGGCCAGATGCGATATGCGACGCATCTAGACTAGAGCTGTATTATCCATACCCTGTAGTTGGTGTGGTCTCAAAGGGTCACCGTTAGGTCACGCTGGGGTAGTGCAGCCATTTTAGTATTGATTAAGGCAGTAAGACTCTTAATTGTCAGATTTAATAGTTGAATGCGATAATACGCCTTAATAGATAATAATAATTGTATTGTGTTTTTTGTCCACCGTGTTTGGCTGGTTCTGACTTCTTCGCTAGTGTGCCAAACCAGGTGGTCCCTGCTTTATTGTACAGATCCAACCTCAACGCGCTTGTTCTATCTAACAGCTGCATATCTGACACCCATACTAGTAAGCGCGCCACCTTTGCCAAGACCCCACTAAACCATTTTATTTATTATTAGACTGCGTCGCAACACTACTTAAAAATATATACTAAGTTAATGTATCTAATTTAGATTCTTTCTCTTTAACTTCCTGGCAGGTTTGCGCATTGTATCCAGGTTGCCTGTAGATACCATAACGCTATTAAGTTAATGGCCCTATTATAGCGCGACTAGTACCTAATAACTATTTATCCTTCTTCTGTCTACTAGCATCCTTAGGAGTGGCTAGCTAAGATCCCTCTGCTACTATAAGTGATCCCTAATACTGGATATACCTCCTTTTATATAATTTTCGTCTTATAGTCTTCTTAATTGTCTTGCAAAGGCCTGTAATTTTATCTAACACTAGTACCTAACTATATATTACACTTAGAGCGCCTTTTTCAAGCTTCTTAAGTATCTACATAGTTAAAGTTAGTAATAAATCAAAGTAATCTCTAATTCTCTTACGAACCAGTGTTAATTGCGCCTTAAATTCGCGTAGGTTACTTAGTGTTTTAGACTCCTAGGTGGTAGGCTCTTTAATAGGCAGACTAGGTGTACGAATGTAGATGTTAAGGTACTGCAACACCTCCTCTGGATTTAATAGGACTAGCCCAGCACTGCGAAAATTACTCTTAATTATCTCTATAGAGAAAACCTTCAAAAACGCGGTTTTAAAGACTAGGAGGAACTTAATCTTTATAATGTGGATTATTAGCCAACACGCTAAGCCTAAGATCTTAGCACTATATGCCTTCTTTAGCAGAGAGAAATAGCTCACATCTAATAGCTATAGTAGGTGTGACAAATATGGCAGTATATAGAGAGTAATAATCTTATGTTCCTTATAGTAATTCTGAAACTTAATTAAGTTATGGCTCTTATGGCTATTAATAACTAGTAGCTAATAGGTTTCTTTAGCACGTCCCTTTATATGCGCGTTAAAGTGTTTTAACTACGCGATACTAAGCTTATTATTTGTCTAGCTGTTCTCGCTAACAGCAATTACCCAATCGCTAGGAATTAACCCGTCTTTGTACTAGGTAGAGATGTGACGCTTACTAGCATAGATAATAAAGGGAGGGATTGCCTATCTAGCAGCGCAGATACTCTAAATTATTGTAATCTACTAGCGGTTGCCTGGCTATATTAATTTGGATTTCGCATGCCTCTCTAATACTATAACCACAAGCTAAGACCCTATAACCCCTATTAGGAAGCCTAATTTATCAAAGTTGTAGGTGTCCTTATCCATAATGCCGTACTTGACTTTAATATCCTCCATAAGCTTAAACCACGCGTTTATAACCTTAGAATCTTCCTATTATACCCTCTAGTTATTATATAACTAAGGCTAACGCGTTTTAACTTTATGTCTGCGCTTAATAAACCTGTCTGTCTAGTTAATGCTAATAGGTGGCTTTCCTCTCTATAAACGTAGTGAATTAGCCATTGTGCGTATTATAAGCTTTATAGGAGGGAATCCACGCGTGTCTAGCTTAATTATATAATTAACAAGCGCCTGCTCCTTAAGGAGAGTAAAATTCTTTAATTTAGGTAGGTTATCGCGTCGTGCAGTTGTTCCGTTGCGTTTTTAATTAAGCGTTCTGCAATTAACATTATACAGCCCTACTGCTACTCGCTCTATAAGATTTGGGTCTTGTTTAATAGCTCTAATAGCAATAAGTAACCAAGCTTTATTAGATGGCTTAGAAGACATAGTAGGTAGTTGTATTATAATAGTATTGTTAGTAATAGTGGGGTCTTAGCAAAGGTGGCGCGCTTACTAGTATGGGTCACTCGCTAGTAAACCACGTTATTCTATTTCCCACTATCTTTCTAGGCTCTAATACTAAAGTTGCTATTAACACCGCCTAAAAGTACGCTCTAAACTATTTACTTAAAGTTACTAAGCCCACACTAGAGTACTACTCTATCTAGAAGATTATTAATAGGTTAAAGTAAAAGAAAGTAAACCTTAGCCTATATAAGGCGGTTCTAATATACTAGTTAGGCTAGCAATAAATTAGTAACTATAGGCGCTATAATAGACGTGTAGGATTGCTACTGCGGTTCTTTATATTACTACTAGTTAGAAAGGTAGTAATAACCTTAGGGAAGGGTAATAAGGAGAAAAAGAAGATAAAGGTGTTTATTAATAAGTTGCTAGGAGAAGAAAGTATTATATAAATGCGTTAGATCTTTATAGTTATTATAGCATTAGATAAGAGTAATATATAAGTGTGCTGCGTAAGCAGCGCGCAAATACAGCGTAGTTACTAATAATAGTAATAATAGAGCTTAGTTTACTATGCACACTTTAAGTAAATTAATAGTATTAAAGCGCTTATGGATAGTAAAGTAAGTAAGTAGTTTATAAACTATTATAAACTATTATAAACTATTATAAACTATTATAAACTATTATAAACTATTATAAACTATTATAAACTATTATAAACTATTATAAACTATTATAAACTATTATAAACTATTATAAACTATTATAAACTATTATAAACTATTATAAACTATTATAAACTATTATAAACTATTATAAACTATTATAAACTATTATAAACTATTATAAACTATTATAAACTATTATAAACTATTATAAACTATTATAAACTATTATAAACTATTATAAACTATTATAAACTATTATAAACTATTATAAACTATTATAAACTATTATAAACTATTATAAACTAGTATAAACTATTATAAACTATTATAAACTGTTATTGCGTTGGCGGAGACTAGTAGACTATATTTTTAGGCGCTGTACTAGAGTGACCTTTCTATCCTAATCTACGCAGGCTTAAATTAAAAAAATATATTAAAAAAGATAATAAACACTAAATAAACAATGCGACAAGATTAGTACTACAAAGATTAATAAATAATTAACTAAATGCATATAATTATATACTAAAGTATTATTTGCCTAATGCTAAATAAACCTACAAGCCTTATTTTTAAGCTTCTTAGGCCTTAAGAATGTTAACAAAGAAGGATTATTAAAAATAATTAGGTTTATATATAATAACTTACACATATGTCTAGACGCGCAATAATAATATTAGGTATTTAAGCATTTAGTTAACGTATTTTTAAAATATTTACTATTTAAGCTACTAGAGAAATAGGATCTAAGGCATATAACACATAGATACCTACACTTAGGACTATATAATTAATTAGTGGCTAAACTAAGCTTATTTTTCTTAATCTTCTTATTTTTGGAAGTTTTGGGCTTGTTCTTAAACTTAGAACTACTTAAAGAAGTAGCTTTAGGGGGATTCTAATTAGTATCCTTTAATTATAAAGACTTTTTATAAGATTAGAAAGGGTCCTTAATAGGCGTAAAATGTTTAGATAATAGGGATTAATTGTGCTTTTAGGTTTTTGCCTTTTTTTATATAATCTCTTCTTTAGGGGATTAGGAGTAACCTTACTAGGAGTCTTATTTAATAGGCAGTTAGAGCAGCGCGTTGCGAGCTAATTAACCTAATTTTACATCTCTTTAGTCTCCTTTTATACTTTTCTTAAATAAGCTTTATTTAAAAATTTATAGACGTGTTAATTAGTGCGTTTTATAAGTGCTAGGTAGCAGTCTATAATTATTAAAGTAAGAAATAGAAGTGTCAGATAGACAGTCACTGTGAAATCCAGTGGGTAGGTGTGTACGATCATATGGCCCCTTACAGTGGTAATCAGTGTAAATCACTGTGATTTCACTGTGAAATACACTAAGGAGGCTGGCGCACTACTGTTTTACACTGCCTCAATCAAGCTGATTATCATGTCTTTATCGACGCTCAGAGATCCCACAGTGATCCTATCCGATTACTCGAACTATACACCATGGCTAAGGCAAATCAAAGCCCGCGCCCAATCTCTAGGGATCTGGGATATCATCGACCCAGACCAAGAGATCCAACCTATGACCTAACTAGTCATTCCAATCCCACCAAACATTAGTGTTGGCTATGCACCAAGCCTAGCGTTTATCAACGCGAATACCGACAACCCTCGCGCACGCCCAACAAGGCCGTCAGACCTGTCGACGACTGGCGTAAGGGCGTACAGAGAGGATTACGACCTCTATAAGGATCAACTCGAAACTTTCAAGTTACTCGACCGAAGGTACGAACAACAGACGGCGAACCTCGACAAGATAGTTGCCCTCATTCAATCAACAACCTCGGCACACTTGCAGACCAATTGCTGCACCCTAGATTAATTAATCAGACAATAGATCATTAACCTCACAAACATGGTTGGGGTAGACCAAAACAACGAACTACAACGAGCGAGGATCAGATACCAAGACGCTCTCAAGCCCATGAGATCAGCTGGATCATGGTCCACCTGGCTCACTGAGTACGATCATGCAGCAACAGAAGCAGAGCACAATAGTGTGCCAGAACTTACGTTGCTAGACTTAGTCAAACAAGATTTTATGAAGGCGGTTACCAACATCGCATCCTAGTGGGTTATAACCTTTATGCAACATAGGAATAAGGACCTAAACACTTTAAAAAAAGATATGGTGAAACTCTTCTAAGATTAAATGGCGATGCAGCACCTAATTAAGGGTAAACAAAGGGGCGCCTTTGCTGTTGCAGGACTATCTCTCGCTGATAGTGGTGCACCCACCTAGACCGCAGATAGGGACGCCTATCCTGTGGATAAAGCAGTATCACTTAAGCGAGGCAGATCACGCGCCAAGAAAGCTAGCTCTAAAGCCAAATCTAAGCAGTCCGCGAACACAGACGATAAGCTAATAGCAGTTAGTGGCCAGAGAGGATTATACCCTAAGTGCCCTGCTTATAAACAACGCCATAGTCTGCAAGACTGCTTTTACGCATTTCCTAACAAGGCACCTAATTAGTTTCAACCAAAGCCAGCAATAAAGGCCCTTATAAAGTTTAGGATAGAAAATGACCCTGCGCTTATAAAGAGCGTAAGATCCGTAAAGCGTCCAAGATCACAGACACCAAGAATTAAACAATTAAGCACTCCTACTCCAACTCGAATCACTAAGATTACTAACGATGAATAACTAGATGGCAGACAAATCACTGTCCTCTTAGCGAGCTTTAATACTATCGCAGCCTCCTACCACTTAGACCCAAACACCTACCTACTACGTTACTCCGCGATCCTCAATTCTGGCACAACCTGCCATATCTTCAACGATATCGATCGTTTCGTCACGCTGCGACCACCGTCGCCAGGAGACTTTATATGGGCGGGATCATCACGAGTTTGGATAAGGGGATATGGGAGTGTCCATCTACACGTCAAAAGCGTACAAGGAAATAGGGTACTAAGGCTAGACAACATCACCTACTGCCCTGATCTGCTATGCAACCTAGTGTCTTTCCAATTACTCCGCAGGCAAGGCCTCTGGTGGGACACAAAGGCAGATCCAACAACAATTAAGAGAAGGGACAATACAGTCCTAGCCGAACTTCAAGAACTCTACGGTCAATAGGTACTAGAATACATGCCCGAACAAAATCGTACTATACACAATAGTACGTATGCCACACACAAAATCACCACGCGCACCGCACGACGAGCGCAGAAGGCAGACGCCATCACCTGGCACAAACGACTAGGCCACCCAGGTCCCCAGGCACTAGAACACACTGTGAATCACTGTAAGGGGGTGCAGCTTAAAGGACTTACTACAGTCCAATGCGACGCTTGCGGCAGATCAAAGCTCAAGCGACAAATCAGACAACAACCCAGGCAAATCAATAACAGTCCTAGTAAGAGAGTCGCTATAGACTTTCACGACTACGAAGATCAGAGCTTTACCAGCGAGAAAAGCCAGATGCTCATCATCGATCGATTCTCAGGCATGGCTTAGGACTTCTATTTCAAAGACAACCAACTAGCACGAACAATCATCAAGTTGCTGAAGGAATTTGTACAATTCATGAAAGTAAAATTCAATGTGACTATCAAAGTCATTGAATCCAACAATAAGATCTTCTCAGTCAAACAAGACGTTCACAGGTGGTGCATCAGTGAAGGTATCGTTATTGAGCCTTCAGCACCTGACACCCAAGCTCAAAATGGAGGAGCTGAACGCTCAGGGGGTGTAATTAAGGAGAAGGGTCGTGCAATGCGACTTGACGCCAACCTTCCCTTCAACCTATAGCCAGAAATCACACGAGCGGCCGTATACCTATACAATCGAACTCCAAACTACGCCAACCGATGGCGATCACCACACAAAGTATTCTTTACGACAGTTGCTTACTAAAACGGCATTATCACTTAACTAAAGAAACCGAACTAGGCTCACCTCAGGGCCTATAGCTGTAAAGCCTTCGCCTTGACCGACAATACAAAACGCGGCAAGAGCAAGCTCTAAAGGTTAGACCCAAAGGCATAGGTTGGATACCTAGTGGGCTACCAATCATCAAACATCTGGAGGGTATAGATCCCACCACTCAACAAAGTTATCAGCACACGCGACGTCATCTTTAACAAAGATAAGGTGTTCTCAGGCAAAACAGAAGATCTGTTGGACAACCTCATGCACAGTACTACTAAAGAGATTACTGCATGGACCCGATCAGTGGAGTTGCCACCTCCACCACCCGAACAAGAAAACACTAAATCCTTCTATAAGGATAAGTCGATCACTAACTCACGCAATCGCGAGGATAAGGAGGACCCTCCGGGGTACTATCAGGGGAGGAAGATCAATTACACCTACCCAACACCACCAGCGACACCTCCGCCTGTCGCATTACTTGCCCAATCAATAGCGAGTTTTAAAGACAATCAACATGAACAAGTACCTATAGGATTAACACAGCCAGATCAACGTGCTGTGCCATAGGCAGCCGCTTTCCTAGCCAGAACACAGGCAGGTAGCAGAGGCAAATACAAGGGGAAGCCGCTCGACAAAGCGCAATTCAATCGCATGCTTACAGCAAGAAAGAAACCCCACTAAAGTGAATTGCCAGAGCCTCCATCTTGCGGAACACGGTTAGAAGACCACCCACTATTCAGCATGTGGAAGGATGCTGAGCGAGTACACCTACAAAGCCACAAAGAGATAAGGTCTTGGAGTGAGGTGCCCGTTGCCCCAGTGCGATCACGCGGCTACCAAATCCTCAACTGTATGTGGGTGTATACATACAAACTCGACAAACATTATCAATTTCAGAAGTGCAAGGCTAGGTTAGTAGTACGTAGAGATCAACAACGCCACCTTACTACTCAAGACACCTACGCCGCAACCCTCGCAGGACGATCATTTCGCCTACTCATGGCTATGGCAGCTCGGTATGACCTAGAGCTCAGCCAGTACGACGTCACCAACGCTTTCGTCCATGCGAAACTGGACAGAGAACTCTACATAAGAATGCCCCGAGGTTATACCCGACCCGGCACTATCCTACAGTTGCATAAGGCACTGTATAGTCTTTGAATCTCACCACTACTGTGGCAGAGAGAATTTACCAGTGCTCTTAAGGATCTCGGTTTTGCCGCAGTCCCTTATAAGCCTTGCTGTATGATTAAAGACGGCATTATTATATTCTTCTACGTCGACGACCTTATCGTCGCCTACTCGAAGGATCAGAAACACGCTGCTAACGTAGTGATGAAAAAGATAAGTACAAAGTTCACCCTTACTAGAGGTAACGATCTTTAGTGGTTTCTAGGAATTGAAATTGTTAGAGACCGTGCAAACAGGCAACTCTGGCTATCCCAGGCGTCCTATGTGGACAAGATCAGTCGCCTTATCGACCGACGCGACCTTAAACACGATACCCCAATGTCAGCAGTCGAACTGCTACCTCGAGAAGGACTCGCCACGAAGGCTAAGATCAACCGATACCAGCGAAAGATAGGATCAATCCTGTACGCTGCAGTAACCACGCGCCCTGATATCGCTTTCGCAAGCTCCCGATTATCGCGCTTCCTATCAAATCCCAGCGACGACCATCACAAAGCCGCCGACCGTGTACTGCTATACTTATCCTCCACCCAATCACTAGGGCTACGCTTTGGAGGTGCAGACACCTATAAGGTTGCTAGCGACGCATCGTTTGCAGACAATACCCTCAACAGAAAAAGCTCGCAAGGATACATCATTAAGCTATTTAGTGGACTTGTCGCCTAGAAGGCAAACAAGCAAAACACAGTTACCACCTTAACGACTAAAGCTAAGTTGCTGGCACTCTCACAAGTCGCAAAGGAGGCACTGTTTACAGCTCAGTTGCTCGCTGAACTTAAGATTAAACTCTCACCTTTAACAATTACTATCAATTGCGACAATCAACAAACTATTCAACTTGTTACTAAAGAAATTGCCAAATTACAAACAAAGCTTAGGCACGTCAACATACACAATCATTGGCTTCGACAAGAAGTAGTACGTGGAGCTATCAAAATCCAGTACCAACAATCAGAAGAAATAGCAGCAGATGGCCTTACAAAGGCTCTGCCAGCTGGCAAATGGACTAAGTTCGTAAATCAACTCGGACTTGAAGACGTCAGGGGTAGGATCACCGACCAAGAGGTCGACCTTGACGAATTGGAAGACAGGATGGAAGCTTTTGGACTATGAGTTATAGTACGGCTGCGAAGAATTGGGTCCAGCTTGAGATGGTTCCAAGCTGAGGGTGTGTCAGATAGACAGTCACTGTGAAATCCAGTGGGTAGGTGTGTACGATCATATGGCCCCTTACAGTGGTAATCAGTGTAAATCACTGTGATTTCACTGTGAAATACACTAAGGAGGCTGGCGCACTACTGTTTTACACTGCCCCTGTACTATTCTAAATAGTACTAGTGCGGCTTAGTACTAGATAGTGACTTCTCGCGGTAGCCGAGCTTCTCCGACAGAACACACACAATCAATCAATCAACCCACCACTTTTCCATCTCAACTCATCAAGAATACCCGTATATTTGACAAGAAGATAGAGACAATTAACATACTCCTATAAAAGACTTAACTAGTGGAACTGAGTAAAGAGATAGAGAATAGACAAGCAGAGTTTTATTATTAATAAAGAGTAATTATAGGCTTATATAACTACAAATGCTTAAATTACACTATAGTAACTAATTAGTTACTTAGCTAGGTACTTAATTTGCAAGCTAATTAGAGATAGCATTATTTTAAGCCTTATTACGTAAGCAGGCCCGCTGCTTACGCAGCCTACCTAGGGGGTGTGTTATAAAAATAAGGGTTTAACTAGGTGCAATTACATGCCTATAATTATGTAAGTAGTACTATTTTAGCCCTACTCCTTTTCTATAAGCGTATATAGTCTAGCCTTTTAGCTTCCTTTCTTATATAGCAATCTTATCTAATTCGCTTATTAAATCTGAGATTTCATCTTATTTTCCTTTAACACATTATTAATATTATATTTTTATATAGCAACCTTTAAGCTTAAAAAAAAAGGAAAAATACGCCTATAATAAAGGACGCACTTTCTTATTTTCTTTAATATAAAATCTCTCTCTAAGCTATAAGACTAGAGTTTATTTAAGTTTAGGTCTACTAAGAGGTATATATTTAGTCTAGGCGGAAACTCTTTTAGTAAGTAGAAAAAAGAAGACTAGTATTCCTTATGTTTAGCCTAGCTCTTTTCTTCCCTAAAGAGATTAATCCTCTTAGGTAGAGCTTATATTGCTAGGGCTATAGATATTTACAGTCTAGTACTTCTATTTTCTAAAAGAACCTTTTTAAAAAGTTAAATTTTATAAAACTTAATCTAATTATCTTTAGTATTAGTAGGTATATTCTACTAGCATTATAAAAGGGCATTTACCCTTAAGTTAATAATTCCTAGTCTATATTAGAATATTATATTATATTTACTAAGAGTATTAGTTTAGTATATATACTTCTTATCTAACCTCCTAAACTTTATAAAGTATATAAGGTTTTTATAATTAGTGTATATAAGTATATAAGGGATAGCCTAAAGTATATTATATTACTTCTTAGTTACTTTAAGAACTATAAGTATTTTCTTATTATAAATTATATAGTTTGCCTTTATAAAAGTATATTTAGTAAAGAAGTAGATAATTAGCCTAAAAACTTCTTCTACGTTAAATTGTAAGAAGTAGGCTCTAAAGGCCTAGTCTAAAAAGTTAGCCTCTAATACTTCTTTCTTTTTAGTAGTAAAGTAGACTAGCATAGGCTTAGTGCAGAATACTTTCTTTAGGTAGTTAAAGGCCTACTATTATTTCTATCTCTATAAAAAGGAAATTTCCTTTCTAGTTAACTTTATTTATAAATATACTACTTTTAAGAAGTTCTTTATAAATCTCTAATAAAAGTTAGTAAATTCTAAAAAACTCTAAACACCCTTTATATTTATAGGAGGGGCCTAATTCTAAATAGCTTTAACCTTTTCTAGATCTATACTAATTCCTTTTTTACACTTTATAATAAATCTAAAGTACTTAGTCTTAGTAACTATAAACTCGCACTTCTTAATATCTAAGTATAGCCTTGCCTTACCTAACTTCTCTACTATCTATTATACTTTGTCCTAATAGTTCTTTAAAGATCTACTAGAAAATATAAAGATATTATTTATATAGATAAAGTAGAAGTTATTTAAGTACTTCGTTAAAATATAGTTAATATATCTCTAAAACGTGCTTACTATATTAGCTAGTCTAAAGGGAACTACTAGCTACTTATACAACCTAAACTAGGTTTAGAAAGCTATTTTCTATTCTTTTTCTTTTACTATTTTTAACTTATAAAAGGCCTAAATTATATTTAACTTTATTAGCTACTTAGCCTTAGTAAGAAGCTACAATATCTTCTTAATAATAAAAAGGGAGTAGTAGTCCTTTTTTAATAGAGTATTTAACGTCTTATAGTCTGTATAAAACTATAGACCTCCTTTAGGTTTTTTTATAAATAACACTAGTATTATAGCACTAAACTTACTTACCTAAATAAAGCTATAGTTAAGGTACTCTATTAGTTCTTTATAGAGAACTAGCAATTCCTCCTTTAATATACTATAGAGGGGGCTAAAAGAGATCTTTAGGGTCTCTCTATTCTTTTTAATAAGGGGGATTAAGTAATTAATTCTAGGGCCTTATAATAGGGGAAGCTTATTAGTTTATTCTCTTAAGAAAACTTCTACTTAGTTTAGGAGCTACTTAAAGAGACAGTCTCTTAGGTCCACCTTTGCCTCTAGGGCTAGGGCCTTTTAAATATCTTTAAAGAAAGTAGTAAAGACTATTAGCCTATTCTTTTCTTTTATATTTCTCCTATTTAAGGTTATAAATAATATAGCAGAGACTTTTTAACTAGAAGTAGAAGTTTATCTCTCTTACTTATCTCTAATCCTTATATAGGAGGACCCTATACATATAGACTATTTTTCTAGGGCTACTAATATAGGATTCTTATTCTACTATAGCAACCTAAGAACTAATTCATAGTCCTTCTCTTTCCTATTAATATAAGCCTACATTATTTTATATTTTTAATATGCCTTTTAATATATATCTTTATATAAGCGGCTTTATAGACTAAAAAGATTGCTTTTTTAAATTCTACTACTAAATAGGAATTATTTAAACTAATATATTATAGGTTAGCTTTTCTAGCAAACTTTTTAAATATAAAGATAGTAGTTAAACACCCTAACTTAAGTATAGTATATGTAAAGGCAATATTATTAATAAAATTATTTATAGTAATTAGTATTAAATTTAGCTATATCTTTCTATATATATTAAGGTTCTCCTCTAGTTCCTCTATAACCTGCTTTATCTCCTCCCTTTAATAACTTCTAGAGGAAGAAGCTAGTTTTCTAAGTCTACTAAGCTATTAATATTCTTATTACTACTATTTATCTTCTAGGTTTTACTATCCCTAGCTTGCGTTAAAAGTACTATAGCTTAGAAGTAATAATTCTAGATGCTATATTCCTTTTTACTATAGTAAAAATATACTTCTTCTTTATAGCACTTCTCTAACTTTTCCTTAAAAATCTATTTAGCGCGCTTCTTAGTCTTTAGAGGGTTTACTTTAGTAGTTCTTATAGTGCTAAAATATATAAGTTTCTAATTTATAGCGTTAGTAGACTTAGTAAAGAAGAAGGCTACTATATAAAAGAGCTTTAATATTTTTATATAGTAAATATTTTCCTTAACTATATTAACTCTATATATAAGTATTATAAGGTCCTAGTCTTTAAAGATTTCTAGCATAATTAGCCTATTCTATAAGTCTATATATAAGGCCCTTTAGTAAATATTCTTAAAGTTCTCCTAGTTATCTTTATTAGCCTTAGTAGCTAAACATATAAAGTTAGCATTAAACTTAGTTAGTAGAGTTTTACCCTATTAGCTAAGAAATAGCCTATTTTATACTTACTTCTCTGCTAACTTATTAGAAAAGCTTATATTTAAAAAACTTTAGAATTTATTTTTAAAATAGGTTCCTTTTTCTATAAAGGCTAGTGCGATATCTACTACCTTATCTATTAGCCTACTTATAATATAATTAACTGCGTTTCCTAAAAGAAGGTACTTTTTATAGACTTTAGCCTTTATTATATATTTCTAATATTAGTAATCTTAATAGCCTCTAGAGAATAACTCTAGGTTAGGGAGTTAGGAGCGCTAGCGCTTTAGTAGCGCTTTACTAGGCGCTAGTATTATTATTATTATTTAGAAGAGGGCTAAGAGCATAGTCTTTGCTCTAGCGTATTACTCTAATTAGGCAAGTTAATTAGTAATTACTCCTAGTAAGGCCTAGAGCTATTTACTAGCGTTTTATTAAGCTACTAGTATAATTTAAAATTACTTTAAGCTAGTAAAATAATCTATAATTTGCGTTAGTATATTTTAAAAAGCGCTCTCTTTTATATTCTAGGCCTTCTCTCTTCTTTAAAGAAGTGCTTAAGGCCCTATTAATCTTTAGTCTTATAAATACTAGCGGACTAGTTTAATCTTCTATATACACTCCATCGTATTATAGCCTCCTATATAGTAGTTCGAACGCCCTTTTTTTATTATTACCTTTTTACGCCTTTTTTAATTACTAAGCAGGGGGCTCTGCTTATTTTGTTATGTTATTTAAGATAAAAGCCTTTGTTGTCCTACCCCTAGGTAGATAAAATAACGCCACATAACCTCCTATATATAGTTTCTTAGTAAGGTTAGCATTAATAACTACCTCTATAGCTTTTTACTATTAGAGTTTAGTAATTTATTACGCTAGGCAAGAAATAAGAATATTCTCCTTTTATAAAAAGACTCTAATATTCCCTCTATTATACTTGTATTTATTCTATAGAGTTAAGAAATCTTAGTATCTAACTTAACTACGTATTTATTTATAGAGTTAAGAAATCTTAGTGTCTAACTTAACTATATATTTATTTATAGAGTTAAGGGTCCTTAATATCGAACTTAACTGCGTGTTTATTCTATAGGGTTAAGAAATCTTAGTATCTAACTTAACTATGTATTTGTTTATAAGGTTAAGAAATCTTAATATCTAACTTAACTATATATTTATTTATAGGGTTATTCTTAGCGTATTAAGAAGATATTATAAGCTCTCCTATTATAAGAAGTTAATTAAATTTAATAAAAGGGGCATTGGACTAAGAGGTTAGAATTGCCTAAGTAAACTTATAAATTTAATAGAGTTTAATAGTAACTCTAGCTATAGACTTATATATACTCTTAGCTAGGTAGAAGCATAGACCTAAAACTCTAAGGTAGTAGGCCAAGTAACTATTAAAGAGTGCTTAGCCCCTTACAATTTTAACTATAAAATATAGATACTAAACTAAAATCGCTGCCTATAGGTAGCAAGATAATAAGGGTTTCTAAGCTATTTAAAGGCCATTAGCTAGTTATGCTAGTACAAATTAAATTCTAAGAGTTAGCTCTTAGGTTATAAGCCTTAATAAATACTAGTGCTAGCGCTTATAACCTTATTACTTTAAGATATATAAAGGCTATCTAAAAATAGCTTAAAGCTAAACTACTCTACCTAAAGATACTAATTTCTTTTAAGAACTTTATAGAAAAGAGAAGCGTAAAAGTAAACACTAATTTTATAACCTAGCTTAATATTAATAGATATAGTTATCCGTACACTGTACGGGCAAGGGTACCTAAGGGTGTTAAGGTTTTAATATTGCCGCACGATGGCATCACGTGAGAATTACGTGATGCCCGTGCGCCGCAGGATCTTCTCCTTTCCATCCGCACCCTCTCTAGAAACAAGCAAGTAATAACCAGATCTATTTGCCTTATTCTACCTGCCCTCCATACGCTGTGTACACCGTATAACCCTCTTTCTTACTAATTAAATATATAACCATTCTATTTAATTAGCTAGCTATAAAGCCTATTTAATAATAGTATTAATATATAGTTAATTTTCTATAAAATAAGGGACTATAATTTTATTATTAGTAGGAAATTTTTTAAGCAAGGTAACTGCCTAGTTAATACTTAGAACTATCGCCTTTATTAGAAAAAAAATAAGAATCTAGACTTTACTAGCAATCTTATCCTACTATAGACTTCTCTACTACCTAACTCTTACTACTAGAATAATACTACCTAATAGAATAGCCTACTTAAAAAGTAGAATTATATTTACTAAATAACTTGCTTATTAAAAGCTAACTAGAGCGTCTCTAAGAAGATTTCTATTTAGCTTTCTAGTCCTACTATCTTAGTTATTAGAACTATAAGAGCACTATAGAGGTCATCACGCGGTATATAAGATAATAGTAGATATTAGAATCTAAATATAAAATAGTAGCAATACCTATATAAGGTAAGTACGTAGGTAGGCTATATATATAGTCTTGCTTAGAATCTCGCTTAAAACTACACTAGTCCTAAAGGGGAAATAGCTAAGAATAATATAAGTAAGGGGGCTGCACCTTAGATTAGTAACACTACCCCCCCCTCTATAGCAGCAACTTTAGTGCTACTAAGATCTATCTAACTATATATTAATTTCTATATAACTATCGCGCACTATTACGCTTTATTCCTAATTATTCTAATTCTTATAATAATTTACACTAAATTACTATAACTATTATACTCTATTGCGTCCTATTTCTAGTTTATTATAAAACCTATAGTAATTTACACTAAACTACTATAAATTTCTACTAAATCTATAGATTTAATCTAATTCGTCTATATCTATTAGAGTTATATTATTATAATTATTGTCACTATTATTATAACTAGCGTTAAGCTAGCTACTACTAGAATTATCGTCGTATAAGTTAGGATGTGCTGCCTTACTAAAAGTATTACTACTAGAAGAGTTTCTAGGGAGACTACTATATATAGTTAACTTAAGACTAATATCTAACTATTTCTAGGTATCTAGATAGACGTCTATAATAAGAAGGGCTATAAAATAAGTAACAATATCTTAGCGCACAATAAGCTCTTTAAAATTATATAGTATAGTAGGTTTCCTTAGGTTCTTAGCGTAAAATCTAGTAACTAGATAAAGATAGTTAAGTAAGTTATAGTAAGGCTTCTATATAGGCTCTTTAAAGCTATCCTATATAATCTTATATTCTATAACACTGTAGTCTATAATATATAGGTCTTTCTTTAACTTATTTAACTAATAGGTAAGTATAGTCTTTACCTTATACTTCTTATCTATATATTTATCTAATAGCATATTATTCTTATTATACGTCTAACTATTAAGTGGTTGCTTATTATAAGAGTGTAATAACTATAGGTAAAAAACATTATATAGTTAACCTATCTTCTTAGATAAGTTAAGCTTATATGCTATATTATTAATAATGCAAATAATATAAAAAGGTCCCTTATTTTTATAGTTAAGTAAAGAGCTAGGTCTTTTAGTCTTTAAGTTGCGCATATCTAATATTACCTTATTACTAACTTTAAAGTAGGGCGTAGGCACGTGTTTTATATTAGCGTATTTAGTCTATTTAGCTTATACCTATTATAGGTTGTTGCGTAAGAAATTGCGTAATTAGATAAGAGAGTTAATAAAGTTATCTACACGTTAGTAGTCTATATAGACTAGTGCTATAAATAGGTGCTTGCTAGCGGCAGCGTCTCTACTTACTAACTTACTATTATATAACTATATAGGCTTAGTACTATTATATAGTAAGTAGCCCTTAGTAGTAATAAAAGGTGCAACTCCTATTAACTTACTAACTAATAAGTTAGTAATAAATTCTGCTACAAATAGGTATAGAGTCTAGTTATCTTACTAGTAGTTAATATATGCGCATAGATACTTCTTAAGCATAGTATTAGTAACTTTAGTTTAACTATTAGTTTAGAGTGCTAACTAGTTAATAGATAGGGCTTTATACCTAGACGCTTACAAAAACGTTTCTAAAAGTGTAATATAAACTATTAACTATAGTTACTAATAATATTCTCTATAAAACTCTTCTTACACTAGATATAGGCAATAAAAGCCTCTATAACTAGCTCTACTATAATCTTAACTATAGAGATAAACTTTTTCTTTTTACTAAGCTAGTCTATAATAATCATAATAGCTATATAAATTTTATTATTATTATAATAAGATAGTAAGCCTATAATAAAATCAATTAAGATTAATTTCTAGTGGTAGTTTAGGATTAGTAGCAGATAGAGCAGACTATATTTAGAGTTATAGTATAGTTTGCTATAGTAGTAGAATATATAGACATAGATATAATAGACAATAGTATATATTATATATAGCTAGTAGTACTAGCAACTAACGCGCTTATAAGTACCCTCGCAACTAATATATCTAGCTATAATACTATTATAGGCCTACTTAAGAATATATATATAGATTTCCTTATTATTAGAGATATATAAGTAATCCTTAATATATAATAAACTAATTATTAGTTAGGCAATAATCTATAACTTTAATTCTAAGTCCCTATTTAAGAAGCTTCTCTAGTAGGCGTTAGGCCTTAGCTCTAACTACAGCAATAATATTCTAGACTATCTTATTAGTAGTATAGGCTATTTTAATATCCTTAAGCAATTATGCTATTACCTTAGTCTCTATTATAGTTATAGTAATAGGTTTATTATTATTAGTGGCAAGTTTAGCAATATAGTATAATATAGCTATAAGCTATAGGCTAAAGTAGCTACTCTTATCTAATAAAGCGTAGGCGGCAGCAACTATATAATATAATTTCTTGCCTTTAAAGATCTCTAGACATAAGACTATCTAAACTTAGTGCTATTAATAGGTGTTATTATTATCTTTAGGTAAGTTACCTAGATAGCGCGTTAGGATGCTAGGTTTTATACCTTATTTACTAAAATAGTAATAGATATAGAAATTAAACTTAGCTAGAAACTTTACTTATTATACTTATTATTAGTTAATCTATTTACTAGTTATAAAGTATTATAACGCAAGGTAATTAGTAACAATATTAATAGGATCCTAGGTGCTAGAGAGCTTAGATCTCTATTCTTTAAAGGCGCGTACTATAGCTAATAACTTCTTATTATAGATTTTATAATTACACTTAGCAGGATTTATTTTATGCGATAAGTATATAATAGGTTCTGGTATGCTAAAAGTCTCCTTTTATAATAGAATTATAGTAGTAATAAAATTAAATGCGTTAGTTTCTAACTAAGTTTCTTTATTTAGGTTAAAATAAACTAAAATAGGCGCGGTTGCAAATGTCTATTTTAACGCCTTAAAGGCAGTTATAGTAGAAGAGTCTAGTTTAATAGTCTAGTCCTTTAGTATGTTATCCTTTATAAGGTTAGTTAACAGGTAAGCAATTTAGCTAAATCCTTTAATAAATTGTTAATAAAAGTTTATAAAACCTAGAAAGGCTAATATACTCTTAAGTAACTATAGTAGTTACTAGTTATAAACTGCCTATACCTTTTTAGAATCTATCGTAATGCCTTTAGTTATTAAGATAATTCTAAGGTACTTAACCTTCTTAACTTTAAACTAACACGTATTAATATTTAAATATAGACCTGCTTATTCTAACTTATTAATAATAGACTATATATATCTAATATAGTCCTTCTTAGTCTTACTATATATAAGTATATTATCTAAATACACTACGCAAAAGTTATTAAAGTGTTGCTATAGCGTCTTATTAATATAAGTCTAAAAAGTACTAGGGGCGCCTATAATGCCAAAGGGCATAATAGTATACTTATATAGGCTATAATAAGTTAGAAAAGCTATCTTTTCTTTATTATCTTCCTTAATGCATATATTATTAAAACCTATAATAATATTTCCTAGTAGTATAAATTGTCTAAGTAGGTATTAAGTACGTCTTTAATACTAGTAGGGATATAATTAGGGATTAAAGGCACAATCTTGCTACTTAAATAATTTAAAAGGTTATATTAGTTAAGTTAATAATAGCTAATAAGCAATCTATAAAGTTATTAAATTTTATTATAGAGAAGAATAACTTAGGGGACATAGCACTATTAGATAAGAGAGATAATTTATATAAGCTGCTAGCTAATAAGAAGACTATTAAAACTATATAAGGTTCTAAGGTTTTAGATAGTAAGCTACTAACTTCGTTTTACTAGGGGTAGCTACTACAAAAGTGGTTAAGGCCTTAGCGCCACTATGGTATTAGCAATAATAAGATATAATAAATATATATATTAATAGTAAAATAGCGTTAATTTTACTCTTATTTAGATCTCTTTTCTTATACACCTTTAGAGAGTAACTAAAGTTACTAATTTTATTATTATTAATTTTATATAAGTTACGCAACCCTAATAGGTACCCTAACCTAATCTATACCTAGGAGTCTGTGCAATCTAATCTAACCTATACCTAGAGTCTGTGCAACCTAACCTAATCTATACCTAAGGTCTATACAACTCTAGCCTAACCTATACCTAGATTCTATGCGACCCCAACCTAACCCTATACCTAAGCTGGGTACCCCAAACCCATTTACTAGCCTAAGACTAAGAGGTTAGAGTTACCTAAGTAAACTTATAAATTTAATAGAGTTTAATAGTAACTCTAGCTATAGACTTATATATACTTCTAGCTTAGTAAAAGCATAGACCTAGAACTCTAAGGTAGTAGGCTAAGTAATTATAAAAGGGCGCTTAGCCTATTATATATCTCTCCCCCTTAAAAAGAATCCTAGCGTTATATTTTATACTCCTAATAGTAATAGCACTAATCCCCTTTCTATACGCCTAAAGTCTTAAGAATAAATCTAATACTATATATACTAGTAATAGTACTCTAAGCCTTTATAAGGTTCTAAGCGTACTTTAGCTAGAGAGAGTACTATGCTTTTATCCTTCTACTTTTAGTAGGGCAACCTAGTTATTATATCTAACGCGTTTATATTTATATCTCTTAGGTTTTATAAGGTAATTTAGTTGTTATATTTAACATATTTATATTTATCTCTCTTAGTTTCTATAGTATAGCTGCCTATTTTAGTTAAGAATTTGTGCTAGTGTTATTTACTCTAGCTAAGGTAAATAAAAAAGTTCTTACTTTAGTTCTATTTTTCTCTTTTACTTTACTACTATATCTGCGACGCTCCTTATTAATATTGTGCTATATTCTAATTACCACTTCTACCTTTATACTATTTTTACTATCTTTCTTATTATTAATCTTTATTATCGTTAAAGCTAATAAGTAATACCTTATAGTAGCCCTTATAACTCTAAGCAAGCGTCTAAAGTCTAGCTTAACTATAGCTTAGTATTCTCTAATAAAGATTATAACTTATAGCACTCTTCCTTATAATAGTAAGCCTTTACTACCTATTCTAAATTTCTATAGTGCTAAAGACCTTAAGGAGTTTATGCATAATAAGACTATAAAGAACTATTATAGAGTTAGTTTCTTAGTTCTTTTGTGTTATTTCTTACTAATTCGAAGTAGCTCTTTAAGAACTTAAGCTGTAATTAAAAGACTCTTAAGGCTATTTATATAATATCTAAGAAGTGCGTCTTTAAGGCTGTCTATATTTATAAAAAGACCTACTAGCGCTATCTTAAGTAGCTTATTTTCTATATAAAAAGGCTTATGAGAAAGAAGCGTAATTATAAAGTTTATATTATTTACTTTAGTAAGTATTTAAGTAAGATATAATAATTCTTTAGCAAACCTCTTCGTTACTAATCTATATCTTAGATTTAGGACAGCTTATAAAAGGACTTTGCTAAGACTAAATTTACTAATCTTATTTTAAAATACATTCTTTATAGTAATAGTTATACTAGTAAGCCCCTTATTAATCTTTAGTAAGCTTATCTTAACGTCTTTATCTATAAGTATAGCTTTACTATTTAGAGTGCTTAAGTTCAGCCCTAAAAAACAAATAATACTAATACTAGATATTTTAAATAGAATATAGAGCTTCTACATTAAATTCTTATAGTTTAGTAGAATACTTACACTATTCTCTAAGCTCTTTCTAATATACTTACTATAAATCCTAGGTTTTTAAAGTTTATCTTCTTTAGCTAATATTATACTATGGTTAATTGCCACTTTTACTCTACATATTCTAGAGCCTTCTTATTAGAATCTAGTTAAGCTTATTCTAGATATTATAACGACTACCTATACTAGCGAGATATTAGAAGAATATAAGATTACTGCTCTTTTAGAGTGTATTAAGTAGGTTCTAAATTTTATAACTATTAGTTCTAATTAGATTGCTATTCTTTATAAAAAGGTTAAGAGAATAAATCTTAATTTTAATCTAGGTAAAAGTAAGTTTATAGAAGAGGAGTAGTATTCCTATCTATTCTTTTAAAATATTAGAATTTTTCTATTCCTATATCTAGCCTTATTATAAAGGTCTAGAGGTATTTTCTTATATAGTCTATAACTTTATAGGTATAGCTAAGCTATAAAACTAGCTTCTAGAATACTTTAATTCCTTTAGTTACACTATATTGATTTTCTTTTTTTATAATATCCTTCTTTAAATAGCCCTCTCTTCTTCTCTTCCTAACTGCCCTACTTTCTATTACTTAGAATCTATATTATTTTATTATAGAGAGGATAATTCTCTCTTTTCTACTAGCTTATACTAAAGCTAACGCTTCTAAATAATTTATAGTACTTTCTTATATATTCCTTACTTTTCTAAGCAAATTATGGTTTTATTTTTTACTAAACTTTAAGTAATTAGTAAAAAGGGCTAGAAGTCTAGACTTATTCTAACCTCCCTTTAGTAGAGACTTTCTAAGTTCTCTACTAGGGATATAACTTCTATACTAGAAGCTATAGTGTATTTATTAGTTTAGGAAGTTCCTATAGAAGTTTATAAGTAATTTTTATTATTATTTTAAAATAAAAAGGTATGCATTTCCTAGTAATTTAATACCTTTTTAGTAGAGAGATTTATAGCAGGTTTCTAAGTTAGGTTAGTATTATCTAACTACTTAACTTAGTATAGTAATCTCTATAGTCCCTTCCCCTTTTAGGTAGGTTTTTAGCTAAGATATCTTTTATAACTTATTCCTCTTCTCTTTTAATAATAATAGCCTCTAGTTTTCTATTATCTATAGCCTAGCTAGAAAGAAAGTCTTCTTTAGCTAGGCGTAGACAATTTACTAAGAATACTAGGTAAACTCTAAATAAAATATTTAGTTCTATATTATAGAAATTTACTACTTGTATAACTATAAACTTTATATTTTTCTAGTTTAACTTCTTATTAAAGTAGAAGTTAGATAGGTAGTTTCTATACTAGACCTAGGCTTTATTTCCTTTTTTTTAATATAGGATCATCTCTTTAGTGCTAGTTTGCTTACTAATTTTACTCTTATTAAAACTTAACTATTTTAGCTTAAATAAATATAAAAACTTTTTAGAACTTTAATAGTAAAGCTTTAACATGGATGGCAAGCGAGCGGCGCAGGCAAGCGAGCGGCGCACCCCATTAACTTTTCGCACCTTTGAAGTCGCGCAGCTCAACCACAATATAATATACTATATAGATTTTGATACAATAGATTAAGCAGTATTTAAAGTATCTTTTTTGCACGTACGTGAGTTATGCCCAAGCTCTCTGCACCTTGTGCAGCGCGCCAGAGCCTGGCGGCTCAGGCCTGATCGCTCTCCACTTTGACGCTGTTCATGCTCTATCTGCTAGTCAGTCGCCTTTTGAGCAAGTATATTCTCTCCCTCTCCCTTTATTAAGGTCCCCTGCTTCTATATCCGCTTCTTTTTGCGCTGTCTACGCTTAGTTGCTGCCTTATTAGCTCTCTTAAGGCTAGTAATCCGATTACGCATAAGCTTAGCTAAGAGCATCATTACTTTAGCACCCTTCTTAAGTTAATTAATCGCCTGAATAATAGAGGCAGGCGAGGAGCTCTTGTGCTGTTGAACGCGCTTACAGATTAGAGTTGATTAAGCCTTAAACTCACGTATGTTGCTCGGCGTTTTGGCTTCCTAGAGAGCCTCTGGCAGAGCAGCTAGTGAAGGCGTACGAAGCTGCACATCTAGCTTTAACAGAACAGCTTTAGGCTGGAGAGGAACAAGGCCTGCGCCTTGAAAGGCTGAACAGATATTAGCTAATATAAATAATTGCTTAAAGGCTGTCTTGAAGGCTAGCAGAAATTTAAGCTTTGTGATGTGGTTAATATAGTTACAGATTAGAGCCTTAACCTCTTGGCTGTACGCGCGCTTTAACGGCGAGAAGCAGCCTATATTAAGTGGCTGCAGTAGATGCAAGGAGTGAGGCGGCATGTAGAGCGTGTAGATGTTGTTCTCCTTGCAGAGCTATTGAAATTTAAGAGAGTGGTGGCTCGCATGGCTATTAAGGATAAGTAGCCTACGCGTGCTAACAATCTGGGTCTCTGTATGCTTAATAAAGTGCTTTAGCCACTCAACTCCAAGCTCGTTCGTCGTCTAGCCGTTGTCGCTAAGAGATATAGCCCAATCGCGCGGGATATCCTCCTCGTACCAAGCAGATAGGTGGTGCTAGCCAGCAAAGATAATAAACAGTGGGATAGCCCAGCCAGCAGCGTTGATTGCTTAGACAAGTGTCACCCACTTGCGGTTCCTAGGCTGGACAGCCTTTAGCCGGCCTCTCCTCTCTAACCCTGTAACAACGAGCTAAGTCGTAATCTTGCCCATTATAAAGCCAGCCTCATCAAAATTGTAGACGTCCTCATCGCAGATGCCGTACCTGGCCTTAGTCTGCTCTACAAGCTTAAACCAGGCGCTAATTAGGATAGGATCCTCACAGAGAGCTCTCTGTCTATCGTAGGCTCGGTTAAAACACGTCTTAAGAGAGTCTATACGCCTAACAAAGTTGGCTGGCCACTTCTGTCCAACCTGGCCTACGCCGCGCGCAGCTAGTAGCTTATCTGCTATATCGCAAATTGCTAAGTAGGTAGGCGAAAATCCACGTAGGTCTAGATCAAGTATATAACGAATTATTACCTCCTCTTCTAGCTAGGTGAGCTTCTTTGAGTTGGGCTGGCAATTGCGTCGCGTAGGTCTCCCAGCGCGTCGGCAGCAGAGCGTTGTTTCGGGTACATTGTAGACTGCTGCAGCAGCTTAGTTACTTTAGATCTGGCTAGTATTAATTAAAAAGATGGCAAGCTGAACATCTGCTTCCTTTGAAGCTATTTAAGTGTTATGGTGTGGAGTTGTTGTAGGACGCGTTTAGAGCGGGTGCGAAAGTTAATGGGGTGCGCCGCTCGCTTGCCTGCGCCGCTCGCTTGCCATCCATGTTAGTAAACTTTACTAGCTATAAATTCTACTAGTAATAATTAATAGCTTCTATTTTTATATCTAGCTTAAATAGGGCTATATTATATCTATATTAGAGAAAGAATAGTTTCACTTTAATAAAAGTGGCTTCTTACCTATTAATAGCTATTTGCGCTATAAAGTAGTATAGGATCTAATCTTTCCAGTCCTATTATATAAAGGTACAAAGGTATGTCTTAATTATAAAATTTATATATTTTATAGTGCTATTAGTCTCTAGATATTTAAAAAAGAATAATCTTCTTTAGATTATTATTTTCCTCTATAGATGCCTTTAAAAGTTACTTATAAATTAACCTTTATAGTTAGAGGTTATAGTGATAGAAAGCTAATAGTAGGCTATGTGGCGTTAAATTAACTACCTAGAAGTAGCACGACAAAGGCTTTTATCTTAAATAACATAACAAAAGAAGCAGAGCCCTCTGCTTAGTAAGTAAAAAGAGCGTAAAAAAGGTAATTATAAAAAAAGCGCGTTTAAACTACTAAGCAAGCTTAGTAGTCTTAGTGTAGGGCTGCTCTTATAAGCAAAATCTTTATAAAAAGGCTACTTAGAACTTTAGAGGAGATAAGACTTTAGCGCAGCTACGCTATAAGCTATTTTTTCTCTACTATTCTAAGTTATAAACTACTATCCTAAGTTGTAAACTACTATTTAGATTATTGCAAATAATATAAGTTAATATATTAATAGGTATGTTTCTTATAAGTAGTAAAATAAGGGTAATACGTACTAGATACACCATTACTCTATTACTATATTAAGGTTATTCTTAATAAATCTCCTACTATCACTCTACATACACCTCTACGCTCTACTATCTATTTAGGGATTAATATTATTTCTAAAGAAGTACTTACTATTACTAAAAAGAATATGCTAAAGATTTGCACTACTACTACTAAGGTAATAATACTAAAGTTCTATTCTATTTATAAGATAATTATCTATAGGAGCCTAGTATACCTAACTATTCGCAAGGCGATTCTTATATACTAGCTAGGTTGGCAGCTTATCTAGTTTATAAAAACTAAGAAGACTACGTTTCTACTCTAGTAGATAAAATTACTTCTTATTAGTAATAGAATCTAAGAAGGAAGGCAAAAGGTAGATGATAAAGTATTTATTAACAATCTCTAGTATAGTAAGAGTGTTGCATAAATCTGCAAAATTCTCCTAGCTATTATAATAGCGTTAGCTTATCTAGCGCGTAAGTGTAGATAACTAATAATAGTAGTAGTAATAAGCTAGGTGTGCTATATACGCTATAAGTAAACCTTATATTAGGACTAGGAGCTTATAGGTATTAGAGGGTGCAAGTAAGTTTAAACTATTATCGTATTACTAGATATTTAAGGTTAGTCTTTAATTAGAATTAGGTACTATATATAGTAGTACATAATAACCTTCTATCTTAATCTACTTTAATCTTAAACTAAAAAAAAGGTTAAAAAAGGTTAAAAAAGGTGTTTGACAAGCCGACCCTAAGTTAGAGTAGGCTATAATATAATAAAAAAATACCTTTATTATTATTTTTATTTCTAAGTCTAGTAGGGGGACTAAAACTATTTCTTTTTCTAGCCTATTATACACTACTATTATATTTATATTTCCTCTACTTATAAAAAGCTTAGTAATAAAGTCTATAAAAATCTTCTTTTATATATAGTTTAGAAGGAGAAGAGGTTTTAGTAGCTATTATTATATATCTTTTTATAGCTTAGTTCTCCTATATATATTATAGTTCTTAATAAATCTATAAATAAAGTTTAATATTTTTAGAAAAAGTATAATTTAGTAACTATTTTATAGGTAATCTCTCTCTCTAAGTGCCTAAATATAGGAGAGTTATAAACTATAGCAATTAGTATTATCTATAGAGATTTCTAGTCTAGAACCTATCTTTATTTCTAGTACTAAAGGTAACTAGAATTATTAATATTATATTTTTATATAGCAACTTTTAAATTTAGAAAAAAAAACACGTGCACCTATAGTAAAGAATATACTTCTTTACTTTTCTTAATATAAAATTTTCTTTTAAGCTATATAGCATTAAATTAACTACCTAGGGGTAGCACGACAAAGGCTTTTATCTTAAATAATATAATAAAAAAAGCAGAGCCCCCTGCTTAGTAATTAAAAAGAGCGTAAAAAAGGTAATTATAAAAAAAAGCGCGTTTAAACTGCTAAGCGAGCTTAGCGGTCTTGGCGCGCACAGTTCCTACATGCAAAGTTAATTTATAAGAAAAGGCTATAGTTAGAACTTTAGAGAAGGAATAAAGGCTTTAGGGTAGCTACGCTATAAGCTATCTCTTCTCTACTATTCTAAGTCGCAAACTACTATCCTAATTATCACAAATAATACAAGTTAATATATTAATAGATATATACTACTATGCTTATAGTAGTAAAATAAGGGTAATATATACTAGATACACTATTACTCTATTGTCGCATTAAGGTTATCCTTAATAAATCTTCTTCTATTACTATTTTTCTACGCCCTACTATCTATTTAGGCATTAATATTATTCCTAAAGAAGTACTTGCTATTGCTAAAAAGTACACGCTAAAGATGCGCGTCGCTACTATTAAAGTAACTACGCTAGAGTTCTATTCTATTTAAATGCTTATTTAGCGCAAGGAGTAGGTATACTTAACTATCTATAAGGTAGTCCTAGTGTACTAGTTAGATTAGTAGCTTATCTAGTTCGTAAAGGACTATAAGATTAAATTCCTACTTTAGTGGATATAATTGCTCCTTGTTAGTAACTAAATCTAAGAAGGGAGGCAAAAGGTAAAGAATAAGGTGTTTATTAATAAGCTCTAGTATAATAAGAACGTTGCATAGATTCGCAAGATCCTTTTAGCTATTATTGCTATTATTACTATTAAGTTAGCTTATCTAAGTAAGTATACTATATAAGCGGCGTGTAAGCATAAATAACTAATAATAGTAGTAGTAATAAGCTAGGTGTGCTATATATAGTGTGAGTAAATCTTATATAGATTAGGAGCTTATAAGGTATAGATAGGGTGTAAGTAAGTTTAAACTATTGTTGTATTATTAGGTAGTGTTTAAGGTTAGTCTTTAATTAGAATTAGGTACTATAAATAGTATATAATAATCTTCTATCTTAACTTACTTTAACCTTAAACTAAAAAAAAGATTAAAAAAGGTATTTAGTAAGCCGACAGTTTTAAGCTATAAAACTATAGTTTATCTAATTCTAGATCTACTAGAGGGTGTATTTCTAGTCTAGGAGAAAACTCTTCTAGTAAGTAGAAAGAAAAAGACTAGTATTCCTTATATTTAGTCTAGCTCTCTTCTTTTTTAAAGAGATTAAGCCTTCTAGGTAGAGCTTATATTACTAAGGCTATAGATATTTAGAGCTTAATATTTCTATTTCTTAAAAATCTTTTTTAAAAAGTTAGATTTTATAAGACTTAACCTAGTTATTTTTAGTATTAGTAGATATATCTTACTAATGTTATAAAAGAGTATTTGCCCTTAAGTTAATAGTTTCTAGTCTATATTAGAATATTATAATATAGTTACTAATGGTATTAGCCTAACGTATATACTTTTTATTTAACTTTCTAGACTTTATAAAGTATATAAAGTTCTTATAATTAGTGTATATAAGTGTGTAGGATATAGCCTAAAATATATTATACTACTTCTTAGTTACTTTAATAATTATAAGTATTTCCGTATTATAAATTATATAGTTTGCCATTATAAAAGTGTGTTTAGTAAAAAAAGTAGACAATTAGGCTAAGGACTTCTTTTATATTAAACTATAAGAAGCAGGCTCTAGAGGCCTAGTCTAAGAAATTAGTCTTTAATACTTCTTTCTTTTTAGTATTAAAGTAGGCTAGTATAGGCTTAGTGCAGAATATTTTCTTTAGGTAGTTAAAGGCCTACTATTATTTCTACCTCTATACAAAGGAAATTTCCTTTCTAGTTAACTTTATATATAAAAATACTACTTTTAAGAAGTTCTTTATAAACCTCTAATAAAAGTTAGTAAATCCTAAAAACTCTAAACACCCTTTATATTTATAGAAGAGGCCTAATTCTAAATAGCTTTAACTTTTTCTAAATCTATACTAATTTCTTTTTTACACTTTATAATAAATCTAAAGTACTTAGTCTTAGTAACTATAAACTCGCACTTCTTAA